>CM039674.1:342214427-343697155 GCA_022496015.1 Hordeum marinum
GATAACATCAACAACTCTGAAGGCGATGATTACCTTCCCCCTGTCGAGGAGGAAGATATATCGAAAGACGATGACTTGTACATCCCTGATAACCTTGAAAATCAGGAAGAAATCAGGCAACGACTCATAGCAATGGATCGCAGCCTCAAGGCTAAAGAACGATAGCTCAAAGCCGAACAGGACGACCTCAATGATCGATGGACAAAAGTCCTCTTAGCCTAGGAAGCATACGACACCGGCCTATCAAACAAGCCCAAAAGCTACCCTCGGAGAAGGCTACTGCCGTAGTTTGATGATGAACTCACTGATACTCCGTCTCCAAACCGTACCCCATACGACAAGCCGGACCGCCCCCCTTGCGGTCGGGTTAGGACGGCTGACGACACCGGTTATATACCGGCTGTGCCCCGAAGACGCGGTAAGGATCCATTAGATCCCAATGAAAGGTTTGACCTGCGAGATGACCTGGATCACAGAGCAGGCCGCCAAAGATCCATCTATGGATCTAAAGAGTACTCGCCCGATAGACGGGGCGGATACAGACCACGGTTCGACCAAAACAACAGAGTCTGGGGACGCAACCGGCCGCATACAGACGCCGAGTACAGGAGCGACATAGCACGGGTCAGAGGCGCCGCTCACCCACTCTGCTTCACATATGAGGTAATGCAACATCATTTCTCCGAAGGGTTTAAACCCGTGAATATAGAACAGTATGATGGGACCACTGACCCAACTGTATGAATCGAGGACTTCCTCCTCCATATCCACATGGCGCAAGGAGACGATCTCCATGCCATCCAATACCTCCCTCTTAATCTTAAGGGGCCAGCTCGGCACTGGTTAAATAGCCTCCCTGAAAACTCCATTGGATGCTAGGAAGACCTGGAAGATGCGTTCCGCTCTAACTTCTAGGGAACCTATGTCCGCCCGCCGGACTCTTCCAATCTCAGGAACGTCGTCCAGAAGCCCGGCGAGTCTGCTCGGCAATTCTGGAATCGATTCTTAACTAAGAAGAACCAAATCGTCGACTGTCCAGATGCTGAGGCCATAGCCTCCTTCCGGCACAATATTCGGGATGAATGACTGGCCCGCCAGCTAGGGAAGGACAAGCCTCAGACCATGTCCGCCCTTACCACCCTCATGACCCGCTTTTGCGTGGGCGAAGACAATTGGCTGGCAAGACGCAACCACAATTCCGAAGATCCCGTGGCACCTGAGGCCCGGGATGACTACTCAAAACCAAAGCGCAATAGGAATAAGCGTTGGCACAATAATAGCGATGCCGATGATACGGCTATAAACGTCGGATTCCGCAACTCCCGACCTGGGCAACGAAAGAAGCCTCCTAAAGGCAATCGTGACGGACCCACTCATCTCGAGAAGATCATGGGACCTTGCCAAATCCATGGGACTTCGGAAAAGCCCGCCAACCACACACACCGCAACTGCTGGGTGTTTAAACAGGCCGGCAAGATACTACCCGAAGACCAAGGTAAAAGCTCTCACAACGAGGATGAGGATGAGCCTCGGGGTCCAATTGGTGGCGGACAGAAGAAATTCCCTCCGGAAGTCAAAACGGTGAACATGATATACGCCACCCGTATACCCAAGAAGGAGAGGAAACGTGCCCTTCGGGAAGTCTACGCTATGGAACCCGTAGCCCCAAAGTACAACCCATGGTCAGCATACCCGATCACCTTTGATCGGGGTGATCATCTGACCAGTATCCGCCATGGGGGTTCGGCGGCCCTCATCCTAGACCCCATCATAGATGGGTATCACCTCACAAAGGTCCTAATGGACGGAGGAAGTAGCCTCAACCTGATTTATTCAGACACGGTGAAAAGATGGGCATAGATCCGTCAAGGATCCAGCCCAGCAACACAACCTTCAAAGGAGTGATCCCAGGCGTTGAGGCCCGATGTACGGGCTCTGTAACTCTGGAAGTTGTGTTCGGTTCGCCTGATAACTTTCATAGTGAGGACTTGATCTTCGACATTGTGCCCTTCCGCAGCAGCTATCACGTGCTGCTTGGCCGGACAGTCTTCGCTCAATCCAACGCGGTCCCAAACTACGCATACCTCAAGCTCAAGATGACAGGCCCCAAGGTGGTCATTACTGTCAATGGCAATACAGAGCGCTCCCTTAGAACTAAGGAACATGCATTGGCCCGAGTGGTCGAATTTAGCTACAAAGAATATTGGCAAGTTCCGACATCCTCCATAAAGGCACACAAGGCTGGGAAGCGAGTTCGGCTTCAGACCGAAAACTCAGATCCTTCCTCCTCCCCTCTATAGGGATTCACCCCCACCGCACAACCTAAGGACCAGAAAAGTATGTGTCGAGGAGGCACAACTTCGCACTTAAGATTCCATGGGTAGCGGTGGGTAAATAAAGATGGGTGTTTAGTCGGCCCGAACTGCTACCATCAACACGTCTTCAGACAAAACGCATGCGGTCCTACAAGAGCCTGCCTACGGCGTAAAGGTCACGTACAATTCAGCGGCCTCTCAAGATTTTGTTAGCAAAATCCACCCGTCGAACACTAACACCCATCAAGGTGCATCTAAGAGTAGGAGTCAACTAGCAAATGGGCATATCGAGGACGTCAGGTTACCAATCGAAGACCCCTGGTACAACAACTCATGTACATTTTTATTTTTATTTCTTTCACATACCTGTAAAAGTTGCTTCGGCAATCTGAGTTATAAGAGTTTTTGAGAAAATACAAAATTGCGTGGCGCAAGTTCGCCTCATCTGTCCTTTTTTCGATGCACATTTTTTCTCCTTTCTCCCTCTTCTCGTGAACCTGTTCGGTATGACACGAGGTAACTGGCTAATAGACCGGGGGCTCGAGTTCAAACACAAATCGCCTTATCTATCATGTGTTCAGCGTCTTGGCGTTCGCTTTATATGCATCGATTCCGAACTATGTCTTTGGTCAATAAGTTGGGTTGCCCGGCTCCTGTGCTTGCCTCTTTACGTTGCGCTCGTTCGGCTAAATGGGCAAAGGGAGCACCCCTGCGATTGTACTTCCGGATAGTCTGGTCAAGCACCTCAGGGGAGAAAGTCGAAAACTGACTGTCATGGTATGCGTGATCCGATATGTGAACCCTTTGTTGGAAGTGTTATACTTCAATCCTCGTAAGCGGTTATTCTGTGTTATACGAGGAACTTGCCCTTTGTGCAGACGTCGCGATATCGGCTTCGGCCACGGTTTGTCCGAACATCACAACACTTTGGTGGCTAATCGCACACTTCCTGTAGTCCTTTTCGTGCCCCTACAGCTAAGTGAAAGAAATAAAGCACTATAGTCTGATTGCCTAGTCTGCCAGACTGTACCGCCTTTGGGTGCCGATAATACGGCTAAGGGACATAGTGCATTGGTATAGACACCCCATGTAGTATCTATGTAGGGGATGAAGCCGACGACTCACATCTTTCAGTATTAAACAACCACATAGGAGTTATAAAGGAATGCAAAACCATATAAGAACAAATACTAATATCATTAAAAGTCTGGGCGAGTCTTCGGACACGTTGCCGCTCATTCAAACATTTTATCACCCAAACACTATGACGCTCTCACCCGAGCACTCTCTATCACTCCATCAAAGTATAGCTCGGGGCATCGATGCTCCTTCCCGGGTGGCTGCGGATCGGTGGCTGCCTTCATCGGATTTAGCCCCGGCCAGTGCACTTTGGCCTTGGCAAGGGCCATCCGAACTCCTTCGATGCAGGAGGAGCGCTTGACGGTGTCGAGGCAGGGTGTAGCAGCGATCAACCTCTACACCAGGCCAGAGTAGCTGCCTGGTAGTGGCTCGCTAGGCCATAAGCGGATGTAGAGGTCCTTCATGGCCAACACCGCCATCTGGCGCAGCTCCATCAGCTGGTTCAACTGCTCCACCAGAAGAGGAGGGCGCTCGGGGGCTTCGAACTGTGCCCAGAATAGCCGAGCTTCATCCCCTTCTCCCCACGAGGTAGACAGTTGATTGGCATCCACCATTCTCTTCTCGAGATCGGAGGATGCGCGTGAGGATCGCCACACCCAGGTAAGCAATGCGAATCTTCTATCCCCGAATACGCACTTTAGTGAGTATGGCTTACCATCTTCTATTTCCTTGGCCTGGTGCACTTGCTCCTCGTAGAACCGTCTGTCCATCCGCTCCTTCTAGAGTTTGGTTTTCATAGCGGACAGTTTGACCGAGCTCGCCTTATTCTTCTGCTCCAAGGCCTTGCATCTTTCGCTTGCATCCTTGAGCTCCTGCTGGACCTTGAGCATGCGAGCTTCATGCATGCCACTAGTGGCCCGCATGGCAGAAAGGGCAACAACCATTTCCTTAGCAGCCGCCCTCTCGACGTCCGTCTCGTGCTTCGCGTGCTGGAGCTCGACCTTCAGCCTCTCCACCTCCTTCACCGAGGCTGCGCGTGCATTATACAATGTGAAGAAGCTGCATTGACAGTATTTGGACTAGAGAGCTCAGACAAAGGCATTCAGATTCTGTTTTGACATACCTTGAGCCTCGTTGAGCCTTCGGTTAAGGGCCTCAACTTCGTCTTCGGAGCGATTCACCTTCAGATTTAGCTCTTCCAGCTCGGCGCCATTTATGGCCGCCGCCGATGACGAAGCCTGCATTACACACACAGTTAATACATTACATGGGCTCTCAATTCCCGAATTATAGACAATCCGATCATATGTCGAGTTATTCTCACATGCCGGACACTTAAAGTGCATCTAGTTCGGTATAGGATTCAGATGTGACCCCTAGGTGAGCTTTTTCACCTGACCTAGGGTTCGGGGCTGCCATGTATATAATGCGAATAAATAAGATCTTTGCAAAATAAACACATCGGGTGACTTACTTGAAAACCCGCAAGGAGGCCTTTGAAGGCCTCCTTAAGTCCGTTGTCAATGGACCAGACGCTCTGTAGTACCGCACCCATAAGGGAGCGGTGATCCTCAGGGTTGGAGGCGCTCGATAGAGCCTCCTCCATGACCAACCACTTATTGGTCGGTGGTGCCGGTGATGATCGCATTGCCCGATCACCCACCGGGGATTGGACCGGTGCCCCCGGAGGCATAGTGCGCTCTGGAGATGTTCTCGGAGGGGACTGAGCGCTCGCTCGCCCGGCCTCCTCGGTATTCGGGCGGGGTGTTGTGTGACATCCCAAGTGATGTCGCTACCTTATTTGGCATGTAACCATATGTATGAACCTTGTGTCATGAGCTATGAGATGATTTGCACCTTTGTCTTCATGGTGTTTTTGCATGCATGCATCATGTCATCCATCATTTCATCATCATGCCATTCATCATCCTTGCTTGTGTTGTGTGTCTTGTATTGGATCATGCATGTGATGTGCCTTGTGTGGTTTTGGCCTTGAGAGTGGTGGTCTCCATGTGTGCAACCTCTCCCTCTCCTACCTCTCTTTTTCTTCCTTCTCAAAACCCCCTCTCATTGCCTTTTATTCCTAAATGATTTCTTGGCAGATTTTAAGTTGTTTTAAAAATCTTTTAAAATGCTCAAGAGGTGGTCCTAATGTTCTTATGAATATTAGGAGTGAAGCTTTTGTTATTTGGATGTGTTTGGATTTTGAAACCTATTTAAAACAGGGGCTGCTTTATTAATATATTAAACTAACTTGTCAAATAATTCCATCTAACATTTTTAAAAACAAGAGCATAATATTTCCTTCTCAAAACTATTTTTGTTTTCACCCAAACCTTTTTCTTTTGCTCTGGGCTTTATTTTTTATCCTGGCTGTTTTATTTAAAAGAAAACCCTTCTCTATTTTATTTAAGAGAGAGAGAGGAGGAGCAGTTGGGCCGAGGCCCAGCCCACGTGAGCAGTAGACGGCTGCCTGCTCCCGTTCCTTCTCCATCAGGTTCAGCTGAGAGAGAGACGCGTCCTCCATCGCTTTTCCGTAGCCGTCGCCATCAGCTCGAGGGTATAAAGCCTCCCCTCGGCGTGCGTGCCCCCTCGCCTAGGGTTCCTCTCCCTCCAGCCGCCGCCGTAACTCCCTTCTCCCTCGCTTAAGCTCTCCCTCCTCTCTTATTTCCCCTTTCAAGTAAGGGTTCAGAGAGAGTTCAGTGAGCGCAGCACGTCGCCAGAGACCAGCTCGTCGTCTCCGTCGAGCCCACCATCATCCATGGCATCTAGGAGCTCCGGTGCCGTGCCGTTGTTCTATTCCAGGCGCTAGAAGGCCCCGGGAGGCTTTCTTCTTCCTCCTCGACGTCGTAGCGCGGCCGGGTCTTCTTCCCCTCTGTTGCTGCCACGTCCCTGAGCATCTCCTTCCCTGTCGTCGACTTCGTCGTGATCGGTTCGTCGTTGCCTTCCACCAAGGTGAGCCGCCGGTCCCCGTAGGTCTTCTCCTCCGTGCGTAGCTCGTTTCAGTCGCCGTCGTTGCCTGTCGCCGCCGGTAGCAGTTCGAGCTCCTGCCGCTCGCCTCCTTCCTCCTCACCGTGAGGTGATCAGGGGAATGGATCCGCTCGTCGCCCCCGCATGTGTGTGAGTAGCAGCTATCGCCAGGTCGCCGTGGTTCGCCGGAATTGCGTCGTCGTTGTTCTGTCTCTGGTGCTCTGTTCTTTTCTTCAGTTTCGTCGGTATAGGACGAGCGCGTGTGTATTAGTTCTGTGGTGCCCCTCCTTTGTTAAGATCCGGCCGAGTAGCGTAGTGGTGTGGGGTGCAGTGTGAGACAGGGAGGTCGTGGGTTCGAGTCCCCCCAACCCCTTTTGTGATCTTATTTGCTCTGTTGTTTTTTTGCATTTTTTTAGTTCTTTATGTTGCTAGATAAATCTTGTGTATGTGTATGTTTTGTTAGATTTTTTTCCCTTTAGCTTCTATTTAGCCATATTAACATGTGTGTGTATGTTCTCATACACACATATGTGTGTGCTTGTGCTTTGCACATATAAGTGTATGTGTAATATGTGTGTGTGCATATATATACCTAGTGTATATGTGCATATATATGTATGTGTGTGTGGTGGTAGTGCAAGGTTTGCATGTGTGTGTGTATGTTCCACATACACACCCTTGTGTTTGTGGTATGTACATGTGTATGCATTTGCATGTGCATGTTAACATGTGGATGAGTTGGTTAGCGTGTGTAGTGTGTAGTGTGTGGAAGCTATGCATACACCCTTGTGTGTGAGTAGGGTAGGTGCATGTGTTCATGCACTTATGCATAGGTATGTGGTGTGTGTATATGCCTAAGGCATATACACATGTTTGGTTCATGTGTTGTGGTGTGTGGAGTGCTTTTGCACATACACTTGCTTGGTAAATGCATGTGTGCCTATATATATGAATGCGTGGATGTAAGTGCATGCTTAGCTCCATGTGTAGGTTTCTCTCATATTAGCATAGTTTCTCTTCTAGCTAGTTTCATCCTTGTAAATGATGCTATGCCATGATATCATGTTCCTAGGGTGCTATTTAACCATTTCCAACTTGTATGCATAGAGCCCATGTCATTTGGGGCCATTGTCTTCAAGTTACTTATGTGTCATAAGTCACTCATGAGCTATAGGGGTTAATTTCGACCTAGCATTGCTCCCTCATGTTCCATGCAACAATATAGGTATGACTAATGATTGTGGGGTAGAACCAACCCATGAATGCATCTGAGGAATCAGATTTGACTTTGGGGCACTTTGACAAAACTGCATTTTTATGCGGTGATGCCCTTTTGTTTTTTTATATGAATTAATCTATGCATGATTTTAAGTTCTTGCCAACATGAGATTGCTAGTTAAAGTAGCTGTGAACACACCTGTATTTTTGTTATTAGTGTTAAGTCACCAGATCAGTGGGAACCATGCTGTTTAGTTGGCTACTTTCTATGACTGTTCATCCTGCTTATGAATGGCTAAGTCTGGAGATTTTGTTGTTGTTGTTTTGCCATGAAGAGTGGATTGTAGCAAGTGCTGCGGTTGGATTTTGATCATGCTCAGTGCTCTATGCATATTGATGTGTGCCTCTTTTGCTGATTGCATAGTTGGATAAATTGATTTGGGTGTTGAGTAGATTCTGTCCATATCTTGTTTGTGGCTGTAGGATTCCTGTAGCTCTAGTTGTGAGCTTTTCAAATTGCTATGTTGCTGTTTATGACAGATTTGGTGTTATTTTGTTTTGTGAGTTGTGGGAGTTATACTCCATGGAATTGAGTGATTCTTGAGTCCATTGTGATTGATTTTTGATCACCTATCTAGTGGCCACCTTGGAATGCCAAGAATTAGCCCAGGTATTTGGTGATCTTGTGTTTTGCCTCCGTACCTTGTCATGAGCGTATCTCGAGAACCGTAGCTCCGTTTCTTGCGATCCTTATATGCATTTTCATCGATTTTGCATGCTGCTTCCATATTTGCCATGTTCATGCATGACTAAATAACTTAACATGAGGTTCTGTCCAGATCCATTAATAAACAACTTTGCATGTGAAACATGACTAGTTTTGGATTGCCATGTTATAATTCTTCATAAATGATCATGCATCATTTTGATTGTGCATTGCACCTTGGTTGGATGTTTATTGTTGCTGTTTACATTGGGTAGACGCGAGTGTTGATACTGAGTACGAGGACCCAGGAGAGTACCACTACAAGGATCCCGCTACTTGTTCCGCTGAAGAACCAACAGGCAAGATGATCGTACCCGGATCCCAATACTATCTTTGCTTGCTAGTTTCTCGTTCTTATCGTTACAATTGCACTAACTACCACATGATATCAGCCCCCATGTTGCCATGATAGACGCTAACCTCCACATCCTAGCGAACCTTTGATTGGCTAAGTTATCGCTGCCCAGCCTCTCTTATAGCATTTTAGTTGCACGTACAGGTTGATCCATGTGATAACATGGATTGGATATCACTGTATTCTGTTATTTAATTTAATGCACATATATATCTAGTATTGGTGGAAGGCTTGGCCTTTTGCAGAGTGTTTTGTTCCACTGCTACCGCCACTAGTTCCTTGTTACCGGTGTTATGTTTTCCATACTTTGCGCTCCTAACATGCTTGGGGTTGTTATGGGGACCCCCTTGAGATTCGGTTGAGATTAAAACTTGTCTGGCAAGACCCAACATTTGTACTACATATTCTTAACAACTTAATTAATTGCATAGGGTCTTGCAAACCCATGGATAATTTAATCAACCCCCGGGCCAGTGCTCCTCATGAGTGTTGGTCCAAAATGGGCTGCCTGCGGGGCCGCCTCGAGGTAACTTGAGGATTGCTTTTTTTCCCGTAGCTAGTCCCATCTGTTGTGTCCTGAGAATGAGATACACGACTCTTATCGGGTTCGTCGACACGTCAGGTGGTCTTGCTGGATTTGTTTTATCTTTATCGAGTGTCTTGCGTGTGGAGACTGACTTCCTTCTGGTTTACTCGAGGTGTTGGAATTCCTTTGAAATCTCCTATGATGATCGCGAGATCCGCGGTCGAGGTGTTCCCACGGAGTGTGGTTAATTTGGTAATGGATTAGTTGGAGCACCCCTGCAGGATTAAATCTTTCGGAAAGTCGTGCCCGTGGTTATGTGGCAACTTGGATATTTGTTTAACACCCGGTTATAGAAAACTTGAAATAAACTCTAATTAAAACACACCAACTGTGTGAGTAACCGTGATCGTCTCTGCTCGTGAACATGATCCGAGAGAGAACACGGTGGGGTTATGATTGACGTAAGTAAGTGTTCAGGATCTCATAGAGATTACTCTAGATTCGATCGCTAAACGTAGACCACTCACATTTACATCCCTGTTGCATAAGTTAGCCACCATATACTGCTTAGTGTTGCTGCAAACTAAACATCACCCTTCCTTCGTAAAGTTTAAATAGTCTTGGTACCCGGGCATGTGATAGCTGAGTCCTCTATGGCTCACAGTTTACTACAACACTCCAGGTACAGGTTCGGATGAGTTCGTATAGGATGATCTTACTCAGCTCCAGTGGGAGTATGATGAGGAGAGAGGCAGGATGTACGTGACGTATCCGGATGAGTAGAGGACCTGGTCGTGATCTTTGGGATAGCTTGATAGTATCATTTGCAACTTCTTTTATCATTTGATTTCGTCCGTAGCCGGACCCTGTGTTCAACTTGATGCTATGATTTGAGTGACATTGTAAGTTAGCATGTGGCGAGTGTAAGCCAACTTGTATACTCTTCTCTTTCAGTATTGTATGTTGTGATGATACTATTCTTGCTAACGGCAAGATACGCCTCTATCCCTTGCGAGGCCCTCGTGCCTTAAACGGATAGGCACGCATCTTGGGCGTGACATGTTGCCCCCCGGTCTTCAGTGGCCGAGGCATTAGCCTCGGCCACGGTGCCATCTCCGTCGCCATCGGTGTCCGCCTCCATAGGAGTGGGCTGGGACGACACCTCCATGAGGTCCTTCATGGCACCTGGAGTGGTGGGATGCGAGGCATCCCCTCTCTCCACTAGTTCGGCGGGCGGGGTCTCCCCGTCCGATATCACCTCGGTGGGGATAACGCGCGGGGGGCTGCAAGGCCAATAACCTGCATTTTAGCAAACTCTAAATCTATTCATAATGAACAGGAGGGTCTTCGGATCCTAACCTTGATGGGGGGCTTGACCCATAGGCTCGTTCGTGGAACCTCCTCGAGGTCTTCGGACGCGGTGCCCGAGTCTGAACTATCGTCGGACAAAACCACCCGCGTCTGCCATGCCCTCTTGTGGGCAGGAGAAGGGACCTGCTCCGGGGCGTCCGACGACGCCGCTCTCTTCCTGGAACAGGGGGAATTGCCTCCCCCTCGCCCTCGACCTCGGCCTCATCGCCCTCCTCCTCTTCTTCCTCTTCCTCCTCCTCAGCCTCCTCCTGATTTGAGGAGGCGGGGGTATCCTCGGATACGGCATCAGGCTGGCCCCTGATGCGGATGCTAGCCTGGCCTAGTTTCTTCTTCTTCTCTTTTTTTGTGGGAGCCTCGTAAGGCTTTACCACGAGCATTTTGGCTAACAGCCCGGTCCTCTCGTCTTCGGGCTGAGGTGCTGGACTGTTAATGTTGACGTCTTTCTTCAACCATCTCTACAAAGACAGATCGGATAAGGGGTTATGAATTTTCTCTGTAATAAAGCCGACCAAGCTAGGGTGTATCGTACCTCGAATCAGGCTTGGCGGCGTGCAGACCCTTGTCCTCCTCCTCGGATGGCTAGCTCTTCTGTGATTTGAAGAGAGCCTTCCACAATGTCACAGCACAAGTGCTGTCCCTGCCTTTATTGGCATGTAATCTTTGGATGAACCTTGTGCCATGTTCTTAATGATTGTTTTGCAACTTGTCATCCATGTCTTGTTTGCATTCATGCATCATGTATCCATCATGTCATGCCATGTTGTGAAGTGATCTGGTGTGTGAGTGTCATGATTTGGTTTGAGTGTGGGTGGAGCTCATGTGTGCGTACTCCTCCTTCTCTTCCCCTCTCTTTTCCTTTTCATCAAAACCCCAACTAATGCCTTTATTCCCATGTTATTTTATGAACAGAATTAACTTGCCTCTAAAAATGTTTAAAATGTTCAGATGTTGGCCTATATTGTTTTGAGCATGTGAGTGTTGGTATTTTGTTGTTTTCAACTTTCATGCAATTGGGTTATTTAAATAACAGGGGCTGTTATTTTTTTTAAAAGTATAAAAATTACTTGCGCTAAAATCATCTTAATATTTTTATCAAATAGGGCATTTTATTTCCTGTGCAAAAGTATATTGTTCTGGCAAAAAACCCTTTGATCTTCCTTAGGGGATTTATTTGTGTGGCAGTTTGTAATTAATAAAAAAACTTTTATTTGTTTCCTGTGTGTAAGAGAGTGGATGTGGGCCTCCTGTCCTCCCCGCGCGGCCCATCAGTGGTGCCAGCAGCCCAGCCGGCCTCCCCTCGCTGCGTGCATTCGTGCTCATGTACGGCAGAGCATCCACCGGTGCCACGTGGGCGGCTCGTTGATTTGACGGTCGTCCGGCGACCTAGCCGGCTATTAAGCTCGTCCCCTCCTGCTCTAGGGTTTTCCCCCTCTCCATTCCTCCCCTCTCCTCGCCGTGCCACCGCCAGGTAAGTTTGCCAAGCTCATGCCGTCGCCGTGTCCGCCGTGCTCCGGCCGAGCAACAGCTCGTGCCTGGAAGTAGAACCTCGCCGCTTCTCCGTCCCTCTCGTGCGCGAGAAGGAACCCCCCCTCATGCTCCACTTATTCCCCGACGACCAAGGCGTGCCAAGGGAGCCGTCATCTTCGCCCTTCTTCCTGCAGTCCGGATTGGAGTCGGCAGCCGGGATCTTCTTCCACCTCCCGTCGCCTCGTCGAGCCCCGAGCCTCCTCTTCGTGTCCTAGGTAAGGAGGTACGACCCCTCCTTCCATTCCCCCTTGTTAGCTCGTCGATAGCCCAGTGTGCGCGTAGATCCGACCAGGCCAAGTTCACGCTCCCGATGCTCTAGGCAATCTGTAGTTTTTGTTTAGTTGCTGAGTGTGTTTGGTGGCGTGATCCGTGGGTGGCCTCGTGCATCTGGTGCGTGTAGTTCCCCCCTAGTTCCTGCAGCCCCGCTGGCTGACCCCCTCGCCGGAGGTGGCCGGAGCTAGCCCCGTGCCGCCGCTGTTGCTCTGTCGCCGTAGACGTTCTGCTCTGCGATAGTTTCGTCAGTTAGTTGTTGTAGTGTGTGTGCATTAGTTGCAGGTGCCCCTCCTCTGTTAACTCCAGTGCCCGTTGGAGAGTGGTGTGGACTCGGGAAAAGACCAGGAGGTCTGGGGTTCGAGCCCGACCCTTCCCCCCTTTTGTTTTTTTGTTTTCTTTTGTTTTTGTTTACTTCCTTGATATATACATGGTGTGTATGTGTAGGGACTTGTTTCCTTTTTTTCTGTTATATAGAGTGTGGTGTGTGTGTGTGTGTGCTTAGGGCATACATACACATGGTGTGTGTGTGAATTTGTGAGTGCATACATACTTGTGTGTGAGTAGTTGTAGGTGTATGTGCTTGTGTGTGTGTGCCACATAGTGTGGTGCATATGTATGCATGTGTGTATGTGAGAGAGAGTGTGTGTGTTTTACCATACACATATGCATATGCATATATGCATTGTGCATATATGTGAGCATATGTGTGTGGATGACCACCCATACACATGAGCATGTATGTGAGTGTATGTGCCTAGTGCTTTTGTGAGTGTTGTGTGTGTGAGCCTATATGCAATATGCATATATGGCCATGTGAGTGTGTGTGTGGTCGAACACCCCCTCATGGGTGGTATGTTCATGGTGGCATTTGTGCTCATATGCCCTTGGGCATCTTTAGAGCATGTGTGTGTGTGCTTGTTGAGTGTGGGTGTAGAGTGTGTGGGGGGGGACTAGTGGGTTTCCCACTTGACATACCCCTTTGCAATAGCATGCATGCTGTGTTTTGTTAACTCATCTCCATGCTAAACCAAGTTTTAAATCTGGTTATGGTCATTTTGCTCATGTCCATTTAGAGTTAAGCATCACTTATGAGAATAAGTGGTAGTTTTGCTATCTTATTTGTGCCATGTTGTTTCACATGAACATATGAGTGTGACACATGTATTCAGGGTAGGAAGAGCCAATGAATCCATTGGTGCTTTCAGATTTCTCTTTTAAGCAAGTTTATAAAACTTTCATTTTTAGCTGTGATGCTACTTTGTCATTTTTGCATGATTTAATCCTTGCTTGCTTTGGGGCATGTGCCAACTAGGAAGTGCTAGTGTTTTATGTATTTTATGACATGGTATTTTTGTTTAGCATGAGAATCACCCATATAAGTGGGAAACATGTTGTTAAGTAGCCAACTTAATGTTTCTGTTTCAGCATGCTAAACATTACCAAGTCTGAGAATCTGCTGTTATTTTTATGCTATGAAGAGTGGGCGACATCTAGTTATGTGTTGGGAATTTGAGCTTGCTCAGTGCTAGTGTTTTGAAGTAGATGTTGTCTAATACCATCCTGTTAATTTTTATGCCAAGAGGTGGTCTCTAGCACATTTAACTACTGCTGACAACTTGCTACTTTATTAACTCAGATTCCAGAAAACTGTAATTTCACTAAGTCCCAGAAAACTGTTTCATCATGCCAACTTGATAGCTTCATGCTTATTGATGTGTGCCTTATTTGCTGATTTTGTAGTGGTATAAGTTGATGTGTGTTGTGTAGTTTCTGTCAATATCTTGTTTGCAGCTGTAGGGTTCCTGTAGCTCAAGTTGTGGGCTGTGTAAGTTGCTATGTTGCTATTTTGTGGCAGATTGGTTGTTTTATTGTTTTGTGACTTGTGGGAGCTATAATACATATAATTGATTGATTTTTGAGTCTATTGTGGTTGTTTTTTCATTACCTAACCATTGGCTACCTTGGAATGCCAAGAATTAGCCCATGGCTTGGTTGTCTGGTATTTTTGCCTTCGGACCTTGTCGTGAGCGTATCGCGAGAACCGTAACTCCGTTTCTTGCGTTCTTATATGCATTTCTATCGATTTTGCATGATGCATCCATATTTGCCATGATCATGCATGTTTAAATAACTTAACATGAGGTTCTGTCCAGATTCATTAATAAACAAAATTTGCATGTGAAACATGACTAGTTTGGATTGCCATGTTAAATTCTTCATAAATGAATCATGCATCATGTTGGTTGTGCATTGCACCTTGGTTGGATGTTTATTATTGCTGTTTCTCTTGGGTAGACGCGAGTGTTGATACTAAGTACAAGGACCCAGGAGAGTACTACTACGAGGATCCCGCTACTTGTTCCACTGAAGAACCAACATGCAAGATGATCGTACCCGGATCCCGATACTATTTTTGCTTGCTAGTTTCTCGCTCTTATCGTTACAATTGCGCTACCTACCACTTGAATGTCAGCCTCCTAATTTCCATGAAAGCCTCTAACCCTCCACATCCTAGCAAACCTTTGATTGGCTAAGTTAGCGCTGCTCAGCCCCTCTTATAGCGTTCTTAGTTGTAGTTGCAGGTTGTTCCATGTGATAACATGGATTTGGATATCACAATATTATCTGTTAGTTAATTTAATGCACATATATATATCTTGGTATTGGTGGAAGGCTTGGCCTTTTTCTAAGTGTTTTGTTCCGCTGTTACCGCCATAGTTTCTTGTTACCGGTGTTATGTTTTCCATATTTTGCGCTTCTAACATGCTCGGGGTTGTTATGGGACCCCCTTGTTTATTCGGCTGAGATTAAAACTTGTCTGGCAAGACCCAACATTGGTACTACATTTGCTAATAACTTAAATAAAATTTGCATAGGGCTTTACAACCCCATGGATAATTAATCAACCCCCGGGCCAATGCTCCTCATGAGTGTTGGTCCAAACTAGAGCATCGTGCGGGGCCAACCCGGGGCAACTCGGGAGATTTCTATCAGGCCACCGTATGCTTCGCTTATCCGTCGTGTCCTGAGAACGAGATACGCGGCTCTTATCGGGTTCGTCGACACGTCGGGTGGTCTTGCTCGATTTGTTTTACCTTTATCGAATGTCTTGCGTGTGGACTTTGACTTTCTTCGGGTTTTCTCAAGGTGTTGGAATTCCTTTGGAATTACCTATGATGGTCACGAGATCCGTGGTCGAGGCTATTCCCGCGGAGTGTGGTAATTTGTGATGGACTAGTTGGAGCACCCCTACAGGGTTAAATCTTTCGAAAGCCGTGCCTGTGGTTATGTGGCAACTTGGATATTTGTTTAACACCCAGTTATAGTAAACTTGAAGTAAATTCTAATTAAAATACACCAACTGTGTGAGTAACTGTGATCGTCTCTGCTCGAGAACATGATCCGAGAGAGAACACGGTGGGGTTATGATTGACATAAGTAAGTGTCCAGGATCTCATAGAGATCATACTAGATTCGATCGTTCATCGTAGGCCACTCATATTTATATTCATGTTGCGTAAGTTAGCCACCATATATTCTTAGTGCTGCTGTAAACTAAACACTTACCCCATCCCAACCTTAAGCTTGAATAGTCTCGGTACGCGGGCGCATGATTGCTAAGTCCTTGTGGCTCACAGTTTACTACAACACTCCAGGTACAGGTTCAGATGAGTACGTGCAGGATGATCTTACCCAGCTCCAGTGGGAATATGATGACGAAAGAGGCAGGATGTACGTGACTTACCGAACAAGTAGAGGACCATGGTCGTGATCTTTGGGATAGCGCGATAGTTTCATTTGCATATGTTTTATCGTTTGATTTCGTCCGTAGTCGGACCCTGTCTTCATCTTGATGATTTGAACTCTATGTGGCATTGTAATTTAGCATGTGCTGAGTGTAAGCCAAACTTGTATACTCATCTCTTCTGTAATGTATGATGCAATGTTACTATACTTGTGAACAGCAAGATGCGCCTCTATCCCTTGCGAGGCCCTCGTGCCCCAAAATGGATAGGCGCGCATCTTGCGCGTGACACACAACTTCTCCCGCGTAGTGCAGAAGAGATTCCGTACTGTGGGCTCGGCATCGAGTTCACGAGCCCACAGGGGGTGTCCCGGAGCTGGCAGGGGAGGATGCATCTTCGGAGCATCACCTGGACCACATCGGTCAACTTGGTGCCCTCCTCGACCATGGAGCAGATGCGTTTCTGTAGGTCGCTCACCTCCTTGCCCGGTCCCCAGACGAGGCCCTTTTCGAGCCATGAAGCCAGTCAGGTGGGGGGACCAAATCTAAATGCGGCGGCGGGATGGTGACCTTCTTCTTGTGGTTCGGTAATGTAGAACCACTCCTTCTGCCACCCCTTGACAGTGTCGATGAGAGTGCCCGACGGCCACCCGACGCGGGTGAGCTTGCTAATGATGGCCCCACTGCAATCTACATGCTTGCCGCCGACGCACTTGGGCTTGTGTTGAACACCTGCAGCCAGAGCCCGAAGTGTGGCTCGATGCGCAGGAAGGCCTCGCAGACGAGGATGAATGCCGAGATTTGCATGATGGAGTTCAGCAGGAGGTCGTGGAAGTTGAGGCCATAAAAGAACATCAGCCCCCTAACGAAGGTGTGGAGAGGAAAGCTCAGCCCCCGAATGAAGTGGGGGATGAACACCACCCTTTCGCCTGGCTTGGGGGTGGGGATCACTTGGCCGTCCTTCGCTGCGTGGTGAGGGATGTTGGCGGGGAGGTAGACGGCCTTCCTGAGGTCGAGAATGTCCTAGTCGGTGACCTTGGAAGCTTCCCATTGGCCGTTGGAGCCCGCCATTGATGAGCTCGGAGAATGGGAGGCGGAGAAGTCGAATGGAGAGCGTGAAAAATACTTTGGGGTTTTCCTCCTCTTTTCATGAGGCCTATCGATTTGGACTCCCCTTGCTGCGCCGTGAATCCCTCCACTTCCCGAGAGGTGCAAGCCGTTGCGTGCGCGTGATCAAGTATATCCTGTGTTAAACGGGACACGATCGGTATATTGATAGATCGTGATGATTAAAATGGCCTCGAACCGCGTATCGAGTCTATGCAACTAGCCTAGCGGTCGTGGTGGGTCGTAGACTTTCGTCAGAGAGGTCTTCAGAGGAGCGTTGTTTCCCTCCTGACGTTTGGCCTTTAGAGCCAATTTATTTGTAGTATTCGGACGTGCCACTATGCGGGAAACTGCTTGTCATCGGAGGCTGAACTATGGTTCGGCAGGAAGGAACTCACCTCGCAAGCCGAAGACTCTGTTCGCGAAGCAATTGGAGCTAAAGACCCTTGGCGTTGGAGGCAAGTTCGAGGTATACTGAGGGAGTCCTGGATTAGCGGGTCCTCGGATAGCCGACCTATTGTTATGGGCCGGACTATGAGGGGTACTTACCGAACACCGGAAGATTTGAAGGCCCGGTATCTAGGATGGAAGCTTCGGGAAGCATGGCTTGCGCTCCACGTTTGATGTAGTAAATAGGCATGTTTATCTCTTCGGCATGTACTCGACCATGTGTAAACCCTAGGCCTCCTCGGCACCTATATAAGCCGGAGGGTTTTAGGGTATAGGGAGTGAACAACTCATCTAGGGTTAGCTATTTGATCTCGAGGTAGATCAACTCTGTAACCCCCCCATATCATCAATACAACCAAGCAGGACGTAGGGTATTACCTCCATAGAAGGGCCCGAACCTAGGTAAATCCTTGTCCCCTTCGTCTCCTATTACCGTCGATTCTAGTATCATAGTTCGGGACCCCCTACCCGAGATCCGCCGGTTTTGACACCGACACTCGGCATGATCGATTTTTTGAGAAAAGGAGGAATGCCGCCGGAGAATTCGGGCATAGCATATTCCAAAAGGTGACCACCACTTTGCATATGTTGGCATACAGTATTTCAACGGATCTAGTTGATGACCACTTGGCCATGAGTGAGATTCAAGCCACTATGTGTGTCAAGCTTTTCGTAGTTGTAATTGTGCATGTGTTTGGCCCGAAATATTTGAGAGCTCCCAATGCTGAAGACACCGCAAGGCTTATGGAGTTCAACAAAGCTTGCGTGTTCCCAAGTATACTTGGATCAATAGATTGCATGCGTTGGAGTTGGAAGAACTGTCCTGCTACATGGCATGGACAATTCCACGGCTAGAAAAAGGGTTCCACTATAATCTTTGAAGCGGTGGCCGATCATGAGACCTGGATTTGACATGCTTTTTTTGGAATGCCCGGATCTTGTAATGACATCAATGTTGTTCAACGGTCACCAGTCATGACTAAGATTGCAAATGGTTAAACTTCACCGGTGGAGTTTGTAGCAAATGGTCGTACGTACAAGTATGTCTACAATCTTGTGGATGGCATATGCCCAATGTGGCAAAAAAGTTCTAAAGCAGTCGAACACACCGTAGGGTAAGAAAAATCTTGATTTTCACAATGCACAAACGGCGGCTAGGAAAGATGTGGAGAAAGCTTTTAGGATTTTGCAAGCCTAGTTTGCTATTGCGAGAGGACCGACAAGATTTTGGATCAAAAGGTCCTTTGTTACATCATGAACGCTTGTGTGATCATGCATAACATGATCAGTAAGAATGAGCATGGACAAGATTTAGAGTATTCTCAGCAAGAGTAGATGGGAAGACCCGTGCGAGTGCGGAGGAGCCCTTCAAGGGTGGCCCACTGTGATAGCCTGTCATATTAGGGATGATAGACTACTAATATCAATAAGGAATTCCTTCTTTTCCGGGAGCCCATTCTAACAGAACTCCCAGGTTAAGTGTGCTTGGCTTTGAGTAGTTCTAGGATGGGTGACCGATCGAAAAGTTGGTCCCGTGTGCGCATGAGTGAGAACAAAGTGCGTTGAAAAGACTAGTATTGATTTGTGAGGCCAGTCTAGATCCTGCCAGGAGTAACGACTGCCAGCAGGTGTGTCCGGGGCGTTACAAGTTGGTATCAGAGCCAACCCTCGCGGTTACATGGATGTTTGCCGACAAATGCGCGATCATGTTGTTCACTAAGTTTGTGACCCGTCGTGGCACACAGAATTACACATGTATCAGACTGGAAGCACAGACGTTTGTGCCAAGAGGGAACGTTCCTATGACTTGACGAGGACGTCAGTTCCTCTGAGTGGTGGTGTATGTGATAGCCTGGCATATTAGGGATGATAGACTACTCATATCAATGAGGAATTACTTTTTTCTGTGAGCCCATGAACAGAACTCCCAGGTTAAGCGTGCTTTGACTGACCGGGAAGTTGGTCCCGTGTACGCATGAGTGAGGACAAAATACGCAGAAAAGACTAGTATTGATTTGTGAGGCCAGTCTAGATCCCGCCAGGAGTAACGACTACCGACGGGTGTGTCTGGGGGCATTACACCCACTTTGGTGTCTCCTATCATACCATTCGACGTGGCGACACACATGATGAGCTTGAAAAGAATCTAGTCGGGGAGTGGTGGTCATAGAATGGGCAACGTACGAATTAATGTTATTTGTTTGAGTTGAAAATAAACTATTTGTTATATTAATTATGAGCTATGTGTCGTATTATTCATGAACTATTTGTTTGAGTTGAAATAATAATTGAACTATTTATTGTTGATTTATTTTGTATATGTTTAATATTATTGGTTCTATGTTTCAGTGAGAAATGTGTTTGTGTCGGGCACGCTCTCTGTATATTTAGCGCCACCGCTGGAGCGCGGCCTGTGACATGCTAAAGTTTGCAACGCCGGCTAAAGCCAACATACGTCCACGCGCCAGAAGCTCTATTTTGGCGCCCAATTTTTTTAGCACCACGCTACCGCGCGTCTGTTGCAGATGCACTTGGAATTTGTGGTGGTGGTTGTGTGTGGGGGGGGGAGGGGGGGATTGGCCTGAACAAGGTTTAGGAACCCATAAAAAAAGAACAAGGTATGGGAGTGGTGTTACCCGAAAGAACAAATGCACAAAACTTAGAAAGAAGTGATAACAAAATTGAATACAATGAGAAAACCATTCTAGGAGTGGCATAGCCATGAGAACAAATTAAGATAAATAGAAGGAAGAAGCAAAAAATACTCCTAAGAAAGGGATAATTCTAAAATGGTGTTACCTGATAGAAGAAATGATTTTTTTTACAATTTGTTCTTTATTTCTGAACACAATACAAACATAGACACTCATACATACGCATATACATTCACCCTATGATCGCACGCACGACACACACCCTACCCCTATGAGCACGCATATACACTCACCTCTACGATTGCCTGCCCGCACGCCCGCACACACGAATGCCCGCATCAACCGCGGGGCCTCAACACCCAGCCCATCGCTAGTAGACACTCCTCACAAATAACCGGTGTCAGATCAGGAAGAAAGCAACGAAGAGAGGGAATTGCGTGGTGGCAGATCATGAAGGAAGCCACTACTTGTGGTAAAGCTGAAGAGACGAGGTGGCGGGGAGGGTAATCCAGGTGCCTTTGCTTCGGCTAGTAGTTTAGATTATGTTTTTTCCTAGTCCTTGTAGGTGCGGTGCTCGGACGGATGGAGGCGCTTGTTCTTCGAGTTTGTCTTTCGAACTCCGATCATTCCTGAGTTCGTCCATGTGGACGTAGTCCATGAAGCTCCGACGTATATTTTTGCCGTCTCCTTGGCACGGAGAGGCTACGGTTTCTCATCATGTGACGAGATTTGGTGTCAGACGCTTCAGATCTATGCAAGGGTTCAACGACGATGATTGTGACTCCGGGGCATTGGTTCTTAGGGGCACATGCACAAGGACTTCCATGTTGTCATCGATAAGGTCAACTGGCTCCGACACAGGTGTCGCAACAACGACATGTTAGCTGCTTGTTCTAGTGGCAATAGTGATCGTTCCGTGTATTAGAATCTCGATGTTTTTATTATTATATTTAAGATACTTTATACTTTCATTGAACTTTTATAATAGATTTGATTTTTTTGGAAAAAACGAGACGAATGATGGACGCGTGGAGCCGACCGGCTTCTGGTCTCAGCCGGTCGGCCGATGTTAAACATTTTTCCATGATAAATACAGTACGACTTGCTGCCAATTACTACGTACTCCTACTATTTTTTTTTTGACAGGTACTACGTACTCCTACTAAACAATACTGTACTGAACACGACGACAAGAGAACAGAGTCAAGCTAAAGTCGCTAAAAAGAATACAGTCAGTAGACGGACTCGAGTCACAACCTGGTGAGGACTACCCCTATCTGGACGCTCTTGACCTCCTCCCTCTCCATGGACTCGGTGACGAGCTGCGTGTACTTGTGGAACAGCGCGTCGACGATGTCCGGGCCGAAGTGGTGGCTGAGCATGGACTCCTGGATGGCCCTGATCGCCATGGACACCGTCCTGCCGTCCTCCTTGGCGTCGCCGCTGCTGCTCAGGTTGATCTCGTACGTCTGCACGTAGTCGAGGCTGAAGGACCCCTCCAGCCGCACCTCCACCTCGATCTCCTGCAGCGACGGCGCGTAGAACGGCACGTTGTAGGCGTCCACCTTGTCCTGCTCCACCAGCCCCTGCGACACCAGCGCCGCGAAGGACTCGGAGAGGAGCTCCCACAGGAAGGTCGTCCTCCGGTCGACGCAGTCCTCGGTCTGCCTGCCGAGCATGGCCAGCACCATCCGGCCGCCGGCGAAGACCTCGGCGGCGCGCGACTTGAGGAACAGGCTGAAGTCCCTCTGGAACTGCCGCCGGTAGGCCACTGACACGGCGGGAGGGCTCGTGCTCGATATGTACATCTTCCCCTTGTTGATCGGCGTCTTCGCCTCGTCGAAAAGGCCCGGCGGGACCTGAAATTTCCATGACGAAGACACAGGTTAGCTAGCCTGATGGATTTGAGATTGCTGCGACAAGAACTGCAATGTAACAGTGTGAGGCAAGCACTGCACAGTACCTGAGAGAGCCAGTGCAGGCTGGAGCAGGAGCAGATGAAGTGCACGCTGGTCCTCGGGAACAGCCTCCCGTAGAAGGACCCGGGCACGCCGGAGAGGAACACCATCGGCCGGCCCCACTCGTCGGACTTGGCGGCGGACTTGAGCCTGTGGGTGAACTCCGTCAGGCTGAAGAAGATGGTGTTGAAGTCGTTGGTGGGCAGGTCGTTGAGGAGCACCGAGAACTCCGGCGGCGGCTGCGACGACAGGCAGCAGACCTTGCCGATGCCCCCGATGATGTCCTCCACCAGGCAGAGCGCGTTGGGGCCCGAGGAGCACCCGAGGTCGGCCACGGTGAACCTCTCCGGCATCTGGGAGATGTACACGTCCGTCGCCGAGTTGACGATGAGGCTCTTGAGAGTGTCCATGCCCCTTTTCTGGAGCGAGGAGTTCTGCGCGTAGCTGGTCTCGTCGAGGCCTTCTTTCATGTGGAGGATGGTCTCCACGTCCATGAACGGGAGCTTGTCGGAGCAGTGGAGCAAGGAGGAGGCCATTGTCGGCTCGGCTACTGGTGGTAGTGGACTGGCTCTCGAGTCTCAAGAATCAATGCCTTCTTCCTGTGGTCATGTACATATATATATACACGGTCAGAACTCTGGTTAATTGTGCACATCCTCATTTTGCACAAATCATACCCTGCGTGCCCCTGCCCACCATAGGTGTAGATATTCATATTCTAGGCATCTCTTTAATTTGTGCAAACATAGCGTGATATGTGCGGCTTTTGTATTCGAGTGGGATGTGTGATATGTCTAACTGAGATCTCCTTTTTGGCTGGGCTTGGTGTGACTGATTGAGAAGCCAGGTTCAGATGAAGTACAATATATACTGTCAAGCTTTGTGTGGATGGTCTGTGATTCGCTGTTATCATATCATATGCATGGCCCTAGATTTGACCCCCAGGTGAAACCAAGCGAAAGTGCGGCGAGAGAAAAGGTGCTGCAAGCAGCAAAACAACTGGTGAAAACTTTTCCCTGCCATGTCTTCCTTTTCATAAAATATAAAAAGAAAAACACGAAGAAATAGATTTATGTGCCATGTTCCCTCGCCAACAAGTGGCCGAAAACCTGAGTCAACCGACACCTTTTGCGCTCAATTGGTACCCTGTCTCTGCTAGGGACAGGACTCCTATGCAGGCATGGTCGCAACTCAAAGCACGCCTCCCACTATGCTCAGAGAGTACATATCCACACTTTTTCTCAGCAAGATTTTGTTCTTGGTGTTAGGCAAAGACATTCCTATGCCTGAATGGACAAATGGGTGCAATTCCTGAAAGCATGCCCACTTTGTTAACAGGCATTTCCATGTGCAGAAAGCCCTTCGTTTCAGAAACGGAAGGTTCTTGATTGAACACATGCAGGAGAAGTGGATAAACACAGACCAATTGAACTAATGCAGAGCACAAAGGCACCCATTTCAGAGCCAAACCAAGCAGCAGATTGAGAAGAACTTCATTACCTTTGGGTTTCAGACAGTGTCTGCTGCTGGTCTCCTCTCCAAGCTGCTTAGCTTAGCTTTGCTTAGCTTGGTTAGCGGGTTGGCTGGCTTGGCATGTGCAGTGCTCGCGGCTCGGGGAATTTATAGGCAGGCAAATGGAATCCGAATAGTTGAGTTGCGGGAGGCTGCACCCACTTGCGCACAACTGTAGTCGTAAAAATGACCACCACCACCACCATCCATGCTTCATGCTTGCTCGGCTCCACACCGTTGGCTACGCTATGGAGAGATACATCACTTTGCTAGTTGTATATTGATATTGGTGGCGTTATTCCTATACATGCATGGAGCCATGGATTAGATACGATACGCCACACACAGCTGGTTCTCACGAGCCCATCCGTATCATCCATGCCTGTGGACTCCGTGACTCTGCGTGTCCATAAACAAAAGAAAGATTCACCAATCTCCAAGTTAGTTTATGAGAGGAATCTGTGAAAGTTGGCCTCCGGAGACGGAAGATATTCGCGGCGCGCGAGTTCGTAGCGTATGGTGGCGGGACAGGTAGGCGGTGCCGGTGGAAAATCAAGCGGCGGTGAGGTGCGGGATGGACCGACCGACGATGGCCGCTTTTCCATGGTCTTTTTCCGCGCGGGATCGCGCAGTTGGTGGCGGAGGAGGCCTCCCGGCGTTTTTCTTCCATTGCCTTCCCTTTCCTCGAGTTGGTGGGGTGGTCACAGGTACGAGAGGAGCAGGGCATCCCGAAGGACGAGCGCTGCGTGCCGACGTCTCGTCGGTACATTCCCTCCGCTAACTTGCCTGTCAAGAGTGGAATGTGCGGTCGGACGAGAGCCTGAGGCCCAGGTGCGTTGCTTCTCAGGACCAGAGTGTTCGGCACGGTCGCAGGCCGAATCCGTCCGTCTACCCCGGCCGGTGAATCTTCTCCCTCCGTTAGCTGCGCTGTTGCTCGTCTCGTCCCAACTCCCAAGCGAAAACCGCGGCGGGCGTCATGCATAATTGCGGTCGTTTTCATGCAGGGAAATGGTCCTCGGCTGTGCCGGGAGCTTTATTCGTCGAGAATAAACCTAGCTGAGCTAGACCCTTTATTATATTTACGTATTATCACACAGTTCAAATCTAACGACGAACATCACGTCTGAATAAGTAAATTCGACGAGCAAGCTAGCTAGCAAGAATCTCTGTCTGCACTTGGGAAAAAGGCGGAGACAAACCGGAAATTATTAACCTGGCTAAGCTTTTACAGTTGGGAGCCTAGGCAAAGAGATTTGCACACGTACTGATTAAGACCAGGCATGCTATTGTAAACACATAGCATCGCTTATGCGCATCTCTTTTTTTGCATTTGAGGCAAAGGAGGACAAAGAAAATGCGAATTTCTGGCCTAGAGAATGCGCTAGATGGACACGTCCCTTTGCTGCAATTGTCTAATGCCCTTTCAGGCTTTGACAGCACATTTTAAATTCCAGATATGTTCTGATCTATTCCATATTTTCTATCCCCGGATGCATTCTTTAAGGTATCTGTGCACAAGATTTTGTCCCTTCATGACTGTGCCCGACCTCTGCAAGTTGTAAACCGCTGCTTCACTAGTGTTGATGTTTTTTTATATTTTAGACGAACAGGGAGGTTTCTCTTCTTCCGAAACAGGTTTTCGTCCCGTTTTGTAGATAAAAACAAATGTCCATATAACCGAGTATCAATCATGATCAAAAAATAAAACTGTTGGGGCCACAACACAATCGCGTCCAAGAAAGAAAGAAGAAACATAAAAAGGCCACAACACAATCACGCACAAGAAAGAAAGAAGAAACATAAAAAGGCCACCAGGGGCAAACTAGGAGGCGGACGAACGCTCGGCGGTCCGACGCGCGGAAGCAAGCAGTGCGTCCAAGAAAAGCCCAAGACGGTCACGGTCCCGTGGTCTAGCGAGCAGATGTCAGTGCTGCAAGAATGCAAGAAATTTGAAGAACGAGTCAGAAGCATGCCACGGAAACACTCGCTCAATCATCATTTTATTGCGGGTTGTCCAAAGCGTCCATGTCATCATTTTATTGCGGGTTGTCCAAAACTCTGCAAGATCCCGGGCCTCCAATCCGGCCCGAGGGCCTCGTGGACAAAGCTCCAGAGAGCTTGTGCCGCGACGCAGGAGAACATAATGTGAGATCTTGTTTTCGGGACGAGGCAAAGGGGGCATAGACCATTGCCCGGACCATGGTGAGGGAGTCCTGGATTAGGGGGTCCTCGGATAGCCGACCTATTGTTATGTGCCGGACTATGAGGGCCACTTACCGAATACCGAAGGATTTGAAGGCCCAGTCTCCAAGATGGAAGCTTCGGGAAACATGGCTTGCGCTCCACGTCTGATGTAATAGTTAAGCAAGTTTATCTCTTTGGCATGTAACCGACCATGTGTAAACAATTGGCATCCTTGGCATCTAAAAAAGCCGGAGGGTTTTAGGGTATAGGAGAGGACAACTCATCTAGGGTTAGACACACGATCTCGAGGTAGATCAACTCTGTAATCCCTTACACCATCAATACAACCAAGTAGGACGTAGGGTATTACCTCCATTGGAGGGCCCGAACCTAGATAAACTCGTGTCCCCTTCGTCTCCTGTTACCGTCGATCCTAGTCTCATAGTTCGGGACCCCCTACTCAAGATCCGCCAGTTTTGACACCAACATTGGTGTTTTCATTGAGAGTTCCTTTGTGAGCGAGATGGAATCGACGCCTCGTCTCTTCATCAACGAAGAGGTTCGCAACATGGACGTTTTCGTCCCCGGGAAGATCTTTGCCTTCGGTAGCGTTGTGCTGCATGCGGATTCCGCCATCCATCTAGGACGCGTTGAGAGCTTTGCCCCTGATCTAGAGGTCAAATTTGGAACTTAGAGTTTTCCGTCGACTCTCGGGGCGACCTATCACTAATCGGGCTCACAGCTTCGCCTGCAACCCCCGAGGACTCTAAGGCCTTAACCTCGAGCCCCTTCTTCGGACATGCCAATGGGGTCACCCATGGCGGCAATCCGATCTCTCATCCCGGTCTGGCCATCAAGCCATGTGACCGAACATGTGTTCCTTCTGAACACTCCCCACGGGTGGGCCTCATGGGAGCTGACTCTGCGAGTTCCGAACAGCTGGATCCGGTCGGGCCCTCAGCGGTCGACATGGACTTGGAGCAATTCTCATCGATGAGGATCACCGACGATCCAGTCCCGATCTACACCCGGCTCGGTTATAGTTCGGGCAGGGACGGATTTTTTGACCCACCCACCACCCACTTGATAGCCACTGTCGAAGACTTAACCGACGTGCTAGACTATGCCTCCGAGGAGGCATAATACATGGATGAAGAAGACCGTGCTCTCACCCCCGTTAACACCGGGAGTTGGGCCACCACTTCTACATACGATGTCTACATGGTGGACACTCCTGCCACCAACGGTGACAATACGCCTCACAACAACGGTGACAAATCGGGTGATGCGCCATCAAGGCACCGGAAATCGCATAAGTGATCCAAAAGCAAAAAGGGAAGAAGAGCTATTATCAGCAACGGGGAAGGTAATGCCCCCACCAATCATGACAATCTCGATATCCCCAAGCACCCGTTTGAGGGTGCGGAGGAGCCTGAGGATCAAAACGACCTGGAGAACAACTGATTAAGCTGCTCCACCAGCAGAGGAGGATGCTCGGGGGCTCCGAACTGTGCCCAGAACGTCCGTGCTTCGTCTTCCTCTCCCCATGAGGCGAACAACTGATTGGCATTCTCCACGCTCTTCTGGAGATCGACGGATGCGCCTGAGTATCGCCACACCCGGGTCAGCAATTCGAATCTGCTATCCCCGAATACGCACTTTAGGGAGTATGGCTTACCATCGGCTATTTCCTTAGCCTTGCGAACTTGCTCCTCGAAGAACCATGTGTCCATCCGCTCCTTCTGGAGATCGGATTTCATGGTGGACAGTTCGGCCGAGCTTGCCTTATTCTTTTGCTCCAAGGCCTCGCACTTCTTGCTAGTGTCATTGAGCTCATCCTGTATTTCCGCCACACAAGCCTGGTGCTTATCGCTGGTGGCTCATGGGGTGGAGAGTGCGGTGGGCGCTTCTTTGTCCGCCGCCTTCTCAACAGCCGCTTCGTCTTTGGCGCGTTAAAGCTCGGCCTTGAGCTTTTCGATCTCTTTCGACGAAGCTGCAAAATGATAAACCTTTATATAAAAGGAATCTGCATTGACAATATTCGGGGGAAAGTATTCAGATTTAGTTCGGACTTACCCTGTGCCTTGTCGAACCTCTTGCTGAGGGCTTCCACCTCATCCTTGGAGCGCTTGAGCTTCCGATGTAGCTCGTCCATCTCGGCACCATTTTTGGCCATCACTAATGACGAAGCCTACATTACACACACAATGCATACATCACATCGGCACTCACTTCCCGAATTATAGATATGACCCCTAGTTGAGTTTGTTCACCTCACCTAGGGCTCGGGGGCTGCCATGTATACAATACAAATAAATAAAAATCTTAGCGAAATATCGCACGACTTACTTGAAAGCCCGCAAGGAGACCTTTGAAGGCCTCCTTCAGTTCGTTGTCAACGGAATGGATGCTTTGTAGTACCGCACCCATAAGGGTGCGGTGATCCTCGGGGATGGAGGCGCTCGATAGAGCCTCCTCCATTGCCGACCACCTATTGGTTGGCGGTGCCGGGGATGATCGGATTTCCTGATTCACCCACCAGGGATTGGACCGGCGCCTCCGGAGGCACAGTGCGCTCCGGAGATGTCATTGGAGGGGACTGATTGCCCGTCTGGCCGGCCTCCTCGGTGTCCGGGCGGGGCGTTGTCCCCTGGTGTTTGGTGGTCGAAGCGTTAGCCTTGGCCACAGTGCTTTCTCCCTCGCCCACTGTGTCCGCCTCCATTGGAGTAGGCGGGGACGACACCTCCACGACGACCTTTGTGGCGCCTGGAGTGGTGGGGTGCGAGGCATCCCCGCTCTCCGCCAGTTCAGTGGGTGGGGTCTCCCCATCCGATACTACCTAAGTGGGGATAACGCATGGCGGGATGTTGGACCAATAACCTGCGTGTTAGCAAACTTTGAATCTACTAGTTATAGGTAGAAGGGTCTTCGGATCCTAACCTGGATGGAGGGGGCTTGACCCTTAGTCTCCTTCGTGGAACCTCCTCGGGGTCTTCGGACGTGGAGCTCGAGTCTGAGCTGTCGTCCGACAGAACCACCCACGCCTGCCGCGCCCTCATCGGGGCAGGAGAGGCTGCCTGCCCCTGAGCGTCCAAAGACGCCGCTCTCTTCTTGGCATGGGGGAAATTGCCTCCCCCCTCGCTCTCGACCTCCTCCTCCTCCTCCTCTTCCTCCTCTTCGGCCTCCTCCTGATTTGAGGAGGCGGGGGTGTCATCACATGCAGCATTAGGCTGGTTGTTGATGCGAAGGCCAGCCTGACCTGGTTGCTTCTCCTTCTATTTTTTTGTGGGAGCCTCATAAGGCTTCTCCACGAGCATCCTGGCTAACAGCCCTATCCTCTTGTCTTCGGGCTGAGGAGCCGGACTGTTGATGTTGACGGCTTTCTTCTGCCAGCTCTGCCAGAACAGATCGGATAAGAGGATGAAGGGATCCTCTGTGTAATAGAGCCAACCAAGCTAGGGGAAATAATACCTCATAGTCCTTCTTGGCGGCGTGCAGACCCTTGTCCTCCTCCTCGGATGGCCAGCTCTTCATCAACTTGAAGATCGCCTTCCACAGCTTCTCCCGCGTAGTGTAGAAGAGATTCTGGACTATGGGCTCGAGCTCACAGAGGAGTGTCCCGACGCTGGCAGGGGAGGATACGTCTTTGGAGCATCACCTGGACCACATCGGCTAGATTGATGCCCCCTCGACCAAGGAGCGGAGGCGCTTCTGCAGGTCGGTCACCTCTTTGCCCGAGCCCCAGGCCAGACCCTTTTCGCGCCATGAAGCCAACCTTGTGGGGGGGCCGGATCTGAATGTGACAGTGAGGAGCTGGCCCTCTTCTCGTGCTTCGGTGACATAGAACCACTCCTTTTGCCATCCTTTGATGGTGTTGATGAAGGTGCCCGAAGGCCAACCGACGCAGGGGAGCTTGCCGATGACTGCCCCGCCGCAGTCCGCATGCTTGTTGCCGACGCACTTGGACTTGATATTGAAGACCTGCAGGCAGAGCCCAAAGTGTGGCTCGACGCGCAGGAAGGCCTTGCAGACGAGGATGAACATCGAGATATGCATAATGGAGTTCGACGGGAGGTCATGGAAGTCGAGGCCGTAGAAGAACATTAACCCCCTTATGAAGGGGTGGAGTTGGAACCTCAAATCCCTGATGAAGTGGGGGATGAACACCACCCTCTCGCCTGGAGTGGGGGTGGGGATCACTTGGCCCTCCTCTGTCGTGCGGTGAGGGATGTTGGCGGGGAGGTAACCAACCTTCTTTAGGTCAAGTATATCCTTTTTGGTGACTGTGGAAGCTTCCCACTGGCCATTGGAGCCTGCCATTGCCAAGATCGAAGGTGGGGGTGGAGAGACCTAGATCTGTGCTTTGGAGGTGCAAGGGAATGGCAGGCGGAGAAGTCGAATGGAAAGCGTAAAAAAGCTTTTGGAGTTTTCCTTCTCTTTTTATGAGGCATGTCAATGTGGATTCCCCTTGCCGCGCCGTGAATCTCTCCACTTCCCGAGACGCGTGAGCCGTTGCGTGCGCATGGTTAAGTATATCCCGTATAAAACGGGACAAGTTCGGTATATTGATAGATCGTGATGATTAAAACGACCTCGAACCACGAATCGAGTCTATGCAACTGGTCTAGAGGTCGTGGTGGGACGTAACCTTTCGTCAGAACGGTCGTTAGAGGGCCGTTGTTTATCCCCTAACATTTGGGCTTCAAAGTCGATCAATTTACAGTATTTGGACGTGCCAGAATGCGGGAAACTACTTGTCATCGGAGGCCGAATTACAATTCGACAGGGAGGAACTCACCTCGCAAGCTGAACACTCTGTTCACGAAGCAGTCAGAGCTGAAGACCCTTGGCGTTGGAGGCAAGTTCGGGGGCTACTGAGGGAGTCCTGGATTAGGGGGTCCTTGGATAGCCGACCTATTGTTATAGGCCAGACTATGAGGGCCACTTACCGAACACCAAAGGATTTGAAGGCCCAGTCTCCAAGATGGAAGCTTCGGGAAACATGGCTTGCGCTCCACGTCTGATGTAATAGTTAGGCAAGTTTATCTCTTCGGCATGTAACCGACCATGTGTAAAACCTAGGCATCCTCGACATCTATATAAGCCAGAGGGTTTTAGGGTATAGGAGAGTACAACTCATCTAGGGTTAGACATACGATCTTGAGGTAGATCAACTCTACAACCCCTTCCACCATCAATACAACCAAGCAGGACATAGGGTATTACCTCCATTGGAGGGCCCAAACCTGGGTAAACTCGTCTCCCCTTCATTTCCTGTTACCGTCGATCCTAGTCTCACAGTTCGGGACCCCCTACCCGAGATCCGCCGGTTTTGACACCGACACATGGTGCTTAAGCACCTTAGTCCCCAAGGGTAAGCGATCATGCAGAAGCCACAACACGAAAATATTGATCTTGAGGGGCATCGGAGCCTTCCACAATGGGGATAACCATTGGAGAACCGGCTTTCGGCAAAGCGCTTGGTAGGCCAAGCTAATGGAGAATTCTCTCGAAGGAGAGAGACTCCAGGACACGATGTCGGGAACTTGAGACAAAAGTCGAGGGACCACTTCCCTCAAGCTTGCCCAATCCCGCACCTCGTCTGGCCCGAATGAGCGGCGAAACATGATGTTCCACCCCTCATCCAGACCGGCCGCAGACACTAGCACATTTGGGTCCTCGGAAATTGCCAACAACCTTGGAAACCGAATAAGGAGCGACTCCTCATATAGCCAGGGGTCAATCCAAAACTGAGTGTCATACCCATTGCTAACTAAAAAGCATGCACCCAACCTAATCTCCTCCTTAATGGCCTGAATAGATCGCCAGAACTAGGAGATAGTCGAGCGAGAGCAGGCCAAGAGGGGCTGGCCTTGCAAGTACTTGCCCTCAACCAGCTACATCCACAAACCGCCATCACCCTGCATGATCCGCCACACCAGCACAACATGAGGGCCACGTTCATGCGACGAGATGTTGTGATGCCTAGGCTACCCCAATCCTTGGGCAGGCAAATGTCAGCCCACTTCACCATATGGTATTTAGGGCGACCATCAGCCGCCTGCCAGAAGAACCTAGCCAACTCCTTGTCAAAGGAGCCATGCACACCTTTAGGCAAGATGTACATCCCCATCATATACATGGGGATGCTAGTGAGGTTAGAGATAATAAGGCCTGTATTACTTGCTTTAGAAGTAAACCTTCCGCACCAAGGTTCTGCAAGGGGCGCTACTCATCCCACAAGCGGGTCATATCCACTCAACAAGATCCCGGACTTTGACAAGGGCATCCCTAGGTAGGATATGGGGAATGAAGCAAGTCTACAATCGAGGTTGTCCGCGATCCTCTGTTGCTCAGCCTCCGAGTAGCCTAAGATCACCACCTCACTCTTGTCAAAGTTAATCTTAAGTCCAGACATTTCCTCAAAGCAGAGCAAAAGGAACATAAGATTGACAATGTCGAAATTAGACCCTTCCACCATGATCATGGTGTCATCCACATATTGTAAATGGATGACACCTCCTCTAGGGATGAGATGACTAACCACCCCCTTCAGGGGGCCGGCCCGCTGGGCCTTATCTAGGATTCCAGCAAGGGCACCTACAGCAAGGTTGAAGAGCAAGGGGGGAGAAAAGACCCCCTGCTTCACACCTCTAGAGGCCCTAAAGAAGGGACCCACCTCTCCGTTGATATTAATATCAGTGTTCCCAGATCTAACTATTTGCATGATCCAAGAACACCACCTCTCATCGAATCCTCTCCACTGCAGTACCAACCTCAAAAAGGACCAATCCAGACAATCATATGCCTTCTAGAAATCCAATTTAAGGAAGACGCCCTTATGACCCCACGAAGCCACCTCATGGACAATTTCCCGAAGAGCCAAGATCCTATCATGGATTGCCGACCCTTCAAGAACACGACTTGGAGGGGGTGAGAAATCCTCTTCGCCACAAGGGATAGGTGGGTAGCACATACCTTCGCAAAGATCCATTCCAGCATGTTTATCATCGTGATGAGGTGAAATTGTCGAATATCCGTCGCCCCAATGACTTTGGGGGTCAGGGAGATGACACCATAATTTATCCGAGACATATCCAAAGTCCCAATATAGAACTCATGGGATATGGGCATGATGACAGGGCGCAGGATCTCCCAAAATTTCTGGAAGAACACGACCGGAAGGTCATCTGGGCCTGGAGCCGAGCTAGCCTTCATAGAGGCAATATCTTGCCCCACCTCCTCTGGCGTGAAAGGGAGAGTTAGCTCCACATTCTCAGCATCGATGACTCGGTTGTCAAGCGGCCAACAATCCACGCGGAGGGATACCCCTCCACGCGACACAGCCGAAAATAACTCCTTATAGAAGGAGTATATATGGGCGCTAATGTCCTCTGGATGCTCCAAAAGGGCGTCCCCATCCCAGAGGTAGGGAATGGCACACTTCCTTTGGCGACCCTTGGCAATCGCCTGGAAGTAATCCGTGTTTGCATCACCCTTAAGAAGCCAGTTCTGGCCCCCATGACGCTGCCAAAACAAATCCTCACCCTTGTAGATATGCATGAGCGAGGCCTCAAGGGAGTAGCGCCCGATCCAGTCATCAGGAGACATGCCCGGACCATCAACGAGCCCATCCAACACCTTAATATGATCAAGAAAGGCCCCTTTACAGGCCCTAAGATCAGTGCCTAGGTTCGTTCCCTAACCCCGCATGATTTGGCTAGCCATTTTGGAGCAATGACGCCAGACATCCACAACACAAAAAACATGAGGCAGCTACGCAACCGCCTCAAGCCAGCGGCCTTTAACCATCTCGATGAAGCCTGGTTGCTCCAACCAAGAAGCTTCAAAATGAAAGCGACGGGATCTAGGCAGGGCATCATCCCTAGAAGAGAAAAGCAAGGGGGCGTGGTTGGAACCAATTCGAGTGACCGCCTTGAGTGAGCATAAAGGGAACATGAGTTCCCATTGCGCCGAAACAAAGACCCTATCAAGCACACACCAGATAGGATCCTCTTGCTTGTTTGTCCACGTGAACCTAGCCCCTACACAGGCTATCTCACACAGAGCTAGATTCGCAATACAGTCATTAAATAGATGCATGCGGAAGCAGTCAGCATTAGGAGGGCTCTTATCCAAGGCCCGCCTAATGAGGTTGAATTCCCCAGCCATCACCACTGGGTTGGAGCACTGCTCAACCTTATTCTTCAACTCGACTAAGAAGTCCGCGGATCATCCATGATCAGCTGGGCCATAGACGATGATCACGTACCAGCTGAGGTTACACGTCGATCCGTGATAGACATACTAAGGAAGAACTCCCCTCGGTCCATGTCCTCAACCGATAAGGAATCCTCCCGGACCCCAAGCAAAATGCCCCCAGACTACCCAGTAGCAGGCAACCATTGCTAGGCAAACTGGTGTCGGGAAAGCCCCTGAAGCTCGTGAATGGAAAAATCTTGGTGACTCATCTCTTGCAGCCCAACTATGTCAATCTCTTCCTACCACATATACTTTATGAGTTGATGCCTTCGGCTAGAATGGCCAAATCCCCGAATGTTCCAACATAGGAGCTTCATATTGGAACCCATCAAAAAGCACTAGGCCCTTAGGTGGGGCCAAACTAGCCCTCCCAACAATCATGGGTCGGGGGGAAGGCATCATCGGCCGACCATGCCCCCCGCATATGGGGGGCATCGATGGCCTCCGGGCCCAGGGACGAGGCCCTAGAGCTAGACCCACACACCTCTATCCGGTGCTCAGTGGGGTTGAGACGCATGGGGGGCCTACCCCTCAGAGCCCTCACAGTGGGAGGGACTTCTAGGGGCATGCCATTCACAGTCTCTCGGGGCGGCACCATACCAACCTCGGCCTCTCTATGGCCAATGTCAGTGTGGGCCGGGGCGTTGGGGTCCCCACACTCAGCACGAGCGCGGGCTTCATCCAGCACCCCATCGAGCCTTTCCATGGTGTAGATAGCGGAGATCTGCTCAAGGATAAGCCCCTTCTCACTACAAAACACAATGTCACTATCGGAGGCCACCTCTGCCATATGAGAAAATGAGACGGACCCAAGCACAGATAATCGTGAACCAGAGCATGAAGGATCAGAGGGGGCGGAAGGGATACTTGGGGACAGGTCGCGAGAAGCCGCCCGCATGGTTGCCTTCTCCAGGATCGATGGGACACAACCATCCAGAAGGACCCGGGTCTGGCTGAGCCGAGCAATCTACCGAGCGGCCATTGACGGGGAAGGCCCGCCCGCACCTTGGAGCCAGCCGCAGTAGGGGTCACCACGGACGGGTCCAAGTTCGACAGAGGCACAAGGGCTGAGGACCCCAAGGCTAACGATGGTGGGGACCCCGGCGAACGAGAGTAATAGACCACCCCCGGTAAGCGCGGGGAGGACCGGGGGGGGCGAACGTCCAGCCTCACACTTAGAGAGTCCTCCTCCTCGACCGCTAAGGCGGCATCAGGCAACACCACGGGGGGAGTCAGGGCCAGGAGAGCGGATCACCTCCTAGCGCGGCGAGCGAAGACGCCCCAAACGGATAAGAGGAACCCCCCTCTAGTGGTGACCAGGCTACGACGGCTATCGGATAGAACATGTGGTTCATCCTCATTCCCATCATAAGAGATCTCCTCAGATAGATCCCCATCACTGCCCCGCCAACTGTCGGAGTGGGCGACATCGGGGGAGCGGGATCCACCCCCATTTGACCCTACGACATCGATGAGGGAGTCCTGGTTTAAGGGGTCCTCGGGTGGCCGACCTGTTTCTCATTGGTCGGAATATGTGGGTTGCAGGATGAGCATTGGATGGTCAAAGGCCCCGTTGCCAGGGTGGAAGCTTCAAGGAGCCGTGGCGTGTCCTCCAAGTTTTCGATAGTAGATAGGCACGTTTTTCCTTCGATGTGTAACCGACCATGTGTAAACCCTAGGTACCCTCGGCGTCTATATAAGCCGGAGGGTTTTAGGTTGTAGGACAACGGACAACTCATCTAGGGTTTAGATATTCGATCTCGAGGTAGATCAACTCTATAACCCACAGATCATCAATACAATCAAGCATGACGTAGGGTATTACCTCCATAGGAGGGCCCAAACCTGGGTAAACATCGTCTCCTTCGTCTCATGTTACCATCGATCCTAGTCTCACAGCTCAGGAGCCCCTACCCGAGATCCGCCGGTTTTGACACCGACATTGGTGCTTTCATTGAGAGTTCTGCTGTGGTCGCCAAAGGAATCGATGGCTCGCGTCGTCATCAGCGAAGAGGTGCGCAACATGGACACTTTTGTCCCCGGACAGATCTTCGCTTTCGACAGCACTGTGCTGCACGCTGACCGAACCGTCCATCTAGGCTGGGTCAGAAGCTTCACCCCTGACCAAGAGGTCAGATTCGGGAACCTAGAGTCCTCCATAGACTCTTGGGGCAATCTCTCGCTAACCGGGCTCGCAATCTCACCTGGCGTGCCCGAAGACTTTGAGGCTTTAAACTCGGATTCCTCTTTCAGTCTCACCCACGGGATCTACCCTGGTAATGACCTGACTCTTAGTCCGGATCTGACCATAGTGCCAGTTGACCGGATACCTATTCTTGACGAACACTCCCCTAGCACGGACACAATGGAGGTTAAATCCGAAAGCTCCGAGCAGGTTGACCCGATCGAACTCTCGATACTCAACGAGGCCCTAGATCCCGATCTCGTCGATGAAGATTACCGACGACCCAACCCCTATCCATGCTCAGATCGGTTTCAAGGCGGATCAGGACGAATTTTTTGTCCCACCCAACACCCACTTGATAGCCACAGTTGAAGATTTAACCGACATGTTGGACTATGCCTCCGAGGAGGAAGAATACATGGATGAGGAGGATTGCACTCCCACCCCCATTAACACCGGGTGATGGACCGCCACCTCCACGTACGACGTCTACATGGTGGACACTCCAGCAGATAATGACAACCACACACCTAAAAATGATGGCGACAAGTTGGGTGAAGCACCGTCAAGGCGTCGAAAGCCGCATAAACGATCAACAGGATAAAAGGGAAGGAAAGCTATCATCGGCACCGGGGACGGAGATAGCCCGGAAGACCTTGGCGATCTCGATATCCCCATACACCCACTAGAGGGTCAGGAGAGGCCTGAAGACCAGCGCAACCCCGATGACCTAAACGATTCCGAGGACGACAATTACCTCCCCCCTGTCGAGGAGGACATCTCGGAAGCCGATGACTTCGCCATCCTCAATAATCTTGAAGATCAGGAACTATTCAGGCAACAACTTATAGCCATGGCCCGCAGCCTGAAAGCAAAAGAATGACAGCTTAAGACTGAGCAGGACAACCTCAACGATCGATGGACGAGAGTCCTCTCAGTTGAGGAAGGATACAATACTGGTCTATCAGACCAACCTAAGAGCTATCCGTGCAGAAGGCTGCTGCCACAATTCGACCACAAGCTCACTGATATGTCGTCTCCCAAACATACTCCATACGACAAGCTAGTTCGCCCTCCTCAAGGACGAGACAGGACGGCTGACGACACCGGTTATAGGCCTATGATACCCTGAAGAAGAGGAAAAGAGCCAATAGATCTCGATGACACGTTCGACCTATGACGCTACCTGGACTACAGAACAGGTCATACAAGATCTATCTATGGATCCATAGGATACTCACCCGATAGACAGGAAGGGTACTAGCCCTGGCTCGACCGCAACAATAGAGGCTGGGAACGAAACCAGGCTAAAACAGACGCCGACTACCGGCATGACATAGCTCAGGTCAGAGGCGTAGCCCACCCACTATGCTTCATGGACGAGGTGATGCAGCTTTAGTTCTCGCAGGGGTTTAAACCCGTGAACATAGAGCAGTATGATGGGACAACTGACCCAACCGTATGGATTGATGATTTCCTCCTCCAAATCCACATGGCACGAGGAGATGATCTCCACGCCATCAAATATCTACCCCTAAAACTTAAGGGGCCAGCTAGGCACTGGTTAAACAGCCTCCTCGAAAACTCCATTGGGTGCAGGGAATATCTAGAGGATGCATTCCGATCTAACTTCCAAGGCATCTATGTCCGACCGCCGAACTCCTCCGACCTGAGCAACGTCATCCAGAAGCCAGGAGAGTCCGCGTGACAATTCTGGAACTGGTTCTTGACCAAGAAAAACTAGATTGTTGACCGTTCGGACGCCAAGGCAATAGCCTCCTTTCAGCACAATATTCCGGATGAATGGTTGGCTCACTAGCTCGGCCAGGATAAACCTAGGACAATGCCCGCCCTTACATCACTCATGACTCGCTTCTGCGCAGGCGAAGATAACTAGCTAGCAAGATGGATCCCTAACCCCGAAGACCCCGAAACCTCCAAGGTTCGGGATGGAAACGGGAAACCAAAGCGCAATAAGAATAAGCGCCGACACAACAATAGCGATGCCGATGACATGGTTGTTAACGTCGGCTTCCACAATTCCCAACCTGGGCAACGGAAGAAGCCTCCTAAAGGCAACCGTGATGGACCAACCCCGCTGGACAAGGTCATGGAGAGACCTTTCTAGATCCATGGCACTCAAGAGAAGCCCGCCAATGACACCAACTGTAACTATTGGGTATTCAAACAGGCTGGCAAACTCGCATCCAAGGATCAAGGCAAGAGCCCACACAGCAAGGACGAGGATGAGCCTCAGGGCCCGATCGGTGGTGGACAAAAGAAGCTCCCTCCAGAGGTGAAAACAGTAAATATGATATACGCCACCCATATACACAAGAAGGAGAGGAAACATACCCTTCGAGAGGTCTACGTCATAGAGCCTGTAGCCCCGAAGTATAACCCATGGTCGGCATACCCGATCACCTTTGATCGATGTGACCACCCGACCAGTATCTTTCATGGGGGTTTGGCCACCCTCGTCCTAGACCCCATCATAGACGGGTATCACCTCATTAAAGTCCTAATGGACGGAGGAAGGTACGTTAATCTGATTTACGCAGACACGGTTAAGAAGATGGGTATAGATCCATCAGCGATCAAACCCAGCAACACTACCTTTAAAGGAGTGATTCCAGGCATCGAAGCCTAGTGCACATGCTCTGTAAGCCTGGAAGTAGTGTTCGGTTCGCCCAACAACTTTCGAAGCGAAGACTTGATCTTCGACATTGTACCTTTCCGCAGCGGCTATCACGCCCTGCTAGGCCGTACATCGTTCACTTGCTTTAATGCCATCCCACACTATGCGTACCTCAAGCTCAAGATGCCCGGCCCCAAGGGGGTCATTACAGTCAACGGGAACACATAGCGCTCTCTCTGAACTGAGGAACATGCATTGGCCCTAGCGGCCGAAATCCATTACAATGATCGGCAAACGCCGACATCTACCGTAAAGGTACATAAGACTGGGAAACGAGCTCGGTCTCAGCCCGAACTCCCAAAACCTTCCTCTCCCCATAAATAGGGACTCGCCCCTCGCTGCTCAATCCTAGGTCCAGCAAAGCATGTGCCAAGGAGGCACAACTTCATGCTCAAAATTCCATGGGCGACGGTGGGAAAAACTATAAAAAGTGTACATGTTCGGCTGGACCGAACTACTACCATTAAATGTCTTCGGACACACTGTGGGTACCATAAAGGACCTGCTAAAAGCATAAAGCTCATCCGCACTTCAGTGGCTTCTCAAGATTTTCTTTCCAAGATCCACTCGTCGAACAGCAACACCCATATAGGTATACAACTCCCCAGCAGGCACAGGAGCGGACAAGCGACAGGGCACATTGAGGACATCAGGTCACCCATCAAAGACCCCTGGTACAACCACTCTTGTAAAATCTATATTTCATTTTTCAAAGACCCCTGGTATAGTTGCATTGGCCATCTGAATAATAAGAGTTGTTGAGCAAAATACAGAACCATTATATATGGTCGTTTCTTTGTCCTTCTTTGGCACATACTCTATTTTCTCCCTCTTCTTGCGAAACTGTTCGGTACACATTATGATGCAACCGGCTAATAGACCGGGGCTCAAGTTTAAAACAATCGCCCTATGCACAATTGATTATGCGTTCGGCGTCTTGGAATTCGCTTTATATGCATTGGTTCTGAACTATGTCTTGGGTCAATAGTTGGGTTGCCCGGCTCCTGTGCTTGCCACTTTATGTTCCGCTCGTTCAGCTAAAAGGGCAAAGGGAGAACCATTGCGATTGTGTTTCCAACTAGCCTGGTCAAGCACCTCAAGGGAGAAATCCGAAAACTGACTGCCATAGTATGCGAGAACCGGTCTACGAATCCGGGCTTAAATGTCATACTAAAAACCTCGTTAGAGGTTATCCCATGTAATATGTTGGGTTTGGTATTCATCCAAACCATGTGATATCAGATTTAGCCATGGTCTATCCGAACATCACAAACCACTGGGCGCTAGTCACCAGCCCCGCGCATTCCTTTTTGCGCTCCTACGGCTAAGTGAAAGAAATAAAGCACTATGGTCTGATTGCCTTGTTCGCCTCACACTACCGCCTTAGGGTACCTATAGCTCGGCTAAGGGTCACAGTGTGTAGGAAGAGACACCTCATGTAGTATCTACATGGGGGCTGAAATCGATGACTCGCAACTTTCAGTTTCAATAGCCACACATGAGTTATAAACGAATGAAACACATAACAAACATGATAAACCATGCATCACACACACAAGTGTTCAAAGGTCTTCGGGCATATTACAACACATTTACTCATAAATGTTCTCTTTCGAACACTGCGACTCTATCGCCCGAGCACCCTCCATTACAACGGAGAAGTATCGCTCAGGGCACCTATGCTCCTTTCCAGGAGGCGAAGGGCCGGTGGCTATCTTCATCGGATCAAGCCCTGGCCAGTGCACATTGGCCTTCACAAAGGTCATCCGGGCTCCCGCGATATAGGAGGAACGCCTTAGCACGCTGATCCGAGGTGAGGCGTCGCTTAGCTTTTGCAGCAGGCCAAAGTGGCTGCTTGGCAAGGGCTCGTTGGGCCATAGCCAGGTGCAGAGATCCTTCATGGTGGGCTCCTCTATCCGGTGCAACTCCATCAACTTCTTAAGCTACTCGACAAGAAGAGGAGAGCGCTCGGGGGCTTCAAATTGCACCCAGAATAGCCGAGCTTCATCTCCTTCTCCCCACGAAGCATAGCACTGATTCGCGTCCGCTATGCTCTTCTGGAGGTCTGAGTAGGCGCCTGAGGAATGCCACACTTGGGTGAGCAATGCGAACCTGCTATCACTGAAGACACACTGCAGTAAATACGGCTTACCATCTGTGATATCCTTAACTTGGCGGACTTGCTCTTCAAAGAACCACCTATCCACCCACTCCTTTTGGAGATCGGATTTTAGGGTGGATAGTTCGGCGGCATGCTCCTTACCTTTTTGCTCAAGGTCCTCGCACTTTTGTCCGGCGTCCTTGAGTTCCAGCTAGATTTCCTCCACTCGAGCTTCATGCTTGGCGCTCGTGTCTTGTAGAGCGAAAAATGCGGCATCCACTTGTTCGACCGCCACTTTCTCAGCCACAGCCTCTTGCTTAGCCTTATGAAGCTCGGCCTTGAGCTTCTCAATTTCCTTCGCTAAGGCTATGTAAGTATCAAAGATGTAACCATACAACATCGACACTACAAATCACTAGTGATGAAAAATTCAGACATTACAATCCGGCTTACCTTGCGCCTCGTCTAATCTCTTGTTCAGAGTATCAAGCTCATCCTCGGAGATCTTGAGCTTCTGAGTTAGCTCGTCTAGCTCTACGGCATTAGCTGCCACTACCAATGATGAAGCCTACAAATAATAAACCCCTATCAGATTACATGGGTTTAAACCTCCGAACTGTCATAAACATGACCCTATGTTCGGCCCTCTTAAGGCCTATTAGAACATTATGAATAAATATACTATTGTACATTGTCTGGACAATTTTATGATTGATCCCCAGGTGAGTTTTTCCAAACGCACCTAGGGATTGGGGCCTGCTATATATATAACAATAGCACAAAATGTAATAAATCAATATTCTAGAAATAGAACATTACGTGGCTCACCTGGAAGCTCGTCAGGAGACCGTGGAAGGCCTCCTTCAGTCCCCTATCAACAGACTGAATGCTCTGCAAAACCGCACCCATAAGGGTGCAGTGATCCTCGGAAATGGAGGCGCTTGATAGAGCCTCCCCCATGATCGGCCACCCATTGGTTGGTGGCGCCGGTGGTGATCGGTTAGCCCGATCTCCAACCGAGGATTGAACCGGTGGCTCCGGAGGCATGGCACGCTCCGGAGATGCCCTTGGAGCGGACTAGACGTCCCTCCGTCCGGCCTTCTCAGTATCCGAGAGGGGCTCCTCCCCCCAGTATTCGATGGCCGAGGCGTTAACCTTGACCATGACGTCATCGCCCCCGCCGCTGGTGCCCAGATCCATAGGAGCCCGGTGTGATGACACCTCCGCGGCGTCCTTCGCGGCACTTGGAGGGGTGGGATGTGACGTGGTCCCGCTCTCCACTAGCTCGGCGGGTGGGGTCTCCCCGTCCAAAACTTGGTTGATGGGGAGAATGCGTGGTGGGCTGCAGATCAATAGGCGCCCGCATGTTAATAACATCTAAAACTTGACATGAATAGCTCGAGAGTCTTCGAATTCTTACCTTTGAGCTGGGGGCTTGACCCTTAGGTTCCTTTGAGGAACCTTCTCGAAGTCTTCAGACTCGGTATACGAGCCCGAACTGTCGTATGATGACCCACAAGTCTAGGGGATCAATTGTAGACTCTTTCAGTAAGTAATAGTGTTGAACCCAATGAGGTGCTAAAGGTAGAACAAATATTCTGTCAAGTTCTATCGACCACTGATAAAACTCCATGCATGCTTAATGTTCGCTTTACCTAGAACAAGTATGAAACTAGAAGTACTTTGTAGGTGTAACGGGATAGGTTTGCAAGATAATAAAGAGCACGTAAATAAAACCTAGGGTCTTCTAAGATAAAGTAACAATTAAGTTAGTTTCATGAGTGTGGAAAAGTGATGGTAGGAGTTGCAGAATTGTCCCTAGGCAATCAATAACTAGACCGGTAATCATTATTACAATTTTACATGATGGAGAGGCATAAGGTAACATACTTTCTCTACTTGGATCATATGCACTTATGATTGAAACTCTAGCAAGCATCCGAAACTACTAATGATCATTAAGGTAGAACCCAACCATAGCATTATAAGGTATCAAGTCCTCCTTACTCCCATATGCAACAACCCACCTACTCGGGTTTATGCATCTGTTATTCAAGCAACCCACCATAGGCGAATCATGAACACATTGCAACACCCTACAGCGAGGATCCCTCATGCTTGTGTGACAGAGAGAGCATCATAGGACATCACCAATAATAAAACATGCAGCTCAAACCAATCATGATCATCAATCAACCCATAGGACAACAAAAATCTACTTAGACATCATAGGATGGCAACACATCATTGGATAATAATATGAAGCATAAAGCACCATGTTCAGGTACAGGGTACAACGGGTTTCGGGAGAGTGGTCCGCTGTCGATAGATGGGGGAAGGTGATGGAGGTGTTGGTGAAGATGATAGAGTTGTTGGAGTAGATCGCCATCATGATGATGGCCTCAGCGGCGATCCGATGCCACCGGGAGAGAGGGGGAGAGAGCCCCCTCCTTCTTCTTATTCCTTGACCTCCCTCCTAGATGGGAGGAGGGTTTCCCCTCTGGTCCTAGGCCTTCATGGCAGTGGAGGGGCATGAGCCCCTCCGAGATTGGATCTCTCTCTTTCTCTGTTTCCTTCTGTTTCTGCGCTTCCAGATTCTGACCTTTCACCGTTTCTTAAATATCTGGAGATTCATAACTCCGATCGGGCTGAAACTTGGAGGGGATATTTATTATAAAAATATTTTACTTGCGTCAAAGGGAGAGATCCAACCGACTTAAGGGTTGACCACAAGGGCCCAGGGCGCGACCAGCGGGTAGGTCGTGCCCCCTGGCTTGTGGTCACCTCGGGCATCGTCTCGCGTCAATTCTTTTTCCCAAAAATCACATATATTCCAAAAAAAATCCATAAGATTTTATCGCATATGGACTTCATTTGGTATGGATATTCCACGAAACAAAAAAACATGCAACAAATAGGAACTGGCACTGGGTACTGGATCAATATGTTAGTCCCAAAAATAGTACAAAAAGTTGCCGAAAGTATATGAAAGTTGTCAAATATTGGCATGAAACAATCAAAAATTATAGATACGACAGAGACGTATCAACATCCCCAAGCTTAATTCTTGCTCGTCCTCGAGTAGGTAAATGATAAAAAAGATCATTTTTGATGTGGAATGCTACCTAGCATAATCTTGTTCATATAATCTAATCATGGCATGAATATTAAGACACGAGTTATTCAAAGCAATAGTCTATCATTTGACATTAAGACAATAATACTTCAAGCATACTAATAAAGCAATTGTATCGCTTCAAAATATAATGGCAAAAGAAAGTTATCCCTACATTATCATATAGTCTGGATATGCTCCATCTTTCCCACACAAAGTATTTATATCATGCACAACCCTGATGACAAGTCAAGCAATTATTTCACACCTTTTATGTTCTCAAACTTTTTCAACTCTCATGCAATACATGAGCATGAGACATGGATATAGCACTATAGGTGGAATAGAATATGATGGAGGACCTAGGGAAATTTGAGGAAGCCCATCATTGGAATATACTCCCTCCGTTCCTTGATATAAGGTGTATAGATTTTTGAGAAAAAAATTCAAAATAAAAGGTGTATTGTGTTGCACCACGCATTTGGATATTTGTTTTAGGGATTTGATTACATTTCCTTATACCAGGCAAGCTCCTCTATTTTTTGATGTCAAATAGTCAGGTATAATCTCACCCAAAACTTGTGAAATTTTCCCTCCACATGCATTGTTTAATTTTCGTGCCAAAAACTATACACCCTATAGTCAGGAACGGAGGGAGTACAAGCCAAGTTATATAATGAAAAATTCCCACTAGTATATGAAAGTGAAAAAATAGGTGACTCTCTATCATGAAGATCATGGTGCTACTTTGAAGCACAAGTGTGGAAAAAGGATAGTAGCATTGTCCCTTCTCTCTTTTCTCTCCTTTTTTTGGTGGGCATCTAAGGCCTATTTTTTTTATTTGGGATTCGTTGTCTTCTTTTATTTTTCATAAAGTCCGGAGTCTCATCCCAACTTGTGAGGGAATCATAGCTTCCATCATCCTTTCCTCACATGGGACAGTGTTGTAATAAATATGGTCATCACACTTTTATTTACTTACAACTCAAGAATTACAACTCGATATCTAGAAGAAATATGACTCTATATGAATGCCTCCGGCGGTGTACCGGGATATCCAATGATCTAGCATAGCAAATGACATCTAAAAATGGACAATCCATGAAAACATCATGCTATCTATCTTACGGTCATGCAAATCAATATGAAAATGATGGTGTGTGTCATAATAAACGGAATGGTGAAAGTTGCATGGCAATATATCTAGGAATGGCTATGGAAATTCCATAATAGGTAGGATGGTGGCTGTTTTGAGGGAGGATATATGGTGGGTTTAATGCACCGGTGAAAGTCAGGTGGTAGTAGAAAGGCTAGCAAAGGTGGAAGGGTGAGAGTGTATATAATCCATGGACTCACATTAGTCATAAAGAACTCACATACTTATTGCAAAAGTCTATTAGTCATCGAAGCAAAGTATTAGACGCATGCTCCTAGGGGAGAGGTTGGTAGGAGTTAACCATCGCGCGCTCCCGACCCTCACACAAAGGTTGACAATCAATAAACAAATCATGCTCCGACTTTCTTACATAACGGTTCACCATACGTGCATGATACGGGAATCACAAACCTTTACACAAGTATTTCTACCAATACACAATTACTCCCTAGCATGACTGTAATATCACCATCTTTATATCGCAAAACTATTGCAAGGAATCAAACCCATCATATTGGGTGATCTACGAGTTTTATGTAGGATTTTATGACTAACCATGTGAATGACCAACTCCTGTTAACTCTCTAAATAGATATAAGTGAAACATGAGAGTGTAATTATTTCTAAAAAATATATGCCCACGCTCAAACAAATATAAGTGAAGCAAAAAATCATTCTACAAATGGCATTTTTCTATGTGTAGAGAAACAGACAATCCAAACTTCAAATGATATAAGTGAAGAACATGTAGCATTCTATAAAACCATACTCAAAAGATATAAGTGAGGTGCAAAGAGCCTTCTATAAATCAAGCAAGGACTTTCTCATACCAGCATGGTGTATTATTAAAATAAAAATAAAAAGCACACGACGCTCCAAGATTTACGCATATCATGTGACGAATAAAAATATAGCTCCAAGTAAAATTACCAATTGTTGTTAGAAGAAAGAGGGATGCCTTCCAGGGCATCCCCAAGCTTAGTTTCTGGGGAGTCCTTGAATATTACCTTGGGGTGCCTCGGTCATCCCCAAGCTTAGTCTCTTTCCACTCCTTGTTCCTTCATCCATCGTGATCTCACCCAAAACTTGAAAACTTTAATCACACGAAACTTAACAAAACCCTCGTGAGATACGTTAGTATAATAAAACAAATCACCACTTTAAGTACTATTTCAAACCCATTCATATTTTGTTTTTGTATCGTAGCAACTGTAATATAACTTTTCCATGCCTTATACCACCCATACAATCGATAGTTTCATCAAAAGGAGCAAAACAATGCATCAAGAACAGAATCTGTCAAAAATAGGACAATCTGTAGTAATCTGAACATTCACCATACTTATGTAACTCTAAAAATTCTGAAAAATTAGGATGTGGTCAAGAATTTGTATAAAATTATTGTTTAAAAATGTCATAATTTTTTGACGCTCCAGTAAAATATAGAAATTCAAACACTGCAGCAAAAGTTTCTGTTTTTACACAACACATATCAAACAAGCAATTTAAACATCCTAAAGGTAATTCTTGGTGCATTATTTTTATAATACAATGGATTTGTACAAGGGAATAATTATTTTTGTTGAAAAGTTTCTGTAATCAAGATTCACAAAGTTTCCATGGGCATGAACAAAGTTCAAGGCTAGCCCCCACTTCAACGTTGATCGTTTTTCTCGTTCTCCACTTTATTTTTTGTTTTTAAACTATATAAAAGACCACAACAGAATAAAATGACTCTCTAAAACTTCTGGGTTGTCTCCCTGGCAGTGCTTTCTTTAAAGTCTTTAAGCTAGGCATATAGTGCTCAAGTAATGGATCCACCCGGATCCCAAGGTATATCAAAGCCAATTTTAATTAACAATGATTAGTAATTTAGTAGTGAGCACAAAGTAACAAATGTCATGCAACAACAAAGTCTAACTCTCTTCCTATGCATTGGCATGTCACAAAAGAACAATTCATGCACACAAAGTAAAGGCCAATGCATAGTATAGACAGTTTCTTGCAATTTTATCGTATTGGAAACATAGAGAGGCAGAAAAGTAGTTCCTCTCTCATAATAATTGCAAGTAGGAGAAGAAAGCACATGCATATTATATTTATCAAAATTATCATGTGCAATAGTAGAAGGCAACCCATCTATATAATCCTTAATAAGTGCAAACTTCTCCAATATAGTGTAGTTGGGAGAATTCAAAAAGATAATAGGACTATCACGTGTGGGTGCAATAGCAACAATTTCATGTTTAACATAAGGAACTATAGAAAGTTCATCTCCATAAGCATCATTCATATTGGCATCATGGCCACAAGCATAGCAAGCATCAAGTTCATCAAAAAGGGACATTTCAAACGAATCCAAGGGATCATAGCAATTATCATAGCATTCATCCTTCGATAAGAATGAAGGGAAATTAAACAATGTATGAGTTGAAGATTTACTCTCATTAGAAGGTGGGCATGGGTAGCTAATCCGCTCTTCCTTCTTTTGTTTGTTCGTGTCCTCCTCATCTTTTTCATCTAATGAGCTCACAATTTCAGCAACTTCCTCTTCCATAGGTTCCTGCAAAATATTAATATCTTGCAAGGCAGCGGTCATTCTTTTAATAAATTCTTTAATATAAGCATTAGAAGCATAGTTTTCATAGCAATATTTAAGTATGACAATTTTTCAGATTTGTAGAGAGTAGCATCATACTTTTCAATGAAAGAAGCAATCTCATAGGCACCCTTAAAAGCAACAAATTCTTCAATTTGTCCAACATCATTACAGCAATAGGCCTCCTTGGCATAAGAGGATAATATTTAATTATCATTAAACACACATTGGCAGGGAAGGTGTTTTTAGCTTCTTTACAACAACAAGTAAAGTCAAAACTTTCACATAGATTCCAAGCATAGCAACACAAAGTATTAATTTATTGACACAAGAGTTCCCCTTTTTGAGATATGTGGTGTCGCACATAATGAGCATGCTCATTTAATGATTTTCCCTCAACTAAGCTAGTTGGGTTTTCAGCACGAGCACAAGTGGATCAAAGATGACCCAAGTAATATTCTTCGGTGGTATCGAACACTAGTGGTTCCTCAACTTTTGGAGCAGCAAGTACATCTAATGTTTTTGGTATTTTGCATTTACTACCCATATCTAAAGATAGAAAACAAGTTAATATCAGAAAAATAAAAATTACTTAGTGATAAAGCAAACAAGCGCACATGAGAATATGCACCCCACGCTATTGCTCCCCGGCAATCGCGCCAGAAAAAGGTCTCTTTTGATAAGTAAGAGTGTGGAACCCAATGAGGAGATAAAGGTACAAAAAATATTCCCTCAAGTTCTATCAACCACCGATACAACTCTACACATGCTTAACGTTCGCTTTACCTAGAACAAGTATGAAACTAGAAGTACTTTGTAGGTGTAACGGGATAAGTTTGCAAGATAATAAAGAGCACGTAAATAAAAATTAGGGGCTGCTAAGCTAAAGTAACAATTAAGTTAGTTTAACGAGTGTGGAAAAATGATGGTAGGATTTGTGGAATTGTCCCTAGGCAATCGATAACTAGACCGGTAATCATTATTGCAATTTTATATGAGGGGGAGGCATAAGCTAACATACTTTCTATACTTGGATCATATGCACTTATGATTGGAACTCTAGCAAGCATCCGCAACTACCAAAGATCATTAAGGTAAAACCCAGCCATAGCATTATAACGTATCAAGTCCTCTTTACTTTCATATGCAACAACCCACCTACTCGGGTTTATGCTTCTGTCACTCAAGCAACCCACCATAGGCGAATCATGAACACATTGCAACACCCTACAGCGAGGATCCCTCATGCTTGCGCAACACAGAGAGCATCATAGGACAACACCAATAATAAAACATGCTACTCAAACCAATCATGATCATCAATCAACCCATAGGACAACAAAAATCTACTCAGACATCATAGGATGGCAACACATCATTGGATAATAATATGAAGCATAAAGCACCATGTTCAAGTAGATGGTACATCGGGTTGCGGAAGAGTGGGCCGCTGTAGATAGATGGGGGAAGGTGATGGAGGTGTTGGTGAAGATGACAGAGTTATTGGAGTACATCGCCATCACGATGATGGCCTCAGTGGCATTCCGGTGCCACCGGGAGAGAGGGGGAGAGGCCACCTCCTTCTTATTATTCCTTGACCTCCCCCTATATGTGAGGAGGGTTTCCCCTCTGGTCCTTGGCCTCCATGGCAGCGGAAGGGTAGGAGCCCCTCCGAGATTGGATCTCTCTCTGTGTTTCCTTCTGTTTCTGTGCTCCCAAATTCTGGCCTTTCACTGTTTCTTAAATATTCGTAGATCCATAACTCCGATCAGGCTGAAATTTTGAGGGGGTTTTATTATAAAAATATCTTACTTTCGGCAAAAGGAGAGATCCAACCGACTTAAGGGGTGACCACAAGGGCCCAGGGCGCAGTCAGGGAGTATGTCGCGCCCCCTAGCTTGTGGTCACCTCAGGCATCGTCTCGCGTTGATTCTTTTTCCCAAAAATCTCATATATTCCAAAAAAATCTCCGTAAGTTTTCATCGCGTTTGGACTTTGTTTGGTATGGATATTCTGAGAAACAAAAAACATGCACAAACAGGAACTAGCACTAGGCACTGGATTAATATGTTAGTCCCAAAAATAGTATAAAAAGGTTCCAAAACTATATGCAAGTTGTAGAATATTGGCATGAAACAATCAAAAATTATAGATAAGATGGAGACATATCATCATCGAGCAGAATCAACTGCGGCCAACGCGCCTTCTTCGGGTCAGGAGGAGGTACCTCCTCTACACCGTCCGATGATGCTTCCTTCTTTCTTGCGAGGGGGGAATTGCCTCCCCCTCGTCCTCATGCTCATCCTCTTTATTAGAGGAAGCATGGGTTTCCCCGGACTCAGCATCCAGATGGTCCTTGATGTGGAGACCTCCTTGGACTATCTTCTTCTTCTTCTCCTTCTTTTCTGGTTCCTTGTAAGGCGCCACGACAAGCATCTCTGACAGCATCTTGGACCTGATGTCTTTGGGCTGAGGCGCCAAGCAGTTGATGCCCGTGGCCTTGCTCAACCATTTCTACAGAGGTGATCGGAAAGTGCTTAGATTTTCTTTCTAAAAACAGAGCCGTTCAAACAAAACTATGTTATACCTGGGAAGGAGGGTTATCGGCATGTAGACCCCGATCCTCCTCCTTGGCTGGCCAGTTCTCCTGAGCCTTGAACAGCACCTTCCACAACTTCTCTCAAGTGGTGCAGAAGAGCCGACGAATACTAGGATCATCCTCAAGATGATAAGCCCACATTGGAGAGTCCCGACGTTGGCAGGGGAGGATGCGCCGCCGAAGCATAATCTAGACCACGTTGGCCAGTTCGATCTTGCCTTTGATCATGGAGGTGATGTGCCTCTGCAATTTTTCCACCTCGGTATCCGACCCCTAGTTGAGGCCATTTCAGAGCCATGAGGTCAATATGGTGGGGGACCGGATCTGAATTCGGCTGAAGCAGCTCGGCCTTCCTCCCTTGGCTCGGTGATATAAAACCACTCTTTCTGCCAGATATTGATGGTGTCTATGAAGGTGCCGGATGGCCATCTGACACGGGGGAGTTTGCTGATGAGTGCCCCACCGCGGTCTGCGTGTTCGCCTGCAACACACTTCGGCTTGATATTGAATATCTTGAGCCACAGTCCGAAGTGCGGTTCGACCTGCAAGAAGGCCTCGCAGACAATGATGAAGGCCCATATGTGCATGAAGAAGTTCGGCGGGAGGTCGTGCAAGTCGAGTCCGTAGAAGAACATGAGTCCCCTAATGAAGGGGTGGAGCGGGAAGCTCAGTCCTGGGATGAAGTGAGGGATGAATACCATCCTCTCGCCCCGCTTGGGAGTGGGAACCACCTGGCTCTTCTCTGGCGCGTAGTGGTTGATGTTGGCGGGGAGGTAGCCGGCGTACTTGAGGTCCCGGATGTCGTGGTCGATGAACGTGGAGGCCTCCCACTTGCCGTTGGAACCTGAACCAGCCATGTTCGAGCTCGAAGGGGGAGTTGTGGAAAACCTAGATCTGTGCTCTGGAGGCTCAGGAGATTGGGGAAGCAGAGGATGCAAATGGGAAGCATGGCTGTGCCTTGGGGTTTTCCCCTTCTTATGGGGCTGGTCGCTGGTTAACCTCCTTTTACTGCACCGCATATCCCTCTGCTTCCAAGAAGTGTGTGCCATTATACGTGCATGATTAACATATCCCATGTGAAACGGAGCATGATCTGTGCATTGATGGATCGTGCTGATGAAAATGGCCTCAAACCATGGATTGAGTTTTTGCAATTGGTTCAACAGTCGTGGTGGGTCATGACCTTTCATCAGAAAGGTTGTCAGGGAATTCTGTTTGCTCCTTGAAGCTTGGCCTTCGGGGCTGAGTTGTTCATGGTGTTCGGACAAGCCCCTGATCGGGAAAACTACATGTCATTGGAGGCCGAACTAAACTCGGAGGGAAGAACTCGCCTCGCAAGCCGAAGACTTTGATCATACGAAGCAGCTGGAGCTAAGACCCTTGGCATTGGAGGCAAGTTTGGGGGCTACTGAGGGCGTCCTGGTTCAAGGGGTCCTAGGGTGGCCGACCTATTTCTCATGGGCCGGACTATGTGGGCCACAGGATGAGCATTGGATGATCGAAGGCCCCGTCGCCAGGGTGGAAGCTTCAAGGAGCCGTGGTGCGTCCTCCAAGTTTTCGATAGTAGATAGGCACCTTTTTCCTTCGATGTGTAACCGACCATGTGTAAAGCCTAGGTACCCTCAGAGTATATATATAAGCCGGAGGGTTTTAGGTGTAGGACAAAGGACAACTCATCTAGGGTTTAGCTATTCGATCTCGAGGTAGATCAACTCTGTAACCTACATATCATGAATACAATCAAGAAGGACGTATGATATTACCTCCATAGGAGGGCCCAAACCTGGGTAAACATCGTCTCCTTCATCTCCTGTTACCATCGATCCTAGTCTCACCGCTCGGGACCCCCTACCCGAGATCCAACGGTTTTGACACCGACAATCCGGGCCTCGAGATCGATGGTGAGACGCTTGCCCTTGGTGTCAAAGTAGAATATCAAGGATAGGCCATCAATCTTAGCCATGGTAGGGCACATGATCTCGATGCGAGTTGAACCATCACCCTCGAAGGAAGCTAGGTCAGTAGAAACTAGCTTACCCACTGGCTCAGAAATCGCCTTGATGATGTGCTTGAGCTTGCCGACCCTAGGGCTGACTTCCCCCCCCCCCCCCCGAGGCACCTCATAGACGAGGACCCACACCTGGGATAGAGGAGGGATGGGGTCAGGCTCAGACAACGCCTCGCAGATGGAGATCAGGAACTTGTTGAGCGGACACTTGATGACGTCGTGGGAACATATGCGAAGAAACTCTACGGACGAGAAGGGCACCGAGAAGACAAGAGGAATAGTCTCGGTCACCTCCCAAGAGAAGTCGGTGTCTCTAGAGTCGCCTATGTAAGCATAGAGCTCGGCCTAGATGAGATGGGGCGTGATCAACAGATACGACGACAGGGTCTGGTCAGGGGTGAGGATGACCTTTGCCAGATGGGGCCGAGTAGGCTCGTCCTCAATATCCTCATCAATATAGTAGAAACTACCACCCTCTATCCCATAGCCTAGGTACGCAAGGGTTGTGGCACATCGGGGAGGCACCTCACACTCCGAACGGAAGTGACCCGCACAGCCATTGTTGACGCACATAGTCTCCTCACATGTCCTGGGGCGACCAACTCTAAGGATATGTGCCACCAGAGCCACCTGCTACAACGCTGCCCACAGGGCGGAGCTGTCGACCACCCCCTGGATCTTCTTCTTCTTGGTCTAAATCGCGGCACCCGGAGCATCTTGGGACCGGTGCGAGGGCTCGAAGGCGCATGCAACACGGGTGTCTTCCGCACGGTGCACCCCGTGCTCGGAAGGGCCAATACATGGTGCATTGGAGTCCCCATGGCCCTACTTGTGGCTGTGCCAATCGCCCTTCGAGTCGTGCGGGGTGGGAGGCCTAGGGGCGGACGGCCGGGGCGCCGGGTCATCCATGTCCTAACTCACCAGCGACGGCCTTGTTGGGGAACGTTGCATGGGAAACAAAAAAAATTCCTATGCACATGCAAGATCTACCCATGGTGATGAGCATCTACGAGAGGGAGAGTGCATCTACATACCCTTGTAGATCGCTAAGTGGGAAGCATTAAGAAACGCAGTTGATTTAGTCGAACGTCTTTGCGATCCAAATCGCCGAGCGTCCCACGATCAGACACGATCCATCTCGCGATCCAATCACGATCTGCCCCGCGATCCCATCAGGATCCATCCCGCGATCAAATCACAAATCGTCTCGCGATCCTGATGACGGTCCTTTCGATCTAGCGCCAAACAGACGGCACCTCCGCGTTCAGCACACATACAACTCCATGACGATCTCCACCTCCTTGATCCAGCAAGAGGGGTCGAGAGGTAGATGAGTTCTCTGGCAACACGACGGCACGATGGCGGCGGTGGTGGAACTATTCTGGCAGGGCTTCGCCTAAGCACCGCCGAAACAAGACTAAAGGAGAAAACGATCTGCATGAAGTAGAGGGAGCACATGGCAATTAGGGTTAGCTATCCCATCTAAATCCTCTAGTATATATAGGAGGTAGTTAGGGGAGGAGGAAACCTCAAACCCTCAAGGTTTGGCCAAAATTGGAGGTGGAGGAGTCCTACTCCAATCCTACTAGGAGTAGGATTCCTCCTCTCCACTTGGAAACCCTTTCCACCTTTCCACCTTTGGGTTTTCCCACCCTTAGCCGCATGGGCCTTAGTGGGGGGTTCGGACATCCCACTAGGGGCTGGTTTGACTCCTCCCACAGCCCATGAGGTCCTTTGGGTCGAGACACCCCTCCCGATGGCCTCCGGTACCCTCCCGGCACTCCCGGTACACTACCGAAGTACCTAAAACTTTTCTGGTGACCAAACCATGACTTCCTATATATCAATCTTTACCTCTGGACCATTTCGGAGATCCTCGTGGCGTACAAGATCTTATCTGTGACTCCGAACAACCTTTGGTCACCACCATACATAACTCTACTATACTAAAACGTCACCAAACCTTAGGTGTGCAGACCCTGCGGGTTTGAGAACTATGTAAACATGACCGAGACACCTCCACGGTCTATAACCAATAGTGGGATCTAGATGCCCATATTGGTTCCTACATATTCTACAAAGATCTTTATCGGTTGAACCTCTATGTCAAGGATTCAGTTAATCCCGTACATTGTTCCCTTTGTTCTTCGGTATGTTACTTTCCTGAGATTCGGTCGTTGGTATCTCTATACCTAGTTCAATCTCGTTACCGGCAAGTCCCTTTACTCTTTTCATAATACTAGATCCCGTTTCTAATACTTAGTCACATTGCTTACAAGGCTTATTGTGATGTTGTATTACCGAGTGGGCCCACAGATACCTCTCCGTCACACGGAGTAACAAATCCCAGTCTTGATCCATGCCCACTCAACAAACACCCCTGGACATACCTGTAGAGCATCTTTTTGTCACCCAGTTACGTTGTGACGTTTGATACCCACAAGGTATTCCTCCGATGTCAGTGAGTTGCATGATCTCATGGTCATAGGAACAGATACTTGACATGCAGAAAACTATAGCAATAAACTGGCATGATCATATGCTATGTTTATAGTTTGGGTCTTGTCCATCACATCATTCTCCTAATGATGTTATCAAATGACATTTCATGTCTATGGCCAGGAAACCTTGACCATCTTTGATCAACGAACTAGTTAACTAGAGGCATAGTAGGGACACCGTGTTGTTTATGTACCCACCCATGTATTTGAGTATCCAATCAATACAATTATAGCATGGATAATAAATGATTACCACGAACAAAGCAATATAATAGTAACCAATTTATTATTGCCTCTAGGGCATATTTCCAACAGTCTCCCACTTGCACTAGAGTCAATAATCTAGCTCACATCACTATGTGATTTGTTATGAATCTCACTCCTAATGAGTCATGGGGTTCGATCATGTTTTGCATGTGAAAGAGGTTTTAGTCAACGGGTCTGTGACATTCACATTCGTGTGTAGTTTGCAAATCTCTATGTCATACTGTAGACACTGCTACCACACTCCACTTGGAGCTATTCCAAATGGCTACTCCACTATATGTATCCGGATTGCTACTAAGAGTTATCCGGATTGGTGTTAAAGTTTGCATCGATGTAACTCTTTACAACAAACTCTTTATCACCTCCATAATCGAGAAATATTTCCTTAGTCTTCTGGTTACTAATGATAATTTTGACCGCTGTCTAGTGATCCACTCCTGGATCACTCTTGTACCCTTTGACAGACTCATGGCAAGGCACACACAGGTGCGGTACATAGCATGGAATACTATACATGGCCTATGGATAAAGCATAGGGGATGACCTTCGTCCTTTCTCTTTCTTCTGCCGTGGTAAAGCTTTGAGTCTCCCTCAACTTTACAACTTACAAATCAGGCAAGAACTCCTTATTTGACTGAGCCATTTTGAACTCTTTCAAAATCTTGTCAAGGTATGCACCCATTGAAAGTCTCATCAAGCGTCTTGGTCTATCTCTATAGATCTTGATGCCCAATAGTTAAGTAGCTTTATCCAGGTCTTCCTTTGAAAAACTCCTTTCAAACAACTGTTTATGCTTTCCAGAAATTCTACATCATTTCCGATCAACAATATGCCAACCACATATACTTATTAGAAATTCGATAGTGCTCCCACTCACTTCCTTGTAAATACAAGTGTCTCATAAACTTTGTATAAAACCAAAAACTTTGATCACCTCATCAAAGCATATATTCCAACTCCGAGATGCTTGCTCCAGCCCATATAAGGATTGCTAGAGCTTGCCCACCTTTTAGCATCCTTAGGACTGACAAAACCTTCTGGTTGTATCACAGACAACCTTTCCTCAAGTAAACCATTAAGGAAACGATGTTTTGACATCCATCTGCCAGATTTCATAATTAAAAAATGCAGCAAGTGCTAACATAATTCCAACAGACTTTAGCATCGCTAATGGTGAGAAAGTCTCATCGTAGTCAATTCCTTGAACTTGGGAGAAACTTGTTTGCGACAAGTCGAGCTTTATAAATGGTGACATTCACCATCAGCGTTTGTCTTCATCTTAAAGGCCCATTTGTACTCAACGACATGTCGTTCAACGAGCAAGTCTACCAAAGTCCATACTTGGTTTTCATACATGGATCCTTTCTCGGATTTCATGGCCTCTAACCATTTGTTGGAATCCAGGCCCATCATCACCTCTCCATAGTTCATAGGTTCATCGTTGTCCAACAACATGACCTCTAAGACAGGGTTGCCATACCACTTAGGAGCCGTGCGCGTCCTTGTCGACCTACGAGGTTTGATAGTAACTTGATCCGAAGCTTCATGATCATAATCATTAACTTCCTCTTCAACTGACGTAGGCTCCATAGAAAACATCTTGCTGCGCTGCGCTACTCTCTAGTTGAAAAACAAAGGTTCAACAACCACATCAAGTTCTATCTTCCTCCCACTCAATTCTTTCGAGAGAAACCCTTTCTCAAGAAATGACCTGTTTTTAGCGAAACACACTTTGCATCCGGATCCGAGATAGAAGGTATACCCAACTATTCCTTAGGGTGTCCTACAAAGATGCACCTTTCTGCTTTGAGTTCGAGCTCATCATAAATAAGCATCGCATTCCCAAACTATGAGAAATGACAACTTAGGTTTCCATCAAACCATAATTCAGACGGTGTCATCTCAATGGATTTAGATAGTGCCCAATTTAAAGTGAATGTAGTTGTATCTAGTGCATAACCCCAAAATGATAGTGTCAAAATGATAAGGGACATCATAGTACGCACCATATCCAATAGTGCATGACTATGATGTTCGGACACACCATCACTCTATGGTGTTCCAGGTGACGTGAGTTGTGAAACAACCTCCACATTTTCTTAAGTTGTATACCAAACTCATAACTCAGATATTCACCTCCATGATCATATCGTATACATTTTATCTTCTTGTCACGATGATCTCAAACTTCACTATGAAATTGCTTGAGCTTTTCAAACGTTTCAGACTTGTGTTTCATTAAGTAAATATACCCATATCTACTCAAATTATCAGTGAAGGTAAGAAAATAACGATATCCACCGCATGCTACAACACTCACTGCATCGCATACATCAACAAGTATCATTTCCAATAAGTCACTTGCCCGCTCCATCATACCTGAAAACAGGGTCTTAGTCATCTTGCCCATGAGGCATGGTCCGCATGTCTCAACCAATTCGAAATCGAATGAGTCCAAAGATCCATCAGCATGGAGTTTCTTCATGCACTTTAGACCAATATGACATTTAGCGGCAGTGCCACAAGTTTGTGGTACTATCATTATTAACTTTGTATCTTTTGGCATCAATATTATGAACATCTGTATCTCTACGATCAAGATTCAATAAACCATTCTCATTGGGTGCATGACCATTGAAGGTATTATTCATGTAAACAGAATAACCATTATTCTCTAACTTAAATGAATAACCATATTGCAATAAACATGATCTAATCACGTTCATGCTCAACGCAAATACCAAATAACATTTATTTAGGTTCATCACTAATCCCTAAGGTAGAGAGAGCATGCGATGGTGATCATATCAACCTTGGAAACACTTCCAACACTCATCATCACCTCACCCTTAGCTAGCCTCCGTTTATTCCGTAGCTTTTATTTCGAGTCACTAACATTTAGCAACCGAACTGGCATCCAATACCCAGGTACTGCTAGGAGTACTAGCAAGGTATACATCAATAACATGTATATCAAATATACTTATGTCAATGTTGCCAGCCTTCTTATCTACCAAGTATCTAGGGTTGTTCTGCTTCAGAACCGCTCTCCTCATAATAGAAGCACTTAGTCTCGGGTTTGGGTTCAACGTTGGGTTTCTTCACTGGAGCATCAACTGGCTTGCCATCCATGAAGTATCCCTCCTCGCTCCTGCCCTTCTTGAAACTAGTGGTTTAACTAACCATCAACACTTGATGCTCCTTCTTGATTTCTACGTTCACGGTGCAAACATCGTGAATAGCTCAGGGATCATCATTTCCATCCCTAGTATGTTCATAGTCCATCACAAAGCTCTTGTAGCTTGGTGACAGTGACTTGGAGGAACATATCAATTACTGTCTTATCTGGAAGATCAACTCCCACTCGATTCAAGCGATTATAGCACCCAGACAATCTGAGCACATGCTCACCGATTGAGCTATTCTCATTCATCTTGTAGGCAAGGAATCTTGTTGGAGGTCTCATACCTCTAACACGGGCACGAGCCTTTGAACATCACATATGCTCCGTGACATTCAAAATGTATTTGAAGCCTGAATTCTAAGCCATAATGCAAGACGCACTAAACTATCAAGTAGTCATCAAAGACGTGCCTACAAATGTTCACAACATCCACAGACGGCGCTAGAGGGGGTGGCACACCGAGCGGTGCATCAAGGACATAAGCCTACTGTGCACCAACTGAGGACAATCCTCTGACCATGGACCTAGCCTGCATAATTGCTACCATTATATTTCAACTCTATTTTCTCTAGGAACGTATTAAAAACAACGGGGAGATACAATGCGAGCTATTGATCTACAACATAACTTTGCAAAGACAACTTTAGACTATGTTCATGACAAATGAGTTCAATTAATCATTTCACTTAAGAACTCCCACTCAAATTGACATCCCTCTGGTCATCTGAGTGATACAGGATCCAAATTTACCAACTCAAGTCCGATCATCACGTGAGTTGAGATGGTTTAATGGTGAACATCATCATGTTGATCATATCTACTATATGACTCATGTTTTACCTTTCAGTCTCTTGTGTTTTGAGGCAAATCATAAGTGACATGATATGGCCATTAACTTGTGCTTTTGATCTCCATATTCAAATCACCTACATGATCTCCATCGTCACCGGCATGACACCATGATCTCCATCATCTTGATCTCCATCAACGTATCGCCATTGGGGTTATCGCGCCGAATGTTGCTTCCATGACTATTGCTAACTCATAGTGATAAAGTAAAGCAAAAACGGTGAAAATAATTAAAGACAACCCTATGGCTCTTGTCGGTTGGCGTACTCAATGACATGCCAGTCATGATATTTTATGCAAAACATGATCATCTCATACATCACATATATCTCATCATGTAATTGGCCATATCATATCACATCATACCCTGCAAAAACAAGTTAGACGTCCTCTAATTGTTGTTGGATGTTTTTCGTGGCTGCTACGGGTATCTAGCAATAACAATTCTCACCTACGCAAAAACCACAATGGTGATACACAAATTGTTGTTCAACATTCTCAAGGACTGCCTTTGTTGAATCCGATCCAACTGGAGTACGAGAGACAAACACCCGCCAGCTATCTTTGTGCCACAAAGTTACATATGAGTCGATGGAACCGGTCTCTCATAGGCTTATGAGTAAGGTTGGTCCGGGCCGCTTCATCCCACAATATCGCTGAATCAAAACCACTACAAGAAATATGCTATCTTGTGACCTTCTGTCAGTGACCTTGGACAAAATGGTCGTAAATCTATGACCTTTTGAGGCAAATTGGTCGTAAGTTTTCCGGAGGGGTCCTAACCCTAAACACAAACGACCATTTTGGTCATAAAGGTCGTAATTTCCTTAATTGAAATGGTCATAAAGCGAACAACACCGATCCACTGCCTTATTTTTAGCTGTTAATGACCAATATAAATGGTCGTAAGCTATGACTTGGCACCACGTCATCAGTTTTGCCTATGTATCATGTCCATGTGTCAATTTTTGCCTACGTGTCATGTCCATGTGTCAATTTTTGGCTACGTGTCATGTCCATGTGTCAATTTTTGCCCTAGGTTGTGAAGCAACCTATATCTCTGTTATTCCAAAATTCCCAAACAATTCTCATAAATTCTTTGTATCATATATTCATCAAATATGTCAAAAACCTTCCTTGTCTAGTTAAAAAATAATTCAAAAATATTCATTTTCCTATTCTGTTCAGAACAACACTTTGTGAAGGAAGTGCTACTTATATATTCTTGATTGCCCTCAAAAAATTTGGGAACTCTTTCCTATCCAAATCATTACCTCATGGAAAAATTCAGCTCCATTTGCCCAGTAAATCGTCCTCGGCAAATTTCCAAAATATTCGTTCACCTAGAAGCTTTGTGAAGGAAGTACTAGCTATGCATATCAAAACGAGTTGAATTTTTCCCAGATCTTCTATATGCTCAAATAATAGCTATACACAAAATTTTAGCCCCGTCTAACAATCCATGTGAGCTCACCATCCAATCTTTGTTTCTAGTATATTTTCAGTTTGTGAAGCAACTACATTTTATATTTCTTTATAATTGCTGAAACTTTACCAGTACATGACCATGATCACAGAACCTCCCTCCATCAAATTTTAGCTCATTTAATTTAGTAAATTTCCCTCAACATTTTTCCTAATATTCTCTTCAGTGGAGAGCATTGTGAAGTAAGTACCATTTTTGTTTACCCAAATAGTATGAAATTTTTACAGTGCCTTCATATACCCAAATTATCCTCCTCCTACAAATTGCAGCTTAATCCAATCATCTGTGTGAGCCCAGCTTCAATTTCTACTTTCTGTCTAGATTGGCACATTGCAAAGCAAGTGCTATATAGACCACTCGTATTGCCCTCAAACTTTTGGGGCGATCTTCCATATCCAAATAATTGCCACATGCCAATATTCAGCTAAATCCATTCATTATTTTGAGCCCAACTTCAACATTCATATTTCTGTCAAGTGTGGTACTTTGCAAAGGAAGTACCACCTAAGCTCATCCATTTGAGCTGAACATTTGTGTAGACAGTCTTCTTAGTAGATGATCATCCTCAGCCAAAACTCACGCCCATTGGCCATGTGCATTTCTCGTACCGCTAATTAAACACCTGGCTGCTAATTGATGTTTGAGCATAGTTAGGTCTCCTCGTGAGATTATTCTATTGTAATTTTCTTCCAAGCACCTACCTAGGGAGTGTCCAACCCACTAGACATGCCTATGCCGTCTAGAATGCATGGCAATGCCATGGTCATGTGGTGACCATGCGGCGGGCATGCGAGTTTACGCGCTCTGGAATTGGGGCCATCAGCCACTGTCCAAACCTCGACGTATCGCCACCAAACCATGTATTTCTGACTAAATAGATACTTACGTAACTAGAAATGATTTTTTGAAAAAATAAAGAGCAAACTATAAGGCAGATGCAGTTCAAATTTGTCTCGGTTCCTGTTGAATTTGCAGAGTTTTGTCTTTTTCATTAGAGGTGGATCAAAAGCTTTTGGAACCCAAATATTTTGTCAATTGTGCCTTAAATATGGCCTAATATTTTATAAAAATGATTTTGTCCAATTTTGTAACAAATATTTGGTAGGTCCTTCACAAAAAACTCATTTTGGGCACTCCAAAAAAGGAAAATGATTTTTTCGTACAAAAGAAAATGAAAACTCCCTTTGGCAACATTGTTTTCCATTGCAACATGCACCCTTGTGCATAATATGAGATCATGTGAACAACTATTCCATGAATGTGGCCATAAGATTGATCATTTGGCTTCAAGGCCATGAATCTTCACACATGATAGCTCATTTCCGAGAACATTTTTTAAAATAATTACCGTATTACAAGTTTGCTATTTTTCCAAGTAAATTGGTCACATATGATGACACAACGCGAAGGTTTTGCATTTTTTTGATTTTTTTGAATTATTTATGCCCGTTTCAAAATGCGGTCGAAACGGCAGGCATGACCGTTCTTATCTAGGGGTTGAATCTTGCCATAATTTTGTTGTATCTATGATTAAATAGATAATTATTTACCTATAAATGATTTTTCAAAAAAATAAATAGCAAATTATGAGGCACCTCGAGTTCAAATTTGACCCGCTTCCAACTGAATCGGCAGAGTTTTGTCTTTTTCACAAAAGGTGGATCGAAAGCTTTTGGCACCCAAATATTTTGTAAATTGTGCATTAAATACGGCCTAATATTTTATAAAAATGATTTTGTCCAATTTTGTAAAAAATATTTTTTAGGTCCTTCACAAAAAAACTCATTTTGGGCACTCGAAAAAAGGAAAATGATTTTTTGTGCAAAGAAAATGAAAACTCCGTTTGGAAACATTGTTTTCCATTTCAACATGCACCCTTGTGCACAATATGGGATGATTTGAACATACTATTCCATGGTTGTGGCCATAAGATTGATCATTTGGCTTGAAAGCCATGAATCTTCACACATGATAGCCCATTTGTGAGAACACTTTTTTTAAATAATTACCGTATTACAAGTTTGTTATTTTTCCTGATAACTTTGTCCCATATGATGACACAACGCGAAGGTTTTGCATATTGTTGTATTTTTTGAATTATTTATGCCTGTTTCAAAATGCAGTCGAAACGGCGGGCATGACCGTTCTTATCTAGGGGTTGAATCTTGCCATAATTTTGTTGTATCTGTGATTAACTAGATACTTCTTTACCTAGAAAGTATTTTTGGAAAAAATAAAGAGAAACTATGAGGCACCTCTAGTTCAAATTTGACCCGCTTCCAACTAAATCGGCAGAGTTTTGTCTTTTTCACTAGAGGTGGATAGAAAGCTTTTGGCACCCAAATATTTTGTCAATTGTGCATTAAATATGGCCTAATATTTTATAGAAAATATTTTTTCCAATTTTTTAACAAATATTTGGTAGATCCTTCACAAAAAACTCATTTTGGGCACTCGAAAAAAGGAAAATGATTTATTTGTGCAAAGAAAATAAAAACTCCCTTTGGTAACATTGTTTGCCATTTGAACATGCACCCTTGTGCACAATATGAGATCATGTTAACAAACTATTCCATGAATATGGCCATAAGATTGATCATTTGGCTTGAAAACCATGAATCTTCACACATGATAGCTCATTTCTAAGAACACTTTTTTAAATAATTACCATATTACAAGTTTGTTATTTTTCTTGGTAACTTGGTCCCATATGATGACACAACGCGAAGGTTTTGCATTTTTTGATTTTTTTTGAATTATTTATGCCCGTTTCAACATTCGATCGAAAGGGCGGGCATGACCATTCTTATCTAGGGGTTGAATCTTGCCATAATTTTGTTGTATCTATGATTAAATAGATACTTATTTACCTAGAAATGATTTTTCAAAAAAATAAAGAGCAAACTATGAGGCACCTCTAGTTCAAATTTGACCCGCTTCCAACTGAATCGGCAGTGTTTTGTCATTTTCACTAGAGGTGGATCGAAAGCTTTTGGCACCCAAATATTTTGTCAATTGTGCATTTAATATGGCGTAATATTTTATGAAAATGATTTTGTCCAATTTGTAACAAATATATGGCAGGTCCTTCACAAAAAAACTCATTTTGGGCACTCGAAAAAAGGAAAATGATTTTTTTGTGCAAAGAAAATGAAAACTCCCTTTGGCAACATTGTTTTCCATTTCAACATGCACCCTTGTGCAGAATATGATATCATTAGAACAAACTATTCCATGAATGTGGCCATAAGATTGATCATTTGGCTTTAAAGCCATGAATCTTCACACATGATAGCTCATTTCTAAGAACACTTTTTTAAAATAATTACCGTATTACAAGTTTGTTATTTTTCCTGGTAACTTGGTCACATATGACGATACAATGCGATGGTTTTGCATTATTCTAATTCTTTTGAATTGTTTATGCCCGTTTCAAGATGCGGTCGAAACGGCGGGCATGACCGTTCTTATCTAGCGGTTGAATCTTGCCCTAATTTTGTTGTATCTATGATTAAATAGATACTTCTTTACCTAGAAATGATTTTTGGAAAAAAATAAAGAGCAAACTATGAGGCACCTCTAGTTCAAATTTGACCCGCTTCCAACTGAATCGGCAGAGTTTTGTCTTTTACTAGAGGTGGATCAAAAGGTTTTGGCACCCAAATATTTTGTAAATTGTGCATTAAATACGGCCTAATATTTTATAAAAATGATTTTGTCCAATTTTGTAACAAATATTTTTTAGGTCCTTCACAAAAAAACTCATTTTGGGCACTCGAAAATAGGAAAATGTTTTTTTTGTGCAAAGAAAATGGAAAATCCCTGTGGCAACATTGTTGGCCATTTCAACATGCACCCTTGTGCACAATATGATATCATTTGAACAAACTATGCCATGAATGTGGCCATAAGATTGATCATTTAGCTTGAAAGCCATGAATCTTCACACATGATAGCTCATTTTTGAGAACACTTTTTTAAAATAATTACCGTATTACAAGTTTGTTATTTTCCCGGTAACTTGGTCACATATGATGACTCAATGTGAAGGTTTTGCATTATTATGATTTTTTTCAATTATTTATGCCCGTTTCAAAATGCGGTCGAAACGATGGGCATGACCGTTCTTATCTAGCGGTTGAATCTTGCCATAATTTCGTTGTATCTATGATTAAATAGATACTTCTTTACCTAGAAATGATTTTTGGAAAAAATAAAGAGCAAACTATGAGGCACCTCTAGTTCAAATTTGACCCGCTTCCAACTAAATCGGCAGAGTTTTATCTTTTTCACTAGAGATGGATCGAAAGCTTTTGGCAACCAAATATTTTGTCAATTGTGCATTAAATATGGCTTAATATTTTATAAATATGATTTTGTCCAAATTTGTAACAAATATTTGAACAAACAATTTCATGAATGTGGCAATAAGATTGATCATATGGCTTCAAATCCATGAATCTTCGTACATGATAGCCCATTTGTGAGAACACTTTTTTAAAATAATTACCGTATTACAAGTTTATTATTTTTCCTGGTAACTTGGTCCCATATGATGACAAAATGCGAAGGTTTTGCATTTTGTTTTGTTTTTTTGAATTATTTATACCCGTTTCAAAATGCGGTCGAAACGGCGGGCATGACCGTTCTTATCTAGGGGTTGAATCTTGCCATAATTTTGTTGTATCTGTGATTAAATAGACGCTTATTTACCTAGAAATGATTTTTGGAAAAAATAAAGAGGAAACTATGAGGGACCTCTAGTTCAAATTTGACCCGCTTCCAACTGAATCGGCAGAGTTTTTTCTTTTCACTAGAGGTGGATCGAAAGCTTTTGGCACCCAAATTTTTTGTAAATTGTGCATTAAATATGGCCTAATATTTTATAGAAATGATTTTGTACAATTTTGTAACAAATATTTGGTAGATGCTTCACAAAAAAACTCATGTTGGGCCCTCGAAAAAAGGAAAATGATTTTTTTGTGCAAAGAAAATGAAAACTCCCTTTGGCAACATTGTTTGACATTTCAACATGCACCCTTGTGCACAATATGAGATCATTTGAACAAACTATTCCAGTAATGTGGCCATAAGATTGATCATTTGGCTTGAAAGCCATGAATCTTCACACATGATAGCTCATTTCTGAGAACACTTTTTAAATAATTACCGTATTACAAGTTTGTTATTTTTCTTGATAACTTGGTCCCATATGATGACACAACGCGAAGGTTTTGCATTTTTTTTATTTTTTTTGAATTATTTATGCCCGTTTCAACATGCGGTCAAAACAGCGGACATGACCGTTCTTATCTAGGGGTTGAATCTTGCGATAATTTTGTTGTATCTATGATTAAATAGATACTTATTTACCTAGAAATGATTTTTGGAAAAAATAAAGAGCAAACTATGAGGCACCTCTAGTTCAAATTTGACCCGCTTCCAATTGAATCGGCAGAGTTTTATCTTTTTCACTAGAGGTGGATCGAAACTTTTGGTACCCAATTTTTTTGTCAATTGTGCATTAAATATGGCCTAATATTTTATAAAAATTATTTTTTCCAATTTTGTAACAAATATTTGGCAGGTCCTTCACAAAAAAACTCATTTTGGGCACTCGAAAAAAGGAAAATGATTTTTTTGTGCAAAGAAAATGAAAACTCCCTTTGGCAACATTGTTTTCCATTTCAACATGCGGTCGAAACGGCGGGCATGACCGTTCTTATCTAGGGGTTCAATCTTGTGAAACTTCTAGTGTCTTTATGATCAAATAGATACGTGTGTACCTAAAAATGATTTTTGAAAAAAATAAAGAGCAAACTATAAGGAAGATACAGTTCAAATTTGACCCGATTCCAACCGAATCAGTAGAATTTTGTCTTTTTCATGATAGGTGGGTCAAAGTTTTTGACACCCAATCATTTGGTCAATTGTACATTAAAAATCTCCTAATATTTTAGAAAATTGATTTGGTGCCATTTCGTAAAATATTCTTTATTTTTGTAACACTAAAAACCAGTTTCAATGCTAGTTATCTTCAACCAATCAGGAGGCAGAAACCACTCTCCCACGGATCACCCCACAACCGTTTTGAGCCGTCCACACCTACCGATCCAATGTCTCTCATTAACCCTCCTCCGTGACCTAATCGACAGAACTCAGCCCATGCGAGACCTCTGTCTCTCCCTCCTCTCCTGATCCGATCGAGGCACCACCCATGATTCCCACCACCGCCACCCCCACCCACCACCAGCACCACCATTCCTCTTCCGCTCTAGCCGCCGGCTTCGCCACCAGTCCCAGCCGTCGCCGACCATGGCGGAGGCTGCAGGTGCGACCGCTCTTCTCCCCGGCCTCCTGGACGAGATCGCCGTCTAGGAGATCCTCATCCGCCTGCACCCCAAACCCCTCTTCCGCTGTCGCGCTGTCAGTTCCGATCAAGGAGGTAGCGATCCCCAACCCATTGTTCGCACCGCACCTGCTACAATGCGGGGGGTTCGCCCGGGGCCGCGCCGTGGCCGGGCTCATCTCCCCGCTCCTACGCCGCTCCCGACAGAACCAACAGCGCCACCTTTGCCGCGTGCTCGCTGTTGCCACCGAGCCCAGGCCCCCGCCGCCCTCGCCGCTGGCCCTGCCCCGCACTAGAAGGACTAGGGCTAACACCATCTAGTCCACCATAATCCCATGGTTTTCGTTCCTCTTGTTCTGGCTTCTTAGATGATTCAGAGTTCTGATGATGAGCCTGCTAACACGTTGTTACCACGCACAACATACACATTCTATTCAAAGTCCACCGTAGTAGCTAAGGTTTACCGACCGGGTCATGCATCTCTACGGCAAGGTTCCTTCGTTCCCTAACGATATCGCGATGGCTCTCCTGGAAGAAGAGCTTGGCCGGCCATGGCAAGACATATACCCAGAACTTTCCCCCTCACCAATTGCTGCAGGTAACTATACTAGAAATCTTTGGTACTATCCGCTTAGCTGCGCTGATCAGTTAAGCCTGAACTAATTGTGTATTCTACTGCAGCATCTCTGGGACAGGTGTACAAAGGCCGTTTGAAAGAAACCGGGGAACTGGTGGCTGTGAAAGTGTAGAGGACATTTGTTCTTGAAATTGTCACCATAGATCTATTCATCATTAGAAATTTGGGGTTTGTCCTCAAGGTATTTCCACACGTGAGTGTTTCCCTCTTATTATTGGAAAATGATAGAGAAACTGTCTTCATTAGCTCACACTGAAATTGCTGAAAACTGCCAGGTCGCACTTGATGTTGTTGGCCTAGTAGATGAGTGGGCTGCCTGATTTTTTGAAGAACTTGATTATGTCAAAGAAGGGGAAAATGGCACCCTCTTCGCTGAAATGATGAAAGAAGATCTTCCTCAGGTAAATTGCTTTGGTAGTCTGGTAGAAGCAGTGCAATGATATGGTTTTACTGAATTTTTTTGTATTGTTGGGAAGTTGGAATTTTCTTTGTTACGGATATGGTTGGTAGCTTCACTTTCAAGCTGTTAACTTCTTTAACAACCCTTTTTTAGGTTGTTGTACCAAAGACGTACCCTGAATATACGTCCAGGAAAGTTCATACCATAAGGTGGGTAGATGGTGAGAAGCTTTCATAGAGTACTGAGGATGATGTTGGGTCATTGGTTAATGTTGGTGTTATATGCTATCTAAAACATGTTTGTTTCTCATCTTCTTTGATGTGCATTTATTCATGTTATTCTGAATTGACTGATTGCACACTCACTTGCTGATGGGAAGAAATGTTTATTCTCTCCAACCATTTTCTCAAAGAAGTTTTTGGTCATGTTATTCATTGCAGTTGCTTGATACTGGATTCTTCCATGCTGACCCTCATCCTGGAAATATGATTAGGACACTAGATGGTAACCAACACCGAGGGCCTGCCTCTGGTGTACAGCCTCGAGATTATATCGGCCTACTGGGGCAAACGCCCGGGCGCCGTCGCCACCCGAGCCGTGCAGCTCCTGTCCATGGCCGGCGGTTTCATCTCCCACATCATATCAGACCTCATCACTGACAAGATCAAGGAAGTAGCAATCCCCAACCCATTCATCCATGCATAAGACATACCATTATCTGTCTTTATTACTGAATTTATTGACCTATCGGGATAGTATGAAGTATTAGAATGGCTAGCAGAAGCTTTCACTTCTAAGGATGCCAGCTGTAGGAAGAACTATTGTTGCTACGTTTGTACCTGAAGTCACAATGTCTATATTGGCATTTACTTAATGGTGCAACGTGTTTACTTGCTAGTTCAATATTTATGATGCAGTGTATAGCAAAAAAGTGGCTGCGTCGCCGTAGCGGGCCATAGATCCCGTCGGCGGAGCCTCACATCTCCCCCTCCTCCTTCTGCTCCAGTGGTGGTTGTGAGGCGTGGAGACTCACATCTACCCCGCCTCTCGAACCGGTAGGGCGAGGAGGATTGTCCACAGAACTGCACAACCATGCCTCGCCATACGGCTACGGCGACCCAGCGACGCCACATGCACCTTGGTAATTCGTTTTTCTGCCCTGTTTCCTCTCATTTACAAGAGCAGCCTGATGATAGGTGTGTGCAAAACTGCAGTACCGAACATGGTTTTCCATATGCTACAGCCTGCTATGCTAATAAGGCCAGAACCTGAATATATGCTATTGCTGAGAGATTTGTTTTGCATCCATGTCCTTGTATGTCTACTCTTGCATATAGAAGAAATTTATATGATAACCATCTGATGATTGTACCCTGTTGTAATGAAAAAAACCTAGATTGTTTTGATTTCTGGATGGTGTCAAAATTAGGTGAACATAAACACATGAACTAAAGTATGCACCATATAAAAGGAGAACTAAGTACAATCAGGAAGCATCGCATTCTTGTATCCTTATATCCACATGTCTGAATAAACTAGCTTCTATGTGCAGCTACTCTATCCATGCTAAAACCTGAACCCTACTGCCTGCTTGTGGTTCTGTTGCCCCATAAATAGTCCTTAACTAGTGTTGCCAAAACTGAAATAAAATTGAGACTGCACTTTATAGCCCTGTACCAATGTACTTTTCTCTCCATTACTAGATAAAATAGAACTAAACTTAATATTAAGCCCATAAGCATTTTCGTACTTCGTTCCACATGATTTTTTATTCATCTGTTACACTTCCTTTGGCTATAGTTATCTTCGTACAGAATCAATCATGGCATTCTTCCTATTTGCATTTGATTATGTTTTCAAAATTCCATAATGCATGTTTATGAGGTTCAAATTCTACAGATGTTGCATAATATTGGTGTCAAAGTGTCTCTCCTTAGGGGTTGATTTAAACCGCATATGATATACTAAAACAATTGTTTTGTTGTTCAAACATGAAATTCTGGTTCTTTGTTTCAAACATTGAAATGTTGTTTACCTTGTACTTCTATGCTTAAATGATAAAAATGTTGCATTTGTAGGATTGTAAACCTGATGTGATCGGAGTAGGATTTACTCGCTGCTCACAGTTACTACTTGTATTCACTAATTTCTATGCCCCATTTTGCTTGTACATCATCTTCAGGATGAATGCAAATCTTTTTATTTGTAATATTTTTTATATTTCTTTCCTTTTGGTTGATTCATGTGAAGTGTAATGTTCTTGTAGGATGAGAAGTTGTCGCATCTTGAGCACGTCTCATAGGAGAGTGGAATGAACTCCATTGTACTATTGGGACAGTAGCAGATGTGCCATTATTCTATTGTGCAATTCTGTTTGTTCTTGTAATATTCATGTGTAAGGAAATGTATTCATGAGATGACTTATTGTGTTATGAAAACCTGGGAGATGTATTATGTGATGTTATATGATGGATGGTTTTAATTTGACTTGGAGTTTTCTTGATTTGAATATGAAATCGTGTTGCATTTAATACTCGACAAATAATTGGGCTGAAAAGGCCTAACAAATAAAATGAAACCAAGTTTTGCAACAAAAACAAAAATAAATCTAATAAGGCCAAGGCCCAAATAAGTGGATGACGCAAAGAAAATAACGAAGCCAACATTATTGGGCAGGCCCATCCAGCTAAGCAAAATAAAGAGAAAAAATATAAAAAGGCTGAATTAATGGGCTCGGCCCATGTAGAACACCGAATTGGACCGGGCCGATTCTTATCAATGACCAATCCAATTGGTCATAAAACTGCCTCATCAACATGCCACGGTGGATCCGACGTGCTGTGGTCAGACCACTAACGACCAAAACAATTGATTGTAGAACCTATGACCTTTTTTGGTCGTAAACATCTACGACCAATCCAGAAGAAAGGTCCTTAATTTCCATTCTTGGCCCTCAACTTTTGACCAATTTTTTTTGGTCATAAAAAGGTCGTAAATGAAAAACAATGACCATTCCGTGACCAATATTGATGGTCGCAAGTTAGCATATTTCTTGTAGTGAACACGACCAAGGGAGGAAGCAATCTAAGCATCATCGTCCACAAACTTCTTTGTGTTCTATTTGTGATCTCATCTACACATAGACCTAGCTGATGATGCCACTGTTGGGGAACTTTGCATGGGAAACAAAAAATTTCCTACGCACACACGAGATCTATCCATTGTGATGAGCATCTACGAGAGGGAGAGTGGATCTACATACCCTTATAGATCGCTAAGCAGGAAGCATTAAGAAACGCAGTTGATGTAGTCAAACGTCTTTGCGATCCAAATCGCTGAGCCTCCCGTGATCCCATCACGATCCATCTCGCGAACCCATCACGATCTGTCCTGCAATCCCATCACGATCCGTCCCGCGATCAAATCATGAATTGTCTCGCAACCCTGATCACGGTCCTTCGATCCAGCGCCGAATGGACAACACCTCCACGTTCAACACACGTACAACTCGAGGGGGCAGAGAGGTAGATGAGTTCTCCGGCAGCACGAAGGCGCGGAGGCGGCGGTGGTGGAACTATTCTGGCAGGGCTTCGCCTAAGCACCGCCGAAACTTGACTAATGGAGAAAACGATCTAAAGGAAGTAGAGGGAGCACATGGAAATTTGGGTTAGCTCTCCCTTCTAAATCCTCTAGTATATATAGGAGGTAGGGAGGGGAGGAGGCAGCCTCAAACCCTCAAGGTTTGGCCAAAATTGGAGGTGGAGGATTCCTACTCCAATCCTACTAGGAGTAGGATTCCTCCTCTTCACTTGGGAACCCTTTCCACCTTTCCACCTTTGGGTTTTTCCCACCCTTAGCCGCATGGGCCTTAGTGGGGGGGGGGGTCGACCATCCCACTAGGGGTTGGTTTAAATCCTTCCACAGCCCATGAGATCCTTTGGGTCAAGACACCCCTCCCGATGGCCTCTGGTACCCTCCCGACACTCCCGGTACACTACCGAAGTACCCAAAACTTTTCCGGTGACCAAAACAGGACTTCCTATATATCAATCTTTAACTCCAGACCATTACAAAGCTCCTCGTGATGTCCATGACCTTTTTCGGGACTCCAAACAACCTTCGGTCACCACCATACATAACTCTACTATATCAAAACGTCCCCGAACCTTAAGTGTGCAGACCCTGCGGGTTCGAGAACTATGTAGACATCACCGAGACACCTCCACGGTCAATAAACAATAGCGGGACCTGGATTCCCATATTGGTTCCTACATATTCTACGAAGATCTTTATCGGTTGAACCTCTATGTCAAGGATTCAGTTAAACCCGCATGATGTTCCCTTTGTTCTTCGATATGTTACTTGCCCGAGATTCGATCGTCGATATCTCTATACCTAGTTCAATCTCATTACCAGCAAGTCTGTTTACTTGTTCTATAATACAAGATCCCGTGGCTAACATTTAGTCACATTTCTTTCAAGGCTTATTGTGATGTTGTATTACCGAGTGGGCCCTGAGATACCTCTCTGCCACACGGAGTAACAAATCACAGTCTTGATCCATGCCCACTCAACACACACCCTTGGAGATACCTGTAGAGAATCTTTATAGTCACCTAGTTACGTTGTGACATTTGATACACACAAGGTATTCCTCCGGTGTCAATGAGTTGCATGATCTCATGTTCATAGGAACATATACTTGACATGCAGAAAACTATAGCAATAAATTGACACGATCATATGCTATGTTTATAGTTTGGGTCTTGTCCATCACATCATTCTCCTAATGATGTGATCCCATTATCAAATGACATCTCATGTCTATGGCCAGGAAACCTTGACAATCTTTGATCAACGAACTAGCTAACTAGAGGCATACTAGGGACACAGTGTTGTCTATGTACCCACACATGTATTTGAGTTTCCAATCAATACAATTATAGCAAGGATAATAAACGATTATCAAGAAAAAATAAATATAATAATAACCAATTTATTATTGCCTCTAGGGCATATTTCCAATATGCGTGCCCACCAGCTCGGCCTGGCGAGCCTCCTCTCGGGCCACATCATCCAACCGCCGGCGCTCACATTTGTGACGTCGGACGTCCCGTGTCGTGTCGAGAGAGGCAGTCTCATGTCCCTGGCTAGGTCCCGTGGGGACGGAAGACGCCACAACAAGGTGCCGGCGAGCGAGTCGGCAGACTGGTCTCTCCAGTGTCAGGGTTAGCGTACAAGGCAGATGGCTGGTATCACTTCGGTCAGGGATGTCCGTCACCATCTTTGCGGGCCATCAACACATCGTGGTAGGAATGAGGCGAGCCAGAGGAGCAGGATGGAGAGGGGGAGAGGGGAAGATAGGCGTCAAGGTCGGGTGGAGGGAGGAACGGTCTCACGGCGGTGCAGGGGCAAAGGAGAGCAGAGGGTCCGAGCACACCTCCCTCGTAGCACAACATCAGCCCTAGTGGATGGGCATCCGCCCCGCGGATGTGATCCACCCCGCGAATGTGATCCAACCCATTGGATTCAAATCCTATGGTTGCGATTGGCGGTGGTGAGTAGCCAGCACCAGTTGGCCCACTCTACTGCCTTCGGGGCACGTAGAGCAGCAGCCGCGATCTCCTAGGCCGAAAGCCCAGTCTGCCCGGAGGCCCGCGGCCCACGAGCACGCAAGCTGGCCTAGGCGCCGTCCGGCCCAGCCATTGCGGAGGCCCTAGTTAGCCGACGCAGAGGGGAGAAAACTTGGCAGGGCGCCTCGTCGGCAGCACCAGCGACGGTGTGGTGCCCCCGGTCTGAGGTCCAGCCTCGGCCGAGCCCCGTGGCATAGCCACGGCCAGATCCCAGCCAAGGGCCGCGGCTGTCACACCGAAAGCTGGGGTGGGGATGCGGAGGGCCGCGGCACAACGGAGACAGGAGCAGGTAGAACAGGGGACTAATGAAGCACATGTGGGCATCTAGGACGACACTGACGAGTAGCCGGCTGGCCATGGCTACGCGTAGCCCGAGCCGCCGCCCAGAAATCCCCAAATTGCAGTGACATAAGCTTCACCGGCCGCTCGACAATATCGCCCTCCTCCTCCTTCCCCGCCAAATCATCCCAACTCACCTCCGAGCGGGGGATGCAGAGGGTCGGCCCATGACCAGCAGGGATAGTCAGACCCTGCATGACCACTGCGGGAGCCCCGTCGGACATGGCAGCAACGGCCCAAGGAACCAGCGCAAGGTGATCGTTGGCGAGGGGTAGATTGCCCTAACGGTCTCCAGGGCACCTAGTCCGTATGATTTTCAAAATCGAAGCATGAAGCATGATTAGATCCAAGAGGCTTCTCTCCTGCTCCATTACCAGAATGAAAATAAAAAAATCGCATATAATCAGCTCACTAAGAGGAGCAGTTCGACAAAATGAAACTTAAAAATTAAATTATAGTTCTACGATAACTTGGCACACATGCCATAGAGTTAAAGGTAACGATCAAACTGCCTTGCATCATATGGTGATCATCTCGCCAGCCTTGCTAAACTTCAACATGGCTCCATTGTAGTTTGTGGACACCAGCAGGCTGCCAAGGTGAACACAAGGCTAGTTGCACCTTTGCCTCTCGAGCCCCTTTTCATTATCAGAGACTTGCAGTTGTCTTTCTTATCCAAGATCTTGAAGGAATTCTAGGGTTCAACAACCACCCCCCTTGCGAGCCCCCTTGTTATCAGGCACTCAAGATCTGTAGCGGCAGCTATTGAATGAGGCTTGTCACGGAGTTCATGAATTCGTCATGTCTTTGTTTGCTTTGTTCTGGAGACAGAACCACCTAGAATTTGAGGGTTCTAAGGATCAGTTCCCACACCTGAGAAATAGATATTCAAATGGTGTTGTTAAAAATCGTAGATTTCCTAGTTTTCCACAAACCCCAAAGGACAAGGGAACTAATGGTGTTCAAAGCAGAGTTTTTTATTTGAAATCCAAAACCTAGCTATTGATTCAAATCAACACCCAATGGAGGCCTTGAAGAAATTACTAATAAAAGTACACGCACTTCTAACCACCATGCAATCAAACAACAGGTGATATTTTTTTTATTTAATTTCCCAATAAGCCTTACTATAGTTAAATGGCAAGCCTTTCCATAGAACATTTTATAGTGGGACATAACCATAAGATTTTTATAAGCAGTTCTATGTGCCCACGATGCATCATCAAGTTTATTAGACCAATTATTCCTAGACCTATTAACGGTCTTTTGCAAAATTAATTTTATTTCCATATTACTTAGTTTAACTCGACACCTAGATTAAGGATGATACGGTGAGGCAATTCTATGGTTAACATCTATTTGGCTAGGATTTTCTTAAATGCACCATGAGTAAAATGTGAACCACCATTGATACTTCTCCAACATATCTATAATTTATGAAGTATTCATGCCATCTGTACAATAATTCTATATGATTTTTGTATGATTTTATTAGAACTAACCCGGACTAACGCTGTTTTTAGCAGAACTACCATGGTCACGTTTTTTGTGCATAAATAAAAGTTCTCGGAATGGGCTAAAAATTTAGTATGATATTTTTGGACCAAAAGAGACCCCCTGAAGCATTGGAGTTGGGCCAGAAGAGCCACGAGGATGTCACAAGCCTGCCAGGAGCGGCCACCCCCTGGCTGTGCCTGGGTGGCTTGTCACCGCCTCGTGGACCCCCTTGACGTGAGACCGATGCCAAAAATTCCTATAAATACCCAAATCTCAGAAAAGAAACCTAGATCGGGAGTTCTGCCGCTGCAAGCCTCCAGAGCCATGAAAAACCAATCGGGAGCCTGTTCCGGCACCCTCTCGAAGGGGGAAACCATCACCCGAGGCTGTCTTCATCATCCCGGTGGTCTCCATAACGAGGAGGGAGTAGTTCACCCTCGGGGCTGAGGGTATGTATCATTTGCTATGTGTTTGATCTCTCTCTCTCTCACGCGTTCTTGAGATGACATGATCTTGATGTACCGCGAGCTTTATTGATATAGATGAATCATATGGAGTTTTCCCCTCTCTATCTTCTTGTGATGAATTGAGTTTTCCCTTGAAGTTTTCTTATCGGATTGAGTCTTTAAGGATCTGAAAACACTTGATGTATTTCTTACGATGGGATATCCATGGTGATAATGGGATGTTTTATTGATCCACTTGATGTATGTTTTAGTGATCAACTTGCGGGTTCCGTGACCTTGGGAATCTATGCATAAGGGTTGGCACATGTTTTCGTCTTGAATCTCCGGTAGAAACTTTGGGGCACTCTTTGAAGTTCTTTGGGTTGGATTGAACATGATAAATCTGAAATTGTGTGATGCATATCGTATAATCAAGCCCATGGGTACTTGTGGTGACATTGGAGTGTCTAGGTGACATTAGGGTTTTGGTTGATGTGTATCTTAAGGTGTTATTTTAGTACGAACTCTCGGGCTGTTTGTTGACACTTATAGGGATAGCTCATAAGATTGATCGGAAAAGATAACTTTGAGGTGGTTTTGTACCCCTACGATGACTTCTTCATTAGTTCTCCGCTATTTTTGATTTTGGAGTGAACTCTTTGTCGCACGAGAGGTATTTACATATGATTCAACTATGTCAGTATTGTTGAGAGAAATTGCACTAGTGAAAGTATGAACCCTAGGCCTTGTTTCTAAGCATTGCAATACCGTTTGTGCTCACTTTTATCATTAGTTACCTTGCGTATTTTATATTTTCAGATTACAAAAACCTATATCTACCATCCATATTGCACTTGTATCACCATCTCTTCACCGAACTAGTGCACCTATACAATTTACCATTGTATTGGGTGTGTTGGGGACACAAGAGACTCTTTGTTATTTGGTTGTAGGGTTGTTTGAGAGAGACCATCTTCATATTATGCCTCCCATGGACTGATAAACCTTAGGTCATCCACTTGAGGGAAATTTGCTACTGTCTTACAAAACTCTATGCATGGAGGCCCAACACGAGTCTACAAGAAGAAGGTTGCGTAGTAGACATCAACCATCAGTAATTAATAGCTAGGGACTCCAAACCTTGAAAGATAACTTCTTTAAGCATTGGGATTTCTATTCTTGTGCCCTTGGTTCCTTAGTTGTACTCATTCATCCCCACACTCTTAACTTTTGCCCACTCCTTAATCTGAAACCCTCAGAAATGGTCACATAGGGGGATGCCATTAGGTCAATGGTTTGACCGTTAACTCTGGCATGTGGGGCCGTGCTAGACTGTGTTGCCTATTGGACCTGCCAAGTGGGACCACGTTAGACTATGTTGCCCTCCTTTGACCATTCTGACCTTTGGGTCCGCGCTAGACTGTGTCGCCCGTTGGACCTGCCAAGTGGGGCCGCGTTGGATGGTGGCGCTCGTTGGACCGTTGAGCCATGGTTTCGTTTGGGCTGTTGCATTAAACACCCGCGTGCATGCGCTGATGCACGCCACCACGATAAGCCTGCTATGCATGCGCGACATGATCAAGCCAGCTTACCTACATGTGTTGGTGCGTGCTGCCACAGACTTAGCCTTCTAGTGAGCCGCCATGGATGCAACATCTGTTTTTGCTGCCGGTTCGTCCCTTCTTGCACGCACCTCCTCGATCGATTCACATTTCACACCATCTCATCCTTTGACCTCCGCAACATCAATTCAATATGGCAATTATAGTCTAGGGCATACCAATCGACATGCGGCGTTTGAACGTAGCAAACATGGGGCCGGTGCCCTTATTTAAACCGCCCACCTCTCCACCTATTCTCCACACATCCACTTGCACCGCTCCTCTTCTCTTCTTCACCCCAATACAGAGCACTCTCCAAGCTAGGTGAAGATGCAGTACTACAGCCCCACCTTACAGATGCCACCAGTTAGGCCGGAGAGGTGGTACCCTGCCGGCATCATCATCAAGAAGATGCTTCGTGTGTGGACAATCTCATGCTGGAGGACTGGCTGGGATTTGGCCGAGTGGTTCCTTTGTGCGGGCTTTGCTCACCTCCCAGCAGGGTCGCCGGTCATGTTCCGACTAGAGGAACTGTGTCCAAACTCCAGCTCTCCGCCATCAGGGCTCATCGTCACCTTCAACAACAGGTTCAATGTGTTCCACCTGCTCGGGAAGGTGTTTTGGTGTGGGTACAAGCTCATCGCATTCACAACCTATAATATCTTCAGAGATGTGGATATGATCTTCTCCGACCGCAACGTCATCCACAACATCCCCTACCTCCTCGGTGAGAACAGTAGGGAGGCGGAGGAGTGAAGAGGAGGCACGGAGCAGCGAAGAGGAGGCGCAGAGAAGCTTTTCTTGCCCTAGGGTGTTAGACCCTAGGGATTTACTACTATGTTATTTTATGTATGTCGTGTAATATAATGTTTTATGTAAGAATTATCTATCTATGTTATGCTTGCTACCCTAAATACATTGGGAAAATATATATGGTAGCCCATTATATATCTATGTTATGCTTGCTCTATTGATCCACTTGATGTATGTTTTAGTGATCAACTTGTGGGTTCCGTGACCTTGGGAATCTATGCATAAGGGTTGGCACATGTTTTCGTCTTGAATCTCCGGTAGAAACTTTGGGGCACTCTTTGAAGTTCTTTGGGTTGGATTGAACATGATAAATCTGAAATTGTGTGATGCATATCGTATAATCAAGCCCATGGGTACTTGTGGTGACATTGGAGTGTCTAGGTGACATTAGGGTTTTGGTTGATGTGTATCTTAAGGTGTTATTTTAGTACGAACTCTCGGGCTGTTTGTTGACACTTATAGGGATAGCTCATAAGATTGATCGGAAAAGATAACTTTGAGGTGGTTTTGTACCCCTACGATGACTTCTTCATTAGTTCTCCGCTATTTTTGATTTGGAGTGAACTCTTTGTCGCACGAGAGGTATTTACATATGATTCAACTATGTCAGTATTGTTGAGAGAAATTGCACTAGTGAAAGTATGAACCCTAGGCCTTGTTTCTAAGCATTGCAATACCGTTTGTGCTCACTTTTATCATTAGTTACCTTGCGTATTTTATATTTTCAGATTACAAAAACCTATATCTACCATCCATATTGCACTTGTATCACCATCTCTTCACCAAACTAGTGCACCTATACAATTTACCATTGTATTGGGTGTGTTGGGGACACAAGAGACTCTTTGTTATTTGGTTGTAGGGTTGTTTGAGAGAAACCATCTTCATATTATGCCTCCCATGGACTGACAAACCTTAGGTCATCCACTTGAGGAAAATTTGCTACTGTCCTCATAACTCTGCGCTTGGAGGCCCAACACGAGTCTACAAGAAGAAGGTTGCGTAGTAGACATCAAGCTCTTTTCTGGCGCTGTTGCCGGGGAGGTGAGTGCTTGAAGTTATATCTTTAGATCTTGCAATTGAATCTTTTATTTTCTTGTTGTTCACTACTTTAGTTTTATAAAAGAAAACTACAAAAAAATGGAATTGAGGTTGCCTCATATGCTTCATATTTTTTATGTCTTTTGTGAAAATGATGGTAAGGAAAATTGTGCTCAAGTGTTAGATGAAGAAATTATTAAAATGTTTGGCACTAAATCTTTGAGTGATGAGAATGATTGCAATATTGTTAGTATGAATTCTCTGAATATCCATGATGCTAATGATATGCAAAGCCACAAGCTTGGGGATGCTATGTTTGATGAATATGCTATTTTTAGCCCCCCAAGTTTTGATGAGCAAAACTATTATGATTATGGCATGCCTCCTATATATGATGATTATGATGATGACATGTATGCTATAAAGAATGATAGTAACCATGAAACTTGTCATCATGATTTTAATATTGAATGTGGTTATGTCAATCAAGTATCTCATGATAGTTATTTTGTTGAGTTTTCTCCAACTATTATGAATGAGAAGAAAATTGCTTATGTGGAGAGTGATAAATTTATGTGCTGGTTATATTATGGAATTCCTTCATGATGCTACTGAAAATTATTATGAGGGAGTAACATATGTTTGTAGAAATTTCAATAATATCAAGTTTCCTCTCTCTGTGTTCAAGGTTTTGAAGTTATGCTTTATTTTCCTTCCTATGCTAGTTGATTGTTGCTCCCACAAATTGTTTTCTCACAAAATCCCTATGCATAGGAAGTGGGTTAGACTTAAATGTGCTTTTCATGAGATTCATGATGCTCTTTTGCATGTTTTAATTATTATTCCTATACGAGCATCATTGAAATCATCATGCCTAGCTAAAAGGCATTAAAGAAAAGCGCTTGTTGGGAGACAACCCAACACTTTTAATTTCTCTTTTGATGTGTTAACATGATTAAGCTACTGTATTAATCATGTTTTGTGTCTTTTATTTCAATAAGGTGCCAAGTAAAGCCTTTGGGATAGTGTGGATATTTGCTTGTTTGATTCTGCACAAAAACAGAAAGTTTTGCGTCCAGTATATGAATTATCTGATTTTACTGGAGCTTCAAAAAATCTGCAATTTTTACACAACATTTATATGCAAATTCCTTAAGTTGTACTAATTTTTCAGAATTGTTAGCATCAGGGAAGTATGGTGATCATTCAGATATTTACAGACTGTTCTGTTTTTTATAGATTCTATTTTGCATGCATAGTTTGCTTGTTTCAAGTGTTCCTATAGCTTATATTGAGTAATATAAATTGTGGGATTGATGGAATACAATAGGTATCATGTGGGAATAATTATGAATCTTGTATTGACAGTACCTAAGTGAATGATTTATATTTACTACACTAACCCTTCTCACGAAGTTCCATTAAGTTTTGTGTGATTGAAGTTTTCAAGTTTTGGGAGAGACACCGATATGAGGAGAACAAGGAGTGACAAGAACCTAAGCTTGGGGATGACCAAGGCATTCCCAAGGTAATATCCAAGGAATACTAAAGGGCCTAAGCTTGGGGATGCCCTGGAAGGCATCCCCTCTTTCGTCTTCAACACTATCGGTATATCTTACTTGGAGCTACTCCCTCCATCCCGTCATAACTGTCTCAAGCTTAGTACAACTTTGTACTAAAGTTAGTACAAAGTTAAGACAATTATTTTGGGATGGAGGGAGTATATTTTTATTTTTCACATATATGTTTTTTTCTTGGAGCGGCATTTTTTTATGTTAGGTGTTATTTATAATCTTGTTTTTCAATAAAAAAGTTCCAAGAATTGCCTTAGGATGCTTGCAGTGCTTGTTTTGATATGTGCTGGGTAAAAACAGAAACTTTTGTTGTAGAGTTTAAATTTTCAGATTTTACTGCTACCTGGACAGTTTCTGTAATTTTTTAACAGTGTTTTCATATAAATTTTATAGCATGTCCTAAATTTTCATAATTTTGTGAGTTACAAAAGTACACTGTTTTTATAAATTGCTACACACTGTTCTGTTTGGACAGATTGCTGTCATAGTTTTGTTATCTACTTATCCTATAGTTTTCATAACCTATATTGGTAGATACAAATTATGGAAAAGTTAGTATACAATACCTAATGTTTGAAATTTATTGTGCAACTTGTCTTGGTAGTACATGAAGTGTTGATTTGTTCTTATGTGTACTAACCTATCTCACGAGTTCTTTTTGAATTTTGTGTGGATGAAGTTTTCGAGAGTAGGTGGAACCATGATATGAGAGGATAGAATGAGATACAAAATCTCAAGCTTGGGGATGACCAAAGCACCCCAAGTAAGTATTTCAAGAATTCCCAAGCATCTAAGCTTGGGGATGCTACGCATCCCACCTCTCTTCGTCAACTATCGGTTAGCCTATGTTGAGCTTAAATTTTTATTCGTTCACATGATGCGTGCTATTCTTGGAAGTGCTATTTTTCTTTTGCTTGCTGTTTAAATAAAATACTCAGATATGAAAATATTTTTTTGAGAGAGATAAAGTCCTCACATGGCTACTTAATTGTTTGACTACTCATTGATCTTCACTTATATGTTTTGGAGTAGTTTTGTCATTTACTCTCGTGCTTAACTTATATCCTTTGAGTAAATGGTTGAATGAATTGAATATCATAAATATGAAATTATATATGTTTTGTATGCTTATCCCATGGGGATTAATGACTTCACATATAAGAAGTATAGGTGGTAAAATTTATTGAAAGTTAGCAAACACCGCATTGGTCACTTGAACAATTTATGAAAGAATATTGAAGGAAGAGAGATTTCACATATAAATATACTATCTTGGACATATTCTATGATTGTGAATACCCATTAATTATTTTCAAAATTGAGAAAATTAGTTGAAGTTGGACAAGGAAGTCAACGTAATGAGTTATGTTTGGGTATATTTGTATAGAAGTTATATTGTTATGGATCCTCCAACATGTGGTGCTTTCTTCCACCTCATACTAGCCAAAACTTCCACACCAAGTAGAAATACTACTTGTGCATTCAAACACCCTAAAACCAGTTCTGCCATGAGAGTCCACCATATCTACCTATATGTTGTATTTACCTGCCATTCCTAGTAAATTTGCATGTGCCAAACTCTAAACCTTCAAATAATATACTGTTTTGTATGCCCAAATCGCTCATATAGTAACTAGGGGTTGTGAGTATCTTCCATGCTAGGTGGGTTTTTCTCATGATATGTGTTGATTCACTATCATTCACGAGAAAGTGGCTGGTAATAGGGATTCCCAGTCCCGAAACAAAGAAAAAATACAAATAATTAAACCAAACTCCCCCAGGAATGTTGTTGGTATGGACGGTACCCATGGATTCAGCTCACCGTGGAGTGTTATTGATTGGTGGAGGGGGAGTAAAAACTTAACCATTCTGTTTGGGAACCACCTATAATATATCTAGCATGGAAGATACCGAGATCTCTCGGTTGTTATGGTGACAATGAAAGCATACCGCCCAAAATTATTATTCATCTTTGTTTTAAAACCTCGAGCTCTGGCACCTCTACAAATCAATGCTTCCCTCTACGAAAGGTATATCTTCTACTTTCATGTACTTACCTTTATGCAAGAGTCATGGTGATCTTCACCACTTCCTATATTTTGCCTTTTTCTCTTGGCAAGCATCATGTCTTGGGGAAAGATCCAAGCATATTTGCATAGAAGTTATATTGTTATGGATCCTCCAACATGTGGTGCTTGCTTCCACCTCATACTAGCCACAACTTCCGCACCAAGTAGAAATACTACTTGTGCACCCAAACACCCTTAAACCAGTTTTGCCATGAGAGTCCACTATACCTACCTATGGATTAATAAGATCCTTCAAGTAAGTTGTCATCGGTGCAAAAAGCAATAAAAAATGCTCCTAAATATGTAAGATCTTTTATTGTAAGGGAAAATAAGCATTGTACGAATTTGTGATGACAAAGAAATAAAAGCGACAAACTACATAATAAAGCATGCTATCACAAAGGGCAATACAACGTGACGTTCCTTTATATTAAGAGTATGCGCATCCAAAAACAAAAGGTGCATGATAACCTCTGCTTCCCTCTGCGAAGGGCCTATCTTTTATTTTCTAGTACTTACCTTTATACAAGAGTCATGGTGATCTTCACCACTTCCTATATTTTGCCTTTTTCTCTTGGCAATCATCATGTGGTGGGGAAAGATCCGAGCATATATGTCCATTCAAATATATTTGATCATGAATTATTATTGTTCACAATTATCTATATGATAAATAAGTTGGGAGGCGAAACTTTAAGCCCCTATCTTTCTTTGTGTTCGACGGATGCCATTTTCTCTAAAAATATGCTTTGAGTATTAGCAATCATGGAAGACTTTATGATAGTTGAGTATGTGGAATTTGCTAAATCAAAGCTCTTACATAGACCCTTCCTGAAAACAAGATGAATTGCAATTGTCTGGTGACTGAAAACATAGTTTGTTAGTCTATACTTTAACATGTGGATATCTTGTTATTTCATCATGAGAAGGTTTATGAGATGAGCTACTGTTTATGATATATAATGATGCTAGAAAAAGTGTTTGGAACTATAATTGTTCAAATTTATGCACTATGCTAGCATTCACACTTCATAAATTATATATTTTATCATTTACCTACTCGAGGACGAGCGGGAATTAAGCTTGGGGATGCTGATACATTCGCAACGTATCTATAATTTATGAAGTATTCATGCCATGTTCACAATAATTCTATATGATTTGGGTATGATTTTATTAGAACTAACCCGAACTTACGTTGTTTTCAGCAGAGCTGCCATGGTGTCGTTTTTTGTGCAGAAATAAAAGTTCTCGGCATGGGCGGAAAATTCAGTATGATTTTTTGGGACAAAAAGCGTCCCGTGAAGCATTGGAGTTGGTCCAGAAGATCCACGAGGAGGTCACAAGCCTGCCACGCACGGCCACCCCCTAGCCGCGCCTGGGTGGCTTGTCATCGCCTCGTGGACCCCCTTGACGTGAGACTGACGCCAAAAATTCCAATAAATACCCAAACCTCCGAAAAGATACCTAGATTGGGAGTTCTGCCACCGCAAGCCTCCAGAGCCACGGAAAACCAATTGGGAGCCCGTTTTGGCATCCTATCGGAGGGGGAAACCATCATTAGATGCCATCTTCATCATCCCGGCGGTTTCCATGACTAGGAGGGAGTAGTTCACCCTCGGGGCTGAGGGTATGTACCCGTAGCTATGTGTTTAATCTCTCTCTCTCACGTGTTCTTGAGATGACACGATCTTGATTTACCGCGAGATTTATTGATATAGATGAATCATATGGAGTTTTCCCCTCTCTATCTTCTTGTGATGAATTGAGTTTTACCTTAAAGTTTTCTTATCGGATGAGTCTTTAAGGATTTGAGAACACTTGATGTATGTCTTGTGATGGGATATCCGTGGTGACAATGGGATGTTCTTTTGATCCACTTGATGTATGTTTTGGTGATCAACTTGCGTGTCCCATGACCTTGGGAATCTATGCATAGGGGTTAGCACATGTTTTCGTCTTGAATCTCCGGTAGTACTTTGGGGCACTCTTTGAAGTTCTTTGTGTTGGATTGAACATGATGAATCTGAAATTGTGTGATGCATATCGTATAATCAAGCCCATGGGTACTTATGGTGATATTGGAGTATCTAGGTGACATTAGGGTTTTGGTTGATGAGTATCTTAAGGTGCTATTTTAGTACGAACTCTACGGCTGTTCGTGACACTTATAGGGATAGCTCATAATTGATTGGAAAAGATAACTTTGAGGTGGTTTCGTACCCTACAATAATTTATTCGTTATTTCTCCGCTATTTGTGACTTTGGAGTGAACTCTTTGTCGCACCAGAGGTATTTACATATGATTCAACTATGTCAGTATCGTTGAGAGAAATTGCACTAGTGAAAGTATGAACCCTAGGCCTTGTTTCTAAGCATTGCAATACTGTTTGTGCTCAGTTTTATCATTAGTTACCTTGCTGTTTTTATATTTTCATATTAAAAAAACCAATATCTACCATCCATATTGCACTTGTATCACCATGTCTTCGCCAAACTAGTGCACCTATACAATTTACCATTGTATTGGGTGTGTTGCGGACACAAGAGACTCTTTGTTATTTGGTTGCATGGTTGTTTGAGAGAGACCATCTTCATCCTACGCCTCCCATGGATTGATAAACCTTAGGTCATCCATGGTGACAATGGGATGTTCTATTGATCCACTTGATGTATGTTTTAGTGATCAACTTGCGGGTTCCGTGACCTTGGGAATCTATGCATAAGGGTTGGCACATGTTTTCGTCTTGAATCTCCGGTAGAAACTTTGGGGCACTCTTTGAAGTTCTTTGGGTTGGATTGAACATGATAAATCTGAAATTGTGTGATGCATATCGTATATTCAAGCCCATGGGTACTTGTGGTGACATTGGAGTGTCTAGGTGACATTAGGGTTTTGGTTGATGTGTATCTTAAGGTGTTATTTTAGTACGAACTCTCGGGCTGTTTGTTGACACTTATAGGGATAGCTCATAAGATTGATCGGAAAAGATAACTTTGAGGTGGTTTTGTACCCCTACGATGACTTCTTCATTAGTTCTCCGCTATTTTTGATTTTGGAGTGCACTCTTTGTCGCACGAGAGGTATTTACATATGATTCAACTATGTCAGTATTGTTGAGAGAAATAGCACTAGTGAAAGTATGAACCCTAGGACTTGTTTCTAAGCAATGCAATACCGTTTGTGCTCACTTTTATCATTAGTTACCTTGCGTATTTTATATTTTCAGATTACAAAAACCTATATCTACCATCCATATTGCACTTGTATCACCATCTCTTCACCGAACTAGTGCACCTATACAATTTACCATTGTATTGGGTTTGTTGGGGACACAAGAGACTCTTTGTTATTTGGTTGTAGGGTTGTTTGAGAGAGACCATCTTCATATTATGCCTCCCATGGACTGATAAACCTTAGGTCATCCACTTGAGGGAAATTTGCTACTGTCCTACAAAACTCTACTCATGGAGGCCCAACACGAGTCTACAAGAAGAAGGTTGTGTAGTAGACATCAACCATCAGTAATTAATAGCTAGGGACTCCAAACCTTGAAAGATAACTTCTTTAAGCATTGGGATTTCTATTCTTGTGCCCTTGGTTCCTTAGTTGTACTCATTCATCCCCATGCTCTTAACTTTTGCCCACTCCTTAATCTGAAACCCTCAGAAATGGTCACATAGGGGGATGCCATTAGGTCAATGGTTTGACCGTTAACTCTGGCATGTGGGGCCGTGCTAGACTGTCTTGCCTATTGGACCTGCCAAGTGGGACCACGTTAGACTGTGTTGCCCTCCTTTGACCATTCTGACCTTTGGGTTCGCGCTAGACTGTGTCGCCCGTTGGACCTGCCAAGTGGGGCCGCGTTGGATGGTGGCGCTCGTTGGACCGTTGAGCCATGGTTTCGTTTGGGCTGTTGCATTAAACACCCGCGTGCATGCGCTGATGCACGCCACCACGATAAGCCTGCTATGCATGCGCGACATGATCAAGCCAGCTTACCTACATGTGTTGGTGCGTGCTGCCACAGACTTAGCCTTCTAGTGAGCCGCCATGGATGCAACATCTGTTTTTGCTGCCGGTTCGTCCCTTCTTGCACGCACCTCCTCGATCGATTCACATTTCACACCATCTCATCCTTTGACCTCCGCAACATCAATTCAATATGGCAATTATAGTCTAGGGCATACCAATCGACATGCGGCGTTTGAACGTAGCAAACATGGGGCCGGTGCCCTTATTTAAACCGCCCACCTCTCCACCTATTCTCCACACATCCACTTGCACCGCTCCTCTTCTCTTCTTCACCCCAATACAGAGCACTCTCCAAGCTAGGTGAAGATGCAGTACTACAGCCCCACCTTACAGATGCCACCAGTTAGGCCGGAGAGGTGGTACCCTGCCGGCATCATCATCAAGAAGATGCTTCGTGTGTGGACAATCTCATGCTGGAGGACTGGCTGGGATTTGGCCGAGTGGTTCCTTTGTGCGGGCTTTGCTCACCTCCCAGCAGGGTCGCCGGTCATGTTCCGACTAGAGGAACTGTGTCCAAACTCCAGCTCTCCGCCATCAGGGCTCATCGTCACCTTCAACAACAGGTTCAATGTGTTCCACCTACTCGGGAAGGCGTTTTGGTGTGGGTACAAGCTCATCGCATTCACAACCTATAATATCTTCAGAGATGTGGATATGATCTTCTCCGACCGCAACGTCATCCACAACCTCCCCTACCTCCTCGGTGAGAACAGTAGGGAGGCGGAGGAGTGAAGAGGAGGCACGGAGCAGCGAAGAGGAGGCGCGGAGAAGCTTTTCTTGCCCTAGGGTGTTAGACCCTAGGGATTTACTTCTATGTTATTTTATGTATGTCGTGTAATATAATGTTTTATGTAAGAATTATCTATCTATGTTATGCTTGCTACCCTAAATACATAGGGAAAATATATATGGTAGCCCATTATATATCTATGTTATGCTTGCTAGTTTTCCTTGTTATTTTGTAGCCCATTCGATGATATTTCGACCTTGGCTTCAAACAACACATAAAACCTTTTCCCTCGCCGTATCAAAACATCAAGCAGAGGAGTCCTCTTCTTAAAGAAGAGTTTTTGATTTAACTCTTCCGCAGCCATATATTTTATGGATTCGAGAGTTTTGTTCCTTTTGGCATGCGCGACTAATGGGCTAGTTGAAGTGTCGAAAATGATAAAAATGAGCCATGTCAAAGATGAAAAGAAGAATAAAAAAAAGCTAATTTGTTTGAATTGTCGCCGGCGATCTAGGTTTGTAGATCATGCCGGGGGTGGAGGGGATAATTGCAGGCTGGGCTTTGGAAGGGTGGAAGCTACTCCCTCTGTCCAGTCATTTGCAAACAACCTGTGCATGTGAATGGCAACACTTAATCAATTAATGCATGTGTATGCAAACAATAACGCTTGGTGGTTGGCTGCCTATCGATAGTGCATTGTCCTAAAATAGTTCATTAAGTGTGCGTAAAAACACATGCTAATTAATGTTTTCAGTCCAACTCATACCAGACACGCCTAGGCTATGCACCTGAACGGAGTACCGTCCACAGGTTTCCACTCAAAGAAAAACGATGACCTGAACATGGGCGGCCGACTACCAGGGCCCACCACGCATGCACATTTACTTCGGGTTGTGGTTTTAGTTAGATGGCCACCACGCGTTCCCGAGCCAGCGCGTGCACTATTTTGTAGGCCTCTTTTTTCTTTGGTCCTTCGACATCCAACGCCATGCGATGGCCCAACCAGAGCAAGAGACAATGACATAGTTTTAGCAACCTAGAGAGCACATGATCCACAAATTAAGATTACACCACACTAATAACATTTCTAAAGAGTGATGACCAGCAAGTAAGAAAATCCTAGGGCAACTATACAAAAATAAATTCCTAAAGCTATCGGATTCGCCTGCTTGTTCAATTGAATCATCTACCTCAAGTTCTTGTTCATCTTCTTTAATTCTCCCTTCAAAACTGCATACCCAACTGTCGGAGCAGCACTTTCAGAGACCAAATTCCGCACGGCTGATGGCAGATTGAGCTCCCAGATTATGACCCCATTGAATTGAATCAAGCCTCCCCTTGAAGCCTTAGAATGTAGTCATCCAGCCATTCAAAACGTGTGCACTTCTTCACGATCTGAAATGAAATCATGATCCCGAAATCCCAGATCCAAAGAAAACGAATTAAAATCAAAGAGGGAAACCATGAGATCTAACTTGTCCCTCTGGCTTGTTGTTGCATTTCATGAATTGGCGCCCAAAGTTGGCGTTCCTGTCCTCCTTCGAAGTCATGTGTGGGTAGTCAGGACATGGCTGCATGGGCAGTTGACCATACTGGGTCCACGCGGGGCAGGAGGCTGAGGTGGAGCTCGACATATCTCGTTGCCGGGGAAGACGAAGCAGACGAGGGACTTCTGTCGTCACCGCAGAAGAAGAAGCACTTGAAAGGGGAGACAATGTCATATTTGTGGGCGAGCAGAACCAACCTCTCGCTGTCTCGCGGATCGCCCAACGATCCAACGATGCAGAGCAGTCCATGTGATCTAACAATGTACAGCCTGCCATCAGAATTCCTTCTAGAAGGCCATAGAGGGTTTTTCTTGGCGCTAGGGTATGATCGGACGGCTGCAGTTCGACGCTAGGGTTTGGAGAGATGCTGTGGGGTTTTGAGCTGGTCAGCGGGGTTATTTTAGGTTTGATCAACTTTTCAAATGACCTTAACTAAATAAAATAAAATAAATATGAAACCATTGTGGATCATCGTTTTCTAAGACATATTTACCATTACAAAAATATAAACTTATTTTAGGGCCATGTTTATGAAAAATCTTTTTTTGAGGTGAGCTACCATTTCGAAGTTCAAATGAGCATTACTAATTTATAAAATAAAATAAAAAGGAATACCTATACACAATGCCGATGTATGTGACATGGTTATGAAAAAAATAACATTTGTTTTATGAACATTTTCATGAGAACTCCTTCACAAAAATGAGCTATCATGTATGAGGTTGTATAGAGTTCGTGAAGAGGGTGATAGTGTGTTTGGGTTTACCATTTTTTTTAAATCAAGAAAAACACCAAATCTTTGTCTTAGTGTCAATAAGAAGGATTTGAACTTATTTTTTCATTATTCAAAATTTTTCATGTGTAATAATTCAAATTATGTCGATATCATCATCATCATCAACAACAACAACAAAGCCTTTAATCCCAAACACTAACTCAAATTTGCAAACATCACATCACAAATGGACTTCAAATGTTGTCTCTAATTTAGATTATTACAAATCCTTAAAATTGAAAGGTTAGTTCAAATTCAAATTTCGCCTCAATTTTGAATTATTACAAAGCCTTAAAGTTCAAAGTTTACAACTTGCATTCAACGTTCAAAGTTCACGTCTTTGCCTTGCTCCTTGTGTTCCTAGACAGTTTAACAGGCTTGCTCCTGGTTTCCCTAGCTGGGATATCCACTCTTTTCTTCTTCCTTTTGGTCTTCACTTCGGTTGGTGGCTGTCGAGGTGCTGGCGGAGAACTTCCACTGGCCAGCTGACAGGGTTCAATATCTTCAAAACCCTCCCATGGCTTGAAATTCTGCATCGGATGATGGCTTAACCGAGGTTTTATTCTCTCTTGGCATTTTCTCTCCTTTTCCTTTAACTTCCCTAGATCTAGATCTAACAGAAAAAAGAGTATAATCCATCAATGAAAAACAGAAGAAATTCACAAGAAGGGAAGGTTGTTGCACACATACCAAGCTGCGTGCAGTGCTAATTCTGTTGCTTCATTCTCCTCTAATGCTGCATTATCCTCTAGATTAGCTGCAATATACTCTATTGCTTCATCCTCCTCTTTATTAGCTGCAATATGCTCTAATGCTTCATCCTCTCCTGCATTAGCTGCAATCTGCTCTAATGTTGCATCCTCCCCTGCATTAGCTACAATCTGTTCTAATGCTGCATTATCCTCTGCATTTGTTGTTGCCCATTGTTCCTCTTCCCCGAATTAAGCATCCAATGGATTGGTACATTTCCTAGCAATGTACCCTAGGGTTCCACATTTTTTGCACTTACGCTATCTTTTTACATGACCCTCTTCACCTCTTCTGTACATGTTCTTCCTTGGTCTTCCTGGTGGCCTATCAGTACAGGAGAATGTAGTTTGAACCCTGGATCTACTATGTTCCATTGGTCTTTTCCCAAGAGTGCAGGCACATTGGAAGCATAAGCAGCCCTGAATCTAGTAACAGAAAAATATTCAGAGACCTATTAATCAACTTCACCATCTTCACCACCGATAATAGTCATCAGATGTAGGGCATGTATGCATGGCTTCCCACGGGGTTGTCATTGCCTACAACTGCATTCCCTAGTTGCTAGGTTAACTGGATACCTCCATTCCCTGTTTTTACTGTTGGTATATATTACCTCAGCCTCGTGTGTTGCCGCTCGAATGCATTTCATTCTGCTAAGTCCTCTTGCCTTGGCATGCAATGCCTTAATAAGAGATGGGAGCATGAGATGGCCAACATATTCCATTTCTACGATTCTTTTGCGAAGAGCCATCTTTATCATGATAATTTGCCGAATCTTATCAAATATTTGCCATATCAGAAGCCCTTTCAATGACTTAATTTTTGCATTAAAACACTGTGCCAGGTTGCTGGTCACATAGTCCACTTTGCATATTGTATTGAATTTGCTTCTTGACCATAACTTTCCATTATGTGCATCTAGGTACTCCTTCACCAGAGGATTGTGAGCATACAACACTCTCAAATGATGCTCATGCTTACTCTCACTACATGTGTATGATGTTGGTCAAAAGTTCTCATCATAAACTTTACCTTTGAATTTTGTTTTGAAATTGTGTGCTAGGTGCCGCATACATTCCCTATGCTCCACACCAGGGAATACAATTTTCACTGCACTCTCCAAAACCTTGCAAGCATCTGTGTGTATAGATAAACTTGTGGGTGTACCTATAAGTTTGTGCAAATGCTACACAAACCAAACCCAACTTTCCTCGGACTCTGCCTCCACCACACCAAATGCAACTGGGAATAACCAATTGTCCTCTCCACCTTCCATTCAAAGCAGTTGCATCAACAACCAAATAGGGCCTGCAAACATCTAGAAACCCCTGCCAACAAGCCTTGAAACAAACAAAAGCCCTGCTAAAGCACTCCTTCTCAAATGACTTCCCTTTTATTTTGTATGGAACTGTATGCTTCTCAATCTCTACAACACTCCCTGGACTAGCAGCTTCTACTTCAGCTTTAAATATGTAGAGCAACTAAAAGCTCTCAATCTAAGGACCATTAATCATGTCAAGAGCTATTTCCTTACAATAAAAATATATTCATGTAAGGTACAACAATATTGTACTTATCAAATAGCTTCCCTTGGAGTTCTGTTGGACCAAGTGTTGGTTTTTCTCTCAACCAATCCAAAATTGCATCTGCCACCCATCTACTCTTTGCTAGCTTTGTTTTAGCCACCCCCTCCCCCTCTAGGTGGACAAGTGTGCTGGTGTGGGTTCCTTTTTATCTGAAAAAATATGATGTGGAAACATTACACAATGATCTGAACATAGAATCTGTATATACCGGAATATACAAAACTGAATGAACTTGCTCCTCAACATACGTGATGCATGCAACCTCCATCTACACCTATCATATGGGCAACGAACAATGATACTTGATGGCTCACTCCTTTCAATCACATATGTATTTTGTGTGAGAATGTAGTATGTAGTCACTGCATTATGACAATCCACCATCGATTGGAATTTGGTGCCGACACCAAGCTGGGGATCTTCCTTGTTCCATTCAATTACCTCACGATTATATTCATCTACAACTAAGCTGTCGATGTTATCCTCCCTCTCTTCATCGTTAGTGTCATCAAATCTAGCACGATTGATAGATTTCTCCTGAAATTCAACTTCCATTGATTGTTTACTGGCAATATCTACAACGTCAGGGAACATATTTTCATCCTCATCAGCATGTTGAGGCACCTCTTTATCTGGCTCTCCATCCTATACTACATATGGTGTGGCAGAAACGTGAGAAGCGGCACAAGAAATGGATGCAGATATATTGTGAATTTCCAAACCACTAGCTTTGCTTGGTTTCGACCTAAAAGGAGTGCTGGGGCACTCTCCGTTAGCAGAGGCGGAAGATTCCTGAACACTCTTCCCCTTCCCATGTTCATCGCGTGGCTGAAGCGCCTCAATATGGATTTTACCGAATCGGCTTTCGGCATTCAAAGAAAAGAGCAATCCCAGATGCTCATCGCAAGTTAGTGGTATAAATTTTTGGTTGGTACTTCTAAAAGATTTGAGTTCAACAGCATCAGCAGGGCTCCATCCATATGAAGAATTTCGGAGCGCAATGAGGAAATATTTGAACGACATACTGGTTTCTACCACCTTCGGATAGAAATATCCAGTAAGCAATTGCAGTTTTCCACCTCGTAGCACACTAACTTCCATCCTAACCGACAGCCAGAAAGCAAGCGCAGGAGCGCAATAAGGGGTGGTGTTAGTCCGGTAACAATTCAGCAAAATTTGAACGATTCAAGCGACTAGCTGTAAAAAAGGGAAAATTTACGAATCAGCAAATCAGATAGAGGGGAAAATGACGCTTACCCAGGTGTAATCCATGAATTATCCGTTGTCGATTCCACCCAATCCTCTCCACGGTCCACAGGCATGAGAGCCTGATCCCTTGACATTGCTGCTTAATCCAGATGGGGATTTGGGGGTTTATCTGGCGGAGGGCATGACGACAACGGAGGCGGAATGGGGTTAGAGGTTGGAGGCCACGACTCCGGTGGAGGGGGCGGAGCACGGCGCTGGAGGGGGTAGAGTGACGTAGTGCTGTAGGGCTCGAACTTGAGGTTCAGACAAGCCCATCTGATGTGTCTCAATGCATCCCCACATGTCAAAATCGGCAAAGGAGGAGCCGTTCCGACAGGGCCCCACTCGTTAGAGTTAACGGTCAAACCATTGACCCGATGGCTTCACTATAGAGCAATGCTACCTCTTGAGCTTGCGTTGATTTTTCCTTGAAGAGGAAAGGGTGATGCAGCGAACTAGATAAGTATTTCCCTTAGTTGTTGAGAACCAAGGTATCAATCCAGTAGGAGGAACAAGCAAGTCACCAATGGATGCACCTACACAAATAATCAAACTCTTGCACCCAACGGTATAAAGGGGTTGTCAATCCCTTCACGGTTATTTGCAAGGATTAGATCTGATAGAGATAGATGTGATAGATTGCGGAAAGTAAAAAGGAAATAAATTGCATCAAGGTATTTTTGGTTTATATATCTGAAAATATATGATGGAAAGTAGACCCGGGGGGCATACGTTTCACTAGAGGCTTCTCTCTTGAAGGAAAGTATTACGGTGGGTGAACAAATTACTATCTACCAATAGATATAAAAGAGAATAATCATGAAGATATCCAAGGAAATGATTATGCATATAGGAATCACGTCCGTGTCAAGTAGAACGAAACGATTCTGCATCTACTACTATTACTCCACACATCGACCGACTCTTGCCTGCATCTAGAGTATTAAGTTCATGAAGAACAGAGTAATGCATTCGGTAATATGACATGATGTAGTGGGATGAACTAAAGCAATATGATGAAAACCCTATCTTGTTACCCTTGATGGCAACAATACAATACGTGCCTCGCTACCCCTACTTTGTCACTGGGTGAGGACACCGCAAGATTCAAACCAAAACTAAGCACTTCTCCCATTGCAAGAATTACCAATCTAGTTGGACAAACCAAACCAATAAATCGAAGAGACTTGCAAAGATATGAAATCATGCATATAAGAATTCAGAAAAGACTCAAATAATATTCATGGATGATCTGCACATAAACCCACAATTCATCGGATCTCGACAAACACACCGCAAAAGAGTATTACATCGGATAGATCTCCATGAAGATCATGAAGACCATTGTATTGAAGCACAAAGAGAGAGAAGAAGCCATCTAGCTACTAGCTATGGACCCGTTGGTCTATGGTGGACTACTCACGCATCATCAGAGGGGCAATGGAGATGATGTAGATGCCCTCTGTGATCGGATCCCCCTCCAGCATATTACCGGAAAAGGCTCCAAGATTGGATCTCTCGGGAACGGAGGCTTCTGGCGGCGGAAAAGTATTTGCATGGCTATATTTGGTATTGGGGGAATATTTTTTGTATTTGTAGGATGGAGATTAGGTCTAGGAGACCTGCCAGGAGGTGGCAAGCCTACCAGGCGCGACCAGGGGGCTGTTCACGCCTCCCTGGCTTGTGACCTCCTGGCAGGTTCCCTCGTGTGCACTCCAAGTCTCGTAGTTGTCCTTCCTTCCAGAAAAAATCATTCCGAAGATTTTATTCCGTTTGGACTCCTTTAATATTCCATATCCGCAATACTCAAAAACAAGGAAAAAACAAAAACTGGCACTAGGCTCTAGGTTATAAGTTAGTCCCAAAAATAATATAAAATAGCATATTGATGCATTTAAAACATCCAAAATAGATAATATAATATCATGACATCATCAAAAATTATAGATACGTTGGAGACGTATCAGCATCCCCAAGCTTAATTCCTGCTCGTCCTCGAGTAGGTAAATGATAAAAAAGATTTTTTGATGTGGAGTGCTACCTATCATATGTATCCATGTAATATTATTTATTGTGGCATGAATATTCAGGTCCATAAGATTCAAAACAAAAGTTTAATATTGACATAAAAACAATAATACTTCAAGCATACTAACAAGGCAATTGTGTACTTTTGAAATAACATGGCCTAAGAAAGTTATCCCTACAAAATCATATGGTATGGCTATGCTCCATCTTCCCCACACAAAGTATTTAAATCATGCACAACCCCGATGGAAAGCCAAGCAATTGTTTCACACTTTTTATGTTCTCAAACCTTTTCAACTCTCACGCAATACATGAGCGTGAGCCATGGATATATCACTATAGGTGGAATAGAAATATGGTGGAGGTTGGGAAGAAAAAGGGAGAAGATAATCTCACATCAACTAGGCGTATCAACGGGCTATGGAGATGCCCATCAATAGATATCAATGTGAGTGAGTAGGGATTGCCATGCAACGGGTGCACTAGAGCTATAAGTGTATGAGAGCTCAAAAAGAAACTAAGTGGGTGTGCACTACAAAAAATCCACTAGTTATGTGAAAGTGACAAAATAGGAAACTCTTTATCATGAAGACCAAGGCGATACTTTGAAGCACAAGTGTGGAAAAAGATAGTAGCATTATTTAAGGCCTATTTTATTTTTGATAGCTTTTGGTGGGTATACTAAGGCCTATTTTATTTTAGCATACTTTTTCTCTCATTTTTTGGTGGGTATCTAAGGCCTATTTTATTTTTGATAAAGTTTGGAGTCTCATCCCAACTTGTGAGGGAATCATAGCTTCCATCATCCTTTTCTCTCACGAGACAATGCTCTAATAATGTTGATCATCACATTTATTTACTTATATCTCAAAAATTACAACTCGAAACCTAGAACAAAATATTACCCTATATGAAAAATCAATATGGTGGCGCGTGTCATAACAAACGGAACGATGGAAGTTGCATGGCAATATATCTCAGAATGGCTATGGAAATGCCATAATAGGTAGGTATGGTGGCTGTTTTGAGGAAGGGAATATGGTGGCTGTTTTGAGGAAGGTGGGTTTAATGCACCGGCGAAAGTTGCGCGGTACTAGAGAGGCTAGCAAAGGTGGGAGGGTGAGAGTGCGTATAATCCATGGACTCACATTAGTCATACAAAACTCACATACTTATTGCAAAATTCTATTAGTTATCGAAACAAAGTATAAAACGCATGCTCCTAGGGGAGAGGTTGGTAGGAAGTAACCATTGCGCGCTCCTGACCCTCACACAAAGGATGGCAATCAATAAACAAATCATGCTCCGACTTTGTTACTTAACGGTTCACCATACGTGCATGCTACATGTATCACAAACTTTAACACAACTATTTCTACCATTCCACAATTACTAAGTATCATGACTCTAATATCACCATCTTTATATCTCAAAACTGTATGCAAGGAATCAAACTTCTCATAGTATTCAATGCACTTTATATGAAAGTTTTTATTATATCCCTCTTGGTTGCTTATTATATTAGGACTAAATTCATAACCTAACCGATTACCATGCTATTGAAAGTCTCTCAAAATAATATACGTGAGGTACGAGAGTTCAATAATTTCTATAAATCCAAACCCCGTCGTGCTCTAAAAAGATATAAGTGAAGCACTTGAGCAAAATTGCCTATCTCAAAAGATATAAGTGAAGCACAAAGAGTATTCTAATAAATTCACAATTCAGCATGTGTGTCTCAAAAGATGTGTACAGCAAGGATGATTGTGGCAAACTAAAAATCAAATACTCATATCATACAAGACACTCCACTCAAAGCACATATCATGTGGTGAATAAAAATATAGCCTCAAGTAAATTTACCGATGGATTGAAGCGAAAGAGGGGATGCCTTCCGGGGCATCCCCAAGCTTAAGCTCTTTGGCGTCCTTGAATATGACTTGGGATGCCTTGGTAGTCCCCAATCTTAGGCTTTTTCCACTCTTTATTCCATAGTCCATCAAATCTTTAAACAAAACTTGAAAACTTCACAACACAAAACTCAACAGAAAACTCGTGAGATCCTTTAGTATAAGAAAATAAATCACCACTTTAGGTACTGTTGTGAACTCATTATTTATTAATATTGGTGTTATACCTACTGTACTCTAACATCTCCATGGTTCATACCCCCCGATACAACACATAGATACATCAAAATATGTAAACAACTCAAAGAAAAAAGAACTTGTCAGAAACAGAACAGTCTGTAGTAATCTGACAACAACGTATACTTGTGTAAATAAAAAAATTCTTAAAATTAGGAAAACCTGGTAAATTTATATATAAATCTTGTGTAAAAATTTCAGACTCATTCAACACTTTGCAAAAATTATAAAATTCTTGCACTGAGCGCAAAAGTTTCTGTTTTTCTGGAAGATCAAATCAACAACCACCATACACCATCCCAAAGGTCTTACTTGTCTCAAACACTAATTAAAACACCAAAAAACAATTATGACAGAAGTAATAATGTGGTAAACACTCAAAAACATAAGTAAAAACATAACATAAAAATAAAATTGGGTTGCCTCCCAACAAGCGCTATTGTTTAACGCCCCTAGCTAGGCAAAACGCAATAGATCTAGGTATTGTCATCTTTGGTATGCAATCCAAAAGTAGCTTTTATAATATATTCATAATGCAATCTTATTTTATTTCTAGTAAAGTGTTCCATGCCTTTCCTTAATGGAAATTGGAATTTAATGTTTCCTTCTTTCATGTCAATAATTGCACCAATCGTTCTAAGGAAAGGTCTACCAAGAATAATAGGGCATGTAGGATTGCAATCTATATCAAGAGCAACGAAATCTACGGGCACATAATTCCTATTTGCAACAATAAGAACATCATTAATTCTTCCCATAGGTTTCTTAATAGTATAATCCGCAAGATGCAAATTTGAAGAGCAATCATCAAGATCATGGTAACCTAGCACAACACATAAAGTTTTCGGAATAGTAGAAACACTAGCACCCAAATCACACAAAGCATGACACTCATAATATTTAATTTTAATCTTTATAGTAGGTTCCCACTCATCCTGAAGCTTTGTAGGGATAGAAACTTCCAACTCAAGGTTTTCTTTAAAATATTTCATCATAGCATCAATGATATGTTTAGTAAAATCCTTATTTTGATTATAAGCATGCGGAGAATTCAAAATGGATTACAACAAGGAAATACAATCTGTCAAAGAGCAGCTATCATAATTAAAGTCCTTGAAATCCAAAAGCATGGGTTCATTGCTATTTAAAGTTTTGACCTCTTCTATCCCACTTTTATCAATTTTAGCATTAAGATCTATAAACTCCAAATCATTGGGGTGACTTTCAACTAAGGTTGACTAATCTCGAGACCCATCTTTATCAAGATTTGTATTGGAAAACAAAGATTCAATAGGAGTCACGTCAATCACTTTTAGATCTTGATCATTATTATCACGAGAACACACTTTTTCAAGCCATTCACGCTTAGCATGTATTCTAGCGGTTCTTTCCTTACTTTCATCAATAGAAATTCTCATAGATTGTATAGACTCATTAATATCATGCTTGGGTGTAGTAGATATAACTTTCAAAGAATCAATCTCAAGCAAAATTCAATCAACGTTCCTAGCCAAATCATCAATCCTGAGCAATTTTTCTTCAATCGTAGCATTTAAAACCTTTTGCGAACCAATAAATTCTTTAAAAATATTCTCAAGATAAGAGGGAATCTTAGAATAATTTCCATAAGAATTGTTGTAGGAATTACCATAATTATTAGAGGAATTACTAGGAAAAGCCTAGGGTTGAAATTACCTCTATACGCGTTATTACCAAAATTGTTCCTACCAACAAAATTTACATCCATATATTCATTATTGTTTCCAATCAAAGAAGACAAATTCATATCATTAGGATCAATAGGAGCACTCTTACTAGCAAACAATTTCACCAATTCATCCATCTTCTCACCCAAAGTATTTATTTCTTCAATAGCATGCACTTTTTTACTGTAGGAGATCTTTCGGTATGCTATTGAGAGTAATTTGCCATAATAATATCTAGGAGTTTAGTAGCTTCTCCTAATGTGATTTCCATAAAATTACCACCTGCGACAGAATCTAAAAGATTCCTAGATGCAAAATTCAATCCCGCGTAAATCTTTTTGTATAATCATCCATAAATTCAAACCATGTGCGGGACAATTTATAATCATTAATTTCATCCTCTACCAAGATTGTGCAACATGCTCATGGTCAAGTTGCTTAAAATTCATTATATCGTTCCTAAAGGAGATGATCTTAGCGGGCGGAAAGTAGTTGGAAATAAAAGCATCTTTACACTTACTCCATGAATCAATACTATTTTTGGGCAAAGATGAAAAACAAGTTTTAGCACGATCTCGTAGTGAGAATGGAAATAGCTTCAATTTAACAATATCATTATCCACATCCTTGTTCTTTTGCATATCACACAAATCAATGAAATTACTTAGATGGGGTGTGGCATCTTCACTAGGAACGCCAGAAAATTGTTCTTTCATAACAAGATTAAGCAAGGCAACATTGATTTCATAAGATTCTACACTAGTGGCGGGAGAAATTGGAGTACTAATAAAATCATTATTATTAGTATTGGAAAAGTCTCACAACTTGGTATTCTCATACATCATGACAAAGCAAGCAATCAAGCACACAAGCAAACAAAAGGAAAAGGAAAAGGCGAACGGAAGAAGGGCGAATAAAAAGGCAAATATTTTTGGTATTTTTTGAAAATCGTTTAAGAAGTGAGGGAGAGGAAAACGAGAGGCAACTGGCTGAAAGTGCGTTATATCGACTAGAGGCGGGGTGAATAGGTGATTTTTACAAATTCATCACTTGAGGAATTTCAACTTTGAGGAATTTTAAATGTGATGAATAACTAGCAGCGGAATAAGTACTCAAGTGCATGAGGAACATAGTAACTGTATAGTCTTCATGATGAAATAAAACATGCACAGATAGAGAGTAGCATGATAAAGGATAAGTAGTGATGAACAAGGCAACTTGAAGAATTTGAGTGAGGAATTTGCAAAAGTCTTCAGTCAAATTCTTCAAACAGTAACAATCAATTTCATCAACAGGTTTGTGAGGAATAAGGAGGTGGAGGAAATAGAACCAGGTAGCTCGATGAAGACAATGGGTTGATGACCCAGTTCCAACTGTGGTGATAGTCGCATGTCTGGTTTGGAGCGGCCTGGTATTTAAACCAGAGGACACACAGTCCCAGGACACACAGTCCTTACCGTATTCTCCTTGAGCTAAGGTCACACAGTCCTCGCCCAGCACTCGTGGTAAGTCTTCAGGGTAGACTTCCAAAACCCTCACAAACTGGTCACCCGACGATCCACACTTTACTGTTGGATGCTCTAGACCAAGGTCACTTCATGGTCCCCAATTGACTGCGAGCACTAGACCATGACGCCTAACCGTCTGGAGGATGCATAGTCCTCAAAGGTAACAAGCGTCAGTTCCACACAAGAATTTCTTCAGTGATGCTCAATCATTGTGGGTTTTGTGGTTTGGTTGTGGGTTTTTTATCACTGATGATTTTCTCTGAAAGTCCTCAGAGGATGGGTTGCTCTCAAATGACAAGTGTCAGTTCTCTCTCGGAGCAGCCAACCAGCTAGTGGTTGTGGGGGTGGCTATTTATAGCCAGGATGCAACCTGACATGATAAGACATAAATGCCCCCAATAATATGACCGTTATGTGGATAAGAATGATTGGGGACAGCTGGCGCTAAGCACAGCAACGGTCAGAATTTCGAATTATGAAAGTCCTCAGCTTATCATGTTCCTCACTTGTAGGCAATTCGCACTGGCAAAATCCTAACTCCTCAGTCAGATCAATTTCCTCAGAGACCAGAAGAACTTCGTCTCTATCACTGAAGAACTTGTCTAAACCATAAGAGATTTACAAAGGCTTCACTCGAAGGATTGTATGGGTTGAGGATTTTTGGAGTTGAGCATTAGTTGGGAATTTTTTTGTTAGTATTACCTCGGCCCCCTTTAACAGTACGGTGTTTCCTATGACTCAAATAAAGGAAATGAAACTACGAAAACAAAAGTCTTCACGCTTCATATTCCACGTTCATATCTTTAGGGTCACACCAACTTCTTCATTTTCAAAGTCTTCACAAAGTCTTCACCAAAGTCTTCAGAAAGTCTTCAGCAAAGTCTTCACTTGAAGACATACATTTTTAGGGGTCGATAATCTCCGAATATATCAAACTCCTCATCGACTTATAGAGCCTGTGTACACTCACAAACACATTAGTGCCTTAACCTATAAGTCTTCAATACACCAAAATCACTAAGGGGCACTAGATGCACTAACAATCTCCCCCTTTTTGGTGATTGATGAAAATAGGTTAAGTTTACAATGGGGATAAACATATGAAGCGAAAGTACAGATTTTGAGGAATTTGATTGCAAGATATAGAAGAACTCCCCCTGAAGATGTGCATATTTGAGGAATTTGCTTTGGACTGCAAATGCACATGGCAGGTTCAAAACATGGAGAACTCCCCCTATATCTTGTAATTCATACACGCATTTGAATATATGAAATGAATAATTTTAAATGCGTGAGGAAAATGGTGTGTGACAAAATTCAGCATGCATGCATTAAGGTATTTGAGAAAATAAACATGCGAGGAAATAGTTCAAAAGTGTCAGACCACCATCGGACTTAAGTTTACAACTCAATAACCAAAAACTTCAAAAGAGCGAGAGTTGTAACTTAAACAAAAATAGCGCATATATATAGACCCGCTTGAAGACTAACTCAAATTTTCTCCCCCTTTGTCATCGAAGACCAAAAGGGAAGAAAAAGTGATGACTAACGCCCCATGAGGAATTTCATCTTGTTAGTGAAGAAGGAGCGCCAGCGTTGTCGGGGTCGATTGGTGATGCAGGGCCAGCAGCAGTATCTTCAATGTCTTCATCTTCATCACGCTCGCCAGATGAAGAATATGAACTGCTGACCATTAGAGGAACTTGGACTTTCTTGAACTTCTTCTGAGGACAGCTAGCGAAGTCAGGATATTCTTCAAAGTTCAGCTCATCCAATTCTTCAGAAGGCATGATGTGATTTAGCACAGCCAAGAGCGCTTGAGGTTTTCATGAGCATAATAGTGGTTCCTCTTGACAGTGTTCTACGTCACAGTCATATTCTACACAATATAGCCAAGTTGACGCTTTACCCACTTATGATTGCGATCGACCTTCTGATGAAGACTTATAAGAAGTTCGCGATCAATCATCAATCAAGGGGCACACTCTTTGGGAGCTGAGGCCTTTGCATCGGAGTCTTGTGTGGCAGTGTCATCGTTTGTGGAGAAGGAAGCGGCTTTGCGAAACTGTCCATCCAGGGGACATGTTCCTTCATCAATAACAGACTTGACTTTCCCTTCAACTGATGAAATTGTACTCTTGATGACTTCAACGGGTGGCAGGAAACTGAAGTGATTCTGGAAATCAGCTTTGTAGTGCACTGAGGACTTATCCTTGATGAATTTCATAATCCATGGTGCATATGGCTTCTGCTCAAATGGAGCGACAGCTGCACTAGCCAAAGTCCTCATAAAGAAATCATGTAAGTTAATGGGAATACAATGTATGATATTGAAGAGCACATTCTTCATGATTCCTTCAACTTCTTCTTCCTCATAGTTATGACCTTTCTGAGGACACAGTGTTTTTGTCAGGATGCGATAGACTGTGCGAGGCACATAGAGCAGATCCTTCACTAATAAGACTTGGCATTGAGGCTTTCCAGGTGGCAATGTCTTCATCAACACATTCATCAAACATCTTGCGGGCTTCATCTGAGGGAATTTGGACTGGGACACACTGAAGCAATTTAGAGGCTTGAGCAGTGAAGTGTGTTGTGCCACTCATCCAGTCCAATATCCAAGAGTTGATGTTTGAGGAATCTCCGCTGATATGCAACGTGGCATAGAATTGAAGGATGATTTCCTAATTCCAATCGCAGATGTCAACACAAAATGGAAGAAGTCCAGCATCATATAGAAGTTGAAGCACAGGAGTAAATGATGGAAGACTTTCCATGTCAGCGTGAGGAATCTGATGGTGCTCGAAGACTTTCTTCTGCTCATAGAGGACTGAAGCATAGTAATTCAGTTGAGTGGCAGTCTAGAACCTGTTGTGACCAGCCCTTGCAGAGTCATAGGGGTTTGGTCCAGAGAAGAATGAGTGTTCATTGAAGAAATTCCTCTTGAGGAATTTGGGACAAACAGTGCCTTTGAAAGGCAGTTTTGGCTTGGGTTGAATATTTGTTCATGTACACCCCTTGATCTCTGTTGGCATGGAGGGAACAGCAGACTGAGTGATTTGAAGAGCTGGTTCCTCAGCAGTGGTCAGAGCATCAATTTCCTCAGCTGTTGTAGCTGGAATTTCTTCAGGGTCTAGAAGGTACAGGTGTGCGGAGTCTTTAGGTATTTCTTCAGTCTGTGCAGGTGACTGAGGAATCAACATCAGAGGAGTTGCCATTGGTGAATTGGGGATGTGCAGATTCCCAATATTGATCATTGATGACTGGAGTGGTGTCACCAATGTCAACGTCTTCATCAATGTCTTCGCCAGCTTCCTCAGCAGTTACCAAAAGCTGGAGCGATGATACCTTGGGGGTTGATGTAGTGTCATCAATGACAATTTCCTCATCAAGAGGCTCTGAGGAAGCAGCCGAATGATTCTCTTCTTCTTGAGGAATGTCATATGCTTCCCCGATTGGCACAATAGCATAAGTTGGTGCCGAGGAAATTGGAGTTGCATCAAGTGGTGTTGCTGAGGAATTTGTCAAAGTTTTTGACTTCTTCAACACAGGGGCTTCAGAAGTTGATGCTTTTCTTTTGAGGGGATTTTCCTAGGCAGTAGCAATTTCTTCAGGAACGACTGATGCAGCCGTCCTGGGTGGTTCAGTTTCTTCAGGCACAACATTGGAGGTTGACCTGGCATGTTCATCAATGGTTTGAGTTTCCTCAGCAGCACTGGCAGTTGCTTCTGGTGCAGAAGCATTTCCTATTGCAGTTTCATCAGGCTGAGCATTTTCATCAGCTACCTGAGAAGTTTCATCTGTAGTCCGATCAATTTCTTCAGACTGAGGCTTTTGTGGTTGCGATCGAGCTGCAACCCTGGTGTTGTGATCCTTTACAGCTGCTTGAGCAGCCCTGACGAGTCTGACCTTGGTGCCCTTCCATTCAACATCATATTTCTATTGATCCAAAGAGAGAGAGAGAGAGCGAATCTCAGACTGAACTGTGACGAGTTGATTTGGGGTCAAATTCATCACATTTTCGCGCAACAACTTTTCTTTGCGAGTCTTGTTCCTCTTAGCTCTCTGAGCTTGCTCTCTCTTCCATTGTTCTTCAGAGATGAAGTGGGTGAGGACATGATCCACTTCAGGAGGCAAATTTAGTGAAGATAGTGGGGTGCTTGGGTCTTCATGCCATATGTCGATGAAGTTGAGGACCTTCTTGGGATCCAACATGAGAGGAACAGAGCTCCCCTTTGCCCTAGCAGCCCTGTGCTGACTTTGTCTGATGATTTCTACCAATTCTTCATCATCAGCTTCATCATCATCTTCATCATTACCCTCTGAAGAACCTTAGGGGACTATAACCAGAGCCTTGCTGGTGTGAGGACTTGGTCTTTGACCACGTATGGCTGTCTTCTTGTGTTTAAGTGTACAGGGACTGGTTAAAGACTTTGCAGTTGTGGAGGGGCTTGAAGTGAGCTTCGGAACTTTGGTGAAACCCTCGGTCCTTTTGCATGTTGACAGATGCACTGGGGTTGAGGAATTTGTAGCTATTGTAGATGACTCAGCAGCAACAGTTGCAGGTGCAGAAGGTTTTCTGGGCTGAGGCCTTTGACCTTGAGGAATTGGTACTGAGGATTTTGATGTTGAAGAAACAATCTTCAGAGCAGGTTTCTTTACCATTTTCTTCGGAGCACTAGCAGAAGCTCCAACAGAGGCAGCAGCAACAGAATCCTCGTTGAATTTCTTCACTGCATCTTTGGCTTTCCTTGCCAACTTAGCTTGTTGCTTCTCCCACATGTCAGGAAAGTCCTCACCAGTTTTGAGGCTAGTAGGATCAGCAATTTGGTTTGGAGCAAGAGGAGGCCTGCTGCAAGGTGGTTTCATAGCGAATTTCATCATGTAATTTGGAGTTACATAACGATATTATCTCCATTCTTTGGCCCATCCCTTCTCAATCTTCTGCACACGGATCTTCCTCTGCTTGGTTGTCTCCTTTCCATGTGTTTCTTCGTTAGGTCTGCAATATTCATCATACAGATCCTCAGGGATCTCAAATGCAGTGTGTACATCTGGCTTCTTCCCTCCTTTCTGAGGTTTCTTTCCATCAGACATTTTCTTCACTTGAGGAATATGAACTCTTCAAGATTCTGAAGAGGTACACAGTTTTTCTTCAAGTAGCGTTGCAAATGAGTTAAGTTGATGAGAACCTAGTGATTCATCAGTGGACATGTTGTACCTATGAACAGAGTATAGGTGCGAGGGATTTGAAGAGGTCATATGCGTTCTCAGAAAATTTAAAAAAAGGTGTGAGGAATTTGACCATGGTTGTCTTGAGGATTTTCACTAAGTGTTCTTTGCCTTAGGTTCTAGAGTTGTGCAAATTTGAGAATTCGCACAATTGAGGAAACTTGAAGAAAATCATTACTTAGGGAAAATCATCAAGTATGAGGAGATGAAAGGTGCTTGAGAGTTGGATTTATAACATATAAACACCTTTTGAGGAATATAAAGAGCATTTGAGGATCAAACAAGGGCAGTAAAAGTAAATTTTATTTACCCTGATGAAGAACACGACGAACTCAGAGATGAGATTGGGAAGTTCGTGTGTTCAGATCTCCCACGCCCTAGCTTGGCAGAGGGAGACAGCAACAGCGGCGACAGGATGAGGATTTCCGTGGCCGATGCGAGTACGGTGACGACGAGGTTGAGCTAGTGAAGCTCTTCCTCACCGGCGATGATGACTTTAGCGGTGGTGCTAGGTTGGAGCTCGGGAGAGGGATGAGATGCGGAGTAACCGAGCACAGTTGATGGGAAGTGGGCATTTATAGAGGAAGTGAAAACTGATCCGCCCGAAGATTTTGGACAGGATTGCCCCTGACCGTTGCCACGCGATAGGTGTCACCCACGGTCTGGGTAGTGAAGATTGTGGAGGATCGTAGGTTATCCAGGCGTAGGAATCGGAACTATTTGAGCGGTAAACGCCGAAAATTTTGGTAGTGAAGATTTTGTTCTCAAATTCTTCAGCTGTCAAGGACACAGTGAAGATTTTGAACAAGTTTCAAAGTAGAACGCATATGAGGAATTTGTGAACAGACTGGGTTGAGTTTAGCATAGATGGGGAAATGGTCCGATCACATTCACTTAGATGAAAATCAACTTGAAGAATTAGCAATAAGTGAATGTTGTTGAGGACATTGAAAAACTCAAATATATATGAGTCTCAAAAGTTTTGGAGAATTTGAAAAGTTGATGAATTTGAAAAGTTGAGGAATTTGGAAATTTGAGGAATTTGATAATTTGAAGAATTTGCAAAGTGCTCAATTTTAAAGAATATCAACTTTTGGTTGGTGGCGCAACCCACCGTATAAGAATGATGATTTCAGACACCGCGTACAATTGTCATAGAGTTCTGAGAATCAAATTCTTCATTAATTTCTTCACACTTAGAGAGTTATTCTTCATTGATTGAAGAAAAATGTTACTTCATGTGTTGCACATCTAAGTCATCAATTTTGCATAAGTGTTAGGATGTGTGTTCTTCATGAAAGAACATTCGAAGATTCTAAGATATTTAGCTCACACCGCAACTTGCAAAATCTCTTTTCATCCAAGGGCTTTGTGAAGATATCGGCCAGTTGTTCTTCAATGGGAATGTGATTGGTGGATATGTCGCCCTTGAGTACATGATCTCGAAGAAAGTGATGACGAATCTGGATGTGCTTGGTCTTGGAGTGCTGAACTGGGTTGTACGCAATCTTGATGGGACTCTTGTTGTTGCAGTAAAGAGGCACATTCTTCAGCTTGACGCCGTAGTCCTTGAGGGTTTGCTTCATCCATATTAACTGAGCACAACACGATCCAACAACAATGTACTCAGCTTCTGCAGTGGAGAGTGAAACACAGTTTTGCTTCTTCGAGGACCAACAGACTAAGGATCGTCCGAGGAAATGACATGTGCCTGAGGTTGACTTGCGATCCACACAATCTCCAGCATAGTCAGCATCAGAGTATCCGACAAGGTGAAGATTTGAGCCCTTGGGATACCAATATCCAAGTGTTTGTGTGTGAGCTAAGTATCAAAGAATATGTTTCACAGCCTTATGGTGTGATTCCTTCGGTGTTGCTTGGAATCGAGCACACATGCAAACACTTAGCATTATATCAAGCCTGGATGCACATAGGTACAATAAGGAGCCAATCATGGAGCGGTATACCTTCTGATCGAAATCTTTACCATTTTCATAAGTGTAGAGGTGGCCTTTTGAAGTCATTGGAGTTTTGATGCCTTTGCAATCTTCCATATCGAATTTTCTCAGAACATCTTTGAGGTATTTTTCTGTGAGATGAAGATGCCATTGTCTTGCTGACAAATTTGAAGACCTAAGAAGAATTTCAACTCTCCCATCATAGACATTTGATATTCTTCACTCATCATATTGGCAAATTCATCACTGTAACGTTTGTCAGTACATCCAAAGATAATATCATCAACACATATTTGGCATATGAACAGTTCATTGTCATAGGATTTTGTGAAAAGAGTAGGGTCGAGTGAACCGGGTTTGAAGCCTTTCTTCATGAGGAATTCCTTCAGAGTGTCGTATCACGCCCGAGGGGCCTGCTTGAGGCCATAGAGGGCCTTGTTTAGTGTGAAGACTTTGTCAGGATGCTTAGGGTCTTCAAAACCTGGGGGTTGAGCAACATATACTTCTTCCTCAAGCTTACCATTGAGGAATGCACTTTTCACATCCATTTGATATAAGATGATATTATGATGGTTAGCGTAAGCCAGTAATATGCGAATAGCCTCAAGTCTAGCTACAGGTGCAAACATTTCATCAAAGTCAATTCCTTCAACCTATGTATAGCCTTGGGCTACAAGGCGAGCCTTATTCCTCACCACGAGGCCATTTTCATCTTGCTTGTTGCGATAGATCCACTTGGTACCTATGATGTTATGTTTGTGAGGATTTGGTCGCTTGACAAGTTCCCACACGTTGTTGAGCTTGAACTGATGCAATTCCTCTTGCATAGCTTGAATCCACTCGGGCTCCTTGAAAGCTTCATCAACTTTGGTGGGCTCTAAGATAGAGACAAAGGCAAAGTGCCCACAAAAGTTAGTTAGATGTGAAGCTTTCGAGCGTGTGAGAGGACCTGGTGCATTGATGTCATCGATGATTTTTTCAATCTGCACTTCATTTGCTACTCTTGGATGAGCAGGTTGACGAGGCTAAGGATTTTCATCAGCACCATTTTCTTCAGGTATATCAGCATGAGAGTCTTCATTTGTTGGAATGATTTCCTTAGTGGGTATGACATCTTCAGTTGCCTTCAGCTTGATGGATTCCTCGGGAGATTGTTCATCTAACACAGAAGGCAGGTGCTCTCTTTGCAAGCCATTATTTTCATCGAACCGCACATCTACAGTTTCAACCACCTTGTGATGGTAGGTGTTGAAGACTTTGTAGGTATGCGAGTCCTTTCCATAACCAAGCATAAAACCTTTATGTGCTTTCGGTGCAAACTTAGAACTGTGGTGAGGATCTCTGATCCAGCATTTTGCACCGAAGACCTTGAGATAACTTACATTGAGTTTCTAGCCTGTCATGAGCTCATATGAAGTCTTCTTGAGGAATTTGTGAAGATATACCCTGTTGATGATGTGGCATGCAGTATCAATTGCTTCAGTCTAGAAGCGACGAGGGGTTTTGTATTCGTCAAGCATGGTGCGAGCCATTTCAACAAGTGTCCTGTTTTTGCGCTCCACGATGATATTCTGCTGAGGAGTATAAGGGGCAGATAACTCATGAGTAATACCAAGTTCATCAAGATATTCATCAAGATTAGTGTTCTTGAACTCAGTCCCATTATCACTCCTGATATGCTTGATCTTGACGCCGAAGTTGGTGGAGGCCCTTGAAGCAAATCGTTTGAAGACGTCCTGCACTTCATTTTTGTATAGAATAACATGCACCTATGTGTAATGATAGTAATCATCAACAATGACAAAGCCATACAAACTTGATGCATTTGTTAGTACGGAGTAATGAGTGGGGCCAAATAGATCCATGTGAAGCAATTCAAAAGGTTGAGTCGTGGTCATGATTGTCTTTGAGGGATGCTTGGATCTGGTCATCTTCCTAGATTCACATGCACCACAAAGGTGATCCTTGAGGAATTTGACACCCTTGATGCCAATGACGTGCTTTTTCTTCACGAGTGTGTGCAGGTTCCTCATACCAGCATGTCCAAGTCATCGATGCCACAGCCAGCCTTCTGAAGACTTTGCAAGTAAGCAAGTGGCAGGTCGAGGACCTATAGAGAAATCAACAATATACAAGTCTCCTCTCCTAAAGCCTTCGAAGACTTTGGAATTGTCAGATTCCATGATGACAACACAACGATATTTTCCAAATACGACAACCATATCAAGATCACAAAGCATTAAGACAGACATAAGGTTGAATCCGAGGGATTCAACAAGCATCACCTAGTCCATGGTTCGGTCCTTTGAGATAGCAACCTTACCAAGTCCCAATACCTTGCTTTTTCCTTTTTCTGCGTAGGTGATATGCTTCAGAGGAGATGGAGTGAGTGGCAAATTCATTAGTAGATTCTTGTCACCCGTCATTTGGTTTGTGCATCCACTATCGAGAACCCACTCAGTAGCTTTTAGAGTATCATCCTACAGATGAATTAGTACAACTTACAAACTCATATGCTTCAGAGTGAAGAATATGATATCAATTTCATCAGACACAATTTCATCACATAAGATAGTAAGCAAGTAGAGTGAGGACGTGAGAAATGAAGAATTCATCTCATCATGGTTAGCTTGCGTCCTTTCAAGCATTTCCTCAGGTCTCCAGCAAATTCATCAGATGTTCAAATTCATTTGGAGACCTGACACTGCATAAGATGTCAGTTTGATTTCTTCACCACCCACATCTAGAGGGGTGCCAAGGAATTCATCATTCTGCGAGCACCATGTGAGAAGGGAGGCATTGAAGCAAGTGCGCTTCGTATCACAGGGCGAGGGTTAGAGTATTCAAATGAATAAGCAGAGAAATTCTTCGAGGACTTATGAACATAATGGTTTTAAGAATAATGCACATATTCATAACTCTTAGGTTTTCCCTGCGAAACAGAGGCATTAGCACGAGAATGATGATTTTGACCATTTGAGGAATTTGGTCCAAGTGAGGACTTTGGTCCATATGAGGAATTTGATCTGGGGTTCCAATTCTTCATGAGTGGTGTCGCGAGGACATGCACTTGAAGATTTTGTAGGTAGCTCTTGGGAACCCAGATTTTCTTCATAGGAGAACCATTCCTGTAGTTAGTTCCAACATATCTAGAAAATACTTCATTTCTCTGATTTTTAAAGAATCTGTAATTGGAGTCAGGTGACTCATCAGAGGAATATGAAGTTTCACAAGTAAAGCCAGATAAAGTGGATGGATCTACAGGAGATCCTTTTGCAGCAACCCATGAGGTTTTGGGGTACTGCTCAGGTATCCAGTAGGATCCATCAGCGTTGAGTTTCCTCACAAAGGCAATACCCTCTTTCCTAGGTTTCCTGTTCAGAATCTGCTTCTTGAGGACATCACAGAAGGTTTGATGCCCTTTTAGACTTTTGTACATGCCTGTCACATACAATTCCTTCAACACTACATTGTTATCAGTGATACTTGTGGTATCCTCAGATGAGGAATTTGAAACCACTGGAATAGTTGAAGAATTTGCAGCAGTAGAAGCATTTGAACATTCAGGTGAAGAATTAGCAGTTTCACGTTCGATGCATTTCAAACAAGGTGGAACAAATTTTTCCTGCGCAGTACTGATCTGTTGAGCCAGTAAGGAATCGTTTTCCCTTTGGAGATCCTCCTGTGACACCCTCAGCTTTTCAAGATCTTGCTTTCTGTGAAGAAATTCATATGAAAGCTTCTCATGATCGGCTAAGAGGTTGTTATGATGACTTTGAAGGTTATCATACTTTGTGTGAAGACTTTTAAGATCGACAGACAGAGTTTGAGTCCGATCCACTTCATGGTTTAACAGATCATTGCTTTTGTCTAGCATTTTCTGAAGCTTTTCAAGTGCACTTTGTTGCTTAGTGGCAATTTTAACAAGTTTAGCATAGCTAGGTTTCACATATTCATCAGATTCACCTTCACTTGATTCAGATGAGGAATGATGTTTGTGTACCTTTGAGCCTTTTGCCATGAAGCAATAAGTGGGAGCATAATCATCATTGTTGACGTCAGAGTCATTGGAGTAGTCATATTCTTCATTGTTGAAGATGGACTTGCTGACGAAAGCAGCAGCGAGAGCAAGGCTAGCGACACCAAATTCTGATTCCTCCTCAGATTCTTACTCTTCTTCATATTCTTCAGATTCTTCCTCGGAATCCATTTCCTTGCCGATGAATGCTCGAGCCTTTCTGGAACCATTCTTCTTGTGCTTTGAGGACTTTGAAGATGAGGACTTTGTAGATGAGGACTTTCAAGATTTCCTCTTTTTCTTTGAGTCATCAGAACTATCATCCTTGTATTTCTTCTTCTTCTTTGAGTGTTTTTCCCATAGAGGACAATCAGAGATAAAGTGGCCAGGCTTCTTGCAATGATGACATGTTCTCCTTTTGTAATCTTCTGAGGAATCTGATTTCCTCAAGCCACTTTTTGATGACTTTCCAAATCCACCTCTTCTTGAGAACTTCTGGAATTTCCTCACAAGCATTGCTAGTTCCTGACTTAGTTCTCAGGATCACCAAGGCTGCTGTCAGAATCTTCTTCTTCAGATGAGGAAATTGCTTTTGCCTTCAGAGCACGAGATCTTCCATAGCTTGGCCCATAGAGGTCTCTCTTTTCAGCTTGTTGGAATTCATGAGTATTGAGTCTCTCAAGAATATCAGCAGGATCAAGAGCTTTATAATCTCCATGTTCTTGAATCATCAAAACCAGAGTATCAAATGAGGAATCGAGAGATCGTAGCAGTTTCTTCACCACTTCATGGTTAGTGATATCAGTGGCACCCAGTGCTTGAAGTTCATTGGATATATCTGTGAGGTGATCAAATGTTTGTTGAACATTTTCATTGTCAAGTCTCTTGAAGCGGTTGAAGAGATTGCGAAGAACATCAACACGAGAGTCACGTTGAGTGGAAACACCTTCATTGACTTTGGACAGCCTATCCCAGATAAGCTTAGCAGATTCCAAAGCACTCACTCTGCCATACTGACCTTTGATCAGATGACCATAGATGATATTCTTCGCTTGAGAATCGAGTTGCTTGAATCTCTTCACATCAGCAGCTATAATAGTGGGAGCAACAAAGGGCACACCATTTTCCACAACGTACCAGAGATCGTTGTCAATAGCTTCAAGGTGCATACGCATCTTGTTCTTCCAGTAGGGGTAGTCTGTCCCATCGAATGTAGGACATCCCGCGGAAACCTTGATCATACCTGCAGTTGACATAACTAGAACTCCAGGTGGTTAAACCAAAATCACACAGAGCGAGGGAGTACCTGCTCTGATACCAATTGAAAGTGCGTTATATCGACTAGAGGGGGTGAATAGGCGATTATTACAAATTCATCACTTGAGGAATTTCAACTTTGAGGAATTTGAAATGTGATGAATAACTAGCAGCAGAATAAGTACTCAAGTGCATGAGGAACATAGTAACTGTATAGTCTTCATGATGAATAAAACATGCATAGATAGAGAGTAGCGTGATAAAGGATAAGTAGTGATGAACAAGGCAACTTGAAGAATTTGAGGTGAGGAATTTGCAAAAGTCTTCAGTCAAATTCTTCAAACAGTAACAATCAATTTCATCAACAGGTTTATGAGCAATAAGGAGGTTGAGGAAATAGAACTAGGTAGCTCGATGAAGACAATGGTTTGATGACCCAGTTCCAACTGTTGTGACAGTCGTACGTCTGGTTTCGAGCGGCCTGGTATTTAAACCACAAGACACACAGTCCCAGGACACACAGTCCTTACCGTATTCTCCTTGAGCTAAGGTCACACAGTCCTCGCCCAACACCCGTGGTAAGTCTTCAGGGTAGACTTCCAAAACTCTCACAAACTGGTCACCCGGCAATCCACAGTTTACAGCTGGATGATCTAGACCAAGGTCACTTCATGGTCCCCAACTGACTGCAGGAGCACTAGACCATGACGCCTAACCGTCTGGAGGATGCACAGTCCTCAAAGGTAACAAGCATCGGTTCCACACAGGAATTTCTTCGGTGATGCTCAACCACTGTGGGTTTTGTGGTTTGGTTGTGGGTTTTTCCTCACTGATGATTTTCTTTCAAAGTCCTCAGAGGATGGGTTGCTCTCAAATGACAAGTGTCAGTTCTCTCTCGGAGCAGCCAACCAGCTAGTGGTTGTGGGGGGTGGCTATTTATAGCCAGGATGCAACCTGACATGATAAGACATAAATGCCCCCAATAATATGACCGTTATGTGGATACGAATGATTGGGGACAGCTGGCGCTAAGCACAGCAACGGTCAGAATTTCGAATTATGAAAGTCCTCAGCTTATCATGTTCCTCACTTGTAGGCAATTCGCACTGGTGAAATCCTAACTCCTCAGTCAGATCAATTTCCTCAGAGACCAGAAGAACTTCGTCTCTGTGACTGAAGAACTTGTCTGAACCATAAGAGATTTCCAAAGGCTTCACTCGAAGGATTGTATGGGTTGAGGATTTTGGAGTTGAGCATCAGTTGGAAATTTTCCTTAGTATTACCTCGGCCCCCTTTAATAGTACGGTGTTTCCTATGGCTCAAATAAAGGAAATGAAACTACGAAAACAAAAGTCTTCACGATTCATATTCCTCGTTCATATCTTCAAGGTCACACCAACTTCTTCATTTTCAAAGTCTTCACAAAGTCTTCACCAAAGTCTTCAGAAAGTCTACAGCAAAGTATTCACTTGAAGACATACATTTTTAGGGGTCAATAATCTCCAAATATATCAAACTCCTCGTCGACTTATAGAGCCTGTGTACACTCACAAACACATTAGTGCCTTAACCTATAAGTCTTCAATACACCAAAATCACTAAGGGGCACTAGATGCAGTAACACTGGCAAATAATGTAAATGCAAGAGATGAGTTTGTGATGGGTACTTGGTAGGCTTGATGTGTATCCTCCCCGGCAACGGCACCCAAAATCCTTCTTGCTACCTCTAGAGCATGCGTTGGTTTTCCGTTGACAAGGAAAGGGTGATGCAGCAAAGTAGATAAGTATTTCCCTTAGTTGTTGAGAACCAAGGTATCAATCCAGTAGGAGGAACAAGAAAGTCACCAATGGATGCACCTACACAAATAATCAAACTCTTGCACCCAACGCTATAAAGGGGTTGTCAATCCCTTCATGATTATTTGCAAGGATTAGATTTGATAGAGATAGATGTGATAGATTGCAGAAAGTAAGAAGGAAATAAATTCCAGCAAGGTAATTTAGGTATTTTTTGTTTATGCATCTGAAAATATATTATGGAAAGTAGACCCGGGGGCCATAGGTTTCACTAGAGGCTTATCTCTTGAAGGAAAGTATTATGGTGGGTGAACAAATTACTATCGAGCAATTGATAGAAAAGTGAATAATCATGAGATATCCAAGACAATGATTATGCATATAGGCATCACATCCATGTCAAGTATACCGAAACAATTTTGCATCTACTACTATTACTCCACACATCGACCAACTCCTGCCAGCATCTAAAGTATTAAGTTTATGAAGAACAGAGTAACGCATTAGGTAAGATGACATGATGTAGCGAGATAAACTCAAGCAATATGATGAAAACCCCATCTTGCTACCCTTGATGGCAATAATACAATATGTGTCTAGCTACCCCTACTTTGTCACTGGGTGAGGACATCGCAAGATTGAACCTAAAACTAAGCACTTCTCCCATTGCAATTATTACCAATCTAGTTGGTCAAACCAAACCAATAACTCGAAGAGAGTTGCAAATATATGAAATCATAAATATAATAATTCAGAAAAGACTCAAATAATATTCATGGATAATCTGAACATAAACCCACAATTCATTAGATCTCGACAACGACACCGCAAAAGAGTATTACATCGAATAGATCTCCATGAGATCATGAAGAACATGGTATTGAAGCACAAAGAGAGAGAAGAAGCCATCTAGCTACTAGCTATGGGGCCGTAGGTCATTGGTGGACTACTTACACATCATCGGAGGGGAAATGGAGTTGATGTAGATGCCCTCCGTGATCGGATCCCCCTTCGGCAGATTACCGGAAAAGGCTCCAAGATTGGATATCTCGAGAACGGAGGCTTCTGGCGGTGGAGAAGTATTTGTGTGGATCTCTTTGGTATTGGGGGAATATTTGGATATTTATAAGACGAAGATTAGGGCTAGGAGACCTGCCAGGAGGTGGCAAGCCTGCCAGGCACGGCCTGGGGGGCTGGCTGCGCCTCCTTGGCTTGTGACCTCCTTGCAGGTGCCCTGGCGTGCACTCCAAGTCTGTTAGATCTCTTTCCTTCCAGAAAAAATCATCCTGAAGATTTTATTCCGTTTGGACTCCGTTTAATATTCCATATTTACAATACTCAAAAACAAGGAAAAACAAAAACTGGCACTGGGCTCTAGGTTAATAAGTTAGTCCCAAAAATAATATAAAATAGCATTTTAATGCATATAAAACATCCAAAATAGATAATATAATAGCATGACATCATGAGAAATTATAGATACGTTGGAGACGTATCAAGCAATGACGCTAGATAAGAATCTTGATGACCCACAAGTATAGGGGGTCAGTCATAGTCCTTTCGATAAGTAAGATTGTCGAACCCAACAAGGAGCAGTAGGAAATGACAAGTGATATTCAACAAGGTATTCTCTACAAGCACTAAAATTAGCGGTGACAGGTATTTTTGTAACAAGGAAATTCGTAATAAGTAACAAGTAACAATAGTAATAAAGGTGTGGCAAGGTAGAACAATCCTTTTTATAGCAAAGGAGAAGTTGGAAGGTTCTCTTACAGCAAACTAAGCGTTCTTGAGGACACATGGGAATTCTCGTCTAGTCATGTTTCATCATGTTTAGTTGATTCACATTAGTTACTTTGATAATTTGATATGTGGGTAGACTGGTGCTAGGGTGTTGTTCTTACTTGAATAAGCAATGCTCTTATGATTACCCTATCGGTGTCAAAACCGGTGGATCTCGGGTAGGGGGGTCCCGAGCTGTGAGACTAGGATCGATGGTAACAAAGGACGAAGGAGACAATGTTTACCCAGGTTTGGGCCCTCCTATGAAGGTAAAACCCTACGTCCTGCTCGATTATATTGATGGTATGAAGGTTACAGAGATGATCTACCTCGAGATCAGATAGCTAAAACCCTAGATGAGTTTCTCTGTCCTACAATCTAAAACCCTCCCGGTTTATATAGACACCAGGGGTACCTAGGGTTTACACATAACAGGTCTCCTGCTGAGGATGAAGATGTCGATTTCCTCATCTTGACTTGGAGTACATGACGCGCCTTAGGGATTTCCTTCTAGAATGTGGGCTCTCAATGTATCCGGCCCTTCCTGTGACAATCAGAGAGCGGCCCACCAAGTTGGCCTATTAGGAGATAAGCCAACCACCCGAGCACCCCTTAGTCCAGGACTCCCTCAGTAGCCCCCAATCTAGCCCCCAACGGCAAGGATCTCAGCTCTCGCAGCTCCATGTGATAAGAGTCCTCAGCTTGCGAGGTGAGTTCTTCTTCCCATTTAATGATCGGCTGAGACTAGTTCGGCCTCCGATGACGCATAGTTTTTCCGATCATATGATCGTCCGAACACCGTGAGTTTCTTAGCTCCTAGGCCAAACGTCATAGTGTAAATAGTGTTTTTACAACCTTTTTGACGAAGGGTCGCGGCCTACCACGACCTCTGAACCAGTTATGAGAACTCGATTCACGGTTCGAGGCCGTTTTTACACTAGCACGATTCATCAATGCATAAATTGTGCTCCACTTCACACGGGATATGATTAATCATCTCAAGTTCCTTTACGTGTATAATGGCACGCATGTCTTGGGAAGCGGAGGGATTTGCGGCACGGTAAAGGGAGGCCAATCGGTGACACACCTCATAAAAAGGAAAAAAACAAGGCCTATTCATGCTTCCCATTCGCACCCTTCACTTCCTCAATCTCCCCAAGCTTCAAGAGCCCAGATCCAGTTCTTCCTCGACTTCTCCTTCGAGATTAACCATGGTAGGTTCTGGCTCCAATGATAAGTGGGAGGCCTCCACGATCACCGACAAGGACATCAAGGATTTAAAGCTTGCCGGCTACCTCCCGACCAACGTCTTCCACCGCGCTCTAGAGGAGAACCAGATGGTTCCCACCCCTAAGCCAGTCGAGAGGGTGGTTTTCGTCCCTCATTTCATCCGGGGACTAAGCTTCCTGCTCCACCCGTTCATCGGGGGTCTCATGTTCTTCTACGGGTTGGACTTCCATGACCTCCCCCTGAACTCCCTCATGCACATATCGTCATTTATTATCGTCTGCGAAGCCATCCTGCGGGTTGAACTGCACTTCATCCTGTGGCTCAAGGTCTTCAATGCCAAGTCGAATACTGTCGCAGGGCGAGCACGTGGACTATGGAGGGGCGGTAATTAGCAAGCTGCCCATGTCGGATGGCCGACTGGCACCTTCATCGACACCATCACGATCTGGCAAAAGGAATGGTTTTATATCACGGAACCTAGGGAAGAGGGTCAGGTTGCTCTAGCCGAGTTCAGATCTAGACCCCTCACGAGATTGACCTCATGGCTCAGGAAGGGCCTTGACTGGGGGTCGGATGCAGAGGTGGAAACATTCTAGAAGCGCATCTCCTCGATGGTTAAAGGCAAGATCGAGCTGGTTAATGTGGTCCAAATCATGCTTCGACGTCGGATCCTTCCTTGCCAGCGTCGGGACTCCCCCATGTGGGCTTATCAGCTTTATGAAGAGCCTACCATACGCCAACTCTTCCGCACCACTCCTGAGAAATAATGGAAGGTGTTGTTCAAGCCCCGGAAGAGCTGGCCAGCCGAGAAGGAGGATTCAGGCCTAAGCGCTGATAACTCTCCTACCCAGGTATGATATAATTTCAAACGACTGGCTCTGTTTTTTGACAAAAGGACTAAACGCCTTTCTCCTCATCTTTGTATAAATGGTTAAGCACGGTCGTGGGAATCAACTGCCCGACACTATAGCCCGAAGACCCCAGGTCGGAGCTGTTGACGGAGATGCTCGTCGTGGCGCCGTACACGGCGTGAGAGAAGAAGGAGAAGAAGAATACTAGATATGGTGTCCGCTTAAGGGACCAGCTGGACGCTCTGTCCGAGGAAACTCATGCCTCCTCTACCCATGAGGACGAGCATGAGGATCGGGGGAGGCAATTCCCCCATTACAATAAAGAGGGCGGCGTCACCGAACGCCGTGGAGGAGGTACCTCCTCCTGTCCCAAAGAGGGCATGTCGGCCGAGGTTGATCCTGGTCGGCGATAGCTCGGACTCTGATGCTGAGTACAAGGATTTTGAGAAGGTTCCCCAAAGGAACCTAAGGGTCAAGCCCCTAGCTCAGAGGTATGAATCCGAAGACTCCCCGAGTCATTTTATGCTAAGTCTTTAATGTTTTAGATGTAAGAACGCCTTTTGATCCGCAGCCCACCATGTGTTCTCCCCACCAACCATGTTTCGTATGAGGAGTCTCCACCCGCCAAGTTGGCGGAGAGTGGGACCGCATAACACCCCACACCTCCAAGGGCCGCCAAGGATGCCGCGGAGGTATCATCCTGCTAGGCTCCTTCGGAGCTGAACACAAGCGGTGAGGGTGATGATATGGCCGAGGTTAATGCCTCGACCGCCGAAGACCGGAGGGAGGAGCCACTTCCGGCCACTGAGGAGGAAGGACAAAGGAATGTTCAGTCCCCTCTGAGGTCATCTCCGGAGTGCATTGTGCCTCCGGAGCTACCGGTTCAATCCCCGGTCAGAGATCGGGCTAACCGGTTATGAAGGACACTCTATCAAGCCCCTCCATCTCCGAGGATCATCGCACTCTTATGGGTGTGGTTTTGCAAGGCATTCGGCCCATTGATAACAGACGAAAAGAGGCCTTCAATGGTCTCTTTACGGGCTTCAAGGTGAGCCACGTAATACCCTTTTCCTAAAAAAAAATTATTAGGTTTGTGCAATCGTTATAGATAGCAACCCTCGAGCCCTGGGTGAGTTTGAAGAAAACCCACCCGGGGGTCGAAAACACAAAAGTCAACAACAATGCACAAGACATTATTCGTCCCATAATGTACTAACAACCCTTAAGAGGATCGAGCACAGCATCATATTGTTGACAGTTCAGGGGTTTGAACACACATAGACTGGTATATATTTATTGTTTGTTGGCCTCGTCATCGGCGGCGGCCATTAATTCCATGGAGCTTACCAAGCTAAATCGGAAGCTCAAATGCTCCGAAGAGGTGCTTGATGCCCTGAAAAAAGAGGGTCGATGAGGCGCAAGGTAAGCTGAATTGTAAAATCCAAGCTTCCAATCATTAGTGATCAGCACTGTTGACTCAGTATAATTATATGTTTATTGCTTACACAACCTCGGCTAAGGAGGTTGAGAAGCTCAAGGTCGAGCTACGAAAGATGAAGCAAGAGGCCGCAGACGAGAAGGCAAGAGACGAACAAGCAGCAGTTGTGCTCTGTGCCTTAAAAACCGCTAGTGCTCTGCATGAGGCTCGGGTGGAGGAGGTTCCGCAGGAGCTCAAGGAATCTAGCCTGAAAGTGTGAGGTCCTTGAGCAGAAGGGAAAGGAGCAAGCCATCGATCTAAACACGCTAAAGTCCAAGCTCCAAAAGGAGCGGGTGGATAGGCGGTTCTTTGAAGAACAGATCCGCCAAGTCAAGGCTATCACAGATGGTAAGGCATATTTGCTATAGTGTGCCTTCGGTGATAGCAGGTTCGCATTTCTCACCCAGGTGTGGCGTTCCTCAGGCGCCTGTTCAGACCTCCAGAAGAGTGTAGCGGACCTGAACCAGTTCTATGCTTCGCAACAAGAAGGAGATGAGGCTCGGCTCTTTTGGGAGCGATTTGAAGCCCACGAGCGCTCTCCTCTTCTCATCGAGTAGATGAAGCAGCTGATGGAGCTACACACGATGGCCGAGCCGGACATGAGGGATCTCTGCATCCGGCTATGGCCTGACGAGCCGTTGTCGAGCAATGCTACTTCTTGAGCATGCGTTCGTTTCCCGTGAAGAGGAACAGTTTGATGCGGCAAAGTAGATAAGTATTTCCCTCAGTTTTTGAGAACCAAGGTATCAATCCAGTAGGAGATACAAGCGAGTCACCAATAGATGTACCTACACAAAGAATCAAACTCTTGCACCCAACGCTATAAAGGGGTTGTCAATCCCTTCACGGTTACCTAAAAGGATGAGATCTAATAGAGATAGATATAATAAGATGCTTGAACGGAAAGTAAAACTAAAATTAAAAATAAGGCAACAAGTATTTTTGGTATTTTTGGTTTTAGATCTGAAAGTAAAATATGGAAAATAGACCCGGGGGCCATAGGTTTCACTAGATGGCTTCTCTCATGATGGCAAGTATTACGGTGGGTGAACAAACTACTGTCGAGCAATTGATAGAAAAGCGAATAATTATGAAGATATACAAGGCAGTAATTACGCATATAGACATCAAATTCGTGACAAGTAGACCGAAACGATTTTGCATCTACTACTATTACTCCACACATCGACTGACTCCTGCCTGCATCTAGAGTATTAAGTTCATGAAGAATAGAGTAACGCATTAAGTAAGATGACATGCTGTAGAGGGATAAACTCGAGCAATATGATGAACACCCCATCTTTTTACCCTTGATGGCAACAATACAATACGTGCCTCGCTACCCCTACTTTGTAGCTGGATGAGGACACCACAAGATTGAACCCAAAACTAAGCACTTCTCCCATTGCAAGAATTACCAATCTAGTTGGCCAAACCAAACCAATAACTTGAAGAGACTTGCAAAGATATGAAATCATGCATATAAGAATTCAGGAAAGACTCAAATAATATTCATGGATAATCTGAACATAAACCCACAATTCATCAGATCTCGACAAACACACCGCAAAAGAGTATTACATCGGATAGATCTCCATGAAGATCCTGAAGAACATGGTATTGAGAAGCAAAGAGAGAGAAGAAGCCATCTAGCTACTAGCTATGGACCCGTAGGTCTGTGGTGAACTAATCATGCATCATCGAAGGTGCAATGGAGTTGATGTAGATGCCCTCCGTGATCGAATCCCCCTCCGGCAGATTACCGGAAAAGGCTCCAAGATTGGATCTCTCGGGAACGGAGGCTTTTGGTGGCAGAAAAGTGTTTTCGTGGCTCTTTCTGATAATGATGGAATGTTTGGGAATTTATAGGCCGAAGATTAGGGTTAGGGGAGCTACCGTGGGCCCACAAGCCTGCCCGGCGCGACCTATCCCATAGCCGCACGCCTAGGGCTTGTGGCCCCATGGTGGCTCCTCTGCCTTGGTTTCAAGTCTTGTAGTTTCCTTTCATTCTAGAAAAAATCATTTCAAAGGTTTTATTCCGTTTGGACTCCGTTTAATATTCCTTATCTGCAAAACTCAAAAACAAGGAAAAATTAGAAAGTGGCACTAGGCTCTAGATTAATAGGTTAGTCCCAAAAATAATATAAAATAGCATATTAATGTATATAAAATATCCAAAACAGATAATATAATAGCATGGAACAATCAAAAATTATAGATACGTTGGAGATGTATCAAGCAACTACTTCGGCCTAGTGCGGAAGCTAAGCGACGCTGCACCTCAAATTGACGCGTCAAAGTGTTCGACCTGCATCGAGGGAGCTCGGATGGCCTTTGCAAGGACCAAGATACACTGGCCGGGGCTCGATCCGACCAATATGGCTATCGCATCTCCGACAAAGATAATATAATAGCATGGAACAATTAAAAATTATAGATACATTGGAGACGTATCAACATCCCTAAGCTTACTTCCTGCTCGTCCTCGAGTAGGTAAATGATAAAAACAGAATTTTTGATGTGGAATGCTCCCTAACACATACTTCCATGTAATATTCTTTATTGTGGCATGAATATTCAGATCCGTAAGATTCAAAACAATAGTCTAATATTGACATAAAAACAGTAATACTTCGAGCACACCAACAAGGTAGTCGTGTCCTTTCAAAATAACATGGCCTTAGAAAGTCATCCCTACAAAATCATATGGTCTGGCTATGCTCCATCTTCCCCACACAAAGTATCTAAATCATGCACAACCCCAATGAACAAGTCAAGCAATTGTTTCACACTTTTGGTGTTCTCAAACCTTTCCAACTCTCACGCAATACATGAGTGTGAGCCATCGATATAGCATTATAGGTGGAATAGAATATGAAGGAGGTGAAAGGGAAAAAATGAGAAGATAGTCTCACATCAACTAGGCGTATCAACGGGCTATGGAGATGCCCGTCAATAGATATCAATGTGAGTGAGTAGGCATCGCCATGCAACAAATGCACTTAGAGCTATAAGTATATGAAAGCTCAAAAAGAAAACTAAGTGGTCGTGCATAATGAATATCCACTAGTTATATGAAAGTGACAAAATAGGAGACTCTCTATCATGAAGATCATGGTGCTACTTTGAAACACAAGTGTGGAAAAAGGTAGTAGCAACTGTCCCTTCTCTCTTTCTCTCATTTTTTATATATTTTTTTGGGTGGGCTTCTTTGGCCTCTTTTATTTTTGAGTTCGGATACTCATCCCAACTTGTGAAGGAGTCATAGCCTCGATCATCATTTTCTCTCACGGGACAATGCTCTATTAACGAAAAATCATCACACTTTTATTTACTTATAACTCAAAGAAAAAGAAATTATAACTCGATTCCTATGACAAAATATGACTCTATATGCAATATGAAGTGATGATGCAAGTCATAGAAAAACTACATGGTGGAAGTTGCATGGCAATATATCTCGGAATGGCTATGCAAATGGCATAATAGGTAGGTATGGTGGCTGTTTTGAGGAATATATGGTGGTTGTTTTGAGGAGGAGGGTTTGGTGTACCGGCGAAAGTTGCGCGGTACTAGAAAGGCTAGAAAAGGTGGAAGGGTGAGAGTGTGTATAATCCATGGACTCAACATTAGTCATAAAGAACTCACATACTTATTACAACATTCTATTAGTTATCAAACAAAGCATTAGATGCATGCTCCTAGGGGAGAGGTTGGTACGAGTTAACCATCGAGCGCTCCCGACCCTCACACAAAGGTCGACAATCATTAAACAAATCATGCTCCGACTTCGTTACATAATGGTTCAGCATACGTGCATGCTACGGGAATCACAAGCTTTAACACACGTCTCTCTTCCAATTCACAACTACTCACTAGCATGACTCTCATATTACCATCTCTATTTTCTCAAAACTACATGCAAGGAATCAAACTTCTCATTGTTTTTAATGCACTTAATATGAAAGTTTTTATATATCCCTCTTGGATGCCCATTATATTAGGACTAAATTCATAACCTAAACAAATTACCATGCTGTTTTAAGAAACTCTCAAAATAATATAAGTGAGGAACGAGAGCTCAATAATTTCTATAAAATATAACACCACCATGCTCTATAAAGATATAAGTGAAGCACATAGAGTATTCTAACAAATTCATGATTCATAATGTCTCTCTCAAAAGATGTGTGCAGCAAGGATGATTGTGGAAAACTAAAAAGCAAAGACTCATATCATACAAGACGCTCCAAGCAAAACACATATCATGTGGTGAATAAAAATATAGACTCAAGTAAATTTACCGATGGATTGAAGACGAAAGAGGGGATGCCTTCCGAGGCATCCCCAAGCTTAGGATTTTTGGTATCCTTGAATATGATTTGGGGTGCCCTGGGCATCCCCAATCTTAGGCTCTTTCCACTCTTTATTCCATAGCCCATCAAATCTTCACCCAAAACTTGAAAACTTCACAACAGAAAACTCATGAGATCCATTAGTATAAAAAGATAAATAACCACTTTAGGTACTATTGTGAACTCCTTATTTAGTTGTATTTGTGTAATACCTACTGTATTCTAAAGTTTCCAAGACTCATACCCCCCGATACGACCCATAGATGCATCAAAATAAGCAAACAACACAAAGAAAACAGAATCTGTCAAAAACAGAACAGTCTGTAGAAATTTGTAAACTTCGAATACTTCTGAAACTCTAAAAATTCTGAAAAATTATGAATATCAGGGAAATTTGTATATGAATCTTCTATAAACTTCCAGATCAATTCGACGCTCTGAAAATTTTTAAAAATTCCTGGACTCAGCGCAAAAGTTTCTGTTTTTAGCAAGATCAAATCAACAACTACCATAGATCACCCCAAAGGTTTTACTTGGATAAAACACAAATCAAAACATAAAAACACAATTACTACAGAAGTAATAATGTGCAAACACACCAAAACAGAAGCAAAAAAGCATAAAGCAAAATAAAATTGGATTGCCTCCCAACAAGCACTATTGTTTAACGCCCCTAGCTAGGCATAACGATTTCAATGATGCTCACATAAAAAGTAGTAGTTGAGATATGAAAAAGAGCATCATGAATAGCATTAAAAACACATTTAAGTATAACCCACTTCCTATGCTTAGAGATTTTGTGAGCAAACAATTTATGGGAACAAGAATTAACTAGCATAGGAAGGCAAAACAAGCATAACTTCAAAACTTTGAACACGTAGAGAGGAAACTTGATATTATTGCAATTCCTACAAGCATATGTTCCTCCCTCATAAAAATTTCAGTACAATCATGAAGGAATTCAACAATATAACTATCATATAAAATTTTCTCTTCACGATCCACATGCATGCAAAGTTGATACTCTTCCAAAATAGTGGGATTGTCATTAACTAAAGTCATGACCTCTCCAAACCCACTTTTATCAAAAAATTCATAAGATTGAACACTCTCCAAAATAGTGGGATCAATAATGCCTAAAGTTGACACTCTTCCAAACCAACTTTCAATATCACATTCATCGTGAGTATTAAATAAATTATCAAGGTCATAAGAAGCATTATCACCCCAATCATGATCATTGCAATAAGTACTAGTTATGGAAAACTCATCAAATATAGCATCCCAAAGCTTGTAGTTTTGCATATCATTCACATAATTGACATTAATAAAATTTATAAAAATATCATTGTAATCATACTTTTCATTCAAGGAAACATCGTGAATCACTTCATCACAATTTTCAGATTCACGAATATCAAGCAAAAATTCATAGAGATAATCAAGTACACTCAACTCACTAGCAATTGGTTCATCATAATTTGGTCTTTTGAAAAGATTAGCAAGTGGATGAGGATCCATATCAATAGATTTTTAGCAAGCGAAGATGCAAGCACATAGAAGGCACATGGCAACACAAGCAAACATAGCAACGAAAAGACGAACGGAAGAAGGGCGAATAAAAAGGCAAATCTTTTTGGTATTTTTGAAAATCGTTTTAGAAGTGGGGGAGAGGAAAACAAGAGGCAAATGGCAAATAAAGTAAATGCAACAGATGAGTTTGTGATGGGTACTTGGTAGTCTTGATGTATATCTCCCCACCACCAACCAAAAATTCGCAAGTTGACGAGAGAGTTCTTATCTTGACTTGATATGTATCTCCCCGGCAACGGCGCCAGAAATCCTTCTTGCTACTTATCGAGCATGTGTTGGTTTCCCGTGAAGAGGGATGGTTCGATGCAGCAAAGTAGATAAGTATTTCCCTTAGTTTTTGAGAACCAAGGTATCAATCCAGTAGGAGATACAAGCGAGTCACCAATAGATGAACCTACTCGAAGAATCAAACTCTCGCACCCAATGTTATAAAGGGGTTGTCAAGCCCTTCACGGTTACTTGCAAGGAAGAGATCTAATAGAGATAGATATAATAGGATGCTTGAACGGAAAGTAAAACTAAAAGTAAAAAATAAGGCAGCAAGTATTTTTGGTATTTTTGGTTTTAGACCTGAAAGTATAATATGGAAAATAGACCCGGGGGCCATAGGTTTCACTAGATGGCTTCTCTCATGATGGCAAGTATTATGGTGGGTGAACAAGTTACTATCGAACAATTGATAGAAGAGTGAATAATTATGAAGATACCCAAGGCAATGATTATGCATATAGGCATCACGTCCGTGACAAGTAGACTGAAACAATTCTGCATCTTCTACTATTACTCCACACATCGACCGACTCCTGCCTGCATCTAGAGTATTAAGTTCATGAAGAACAGAGTAACGCATTAAGTAAGATGACATGATGTAGAGGGATAAACTCAAGCAATATGATGAAAACCCCATATTTTTACCCTTGATGGCAACAATACAATACGTGCCTCGCTACCCCTACTTTGTCACTGGGTGAGGACACCGCAAGATTGAACCCAAAACTAAGAACTTCACCCATTGCAAGAATTACCAATCTAGTTGGCCAAACCAAACCAATAACTCGAAGAGACTTGTAAAGATATGAAATCATGCATATAAGAATTTAGGAAAGACTCAAATAATATTCATGGATAATCTGAACATAAACCCACAATTCATCGGATCTCAACAAACACACCGCAAAAGAGTATTATTGAATAGATCTCCATGAAGATCATGAAGAACATGGTATTGAGAAGCAAAGAGAGAGGAGAAGCCATCTAGCTACTAGCTATGGACCCGTAGGTCTATGGTGAACTACTCACGCATCATCGGAGGGGCAATGGAGTTGATGTAGATGCCCTCGGTGATCGAATCCCCCTCCGATAGATTACCAGAAAAGGCTCCAAGATTGGATCCCTCGGGAATGGAGGCTTCTGGTGGCAGAAAAGTGTTTTCGTGGATCTTTCTGATAACGATGGAATATTTGGGAATTTATAGGCAGAAGATTAGGGTTAGGGGAGCTGTCATGGTCCCACAAGCCTGCCCGGCGCAGCCTACCCCCCTGGCCGCGCCCCTAGGGCTTGTGGCCTCATGGTGGCTCCTCTGCTTTGGTTCTCAAGTCTCGTGGTTTCCTTTCGTTCAAGGAAAAATCTTTCCGAAGGTTTTATTCCGTTTGGACTCCATTTAATATTCCTTATCTGCGAATCTCAAAAACAAAGAAAAAATAGAAACCGACACTAGGCTCTAGATTAATAGGTTAGTCCCAAAAATAATATAAAAGGGCATATTAATGCATATAAAACTTCCAAAATAGATAATATAATAGCATGGAACAATAAAAAATTATAGATACATTGGAGACGTATCAAGGAGCTACTTCGGCCTGGTGCGGAAGCTAAGCGACACTGCACCTCGAATTGACACATTAAAGTGTTCTACCTGCAACGAGGGAGCTCTGATGGCCTTTGCAAGGAGCAAGATGCATTGGCCGGGGCTCGATCCAACCAAGATGGCTATCGCATCTCCGCCCCTTGGAAAGGAGTACAGGTGCCTCGAGCGATACTTCTCCGTAGTCATGGAGGGTGCTCGGCCGATAGAGGCTCGATGTTCGAAAGATAAATTTTATGAATGAGCGCATTGTAATGTGTCCGAAGACTGTTTAATGCTTTATAATGATGTTGCATGGTTTATGATATCTTTTATGTTTTGCATTCGCTATGACTCCAATGTGGCCATTTAATCTGAAAGTTGCGAGTCGTCGGCTTCAGCCCCCACATAGATACTATGTGGGGTGTCTCTGCCTCCGCATTGTGACCCTTAGCCGAGGTATCGGTGCCTGAAGGCGGTAGTGCGAGGGGGACAAGGCAATCAGACTATGATGCTTTATTACTTTCACTTAGCCATAGGAGCATGAAAAAGGAACACGGGGGCTGATGACTAGCGCCTAGTGGTTTGTGATGTTCAGATGAACTACGGCTAAATCCAGCATCACATGGTTTGTATGAGTACAAAACCCATCGTATGACACGGAATAACCTCTAACAAAGTTTTAGTATGACATTTATGCTCCGATTTGCAGATCGGTTCTCGCGTACTATGATAGTCGGTTTTCGGCTTTCTCCCCTGAGGTGCTTGACCAGGCTAGTTGTAAACACAATCGCAGTGGTTCTCCCTTTGCCCTTTTAGCCGAACGAGCAGAACATAAGAGGGCAAACACAGGAGCCGGGCAACCCAACTATTGACCCAAGTCATAGTTTGGAACTGATGCATATAAAGCGAAATCCAAAAAGCCAAACACACGATCGATTGTGCCGGTGGGATGCGTAAGGCGGTATTTATGCTCAAGCCCCCGCTCTATTAGCCGGTTGCATCTTGATGTGTATCGAACAGTTTCGCAAAAAGCGTTGATAAGAGAAGAAACAAAGTATGTATCATAAAATACAACATAATGGTATTATATTTGCTCCATAACTCTTATAACTCGAATTGCCGATGCCACTATTTACGGGTACTTGAAGATGAAATACAAAGTTTATAGGAGGATTGTACCAGGGGTCTTCGATGGGTGGCCTGGCGTGCTCGATATGCCCTATTGCCTGTCCACTCTTGTGCCTCCTAGGGAGTTGCATTCCTTTATAGGTGATGTTGTCGATGAGTGGACCTTGGAAGGAAGGTCTTGAGAAGTCGGCGAAGTATGGAGGAGCTTTGCGCTTTAGCAGGTCATTAATGGTACCTATAGTATGTCCGAGGACGTGTATTGGTAGTAGTTCGGTCCAGCCGAGCACTTACTCTTTGATAGTTGTTCCCCACTATTGCCCATGGAATCTTGAGTGCAAAGATGTGCCTTCTCGGCACGTGTTTGGTTGGCATTAGGGCTGTGCAACGGGGAGTGTGTCCCTATTTATAGGGAGAATAGGGTTCTGGGAGTTCGGGCTGAAACCGAGCTCGCTTGTCACCCTTACGTGCCCTTATGGCGGATTTTGGCATTTGTCGATCATCATCATAATGGAATTCGGCCACAAGGGCCAATGCATGTTCCTCGGTTTGGAGGGAACGCTCTGTGTTGCCGTTGACAGTAATGACCCCCTTGGACCCGGGCATCTTGAGCTTGAGGTATGCATATTGTGGAATGACGTTAAAGCGAGCGACCGCTATACCTAGCATGGCATGATAACCACTATGGAAATGTACAATGTCGAAGATCAAGTCCTCACTACGGAATCTTTCGGGTGAACTAAACACTACTTCCAGGCTCACAGAGCCCGTGCACCAGGCTTCAACGCTTGGGATCATTCCTTTAAATGTAGTGTTGCTAGGTTTGATCCTTGATGGATCTACACCCATCTTTTTCACCGTGTTTGAGTAAATCAGATTGAGGCTACTTCCTCCATCCATTAGGACTTTAGTTAGGTGATACCCATCCATAATGGGGTCTAGGACAAGGGCGACTGAACCCCCATGACGGATACTGGTCGAATGGTCGTGTCGATCGAAGGTGATCGGGTACGCCGACCATGGGTTATACTTCGAGGCTACATGCTCTAGGACATAGACCTCTCTAAGGGCACGCTTCCTATCCTTTTTCGGTATGTGAGTGGCGTATATCATATTCATAGTTTTTACCTCTGGAGGGAACTACTTTTGTCCGCCATTGATCGGACCGCGGGGCTCATCATCGTCCTTGCTGCGTGGGCCTTTGCCTTGCTCCTTGGCTGCGAGTTTGCCAACTTGTTTGAACACCCAAAAGTTACGGTTGGTGTTGTTGGAAGGCTTTTCTTGAGGGCCATGGATCTGGCAAGGCCTCTCCATGATTTTATCCAATGGGGAAGGTCCATCATGATTGCCTTTATGAGGATTCTTCCGCTACCCGGATCGGGGGTTGCGGAAACTGGCATTAACGGACATGTCATCGGCATCACTATTGTTGTGCCAGTGATTATTTTTGTTGCGTCTTGGTTTCCCATTTCCGTCCTATACTTCGGAGGTTCTGGGGTCTCCGGAGTTGTGGCTTCGTCTAGCTAGCCAGTTATCCTCGCGCGCGCAAAAGTAAGTCATGAGTGATATAAGGGCAAGCATTGCCCTAGGTTTGTCCTGACCGAGCTGGCGAGCGAGCCATTCATCCCGAATATTATGCCTGAAAGAGGCTATTGCCTCGTCATCTGGGCAATAACGGTCTGGTTTTTCTTGGATATGAACCGATTCCAGATTTGCCGAGCGTACTCTCCTACCTTCTGGACGATGTTGCTTTGGTCGAAGGAGTCCAACGGTAATGACCCAAAAGTATAGGGTATCTATCGTAGTCCTTTCGATAAGTAAGAGTGTCAAACCCAACGAGGAGCAGAAGGAAATGACAAGCAGTTTCCAGTAAGGTATTCTCTGCAAGCACTGAAATTATTGGTAATAGATAGTTTTGTGATAAGATAATTCGTAACGAGTAACAAGTAATAAGTGTATCAAAGGTGGAGCAAGGTATCCCGATCCTTTTTGTATCAAAGGACATGCCTAGACAAACTCTTATATAAAGCAAAGCGCTCCCGAGGACATATGGGAATTTCTATCAAGCTAGTTTTCCCCATGCTCATTTGATTCACGTTCGTTACTTGGATAATTGGATATGTGGGTGGACTGGTTCTTGGGTGCTGCCCTTACTTAGACAAACCTCCCACTTGTGATTAACCCCCCTCGCAAGCATCCGCAACTATGAAAGAAGAATTAAGGTAAACCTAACCATAGCATGAAACATATGGATCCAAATCCGCCCCTTACGAAGCAACACATAAACTAGGGTTTAAGCTTCTGTCACTCTAGCAAACCATCATCTACTTATTACTTCCCAATTCCTCCCCCTAGGCCCAAATAATGGTGAAGTGTTATGTAGTCGACGTTCACATAACACCACTATAGGAGAGACAACATACATCTCATCAAAATATCGAACAAACACCAAATTCACATGATTACTTATAACAAGACTTATCGCATGTCCTCAGGAACAAACGTAACTACTCACAAAGCATATTCATGTTCAAGATAAGAGGATTATTAATTATCATTAAGGATCCGAACATATGATCTTCCACCAAGTAAACCAACTAGCATCAACTACAAGGAGTAATCAACACTACTAGCAACGCACAGGTACCAATCTGAGGTGTTGAGACAAAGATCAAATACTAGAGCAGAACTAGTGTTCGGAGAGGAGATGGTGCTGGTGAATATATTGATGGACCTTGACCCCCTCTCGATGAGAGGATCGTTGGTGATGATGATGGCTTTGATTTCCCCCTTAGGGAGGGAAGTTTCCCTAGCAGAACAGCCCTGCCGGAGCTCTAGATTGGTTCTATCCAAGTTCCGCCTCGAGACGGTGGCGCGTCATCCCGAAAGCTCTCCTCTGAATTTTTTTCCATGTCAAAACCCTCCATATAACAGAAGATGGGCATCGGCGGAGCCACTGGGGGCCCACAAGCCTGCTAGGCGTGGCCAAGGGATGGCCACGCCTAGCAGGCTTGTGGCCTGCAGGTGGCCCCCTTTGGTTGATTCTTGCGCCAATATTTTTTTATTAAATTCAAAAATATTCTTCTTAAGTTTTTAGGACTTTTGGAGTTGTGAAGAATAGGTATCTCAGATTTGCTCTTTTTCCAGTCCAGAATTCCAGTTGCCGGCATTCTCCCTCTTCATGTAAACCTTGTAAAATAAGAGAGAAAAGGCATAAGTATTGTACCATAACATGTAATAACACACCATAATGCAATAAATATCAATATAAAATCATGGTGCAAAATGGACGTATCAACTCCCCCAATCTTAGACCTCGCTTGCCCTCAAGCGAAAGCCGAGATCGATGAATATGTCCACATGCTTAGAGATAGAGGTGTCGATAAAATAAAATACGAACATGAGGGCATCATGATCAACTTTAGAAAACAATACTCATTGTATGAGATTATTTATAGTAGAGTAACAATTCATTCACAAGATAAAGTAGGAACCAAGAACTCTATTGACAACCAACAAACTGTGATCTTAGTCATTGAAGCAATTGACAATTTATCATAACATCGAGAAGAGTCAATATAAGAGCTTGTAAAGCAAATCCACATACTCAATCATCTTTTGGTCTTTCACAATTTCTAGCACTCACGCGGTCCCATGAGATCAAAGCTTCAATCAAACACAGAGGAAGATAGGGACTTATAGTTTTGCCTTCCAACTATTCACCTCAAGGGTGATGTCAAGAATAATAACTCATGGTCACCCACATCCGAGTGGATATATAAGTCTAGATGCAACACATAATGCTTGCCAAGAGAGACGAAATATAGGAATTGTTGAAGACCACCATGACTCTTGCATAATGGTAAGTTCTAAAAGGTAAAAGTAAGAGATAGGCCCTTTGCACAGGGAACAGAGATTGTCATGCGCTTTTTGTTTTTGGATGCACAAACTCTTAGTGCAGAGGAACGTCGCGTTGTATTGCCCTTTCTGATAGTAACCTTTATTATGTAGTCTGTCACATTTATTTCTTTAATATCATAAGTTCGTACAACGCTTATTTCCCTTACAATACAAGATCAAACATATTTAGGAGCAATTTTTATTGCCTTTTTGCATCGATGACAACTTACTTGAAGGATCTTATTCAATCCATAGGTAGGTATGGTGGACTCTCATTGCAAAACTGGGTTGAGGTGTTTGGATGCAGAAGTAGTATCTCTACTTAGTGCGGAGATTTTTGCTATTATGAGGTGGAAGCAAGCACTACATGTTGGAGGATCTAAAACCATATAACTTCTATCCGGAGGCAAGCAAACATAACCTATTATGTTGTCTTCCTTTTCCATCATCAACTTCTTGGCATGTAATATCTTAATGAGTGGTCACAATCATAAAAGATGTCCAAGATAATATATTCATATGTGAATCTCTCTTTCTTTATCACTTCCTTTCAATTGCACCAATGACCAATTACTATGTTTGTTAACTCCCAACAAATTTCAATCAACATACTTTTTATATGTGAAGTTATCACTCCCCATAAGATAATTATGTATACTATTTATTTTGTTCTATTATTCTTTATTTCTTACTTTCAAGAGCATAGTAATCTAGCAAAGCCCTCTCATCAAAACTACTTTTTATTATATAACTCTCGGACTTGCTTACATAAAGGGAGCAAAAGCAAAAACTAAAAGGTAGATCATACCAAAACTTTTATTGTACTAGATCAAAACAAAATCAAAAAGAATCAAACTGGGAAAGATAATAAAAAGGAAAAAGGAAAAAGGTGTGATGTGATACGTTACTGGGGCACCTCTCCCAAGCTTGGAACAAGACAAGGGGAGTGCCCATACCCATGTTCTTAGGTGTCCTTCTTCAGAGGTGATGGTGCGATATACTTGGCGATAATACCCCTCAGAAAGCGATTCTCCTCCTCAAGCTTGTTATTTTGCCGCCTGAGATCTATTATTTCCTTGTGAAGTTTTCTAGTGACGGTTAGAGATTCCTTCACCCATGGGTGTTTCATTGCTGCGGGTGAAAAGGCAACACTCTTTTTTAGGTTTTCATAAGTAAGAAATTTAGCATCGGGAGGAATAACCGAATTCGGGATTGCTGAGCTCTGAAGTTGCTCCATCATGACTCCAGGTTGTGGACGAAAGTTAACTTCTTGGTCTTCCTCCATGCCATCCACCCTTTTCAAGTCAGCCTCCATATCCTCCTCCGTGGTTTGCCCAAAGTGGTTAGCTTCAATGTACGCCTCGGGCTCCTGCGCCTGGTGAGAAACACTACTCTCCTCGGTCGACTCTTGTGAAGACATCTTGCTCTAAATCTGCTGCAGGAACAACTCAAAATGAAAACAGGAGGTAATGTCGTGATACGAAAGTCAAAACCTTTGGGAGGTTATACAATGAATTTTTGCCCACATGAAGGAGTGTACCACAAGAAAACGGAGTCCGGGGGGTGCACGGGTTGGTGACAAGCCCCCTAGGCGCAGCCAGGGGCGGACGTGCCTAGAAAGCTTGTCGCCTCCCCGTGCGTCCTTCGGACTGCTTTGTATTTTCCTAATTTTTTAAATATTCCAAAACTGAATAAAGTTGCTACCAAAAAACTTTTGGAATCGGTTTACTTACCGTACCACGTACCTATTCCTTTTTGGAGTCTGAAACGTTCCGGTAAATCTCCCTAATATGCTCTTCGGGAGTTATGGTATTGATAACATTGGTTTCAACATTAATGGGAGTACCTGAGATATAATGTTTGACTATTTTCCCGTTTACCACCTTCGAATTTGTGCCTTCAACGTTGTTGATCTTGATGGCACCAGAGCGATATACTTCCTCACCGATATAAGGCCCTTCCCATTTGGAGAGAAGCTTTCTTGCAAAAAATCTTAAAAGAGAATTGCATAGCAAGACAGGGTCACCTATATTAAATTCACGCTTTTGTATCCTTTTATCATGCCATCTCTTAACTTTTTATTTAAGTAACTTGGCATTCTCATAGGCCTGGGTTCTCCATTCATCAAGTGAGGTAATGTCAAATAACCTCTTTTCACCAGCAAGTTTGAAATCATAGTTGAGCTCTTTAATTCCCCAATAAGCCTTATGCTCTAGCTCTAGAAGTAAGTGACATGCTTTACCATAAACCATTTTGTACGGAGACATACCCATAGGATTCTTGTAAGCAGTTCTATAAGCCCATAATGCATCATCAAGTTTCTTAGACCAATTCTTCCTAGATCTATTAACCGTCTTTTGCTAGATCAATTTAATTTCTCTATTGCTTAATTCTACTTGACCACTAGACTGAGGATGATAAGGAGATGCAATTCTATGATTAACATCATACTTAACAAGAAATTTACGAAAATCACCATGAATAAAATGTGAACCACCATCAGTCATTAAATATCTGGGTACTCCAAATCTAGGGAAAATAAGTTCTTTAATCATCTTAATAGAGGAGTTATGATTAGCCCTACTAGTTGGAATAGCTTCTACCCAGTTAGTAACATAATCAACATCAACTAATATATGAGTATACCCGTTGGATGTTGGAAAAGGTCCCATATAATCAAAACCCCAAACATCAAATGGTTCAATAACAAGAGAGTAATTCATAGGAATTTACTAACATCTACTAATATTGCCAATTCTTTGACATTCATCACACGACAAGACAAACTTACGAGCATCCTTGAAAAGAGTAGGCCAATAAAAACCAGATTGTAATACCTTATGTGCAGTTCTATCTCCAGCGTGGTGTCCTCCGTAGGCCTCGGAATGACACTTCTATAGGATCGGTTCATGTTCATGCTCAGGTACACAACGTCTAATAACACCATCTACTCCTTCTTTATAAAGGTGTGGATCATCCTAGAAGTAATGTCTTAAACCATAGAAGAACTTTTTCTTTTGTTGGTATGTGAAACTAGGCGGTATAAATTTAGCAACAATGTAATTAGCATAATCAGCATACCAAGGAGCTATCTTCAATAGGTACTGGGTCATCAAGAACATTATCTAACCTAGACAAGTTATTTGCTACGGGGTTATCACCACCCTTTCTATCAACAATATGGAAATCAAATTCTTGTAGCAGAAGAACCCACCTAATAAGTCTAGGTTTAGCATCTTTCTTTTCCATGAGATATTTAATAGCAACATGATGAGTTTCAACAATTACTTTAGAATCAACAATATAAGGTCTAAACTTATCACAAGCAAACACAACTCCTAAAAATTCCTTTTCAGTGGTAGCATAGTTTCTTTGAGCACTTTCTAGAGTTTTGCTGGCATAATGAATAAAATTTAATTTCTTATCAAGTCTTTGTCCTAGAACAGCACCAACGGCATAATCACTAGCATCACACATAATTTCAAAGGGTAGGTTCCAATCAGGTGGTTGAACAATAGGTGCAAAAATAAAATCATTCTTGAGAATCTCAAAAGCTTCTACACAATCATCATCAAAAACAAATGGAACATCTTTTTGCAAAATATTAGCGAGAGGCCTAGAAATCTTTAATAAATCTCCTATAGAAACCAACATGACCAAGGAAACTTCTTATACCTCTGATATCCGTAGGACACGACATCTTTTAAATAGCATCAACTTTAGCCTTATCAACTTCAATACCTATTTCAAAAAATTTATGTCCCAAGACAATGCCTTCATTCACCATAAAGTGGCACTTTTCCCAATTCAAGACAAGATTAGTTTCTTCACATCTCTGCAAAACTCGATCAAGATTGCTCAAACAATCACTAAAAGAAGTTCCGTAAACGGAAAAATCATCCATGGAAACCTCAACAATCCTTTCACAAAAATCAGAGAATATAGCAGTCATGCATCTTTGAAAGGTAGAAGGTGCATTGCATAAACCAAAAGGCATACGTCTATAAGCAAAGGTACCAAAAGGGCAGGTAAAGTTGGTCTTCTCTTGGTCCTCTTTTGACACATGTATTTGAGAGAAACTAGAATAACCATCTAGAAAGCAGAAATGTGTGTGTTTGGATAATCTTTCTAGCATTTGATCAATCAAAGGTAGAGGGTAATGATCTTTTCTAGTAGCTTTATTCGATTTCCTAAAATCAATTACCATTCTATAACGTGTAACAATTCCCTGCGGGGTTAATTCATTTTTATCATTAGGAACTACGGTAATACCTCCTTTCTTAGGGACACAATGAATGGGCCTAACCCATCTACTATCAGCAATAGGGTAAATGATATCTGCCTCCAGAAACTTTAATATTTCAATTCTTACCACTTCCGTCATTTTAGGATTCAACCATCGTTGGTGATCAACAACTGGTTTAGCATCAGGCTCCATTTTAATTTTGTGCTGACATAGAGTGGGACTAATGCCCTTAAGATCATGAAGAGTATATCCAATAGCAGCACGGTGCTTCCTCAGAGTTTTCAATAATCTTTGTTCTTCATGCTCTGCAAGGTTAACACTAATAATAAAAGGATATATCTTCTTTTCATCAAGATAAGCATATTTTAGAGTATCTGGTAATTGTTTAAGCTCAAACATGGGATCCCCCTTGGGTGGAGGACGATCCCGAAGTATTTCAATAGGCAAGTTGTGTTTCAGAATAGGATACTTATCGAAGAAAATCCTATCTATTTCATTCCTTTCATTCATACGCATGTCATTTTCATGGTCCAGCAAATATTGCTCTAAAGGATCAGTAGGAGGCACAGTAATAGAGGCAAGACTCATAATTTCATTCTTACTAGGCAATTCTTTATCATGGGGTTGCTTACGAAATTTAGAGAAATTAAACTCATGAGACGTGTTCCCAAAACTTACGGTAACCGTTTCCTTCTCACAATCTATCCTAGCATTAACGGTATTCAAGAAGGGTCTACCAAATATAATGGGACAAAAATCATCTTGTGGGGAACCAAGAACAAGAAAATCGGTAGGATATTTTATTTTCCCACACAAGACTTCAACATATCGAATAATCCCAACTGGTGATATAGTGTCTCTATTAGCAAGCTTAATTGTAACATCAATTTCCTCTAACTCAGCTGGTGCAATATCATTCATAATCTCTCAATATAAGGAAAATGGAATTGCACTCACACTAGCACCCATATCACATAAGCCATGATAACAATGATCTCCTATTTTAACAGAAATAGCAGGCGTGCCAACAATGGGTCTATGTTTATCTTTAGCATAAGGTTTAGCAATTCTAGCAGCTTCATCAGAAAATTGAATAACATGCCCATCAATATTATCAACAAAGAGATCCTTAACCATAGCAATACTACGCTCAACTTTAATTTGCTCAGGGGGTGTAGGTGTTCTAGCACAGCACTTACGAACCACAATTGAAGCTTTAGCATGTTCCTTTATTCTAACTGGGAAAAGTGATTTCTCAATATAAGCAGTGGGAATAACAGGATTAACATTATAAGTAATAGTTTTCTTTTCAACTTTAATATGTTCAACTACTTTCAATTCAATGGGAGGATGGTATTTAAACCACTTCTCCTTGGGGAGATCAAAATGAGAAGCAAAAGATTCACAAAAAGAAGCTACTATCCGAGAGTCAAGTCCATATTTAGTGCTAAATTCATGAAAAGCATTGGTGTCTACGAAAGATTTAACACAATCAAACTTAAGGTTCATACCTGGCTCCTTAACTTCGATGAGTTCCCAATCTTCAGAGTTACGTTTAATTCTTTCCAATAAATCCCATTTGAAGTCAATATCTTTCTTCACATAGGAACCATCACAAGAAGTATCGAGCATGGATTGATCATTATGAGAAAGCCGAGCATAAAAATTCTGAATAATAATTTCTCTCGAGAGCTGATGATTGGGGCATGAATATAACATTGACTTAAGCCTCCCTCAAGCTTGAGAGATTCTTTCTCCTTCACGAGGCCAAACATTATAAATATAATTCTGATCACGATGAACTAGATGCATAGGATAAAACTTCTAATGAAATTCCATCTTCAATCGGTTGTAGCTCCATGATCGAATATCATCACATAGCCTATACCGTGTCAATGCCTTCTCATTCAAAGATAAAGGAAAGACCTTACTCTTGACATGATCCTCGGGTAGACCTGCTGTTGGAAATATGCCCTAGAGGCAATAAATAAAGTGTTTATTATTGTATTTCCTTGTTCATGATAATCTTTTATTATCCATGCTATAATTGTATTAATTGGAAACATCGATACATGTGTGGGTACATAGACAAACACAATGTCCCTAGTATGCCTCTAGTGAACTAGCTCATTGATCGAAAGATGGTTAAGGTTTCCTAGCCATGTACATGAGATGTCATTTGATAATGGGATCACATCATTAGGAGAATGATGTGATGGACAAGACCCAAACTACAAACATAGCTTATGATCGTGTCAGTTTATTGCTGCTGTTTTCTGCATGTCAAGTATATGTTCCTATGACCATGAGATCATGCAACTCACAGATATCGGAGGAGTAGCTTGTGTGTATCAAATGTTGCAACGTAACTGGGTGACTATAAAGGTGCTCTACAGGTGTCTCCGAGGGTGTCTGTTGAGTTGGCATGGATCAAGACTGGGATTTTTTACTCCATGTGACGGAGAGGTATCTCAGGGCCCACTCGGTAATACAACATCACAATAAGACTTGCGAGCAATGTGACTAAGTGTTAGTTATGGGATCTTGTATTACGGAACGAGTAAAGAGACTTGCCAGTAACGAGGTTGAACTAGGTATGGAGATACCGACGATCGAATCTCGAGCAAGTAGCATACCGAAGAACAAAGGGAACATCGTACAGGATTAACTGAATCCTTGACATAGATGTTCGACCGATAAAGATCTTCGTAGAATATGTGGCAACCAATGTGGACGTCCAGGTCCCGCCATTGGTTATTGACCGTAGAGGTGTCTCGGTCATGTCTACATAGTTCTCGAACCCGCAGGGTCTGCACACTTAAGGTTTGGTGACGTTTCGGTAGTATAGAGTTGTGTATGGTGGTGACCGAAGTTTGTCCAAAGTCCCAGATGAGATCCCAGACCTCACGACGAGCTCCGGAATGGTCCGGAGGTAAATATTCATATATAGGAAGTCCTGTTTTGGTCGCCAGAAAAGTTCCGGGCTTATCGGTAGTGTACCGGGAGTGCCGGGAGTGTACCGGGAGACCTCCGGGAGGAGTATTTCGACCCAAGAGGCTTCATGGGCTGTGGGAAATTAATAACCAGCCCTTAGTGGGCTGTTGGAACAACCACAATAGGCCCATGTGGCTGGAAGAAAGAAACCCAAAGGAAAAAGGTGGAAAAAAGGCAAAAAGGAGGAATCCTAGTCCTACTAGGAGTGGAGGAGGAGAGTCCTCCTCCACCTCCCACTTCGGCCAAAGCCTACAAGGCTTGGAGGCAAGGCTGCCTCTCCTCCTCCCTCCCTCCTATATATACTAGTGGATTTCTAGGGTTTTGCACTAGATTTTCAGCCACGTGCTACCCGTTCCTCCAGTGCATAGTTTCTCCTCTAGATCGGTTTTCTGCAGCGCTTAGGCGAAGCCCTACCGGAATTGCTCCACCACCATCGCCAGAGCGCCGTCAGGCTGCTAGAGAAATCTTCTTCCTCTCCACTCCTTCTTGCTGGATCAAGACGGTGGAGATCGTCATCAAGCTGTACGTGTGCTGAACGCGGAGGTGTCGTCCGTTCGGTGCTAGATCGGAAGGATCGTGATCAAGTTCGTGAGATGGATCGTGATCAAGTTCGTGGGACGGATCATGATTGGATCGCGGGATGGATCGTGATTGGATCGCGGGACGCACGGCGATTTGGATCGCGAAGACGTTCGACTACACCAACCGCGTTTCTTAACGCTTCCCGCTTAACGATCTACAAGGGTATGTAGATCCACTCTCCCTCTCATAGATGCTCATCACCATGGATCTATCTTCGTATGCGTAGGAAAATTTTTGTTTCCCATGCAACGTTCCCCAACAGTGGTATCAGAGCTAGGTCTATGTGTAGATGAGATCTCGAGTAGAACACAAAAGGTTTGTGGGCGTTGATGCTTAGATTGCTTCCTCCCTTGGTCGGATTTTAGTTCAGCGGTATTGTGAGATGAAGCGGCCCGGACCAACATTACTCGTACGCTTACAAGAGACCGGTTCCCTCGATGCAACTTGTTGCCTAGATGGCTTGTGGGGGGCAGTTTCTCTCACTTTAGTTGGATCGGATTCGACAAAGGCAGTCCTTGAGAAGGTTGAAAAGCAAATTATGTATCACCGTTGTGGTTTATGCGTAGGTGAGAATCGTTCTTGCTAGAAACCCGTAGCATCCACGTAAAACATGCAACAACAATTATAGGACATCTAACTTGTTTTTGCAGGGTATGTTGTGATGTGATATGGCCAATTACATGATGTGATATATGCGATGTATGAGATGATCATGTGATGTATAGAATTTCACGACTTGCATGTCGATGAGTACGGCAACCGGTAGGAGCCATAGGGTTGTCTTTAATTATTGTATGACCTACGTGTCAATCATTAAGCGCTATGTAATGCTTTAATTTATCGCTAAATGGTAGAAATAGTAGTAGAAGCATGGTGGGCGCGACAACCCCGATGGCGACACGTTGATGGAGATCAAGATGATGGAGATCATGGTGTCCTGTCGGTGACGATGGAGATCATGTCGGTGCTTTCATGATGGAGATCAAAAGCACAAGTTCATAGCCATATCATGTCACTTATGAATTGCATGTGATGTTAATCCTTTTATGCACCTTATTTTGCTTAGTACGACTGCAGCATTATAAGGTGATCCCTCACTTAAATTTCAAGATAAAATGTGTTCTCCCCGAGTGTGCACCATTGCGAAAGTTCATCGTGTTGAGACACCACGTGATGATCGGGTGTGATAGACTCTACGTTCACATACAACGGGTGCAAGCCAGTGTTGCATGCGCAGAACACTCAGGTTAAACTTGACAAGCCTAGCATATACAGACATGGCCTCGAAACACAAGAGACCGAAATGTCGAACATGAGTCATATAGTAGATATGATCAACATAATGATGTTCACCATTGAAGCCACCTCAACTCACGTGATGATCGGACTTGAGTTGGTGGATTTGGATCATGTGACACTCGGATGACCTGAGGGATGTCAATTTGAGTGGGAGCTTTCGTAATTTGATTAACTAAACTCATTATCTTGAACAATAGTCTAAGTGAAACTTTGCATATTTATGTTGTAGATCAATGGCTGGCGCAGTAGCACCCCTGAATTTTAATGCGTTCCTAGAGAAAGCTAAACTGAAAGATGATGGAAGTAACTTTGTTGACTGGGCCCGTAATCTGAGGATTATCCTCACGGCTTCCCAGAAATCATATGTCCTTGATGCACCGCTTGGTGACCAACCAGAAGACATGACCTCCGAAGACGTTAAGAATGCTTGGGAGGCACGTACTGGAGATTACTCAATAGTTCAGTGTGCAATATTGTATGACTTAGAACCGGGACTTCAAAGATGTTTTGAATCATGGAGCATATGAGATGTTCCAAGAGTTGAAGTTTATTTTTCAAAAAACGCCCGGATTGAGAGGTATGAAACCTCCGATAAGTTCTATGCTTGCAAGATGGAGGAGAACGGCTCTATCAGTGAACATATACTCAGAATGTCCGGGTATTCAACTCGTCTAGCGGGGTTGGGAATTGCCCTTCCGCCAGAGGCCATCACTAACAGAGTTCTTCAATCACTACCACCTAGTTACAAGAGCTTTGTGATGAACTATAACATGCACGGGATGAACAAGTCAGTCGCGAGCTGTTTGCGATGCTAAAAGTCGCTGAGTCTGAAATCCAGAAAGAACATCAAGTGTTGATGGTCAATAAAACCACTAGTTTCAAGAAAAATGGCAAAGTCAAGGGCAAGGGCAAGAAGGGTAAAACCAAGAAGGATGGCAAAGCAGTTGCTACTCCTATAAAGAAGCCCAAGCATGGAACCAAGCCAGAAACTGAGTGCTTTCATTGCAAGGGAACTGGTCACTGGAAGCGGAACTGCCCCAAGTACCTGGCTGACAAGAAGGCGGCCAACGACAAACAAGGTATATATGATATACATGTTATTGATGTGTACCTTACTAGCTCTTGTAGTAGTGCCTGGGTATTTGATACCGGTTTGGTTGCTCACATTTGCAACTCAAAGCAGGAACTACGGAATAAACGAAGGCTAGCAAATGACGAAGTGACGATGCACGTGGGAAATGGTTCCAAGGTTGATGTGATCGCCGTCGGCACGCTCTCTCTTCGATTACCATCGGGATTAGTGATGAACCTGAATAATTGTTATTTAGTGCCTGCGTTAAGCATGAACATTATATCTGGATCTTGTTTATTGCGAGACGGTTACTCATTTAAATCAGAGAATAAAGGTTGTTCTATTTATATGAGTAATATCTTTTATGGTCATGCACCCAATGTTAGGGGTTTATTCATATTGAATCTTCATAGTGATGACACACATGTTCATAACATTGATGCCAAAAGATGTAGAGTTGATAATGATAGTACCACTTTCTTGTGGCACTGCAGTTTAGGTCATATTGGTGTAAAACGCATGAGGAAGCTCCATGCTGATGGACTTTTGGAGTCACTTGATTTTGAATCACTTGACACATGTGAACCAGGCCTCATGGGCAAGATGACTAAAACGCCATTCTCTGGAACAATGGAACGGGCGAGTGACTTATTGGAAATCATACATACTGATGTATGCGGTCCAATGAATGTTACAGCGCGTGGTGGATATCGTTATTTTCTCACCTTCACAGATGACTTAAGTAGATATGGGTATATTTACTTAATGAAACACAAGTCTGAAACGTTTGAAAAGTTCAAGCAATTTTAGAGTAAAGTTGAGAATCATCGTAACAAGAAGATGAAGTTCCTGCGATCTGATCGAGGAGGTGAATATCTGAGTTATGAGTTTGGCAGTCACTTAAGATAGCGTGGAATTGTTTCACAGTTGACACCGCCCGGAACACCACAGCGTAATGCTGTGTCCGAACGTCGTAATCGAACCTTATTAGATATGGTGCGTTCTATGATGTCTCTTGCTGATTTGCCACTATCGTTTTGGGGTTATGCATTAAAGACAGCTGCATTCACTTTAATTAGGGCACCATCAAAATCCGTTGAGACGACGCCATATGAACTATGGTTTGGCAAGAAGCTAAAGTTGTCGTTTCTTATAGTTTGGGGATGTGATGCTTATGTCAAAAAGCTTCAGCCTGAAAAGTTGGAACCCAAAGCGGAAAAATGCATCTTCATAGGATACCCGAAAGAGACGGTCGGGTATACCTTCTATCTCAGATCCGAAGGCAAAGTGTTTGTTTTAAAGAAAGGAACATTTCTTGAGAAAGAGTTTCTCTCGAAAGAATTGAGTGGGAGGAAAATAGAGCTTGATGAGGTTATTGAACCTTTACTTCAACCAGAAAGTAGCGCAGCATAGAAAGATGTTTCTGTGGAACCTACGATGGTAGAAGAGGAAGTTAATGATCATGATCATGAAGCTTTGGATCAAGCTGCTATTGAACCTCGTAGGTCGACAAGGCCGCGTACTACCCCTGAGTGGTACGGCAACCCTGTCTTGGAGGTTATGTTGTTGGACAACAATGAACCTACGAGCTATGGAGGAGCAGTGATGGGCCCGGATTCCGAGAAATGGTTAGAGGCCATGAAATCCGAGATGGGATCCATGTATGAAAACAAAGTATGGACTTTGGAAGTATTACCTGAAGAGCGAAAGGCCATTCAGAACAAATGGATCTTCAAGAAGAAGACAGACGCGGACGGTAATGTCACCGTCTATAAAGCTCGACTTGTGGCAAAGGGTTTTTCACAAGTTCAAGGAGTTGACTACGATGAGACTTTCTCACCCGTAGCGATGCTTAAGTCTGTCAGAATCATGTTAGCAATAGCTGCTTATTTCGACTATAAAATTTGGCAGATGGATGTCAAAACAGCGTTCCTCCACGGTTTCCTTGAGGAAGAGTTGTATATGATTAAACCTGAAGGTATTGTCGATCCAGAGAATGCTGACAAAGTTTGCAAGCTCCAGCGATCCATTTATGGACTGGTACAAGCATCTTGGAGTTGTAATAAGCGCTTTGATGAGGTGATCAAAGCGTTTGAGTTTATACAAGTTTACGGAGAAGCTTGTATTTACAAGAAGGTGAGTGGGAGCTCTATAGCGTTTCTAGTATTATATGTGGATGACATATTGTTGATTGGAAACAATATAGAAATGCTGGAAAGCGTGAAGGAATATTTGAACAAGAGTTTTTCAATGAAGGACCTAGGAGAAGCTGCTTTCATATTAGGAATTAAGATCTATAGAGATAGATCGAGACGCTTAATAGCACTTTCACAGAGCACATACCTTGATAAAGTTTTGAAGAAGTTCAAAATGGAACAGTCAAAGAAGGGGTTCTTGCCTGTGTTACAAGGTGTGAAGTTGAGTAAGACTCAATGCCCAGTAACTGCAGAAGATAGAGAAAAGATGAGTGTCATCCCCTATGCTTCAGCCATAGGCTCTATCATGTATGCAATGCTATGCACAAGACCCGATGTCAGCCTTGCCATAAGTATGGCCGGAAGGTTTCAAAGTGATCCTGGAATGGAGCACTGGCAAGCGGTCAAGAATATCCTTAAGTACCTGAAAAGGACTAAGGAAATGTTTCTCATTTATGGAGGTGATGAAGAGCTCATCGTAAAGGGTTATGTCGATGCAAGCTTTGACACTGATCCGGACGACTCTAAGTCACAAACCGGATACGTATTTATTCTTAACGGAGGAGCGGTAAGCTGGTGTAGTTCCAAGCAAAGCGTGGTAGCTGATTCTATGTGCGAAGCGGAATACATCGCAGCCTCGGAGGCAGCGAAGGAAGGTGTCTGGATGAAGCAGTTCATGATAGATCTTGGAGTAGTGCCCAGTGCATTGAATCCAATGAACCTGTTTTGTGACAACACTGGTGCCATTGCTCTGGCCAAGGAACCAAGGTTTCACAAGAGGACCAGACACATAAAGCGACGCTTCAACTCCATCCGCGATTACATCATGGAGAAAGACATAAATATTTGCCATGTGCACACGGATCTGAATGTTGCAGACCCATTGACTAAACCTCTTCCAAGGGCTAAACATGATCAACACCAGAACTGCATGGGTGTTCGATTCATTACAATGTAAATCACATAGTGATGTGAACTAGATTATTGACTCTAGTGCAAGTGGGAGACTATTGGAAATATGCCCTAGAGGCAATAAATAAAGTGTTTATTATTGTATTTCCTTGTTCATGATAATCGTTTATTATCCATGCTATAATTGTATTAATTGGAAACATCGATACATGTGTGGGTACATAGACAAACACAATGTCCCTAGTATGCCTCTAGTGAACTAGCTCGTTGATCGAAAGATGGTTAAGGTTTTCTAGCCATGGACATGAGATGTCATTTGATAATGGGATCACATCATTAGGAGAATGATGTGATGGACAAGACCCAAACTACAAACGTAGCTTATGATCGTGCCAGTTTATTGCTACTGTTTTCTGCATGTCAAGTATACGTTCCTATGACCATGAGATCATGCAACTCACAGATATCGGAGGAGTACCTTGTGTGTATCAAACGTCGCAACGTAACTGGGTGACTATAATGGTGCTCTACAGGTGTCTCCGAGGGTGTCTGTTGAGTTGGCATGGATCAAGATTGGGATTTGTTACTCCGTGTGACGGAGAGGTATCTCAGGGCCCACTCGATAATACAACATCACAATAAGCCTTGCAAGCAATGCGACTAAGTGTTAGTTACGGGATCTTGTATTACGGAATGAGTAAAGAGACTTGCCAGTAACGAGGTTGAACTAGGTATGGAGATACCGACGATCGAATCTCAGGCAAGTAGCATACCGAAGAACAAAGGGAACATCATACGGGATTAACTGAATCCTTGACATAGAGGTTCGACCGATAAAGATCTTCGTAGAATATGTGGGAACCAATGTGGACATCCAGGTCCTGCCATTGGTTATTGACCATAGAGGTGTCTCGGTCATGTCTACATAGTTCTCGAACCCGCAGGGTCTGCACACTTAAGGTTTGGTGACGTTTCGGTAGTATAGAGTTGTGTATGGTGGAGACCGAAGTTTGTTCAAAGTCCCGGATGTCACGAGGAGCTCCGGAATGGTCCGGAGGTAAAGATTCATATATAGGAAGTCCTATTTTGGTCGCCGGAAAAGTTCCGGGCTTATCGGTAGTGTACCGGGAGTGCCGCTAGTGTACCGGGAGACCTCCGGGAGGGGTATTTCGACCCAAGAGGCTTCATGGGCTGTGGGAAATTAATAACCAGCCCTTAGTGGGCTGGTGGAACAACCACAATAGGCCCATGTGGCTGGAAGAAAGAAACCCAAAGGAAAAAAGGTGGAAAAAAGGCAAAAAGGAGGAATCCTAGTCCTACTAGGAGTGGAGGAGGAGAGTCCTCCTCCACCTCCCACTTCGGCCGAAGCCTCCAAGGCTTGGAGGCAAGGCTTCCTCTCCTCCTCCCTCCCTCCTATATATACTAGTGGATTTCTAGGGTTTTGCACTAGATTTTCAGCCACGTGCTACCCGTTCCTCCAGTGCATAGTTTCTCCTCTAGATCGGTTTTCTGCAGCGCTTTGGCGAAGCCCTACCGGAATTGCTCCACCACCATCGCCGGAGAGCCGTCAGGCTGCCGGAGAACTCTTCTTCCTCTCCACTCCTTCTTTCTGGATCAAGACGATGGAGATCGTCATCAAGCTGTACGTGTGCTGGACGCGGAGGTGTCGTCCGTTCGGTGCTAGATCGGAAGGATTGTGATCAAGTTCGTGAGACGGATCATGATCAAGTTCGTGGGGCGGATCGTGATCGGATCGCGGGATGGATCGTGATTGGATCGCGGGATGGATCGTAATTGTATCGCGGGATGCACGGCGATTTGGATCGTGAAGACTTTTGACTACACCAACCGCGTTTCTTAACGCTTCCCGCTTAGTGATCTACAAGGGTATGTAGATCCACTCTCCCTCTCGTAGATGCTCATCACCATGGATAGATCTTTGTATGCGTAGGAAAATTTTTGTTTCCCATGCAACGTTCTCCAACACCTGCAAGCTTAAATAATCCACAAACTTCATCCACATAGATTAGATGCAAATCAGGATGTAGTGTCTCATCTCGTGCATAAGGATTAGCCAGCAGTTTCTCTATCATACCCGAAGGAATTTCATAATAAATATTTTCAGTAGGTTCAGTAGGTTGAGGGACAACTCTTTGTGTTTCCGGTCGAGGTGAAGATACCCCGAACAAGCCCCCTAAAGGATTACTTTCCATAGTGACAAGTGACAGTAAATTTTAGCACACTATATAAATTTTTCCTTACCAGGTTCCACTAACCAAAGGCGCTTCACTCCCCGGAAATGGCGCCAGAAAAGTGACTTGATGACCCACAAGTATTGGGGATCTATCGTAGTCCTTTTTATAAGTAAGAGTGTCGAACCCAACAAGGGGCAGAAGGAAATGGCAAGCGGTTTCCAGTAAGGTATTCTCTGCAAGCACTGAAATTATTGGTAACACATAATTTTGTGATAAGATAATTCATAATGACTAACAAGTAAAAAGTATAGCAAAGGTGCAGAAAGGTAGCCCAATCCTTTTTGTAGCAAAGGACAGGCCTGGTCAAACTCTTGTATAAAGCAAAGCGCTCCCGAGGAGACATCGAAATTTCTGTCAAGCTAGTTTTCATGATGCTCATTTGATTCGCGTTCGTTACTTTGATAATTTGATATGTGGGTGGACCGGTGCTTGGGTGCTTCCCTTACTTGGACAAACCTCCCACTTATGATTAAACCCCCTCGCAAGCATCCGCAACTACGAAAGAAGAATTAAGGTAAACCTAACCATAGCATGAAACATATGGATCCAAATCAGCCCCTTACGAAGCAACGCATAAACTAGGGTTTAAGCTTCTGTCACTCTAGCAACCCATCATCTACTTATTACTTCCCAATTCCTTCCCCTAGGCCCAAATGATGGTGAAGTGCTATGTAGTTGACGTTCACATAACACCACTAGAGGAGAGACAACATACATCTCATCAAAATATCGAACGAATACCAAATTCACATGATTACTTATAACAAGACTTATCCCATGTCCTCGGGAAAAAACGTAACTACTCACAAAGCATATTCATGTTCAAGATCAGAGGAGTGTTAATTATCATTAAGGATCTGAACATTTGATCTTCCACCAAGTAAACCAACTAGCATCAACTACAAGGAGTAATCAACACTACTAGCAACCCACAGGTACCAATCTGAGGTGTTGAGACAAAGATCGGATACAAGAGATGAACTAGGTTTAGAGAGGAGATGGTGTTGGTGAAGATGTTGATGGAGATTGACCCCCTCTCTATGAGAGGATCGTTGGTGATGACGATGGCTTCGATTTCCCCCTCCGGGGGGAGTTTCCCCGGCAGAACAACCCTCCTCTTATTTTTTCTAGGCCAAAACCCTCCATATAGCAGAACATGGGCGTCGGGGGAGCCATAGGGGCCCCACAAGCCTACTAGGCACGGCGAGGGGGGTGGCCGTGCCTAGCAGGCTTGCGGCTTGTAGGTGGCCCCCCTCTAGTTGATTCTTGTGCCAGTATTTTTTTATTAAATCCAAAAATATTCTCCGTAAATTTTCAAGACTTTTGGAGTTGTGCAGAATAGGTATCTCAGATTTGCTCCTTTTCAAGTCCAGAATTCTAGTTTCCGACATTCTCCCTCTTCATGTAAACCTTGTAAAATAAGAGAGAAAAGGCATATGTATTGTACCATAACGTGTAATAACTGCCCATAATGCAATAAATATCAATATAAAATCATGGTGCAAAATGGACGTATCAAATGGTCGTACATAGGTGCCTTGGAAATTAGATCGTAATGCATCCTCTAGATCCTCCCAGCACCCGATAGAATTTTCGGAGAGGTTGTTTAACCAGTGCCAAGATGGCCCCTTAAGTTTTAGGGGTAGGTACTTGATGGCGTGGAGATCGTCTCCTCGTGCCATGTGGATGTGGAGGACGAAACGTATCAAATGGCCGTACATAGGTGCCTTGGAAATTAGATCGTAATGCATCCTCTAGATCCTCCCAGCACCCGATAGAATTTTCGGGGAGGCTGTTTAACCAGTGCCGAGATGGCCCCTTAAGTTTTAGGGGTAGGTACTTGATGGCGTGGAAATCATCTCCTCGTGCCATGTGGATATGGAGGACGAAATCCTCGATCCACAATGTTGGGTCAGTTGTTCTGTCGTATTGCTCTATGTTCATGGGTTTAAACCCTTCCGAGAATTGATGCTATATCACCTCGTCGGTGAAGCACAGCGGGTGAACTGCGCCTCTAACGCGGGCTATGTCAAGCCGGTATTCGGCGTCTATTATGGCTCGGTTTCATTCTTGACCTCTATTGTTGCGTTTGAGCCAAGGCCGGTACCCATCCCGTCTATCAGGGGAGTACCCTTTGGATCCGTAGATAGATATTGTATGACCTGTTCTATAGTCCAGGTCGTGTCGCAGGTCAAACATGTCATCGGGTTTTATTGGCTCTTTTCCCCTTCTACGGGGTATCATCGGCCTATAACCGGTGTCACCATCCGTCCTATCTCGTCCTCGGGGAGGGCGATCTGCCTGGTCATATGGAGTATGCTTGGGAGATGGTGTATCAGTAAGCTCGTCATCGAGTTGCGGCAGTAGCCGTCGGCGTGGATAGCTCTTGGGTTGGTCCAATAGACCGGTACCGTATCCTTCCTCGGCTAATAGGACCCTCGTCCATATATCGATGATGTTATATTGTTCGAGCTGTTATTCTTTTGCCTTCAGGATTCGGGCAGTGGCTATAAGTTGTTGCCTAAACCTTTCCTGATCCTCAAGGTTTTCGACGACGGCGAAGTCTTCGGCTTCCGGGCTATCTGTTGGGAGACGTAGTAGTAAATCAAAAAAAATCCTACGACCACCAAGATCTATCTATGGAGAAACCAGCAACGAGTAAGGGGAGATTGCATCTTCATACCTTTGAAGATCGCTAAGCGGAAGCGTTACAAGAACACGGTTGGTGGATTCGTACTCGCAGCGATTCACATAACCGTGGATTCCGATCTTAGTGCCGAACAATGGCGCCTCCACGTTCAACATGCGTGCAGCCCAGTGACGTCTTCTATGCCTTGATCTAGCAAGGAGGAAGGAGAGGTTGAGGGAGAGCTTCGGCAGCACGACAGCATGGTGACGGTGGAGCTGTGTGGTCTCCGAAGGGCTTCACCAAGCACTACGGAGAACGAGGAAGAGGAAGGGTAGGGCTGTGCCGAGAGAGAGAGAGAGAGAACTCATGTGTTTGGCAGCCCCAAAACCCTCCACTATATATAGGAGGAGGGGGAGGGAGGGTGCGGCCCTAGGGTTCCCACCCTAGGAACTACGGCCGGCCCTAGATGGCCTTCTGGCCGGCGGCCAGAGAGGAAGAGGGGTGCGGCTGCCCTAGGGTGGGCCTTAGGGCCCATCTGCCCTAGGGTTTGCCCCCCTCCCACCTTCAGCTGCGCCTTGGCCCCTTGTGGGGGTGCACAAGCCCACCTAGGGGCTGGTTCCCTCCCACTTGCGGCCCATGCAGCCCTCTGGTGCTAGTGGCTCCACTTGGTGGATCCCGGAATGCTTCCGATGGTCCTGGTACGTTACCGGTAATACTTGAAACACTTTCGGTGACCAAAATCTCACTTCCTATATATGAATATTTACCTCCGAACCATTCCGGAGCTCCTCGTGACGTCCGGGATCTCAGGCGGGACTCCGAACAACCTTCGGTAACCACGTACACTATTTGCCTATAACCCTAGCGGCATCGAACCTTAAGTGTGTAGACCCTACGGGTTCGGGAGGCACATAGACATGACCGAGACACCTCTCTGGTCAATAACCAACAGTGGGATCTGGATACCCATGTTGGCTCCCACATGCTCCACGATGATCTCTTCGGATGAACCACGATGTCGGGGATTCAATCAATCTCGTATACAATACCCTTTGACTACCGGTATGATACTTGCCCGAGATTCGATCGTCGGTATCTCTATACCTTGTTCAATATCGTTACCGACAAGTCTCTTTACTCGTTCCGTAACACATCATCCCGTGGCTAACTCCTTAGTCACATTGATCTCATTATGATGATGTCTTACCGAGTGGGCCTAGAGATACCTCTCCGTCACACAGAGTTACAAATCCTAGTCTCGATTCGCGCCAACCCAACAGACACTTTTGGAGATACCCGCAGTGCACCTTTGTCGCCACCCAGTTATGTTGTGACGTTTGGCACACCCAAAGCATTCCTACGATATCCGGGAGTTGCACAATCTCATGGTCTAAGGAAATGATACTTGACATTGGAAGAGCTTTAGCAGACGAACTACACGATCTTGTGCTATGATTAGGATTGGGTCTTGTCCATCACATCATTCTCCTAATGATGTGATCCCATTATCAACGACATCCAATATCCATGGTCATGAAACCGTGACCATCTATTGATCAACGAGCTAGCCAACTAGAGGCTCACTAGGGACATGTTGTGGTCTATGTATTCACACATGTATTACGGTTTCCGGTTAACACAATTATAGCATGAACAATAGACAATTATCATGAACGAGGAAATACAATAATAACCATTTTATTATTGCATCTAGGGCATATTTCCAACAGTCTCCCACTTGCACTAGAGTCGATAATCTAGTTACATTGTGATGAATCGAACACCCATAGAGTTCTGGTGTTGATCATGTTTTGCTCGTGAGAGAGGTTTAGTCAACGGATTTGTGACATTCAGATCCGTATGTACTTTACAAATATCTATATCTCCTTCCTGAGTGTAATCACGAATGGAGTTGAAGCGGCATTTGATGTGTCTTGTCTTCTTGTGAAACCTGGGCTCCTTGGCAAGGGCAATAGCTCCAGTGTTGTCACAGAATAGAGTCATCGGGCCCGACGCATTGGGAATCACTCCTAGGTCAGTGATGAACTTCTTCATCCAGACTCCTTCCTTTGCTGCTTCTGAAGCAGCTATATACTCCGCTTCACATGTAGATGCCACCACGACGCTTTGCTTGTTGCTGCACCAGCTGACTGCCCCTCCGTTCAAAATATACACGTATCCGGTTTGTGACATGGAGTCATCCGGATCTGTGTTGAAGCTAGCATCGACGTGACCCTTTATGACGAGCTCTTCGACACCTCCATATACGAGAAACATGTCCTTTGTCCTTTTCAGGTACTTTAGGATATTCTTGACCAATGTCCCGTGTTCTGCTCCGGGGTCACTTTGGTACCTCCCTACCAAACTTATGGCAAGGTTCACATCAGGTCTGGTACACAGCATGGCATACATAATAGAGCCTATGGCTGAAGCATAGGGGATGACACTCATCTCTTATCTATCCTTTGCCGTGGTCGGGCATTGAGTTGTACTCAATCTCACACCCTGTAACACAGGCAAGAACCCCTTCTTGGACAGATCCATATTGAACTTCTTCAATATCTTGTCAAGGTATGTGCTTTCTGAAAGACCTATGAGGCGTCTCGATCTATCTCTATAGATCTTGATGCCTAATATGTAAGCAGCTTCTCCAAGGTCCTTCATTGAAAAACATTTATTCAAGTAGGCCTTTACACTTTCCAAGATTTCTATATCATTTCCCATCAACAATATGTCGTCTACATATAATATGAGGAATGCTACAGAGCTCCCACTCACTTTCTTGTAAATACAGCGTTCTCCATAAACCTGTATAAATCCAAACACTTTAATCACCTCATTAAAGCAAATGTTCCAACTTCGAGATGCTTGCACCAGCCCATAGATGGACCTCTAGAGCTTGCATACCTTGTAAGCATCTTTAGGATCAACAAAACCTTCTGGTTGCATCATATACGGTTCTTCCTTAAGGAAGCCATTAAGGAATGCCGTTTTGAAATCCATTTGCTAGATCTCATAATCATAAAATGCGGCAATTGCTAACATGATTTGGACGGACTTCAGCATCTCTATGGGTGAGAAAGTCTCATCGTAGGCAACTCCTTGAACTTGTTGATAACCCTTAGCGACAAGCCGAGCCTTATAGACGGTCACATTACCATCCGCGTCAGTCTTCTTCTTAAAGATCCATTTATTTTCTATGGCTTGCTTATCATCAGGCAAGTCCACCAAAGTCCACACTTTGTTCTCATACATGGATCCTATCTCGGATTTCATGGCTTCAAGCCATTTGTTGGAATCCGGGCCCGCCATCGCTTCTTCATAGTTTGAAGGTTCACCGTTGTCCAACAACATGATCTCCAGGACAGGGTTGCCATACCACTCTGGTGCGGAACGTATCCTAGTGGACCTTTCACGTTCAATAGTAACTTGATCTGAAGTTTCATGATCATCATCGTTAACTTCCTCTCCAGTCGGTGCAGGCTCCACAGAAACAAATTTCCGTGCTGCGCTACTCTCCGGTTCGAGTGGAGGTATGATTACCTCATCAAGTTCTATTTTCCTCCCACTTACTTCTTTCGAGAGAAACTCTTTCTCTAGAAAGGATCCATTCTTGGCAACAAAGACTTTGCCCTCTGATCTGAGGTAGAAGGTATACCCAATAGTTTCTTTGGGGTATCCTATGAAGACGCACTTTTCCGCTTTGGGTTCGAGCTTCTCAGGTTGAAGTTTCTTCACATAAGCATCGCATCCCCAAACTTTTAAAAATGACAGCTTAGGTTTCTTTCCAAACCATAATTCATACGGTGTCGTCTCAATGGATTTAGACGGTGCCCTATTTAAAGTGAATGCGGCAGTCTCTAATGCATATCCACAAATGCTAGCGGTAAGTCGGTAAGATACATCATAGATCGCACCATATCCAATAGAGTGTGATTACGACATTCAGACACACCATTTCGTTGAGGTGTGCCAGGCGGCATGAGTTGTGAAACAATTCCACATTTCCTTAGGTGCGTGCCAAACTCGTGACTTAAATAGTCTCCGCCACGATCAGATCATAGGCACTTTATTTTCCTGTCATGTTGATTCTCTACCTCACTCTGAAATTCCTTGAACCTTTCAAAGGTTTTAGACTTGTGTTTCATTAAGTAGACATATCCATATCTGCTCAAGTAATCAGTGAGGGTGAGAACATAACGGTAGCCACCGCGAACCTCGACGCTCATTGGACCGCATACATCGGTATGTATTATCTCCAACAAGTCAGTTGCTCGCTCCATTGTTCCAGAGAACGGAGTCTTGGTCATCTTGCCCATGAGGCATGGTTCGCACGTGTCAAATGATTCAAAATCAAGAGACTCCAAAAGTCCATCAGCATAGAGCTTCTTCATGCGTTTGACAACAATATGACCAGGGCGGTAGTGCTACATGTAAGTGGGACTATCGTTATCAATCTTACATCTTTTGGTACTCACACTATGAACATGTGTAACATCACGTTCGAGATTCATCAAAAATAAACCATTGACCAGCAGGGCATGACCATAAAACATTTCTCTCATATAAATAGAACAACTATTATTCTCAGATTTAAATGAGTAGCCGTCTCGCATCAAACGAGATCCAGATACAATGTTCATGCTCAAAGTTGGTACTAAATAACAATTATTGAGGTTTAAAACTAATCTCGAAGGTAGATGTAGAGGTAGCGTGCCGACGGCGATCACATCGACCTTGGAACCATTCCCGACGCGCATCGTCACCTCGTCCTTTGCCAGTCTCCGCTTATTCCGCAGCTCCTGCTTGGAGATACAAATGTGAGCAACTGTACCGGTATCAAATACCCAGGAGCTACTACGAGCGCTGGTTAGGTACACATCAATAACAAGTATATCACATATACCTTTCACATTGCCGGCCTTCTTATCCGCTACGTACTTGGGGCAGTCCCGCTTCCAGTGACCGGTACCCTTGCAATAAAAGCACTCAATCTCACGCTTGGGTCCATGCTTGTTCTTCTTCCCAGCAACTTGCTTACCGGGCGCGGCAACTGCTTTGTCCTCCTTCTTGAAGTTCTTCTTACCCTTGCCTTTCTTGAAACTAGTGGTCTTATTGACCATCAACACTTGATGCTCCTTTTTGATCTCGACCTCCGTTGATTTCAGCATCGAGTACAACTCAGGAATGGACTTCTCCATCCCCTGCATGTTGTAGTTCATCACAAAGCTCTTGTAGCTAGGTGGAAGCAACTGTAGGATTCTGTCAATGACCGAGTCATCCAGGAGATTAACTCCCAGCTGAGTTAAGTGGTTGTGCAACCCAGACATTTTGAGTATGTGCTCACTGACAGAACTATTTTCCTCCATCTTACAACTGAAGAACTTGTCGGAGACATCATATCTCTCGACCCGGGCATGAGCTTAGAAAACCAGTTTCAGCTCCTGGAACATCTCATATGCTCTGTGTTGCTCAAAACGCTTTTGGAGCCCCGGTTCTAAACTGTAAAGCATGTCGCACTGAACCAAGGAGTAATCATCACAGCGTGACTCCCAAGCGTTCATAACGTCTTGATCCACAAGGAAAATGGGTGCGTCACCTAGTGGTGCATCAATGACATACAATCTTTTGGAAGCTATGAGGATGATCCTCAAGCTACGGACCCAGTCCGCATAGTTTCTTCCATCATCTTTCAGCTTGGTTTTCTCTAGGAACGCGTTGAAGTTGAGGGTGACATTAGTGTTGGCCATTGGATCTACAATATAGATTGTAAAGACAATTTTAGACTAAGTTCATGATAATTAAGTTCACATAATCAAATTATTTAATGAACTCCCACTTAGATAGACATCTCTCTAGTCATCCAAGTGACACATGATCCACGTCGACTAGCCCGTGTCCGATCATCACGTGAGACGGACTAGTCATCCATGGTGAACATCTCCATGTTGATCATATCTTCTATACGACTCATGTTCGAACTTTCGGTCTTCCGTGTTCCGAGGCCATGTCTATACATGAATGGCTCGTCAAGTCAACCTAAGTGTATCGCGTGCGTAAATCTGGCTTACACCCATTGTATGCGAACGTTAGAACCTATCACACCTGATCATCACGTGGTGCTTCAGAACAACGATCCTTAGCAATGGTGCACAGTTAGGGTGAACACATTTCTTGAAATTTTATTGAGAGATCATCTTATTTACTACCGTCGTTCTAAGCAAATAAGATGTAAACATGATAAACATCACATGCAATCAATATAGTGACATGATATGGCCATTATCATCTTGCTCCTTTGATCTCCATCTTCAGGGCACCATGATCATCACTGTCACCGGCACGACACCATGATCTCCATCATCATGTATTCATGAAGTTGTCTTGCCAACTATTACTTCTACTACTATGGATAACGATTAGCAATAAAGTAAAGTAATTACATGGCGTTTATGATTGCATGCAGGTCATACAATAAAATAAGACAACTCCTATGGCTCCTGCTAGTTGTCATACTCATCGACATGCAAGTCGTGAATCCTATTACAAGAACATGATCAATCTCATACATCACAATGCATCACATCACATCCTATGGCCATATCACATCACAAGGCATATGCTGCAAAAACAAGTTAGACGTCCTCTAATTTGAAGTTGCAAGTTTTTTTACGTGGCTGCTATAGGTTTCTAGCAAGAATGTTTCTTACCTACGCCAAAACCACAACGTGATATGCCAACTGCTATTTACCCTTCATAAGGACCATTTTCATCGAATCCAATCCGACTAAGGTTGGAGAGACAGACACCCGCTAGCCAGCTTATGCAACAAGTGCATGTCAGGCGGTGGAACCGGTCTCACGTAAGCGTACGTGTAAAGTTGGTCTGGGCCGCTTCATCCCACAATACCACCGAATTAAGATAAGACTAGTAACGGTAAGCAAATTAACAAGATTGGCGCCCACAACAACTTGTGTTCTACTCGTGCATAGATTCTACGCATAGACCTAGCTCATGATGCCACTGTTGGGAGACGTAGTAGTAAATCAAAAAAATTCCTATGACCACCAAGATCCATCTATGGAGAAACCAGCAACGAGTAAGGGGATATTGCATCTTCATACCTTTGAAGATCGCTAAGCGGAAACGTTACAAGAACGCGGTTGATGGAGTCGTACTCGCAGCGATTCAGATCGTGGTGGATTCCGATCTTAGCGCCGAACAACGGCGCCTCCGCGTTCAACACACGTGTAGCCCGGTGACGTCTCCTATGCCTTGATCCAGCAAGGAGGAAGGATAGGTTGAGGGAGAGCTCCGGCAGCACGACGGCGAGGTGACGGTGGAGCTGCGTGGTCTCCGGTAGGGCTTCACCAAGCACTACGGAGAACGAGGAAGATGAAGGGTAGGGTTGCATCGAGAGAGAGAGAACTCGTGTGTTTGGCAGCCCCAAAACCCTTCACTATATATCGGAGGAGGGGGGAGGGTGCAGCCCTAGGGTTCCCACCCTAGGAGATACGGCCGGCCCTAGATGGCCTTCTGGCCGGCGGCCAGAGAGGGAGAGGGGTGCGGCTGCCCTAGGGTGGGCCTTAGGGCCCATTTGCCATAGGGTTTGCCCCCCTCCCACCTTTAGCTACGCCTTGAGCCCTTGTGGGGGCGCACCTTCCCACCTAGGGGCTGGTTACCTCCCACTTGAGGCCCATGCAGCCCTCTGGTGCTAGTGGCCCCACTTGGTGGACCCCCAGAACCCTTCCGGTGGTCTCGGTACGTTACCGGTAATTCCCGAAACACTTCCGGTGACCAAAACCTCACTTCCTATATATGAATCTTTACCTCCGGACCATTCTGAAGCTCCTCGTGACGTCCGGGATCTCATTCGGGACTCCAAACAACCTTCAGTAACCACGTACACTATTTCCCTACAACCCTAGCGTCATCGAACCTTAAGTGTGTAGACCCTACGGGTTCGGGAGGAATGTAGACATGACCGAGACACCTCTATGGTCAATAACCAATGGCGGGATCTAGATACCCATGTTGGCTCCCACATGCTCCACGATTATCTCATCGGATGAACCACGATGTCGGGGATTCAATCAATCTCGTATACAATTCTCTTTGTCTACCGGTATGATACTTGCCCGAGATTCGATCGTCGGTATCTCTATACCTTGTTCAATCTCGTTACCGACAAGTCTCTTTACTCATTCCGTAACACATCATCCCATGGCTAACTCCTTAGTCACATTGAGCTTATTATGATGATGTCTTACCGAGTGGGCCTAGAGATACCTCTCCGTCACACGGAGTGACAAATCCCAGTCTCGATTCGCGCCAACCCAACAGACACTTTTGGAGATACCCACAGTGCACCTTTATAGCCACCCAATTATATTGTGACGTTTGGCACACCCAAAGCATTCCCACGGTATCCGGGAGTTTCACAATCTCATGGTCTAAGGAAATGATACTTGACATTGGAAAAGCTTTAGCAGACGAACTACACGATCTTGTGCTATGCTTAGGATTGGGTATTGTCCATCACATCATTCTCCTAATGATGTGATTCCATTATCAACGACATCCAATGTCCATGGTCATGAAACTATGACCATCTATTGGTCAACGAGCTAGCCAACTAGAGGCTCATTGGGGACATGTTGTGGTCTATGTATTCACACATGTATTACAGTTTCCGGTTAACACAATTATAGCATGAACAATAGACAATTATCATGAACGAGTAAATACAACAATAACCATTTTATTATTGCCTCTAGGGCATATTTCCAATACTATCCTCCCCCTCTACGAGGGGGGGTAGTTGTCATCCTTGGAATCGTTTGGATCCTTAGGGTCGCGCTTGCCCTTCGGCCTCTCTTAGTACTCTAACGGTTCCTCGGGGATATCGGGATCGCTGAGGTCTTCCGGAGTATCGCTTTCCCCGATGCCAGCAATAGCTTCCCTTCCCTTTTTTGTCTTTGATCATTTGCACGGTTTCCGGCACCTTGACGGCGCCTCACCCGATTTAGCGCCATTGTTTGCTGGGGGGTGTTCACAATTATTGGCTAGAGTATCCACCATATAGACATTGTAGGTGGACGTAGCAGTCCATTGCCCGGTGTTTACGAGGGTGGGAGCGCAATCCTCTTCATCCATGTCTTCTGCCTCCTCGGAGGCATAGTCCAGCATATCAGTTAAGTCCTCGAGAGTGTCTACCAAGTGGGTGGTGGGTGGGATGAAAAATTCCTCTTGACTCGCCTCAAGACCGATCTGAATGCGGATCAGGGTTGGGTCGTCAGTAATTTTCATCGATAAGATGTGATCTAGAGGCTCGTTGAGTGTCGGGAGCTCGATTGGGTCAATCTTCTTAGAGCTTTCGGAGTTAACCTCCGATGCATCCGCACAAGGAGTGTGTTCGGCAAGAACTGGTCCTTGGTCATCTGGTGCTATGGCTGGATCCATACTAAAAGCCAGATCATTGCCGGGGTTGGTCCCGTGGATGGGATCAAAAGCGGAATCCGAGGTTAAGGCCTCAAAGTCTTTCGGCATGTCCAATGAGATTGCGAGCCCGGTTAGCGAAAGATCGCCCAGAGAGTCTACGGAGAACTCTAGGTTCCCAAACCTGACATGTTGATCAGGGGCAAAACTCCCGACCCGGCCAAGACAATCGGTCGAGTCAGCGTGCAGCACAATGTTGCCGAAAGCGAAGATCTGTCCGGGGAAAAGGGAATCCATGTTATGAACTTCTTCGTTTATGACAACGTGAGCCATCTTCCTTTGGCAATCAAAGCGGAACTCTCAATGAAAGCACCAATGTCGGTGTCAAAACCGGCGGATCTTGGGTAGGGGGTCCCGAGCTGTGAGACTAGGATCGACGGTAACGAAGGACGAAGGAGACGATGTTTACCCAGGTTCGAGCCCTCCTATGGATGTATCACCCTACGTCCTGCTCGATTATATTGATGGTATGAAGGTTCCAGAGATGATCTACCTCGAGATCAGATAGCTAAAACCCTAGATGAGTTTCTCTGTCCTACAATCTAAAACCCTCCCGGTTTATATAGACACCAGGGGGTACCTAGGGTTTACACATAACACGTCTCCTGCTGAGGATGGAGATGTCGATTTCCTCATCTTGACTTGGACTACACGACGCGCCTTCAGGACTTCCTTCTAGAATGTGGGCTCTCAATGTATGCGACAATCAGAGAGTGACCCACCAAGTTGGCCTATCAAGAGATAAGCCAATAGTCCAAGGACCCCATAGTCCAGGACTCCCTCATACCCCCTCTCGCAAGCCTCCGCAACTACGAAAGAAGAATTAAGATAAATCTAACCATAGAATAAAACCTATGGACCCAAATCAACCCCTTACGGAATAACACATAAACTAGGTTTTAAGCGTCTATCACTCTCGCAACCCACCATCTACTTATCACTCCCCAGTCCCTTCCCTTGGGCCCAAGTATGGTGAAGTTTCATGTAGTCGGTGTTCCCATGACGCCAGTAAAGGAATAGCAACATACACATCATCAAAATATCAAACGAATACCAACATCACATGATTACTTATAATAAGACTTCTCCCATGTCCTCAAGAACAAAAGTAAGTACTCACATGTCATATTCATATTCAAGATCAGATATGTATTGAATATACTTAAGGATCCGAAGATGTAATCTTCCACCAAATAAACCAACTAACATCAATTACAAGATGTAATCAACACTTCTAGCAACCCACAAGTACCAATCTATGTTTTGGAGACAAAGATTGAATACAAGAGATGAATTAGGGTTTGAGATGAGATGTTACTAGTGAAGATCATTATGAAGATTGGTCCTCTCACGAAGGAGGAAGCGTTGGTGATGGCGATGGCTTTGATTTTCCCCTCCCGAAGGGAAGTTTCCCCGACAGAATCTCTCTCCCGGAGAGCAAAATGGCATCTTCCCAGGTTTATGCCTCGAGATTGTGCCGCCTAATTCCAAAAGTAACTTCTTATTTGTTCCAGGGAAAATAGCATCATATAGGGGAATATGGGCCCCGGAGGCCTGCTGGTGGATCCACGAGCTCAGTGGGCACGCCCAGGTTTAGGGCGCGCCCACCAGTCCCGTGACTCCCTAGTGGGTCCCTTTCTCGTAATTAATTTGCCAGTATTTTTTATATGTTTCAAAATAATTTTTTGTAAATTTCTAGGTCATTTGGAGTTGCAGAGAATATCCAACTCTTGTGTAGCCTTTTCCGGCCCGGAATTCCAGCTTCCGACAATCTACCTCTTTGCGTGAAACTTGCAAAATAAGAGAGAAAAGGCATTAGTATTGCATCGTGAAGTGAAATAATGACCCAAGACATAATAAATATAAATAGGAAAACATGATGAATTACGAGTTTATGTTCACATTATTCATTGAAAGTAGGCGATCAAATATGAGATTTATTATCTATGATTTCATATAGCTATTTGTGCTTTCCAATCTATAAGTTTGCTTTGTCCAAGTAGATGAGTAGATGATCAGAGGGAGTGGTGCATAGTAGTAGGTTCAATCTTGCGATGCCCTCACCTCATGACAGAAGGAGTAAAGAGGCATGTATTTGCATTGCTGCTATTAAGGATAAAATAATGGGGTATGAACGTATTGTGTGTTTTACTTTGTCTATATTATGTCATCTTGCTTAAAGCATTACTCTGTTTGTCATGAACTTAATGTACCATAGATGCATGCTGGATAGCGGTCGGTTGATGGAGTTATAGTAGTAGATGCTAAATCGTTTCTTATTGCAGACATAATGTATATATCACACTATGAATGATTCATAATTATTTTCTTTTCTATCGATTCCCCAACAATAATTTGTGCATGCATCGCTATTATGCTCATGAGAGAGATTCCTCTTGTGAACGCTATGGCCCCTGGGCCCATCTTCATATTATATATATCAAAATACATAAAAATACTTGATTTTATTTATTTACATTTATTTAGTATTTATTTATCCTACTCTATCAAGATTTAATACTTGCAATTAACGAGTACAAGGGACTTCACAACTGGCCTCTTACCCGCGTTGGGTGCAAATACTCATGTGTGCAGGAACTGTTGATCGTGTGTTTTCATGGCTTCCAATTGGTTTGATAAACCTTGGTTCTCAACTAAAGGAAATAGCTACCACTATTGTACTACTTCACCCCTTCCTCTTCATGGAAAAATCCAACGTGTCTACAAGTAGCAGGTAGCACCAGTTATCTTGACACACACTCAACTTGCCACTCTTGACCTAGATGTAAGTGCCTGGAAAGTTGAAATTATAAAATCTCAATCGATCACACTTGGTGCATAAGCTCATTGGTCATTGGAGTTCCGTCACCATTTTATCGACCATGGTCGTAAATCCAAAAAATCCAGAAAAAGAAGGTGGTTTAGAAACTTCTGGAGCGAGCCTATCCCCAAACGGAGGCTCAAACCAACATGCCAGGTGGCCATGCTATAAGAGGACACGGCCAGGGGATATGGTGGCACATGGAAACTTGTAGCTTCCCCTCCAGGTGGGTCTAGGCCTCCTGGGTCCTCCCGGTGATAAAACTTGTCGACGTGTTTTTATTCTATTGTTTTTGCTCCAAAAAATTATTTTTTGTAATATATAAAAAATAGTAGAAAGGAGGGAATTTGGCACTGGTTTAATAGGCTGGTATAATGAAAATGATATAAAAATGTGCCTAAAGTACGTGTAAATGATGTAAATATAGCATGGACATGAAAATTTATCAATATATTTGAGACGTAGCAAGTACTTCCATGTTTTTAATCTATTATTTTTATGCACATTGATGTTTGCTTTAGAGTGGTGATTCCGAATGGCTTTAGCCATTGGCGATTTTTTCCGAGGCCTTTAAAGAAGTCAACCTTATTTTCGAACAAGTGTTTTATCTTTTGTATGATACAATAAAATTTGACCACCGCCACCCACTGGTATCGGGAATATCTGTATGAATAGCATATCCATTTTTATCTTCAAGTACATACCTTAGCACGACGGTTTGCTCGCGCCCGCAAGGTATGGTACCTCTGATATGTATTATCACTCACCAACATCCTACATTTGTATAATAAAAAAAACCAAAATACAAAGGAAAGGAGACGAATATTGAAGGAAGAAGCTCGTTATCAAGCAAATGGAGTTCCTCTCCAATGTTGTGAACTTCATATCCACCACCATTTTTTATAAAGGGTGATTTATTAACTCAAAATGTAGCATCAAGTGGATACATAAAGAGCAACACATGGCCTCTACAAAGCTAAGATGCACATAGTCATCGAACGAACAATCTAGCAAAGAATAAAAATGACAATGTGGCAACTGTAAAGCCATATGAGACCAAAACTATGCCTATGTCGATGGAGAAGGTGGATCAATATGGATATTATGCTGTCATCCACGCTGGATAAAACCTCCCTGGCCACCCGCTCCAACCGCGTACACACCGTCTTGAACAACGATTGGTACTCTGGTCGATTCAGAGTAGACCACTTACGAAGCTAATGCGTACAACGGTAAATAACCTGCATCGAATAAGAGATTTTTCTATTAGAAACACAGCCATTTCTACATATCCACCACCATGTCTCCTACAATCCTTAGCTCTTGCAACCCCAATTCTTCTTACTGTTGTCCAAGATTGTGAAATCTTGGTTGACTCGGTAGTGCTACCGAGAGAAGAACTCGTTGTATCCCACGTTTGAATTTTTGATAATACTTGAAGAAGATCTCGGTCGCTTCGGACCATGGTTTTACTCCATTTGGTGATTTTCCATGTTAAAATTTGTTATCCCTATATTGATGTTACTACGAAAGTTTAGAGTGGTTATCAACACCTAAGACATAATGTCTTAGTTATAGCTTGAGACTTTCTCGGGACCGAAGATGAGATGTCTTAGGTGTGTCTTCAAGCATTTCCTCCATTTATATTGGTGCAATGATTTTTTTTCATGTTAAGCAAGGATCTTTTAGTTTGTACATCAGTGGTTCTAACATTATACTCCCTCTATTTCAGAATATATGGTGCAAAAAAATTCATGTAAGTCATGTTTGTGCATGTCTAACCAAGATTATAAAATAAAATATTAATATCTACAATATGCAATAAATAAAATATGAAAAATATTTTTTGTGATGGATCTAATATACGAATTTGGTATTGTACACGGTGATAATTCTTTGAAAACAACTTGGCCAAACATGCACATGTTGACTTCTAAAAAAACTAGCACGCATGATATTTTGGAACAAGCAGGGGGACTTTTGTTGGTGTGCTAATTTCGAAACAAAAATGTGGTACACCATTGACTTCTATATGTCTGTTGATCCTGATTCTAGTGCAAGTAGGCACATATATTTTAGGTTCAACTTTAAATCTTGTTTGTTATACTTGGGAACCACCATATAATTCTCACAGAAGATTATTCTACCTATTTGAATGCACATGGTGACTTGTCTTTCCATTGTTTCAATAGTATACTAATTATGGAATCTTGATACCTTCTACCATCAATTGTTGGATTAAATTTTTTCTACAAAACATATGTGTACATATAATAGATACAACTATTATTAAGGGGATAACGAATAGAAATCTACTTTATATATGCATTAGAAGGGAATTCCATATACATTTCTAATATATGAAACATTTCATCCTAGGATAAGCCCATGCAGGTTTCCAAAAATCAGTGGTATAACTTTTTATTAACAATAGATATAAAACTAAACTTACCTAATTGCGTAGAAGCAAACCGCAATGCATAATGGCATATGTAATCCTTATAAGCTAGAGGGAGGGAGGGAGAGGGAGAGAGAGAGAGAGGTACACTAGAACTTGATTTTTGTAATTCAACTATTGGAAATATGCCTTAGAGACAATAATAAAATGGTCATTATTATATTTCCTTGTTCATGATAATCATTTATTATCCATGCTATAATTGAATTGATTGGAAACACATTGCATGTGTGGATATATAGACAACATTGTGTCCCTTGTATGCCTCTAGTAGACTAGCTCGTTGATCAAAGATGGTCAAGGTTTCCTAGCCATTGACATGAGATGTCATTTGATAACGGGATCACATCATTAGGAGAATGATATGATGGACAAGACCCAAACTATAAACATAGCATATGATTGTGTCAGTTTATTGCTATAGTTTTCTGCATGTCAAGTATATGTTCTTATGACCATGAGATCATGCAAATCCTAGCACCGTAGTAATACCTTGTGTGTATCAAACGTCACAACATAATTGGGTGACTATAAAGGTGCTCTATAGGTATCTTCGAGGGTGTCTGTTGAGTGGGCATGGATCAAGACTGGGATTTGTTACGTGTGGCAGAGAGGTATCTCAGGGCCCACTCGGTAATACAACAACACAATAAGCCTTGCAAGCAATGTGACTAAGTGTTAGCCACAGGATCTTGTATTACGAAACGAGTAAAGAGACTTGCCGGTAACGAGATTGAACTAGGTATATAGATACTGACGATCGAATCTCGGGCAAGTAACATACCGTGAACAAAGGGAACAACATACGAGATTAACTGAATCCTTGACATAGAGGTTCAACCGATAAAAATCTTTGTAAAATATGTAGGAACCAATATGGGCACCTAGGTCCCGCTATTGGTTATTGACCATAGAGGTGTCTCAGTCATATCTTCATAGTTCTCGAACTCGCAGGGTCTGCACACTTAAGGTTCGGTGACGTTTCGATAGTATAGAGTTATGTATGATGGTGACCGAAGGTTGTTCGGAGTCCCGGATGAGATCTCGGACGTCACGAGGAGCTCCGGAATGGTCCGTAGGTAAAGATTGATATATAGGAAGTCATGTTTTGGTCATCGGAAAAGTTTCGGGCTCATCAGTAATGTACCGGGAGTGCTGGGAGGGTACCGGGGGACCATCTGGAGGGGTGTCTCGACCCAAAGGGCCTCATGGGTTGTGGAAGGAGCCAGACTAGCCCCTGGTAGGCTGGCCGAAGCCCCCCCCCCTAAGGGCCCATGTGGTTGAGGAAAAGGGAAAAGGCTAAAGCCCAAAAGGGGGAAGAGTTTGCAAGTGGGGGAGGAGTCCTACTAGGAGTAGGATTGGAGTCCAACTCCCTCTCCTCCCCACTTCGGCCGCAAGGGGCTGCCCTAGGGCGCAAGCCTCCCTCTCCTCCCTCCTATATATACTAGAGGTCTAGGGGTGAGGGCTAACCCTAATTGCCACGTGCTCCCTCTACTTCATCTAGATCGTTTTTCTCCTCTAGTCTAGTTCGGCGGTGCTTAGGCGAAGCCCTCCCGAAATAGGTCCACCACCATCGCCGCCACGCCATCGCGCTGCCGGAGAACTCTTCTGCCTCTCCTCTCCCTCTTGTTGGATCAACAAGGCGGAGATCGTCATTAAGATGTACATGTGCTGAACGCGGAGGTGCCGTCCGTTCGGCGCTAGATCAGGACGGATCGTAATTAGATCGCGGGACGCTTGGCGATTTGGATTGTAAAGACGTTCGACTACATCAACCGCGTTTCTTAATGCTTCCCGCTTAGCGATCTACAAGGGTATGTAGATCCATCCTCCCTCTACTTAGATGCTCATCACCATGGATAGATCTTGTGTGTGCGTAGAAAAAGTTTTGTTTCCCATGCAACGTTTCTTAACATCAAGCACATATTAGAAACGAGTTAATGTGCAATAAGAAATATACAAAATATAGTCGTAATACAAGTGGTAGTTGTTCTTTCCTAGATATTAGTAAATAATCATTAGATTCTTATAAAAATGGGAAAATTCTATGTTTTGTAGTTGGTAATCGTTCTTCAGTTCAGATATTTAACTTCATCTATTTTACTTTCAATTGAATCCCTAATTGTTTGAATTGTGTAATCTCCCATCATGTAGATTGGTAATAGTCTTAAAACAATTTGATTTTAATTCAATTTATGACGACCATAAGTTGAAAGTTCGCATTTGTCAGACATTGAGAAAAATCTTGATGTACAAAACCCAACACAATTGCCACAAAATATACGAAGCTCAAAACATGCCTTCCTGCTATTTAAAGTTAATTTCTTTTCCATAGCTATTTATACGTACTTGATACCAACTAGGCACATAAAAGACACCAAAATAGTAAGGGCATATGAGAAAGTACATGCGTCGTTTATTTAATTTTGAACACATAAATGCTTTGTGTTGGTGCAAGTTAGAGGTTGGTGTTCTTTTTATGATTCCACTGTGGTGGCTCACGGTAGTGCTCTGATTAATTGGCGGTTATTGATTTCTTATAGTGTTGGCCCGGTGCAAGCAAAGCTTCTCGATGTATATTTGACATTTTGTAGTGTTCCACGGGTGCTATGCATATATTCAAAGGCACCTGCTCCTTCCATTTCATTCTCTTTTTGACCAGTGTATAACGGCCCTTCGAGCTAAGCCGCTCTTGAATGAATCTGATTACGCGGCCCTAGTTTTCTGGTTTCCACACATTCTGTTGGCTCAGAGTTACAGGGAATATTTTATGACTTTATGCTTGTGCATCCGCAGTAGCATAATATATAATTAGGTTTTAGGTGTCTGGATATCTTTCTAATGGTTCCCCGAGGTAAAATAATGGATGAATATATACTGTACACGGAATGTTATGTTAAGGAAATGCCGAGAATAAAGTGTGGACTTGCTCGGTAGTGATAAAGAAATTATGTAAGTTCAAGAGAGGGACTGTTTGTTTTTAAAGTACATTTCTCACAAACCCGAGGCAAATCCGAAGAAGGTTTATGGACGTCCGGACCTCTGTCACGTAGGCACCCGACATCATGGACCCACACAAAACCATTTATCTCTTCCCGCCTCAACCGCTACTCTACTCTGCGTCGCATTCATAACGGTTTAGAGTGGACGCCATTGGTCATTGGCATATGCCGGCCAAATGACGCAACATTTACACTAGTGCGGCGGTCGAGGCCTATTCCAACCTGCTGCTCGCATAGTCGATTTCAACATTCCGAATGTTGTAGGAAGGAACATCGATACAGTCTGCAGCCCCTCGTAGCATTGCCCATGGAAGGATAGATCTTCAGCGAGCAAGCCCTCATTGCCATGGTCCCGGGGGATCGGTGTTTTGTCAATGAGCAGCCGTCACCATACGAGTCTGTGCACAACGCTCACACCATGTACGACGAGCGCTGGCAACTTAGCATCACAAAGGTAGAGCACAAACTCTTGTTCGAGCATATCGTTGTGGAGGCAAACGAAAGCATTGCCAACGTTTTATGGTACCGCGTCATTATCGTAGGGCTAGAACGAACATGAGGCCAGACCGTCCACATCGATTGTCGACTTCACCTTCGTCGTTGACGTCAGCGTCCAGATGACAGACTTCACCGAGGAAGAATAGGAGATGGGACATGAACCTATTCACGTCCAGTGAAGAGCAAGACGTGGGAGATAGACATACCCACGGGCCACGGCCGACAAAGAGTAGATAAGGGTCGGTGACTATTGATATGTAAAATAATCCTACTATTAATGAAAAAGATGTCTTCGTTCTTACTGGATGCATCAGGATGGCCGGCCAGCTCCGCTAGTGCTATCTGTGGACATGTTCGGTCGATGTTTTGCGTGTTTGTTTTGATAGACCGCGTTGGAAATGCCTTCACAAGCTCTTCCATCAGTTGTATAGGCTAACCGCCCATTCAGTCTATGTATGTTTCATCTGCGTAAAGAAAAGAAAACGCTTGTAGCCGGCGCGTGACCCGTGCATGTAGCTGATTAGGCATGCAACTTTTTTCCATCTAAATTTGTTGTAACTAGCATTCAAATTTGCTACAAACGTTTCACATTTGTTACATTTGCCCACTAAAAAAGCTGCAAATACATTTGGTTGCAACCCCAGTTCGTCGGATTTTTCACTACAACCGGTGTTTTTGATTTTTGCTACAACCAATGCTGATTTTTGCTACAATCGGTATTAATTTTTGCTACAACCGTTCACTAAAAAACTGCATATAGGTTCATCAGAGTTGCACCTCAAGTTCACCGGATTGTTTTTGCTACAACCCACATTTTATTTTGCTACTTCGCATCATCAATGTCGTTTTTTTGCTACGGTCACGTTGATATATTTTTTGTTATAACTATATGTTTTGTTGCATCCGCGATCAAAATTTGCTGCATCGAGAATTTTTGCTGCATGAACAGATCTAAGGGTCAAATCAGATCCAATCTAACAGATCGAGCGGCCCGCGTGCGACCGGCCAAAAATTTCGGCCGACGCGGAGCACTGCCAAAAAAAAATGACTATGCATGTTTCATTTTTTTTGAAGGTTAACAGGAGAGCTGCTAAGATTCGATTCTAGAAGAAAAAACGCCGAGGCGAGTTACAGAGGAGAAAACAGAAAAAAGAAAAGGCCCTAAAACGGCTGAGGTCCGGCTTTGCCAGGAGCCTCACAAAACACAGCACACACTATGTTAACCCGGGTCGAAAGGAATGTGCCATCCAGCCAGTTTCCAAATGGCTGCTTCGTCCCGGACTAACACCATAACCGAGTGGACGGGGAGTTCCTTCTTGTTAAAAATGCGCCTGTTGCGCTCTCTCCAAATTTCCCAGCAGATTAGTAACGCGAGGCACTTGGCCGCAGTGGCCTCCGGCTTTGGCCGAGAGGCCGAAAGGGTCTAGAGCCAGTCGACGGTTGACTATGCATGTTTCATGACCTCAGAGCTGAGAAGCATATGTCCAAAGTACAACTCCAAATACCATTCCCTTTATTCGTGAATCGTGACATCAGGCATCCTAGCAGTAGGCTACTACAGTCCTTGGCCACTTGAGAAGCATCAGAATATTTAGCTTCAACTTCCTCCAATCCATGTATTCTGTCACCACTGTCAGTTAAGCTGGACCATCAGCAGGAGCCTGTCATTACAGCCACCGGAGGAGGATTCACAACGTCACGACCTCCACATATCAAGTCCGGGTACATGAGATCTGTGAGCATGACATGCAACAACTCTCGATCTTGTGCCGATGCCAGTTTCAGAATCTGAATCTAGGGGACACACAATTATATAGTATGTCTCAGTTTTGACAGCTCGGTGTGGTGAATATGCAAATGCAAGTGCGCCATTCAGCTCGGTGTGTCCTCGCAGTCCCTTCACTTCACTGCTCTAGAAGAAAGGCAAAGTGGGCAACAGTCATGCCACTGGAAAAAACGGATGGTTTTTAGCATGTTCCTCTTTTCCTTTGCGTGTCACGTCAATTCCCTAGTAGACAGAGATTTGCATCATGCACTAACAGCCATGCAAACCAACTAATTAACTTCATAAAGGTTCGTCTTGCCAATGATGTAAGTGTGCTTGGTTGATTAATAAAGCAAGCCATGGTGGCATTCCTTAAAAAAACTTCATAAAGGTTCGTCGTCAAGAAAAGTGACATTGTGTGGGGGTGAGTGATCGGGGGTACCTCTTGAAACTGTATTGCAAGAATTTAGCAGTTGACCAAAAAAATATTGTTTGAAAGAAAACACATAAACCTTTTTTTTGCGGAAAAACGAAAAAGAAAATGCATAAACTTAAGGGCAACTCCAGCGGGCTTCCCTACTCCCATCCATATGTTCAGAGCGGGTTGTCCGGAAAAAAAGATCATTCAACAAGGTCTCCTACTACGGTTCAGACTATGTGAAATCTACCGTTCCGTCGTCAAATCAAAGGAAGACACAAGAGAGTCCTGATGTGTCCACGGCTACCAACAACTCATCACATCAAGGACAACACAGCGAGTAGGCGAGGAAGACACGCACATGCCATGGCCGCGAGTGAATTTTAGGTCACCTTGCCTTCTGATGCCATCTCGACGCTAAGAGGCGAGGGGACCTTGCATCCTCAAGAGTTTTGTGTTGTTCATCATCGTCTAGTGATCATTGTTTTTTATGAGAATAAATTTACTCTCTTTCTTTTGACAGTGACATGAGATTATAGAGTTTTCTGTCCTCGCGGATTCGATTATTCGGATCTCATGAGTTTATGTTGGTGTGTCAAATTTTTATTGGTGGTTTGATTCTTTGTGAAGTTGAAATCTTGTATCGATATCATGACGAAGATATTGTGATACAACGGCCTGCACTTCTAGGGGATCATCCCCGGCCCAAGTACGTTCATAGATCAAGGCTTCCCATCTTTCTAGATGAACGACTCAAGGCACTTTCAAAAACCATTATTAATAGTGTTCGTGCGGTTGAAAGAGTGACAACGTCGTTGCTCCAGTCTAATTGCAACCTCTTTATCGAAGTCTTTGGAGTATTTCTTCTAGCAAAGATTGATACCGTCAAAAAGGTGTTTTCAAGAGATTTCACTGTAATTCTTAGTCATGGAGTTACTTTATATTTTTCTTGGATTTTAGATCCAGATCAATGTACATGTAATTGTTATGAGTATGAATAAAATTACATGTGTTTTTAAAAAAAAAACTCAACACAAGACTACTCTGCCTTCGTCATAAACCCACTTTTCTCCCTCTTCTCTCTTCATCGGACAAAGGGATGAAAAGTGGAGGAGAAAAACATGAAGACAAAGAGCCTATGGGATGCTTAGGTTCATGCTTTGTGTGACTTGCCACACACCCTTTTTTTGTTACTGTTTTATTTCTTGAGATGGACCCTCTCCAGTTTAAAATTATTATCTGGTCACGATAAATGTCGTAACCATTGTCGTGCCCGTGGCAATAATTTCCGAAAGGAGGGGGTAATCAATAAATGGCTGTAAACTTGTAATGAAGGACTCAATGCATCCTTGATGCAACGTAGAGACCGAGTCAATGAGAGGTGTCATTATCTAACACAACATGCAAACCATTCACGTGTTGTATGTGACCCTGTGCATGTAAACCAGCTCGTTCGTACACGTCGCATCGCCGGCCTGCTTCGCCGCCTCCCGACGGCCACCCTGAGGCCTCCGGTCAAAGCGTGACGCCCGAACAGCAAAAGGGCACGGCGAGCTCGATTTGGAAGCGTCGAATGTGGGCGAGGCAATACCTCCTGTCGCAGCAATTTGGACGCCAAAGTGGCAGAATCGGGCGGGTCAAATCCTTGCGAGCCGCCTGCGTTCCAGTGGAGCAACCCGAGCAATCAACCAATCGCCCGCTCGACGAGACGGGGACGATCGTGTGGCTGGTGCACCTCTCTGACGCCATACATGCATGCATGATGGTGTCCCCGGGCAACACAACAGGGCCGCACCTCCGGCAGTCCACTGTGCTTGTGCCCAAGGTATCATCATGCTCATGGCGGAATATGCACGGGGAAAATGCACATTCGTCAGGCTGATGGCAAACAGACCTGCAGTCAAACCAGAATCGTATTGGATCGGTGTCTGCCGTTCGCTTGCATAGCTCCCCTTTTAGCATCGTCATTTCCTTCCCACCAATTTGTTAGCCCATCAAGAGATGACATAATCGCAGAGGCAGAACAGTACAAAGTTTCTTCCTGCCTCATGATTTGGTTCGAGAGACGTCTCCAACTCCAACTCTTAGGTACGTGACGGCGGGTGGACCGCCTCGATCTTCTCCGTCGTGTGAGACATCCCCAAGTGTTTCTCTGGTTCAGCCGGAGCTTGTCAGTCCTCGCGCCGAGTTGACTGATCAAATGGCGACGGGCAGGAGGTCCGGTCACAGGACTCTACCTTACCATCTCCGGTACGATCCATATCTCAGGGTCATGAGCAGGTGGCTCGTCAGACGCCTCCGTGTTTTCCAAACGGTCGGCAGATCGTGGGGAAGCAGCACTCGAGGTCGTCCGTAACCCAGAATGTGGATGCTCCATCTTAGGAGGTTTTATCTCCTAAAGTTTGCACTTTGGCTGGAGGGGCTGAGGATGGCCTTAACCAGTCAACGGTTTCTATGGAGGATGTGATCGCGTTTGGAGGAATTTCGGACTCTACAACTGTTGATCGACGATTCAGTAAACGCATTCATGGGCAGCCAGATGCTGATGACATGCAGCTGGGACGTGCTATGAGGGCTGCCAAGCTTCGAGGAATCGAGACAGCTACAGGTATGTCGGTTAATACTAGTTGTTCGATCCGTCATTTTTTTGATTCTGAAATTATGCAAAATGCTAGCGACATAGGTATATCTCTGGATGGTAGTGACAAACAAATTGCTAAGTCCATTAATGACATTTTAGACTTAGAAACGGATAGAGCCATTGAAATTATTCAAAATATAGCTGCGGTAAAACAGATGAATGAGGCTGATATTAATGATCTAGGAAGCACGCACTTACAAAATTTATGTGATGATCTATTACACATAGAGGGAGAGGAAGTAGAGGAGGATGACATGGGCCCAGAGGGGTATATGGCCTCTTTGGGTGCCGAAGATCATGCTCTTGAACCATCATCACAAAATGATACACGAGATACACACGATAAACCTAAGAGACCTTGAAAAAGGAAGGTGTATCCTGTGTTAGCAGTACGGAAAAGCGTGCGTATTAAACAAAAGAAAAAATTCCATGATGAAAGATGAAAGGAATCTTTTGGAATAACAGAGGTCTAGCAGACTTGGCTAAAAGGAGATTCTTAAGAGATACATCATTAGAACATAAACTTGATTTCATGGCACTACAAGAGACGGGTAGAGATAACTTCACACCCCGGTTTCTTAATATATTATCTGGAGGAGTTGATTTTGATTGGCATTGCCTACCTCCAAGAGGTAGATCCGGAGGGATCTTACTTGGGGTCAAATGCGAAACTCTTGAGGTGTTGAGTGTCGTATATGGTGAATTCTCTATCAAATTTCGGGTGAAGTCGAAAGTTGATGGATTCAGGTGGGCTCTGGTGGCTGTATATGGGGCAGCGCAACCTGAGCTGAAATCTGAGTTTCTTGCTGATTTAGTGAGAATATGTGGAGACAAAAGACTTCCTCTTATGGTTGGGGGAGATTTTAATATCATTAGGAGACAGGATGAAAAGAATAATGACAATTTTGATGGAAGATGGGCACTCATGTTTAATATGGTTATTGAAAGTCTCGATTTGAGGGAGATTGACCTCACTGGTAGACAATTCACTTGGGCAAATTCTTTACCGGTACCAACATATGAAAAATTGGACCGAGTACTAACCAGTGTAGAATGGGAACAGAAATACCCATTGGTTTCAGTACATGCCCTTTAGAGAGCCATCTCAGATCACACACCACTCATGGTTGATTCAGGGGAATCGAATCATGTAGGTAATAGAAATTTGTTCTCTTTTGAATTAAGTTGGTTTGAGAGAGAAGGATTCATGGATCTGATAGCGAACAAATGGGCTAAAGATCATGGTGGTTCGTCAAACATAGATAGATGGCAAAACAAAATAAGACATTTGCGCCGATTCTTGAGAGGATGGGCCAAAAATCAAAGCGGATTGTACAAAATAGAGAGAGATAGACTCATCCGGTTGATAGCTGAATTAGATGTGAAGGCTGAATCATCTAGTCTTAACACAATGGATCGGAAAACTAAGGTGGAGTCTGAAGAAAAATTACAAAGACTCTTGAGAGAGGAAGAAATGAAATGGGCACTTCGAGCTAAGGTCACGAAGGTAGTCCATGGAGATGATAACACACAATTCTTTCATATGATTGCAAATGGCAAACATAGGAAGAAGAAAATAATACAATTGGAACAAGATGAGGGTACAATTGTAGGTCATGAGAATCTGAAATTGTACATCACTGAATATTATAGGAGATTATTTTGTGAACCAGAAGATAATTTTGTCTCTTTGGATGAGAGCACAACAAATGATATACCGCAGTTGAATGCTGATGAAAATGAGGTACTATCAGCTCCTTTTACTGAGAAAGAGGTGTTTGATGCAATAGCACAGATGAAACAAAACAAAGCACCGGCCCAGATGGATTTCCAGCAGAGTTTTATAGGAAATGCTGGCATATAATAAAAGATGATCTTTTGCCTATGTTCCATGATTTATTCAATGGCCACAAACAGCTCTTTCATCTCAATTTTGGGACAATAATGTTGTTGCCAAAGAGGGAGGAAGCTGTGCGTATTGAGCAGTTTAGACCAATCTGCTTACTTAATGTTAGTTTTAAGATTTTCACTAAGGTGGCCACAAATAAGTTGACACAGATTGCTCATAATGTAGTTCAACCAACGCAGATAGCGTTCATGCCTGGAAGACGCATCCTAGAAGAGCTTGTGGTTCTACATGAAACGTTGCACGAAATACATACAAAGAAACTTGATGGGGTTATCTTTAAGGTGGATTTCGAGAAAGCGTATGATAAAGTCAAATGGACATTTCTTCAGCAGGCCCTGCGGATGAAGGGGTTCAACGAATCCTGGAGGGATCAGGTGGATGCTTTCATTCAAAAAGGAAGTGTGGGTGTTAAAATCAACAATGATGTTGGCCACTTCTTCCAAACACATAAGGGTCTCAGACAGGGTGACTCTATGTCTCCGGTGTTGTTCAACATTGTAGCGGATATGTTGGCAATACTCATCGAGAGGGCTAAAGACAAAGGGAAAGTAGGAGGACTTGTTCCTCATCTGGTTGAGGGTGGGGTGCCATACTACAATACGCTGATGATACGATTCTATTTACGGAACATGATATGGCTAAGGCAAGAAACATGAAGTTGATTCTATGTCTATTTGAGCAATTATCGGGACTAAAGATTAACTTTCATAAAAGTGAACTATTCTGCTTTGGGAAGGCAAAGGAGGAGTAGGATGCTTATAAGCAGCTATTTGGATGTGAAATGGGATCACTTCCATTTAGTTACCTTGGGATTCCTATTCATCATAGACGTTTGACAAATAAGGAATGGAAATGTATTGAGGAACGATTTGAGAAAAGACTGAGTTGTTGGAAGGGCAAGTTAATGTCTTACGGAGGGAGGCTCGTGTTAATAAACTCAATTTTAACAAGTCTGCCCATGTTTCTACTGTCTTTCTTCGAAATACCGGTTGGGGTAAGAAAGAGATTAGACTTTTATTGTTCTCGTTTCTTCTAGCAAAGTGATGAGGCTAAGAAGAAATACAGGTTGGCATAGTGAGATATTATATGCAGACCCAAAGACCAAGGAGGCCTTAGCATTGAAAACCTAGAAGTGAAGAATAAATGCTTGTTGAGCAAATGGCTATATAGGTTGTCTACGGAAACCGAAGGGATGTTGAAGAATAAATACCTACAATCCAAAACACTGGCACAGGTTACAGTTAGACCAAATGATTCACCTTTCTGAAAAGGGTTAATGAAGGTGAAGGTAACTTTTTTTCAAAGGTGAAATTTGTAGTTGGATATGGAACCTCTACAAGATTTTGGGAAGATACCTGACTAGGAGACACTCCATTAGCACTTCAATACCCTGCTTTATATAATATCACTCACCGGAAAGATGACTAGGTGACAAATGTATTGCAAACGGTCCTGTTAAATATTCAATTCAGGCGAGCTCTTGTTGGAACACGTTGGGATTCATGGTTGCACCTGGTTACGAGGATGATGAATGTTCAGCTGTCGGACCAGACAGATGTGATACGCTGGACCTTAAACTCGAATGGTATATTCTCGATGAAGTCCATGTATACGGCTATGATTAACACTGGACCTTTATCGAATTCTCTGCATATCTAGAAAGACTCTCAGGATTAAAATATTCATGTGGTTTGTTCACAAGGGAGTGATATTAACCAAAAATAACTTGTTAAAACGTAGATGGATAGGAAGACCCAACTATTGCTATTGTAATCAGGATGAAACTATCACACACCTCTTTCTTGATTGCCCGCTTGCAAAACTTCTATGACGAACGATACAGATAGCATTTAATGTCAATCCACCAACATGCATCACATCGTTATTTGGGATGTGGCTTCATGGAGTAGACGTGACTATAGCAAATATTATTCGGATTGGGTGTTGTGCTTTACTATGGGCTATCTGAAATACCAGAAATGATATGATTTTTAATGGCAAGAACTTTAACAATTTTATGCAGGTAATCTTTAGAGCAACTTCTTGGATCCGTACGTGGTCGTTACTCAGCCATACGAAAGTCAGTGAGCATATGGCTATTAGATGCAACCGGTGAGAGATGGTCGCACGGGTTATCTTCAACCGGTTTGGATGGCTTGCTAACAATAGGTTAGGTGTATAGGCATCGCAATTTATGTTTAGTTAAGCCACATGTGACAACTGTTATTTGCTTTTGTACTTTAGTAGCGCTTAAGCGCTTTTGTGGACCGAATTACTTTGTTTTGAACCTACTTAATAAAATGACTGCATGCATCAATTGATGCGGGGCTTCGTTCCTTTTTTTTTTTTAAACTCTTAAGTATGTAGTACACTGGTACAAGAACAAGATGCTCCCTCGAGACGAGACGGGACGCGACGCATCCAACTTTTTCCCGCGACAAAACGGACGCCACCACCGGCCGCCGTACGACGGTACGACTTACGGGCCGGTGTGCCATTCCCACCACAATACGACCAACAACAACGGACGGCGTAGGTGAGGTAACGTACTCCCAAGTCTAGCTAGAATCACATACGCCGCCGTCTCAAAGTTGGGCTGCTTTTCTCTCAGGACTCCGACGGATCAACGCCATCACCAACCATGCATCGATTGTTCTTCAGTTCAGGCTACAGATTCAACGTTCGACAACAAAATTAGGTGGACAGGAAGAAAAGATCAGATCTTTCACGGCAGATTCTGTAGTGTGCAGTGCACCTTTTGCATTTCGGAATTCTGTACCAAATATGTTCAAGGCATCAACAATATACTGAAGCCTAGAACATCAAAGAGGCGGCAAAAATGCTCGCCTGCCCTTCCATTCGTGATATATACTTGCGGAACTTTACACACAAACAAATTACAAATATATATGCATCCAATTTGGCAAGAGGAATACCCCGTCTTGAAGGAGAGTGTACTCCGGCACTTAGAAGCAGAACCTCTTTTTCTGCAAATTAATGGATGGATTCACAATACGGACTAGAAGGGGTCAGCACCAAGAACGCGCCCCTTTCCGAAGCTTAAAACGGACGGACAAACAATAGGGGAAAACGTACCCGAAACTTGTTTTTGTCTTGTTGTTCAAGATATGCAAGCAGCTCGTCCTGCCTTATCAATGTCTCATAGAGCACCTGCATATGAGAAGAACAGAAACAAAGGTTAATAAAGGAAAATACTACGCAAAATGAATGGACAAAGGCATGCATCATGTTGTTTCTGATGCTAGTAGTGGAAATCATAAAATTGGGTCAGCTGTATACACTACTCCGCAAACAAAAAAAGATATACAAAAGATTTGGTTCTGTTGCCTGCTGCTTGTTGTTGTATTTTCCTTCTTTGTTAGCTTAGCTTAGCTTAGTTTCTTCCTTCTTAGCTAGCCTAGCCTAGCTTAGCTCTTTGTTCTTTTGTAGCTTTGTTTAGACTAGCTTTTCTTCTTTGTATGCTTAAACTTGGAATTTTTATAAAAATTACTGTGATAAGAAATAGTTTTTGTCCAATGAACTGGAGATACCTTCTTTGTAGAAATCAGCTCAGCTTCCAATGCATTGACACGGCAGACAGCTGTATTGAGCACTTCCTCTTTCTCAAGTGGCATTTGAGATGGCTTTGCTTCAAGTACACGCACCTTGTCCTCAAGTTCACGAAGCCGTCTTAGTACATGCGGTACCTTTAACTCCAAATTTTGGGGAAATTCTCCACAACTGTGATCATAGGCAATGGACTGTCTTGAGAACCTTTCAGATACTCTGCTTGGGACAGAGCGGATCACCATAAAAAGGCTCATAATGAAAACTGTCAGACAAGTAACAATCTGAGTTCGTAGCACTCCCAATGCCATGTGTATATTTCTCAAGGAGAATGAACCTGAGTGAAGCATGCAACAAAACTGTCAGTATAAATCCGTTAAACACATAGTGGAGCTCTTTTAATAAGATAATCTATTCCCAAAGGAAGTATGTTCTGCTCTAGATTGTTCATTATGCAGTGAGTATGTTCCTAGTTAGTCTGTACAATACGGCCATATGTCACGGTAACATTAAGAGTGATAGCAATACATAAAAACCTGAGGTAGAAGCCATTGAGGTGGCTCTTGGACTGTTGCCCACATCATCCACAAGCTTTTCAACAACAGTGGGGACGCTTTCCTCTACGACAGGAGCAGTACCAGAAGTTGAAGCATGCCCTGAATATTTTGGCTGCAAGTAGGCTACATGAATCAATAAGCATACTGACCAAGAAAAATTACTGGAAAAAATTTTGAAGCAGTAAATTAAGAATCTCGCAGGAACCCAAAAGGCACTCTATACTCATTATCATAGTTTCGGATAGTCTCAGGTAGTTGAAACTTGAAAGACCAAATGAACATGATAAATTAAATCATACTTTGGCATAAAATTTACGCATTTCTAGTGGTAGAATTGGTTAATATCTTCAACAAAGTATCTTGAATTGGTTACACTCAAAAGGAATATATACTTGCCTCATGAAGGGTCAAATCAGGGTTCACAATGGCATCCAGTGGAGCAGCAGGAGACGTAATATCTTCTACCTCAGATGTAGATTCAGCTGAGGCATCACTGGTTTTTTTCTGATTCAAAAAAACAACAAGATAAAGCTCGTAATGAAAATTTAAGGTGATCTAATCATTCAAATGATCCAAAGAAAGTGTGCTTACAGCTGAGGAATGAAGCTTAGTATAAGAAACTGTCTTCCCATCAGTGCTTGATATGGCAAGAATTTGTTGACCATACTTTGCTTCACCGTTAAGGACCCTCTAAAAGAAATGAAGAGACATTATGTTGGTGATATGCAACAGGACAGCCAGTAATAGGAGTGTGAGGAGAAACCTCTATTATGTTAGGATCATTCCAAGGACCTTTGTCTGATTTTGAGCAACCTCCACTCTCTTCACACCTGCATTTGCCTCCAAGAAAATCTGGCAGTTCACTGGACATGATACTAACAAATTAGAAGAAGCTAAAAACCAGTGTGTATGAATAAATAATTAGTAAGTAACGAATAATTGTTTTGACAGTTTGGTACTACCTTTCATCAATTATTTCAAGCAGCTTATTTTGGTACTTGCTTCCAAGAACCTTGATGAGAATCATACATGAGATAATCATTACACACAGTAAAATTACTCAAGAGTTAATCAATGAACAAAAGGTTGTCTTAATGATAGATGAAAGCAGAAATACACAGTCAAGAGTTAAAATAGTTACATGAATCTTCGAAGCAGTTTGTGGATCAAGAAATGATTTGATTGTACCCCATAACATCTTGAAGCCCTGCCCAGCATTTATAATGTACAAGCGGCACAATGTCTGCAAAAACATTCAGAATTAGCAGTAATTAGCTACAAATGCAATTTGAAAGGGAAACCACATGGGCACATAGAGTAAAAGGTTATTAGTTAACAGAAGATAATAAATATTAGGAAATCACTAACACATAACCTACCTCTGGATAGTTATCGTTGTCAATCTTCTGCAATCGCATGATTAGTTCCCTTGCATCTTTTGAGAAGTTCTTGAAGCCCTGAATTATAAAAAAGACGTCATTGACTACTATGACCACATAAAACTGGATTTACTGAAAGCAAACCTGGCCATAGGAAAACATACCACCCCTTGCACATCTAAAATAGTAGTAGAGGAGTCTATGTGCCTTTTTGCAGCAATGGAACAAGCTGGGAACCTCATCTGGAAACTTCTCTCGAACTCCTTCACATGATACTTTATGTATCGGTCAAGAGTTGTTACTTTGACTAGTTTATTGGTATCAACTTTTCCAATTAGTTCTACATAGACAGGCCTTCCCTCTTTATCCACTCCATGGTAAAATTGTGGATAATACTTCTTAACTTCATTTAGTTCGGTGTAATTGAATTCCTAAAGAATCAAGTATCAAGAATAGAAGTTACGTGAAGTAAAAAAAATCACTTGTCCTCATGGTGTATGTTTCAATTTTAGATTTACCTCTATATTGTCAACCCCATACTCATTCCTCCACCTAAGCATTTCTGACCACATATGCTTTGCCTTCTCAATATCAAACTTTCTTGCTTTCAGGAACCTACACGTGGAAGGTGTAAAACAAAATATTAACCAATCTCGAAAGAAAAAAAACAAATTTGAAACAAATGAGCCAAACTAGAATTTTCTTAGCAAAAAAATTTGAAGGAAGATACAAAATTTAAAATAGAAGAAACAAACTGCAGCTTTAATGTACAAACTATCACAAACAAAGTTTTAACTTTTAAGATTAATTACATTACAAGAAACAACACTAGAAGGCAATCCTTCTCCGTGGCGTTCCGGTGGCCTTGGGTGGTGGCTCCCTCTGTTCCGCACATCTTCTCCCCTTCCCCCGCGCCGTCACATGCTCCTCGGCGTCCACGGGAGCTCTCCCTCCGGCGGTAGGGTGGCGGCCGCCTTGGGTGTGGATCCGTGGATAGTGGGGTCACGGGCCCTTCCCCGGCATGGCGGCGCCGCCCTCTGCAATCCGATGAGGTGGCTTCGCTTGGGTACCACTGTTGGTGGCTGAGGTGCCCCTTGATGGTGCTGACAACGGGATGGTCGACCCGGTGCTGTCGGTGTTGTGGCCAGGTGGGCTGCGGCACCCTCGTTCTTGGCCGCCGAACAGATCTGCCTTTAGTGCTCCAGATCTGGCCATGTCGTCTCCTTGGCCGACGGGCCTGGGCAGGGCTCTCTCTGATGAGGCACCCTCGTTCTTGGCCACCCAAAGGTCTTCATGAGGGTTTCTCTCTCCAGACCGGTGGTTGCCTTCGCTGGTGAGATGCAATCTATGGACAACGTCTTGATGCAGAGGGTATAGTTGTGCAGCGGCGGGGTCGGATTTCTAGCCCAACGCATGTAGCTGCTGGGATGGCGGAAAAGTGATGGCAGCAACACATGATTGACTTCGATTCCGGGGTGCAAACCTACGTCTGACCCGAGTTGGTTATATCTGGCAATGGCAATGTTTTTGCGATGTTACCTTATTGAGACATTGTTCGGATATGCTTGGACTGGTTCTTCAGGGTGAAAACCAAGAATCTGGCCTTTGGAGGTTGGATCCGGTGTAGACAGCGCTTGAGTGTCGCTTCCTTCTTGAAGGTGCTACTATTGACGAACCTCGTTGTCCTTGTGGTGTCAAGAGATGGTTGGTGTGGGTATGGTCGGTACTGTAGTTTGTCGACAGTGGATTTGATTGCTTTGGGGTTTTCTCCTTTTCCTCGCTTGGGCATAACTTTGGTCTTATATGACTTTGCTATTTGCCGGCGTGTTTATTTGTGTGTGTGTGTGTGCGCGCGCATGCTGGTGTTGGTTGTGAGCATCCCAGCTATGCAGAGGCCGGGTGTGTGCTCGTTGTATTTGTATCCACTTGATGCTTCATTTTCAGTCAATAAAATCCACCCTTTGTAAAAAATGTGTTTTCCTTGTCTGTGTATCATATATGGTGTGTAGAAAAGACCAGCTTGACAGAACAACATATTTAGAGACTAATTGTACCCCAGAACCATAGATAGTGATGCATTTCCACAAATCATGGCACTTAAAATACCTAAATTTGTAGTTTTGTGACACATTTTTTCTGTGGGATTGTATGTGGTTTTGTGACAGCATGTACATTGAACCTGTATAATTTGGTGAAATGTACTCTAAATATATAATCAACATGCTACTTACGAATGTTTTTGCCGGAAATGGGGGTTATATACCAAAGAAGAAATCTAAATAAGCTTTGAGATCAGCAGATGTGGTACCTTAACATCATGTGATAATCATCATGACGTTCTGGCAACAGGTCCCCATCAAGCAAGCATCGACGGAATCTTTCAACAGTTTCCAGCTCTTGCACATCCCTTATATCCTCTATTGAGGCTAGATTGCCGCTCTTCTTTTTGCTCTTTCTCCTCAAGGAACGCCTAAATTTATTTCCAGCACTAATCGCTCTTTTCTTGAAGGACCCCTTTTTGGCCTTGTTGTCACCTTCGGAGTTATCATCATCGGATTTGCTCTCTTCCTTCTCATCATCATGAGTGAAGCCCTCAAAACCTGCACCTGCAAATAGTATCTCAGCATTCCTTCTCTGACTGAAAAAGAAATTGACAATACGTTAGTAATTTCGTATTTCCTATACTACTGTTACTGGACACTTCCCTCGGAATAAAGGCACGAGACGGAAAACCAAAGAATCACGGCACCCCGAGTACAAGAGCTAAATCTCACTTATAAAGATTATCTTGAGCGATTTATCTTGTTATCAACAGTAATTAATTTTTTAGAGCAATCATATACTGTAATTGTTCAACTCCACGGAAGCAGCCATAATCTCCCGGGCAAGCAGCGGCAAATACCGGCAGTGAATTGACGCGCGAAAACGCCCAGGCAGGCACGAAGAGAGGGCAGCGCGAAGGGGAAAACACGAAGGGCGAGCAGTTCAAGGAAGCAACACTCGTAGGGCACTCACCGGGCCTCGCGGACCGGTCGACGGGCCCCGACATCCCTGGCCGTCCTCCCCAATCCAAGCTTGGTTGCTCCGGTGGATTCCGAACCCTAGGCCTCCATAATCCCCTTGGGGAGCGAGGTTTTCGGCGGATGAACACAAGAAGACGAGGGAATGAGCGGTGGCTTGTTTTGAATTTCAGTCTCTTTTTTTATCAGAGAATATCGGGGGAGAGAGGAAAGGAAGCTCCTGCTTTTCATTCATCGCTGGAGAGTGGAGGGGAGGGGAGGGGAGGGTGAGCACGGAAGCGTCCCACGTGGCGCGGGAGGCCGACATGGGCTACGCATCGCCGACCAGGCACACGTGGCGTTTGCTCCCTCGTCTAAAAAAGGTATAGGATCACACATCAACCACAAAATTTCATATTTAGACATTTCAAAAAAAAACCTAAAATTATTTGACAAGGTACCTACAGGGTAGTATATAACTCAAAAAAATCTGCTCAAAACTACAGTTAGGTACTAAAAAGAGAGAGATTCGAATGTGAAGAGTGGCAGCATTGAGTGAATGGTATGGTTGCAACTGTTCATATTTGATTTTGCCTTTTTTGATCCCATGACTCTAAGTCGAATTTGGAGCTGAATCTTTTCGAGGTTGTACATCTATTGATGTGTGTTTGCATTTTTTTTTCTTGATAATGTTTGAATGTGTTTTGTATTTTCAAAATAAAATGATCTCATTGATCTCAGCTCATGTGAGATCCTATACTAGTCTGAGGGAACCAAGTCTTTTTTCTTTTGCAAACAACTCTCAAAAGCCCCATTTACAGAAAGAACACGAAAATCTTTTATAATATATACAACCATAGAAAAAGAAGAAAGCACAACGAATATATGAACACACCTTTTGTCCAATGATGAGGTAGCTTTTACAACGCTTATCGCGTTCAAATGTGTCCACCCTTGGAGCATCGACATGCGTCATTCGCGTCTTTCGTTTACATTCGAGTGATCATGCAAACCTAATGAGTATTAGAAGAAATGACACTCATGAACTACTTTTGACTCCCTAGAGAATGCCCATTCCCCTCCCGAAACCCGCCAGAGGCGATTCCAGTGGTGATTTCTTCCTCTCCTCTAGAATTCGTCGATGGCTAGTCCCTGAAACTCAGAAACCTACGAAATCCAGCCTCGAAACCCCTCCTCGCACTCTTCGCCAACCAGACCGCTCCCTTTCCCCCACTCTCCAAAGACGCCTTAGGAAATTTTTCCAGGATATACCGAGTTTGAAGCTCAGCCTCTTGTTCCTGAGGACTCGTGTAAAGATAGTGAGAGGCAAATTACTGCTCCCTACCGAGGAAGGAGTCAAGGAGCCGCCTGATCCAGGATGTTTTACACCATTAGTGCCCCATCCGATTCCTGAATTAAAGGTCCATGATGAACTGGTGCGTTCGTGGGTTCCATTTCAATTTGAGGAGGTATTCTCAATCCCACTTTCTAGGTGTTATTTGGAGAATTATGAGGGCATTGACAGCCTCGTGGTTGATCTACTATTTAGGAGGTTCCTGGTGCTGTGATTCCCACCCATCTCCTTGGGAAGCCATACCAGCCTCTGCTTGACACACGTATCTGAAGCCCACAAGATGGTGACTTCCCCGGTGTCGCCGGGGATGGTGCCCAAGTCCATGAGGGATGCGTCGGGGTCCTTGATGGCCGTTGAGAACTCGGCTATAAAGGATGCCCGCGAAACCACCCACTGGCCGGGAAAGGAGCCTGCTCACGCCGTTGCAGACCTAGTGAAGAAAACCCTGATCATCAACTTGTAGGGGGCTTGCGAAGCTGTTCAGATGCGCTTCTTGACTGTTTGACTGTTTCTATCTGTGCTGCTGGTGAACTCCCGTGAGTTGATTGACCATATGAAAGGAGTCGGGAAGGTCCGTGGGCGTTGGGCGACCATCAGATGGCGGCCAAGGAAGGACGTAAATTTGTCCTAGAATTTTCAAAAGATGGAGATCGACAACACGTCATCAGGGTGTTGGAAATATGCCCTAGAGGCAATAATAAATTGGTTATTATTATATTTCCTTGTTCGTGATAATCGTTTATTATCTATGCTATAATTGTATTGATTGGAAACTCAAATACATGTGTGGGTACATAGACAACACTGTGTCCCTAGTATGCCTCTAGTTAACTAGCTCGTTGATCAAAGATGGTCTAACGGGTTCGCATCATTAGGAGAATGATGTGATGGACAAGACCCGAACTATAAACATAGCATATGATCGTGTCAGTTTATTGCTAAGTTTTCTGCTTGTCAAATATATGTTCCTATGACCATGAGATCATGCAACTCACTAACACCGTAGTAATACCTTGTGTATATCAAACGTCACAACATAATTGGGTGACTATAAAGATGCTCTATAGGTATCTTCGAGGGTGTCTGTTGAGTGGGCATGGATCAAGACTGGGATTTGTTACTCCGTGTGGCGGAGAGGTATCTCAGGGCCCACTCGGTAATACAACATCACAATAAGCCTTGCAAGCAATGTGACTAAGTGTTAGCCACGGGATCTTGTATTACAGAACGAGTAAAGAGACTTGCCGGTAACGAGATTGAACTAGGTATAGAGGTACCGGCGATCGAATCTCGGGCAAGTAACATACCGAAGAACAAAGGGAACAACTTGGGGGATTAACTGAATCCTTGACATATTCAACCGATAAAGACCTTCGTAGAATATGTAGGAACCAATATGGGCATCCAGGTACCAGTATTGGTTATTGATTGTAGAGGTGTCTCGGTCATGTTTACATAGTTCTCGAACCCACAGGGTCTGCACACTTAAGGTTCGATGACGTTTCGGTAGTATAGAGTTGTAAATGGTGGTGACCGAAGGTGGTTCGGAGTCCTGAATGAGATCCTGGACGTCATGAGGAGCTCCGGAATGCTCCGTAGGTAAAGATTGATATAGAGGAAGTCTTGTTTTGGTCACCGGAAAAGTTTCGGGTACTTCGGTAGTGTACCGGGAGTGTCGGGAGGTTACCGGGGGCCATCGGGAGGGGTGTCTCGACCCAAAGAACCTCATGGGCTGTGGGAGGAGTCAAACCAGCCCCTAGTGGGCTGGCTGAATCCCCCACTAAGGCCCATGTGGCTAGGGGTGGGAAAACCCAAAGGTGGAAAAGGTGGAAAAGGTTTCCAAGTGGAGAGGAGGAATCCTACTCCTAGTAGGATTGGAGTAGGACTCCTCCACCTCCAAATTCGGCCAAACCTTGAGGGTTTGAGGCTGCCTCCTCCCCTCCCTCCCTCCTATATATACTAGAGGATTTAGAGGGGAGAGCTAACCCTAATTGCCACATGCTTCCTCTACTTCATCTAGATCGTTTTCTCCTCTAGTCTAGTTCGGCGGTGCTTAGGCGAAGCCCTGCCGGAATAGTTCCACTACCATTGCCGCCACATCGTCGTGCTGCTGGAGAACTCATCTACATCTCTGATCCTTCTTGCTAGATCAAGAAGGCAGAGAACGGCATCGAGCTGTACGTGTGCTGAACATGGAGGCGCCATCCGTTCGGCACTAGATCGAAAGGACCGTGATTAGGATCGCGAGACGATTCGTGATTTGATTGCGGGACGGATCATGATGGGATCGTGGGATGGATCATGATTGTATTGCGAGAAGGATCGTGATAGGATCGCGGGACGCTCGATGATTTGGATCACAAAGACGTTTGACTACATCAACCATGTTTCTTAACGCTTCCCGCTTAGCGATCTACAAGGGTATGTAGATCCACTCTCCCTCTCGTAGATGCTCATCACCATGGATAGATATTGCGTGTGCGTAGAATTTTTTTTGTTTCCCATGCAACACCCCCAACAGTGGTATCAGAGCTAGGTCTATGTGTAGATGAGATCACGAGTAGAACACAAAGGAGTTTGTGGGCATTGATGCTGAGATTGCTTCCTCCCTTGGTCATGTTTTTATTTAGCGGTATTATGGGATGAAGAGGCCCAGACCAACCTTACTCGTATGCTTACGAGAGACCGGTTCCACCGACTGACGTGTAACTTTGTTGTACAAAGATGGCTAGCGGGTGTCTGTCTCTCCTACTCTAGTTGGATCGGATTCGACAAAGGCAGTCCTTGAGAAGATTGAATAGCAATTTGTGTATCACCGTTGTGGTTTATGTGTAGGTGAGAATTGTTATTGCTAGATACCCGTAGAATCCATGTAAAACTTGCAACAACAATTAGAGGACGTCTAACTTGTTTTTGTAGGGTATGTTGTGATGTGATATGGCCAATTACATGATGAGATATATGTGATGTATGGGATGATCATGTTTTTTATAGAATATCACGACTTGCATGTCGATGAGTACGGCAACCGGCAGGAGCCATAGGGTTGCCTTTAATTATTTTCGCCGTTTTTGCTTTACTTTATCGCTATGAGTTAGGAATAGTCGTGGAAGCAACAGTCGGCGTGGCAACCCCGATGGCGACACATTGATGGAGGTCATGGTGTCATGCCGGTGATGATGGAGATCATGCCGGTGCTTTGAAGATGAAGATCAAAAGCACAAGTTCATGGCCATATCATGTCACTTATGATTTGCATGTGATGTCAATCCTTTTATGCACCTTGTTTTGCTTAGGACGACGGTGGCATTATAAGGTGATCCCTCACTTAAATGTCGAGATGAATTGTGTTCTCGCCAAGTGTGCACCGTTGCGAAAGTTCGTCGTGTCGAGACACCACGTGATGATCGGGTGTGATAGACTCTACGTTCACATACAACGGATGCAAGCCAGTGTTGCACGTGCGGAACACTCGGGTTAAACTTGATGAGCCTAGCATGTACAGACATGGCCTCGGAACACAAGAGACCGAAAGGTCAAACATGAGTCATATAGTAGATATGATCAACATGAAGATGTTCACCATTGAAACCACCTCAACTCACGTGATGATCGGACTTGAGTTGGTGGATTTGTATCATGTGACTCGAATGACCAGAGGGATGTCAATTTGAGTGGGAGTCTTTAAGTAATATGATTAACTAAACTCATTATCATGAACATAGTCAAAATGTCTTTGCAAATTATGTTCTATATTAATAGCTCGCGTTGTAGCTCCCTTGAATTTTGTATGTGTTCCTAGAGAAATAGAGTTGAAAGATGATGGTAGAAATAATGCGGACTGGATCCGTGATCTGAGGATTGTCCTTATTGCTGCACAGAAGGCTTATGTCCTTAACGGCGATTGTGGATGTTGTGAACATCTGACAATCACGTTCTGATGACTACTTGATAGTTCAGTGCGTCTTGCATTACGGCTTAGAATTTAGGCTCCAAATACGTTTTGAACGTCATGGAGCATATGTGATGTTCCAAGAGATGAAATTGGATTTCAGGCTTGTGCCCGTGTTGAGAGGTATAGGACCTCCAACAAGATTACTTGCCTGCAAGATGAAGGAGAATAGCTCAATTGGTGAGCATGTGCGCAGATTGTCTGGGCATGTCAATCTCTTGAATTGAGTGGGAGTTGATCTTCCAGATAAGATAGTGATTGATATAGTTCTCCAAGTCACTGTCACCAATATGCTAGAGCTTCTTGATGAACTATAAAATGCCAAGGCTGGAAATAATGATCCCTGAGCTATTTGCGATGTTTAACATCGTGAAGGTAGAAATCAAGAAGGAGCATCAAGTGTTGATGGTTAGTGAAACCACTAGTTTTGAGAAGGGCAAGGGCTAGGAGGGAAACTTCATGGATGGCAAGTCAGTTGCTGCTCTAGTGAAGAAACTCAAGGTTGAACCCAAACCCGAGACTAAGTGCTTCTATTATGAGGAGAACGGTCACTGAAGCGGAACAACCCTAGATACTTGGTAGATAAGAAGGCTGACAACGTCGACATAAGTATATTTGATATACATGTTATTGATGTGTACCTTGCTAGTACTCCTAGTAGCACCTGGGTATTGGATACCGTTCGGTTGCTAAATGTTAATAACTCGAAATAAAAGCTACGGAATAAACGGAGGCTAGCTAAGGGTGAGGTGACGATGTGTGTTGGAAGTGTTTTCCAAGGTTGATGTGATCACCATTGCACGCTCTCTCTACCCTCGGGATTAGTGATGAACCTAAATAAATGTTATTTGGTGTTTGCGTTGAGCATGAACGTGATTATATCGTGTTTATTGCAATACAGTTATTCATTTAAGTTAGAGAATAATGGTTATTCTGTTTACATGAATAATACCTTCAATGGTCATGCACCCAATGAGAATGGTTTATTGAATATTGATCATAGTAATACACATGTTCATAAAATTGATGCCAAAAGATGCAAAGTTAATAATGATAGTACCACATACTTGCGGCACTGCCGCTAAATGTCATATTGGTGTAAAGCGCATGAAGAAGCTCCATGCTAATGGATCTTTGGACTCATTCGATTTCAAATTGGTTGAGACATGCGGACCATGCCTCGTGGGCGAGATGACTAAGACCTTGTTTGGCAAGTAACTTATTGGAAATGATACATGTTGATGTATGCGGTCCAATGAGTGATGTAGCGTGCGGTGGATATCGTTATTTTCTTACCTTCACTGATGATTTGAGTAGATATGTGTATATTTACTTAATGAAACACAAGTCTGAGACATTTGAAAAGTTCAAGCAAATTTAGAGCGAAGTTTGCGATCATTGTGACAAGAAGATAAAATGTCTACGATATGATCGTGGAGGAGAATATATGAGTTACGAGTTTTGTATACAACTTAAGACAATGTGGAATTCGTTTCACAGCTCACGCCACCTGGAACACCATAGTATGATGGTGTGTTCGAACGTCGTAGTCTTGCTCTATTGGATATGGTGCGAACTATGATGTCTCTTATCAATTTGCCACTATCGTTTCGGGGTTACGAATTAGAGACAACTACATTCACTTTAAAAGGGGCACCATCTAAATCCGTTGATATGACACCGTATGAATTTTGGTTTGGCGGAAACCTAAGCTATCATTTCTTAATGTTTGGGGCTGCGGCGCTTATGTGAAAAAGGGTTTTCACCTAATGAGCTCGAACCCAAAGCGAACAAATGCATCTTCATAGAATACCCTAACACAACGTTTGGGTAAAACCTTCTATCTTAGATCCAAGCACAAAGTGTTTGTTGCTAAAACGGGTCCTTTCTCAAGAAAGAGTTTCTCTCGAAAGAATTGAGTGGGAGTAAGATAGAACTTGATGAGATTATTGAACCTTTGTTTCGACTAGAGAGTAGCACATCGCAGAAAGATGTTTCTGTAGAGCCTACATAAGTTGAAGAGGAAGTTAATGATGATGATCATGAAGCTTCGGATCAAGTTGCTATCGAACCTCGTAAGTCGACAAGGGCATGTATTGCTCCTGAGTGGTACGACAACCCTGTCTTAGAGGTCATGTTGTTGGATAACGATGAACCTACGAACTATGGAGAAGCGATGATGGGCCCGGATTCCAACAAATGGTTAGAGGCCATGAAATCCGAGAAAGGATCCATGTATGAAAACCAAGTATGGACTTTGGTAGACTTGCCCGTTGAACGGCAGGTCGTTGAGTACAAATGGACCTTTAAGAGGAAGACGGGCGTTGATGGTGAATGTCACCATTTATAAAGCTTGACTTGTCGCAAAGAAGTTTCTGCCAAGTTCAAGGAGTTGACCAGATGAGACTTTCTCACCCATAGCGATGCTAAAAGTCTGTTGGAATTATGTTAGCAGTTGCTGCATTTTTCAATTATGAAATCTTGCATATGGATGTCAAAACATCGTTTTCTTAATGCTTTGCTTGGGGAAAGGTTGTATGTGATACAACCAGAAGGTTTTGTTAGTCCTAAGGATGCTAAAAGGTGTGCAAGCTCTAGCAATCCTTCTATGGGATGGAGCAAGCATCTCGGAGTTGGAATATACACTTTGATGAGGTGTTCAAAGTTTTTGGGTTTATAAATTTTACGAGAAACTTGTATTTACAATAAAGTGAGTGGGAGCACTATAGAATTTCTGATAAGTATATGTGGTTGACATATTATTGATCGAAAATGATGTAGAATTTCTAGAAAGCATAAACGGTTGTTTCAAAAGAGTTTTTTCAAAGGAAAACCTGGAATGAATCTACTTAAATATTGGGCATATTGATCTATAGAGGTAGATCAAGACGTCTGCTAAAACTTTCAATGGGTACATACCTTGACAAGATTTTGAAAGAGTTCAAAATGGATTAGTCAAAGAAAGAGTTCTTGCCTGATTTGTAAGGTGTGGAGTTGATTGAGACTCAAGGCTCGACCACGAAAAAATAAAGAGAAAGGACGAAGTTCGTCCTCTATGCCATATCCATAGGCTCTGTACAGTATGTCAAGTAGTGTACCGCACCTGTGTGTGCCTTGTCATGAATTTGTCAAGGGGTACAAGAGTGATCCGGGAGTGGATCGCTCGACAGCGGTCAAGATTATTGATACGTCCATTTTGCATCATGCTTTTATATTGATATTTATTGCATTATGGGTTGTTATTACATGTTATGGTACAATAATTATGGCTTTTCCCTCTTATTTTACAAGGTTTACATGAAGAGGGAGAATGCCGGCAGCGGGAATTCTGGACTGGAAAAGGAGCAAATCTAAGATACCTATTCTACACAACTCCAAAAGTCCTAAAAATTTACGGAGAATTATTTTGGAATATAAAAAACTACTGGGCGAAACAGATACCTGAGGGGCCCACCAGGAGGTCGCAAGCCTGCTAGGCATGGCCACCCCCCGGGCCGCGCCTAGCAGGCTTGTGACCCACCTGGCAGGTCCCCAACGCCCATCTTCTGCTATATGGAGAGTTTTGACCTGTAAAATATTAGTAGGGAGCTTTGGGGATGAAGCGTCGCTGTCTCGAGGCGGAACTTGGACATAACCAATCTAGAGCTCCGGCAGGGCTGTTCTGTCGGGGAAACTTCCATCCCGGAGGGGAAAATCGAAGTCATCGTCATCACCAACAATCCTCTCATCGAGAGGGGGTCAATCTCCATCAACATCTTCACTAGCACCATCTCCTCTCCAAACCCTAGTTCATCTCCTCTATCCGATCTTTGTCTCAAACCTCAGATTGGTACCTGTGGGTTGCTAGTAGTGTTGATTACTCCTTGTAGTTGATGCTAGTTGGTTTACTTGGTGGAATATCATATGTCAGACCCTTAATTATAATTAATACTCCTACGATTATGAACATGAACATGTTTTGTGAGTAGTTACATTTGTTCCTGAGGACATGGGATAAGTCTTGTTATAAGTAATCATGTGAATTTGGTATTCGTTCGATATTTTGATGAGATGTATGTTGTTTCTCCTCTAGTGGTGTTATGTGAACGTCGACTACATAACACTTCACCATTATTTGGGCCTAGGGGAAGGCATTGGGAGGTAATAAGTAGATGATGGGTTGCTAGAGTGACAGAAGCTTAAACCCTAGTTTATGTGTTGCTTCGTAAGGGGCTGATTTGGATCCACATGTTTCATGCTATGGTTAGATTTATCTTAATTCTTATTTCGTAGTTGCGGATGCTTGTAGGAGGGGTTAATCATAAGTGGGAGGTTTTTCCAAGTAAGGGCATCACCCAAGCACCCGTCCACCCACATATCAAATTATCAAAGTAACAAACGCGAATCAAATGAGCATGATGAAAGCTAGCTTGGCGGAAATTCCCATGTGCCCTCGGGAGCGCTTGCTTTGTATAAGAGTTTGTCCAGGACTGTCCTTTGCTACAAAAAGGATTGGTCTACCTTGCTGCACCTTTGCTAAACTTGTTACTTGTTACTCATTATAAATTATCTTATCACAAAACTATGTGTTACCGATAATTCCAGTGCTTGCAGAGAATACCTTACTGGAAACCGCTTGTCATTTCCTTCTGCTCTTCATTGGGTTCGACACTCTTACTTATTGAAAGGACTATGATAGATCCCCTATACTTGTGGGTCATCAAGACTATTTTCTAGCGTCATTACCGGGGAGTGAAGCGCCTTTGGTAAGTGGAATCTGGTAAGGAAAAAATTATATAGTGTGCTAAAATTTACTGTCACTTGCTACTATGGAAAGTAATCCTTTGAGGGGATTGTTCAGGGTATCTTCACCTCGACTGGAAACACAAATAGTTGTCCCTCAACCTACTGAACCTACTGAAAATATTTATTATGAAATTCCTTCAGGTATGTTAGAGAAACTACTGGCTAATCCTTATGCAGGAGATGGAACACTACATCCTGATTTGCATCTAATCTATGTGGATGAACTTTGTGGATTATTTAATCTTGTAGGTCTGCTCGAGGATCATGTCAAGAAGAAGGTCTTTCCTTTATATTTGAAGGAGAAGGCATTGACATGGTATAGGCTATGTGATGATATTGGATCATGGAGCTACAACCGATTGAAAATGGAATTTCATCAGAAGTTCTATCCTATGCATCTAGTTCATTGTGATCGGAATTATATTTATAAATTTTGGCCTCGTGAAGGAGAAAGAATCGCTCAAGCTTGGGGGAGGCTTAAGTCAATGTTATATTCATGCCCCAATCATGAGATCTCGAGATAAATTATTATTCAGAATTTTTATGCTCGGCTTTCTCGTAATGATCAATCCATGCTCGATACTTCTTGTGCTGGTTCCTATATGAAGAAATATATTGATTTCAAATGGGATTTATTGGAAAGAATTAAACGCAACTCTGAAGATTGGGAACTCGACGAAGGTAAGGAGTCAGGTATGAACCTTAAGTTTGATTGTGTTAAATCCTTCATAGACACCGATGCTTTTCGTGAATTTAGCACTAAATATGGACTTGACTCTGAAATAGTAGCTTCTTTTTGTGAATATTTTGCTGCTCACGTTGATCTCCCTAAGGAGAAGTGGTTTAAATATCATCCTCCCATTGAAGTGAAAATAGCTGAACCTATTAAAGTTGAAGAGAAAAGTACTACTTATAATGTCGATCCTGTTATTCCCGCTACTTATATTAGGAAACCACCTTTCCCTGTTAGAATAAAGGAACATGCTAAAGCTTCAACTTTGGTTCATAAGAGCTGTGCTAGAACACCTACACCCCCTGAGAAAATTAAAGTCGAGCCTAGTATTGCTATGGTTAAGGATCTCTTGGTTGATAATATTGATGGGCATGTTATTCAATTTTGTGATGAAGCCGCTAGAATCGCTAAACCTGATGCTAAAGATAACCATAGACCCATTGTTGGCACGCCTGTTGTTTCTGTCAAAATAGGAGATCATTTTTATCATGGCTTATGTGATATGGGTGCTAGTGTGAGTGCAATTCCCTTTTACTTATATAAAGAGACTATGAATGATATTGCACCAACTGAGTTAGAAAAAATTGATGTTACAATTAAGCTTGCTAATAGAGATACTATATCACCAGTTGGGATTATTAGAGATGTTGAAGTCTTGTGTGGGAAAATAAAATATCCTACTGATTTTCTTGTTCTTGGCTCCCCCCAAGATGATTTGTGTCCCATTATATTTGGCAGGCCCTTCTTGAATACCATTAATGCCAGGATAGACTGTGAGAAGGAAACGGTTACCATAAGTTTTAAGGATACATCTCATGAGTTTAATTTCTCTAAATTTTGTAGACAACCCCATGATAAAGAATTGCCTAGTAAGAATGAAATTATTGGTCTTGCTTCTATTGTTGTGCGTCCTACTGATCCTTTAGAGCAATATTTTCTAGACCATGAAAATGATATGCATATGAATGAAAGGAATGAAAAATATAAGATTTTGTTTGATCAGCATCCTATTCTGAAACACAACTTGCCTATTGAAATACTTGGGGATTCTCCTCCACCCAAGGGTGATCCCGTGTTTGAGCTTAAACAATTACCAGATACTATGAAATATGCTTATCTATATGAAAAGAAGATATATGATGTTATTATTAGTGATAACCTTTTAGAGCATGAAGAATAGAGATTATTGAAAACTCCGAGGAAGCACCGTGCTGCTATTGGATATACTCTTGATGATCTTAAGGGCCTTAGTCCCACTCTATGTTAGCATAAAATTAAAATGGAGACTGATGCTAAACCAGTTGTTGATCACCAACGACAGTTGAATCCTAAAATGAAGGAAGTGGTAAGAAATGAAATATTAAAGCTTCTGGAGGCAGGTATCATTTACCTATTGATGATAGTTGATGGGTTAGTCCCGTTCATTGTGTCCCTAAGAAAGGAGGTATTACCGTAGTTCCTAATGATAAAAATGAATTGATCCCATAGAGAATTGTTACATGATATAGAATGGTAATTGATTTTAGGAAATTCAATAAAGCTACTAGAAAAGATCATTCCCTTTAACTTTTATTGATCAAATGCTAGAAACACTATCAAAACACACACATTTCTGCTTTCTAGATGGTTATTCCGGTTTCTCTCAAATACTTGTGTCAAAAGAGGACCAAGAGAACACCACCTTTACCTGCCCTTTTAGTACATTTGCTTATAGACGTATGACTTTTGGTTTATGCAATGCACCTGCCACCTTTCAAAGATGCATGACTGATATATTCTTTGATTTTTGTGAAACGATTGTTGACATTTTTAGGGATGATTTTTCCGTTTACAGAACTTCTTTTGATGATTGTTTGAGCAATCTTGATCGAGTTTTGCAGAGATGTGAAGAAACTAATCTTGTCTTGAATTGGGAGAAGTGCCACTTTATGGTGAATGAACGCATTGTATTGGGACATAAAATTTCCGAAAGTGTTATTGGAATTGACAAAGCTAAAGTTGATGCTATTGAAAAAAATGTCGTGTCCTATGGATATTAGAGGTATAAGAAGTTTCCTTGGTCATGCTAGTTTCTATAGGAGATATATTAAAGACTTCTCTAAGATTTCTAGGCCGCTCACTAATCTCTTGCAAAAAGATGTTCCATTCATTTTTTATGATGATTGTGTAGAAGCTTTTTAAATTCTTAAGAATGCCTTGATTTCTGCACCTGTTGTTCAATCACCTGACTGGAACCTACCCTTTGAAATAATGTGTGATGATAGTGATTATGCCGTTGGTGCTGTTCTAGGACAAAGAGTTGATAAGAAATTAAATGTTATTCATTATGCTAGCAAAACTCTAGACAGTGCCCAAAGAAACTATGCCACCACTGAAAAAGAATTTTTAGGAGTTGTGTTTGCTTGTGATAAGTTTAGACCCTATATTGTTGATTCTAAAGTAACTGTTCACACTGCTCATGCTGCTATTAAATATCTTATGGAAAAGAAAGATGCTAAACCTAGACTTATCAAGTGGGTTCTTCTGCTACAAGAATTTGATTTGCATATTGTTGATAGAAAGGGTGCTGATAACCCCGTAGCAGATAACTTGTCTAGGTTAGAGAATGTCCTTGATGACCAACTACCTATTGATGATAGCTTTTCTGATGAACAATCAGCTGTCATAAACGCTTCTCGTAATGCTCCTTGGTGTGCTGATTATGCTAATTACATTGTCGCTAAATTTGTATTGCCTTGTTTCACATACCAACAAAAGAAAAAGTTCTTCTATGATTTAAGACATTACTTCTGGGATGACCCACACATTTATAAAGAAGGAGTAGATGGTGTTATTATATGTTGTGTACCTAAGCTTGAACAGGAACATATCCTACGCAAGTGTCATTCCGAGGCCTACGGAGGACACCACGCTGGAGATAGAACTGCACGTAAGGTATTACAATCTGGTTTTTATTGGCCTACTCTCTTCAAGGATGCTCGTAAGTTTGTCTTTTCATGTGATGAATGTCAAAGAATTGGCAATATTAGTAGACATCAGGAAATGCCTATGAATTACTCGCTTGTTATTGAACCATTTGATGTTTGGGTTTTCGATTATATGGGACCTTTTCCAACGTCCAACGGGTATACTCATATATTAGTTGCTGTTGATTATGTTACTAAGTGTGTAGAAGCTATTCCAACTAGTAGTGCTGATCATAACACCTCTATTAAGATGCTTAAAGAAGTTATTTTCCCTAGATTTGGAGTCCCCATATATTTAATGACTGATGGCGGTTCACATTTTATTCATGGTGCTTTCCGTAAATTGCTTGCTAAGTATGATGTTAATCATGGAATTGCATCTCCTTATCATCCTCAGTCTAGTGGTTAAGTAGAATTAAGCAATAAAGAAATTAAATTTATCTTGCAAAAGACAGTTAATAGATCTAGGAAGAATTGGTCTAAGAAACTTGACGATGCATTATGGGCTTATAGAACTGCTTACAAGAATCATATGGGTGTGTCTCCGTATAAAATGGTTTATGGTAAAGCATGTCATTTACCTATAGAGCTAGAGCACAAAGCTTATTGGCTAATCAAAGTGCTCAACTATGATTTCAAACTTGCTGGTGAGAAGAGGTTATTTGATATTAGCTCACTTGATGAATGGAGAACCCAGGCCTATAAGAATGCCAAGTTGTTTAAAGAAAAAGTTAAGAGATGGCATGATAAAAGGATATAAAAGGGTGAATTCAATGTAGATGATCATGTCTTGCTATACAATTCTCGATTAAGATTTTTTGCAAGAAAACTTCTCTCTAAACGGGAAGGGCCTTACATTGTTGAGGAAGTATATCGTTCTGGTGCCATCAAGATCAACAACGCCGAAGGCACAAATCCGAAGGTGGTAAACGGGCAAAGAATCAGGAATTATATCTCAGGTACTCCCATTAATGTTGAAACCAATGTTATCAATACCATAACTCCGGAAGAGCATATTAGGGAGACCATAGCTCCGGCAGGGCTGTTCTACCCGGGAAACTTCCCTCCCGGAGGGGGAAATCAAAGTTATCGTCATCACCAATGATCCTATCATCGAAAGGGGGTCAATCTCCATCGACATCTTCACCAGCACCATCTCCTCTCCAAACCCTAGTTCATCTCTTGTATCCGATCTTTGTCTCAAACCTCAGATTGGTACATGTGGGTTGCTAGTAGTGTTGATTACTCCTTGTAGTTGATGCTAGTTGGTCTACTTGGTGGAAGATCATATGTTCGTATCCTTAATGATAATTAATACTCCTATGATTATGAACATGAACATGTTTTGTGAGTAGTTACGTTTGTTCCTGAGGACATGGGATAAGTCTTGTTATAAGTAATCATGTGAATTTGGTATTCGTTCGATATTTTGATGAGATGTATGTTGTCTCTCCTCTTGTGGTGTTATGTGAACATCGACTACATAACACTTCACCATTATTTGGGCCTAGGGGAAGGCATTGGTAAGTAATAAGTAGATGATGGGTTGCTAGAGTGACAGAAGCTTAAACCCTAGTTTATGTGTTGCTTCGTAAGGGGATGATTTGGATCCACATGTTTCATGCTATGGTTTGATTTATCTTAATTCTTCTTTCGTAGTTGCAGATGCTTGCGAGAGGGGTTAATCATAAGTGGGAGGTTTGTCCAAGTAAGGGAAGCACCCAAGCACCGGTCCACCCACATATCAAATTATCAAAGTAACGAATGCGAATCAAATGAGCATGATGAAAACTAGCTTGACGGAAATTCCCATGTGTCCTCAGGAGCGCTTGCTTTATATAAGAGTTTGTCTAGGCCTGTCCTTTGCTATAAAAAGGATTGGGCTACCTTGATGCACCTTTTCTACACTTGTTACTTGTTACCGTTACAAATTATCTTATCACAAAACTATCCGTTACCGATAATCTCAGTGCTTGGAGAGAATACCTTAGTGGAAACCGCTTGACATTTCCTTCTGCTCCTTGTTGGGTTCGACACTCTTACTTATCGAAAGGACTACGATAGATCCCCTATACTTGTGAGTCATCAATTATCCTTAGTAACTAGAGGACTAAGGAAATATTTCTCTATTATGGAGGTGATAAATAGTTCGTCGTAAAGGGTTACGTCGATGCAAGTTTTAACACCAATCCGGATGACTCTGAGTAGAAATCTGGATACATATAGTGGAGCAGCCATTTGGAATTGTTCCAAGTGGAGTGTGGTAGCAGTGTCTACAGTATGACATAGAGATTTGCAAAGTACACACAGATCTGAATGTCGGAGGCCCGTTGACTAAAGACCTCTCTCACATGCAAAGCATGATCAAACCCCAGAACTCATTGGGTGTTAGATTCATAACAATGTAAATCACATGGTGATGTGAACTAGATTATTGACTCTAGTGCAAGTGGGAGACTGTTAGAAATATGACCTAGAGGTAATAATAAATTGGTTATTATTATATTTCCTTGTTCATGATAATCGTTTATTATCCATGCTATAATTGTACTGATTGGAAACTCAAATACATGTGTGGGTACATAGACAACACTGTGTCCCTAGTATGCCTCTAGTTAACTAGCTCGTTGATCAAAGATGGTCAAGATTTCCTAGACATGGACATGAGATGTCATTTGATAATGGGATCACATCATTTGGAGAATGATGTGATGGACAAGACCCAAACTATAAACATAGCATATGATCGTGTCAGTTTATTGCTACAGTTTTCTGCATGTCAAGTATCTGTTCCTATGACCATGAGATCATTCAACTCACTGACACCGGAGGAATACTTTATGTGTATCAAACGTCACAACGTAACTGGGTGACTATAAAGATGCTCTACAGGTATCTCTGAGGGTGTTTGTTTAGTGGGCATGGATCAAGACTGGGATTTGTTTCTCCGTGTGACGGAGAGGTATTTTAGGGCCCACTCGGTAATACAACATCACAATAAGCCTTGCAAGCAATGTGACTAAGTGTTAGCCACGAGATCTTGTATTACGAAACGAGTAAAGAGACTTGCCGGTAACGAGATTGAACTAGGTATAGAGATACCGACGATCGAATCTCGGGCAAGTAACATACAGACGAACAAAGGGAATAGCGTACGGGATTAACTAAATCCTTGACATAGAGGTTCAACCAATAACGATCTTCATAGAATATGTAGGAACCAATTTGGGCATCCAGGTCCCGCTATTGGTTATTTACCATAGTGGTGTCTCGTTCATGTCTACATAGTTCTCGAACCCGTGGGGTCTGCACACTTAAGGTTCGATGACGTTTCGGTAGTATGGACTTATATATGGTGGTGACTGAAGGTGGTTCGGAGTCCTGGATGAGATCCTGGATGTCACGAGGAGTTCCATAATGCTCCGTAGGTAAAGATTGATATATAGGAAGTCTTGTTTTGGTCACCGGAAAAGTTTCGGGTACTTCGGTAGTGTACCGAGAGTGCGAGGAGAGTACCGGGGGCTATCGGGAGGGGTGTCTCGAGCCAAAGGACCTCATGGGCTATGGGAGGAGTCAAACCAGCCCGTAGGGGTCTGGCCTAACCCCCCACTAAGGCCCATGTGGCTAGGGGTGGGAAAAACCCAAAGGTGGAAAAGGTGGGAAGGGTTTCCAAGTGGAGAGGAGGAATCCTACTCCTAGTAGGATTGGAGTAGGACTCCTCCACCTCCAATTTCGGACAGACCTTGAGGGTTTGATGCTGCCTCCTCCCCTACCTCCCTCCTATATATACTAGAGGATTTAGAGGAGAGAGCTAACCCTAATTTCCACATGCTCCCTCTACTTCATCTAGATCGTTTTCTCCTCTAGTCTAGTTCGGCGGTGCTTAGGCGAAGCCCTGCAAGAATAGTTCCACCACCATCACCGCTACGCCATCGTGCTGCCATAGAATCAAGAAGGCGGAGATTGTCTTGCTGGAACAAGAAGGCGGAGATTGTCATCGAGCTGTATGTGTGCTGAATGTGGAGGCGTGGCCCGCTCGGCGCTAGATCGGAAGGAGCGTGATCAGGATCGCGAGACGATTCTTGATTTGATCGCGAGACGGATCATGATGGGATCGCGGGACAGATCGTGATTGGATCGCGAGAAGGATCATGATGGGATCACGGGATGCTCGGCAATTTGGATCATGGAGACGTTCGACTACATCAACCGCGTTTCTTGACGCTTCCCACTTAGCGATCTACAAGGGTAAGTAGATCTGCTCTCCCTCTCGTAGATGCACATCACCATAGATAGATCTTGCGTGTGCGTAGGAATTTTTTGTTTCCCATGCAACATTCCCGAACATAGGGGTGACCCATGGCAGTACAAGGGCGACCCATTCTTGGTCGTTGGCCTGTTATCCGGGGCTGATCCTGCCTCGACTGTGTTCTCTCATTTGCCAATATGGGTCCAGTTACAGTGTATTCCTTTCTACCTCCTTACAAAAGAGCTGACCCAAAATTTGGGAGAGCAGGTTGGGAAGACGTTGCTGATTGATCAGCATGTGAGGGGCAACATCTGCAACAAATTTCTACGTGTGAGAGTGCATCTTCCCGTGTACTCTTCTCTGCTAAAGGATATCACTCTGGCTGATGAGGTAACTCGGGAGGAGGTGATTGTTTTTCTGCACTACAAAAGAATCCCCAACTTCTGTTTGTTTTGCGGCTTCATAGGGCATATGGAAGCCATATGTGATCTTCAAAATGGTGAGAAAAAACTAAGATACTCCAAGGATGTCAGTGTGCATTCTATACACTTTGATGATCCTCGTGCCTGGTACCTTGTTGATAAGATGGGGAAACCAAAGGCCTCACAAGAGGCAAATTCTCCTTGGCATGCCCCTAAGCCAACCTGCAGCTCTGAAGTGCACACTCCAAATGTGGTTGTGGTGCTGAAAACGGTTGAGAAAGTGAGTGAAGAGGTTGCTCGGCTATCAGTGGGAGAATTGATGGAAACTGATCTCCCTAGAAGGGTTCAGACAACATCAATGAAGTGGGGGACGGCTCTGCTAGCGCTCTAGTAGGCACCTCGGCTATTGTAAGTCAGTTGAACGTGAGGGCAGATTCCTATCACATTGGTGATGTTGCCTTGGCTTTGGCAACTAATCCCAACAACATGAAGAACGATGGAGCAAAGGTGCAATCACAAAACAAAGAGTTGGGCCAAATGACTGAACATGATGCAAATGACAAGGAGATGCCCAAGTCTGAAGAAATGACACTGTCATCGTTTTCTCATGACAGATGCCATGGGTCGGCTTATCAAAGGTGGTTGGGGCCGGAGGACGCCGATGGGCTCCGGGAGCGGGATTAGGTACAAGAGGTGGTGACACACGATATACCCAGGTTCAGGGCCCTTCGTGGGAGGAAACACCCCTAGTCCTGCCTGGTCTAGTTTGATGGATGTGTATGTTTACAAGGTTGCTCCTGGAGCTGTGTCTAGAGAGGGAAGAGGGAGCAGCAGGCTCGCCTTCCTCCAATGTGGAGTGTGAGGGTGTGAGCGAAGTATCCCATAGGTGTGTGCGCGAGAGTCGTCGTCCCCGTTGCATGGGGGGCTTGGGGGTTTTATACGCCAACCCCCGTCTTACAATATTCCTAAGGTACATAAGTGAGGGGCCCGGCTGGCAGCCTCTCCGGCTGACCAGGGGGTCCCGCTCCTCGAGCCGTCTCGTCGCCCGTAGTGTCCACCGGCTGAGCGGTCCCATCGCCTTCTAGGGCCCGCCAGCCGGCTCCGCGATTGGCCCCTGCCCACCTGCTACGACACGGGTTGCCCGGGTGGCGTCGTCTAATGTCAGCCGACCGAGGTCTCCGGTATGACCGGCTGCACTGTAGACATGCCGGAGCAGGTAATCAAGTGGGCAGGAGCATGCCGACACTATTCCCCCACCCGGTCACGGTCGCCAAGGTCAGTGGCCCGGACGGCCGAACTATAGCCACCAACACCCGTGCGTCAGCAGCCACTGTGGGTACATTGGCATCCGTCGTGGCTGTCGTGTCATGTCATCGTACCCACGCGCAGAGCGACGGGACGGGTGCCTGCCCGCCCAGAGGTTAATGGGGGAACCGGCTCAAAGGCAGCCGGCCGTGCTCAGCCGGCTGGGGGTCGGACCGGCTCCTCGGCCAGCCGGCCCCGTCCCAGCCGACAACGCGTCCGCTGGGTGTGCACCAGCCAGCTCTAACCAGCCGGCCACGCACTAATTTCTTGAAGCGGGGGAGAGAACCCCGGTGCTTTGGCCTACCCAAGGGTAGTAACCCCGTTAGTAGTCCCCGAAGCCGGTGGGGGCTCGCGTCCAGCGGACGGAGGGGAGTCGCCGGCTTCTTCCCAGCGGTACCCGCCTCCGGCGCGAAGTTGAAAAGCCAACCGGGTCGGTAGTTGAACCCGACGCCTCAGGTCCCGTTGCGACGCTCCGGGCCCCGGACTGGCTCGCCGCACGCCATGCGGCGAGTAATGATGGTGTGGGTCCCACGCACGCGGGTAGACGGGACGTCGCCCTGGGCCTAGCCTGCTAGGCCTTGGGTGCAGCCCAGTAGGCCTCGAGGCACATGCGGGGATCTTCTGCGCCCCGAAGCGGCTGCGGCCCGAGACGCCCGCGCGTGCGCGGAGGTTCCGAGGGAGTGGGCACAGTTAATCCCCACGTCCCACGGTTGTGGCCTCCCCATTTAAAAGGGGAGGGAGGGCAGAGGACGGAAGCACCCATAGTCCATTTGCCCCCTCGTTTCTTCTTCTCTTCGCCTTCTCCGCTCTCTCGCACGTCGCTGCTCTCCTCGTACGCAAACCGCGCCCACACGCCATCCCGCCACCACAATGGCCGAAGGGCGCACAGGAAGCTGGGTCGGGTCCGTGGTTACGGATGCCGCCATCGCGGGTCCCCGCCGCATGCGCATGCTCCCACCGGCGGAGCGCGTGGTTTCCCGCACACCGAGCGACGAGGTGGTGCCCGCGCCGCAACCCGGAGAGTTTGTCGTCTTCGCCTGGCATTTCTCGCGCGGCTTTGGGCTCCCGGTGAGCCACTTCTTCCGTCTGATGATGGATACATTCGACCTTCAACAGCACCACCTAGGCCCCAACGCCATCCTCTACATCACCGGCTTCGTGACGCTATGCGAGGGGTACCTGGGGATTCTCCCCTTCATCGACTTCTTCAACATGCTCTTCTACCTCAAAGCATAGAAGGGAAACTCCTGTGGGGGCGCGGCGGTGTGCTGCCGTGGAACGCGCTTCCCGCACTTCAGCCTCATTGACTCCGTCAAGGGCTGGTATCGGACGTTCTTCTACGTGAAGAACGCCGACCCGTGGTAGGACTACATCCGGCTGCCGACCTTCGTCAACGCGCACTCCTCTGGAGTCAACTGGTCGGAAGCCGCCCCATGCGGAGTGGCTCTTGCGGAGCTCGGACGGCTCGTGTAGCTGAGGACCGGGGAGGGGCTGGTTGCCTCCTATCTGGTGGCGGCCTTCATCTCGCGCTGGGTGCTTCCTCTCCAGATGAGGCCGCACCGGATCTGCGATATATCCGTCCGCCGGGACCCCTGTCGGCTGACGACCGTCGACCTGCCATCGGCTCAGGTGGCGAAGTGGGTGAACGCCATCACGACGTTCAAGCTGGCGCCGACGTCATGGACCTTCGGCAAGGAGCCGTACGACCGCCTCAACCGACCTCCCCTAGTATATTTTGTCGAGGCGGCCTTTTTCGTTTGAATCTTCCTAGCCGGCAGCCGGCATCCGACCTTACTTCTTTGTGCTAACCGCAGTTCTTCATGCGACAGAACACGCCGGATGGCCCACACCCCCAAATCTTCGAGGCGGAGCACGACCACTCCGACTCCAAAGACTACGAGCAGGAAGGCCTGCCTGAAGAGGTGGTTGACTCCTCGGGAGGGGTCGAGGAGCCGGCCGACCCGGGAGTCGGCGGGCCCAGCGGAGCCAGAGGGTCCGGCGCAGCTGGAGAGCCTAGCGGAGATGGTGATTACCCTACCGGTCCGACGATCAGGGACTGGACTGATGACGATGACGATGATGATATGATGATCCTAAACACGCCTCCCCCTCAGTTCAGCAAGGCCAGCACGGGCAAAGCGAGGAGCGGCCAGCTCAGTCCTCGACGGCCGGACCCGCCAGCCGGGCGAAGAGGCCGGCTCAGGAGGAGCCGGCGGACCCTCCACTTGTCCGTAAGCGGGTGAAAGTGGCCGTGCAGAAGCCACTGGCACGCGCCAGGTGGGTTCTGCCCGTCGTTACCGAGTACGTGAGTTTCCTTTTTTTTGCGTGTGTTTCTTTCCGAGTCGTGGGTCGGTGGGTGTTTGACCCTTATGTGTCTTAGGGACCCCATCGAGCTCCATGAAGTGGAGTCGGCGGTTGACCCGACGGACGCCGCCAGCTGGCTGGCCCACGAGCACGGGGCCACGCAGCGGGAGGAGAAGAGGAGGCTCGCGGAGCTGCGAGCCTCGAAGTTCAGAGCACGAGGCGGGGCCTCGCATTCCGGGACTTCGAGCGGCAAGAGGCGGAGGAGGTCCGCGGACCCCACGCGGGCATCCGACTCGGCGGCGGAATCGACCCGTCTGTCAAGGCCCTCGTCGAGCGAGCCGTGAGGGGTGGCTACGGAGCCGGCTGTGCCCCCGCCTGTTGAGGAGACAGCCCGATCAGGGGCGACGACTATGGAGTCGGTCCTCATGGCGACCCGGCCGATGGTGCCGGACGTGACAGCACCCGCAGCCAAGCCGGCCTGGGTCAATGTCCCGGAGGCTTCGGTGGCCCCGCCGGCGGCGGCGGCGGCCATGGAGATGGAGACACCGTCCTTTGCGGTCGCCACTTCGGGCCGGGTGGAGGAGGAGGCAGCGCAGGTGGCGAGCGAGGGGCAGCTGGGGACCGATTCCCATGCCCTCGCTGTCATCAACCCTCCCCCAGCGGCCGGCACCATGGCGAGCATCGAGACGGGTGGCGACGGCAGCCAGGCCCGGAGGTCCATGCAGGACGTGATACGGGACTAGGAGGCGCTGGCGCGCGTCTCAACCCTTCCGGCTCCCCCGGCAGGTGGCCCTGTCCCCGTGTTCGGGGAGTTGGGGAGCGTCCTGGATCGATGTCGCCAGGAGCTGGCCCGGTTCGCGGAGGCGGACGACACCACCTTGCGGCGCGCGGAGGTAAGCATTGTTGTCCTTGTTGAAAGTTTTAGTGGGGGCACGCAAGCGCACCCACTAGGTGTAGCCCCCGAGATGCGGGCCGGCTAACTGGATGATGGGCAGCCGGGCCAGATCTCCTTGTGCATCTTTTGATTTTGGCTTCATGTGGCAGGACAGGAACTCCCAACGGTAGAAGCTGTTTGAGGAGGCGGTCTCCATCCACGACCGCGGCAAGCACGGCTTCTACCGGCTAGAGGAGGAGCTGGCGTGGGTGCGAGGTATGTCAAGTCTTGTGGGGGGGCATAACCCCCGGGAACCGGGCCGGCTACCTGGTAGCCGGAGCGGGCATGGAATTTCCGGATGATGCCCGCTTTGCTTTTCTGGGGAGCTCTCCACCCTCCGGGCGGAGAATACCGAGGCCGTCTCCGAGCAGGACCGGCTGGCGCAGAGCGTCCAGGCGGTCACTTAAGAGAGGGACCGGCTCAGCGCCCAGCTGGCGGATGGGCAGGCGGCCCAAGACCGCCTGAAGGCCGACGTGGCGCGGGAGGTGACGACCAAGGAGAAGGCCGTCAAGGAAGTGGCTGAAGCTGCCCAACGCACCGCCACCCTCCAGAATGAGGTGACCCACCTCGAGAGGATGCTCGAGGAGTGCAGGAAGGCTCTTGTCGAGGCGGAGGCGGCGCTGGTGTCGGAGCGGGACTCCTCGCTCCCCTTTGCCATTGATATGGACGACTCCCTCGAGCGTAAGTACTCGTTTTTATTTTTTTGGCCGTCTGTTTTCTTCTTGCCAGCTCTTGTTTTTGATTTGTCTTCCTCTCCTTCTTCCCTTTCCTCCTCGGGGCGCTTCCCAGAAACCCAGTGCCGCACTGAGCGTGCTGTCGAGGAGCACCGGGAGTGTTTCTGGGCGCGCAGGCGCTCCATCGAGGAGGACTCCGCTTGGGACATGGTGGACCTTGGGCTCTCCATAGAGAACCGGTTGATCCACCTCGAGCGGAGCATGGAGCGGCTAAAGACGTCCGGCAAGGAGGTCATCACTGCCTTGTGGCCGGGCCATGGAGAGGCTCCGAAGAATCGCGTGGCCTTGTGGCTGGAGCATGCCCTGGCCTGGCTCGAGGTATGGAAGGCATCGACATCTCGAGCCGGCACGCAGATGTCGCTCCGGTTCGTCACCTCGTGGTATCGAGGTTTTGAGTTGGACCGGCTGGCCACCATGCGGGATGAGCCTGCTGAGGAGCGGGTGGCCCGAGAGCCGGTCCTCGTCCATCGGGCCAATGAGCTTGCGTCATACGTTGACCCGGACGAGCTCCTGCCGGCCCTTGGCAAGGACGGCGAGCCGGTGGCTGAGGACTCCTTTGGCAACCCCCAAGGTCCGAAGGACGAGGAGGTCGCCGATGAGAGCACCGACTCCAGCACTGAGACGGCTGGGACCTTGGAGGTTGCCGAAGGCCAAGGAAGCCGACCTGAAGGCCGCGACTACCTCCGGGCCGAGAGTCGAGCCGCCCGGCGATGCACCGGCTGGAGACGCGCCGGCTGGTGACGCGCCAGTGGCCTGAGCCCCCGGGCGTCTTATCTTTTATTTTGTTATTTCTCTGCATGTTAGACTCAAGTCCACCCACTAGGGGTGTAATGTACTGAATCGTAATGGTCGTGGGCCTTTCTTATTTTAAACTTGTGTGCTGAATGCTTAATGTGTTTGCCTTTTATGCATGTCTGCTCGTCCTTACTCCTTTTTTCGCTCTTTTGGTTCCGTCTGCTCGGCCCTTTTCCCCTTTGGTTTCATCCCTGCCAGCCCGACAGCAGGGAGCCGGTCTGTAGCTGGGTCGGAGCATTCGCCTTGAGGGAGCCGGTTCTGAACTTAGAAACCACAAGAGTTTTTTTGGGTAAGTTGAGCGGCAGAGGCGAGGCGGTGGTCCGGCTAGACCAAGCCGACAACCCCCTTGCGGTCGATTTTTCGTGTGTGCTAAGTTTCGCTGCCCCGATGCCCCGTTAGCCGGATAGCCGGGAGCCAGTCTATAGCTGGGAGGGGTGGGATGGGCTTGCTTAGCTCGCACTACTTGGTTGATTTTGGGAAAGGCGACCTAGGACTAGCCAAAGAGCCCCCGGGCCCGAGAGCCGGGTCAGGGAGCCGGTGAGTGAGGAGACCTTGGAGGGAAACGAAAAGGGCGTGCCCCAAGAGCCGGCCTGGGGTACCCATTGCATTCATAAGCCCAAAAGGGGAGGGATACATACATACATACACTGGTTTTTCAGCAGTAAAACGGACGAAGGAGCGCCGCGTTCCACGAGCGCTCGGTCTCCTCGTGGGAGGCGTCTCTTTTGCACTTTTGCGGCTTCTGGGCATCTATCAGGTAATACGCGTTGTTGTGCAGCGCCTTGCTGATGATGAACGGAGGAAAACTTGTGCTGTCTGGCTGTCCGCTGGATCCGCCTGAGCACCAAGTCCCCTTCGTGGAAGGAGAGCGGCCGTATCCGTTTGCTGTGGTAGTGCCGGAGCTTCTGCTGATAGATTGTCGTCCGGCTCAAGGCCATTTCGCGGGCTTCTTCGAGTAGGTCGACGCTGTCTTCTCTTGCCTCCTTTGCGTCCTTCTCTGTGTATAGGGCGACCCGAGGCGAGTCAAACTCGATATTGGTGGGGATGATCGCCTCAGACCCATACACAAGGAAGAAGGGCGTGTAGCCGGTTGATCGGTTAGGGGTGGTCCTGAGGCTCTAAAGGACGGTCAGCAGCTCGTCAACCCAGCAGCCAGCTGACCTCACCAGCGGTGTTACGAGTCGGGGCTTGATGCTGGACAGGATTAGGCCGTTTGCCCTCTCGACCTGGCCGTTTGACTGCGGATGAGCGACGGAGGCCAGGTCGAGCCGGATGCCCTGCTTGGAGCAAAAACGCGCGAGCATGCCCTTGGCAAAGTTTGTGCTGTGGTCGGTGATGATGCTATGGGGGACGCTGTAGCGAACTATGATGTCGTTGATGAACCGGACGGCCGTGGGGCCGTCCAGTTTCTTGATTGGCCAGGCCTCGATCCACTTGGTGAATTTGTCGACGGCCACCAGTAGATGTGTCATGCCGCCTCGTGCGGTCTTGAAGGGACCCACCATGTCCAGCCCCCAGACGGCAAAGGGGCATGAGAGGGGGATGGTCTGGAGAGCCGACGCTGGTAGGTGGCCCTATGTGCTGAAGCGCCGGCAGCCCTCGCATTCGTTGCCTAGTTTCTTGGCTGCCTCCAAGGCGGTCGTCCAGTAGAAGCCGTGGCGAAAAGCCTTGGCCACCAGGCTCCTGGAGGTGGTGTGATGCCCGCACTCGCCCTGGTGGATGTCGAGGAGGATCTGCTGACCCCTTTCTGGCTCGACGCACCATTGGAAAACGCCGGTGGTGCTACGGTGAACGAGCTCGTGGTTGATGATGCTGTAGGCCGAAGCCCGACACTGAATTTGCCTTGCCATGGCCTTGTCCAGGGGAGCTTGTCGCACAGAAGGAAAGCCGGGAGGGGCTGGGCCCATGAGGGACCCGAGACGGGGACTGGCTCGGGAGCCCCCAGGCCTGGGTGGCCAGCCACCGGGACCGGCTCGCTAGTCCCCGGGTCGCGGACGGCCGGTGGGGCGTCGACCATCATCATGACAGCCGCGGTGTTGGATCCGGCTGCCTTGGATGCAGCTGGCTCATCTGGTGCTGGCAAGACAACCGAGGTCGATGGAGCCGGTGGTGAAGATGCCGAGGGGGCAGCCAGAGCCACCGATGGGCCGACAATGTCTGCCGGCACGAAGATAGATTTTGATTCTGGGGAAGGCTTGATCGATGGTTTGAGCAGCAGCTCGAGGGAGACGCCGGCTGGGATGGCCTGCCGGGTGGAGCTGATCTTTGCCAGTGCGTCGGCCGCCTCGTTATCCGCCCATGGGACGTGGTGGAACTCACAGCCCTCGAAGGAGCCGGTGAGTTACTGTACGAGGAAGCGGTAGCTGGCCATGTTGGCGTCCCTATCATCCCATTCGCCAGAGATCTGCTACACCACGAGGTCGGAGTCGCCGAAGCATAGGATGCATCTGATGCCAATCTCCTTGGCGAGCTGGAGGCCATGGACGATGGCCTCGTATTCGGCCACGTTGTTGGAGGCGGTGAAGTGGATCTGGAGGGCGTACTTGAGCTGGTCACCTTTCGGGGAGGATAGGACTATGCCGGCACCCAGGCCGGTCCTCATTTTTGAGCCATCAAAATGCATGCGCCAATGCGTGGAGTCTGGGGGAGGCGACACAAACTCGGTGTCCGCCCAGTCGACGAGGAAGTTGGCCAACGCCTACGACTTGATGGCGGTACGAGGTTCGTACTGGATCTCGTGGTCAGCGAGGGCGATGACCCATTTGGCGATCCGGCCGGTGGAGTCCCAGCCGCTCATGATCTCACTGAGCGGGGCCGTGATCACCACGGTGATGGTGTGCTCCTGGAAGTACTGCTTGACCTTCTTGGCAGCGAAGTATATACCATAGCACATCTTCTGGTAGTGGGGGTAGTTTTGCTTGGAGGCGGAGAGGACTTCACCGAGGTAGTAGACGGGGCGATGGACCGGCAGGGATTTGCCCTCCTCTAATCGCTTGACCACCAATACGACGCTGATGATGCGAGTGGTTGCGCGATGTAGGCAAGCAAGGGCTCCTTCTTAGCCGGTGCGGCCAGGATGGGCACGCGGGTGAGAGCCTTCTTGAGGCCGCGAAAGGTCTCGTCCGCCTCGTCGGGCCAGTCAAACATGCCCGGCTTCTTGGAGTGACCCGGCTCAACCAGAGCCATCTTGCGAAGGAGCCCATAGAGGGTCAAGGCTTTCTCCCCTAGCCGGCTGATGAACCGGCTGAGCGAGGCAAGGCAACCGGTGAACTTCTGCACGTCGCAGAGCCGGGTGGGCTTGGGCATGCGCTCGATCATGCTGATCTTCTCTGGGTTAGCTTCGATGCCGCGGGCGGACACAAAGAAACCCAAGAGCTGGCCGGCTGGGATGGTGAAGACACACTTCTCCGGGTTGAGCTTGATCTTTTACTCGCGTAGGTTCACGAAGGTATCTTGGAGATCGACGAGGAGGCTGAAGTGCTTCTTGGTTTTGACGACGATGTTGTCGACATAGACATGGACGTTCCTGCCTATCTGAGGCGGGAGGCACTTCTGCATGCACCGCTAGAAGGTGGCGCCTGCGTTCTTCAGGCCGAAGGACATGGTGATATAGGAGTAGGCCCCGAAGGGCGTGATGAAGGAGGTCTTGAGCCGATCCTCCAGATCCAGCTTGATCTGGTGGTAGCCGGAGTAAGCGTCCAAGAAGGACAACAAATCACAGCCGGCCGTGGAGTCGATGACTTGATCAATCCGTGGTAGGGAGAATGGGTCCTTGGGGCACGCCTTGTCCAGGCTAGTGTAGTCGATGCACATGCGCCAGGTCTTGTTCTTCTTCAGCACCAGGACTGGGTTGGCCAGCCAGTCCGGGTGGAAAACTTCCATGATGAAGCCAGCTGCGAGCAGTCGAGCGATCCCTTCTCGTATTGTACGCCGCTTCTCCTCAGAGAAACGGCGTAGGGGTTGCTTGACCGGCTTGATGTCCGGCTGGACGTGTAGTTTGTGCTCGGCGAACTTCCTCGGAACACCCGGCATGTCCTTGGGGGACCATGCAAAGATGTCCCGAATTCTCACGAAGGAAGTCGACGAGCTTGCCTTCCTATTTGCTGTCGAGGCAGGAGACAATGGTGACGCACTGAGCGGGGTTGTCCGGTTCGAGCAGGATTTGCTTGGTATCCTTGGACGGTTGGATGGAGGCCTCACCGACGGACTACGAGGGAGGAGCCGGCACGGCCGGCTAGCGGGCAGCGAGGGACACGAGCCGGTCGAGCTGCCACTTTTCCTCAACTATCTCTAGGACCTCGACCAGCCGGCTGCCATCTCGAGCGCACTCGAGCGACATCTTGTAGTCACCCGTAATGGTGATGATTCCCTTGTGGCCTGACATCTTGAGCTTGAGGTAGGCATAATGGGGGACCACCATGACCTTGACGAGGGCCGGCCGGACCAACAATGCGTGGTAGGGACCTACGAGGTCCACTACCTCGAACAGCATCGGCTCACGGCGGAAGTGGCCAGGGCCGCCGAAGAGGACGTCAAGCGTGATCTTGCCTACAGGGGAGCAGGACTTCCCAGGCACGATGCCGTGGAAAACTGTCCGGCTTGCCTGTAGGTCTTCTGTTTTCAGCCGCAGCTTGTGCATCGTGTCGAGGTAAAGGATGTTGATGCTGCTGCCAGCATCTATCAACACCTGTAAGAAGCGGCAGGTGCGCTTCTCGGTGACGATGGTGGGGTCGAGGACCAGGGTGTAGCTGCCGGGACTCGGCATCACGACAGGGTGATCTGCCCGGCTCCAGGTGACCGGCTTCTCCGACCAATGCATGAATTGGGGAGTTGCCGGCATGGTGGCGTTCACCTCACGATGGAGGCAGCGTTGAGCATGTTTGCTTGTCTCTTCACCGGTGAAGACGACGTAGCAACTGTCCTGGTTAGGGAACTGGTCATGCACATGACCATCATTTTGGGACGGAGCCGGAGTCGGCGCCGGGGCGGCAACTGTGGCCGGGGCCGGCGCGCAGGCAGGCGGTGTGGGAGGAGCCGGAAGGCCATCCCTCAGGCCAATCACTGTGAGAAGCTGCACTGCCAGAGCGTGCGCGTGGAGGACTTGGCCCCAGAGTGGTTCTTGCAGGGGAGGTCGAGCATCTGCTCGAAGGTGAGCTTGGGCTGCCAGGTAGCCTTGCCAATGCGCTGGCGCTGGCTGGAAGACTGGGAACCGGCTCCTGTTCCTCGATGGTGGTGACCTGCCAGCTCTTGTAGCGGGAGTCCGGCTGGTCATTCTTGCGCTTGTTGTTCTGCGGCTGCTGGCTGTCAGCCGCTGGTCGGGACGCCGCCGGTATTGGTGTTGCCTTGGTGGGCAGGGTCGTCTTGACCCAAATGGCGGAATCGGCCATGGCGTACTTGCCCGCCTTGGTCATGATCTCGGTGAGTGTAGTCGGCTCGAAGCACATAAGCTTGTGCTTGAGAGGGGTGCCGTCACGATAGCCTTCGATGAAGTACTATATGGCTTGCACCTCGTGCACCCCTCACAGGAGTTGTGGAGCTCGGTCCACCGGCTGAGGTAGTCGGGGAGGGACTCGTCCGGCCCCTGAACGCACATGGCTAGTTCACGGGGGCGGTCAGGCCGCTTGTAGGTGCCGGTGAAGTTGCGAACGAAGGCCTCCTCGAAGTCCGTCCAAGTATTGATGCTGCCGGCTGCCAGGCTATTGAGCCAGGTGCGGGCCGAGCCGATCAACATGAGGGGAGCGTAGCGAACGGCTACGCGTTTGTTCCCCCTGGCAATGCCGACCGTGGTGGTGTAGTCGATCAGCTAGTCTTCGGGCTTGGTGGCCCCATTGTACTTCGAGGTGTCTCGGGGGAGCATGAAGCCGGTTGGAAATGGCCCGTTGCGAATCCGAGGGCCGAAACACGTCGGCCCAATCGATCCCTCCTCCTCGAGGAGGGCTGACTGCGTGAGTCGGTCGATGCGGAGGCGAGCATCCTTCTCGCTGTGGGGGACACGTGGTCCGAGCCGGGCCGAAAGCTCGAGGCATATGATGGGTGGAACCGACCGTTCCGGCTCGCGCCACGGGGGTGGTGTATGCCCGCGGCTGCGCCGGCTGCCGGCGCCTCATGGTGGCAGCCGCTGCGAGGCGGGTCGTTGGTGCGTCGGCTATTTACAGCCGATTGCTTGTTCCCCGGCAACTGAGAGGGCTGGGGGTTGTTTGCCCCGACCCGACGGCCAGAGATGCGAGGGGAGGAGGAGTGCTGAGCCAGTTGACGACTAGCAGTCCCCGTACCCTCGCGCTCGAGCCGGGTGCCTTCAGAGGCGGCACCGCCTGCCGCGAGAAGATGTTGCTACGCGTTGGTGGCGTCGATGAGGTCCTTTATGTGACGCTCGTGGGCGACACGTTCTTCGACCTCCAAGGTAGCCAAATCCTCGTAGGCTATCTTGGCGGCCCGCAGGTTGGCTGTGGGGGTGTCATAGACGGGCATGTTGCCACCCAAGACTTTGGCGACCACACGACCGCGGTCGCGCATGGCCCCACACCGGCTGGGCTCAGTGCCAGCCGGGGTGAGACCGTAGGCGGAAGCGTATTCCCGCTGAGCGGCCTCCATGCGGCACCGCATGTCCACGAGGGCGTTGGTGTCCTCGAACAAGAGATGGCGAGCTGCTTCGAGCTCGGCCGTGGCGGCGTCGGGGTTTGCCGTCAGGGCAATAGGAGTGCTCAAGCCCTGAAGGGCCACACCGAGCGGGTTAGAGGTGTCGACATGGGCCATGGCGGCGTCGGCCTCGGCCCGTGCACGTCTAGAGGAGGTGGAGGAGATGATGGCCATTGCTTCCATTCGATCGTGAGAGCCGTTGGACCAGGTCGTAGCGAGTGCGCCCACAACCATGGGCGGATCGGTGTAGAGGAGCACCTGGCTAGGGTACTCGTCGGCGGCCGGAGCTTCCACAAGGCTTAGCCTGCCGAAGCACTCGGTGAGCGCGGCGATGTCGAGCACGAGGTCAATGGAGCTGCCTACAGGACATGTCGCAGCAAGCCCCACGAGCCCGCGGTTTCGCTTGGACGTGCAACGACGACGGGGAATTGCGAGGGGTCCCACCCAGAGCATGAATCCGGCCGGCGCCGCGTACGGCCCCACGATGGGCGCCAACTGTCGTAGTTTTCTCACGACAGATGCCATGGGTAGGCTTATCAAAGGTAGTTGGGACCGGAGGATGTCGACAGGCTCTGAGAGCGGGATTAGGTACAAGCGGTGGTGACACACGATGTACCCAGGTTTAGGGCCCTCAGTGGGAGGTAACACCCCTAGTCCTGCTTGGTCTAGTTTGATGGATGGGTACGTTTACAAGGTTGCTCCTGTAGCTGTGCCTAGAGGGGGAAGAGGGAGCAGCAGCCACGCCTTCCTCCGCTATGGAGTGTGAGGGTGTGAGGGGAGTATCCCGTAGGTGTGTGCGTGAGAGTCGTCGTCCCCGTTGCATGGGGGGCTCGAGGGGTTTTATAGGCCAACCCCCCGTCTTACAATATTCCTAAGGTACATAAGTGAGGGGCCCGGCTGGCAGCCTCTCCGGCTGACCAGCGGGTCCCGCTCCTCGAGCCGTCTCATCGCCCGTAGGGTCCACCGGCTAAGCGGTCCCATCGCCTGCTGGGGCCCGCCAGCCGGCTCCGCGATTGGCCCCCGCCCACCTGCTACGGCACAGGATGCCCGGGTGGCGTCGTCTAGCGCCAGCCGACTGAGGTCTCCGGTATGACCGGCTGCACTGTAGCCATCCTGGAGCAGGTAATCGAGTGGGCGGGGGCGTACCGACACTGTTCCCCTACCTGATCGTGGTCGCCAAGGTCAGCGGCCCGGAAAGCCGAACTGTAGCCACGCGCGCCCATGCATCAGCGGCCACTGTGGCTACATTGGCGTCTATCGTGGCTATCGTGTTGTGTCGCCGTACCCGCGTGCAGAGGGACGGGATGGGTGCATGTCCGCCTAGAGGTCAACGAGGGAACCAGCTCGAAGGCGTCCGACCGTGCTCAACCAACTAGGGGTCCGACCGGCTCCTCGACCAGCCGGCCCCATCCCAGCCAGTAACGCGTCCGTCGGCTGTGCACCAACCGTCCGTAAGTAGCCGGCCATACGCTAATTTCTTGAAGCGGGGGAGAGAACCCTGGTGCTTTGGCCTACCTAGGGGTAATAACCCCGTCAGACACTTTTGGCGGGGTTGACACCTGAACTCCTAACAAAGGCTAATGCTGATGGGAGCTCCAGTGATGATACTAGCAAGCTGTCAAGGATAATGCAGCACAGCAGGCGCCGGCTAACAAGCTGGACCCTCCCAGCATGGTCAAGAACAGAGTCTATCTGAGGAAGAAAGGCCTAAAGGGTGAAAGGTCTGCTGCTCCTATATCACCACTAGCAACAGGCGCGACACAGGCTGTTGTAGCAAGCACTGCTCAAAATGATATGATGATTGCAGCTCAAGGGAAGAGACCTGAAAGCCAAAGTGCAGATCAAATAGGAGGGTATCGCCATGAAGGGGAAGGCGGGTCATGAAACAGAAAGAAAGGGCCTAGTGAGATGACTTCCGTACTAGGAAAGCGAGGAACCAGTGGTCAAGGCGGTGCCGAATTTCTAAGGGCAATGATGAAAGACCATGAAGCTGACCAGTGTAATAGGAAGAAAGGTTCAGAAGAGGCTGCAAAACAGGGGGATGAAGGGGAAGAGGATGACAAGGAAGCTACCGAGCATGGGGCTCTCGGTCAACTGGTGGATGCTAAGGAGGGCATCCACCAGGAGCCATGCCACTGTTAAGCTGGAACTATTGGGGTTTGGGGCAACCCCGCACAGTTCGTGAGCTTGTGGGCCTCGTGCACACATACTTACCCAAACAAGTTTTTATTTTAGAAACTCGGCAAAGCAATGATGTAGTGAATAAGTTAAAATGGAGGCTTGGCCTCAGGTATTGTATCGTGCAACCTGATACGTCTCCAACATATCTATAATTTTTTATGATGGCATGCTATTATATTATCTGTTTTGGATGTTTTATATGCATTAATATGCTATTTTCTACTATTTTTGAGACTAACCTATTAATCTAGAGCCAAGTGCTAGTTTTTGTTTTTTCCTTGTTTTTGAGTTTTGCAGATATGGAATATTAAACGGAGTCCAAACGGAATAAAACCTACGGAATGAAATTTTCTGGAAGGAAACAAGCCATCCAAGGTTGGAGTGCACGTCAGGGGAGGTGCCAGGGCGCCACAAGCCTGCTAGGTGCTGGCCCCCCTCGTCGTGCCTAGCAGGCTTGTCGCCTCCTGGCAGGTCTCCTAACCCTATTCTTTGGCCTATAAATACCCAAATATTCCCACAACATCAAAAAGAGCCACGAAAATACTTTTCCGCCTCCGGAAGCCTCCGTTCGTAAGAGATCCAATCTTGGAGCCTTTTTCGGTAATCTGCCGGAGGGGGTCTCGATCATGGAGGGCATCTACATCAACTACATTGCCCCTCCAATGATGCGTGAGTAGTCCACCATATACCTACGGATCCATAGCTAGTAGCTAGATGGCTTCTTCTCTCTCTTTGATCTTCAATACCATGTTCTTAATGATCTTCATGAAGATCTATCCGATGTAATCCTCTTTTGTGGTGTGTTTGTCAAGATCTGATGAATTGTGAGGTTATGTTCAGATTATCCATGAATCTTATTTGAATCTCCTATGATTTCTTATATGCATGATTTAATATCCTTGCAAGTCTCTTTGAGTTATTGGTTTGGTTTGGCCAACTAGATTGGAAATTCTTGCAATGGGAGAAGTGCTTGGTTTTGGGTTCAATCTTGCGGTGTCCTCACCCAGTGAAAAAGTAGGGGTAGCGAGGCACGTATTGTATTGTTGCCATCAAGGGTAACAAGATGGGGTTTTCATCATATTGCTTGAGTTTATCCCTCTACATCATGTCATCTTTCTTAATGCGTTACTCTATTCTTCATGAACTTAATACTCTAGATGCAGGCATGAGTCGGTCGATGTGTGGAGTAATAGTAGTAGATACAGAATCATTTCGGTCTACTTGATATGGACGTGATGCCTATATGCATGATCATTTCCTTGGATAACTACATGATTATTCGCTTTTCTATCAATTGCTTGACAGTATTTTTTTACCCACCATGATATTTTCCTTCAAGAGAGAAGCCTCTAGTGAAACCTATGGCTGCCGGGTATATTTTCCATCATATATTTTCAGATCTATACTTGCTGCAATTTATTTATATTTTACATTCCGCACTCATTACATCTATCTCTATCGGATCTAATCCTTGAAAATAACCGTGAAGGGATTGACAACCCCTTTATAGCGTTGGGTGCAAGAGTTTGATTATTTGTGTAGGTGCATCCATTGGTGACTTGTTTGTTCCTCCTACTGGATTGATACCTCGGTTCTCAAAAACTAAGGGAAATACTTATCTTCTTCGCTGCGTCACCCTTTCCTCTTCAAGGGAAAACCAACACATGCTCAAGAGGTAGCAAGAAGAATTTCCGGCGCCGTTGCCAGGGAGGATACACATCAAGCCTACCAAGTACCCATCACAAACTCATCTCTTTCATTTACTTTATTTGCCATTTGCCTCTCATTTTCCTATCCCCCACTTCTAAAAAAATTATCGGAAAATATCAAAAAGATTTGCCTTTTTATTCGCCTTCTTTCGTCTGCCCTTTTCTTGCGTGTATGTTTTATCGATACGTTGCCACCATGTGTGAATCCGGGAAGGTTACGATTGAAAATTTTGAGGGTATTACTACTGCTAATCTTGAGAACAAATTTGGATCTTGCTCTCTAGATCATGAATCTAAAAGACCTCCTAATTATAAAGTTAAAACTTTTAAAGTAGGGGACGGTGATATTATTGGGAAGAGTGTTATTCAAGAGTTCTTTGATTTTATTGGAGTAATGCCTATGAACATGAAATCCATTCTTCTTAGCACAAATTGTTATGCTGATGCCATTTCCATGCTTGTTGAAAAATTGGAAAGGAAATTTGTGCACCTTCACCCCGCTTTGCAATAAGTGTTTTATGAACTTCCCAAAATTAATAATCTTAAAGCCAAAAAGATTGCCACAATTATCCTTATGCATGAATTTGATTTCCTCGTACAAGAAGCTAGGGAAAATTTTGCTTTCTTTGGTCGCGCCTAGTAGGCTTGTCGCCTCCTGGCAGGTCTCCTAACCCTATTCTTTGGCCTATAAACACCCAAATATTCTCGCAACATCAATAAGAGCCACGAAAATACTTTTCCGCCACCGGAAGCCTCCATTCCTGAGAGATCCAATCTTGGAGCCTTTTCCGGTAATCTATCGGAGGGGGTTTCGATCAGGAGGGCATCTACATCAACTCCATTGCCCCTCCGATGATGCGTGAGTAGTCCACCATAGACCTACGGATGTATAGCTAGTAGCTAGATGGCTTCTTCTCTCTCTTTGATCTTCAATACCATGGTATTCATGATCTTCATGGAGATCTATCCGATGTAATCCTCTTTTGTGGTGTGTTTGTCAAGATCCGATGAATTGTGAGTTTATGTTCGGATTATCCATGAATATTATTTGAATCTCATCTAATTACTTATATGCATGATTTCATATCCTTTCAAGTCTCTTCGAGTTATTGGTTTGGTTTGGTCAACTACATTGGTAATTCTTTCAATGGGAGAAGTGCTTGGTTTTGGGTTCAATCTTGTAGTGCCCTCACCAAGTGTCAAAGTAGGGGTAGCAAGTCATGTATTGTATTGTTGCCATCAAGAGTAACAAGATGGGGTTTTCATCATATTGCTTGAGTTTATCCCTCTACATCGTGTCATCTTTCTTAATGCGTTACTCTGTTCTTCATGAACTTAATACTCTAGATGCAGGCAGGAGTCGGTCGTTGCGTGGAGTAATAGTAGTAGATGCAGAATCGTTTTGGTCTACTTGATACGGATGTGATGCCTATATACATGATCATTGCCTTGGATAACTACGTGATTATTCACTTTTCTATCAATTGCTTGACAGTAATTTGTTTACCCACCATGATATTTGCCTTCAAGAGAGAAGCCTCTAGTGAAACCTATGGCCCCGGGTCTATTTTCCATCATATATTTTCACATCTATACTTGTTGCAATTCATTTATCTTTTACTTTCCGCACTCGTTACATCTATCTCTATCGGATCTAATCCTTGCAAATAACCGTGAAGGGATTGACAACCCCTTTATAGCGTTAGGTGCAAGAGTTTGATTATTTGTGTAGGCGCATCCATTGGTGACTTGCTTGTTCCTCCTACTAGATTGATACCTTGGTTCTCATAAATAGGGAAATACTTATCTACTTCAGTGCATCACCCTTTCCTCTTCAAGGGAAAACCAACGCATGCTCAAGAGGTAGCACAACCCAGCATCAATAAAGGTGATGGTATCACACTCTTCTATGACGAGTCGGTAATAATAAAGGAGCATGCTGTTCGACCCTGATACATGGTGCGTTAATCCGTCTTAGTCCTAACAGTCTGTAATGGAGAGGAACCTTTGTGTATGGAGAACCAAAGGCCCATGAGAGGCACCACATGTGGGAAATCCTTTGAAGAATTCGCAATAACTCATCTGAACCATGGTTACTAATAGGTGATTTCAATGAGACCTTGCGGCAGAGTGAACACATATCAAGATCTAAACGCTTGAAAAGTAACATGGCTGATTTCAGAAGGGTCTTGGAAGATTGTAATCTCCATGATCTAGGTTTCAAGGGTACTCGTTGGACTTATGATAACAAACAGAAAGGAAGGAACAACGTCAAAGATCATTTGGACAGAGGGGTCGCTAGTCCAAATTGGAACCACCTGTTCAATAATGCGTCAGTGGAACATATCGTGACGTCTAGATCTGACCATGTTCCTATCCTCCTTCGATTTGGTCCCAGGAAGGAGTGTCGTCCTATCAAAAAAAGCTTTAGGTATGAACACATGTGGGAGAGAGGGGTAAATTTATAGGATGCATTAGCTAGTGCTTGGGCTGATGGAGGAGTTGGTGCATCCCTAGACAAGATCGCCATGAAACTTCACAATATGCAAGACATTCTCAGTATTTGGGTGCACCGAGAATTCTACTCAGTCCAAAATAAAATCAAGGCTCTAAAAGATGACCTTAAGGGCCTACGAATGATGCACCAATCACCTGTAATCGAAGGAAAGATTAGAAAAAACATAATCTGAAATAGATGAATGGTTATACAGGGAGGAAATGATGTGGAGACAACAATCTTGGGTGGATTGGATAAGATAAGGAGATAAGAGTACAGAGTTATTTCACTACAAAGCGACTTGGCGTCGGAAGAAAAACAAAATAGCGAAGCTAAAATGCGATTATGGTAGCTGGGCAGAAAGTATGGATGACATTGATGTGGAGATAAACAAGTTCTTCCAAGACTTGTATAAAACAGATGAGGAAGTAATTCCTCATGAACTAATTGATCTCTTTCCAAAAAAGTGGATAGCAGTATGAATGAACTTCTTACTAAACCGGTCTCGAAGAAGGAGATTTGAGACGCTCTCTTTCATATTGGGTCTTTCAATGCCCCGGTACGAGACGGTCTCCTTCTCGCTTCTTTCAGCAAAACTGGTTAACCATGAAGGAAGACGTAATAAAAGCGGTGTCAAAGTTTTTTGATGGCTTAATGCCGGCTAGTGCAATGTTACTATAGTGGTTCTCATCCCAAAAGTAAATAACCCCTTGAGTATCAAGGATTACTTCCCCATAAGCATGTGCAACGTCATCTACAAGGTGATCTTGAAGGTGCTAGTTAACCGGTTGCGTCCTCTGCTTAATGAACTCATTTCAGAAACTCAAAGTGTGTTTATCCCCAGGAGATTGATCACTAACAATGTGATTATTTCTTTTGAGTGTTTTCATAAAATTCAACATAGCAATAATCATCATATTATACCCATTGTGCCTACAAGTTGGATTGACTAAAGCCTATGATAGGGTCGACTGGGACTTCTTAGAAGGAATTATGCGATAGTTGGATTTTGACCAAAAGTGGATACACTGGGTGATGATTTGTGTCAAAAAAAACCTTTTCGATCAGATGTAATGGTCTGTTGATGGACACTTTTAAGCCCTCGAGGGGTCTAAGACAGGGGGATCTGCTAAGCCTTACCTATTCTTACTTGTGGCTGAAGGTTTGTCCACTTTACTACATAGAGAAATTGGGAGAAGCACCCTAACTCCCCTAAAAATCGCTCGTGGAAGCCCATGTGTCTCTAATCTCCTTTTTGTAGATGATAGTTTGCTCTTTTTCAAAGATACCACATACAAAGCAAGAAAGATCAAGGACATCTTAGATTTGTTTTAGGTAAGCTGGGGCCAACTTCTAAGCCTGAGCAAGTGCTCTATGTTGTTTAGTGAGGCTTGCCCAGAAAATGTTAGAAAGGAAATAATGAGAACACTTGAAGTGGAAGCCGCAACTTTTGAAACTAAATATTTGGGTCTCTGGACACCTGAAGGGAGAATGAAGAATGAGCACTTGCAACTGATCTTGGACAAATTCGGGAAAAGGTGTAATGATTAGAATGAGAGGTATATGTCACAAGTAGCAAAAGAAGCAAATGTTAAATCCATCGCCCGATCTTTTCCAACTTATGTCATGGGGGTCTTCAAGTTGAACCAAAGTTTTTTGTGAAAACTATGAAAGAGTTGTTAGAGATTTTTGGTATGGAGACAAAGAAGAGTAGAGAAAGGTTCATTGGATGTCTTGGGAAAATACGATGAGACCAAAGAGGGAAGGTGGCATTGGCTTCTGGGATATGCACCTTTTCAATGGAGCACTACTAGATAGGCAAGGATGGAGATTGCTTGAAAATCCTCACAATTTGTGTGCCCAGGTTCTATAATCCAAATATTACCCCAATGGGGAACTGTTGGATACGGTGTTCACCTCAGATGATTCTCCCACTTGGCGCGGTATTGAATTTGGCTTTGAGCTCTTGAAGAAGGGGCTGATTTGGCGAGTGGGAAGTGGTACAAAAATTCAAATTGAATGCGATTAGTGGATCCCTAGAAATGAAGGCCTTAAAACGGCTAGATTCAAAAGCCGAACTAGATTGAGGTGGGTTAACCAATTAATTTCCCAGGGAACTAAAGAGTGGAACGCTGAGCTCGTCAAGAAAATCTTTTATTCTTTTGATGCAGAAGAAATCTGTAAAACTCAGCTCCCGGCATGGGAAGTTGAGGATTGTGTGGCGTGGCACTATGAAAAGAACTGTGTTTTCACTATCAAGAGTGACTATAGGCTAGTGGATACTCTGAAGAGAAACGGCAAGGAAGCACCATCCAGTTCTACAAGCAAGCCCGGTAATAGAAGCATTTGGGATGTGATTCAGAAGGCAAATATACCAGGGGAAATTTAAAAAAATGGATGTAGAGTGACGACCCAATCTCTGGCTACCAAGCACAATACCTTCAAAAGGTTCATTGTGAAAGAGGACGTATGTGACATATGTGGGATCAAAAGCGAGGATGAATTTCATGTTGTTGTTTCATGTACTCATAGAAGAGCCTTGAGAGTTGCAATGAGGGCTTACTGGGAAATCCCAAAAGAGAATAAGTTTGGAAGGACAAGATACGATTGGGTGCAAAACCTTCAGCCGCCACAATTAACGACTTTCAGAAATATGATTCTGATGATTCTTTGGAAATCTTGGAGCCTTAGAAACAACGTCATTCATGGGGATGGGAAAGATATTGTATTGGGAGGTATGAAGCAACTCCTCAGATTGGAGGATGACATGTTGCTGGCTACTCAGATTAGAATTAATCGTGACAATAAGCACGCAACCTCATTTTTATGTCAGAGTGCTTGCAAGCCGTCCCATCGGAAGCCTGGCATTGGTCTGCACACCTGATCGGTTGGGCAAAAATTAACTGTGACGCCACCTTTCTTCAGGATTTGGGTAACACTTGGGGAGGCGCGGTGGCTCGGGATCACCGAGGCTCCATCTTCACATCTGTCGGACGCAAACTCAGACAATGTTGTTCCATAGAGGAGGATGAAGCTTCTGTTGTTTTGATGGGACTGGCGAAACTAGCTAAACACTACATCGGTCCCATGATTCTGGAGATGGATTATTTAGCAGTGGGACGAGTCATGCGTTCTCGGGAGACTTGCAGATCGCCTTGCTTTGTTGTTCTAGCAGACATTAGGCATGTGCTAGCTGGTTTCTCAAATTTCGTCATCAGTACTATTAATAGGCTACAAAATTCAATGGCCCACGAGATTGCAGTCACTCCTAGAAGGTCGGGTGATCACTTGATGGTTGTTGGCATACATGCCAATGTTAGACAACAAATGATTGCTGAATGTAACCTCACCAGTGCATGATTGTATGCATGGTTCAAAAAAACCTAACGAGTATCAGAAGAATTCTTACATGCAAAAATAGATAAGGATAAATGCACATGTTAATGAAAATAACATTACGATGTTTGATGGTTCTAGTGATTTAAGTAATTATATAACATGAAAAATAAAAATAAAAGACCTCTTTATAAGAACATGTCTGCAGTTTTAGAGTGATCAACAACTCTACCGAATTCAAGCTAAGAATGGTTAAGCATGATAAACCATAGTCATGTTACAATTAAACCTTGTGCACTTGGAGGCCGTCAAGATTTTTCTAGTGTCATATTCGGGGTGTTAAGCGCTTCTGGCGTTTATTTTAAGTGTTGATTATTATTTTGTGAAATAAATTTATTTTGTAAGTATTGAGCAATCATGGGAGAGTATGAACAATTATATTAGCGCGCTTTGATAATTTGGTTGGTCAATTATAAAGTATTGTCTTTTATTGATGCTTAGGTGAGCACATTTGGCTTTATCTCGCATAGGCGAAGGCCATATTCACGACCTTGCTATTCTGGAATTTATGTGTACTGTACAAGTCACTCTTTGATTACAAGAGTCTTTTGTACAACACAACAGAAATGTCACAACAGTGACGCTGCTGCACAATACAAAAAGATGAAGTCTTCATGTCATTAGTTGGTACTGACGCACCAATTATTGACTCGAAATACCATCAGATGGGGTCAACAAGGCATGCTATAGTTATTACAAACTAGCTTTCTTTACTTAATTGATATATCTAAGTTTCATATAATCTTTTAAAAATAATTTTATCATGCTGCTTCATGGTTGAGAAGATATCTAGCTATGAAATGAAACATGATGTATTTATTGTTTAGTCCCGATATTAAAATGGAACAAGGATGATTTGTCAACAACAAGAATGATGTACTCAACAATGCGTCAACGATAATGTCAAAATCAAAAAAGGATACGTAATCTTGGAAGTGAAAATGTACCAATGTGAAGATTATTATATGCTAATATTTGTAGGTGAGGATACCCAATAAAAATAAGTGTATGCCGTGAAATTAAGTGTAAAAGTTTTTGTATATGCACATATGTAATGGAATATTTGGATTATTTGTATTTGATAATATGATTTTTACTGCTATGTAGATTGGGGTTGCACTGCTAGCTCAACCCCAAGCTGCCAATCATAACAGTCACACCAATGACCGACCACATGTCTAGAGATAGTGAGTGATAAGCTACAACCTATCACTACTATGATAGTTAACATTGGCTGAGTTGCTCGTTTCTGGTAACATATGTTACTGGTCAGTCAATTGGCCCGTCTTGTGGAAGAATTTTCATCATTGACTTCGAGGTAAAAACACCTAGATATATAGATGGGCCACTCACACGTCAGTGATAATAAAGGTTAGTGTTATTCAAATTTTTAGTAGTGTGCTAAGACTACAAAAACCGAATACTGGCCAAACTGACGAGGAAAGTTTGCGTAACCAAGAAGAACTCCATAGCGCACGTAAACACGGAGGTTGTATACAACCCTAATAGGAATTTAGACATATTTGGTGCACTTTACATTGGAGGACTTTTGTGCAACCAACAACAACGATCATACTCATTCAATATAAAGTAATGATGTCGTTTTCACCCATGCTTAGAGGGGGTACATGGGAACCATATAGGTCAGCTGGCCACGGTTCTTGAAGGCATCTTGGTTGTTAGGTGACGGTTAATTGTGTGCATCTTTGGGGTTAACGTGATGTGTGTTATGTTGTGATGTGCATCTGAAGTGCTTGTTAGTATGGTGCATAATGCTGCTAAGGTGCCATTTTTGAAAGGCATGAACAGAACATCCCATTGCACACAACAAAATAGTTATGCTTTGCATCTGATTGCCCTAAAAGCACATGTGCAATCTCCCAAATAGCAGGCACAAAAATGTTCGTTTATGAGATGCAGACTACAAAATGAGGTGCAAACCATGTCCCACAACCTATTTCTACTCAACGAGGCTGAGTCGGGCCACACATGCATGAGGTCCAAAATTGAAGCAGGAAACCGAACATGCCCTAAGTCATGCGAATAGGCGATGTTGAAGTTGCAATTGGAATAAGTGATCTTTTGTGCCATATGAACTAGATCATTGTTGTGGTTATCTCCTGAGGGGCACACGACGGGAATGCGTCTTGCAATGGTTGCATGGTTTTCTCCAACCCTAGCATCATGGTTGGGAGGAGGTCTTGCTGATGGACTACTCGTTGGTGTCACAGATGAGAAGGATGATGAGAAAGATCCTTCGAGGGGAATGAGGAATCAATTCTTCTTATGTGAGGAATGAACCTATACTCATTATTTCTTCTCTTGCGAGGCATGGATCGAGAAGCATCAGCTTGTGGTTGATGAGTCCAATTTTTGTGAAAAATTATATTAGTTATTTTGTGCCTACATATAGGCTTTGTGGAATTTTACCCTATTCGCACAATACTTGTTGTCATTATTTAGCAATGTATTTCGGAGCAAAGAAAGTTCTATGGAAGGAATCCTAGGAAGTGGTGGTGAAATCACGTTATTTAATGTGATGATCAACTATCATAAAAGTGTAGAAAAGGCACCAGTGGAGGAGCCCTAATGCTTCAAGAGCCAAAGGCGACCTTCCATACGGGCACACCCGCTCGTATGGGCGGTCATAGCATTAGTGCAGCTATGTCCTATACAAACGTGTTTTACCGCCTTACTATGATGTAGTTTTAAACCGTCACCTTGCATGTGTGTGCGATCGGGGAGGCCTATCCCACATGATACATATAAATCATTGGCGACACTTCCTCCGGTCACACACACTGGGAAAATAGAGCTTGTGTGCGATTGGGAGGCCCATCGCAAACATGTATATTGGATAAGTCATGTGAGATGCACTAGACATCCCATACAGTGAATCCCGTAGATACTTTTCCATTCGTATGGTACATCACACACAATTTTGTACGGAGCATCGTCTGTGATAGGGGTAACCATCACACACACTAGATATAATTCAGTTGTATGTGTTATTCAATACATCACGCACGGTGCCTAGGAGAAAATGTTTGGCATAGGGCTGCCATCACACACACAAATTTTTATGTGGAAACATTGGTGCAAGGTGGCCTAACACACACGTTTGTTGGACGGAAGTCATGTGTGATTGTTCACTCATCCAACACAGCAACTTTCTAGAAAGCGTGTAGGTTTGTTGAGATCATAACCCACGGTGTTGTCTGAGAAACCGTTTGCAATAGGAAAACCCAATAGGTAGCCTAATTGCCCTATTATTTATAATCCACTTAGTAATCAAACAGACATTTCATATCAAGCACTATATATTTCATATTCACATTATGACAACCAGGATTTCATAATGGAAATACATCGAAGTACAATATCATATAGGCATATACTACGTAGCTATCCAATTACACAACATGACCAAGTTTCACATGCAACATCTAAAACCTTTCGAAAGTAGCATCATAGATGGTAAATAGAAAAATGAGTTTCATCTAGAAAAATGTTGAAGTGGAAGATGAATATTGAGCCTTCAATGATGTTGAAGGTTCCTGCAACTTTAGGCCAGTGTGTGTTGAGGATTGCCCGCATGTCGATGTGAAAACCGGCATACCTCGGGGTAGTTGGTACCGAGTTGTGGATCTCGGACAAATGGTAACAGGAACAAGGAGATGATGTTTACCTAGGTTTGGGCCCTCTTGATGGAGGTAAAACCCTACGTCCTGCTCTTGTTTATATCAATGGAGAAGTATCGAGTACAAAGTTGATCTAACTCGAGATCATCAGATGTGTTCTAACTCTAGGGCTAGGTGAATGATGTTGTGTTGATGTCCCCTATAAGCTAAACCCTATGGGTTATATACATTCTAGGTAGGTTATATAAGGTTACAAGGTTGATGTCTTGGCATAGAGACGATGGGAAAGTCTTGGAGTTCATGACAAGCCTTCATCACACGCAGTCCTGATCACGCCCCATCATGCAGCTTCCGAAGTCTATATTGAGAAGGAGGAGGATCCATTGGCCCAATCCATGGAGCCTGGGTCGACTAGGTTAGGGCTCCTTATTCCAGGACATCGTCAGTAGCCCCCTTAATTGGTCTTCGACACCGAGGATGATGCTCTCGGACTTTGATTCCCGTAATCTTCGGCTCAATAGGCGAGTTCCCTTGATTCCTCCAGCTTAGTTTCAGAAAGTTTTTGGCTAGGTTAGCGACTCTGCCCGGTGGGCCCATCACCATCGCACATGGAGTATAATTACTGACCTTCATAACAACCTCTTGCGGGATTTGGACCGCTTGATGGTGAAACATCAAAGTGTCAGCCTATTCCCCTTTTTTTCTAGTAAGCCAGGCATGCCAATTTACCACGCACCTGACCCCTTCTTTCAAGCAAATCACGTAAGAGCCCCACTTCTCCCAAGTCTACCCTTGAGAGTTCTTCATGGCGAGCGATGCTGGACCTTCGTGGTGCTCCCATGGTCCTATTAGAGGTGACTGGGGATGTTGCGCCATTTTGCGCCTCCAACTGGAGCGCTTGGACAAGCAAGGATATCTGCCAGATTCAGATCTGATAGCGACTCGCTCCGGTTTGACATCTGTGAATGGACAAGTGCATGTAGAAAATCACCCTAATCCTCAAGAGGGAGAAAGGGTATGCTTCGTTTCCTTCTTATTGCATGGCTTAAGGTTTCCCATTCACGCCTTTGTTCGGGGCCTATTGGAGTTCTATGGGCTGCAGCTTCATCACTTCACCCCCAACTCTATTTTACATATTACGGGGTTTGTTGCCCTTTGCGAGGTGCACCTCGGATGCGAGGAACACTTCGGGATATGGATAAAGTATTTATGCGTATTGCCATGTTCTTCTAACGAGAAGTTGTATGAGGTCGGGGCAGCCGAAGTCTTCCGCATTGAGGGGACTGAGTATCCATTAGGCACACCTCAGGAGGATACCGACGTCTAGCCAACCGAGTGGCTCTATGTACACAATGTTCCTCTCCTCGATTCCCTTCGTTTTCCATGGAGCCCTTGAGGAGGCGTTATAGCTCGAGGCCGCGTGTCCTCTCAAGAGGAGAGTGCCGAGGTTACCAAGCTAGAATCTCGGGTGAAGAAATTGACGAGCACTGTCCTTACTATAATAGACGTAATGTCCACGGTGATGAACCAATGAGTCCAACTGCTTCAGCAGTGCCCTTGTCTGTTGTGTGAGTTCAGCGGAAGTGAAGATGCCTCACGAACAATCCAGGAGGACCTTTTTGACCAACCATCCTTTGGATCGATGTTGGCTGGTATTTATCAAGGGACGACGGGGGACTTCGCAAAGTGGAAATTTCGGGACGAGCTGTCCTACTATAACCCCACCGACATAGTAAGTTTCTCCAACTTCCCTCGTCCATCCGAAGTATTCGATAATTTATGTAACCAACCATGCACTAGTTTTGAAGAAAGATGGAGGCGTTGGGTTGAGGCCATAAGGAGCCCGACACCCGATCCAGAGTCACACTGTCGAGCCGAGGATCCCCTCTTTAACAAGGATAAGGATCCAACTCTTATCTATGAAGGGCGGAAATTTTTCTTGGAGAGACTTGATGGCTCGACGAAGGCCATCGCCCCCGACATTCGTGGGACGAGGCCAGCTTCATAGGCAACACTCCCTTCCTGAGGGAGTCCTGGTTTAAGGGGTCCTCAGGAGGCCGACCTGTTTCTTATGGGTCGGACTGTATGGGTTTCTTGTTGAGCATTGGATCGATCGAAGGCCCTGTCTCTAGGAAGGAGGCTTCGGGATCATGGCGTGTCCTCCACGTTTGGAGTAGTGAATGGGCATGTTTATCCCTTCGACGTGTAACCAACTACGTGTAAACTCTAGGTACCCTTGGCATCTATATAAGCTGGAGGGTTTTAGGTTGTTTGATCTCGAGGTCGATCGACTCTGTAACCTACATATCAAGCAGTAAGTAGGGTATTACCTCCATAGGAGGGCCCAAACCTGGGTAAACATTGTCTCCTTCGTCTCCTGTTACCACAAATTCTAGTCTCACAACTCGGGACCCCTGATACTTCTCCAACGTATCTATAATTTTTGATTGTTCTATGCTATTATATTATCTATTTTGGATGTTTTATATGCATTAATATGCTATTTTATATTATTTTTGGGACTAACCTATTAATCTAGAGCCTAGTGTCAGTTTCTGTTTTTTCCTTGTTTTTGAGTATTCCAGATAAGGAATATTAAACGGAGTCCAAAGGGAATAAAATCTTCGGAATAATTTTTCTTGGACCAGAAGCAACCCAGAAGACTTGGAGATGAAGTCGGGAGAGCCGCCGTGTGGCCACAAGCCATAGGGGCGCTAATAGGGGGGTAGGGCGCGCCCCTAGCTTGTGGGCCCATGACAGCTCCCCTAACCTATTTCTCGGCCTATAAATTTACAAATATTCCCTGTATACCAGAGAGAGCCACGAAAACACTTTTTCACGCCAGGAGCCTCGGTTCCCGTGAGATCCAATCTTGGAGCCTTTTTCGGTAATCTGCCAAAGGGGGATTCGATCACGGAGGGCATCTACATCAACTCCATTGCCCCTCCGATGATGCATGAGTAGTTCACCACAGACCTTCGGGTCCATAGATAGTAGCAAGATGGCTTCTCCTCTCTCTTTGCTCTTAAATACCATGTTCTTCATGATCTTCATGGAGATCTATCCGATGTAATACTCTTTTGCGGCGTGTTTGTCGAGATCCGATGAATTGTGGGTTTATGTTCATATTATCTATGAATATTATTGGAGTCTTTTCTGAATTATTATATGCATGATTTCATATCTTTACAAGTCTCTTCGAGTTATTGGTTTGGTTTGGCCAACTAGATTGGTAATTCTTGCAATGGGAGAAATGATTAGTTTTGGGTTCAATCTTGTGGTGTCCTCACCCAGTGACATAGTAGGGGTAGCAAGGCATGTATTGTATTATTGCGATCAAGGATAAAAAGATGGGATTTTCATCATATTGCTTGAGTTTATCCCCTACATCACGTCATCTTACCTAATGCATTACTCTGTTCTTCATGAATTTAATACTCTAGATGCAGGCAGGAGTCGGTCGATGTGTGGAGTAATAGTATTAGATGCAGAATCGTTTCGGTCTACTTGACACGGACGTGATGCCTATATGCATAATCATTGCCTTGGATATCTCCATAATAATTCGCCTTTCTATCGATTGCTCGACAGTAATTTGTTCACCCACCGTAATAGTTGCCATCATGAGATAAGCCTCTCGTGAAACCTATGGCCCCTGGGTCTACTTTCCATAATGTATTTTCAGATCTATAAACCATAAATACCAAAATACTTTGCTGCAATTTATTTACCTTTTACTTTCCGTTCTCATTTACATCTCTCTCTATCAGATCCAATCCTTGCAAATAACCATGAAGGGATTGACAACCCCTTTATAGCATTGGGTGCAAGAGTTTGATTGTTTGTGTAGGTGCATCCATTGGTAACTTGCTTGTTCCTCCTACTGGATTAATACCTTGGTTCTCAACAACTGAGGGAAATACTTATCTACTTCGCTACATCACCCTTTCCTCTTCAAGGGAAAACGAATGCAAGCTCAAGAGGTAGCAAGAAGGATTTCTGGAGCCGTTCCCTGGGAGGAAATATAGCAAGTCAAGACAAGATCTACATCAAGCCTACCAAGTACCCATCACAAACTCATCTCTTTCCTTTACATTATTTACCATTTGCCTCTCGTTTTCCTCTCCCCCACTTCTAAAACGATTTTCAGAAAATACCAAAACGATTTGCCTTTTTATTCGCCCTTCTTCCGTTCGTCTTTTTCGTTTGCTTTTCGTTTTCTTGTGTATTAGATCGACTAAAACTCATGGCTAGCCTTGCTACTATCATTAGTACTCCCGATTATAAAGTTCTTAATTTTAAGCAAAGGGAGGGAGAAAACTTAAAGGATGCTTGGTATAGAATTTGCAATTCTCAAAATAGATCTAATCATAAGCAATCTACCACCGTTCTCCTTCGCAATTTTTATGTGGGTGTTTCTCCTTGGAATAGATATGTTTTGGCTACCATTACGAGAGGGAATTTCTTGGGAAACAATACCTTTGATTATTATAATGCTATGACAAATTTGGTAGGTTCACCCCCGCTCATGGTTGATGAAACAATCTTGAATTTGGAACATGTGATGCGAAGGCTTGATATCATTGAAAATAAAGTTGCTACTATAGATCTCATTAAAAACCTGGATAAAAAGATCCATAATCATATCACTCAATATGGATCTAAGGTAGGAGTTACTCTAAAAAACCTTAGGGAAAAGGAACCCATAGTTAATGAAAAATTGGATCAAGATTTATCTAGAATTGAAAAGCTAGAGGATATTATTACCAACTTGGGTTCCGCTTTTGCCTCTGTTCAAACCACTCCAAAATTTCCTCTTTCTAAGGCTGCCAAAGTTGTTTATGTTCCTAAGAATAAGGGTGAATCCTCTAGTAAAGGGGATGAAGACCTTAAGATGATAAGTATTCACATTAACTTTATTAATATTTTCCAGGAACCTATTGCTACAAGTGAATTTCTTGATTTCTTGCCTAGGAGTATGATTGTTGATAAAACCAAAGAATCGCCTAGGGTTCACAAGTGTACAATTGATGGATTGCATACCAAATATGACAATACCTAGATCTATAGTGTTTTGCCTAGCTAGGGGAGTTAAACAATTGCGCTTGTTGGGAGGCAACCCAATTTTATTTTGCTTTCTATTTTTTGTTTCTGTTTTGGTGTGTTTTGCACATTATTACTTCTGTAATAATTGTGTTTTCTTGTTTAAATTAGTGTTTGAGCCAAGTAAGACCTTTGGGATGGTCTATGGTGTTTGCAATTTGATTTTGCTGAAAAACAAAAACTTTTGCTCCTAGTCCAGGAATTTGGTAAATTCACTGGAACGTGATTTTGATTTGAAAATTTGACACAAGATTGATATAAAAATTTCCTTGATTGTCCTAATTTTTCAGAATTTCTGAAGTTTCAGAAGTATTCGAAGTCTATAGATTTGCTACAGACTGTTCTGTTTTTGACAGATTCTGTTTTCTTTGTGTTGTTTGCTTATTATGATGTATCTATGGGCTGTATCGGGGGGGGGGGGGGGTTGAACCATGGAAAAGTTAGAATACAGTAGTTGTTACAAAAATATAAATAAAGAATGAGTTCACAACAGTACCTAAGTGGTGATTTATTTTTCTTATACTAATAGATCTCATGAGTTTTCTGTTGTGAAATTTTCAAGTTTTGGGCGAAGATTTGATGGACTATGGAATAAAGAGTGGAAAAAGCCTAAGCTTGGGGATGCCCAAGGCACCCCAAGCCATATTCAAGGATACAAAAAAGCCTAATCTTGGGGATGCCTCGGAAGGCATCCCTTCTTTCGTCTTCAATCCATCGGTAAATTTACTTGAGACTATATTTTTATTCACCACATGATATATGTTTTGCTTGGAGCGTCTTATATGAGATGAGTCTTTCTTTTTAGTTTGCCACAATCATCCTCGATGCACACATCTTTTTGAGAGGGACACCCTGAATCGTGAATTTATTAGAATACTCTATGTGCTTCACTTATATCTTTTGAGCTAGGCAATGTTGCTCTAGTGCTTCACTTATATCTTTTTAGAGCATGGTGGTGTTATATTTTATAGAAATTGTTGAACTCTCGTACCTCAATTATATTATTTTTAGAGTTTCTTAAAAACAGCATGGTAATTTGTTTAGATTATGATTTTAGTCCTAATATAATGGGCATCCAAGAGGGATATAAGAAAAACTTTCATATTAAGTGCATGGAATACCATGAGAAGTTTGATTCCTTGCATATTGTTTTGAGATAATAGAGATAGTAATATGAGAGTCATGATAGTGAGTAGTTGTGAATTGGAAGAGATACTTGTGTCAAAGTTTGTGATTCCCGTAGCATGCACGTATGGTGAACCGTAACAAAGTCGGAGCATGATTTGTTTAATGATTGTCAACCTTTGTGTGAGGGTCGGGAGCACGCGATGGTTAACTCCTACCAACCTCTCCCCTAGGAGCATGCGTCTAATGCTTTGTTTGACAACTAATATACTTTTGCAATAAGTATGTGATTTCTTTATGACTAATGTTGAGTCCATGGATTATACGCACTCTCACCCCTCCACCTTTGCTAGCCTCTCTAGTACCGCGCAACTTTCGCCGGTACATCAAACCCACCTTCCTCAAAACAGCCACCATATATTTTCCTCAAAACAGCTACCATACCTACCTATTATGGAATTTCCATATCCATTCTGAGATATATTGCCATGCAACTTCCACCGTTCCGTGTTTCATGACATGCACCATCACTTTCATCCTGCATATAGAGTCATATTTTCTTCTAGGTATCGAGTTGTAATTTTCTTTTTGAGTTGTAAGTAAATAAAAGTGTGATGATTTTCATTATTAGAGCATTGTCCCGTGTGAGAAAAGGATGATGGAAGCCATGAATCCCTCACAAGTTGGGATGAGTATCTGGACTTTACAAAAAAAAGAGGCCAACAAAGCTCAAATAAATAAATAAAAAGAGGCCAAAGATGCCCACCAAAAAAGAAAAAAAAGAAAAAAAGAAAAAAAATAAATGAGAGAAAGAGAGAAGGGACAATTGCTACTATCTTTTCCACACTTGTGCTTCAAAGTAGCACCATGATCTTCATGATAGAGAGTCTCCTGTTTTGTCACTTTCATATAGCTAGTGGAATTTTTGTTCATGATGCACGTCCACTTAGTTTCTTCTTGAGCTTTCATACACTTATAGCTCTAGTGCATCCGTTGCATGGCAATCTCTACTAACTCACATTAATATCTATCGATGGGCATTTCCATAGCCCGTTGATACGCCTAATTGATGTGAGACTATCTTCTCCCTTTTTCCTTACAACCTCCACCATATTCTATTCCACCTATAGTGTTATATCCATGGCTCACGCTCATGTATTGCGTGAGAGTTGAAAAGGTTTGAGAACACCAAAAGTGTGAAACAATTGCTTGACTTGTTCATCGGGGTTGTGCATGATTTAGATACTTTGTGTGGGGAAGATGGAGCATAGCTAGACCATATGATTTTGTAGGGATAACTTTCTAAGGCCATGTTATTTCGAAAGGACACGATTGCCTTGTTGGTGTGCTCGAAGTATTACCATTTTTATGTCAATATTAGACTATTGTTTTGAATCTTATGGATTTGAATATTCATGCCACAATAAAGAATATTACATGGATAAATATGTTAGGTAGCATTCCACATCAAAAATTATGTTTTTATCATTTATCTACTCAAGGACGAGCAAGACTTAGCTTGGGATGCTTGATACGTCTCCAACGTATCTATAATTTTTGATTGTTCCACGCTATTATATTATCTGTTTTGGATGTTTTTATATGAATTAATATGCTATTTTATATTATTTTTGGGACTAACCTATTAATCTAGAGCCTAGTGCCAGTTTCTGTTTTTTCCTTGTTTTCCGTATTGCAGATAAGGAATATTAAACGGGGTCCAAACGGAATAAAATCTTCAGAATAATTTTTCTTGGACCAGAAGCAACCCGAAGACTTGGAGATGAAGTCGGGAGAGCCGCCATGTGGCCACAAGCCACAGGGGGTGCCCGGGGGGTAGGGCGCGCCTCTGGCTTGTGGGCCCACGGCAGCTCCCCTGACCCTATTTGTCGGCCTATAAATTCACAAATATTCCCTATATACTAGAGAGAGCCACGAAAACACTTTTCCGCCACTAGGAGCCTCGGTTCCCGCGAGATCCAATCTTGGAGCCTTTTCCGGTAATCTGCCGGAGGGGGATTCGATCACGGAGGGCATCTACATCAACTCCATTGCCCCTCCGATGATGCATGAGTAGTTCACCACAGACCTTCGGGTCCATAGCTAGTAGCTAGATGGCTTCTTCTCTCTCTTTGCTCTTAAATACCATGTTCTTCATGATCATCATGGAGATCTATCCGATGTAATACTCTTTTGCGGTGTGTTTGTCGAGATCTGATGAATTGTGGGTTTATCTTCAGATTATCTATGAATATTATTTGAGTCTTTTATAACTTCTTATATGCATGATTTCATATCTTAATTTTTGCAATGGGAGAAGTGCTTAGTTTTGGGTTCAATCTTGCGGTGTTCTCACCTAGGGACTTAGTAGGGGTAGTGAGGCGCGTATTGTATTGTTGCCATCAAGGATAAAAAGATGGGGTTTTCATCATATTGCTTGATTTTATCCCTCTACATCATGTCATCTTACCTAATGCGTTACTCTGTTCTTCATGAACTTAATACTCTAGATGCAGGCATGAGTCGGTCGATGTGTGGAGTAATAGTAGTAGATGCAGAATCATTTCGGTCTACTTGACATGGACGTGATGCCTATATGCATAATCATTGCCTTGGATATCTCCATAATTATTCACTTTTCTATCAATTGCTCGATAGTAATTTGTTCACCCACCGTAATACTTGCCATCATGAGAGAAGCCTCTAGTGAAACCTATGGCCCCCGGGTCTACTTTCCATAATATATTTTCAGATATATAAACCAAAAATACCAAAAATACTTTGCTGCAATTTATTTAACTTTTACTTTCCGTTCTTGTTTACATCTATCTCTATCGGATCTAATCCTTGCAAATAACCGTGAAGGGATTGACAACCCCTTTATAGCGTTGGGTGCAAGAGTTTGATTGTTTGTGTAGGTGCATCCATTGGTTGCTTGTTCCTCCTACTGGATTGATACCTTGGTTCTCAACAACTGAGGGAAATACTTATCTACTTCGCTGCATCACCGTGTCCTCTTCAAGGGAAAACCAACGTAAGATCAACAGGTAGCAACCCCCTACCCGAGATCCGCTGGTTTTGACACCGACATTGGTGATTTCATTGAGATTTCTGCTGAGATCACCGAAGGTATCGATGGCCCACATCATCATGAACGAAGAGGTCCGCAACGTGGACACCTTTGCCCCATGACAGATCTTCGCTTTTGGCAGCATTGTGCTGCACGCTGACTCGACCGGCCATCTAGGCCGGGTCGGGAGCATTGCCTCTGATCAAGAGGTTAGATTTGGGAACCTAGAGTTATCCATGGACTCTCGGGGTGATCTTTCGCTAAGCGGGCTCGTATTCTTGCCTGCCACGCCCTAATACTCTGAGGCTTTAACCCCGGATCCCTCTTTCGGTCATGTCCACAGGATTTCCCCCGGCAATGACCTGACTCTTAGTCCGGATCCAGCCATAGTGCCAGATGACCGGATACCTATTCCTACTGAACACTCCCCTAGCACAGACACAACAAAGGTCAACTCCGAAAGCTACAAGAAGGTTGACCCGATTGAGCTCTCGATACTCAACAAGGCCCTAGATCAGATCTCGTCAATGAAGATTACTGATGACCCAACCCCGATCCATGCTCAGATCGGTCTTAGGGCGGGTGAGGATGAATTTTTCGTCCCGCCCACCACCCACTTGATAGTCACAGTCGAAGATTTAACTGACATGTTGGACTATGACTCCAAGGAGGCAGAATACATGGATGAGGAAGATTGCGCTCCCACCCCGTTAATGTCGGGTGATGGGCCACCACCTTCACGTACGATGTCTACATGGTGGACACTCCAGTCACTAATGGAGAGAACACGCCTAAAAACGATGGCAACAATTTGGGTGAAGCGTCGTCAAGGCCTCGGAAATCACATAAACAGTCAAAAGGCAAAAAGGGAAGGAAAGCTATCATCAGCACTAGGGACGGAGATACTCCGGAAGATCTCGACGACCCCGATATCCCCGAACACCCGTTAGAGGGTCAGGAGAGGCCTGAAGACCAGTGCAACCCCGATGACCTAAACGATTCCGAGGACGATTATTACCTCCCCCTGTAGAGGAGGAGGACATCCCAAAAGCCAATGACTTTGACATTCCCGATAACCATGAAGATCAGGAACTATTCAGGCAACATCTTATAGCCACAGCCCAAAAAAAGGCAGCTTAAAGCCGAACAAGACAACCTCAATGATCGGTGGATGAGAGTCCTTGCAGCTGCGGAAGGATACGGTACCGGTCTGTCAGACCAACCTAAGAGCTATCCACGCAGAAGGTTGCTGCCGCAATTCGACGACGAGCTCACTGACACATCTTCTCCCAAACATACCCCATACAATAAGCCAGACCGCCCCCCTTGAGGGCGCGATAGGATGGCTGACTACACCGGTTATAGGCCGGTGATACCCCAAAGACGGGGAAAGAGCCAATAGAGCCCGATGACAGGTTCGACCTGCGACACGACCTGGACAATAGGGCAGGTCGCACAAGATCCATCTAAGGATCCAGAGGGTACTCACTCAATCAACAGGACAGGTACCGGCCCTGGCTCGACCGCAACAACAGAGGCCAGGAACGAAACTGGGCTAGAACAGATGCCGATCACCGGTGCGACATAGCTCAGGTCAAAGGCGCCGCCCACCCACTGTGCTTCACGGACGAGGTGATCCAACATCAGTTCCCGGATGGGTTTAAACTCGTAAACATAGAGCAGTACGATGGGACAACTGACCGAGCTGTATGGATTGAGGATTTCCTCCTCCACATCCACATGGCACATGGAGATGACCTCCACACCATCAAATATCTACCTCTAAAACTTAAGGGGCCAGATCGACATTGGTTGAACAGCCTCCCCAAAAACTCCATAGGATGCTGGGAATACCTAGAGGATGCATTCCGATCTAACTTCCACGACACCTATGTTCGGCCGCCAGACTCCTCTGATTTGAGCAACGTCGTCCAGAAGCCAAGAGAGTCTGCGCGGCAATTCTGGAATTGGTTCTTGACCAAGAAAAACCAGATTGTCGATTGCCCGGACGCCGAGGAAACAACCTCCTCCCGGCACAATATTTGGGATGAATGGTTGGCCCACCAGCTCGGCCAGGATAAACCTCGGAATATGTCCGCCCTTACATCCCTCATGCCCCGCTTTTGTGTGGCGAGGATAACTGGCTCGCAAGGCGGAGCCACAACCCCGAAGACAATGGAACCTCCGAAGTTTGGGATGGAAACAGAAAACCAAAAGCAATAAGAGTAACTGTCAGCACAATAATAGTGATGTCGATGACACGGCCGTTAATGCCGGCTTCCACAATTCCCGACCCGGGCAGCGGAAGAAGCCTCCTAAAGGCAATCACGATGGACCCACCCTGCTGGAAAAGGTCATGGAAAGGCCCTGCCAAATCCACGACACTCAAGAGAAGCCCGCCAACCACACCAACCTTAACTGTTGGGTATTCAAACCCACACTGCAAGGACGAGGATGAGCCTCGGGGTCTGATTGGTGGCGGACAAAAGAAGTTCCCTTCATAGGTGAAAACAGTAAATATGATATACGCCACCCATATACCAAAGAAAGAGAGGAAGCGTGCCCTTCGGGAGGTCCACGTCGTAGAGCCTATAGCCCCAAAGTATAACCCATGGTCGGCGTACCCGATCACCTTTGATCGACATGACCACGCGACCAGTATCCATCATGGAGGTTCGGTCGCCCATGTCCTAGACCCCATTATAGATGGGAATCACCTCACTAAAGTCCTCATGGACGGAGGAAGTAGAGTAAATCTGATTTACTCAGATACGGTGAAAAAGATGGGTATAGATCCGTCAAGGATCAAACCCAGCAACACTACCTTTAAAGGAGTGATCCCAGGCGTCGAAGCCTGGTGCACGGGCTCCGTAAGCCTGGAAGTAGTGTTCGGCTCGCCCAATAACTTTCGAAGCGAACATTTGATCTTTGACATTGTGCCTTTCCGTAGCAGATATCATGCCCTGCTCAGTCGTACAACGTTTGCTCGCTTTAACGTTGTCCCACACTATGCATACCTCAAGCTCAAGATGCCCGGCCCCAAGGGGGCATCACTATCAATGGCAACACAGAGCGCTCCCTTCGCACTGAGGAACATGCATTGGCCCTGGCGGACGAATTCCATTACAATGATGATCGGCAAATGCCGGCACCTGCCATCAAGGTACGAAAGGTTGGGAAGCGAGCTCATCTTCAGCCCAAACTCTCAGAACCTTCTTCTCCCCGTAAATAGGGAATCGTCCCCATCGTGCAGCCCTAGAACCAACGAAGTACGGGCCAAGGAGGCACATCTTCGCGCTCAAAATTCCGTGGGCAGCGGTGCGGAAAAAAGGTAAGTGTTCGGATGGGCCGAACTACTATCATCAAATGTCTTCGGACACACTATAGGTACCATCAAGGGCCTGCTAAAGGCGTAAATCTCATCCACACTTCGGTGACTTCTCAAGACCTTGTTTGCAATATCCATTCGCCGAACAGTACCACCCATTTAGGTGCACCATTCCCTAGGAGGCGCGGGAGTAGACAAGCAACATGGCATATCGAGGATGTAAGGTCGCCATTCGAAGACCCCTGGTACAACCACTCCTATAAAATTTCTATTTTTTTCAAATACCTGTAAATAGTTGCTTCGGCAATTCGAGCAATAAGAGTCATTGAGAAAAATAAAAAAATCATTATATATTGTTGTCCTTTTTTGGCACATATTGTATTTTCTTCCTCTTCTCGCGAAACTATTCGGTATATTGCGACACAACCGGCTAATAAACAGGGGGCTCGAGTTTAAAAAAATCTCCTTATGCACAATTAATTATACGCTCGACGTCTTGGAATTCGCTTTATATGCATTGGTTCCGAACTATGTCTTGGGTCAATGTTGGGTTGCCCGGCTCCTGTGCTTGCCCCTTTACATTCCACTTGTCCAGCTAAAAGGGCAAAGGGAGAACATCTGCAATTGTGTTTCCAGCTAGTCTAGTCAAACACCTCAGAGGAGAAAGCCGAAAACTGACGGTCATGGTATGCGAGAATCGATCTAGGAATCAAAGGTTAAGTGTTATACTAAAGACCTCATCCGAGGTCATTTCGTGTCATATGATGGGTTTGGTATTCGTACAAACCATGTGATATCAGCTTTAGCCGTGGTTCATCCGAACGTCACAAGTCACTAGGGTCTAGTCACCAGCCTCCCGCAGTCCTTTTCACGCCCCTACGGCTAAGTGAAAGGAATAAAGCATTATGGTCTGATTGCCTGGTCTGCCGCACACTACCACCTTCGGGTACCGATAGCTCAGCTAAGGGTTATAGTGCGTAACTAGAGACACCCCACGTTGTATCTACGTGGGGGTTGAAGATGACGACTCACAGCTTTCAGTTTCAACGGCCACATAGGAGTTATAAAGGAATGCAAAACATTAAAAACATGATAAACCATGCATAACAAATATACAAGTGTTCAAAGGTCTTCGGACATATTACAACGCATTCAATCGTACATGTTCTCTTTCGAACATTGCAACTCTACCACCTGAGCACCCTCCATTACTACGGAGAAGTATAGCTTAGGGCACCTATGCTCCTTTCCAGGAGGCGGAGGGGTGGTGGCTATCTTCATCAGATCAAGCCCTGGCCAGTGCACCTTGGCCTTCGGAAAGGCCATCCGAACTCCCTCGATGCAGGAGGAATGCCTTAGTGTGTCGATCCGGGGCGAGGCGTCGCTCAGCTTCTACACCAGGCCGGAGTAGCTGCCCAGCAGTGGCTCGTTGGGCCATAGCCGGATACAAAGATCCCTCAAGGCTGGCTCCGCCATCTGATGTAGCTCCATCATCTGCTTCAGCTGCTCGACGAGAAGAGGAGAGCGCTCGGAGGCTTTGAATTGCGCCCGAAACAGCCGAGCATCATCTCCCTCTCCCCGTGAAGCCTATAACTAATTCGCGACCGGTGCACTATTCTGGAGGTCGGAGCAGGCGCCGAAGGAATGCCACACCTGGGTAAGGAACTCAAACTTGCTATCCCCAAAGACACACTGCAATTAATACGACTTACCATATGTTATAACCTTCGCTTGGCGGACTTGCTCCTCAAAGAACTTTCGATCCACCCGCTCCTTTTGGAGATCGATTTTCAGCGTGGATAGTTCGGCGGCCCGATCCTTGCCTTTCTGCTCAAGGACCTCGCACTTTTGGCCGACGTTCTTGAGCTCCTGTTGGATCTCCTCCACCCGAGCCTCGTGCTTGTCGCTGGTGGCTCTTAAGGCGGAAAGCATGGTAGCCGCTTGTTCGGTCGCCGCCCTCTCGAACGCAGCCTCCTGCTTCACATTCTGTAGCTCTGCCTTGAGCTTCTCAATTTCCTTCGTCGAGGCTATCTAAGCATCAAGAATATCAATACTGCATCGACATTACAATGAAGAAATTTTTCGGATATTCAGTCAGTCTTACCTTGCGCCTCGTCGAATCTCTTGTTCATTGCATCAAGCTCCTTTTCGGAGATTTTGAGCTTCTGATTCAGATTGTCTAGCTCGGCGGCATTCACAGCCACCGCTGATGACAAAGCCTGTAAAAACCAAATCCCTATCAGGTTACATGGGTTCGAAACTTCCGAAATATCATCAATACGATCCAATGTCCGGTCCTCTTAAGGTCTGTTAGAACATTCCGAACATATATAGTCCTGTACATAGTTCGGATAATGATCTATGATTGATCCCCAGGAGAATTTTTCCAAATCACCTAGGGCTCGGAGGCTGCCATGTACATATTGATAACACATAGAAATTAATATTTCACAAATAGAGTGTTACATGGCTCACCTGAAAGCCCGTCAGGAGACCATTGAAGGCCTCCTTTAGTCCGTTGTCGACAGACTGAATGCCCTGCAATACCACAACCATAAGGGTGTGGTGCTCCTCGGACATGGAGGCGCTCGATAGAGCCTCCCCCATAACCGGCCACCCATTGGTCGTTGGTGCCCGTGGTAATCGGATAATCTGATCGCCAACCAGGGATTGAACCGGTGCCTCCAGAGGCATGGTGCACTCCATAGATGTCCTCGGAGGGGACCGAACGTCCCCTCGTTCGGTGCCCTCAGTGTCCGGGTGGGGCTCTTCCCTTGGTCTTCGATGGCCGAGGTGTTAGCCTCGTCCATGACATCGTCACCCCCACTGTCTGTGCCCAGCTCCATAGGAGTCTGTTGGGATGACACCTCCGTGGAATCCTTCACGGCACCCGGAGGAGTGGGATGCGATGCAATCCCGCGCTCCTCTAGCTTGGCAGGCGGGATCTCCCTGTCTGGAACCTGTTCGGTGGGGAGAACGCGAGGTGGGATACAAAATTAATAAGCGCTCACATGTTAATAACCTTTCAAACTTATCGTTAATAGTCAAGCAAGTCTTTGGATCCTTACCTTCGAGCTAGGGGCTTGACCCGTAAGTTCCTTTGTGGAACCCTCTCGAAGTCATCGGACTTGGTATCCGAGTCCGAACTGTCGTAGGATAGAATCACCTGTGTTCGACGCTCTTTCTTCTGAGCAGAAGGAGCTACATTCTCTGTGGCGTCCGATGACACCGCCCTCTTTCTTGCGAGGGGGAATTGCCTTCCCCTCGTGTTCATGCTCCTCTTCTTGATTCGAGGAGGCATGGGTTTCCTCGGACACAACATATGGCTGGTCCCTGATATGAAGGCCTTCTCGGCCTGGTTTCTTCTTCTTCTCCTTCTTTGCTGGCGCCTCATAAGGCGCCTCGACGAGCATCTCCGACAACAGCCTGGACCTGATGTCTTCGGGCTGAGGCGCCGAGCAGTCGATGACCATGGCCTTGCTCAGTCATTTATGCAAAAGTGGTCGGAGAGGTCCTTAGATTTTCTTTAGAAAAAATAAAACCGATCAAACAAAACTATGTTATACTTGGGTAGGAGGCTTATCGGCGTGTAGACCCCGATCCTCCTCCTCGGCTGGCCAGTCCTTTTGCGCCTTGAACAACACCTTCCATAGATTCTCCCGAGTAGTGGAGAAGAGCTGACGAATAGTAGGCTCATCATCGAGCCAACAAGCCCACATGGGAGAGCCTCGGTGCTGGCAAAGGAGGATGCGCCGCCAGAGCATAATCTGGACCATGTTGGCCAGCATGATATCGTTTCTGGTCATGGAGGCGATGCGTTTCTATAGATTGTCCACCTCCTTGTCCGAGCCCTAGTCGAGGCCCTTTCGGAGCCATGAGGTCAATCTGATGGGGGGACCGGATCTGAATTTGACCAGGGCAGCTCGGCCTTCCTCCCTTGGCTCGGTGATGTAAAACCACTCTTTCTGCAATATTTTGATGGTGTCGATGAAGGTGCTGGATGGCTATCCGATGCGGGGGAGTTTGATGATGACAGCCCCACCGCAGTCTGCGTGTTTGCCTGTGACACACTTAGTCTTGATATTAAATACCTTGAGCCAAAGTCCGAAGTGTGGCCCGAGTCGCAAGAAGGCCTCGCAGACGATGATGAAGGCCGACATGTGCATGAAGGAGTTCGGTGGGAGGTCATGGAAGTCGAGGCCATAGAAGAACATTAGCCCCCTAGTGAAGGGATGGAGCAGGAAGCTCAGTCCCCAAATGAAGTGGGGGATGAAAACCACCCCCTTGCCTGGCTTGGGGGTGGGGATCACCTGTCCCTTCTCCGGCGCGTGGTGGCCGATGTTGGTGTTTGGGAACGATGCATGGGAAACAAAAAAATTCCTACGCACACGCAAGATCTATACATGGTGATGAGAATCTATGAGGGGAAGAGTGGATCTATATACCCTTGTAGATCCCTAAGCAGGAAGCATTAAGATACACGATTGATGTAGTCAAACATCTTCGCGATCTAAATCGCCGAGCGTCCTGCGATCCAATCACGATCCGTCCCGATCTAGCGCCGAGCGGACGGCACCTCCGCGTTCAGCACACGTACAGCTCGATGACGATCTCTGCCTTCTTGATCCAGCAAGAGGGAGTGGAGAGGTAGATGAGTTCTTCGGCAGCACGACAACATGGCGGCGATGGTGGTGGAACTATTCCAGCAGGGCTCCGCCTAAGCACCGCCAAAACAATCTAGAGGAAGAACTACGATCTAGAGGAGAGGGTAGTACGTGGCTGATTTCTGTGTTGAATAACCCTCAATACCTCTAGTATACATAGGAGGAGAGAGGGAGGAGGCTTGGACCCCAAGGGGCCAACCCTACCTTCGGCCTAAGGGGAGAAAGGAGTCCTCCTCCTCCAATCCTAGTAGGATTAGGACTCCTTCTCTCCCACTTGGACCTCCTTCCACCTTTGTGTTTCTCCACCCCAGTCGCATGGGCCTCTAGTGGGGCTTAGGGCAGCCCACTAGGGGTTGGTTTACCTCCTCCCACAGCCCATGTGGCCCCTTGGTTCGAGACACCCCTCCCGATGGTCCCCCGGTACCCTCCCGGTACTCTCGGTACACTACCAATGAGCCCGAAACTTTTCCAATGACTAAAACAGGACTTCCTATATATATCAATATTTACCTCCGGACCTTTCCGGAGGTCCTAATGATGTCCGGGATCTCATCCGGGACTCCGACAAACCTTCGGTTACCACCATACGTAACTCTATACTACCGAAACATCACTGAACCTTAAGTGTGCAGACCCTGCGGGTTCGAGAACTATGTAGAAATGACCGAGACACCTCTACGGTCAATAACCAACAGCGGGACCTAGAGCCCATATTGTTTCCCACATATTCTACGAAGATCTTTATCAGTTGAACCTCTATGTCAAGGATTCAGTTAATCCCGTATGATGTTCCCTTTGTTTTTTGGTATGTTACTTGCCCGAGATTCGATCGTTGGTATCTCTATACCTGGTTCAATCTCGTTAGTGGCAAGTCTCTTTACTCATTCTGTAATACAAGATCTCATGGCTAACACTTTAGTCACATTGCTTGCAAGGCTTGTTGTGATGTTGTATTACCGAGTGGGCCCCGAGATACCTCTCCGTCACACGGAGTAACAAATCCCAGTCTTGATCCATGCTAACTCAACACACACTCTCTGATATACCTGTAGAGCACCTTTACATTCACCTAGTTATGTTGTGACGTTTGATACGCACAAGACACTCCTCTAGTGTCAGTGAGTTGCATGATCTCATCGTCATAGGAACAGATAATTGACATGCAGAAAAGTATAACAATCAACTGACACGATCATATGCTATGTTTATAGTTTGGGTATCGTCCATCACATCATTCTCCCAATGATCTGATCCCGTTATCAAATGACATCTCAAGTCAGTGGCTAGGAAACCTTGACCATCTTTAATCAACAAGCCAGTCTGCTAGAGGCATACTAGGGAAAAGTGGTTGTCTATGTATCCACACATGCAATGTGTTTCCAGTCAATACAATTATAGCATGGATAATAAACGATTATCATGAACAAGGAAATATAATAATAACCATTTTATTATGGCCTCTAGGGCATATTTCCAATAGTCTTCCGCTTGCACTAGAGTCAATAATCTAGCTCACATCACTATGTGATTTACATTTTAATGAATCGAACACCCGTACAGTTCTGGTGTTGACCATGTTTAGCCCTTGGAAGAGGTTTAGTCAATAGGTCTGCAACATTCAGATCTGTGTGCACTTGCAAATATTTATGTCCTCCTCTTTGATGTACTCGCGGATGGAATTGAAGCGTCACTTTATGTGTCTTGTCCTCTTGTGAAACCTTGGTTCCTTGGCCAAGGCAATGGCAATAGTGTTATCACAGAACAGATCCACTGGATTTAGTGCACTGGGCACTACTCCAAGATCGATCATGAACTCCTTCATCCAGACACCTTCCTTCGCTGCCTCCGAGGCTGCGATGTACCCCGCTTCGCATGTAGAATCGGCTACCACACTCTTCTTGGAACTGCACCAGCATACCGCTCCACTATTAAGAATAAATACGTATCCTGTTTGCGACTTAGAGTCATCCGGATCAGTGTCAAAGCTTGCTCGACGTAACCCTTTATCGACAAGCTCTTGATCACCTTCATAAACAAGAAACATTTCCTTAGGCCTTTTCAGGTACTTAAGGATATTCTTGACCGCCATCCAGTACCTTCCGGCCATACTTATGGCAAGGCTGACATTAGGTCTTGTGCAAAACATTGCATACATGATAGAGCCTATGGTTGAAGCATAGGGGATGACACTCATCTTCTCTCTATCTTTTGAAGTCAGTGGGCATTGAGTCTTAATCAACTTCACACCTTGTAATACAGGCAAGGACCCCTTGTTGGACTGATCCATTTTGAACTTCTTCAAAACTTTATCAAGGTATGTGCTCTGTGAAAGTCCTATTAAGCGTCTCGATCTATCTCTATAGATCTTAATGCCTAATCTGAAAGCAGCTTCTCCTAGGTCCTTCATTGAAAAACTTTTGTTCAAATGTTCCTTCATGCTTTCCAGCATTTCTATATTCTTCCCAATCAGCAATGTGTCATCCACATATAATATTAGAAACTCTATAGATCCCCCACTCACTTTCTTGTAAATACAAGCTTCTCCGTAAACTTGTATAAAACCGAACACTTTGATCACTGATATGTCCAATTTGCATCATGCTTTTATATTGATATTTATTGCATTATGGGTTGTCATTACACATTTTGGTACAATACTTATGCCTTTTCTCTCTTATTTTACAAGGTTTACATGAAGAGGGAGAATGCTGGCAGCAGGAATTCTCGAATAGAGAAGGAGCAAATCTGAGATACCTATTCTACGCAACTCCAAAAGTCCTGAAAATCTACAACGAATTATTTTGGAATATATAAAAAATATTGGGTGAAAGAAATACATCAGGGGGCCCACCAGGCAGTCACAAGCCTGGGGGGCATGCCTACCCCCTAGGCGCACCCCTGTGGCTTGTGGCCCACCTGGCAGCCCTTCAGTGCCCATCTTCTGCTATATGGAGGGTTTTGACCTGGAAAAAAAATGTAATAGAGCTTTCGGGGCAAAGCGCCACCGTCTCAAGGCGAAACTTGGGCAAAACCAATCTAGGGTGCCGGCGGAGCTGTTCTGCCGGAGAAACTTCCCTCTGGAATGGGGGAAATCGAAGCCATCATCATCACCAACGATCCTCTCATCGAGACGGGGTCAATCTCCATCAACATCTTCACCAGCACCATATCCTATCCAAACCCTAGTTCATCTCTTGTATCCGATCTTTGTCTCAAAACCTCAGATTGGTACCTGTGGGTTGCTAGTTGTGTTGATTACTCCTTGTTGTTGATGCTAGTTGGTTTACTTGGTGGAAGATCATATGTTCAGTTCCTTGATCATCATTAATACTCCTATGATTATGAACATGAATATGCTTTGTGAGTAGTTACGTTTGTTCCTGAGGACATGGGATAAGTCTTGTTATAAGTAATCATGTGAATTTGGTATTCGTTTGATATTTTGATGAGATGTATGTTGTCTCTCCTCTAGTTGTGTTATGTGAACATCAACTACATGAAACTTCACCATTGTTTGGGACTAGAGGAAGCCACTGGGAAGTAATAAGTAGATGATGGGTTGCTAGAGAGATAGAAGCTTAAACCCTAGTTTATGCGTTGCTTCGTAAGGGGTTGATTTGGGTCCACATGTTTCATGCTATGGTTAGATTTATCTTAATTCTTATTTCATAGTTGCGGATGCTTGTGAGAGAGGTTAATCATAAGTGGGAGGTTTGTCCAAGTAAGGGCAGCACCCAAGCACCGGTCCACGCACATATCAAATTATCAAAGTAATGAACGTGAATCATATGAGCATGATGAAAACTAGCTTGACAGAAATTCCCATGTGTCCTCGGGAGCACTTTGCTTTATATAAGAGTTTGTCCAGGCTTGTCCTTTGCTATAGAAAGGATTGGGCCACCTTGCTGCACCTTTGTTACACTTGTTACTTGCTACCCGCTATGAATTATCTTATCACAAAACTATCTATCACCGATAATTTCAATGCTTGCAGAGAACGCTTACTGAGGACCGATTGTCATTTCCTTCTGCTCCTCGTTGGGTTCGACACTCTTACTTATCAAAAGAACTACGATAGGTCCCCTATACTTGTGGGTCATCAATCACCTCATCAAAGCGCAGATTCCAACTCCGAGATGCTTGCACCAGTCCAAAAAATGGATTGCTGGAGTTTGCAAACTTTGTCAGCATTCTCTGGATAGGCAAAACCTTCCGGTTGTATCATATACAACTCTTCCTTAAGGAAATCATTAAGGAACGCTGTTTTGACATCCATCTGCCAAATTTCATAGTCGAAATATGCAGCTATTGCTAACATGATTGTGAAGGACTTAAGCATCGCTACGGGTGAGAAGGTCTCATCATAGTCAACTCCTTGAACTTGTGAAAAACCCTTTGCCACAAGTCGATCTTTATAGACGGTGATATTACCATCCGCGTTTGTCTTCCTCTTAAAGATCCATTTGTTCTGAATGGCCTTTATCCCTTCAGGTAATACTTCCAAAGTCCATACTTTGTTTTCATACATGGATCCCATCTCGGATTTCATGGCCTCAAACCATTTCTTGGAATCCGGGCCCATCATTGCTTCTCCATAGCTCGTAGGTTCATCGTTGTCTAACAACATGACCTCCAAGACAGGGTTGCCATACAACTCAGGAGCAGTACGCGCTGATACGTCTCCAACGTGTCTACTTTTCCAAACTCTTTTTCCCTTGTTTAGACTCTAATTTGCATGATTCTAATGGAACTAACCCGGGCTGACGCTGTTTTCAGCAGAATTGCCTTGGTGTTATTTTTGTGCAAAAATAAAGTTCTCGGATCGTCCTGAAAATTTATGAAGAATATTTTTGGAATTAATAAAAAATATTGGCGCAAGAATTAACCAGAGGGGGCCCACCAGTAGGCCACAAGCCTGCTAGCCGCGGCCACCCCCCTGGCCGCATGGGGCAGGCTTGTGGCCCCCTTGTGGCTCTTCCGACCTCCTCTCCAGCTCCATATAACCCTATTTGTTGAGGAAAAAATCAGGGAGAAGAGTTCATCGCGTTTCACAATATGGATCCTCCGCCATCGTTAGTTCTTCCTCGGGAGACCAGATCTAGAGTCCTTTTTGGGCTCCGGAGAGGGGAAATCGACGCCTTCGTCATCACCAACCATTCTTCATCACCAATTCCATGATGTTCCCCACCGTTCATGAGTAATTTCATCGTAGGCTTGCTGGATGGTGATGGGTTGGATGAGATTTATCATGTAATCGAGTTAGTTTGGTTAGGGTTTGATCCCTAGTATCCACTATGTTCTGAGATTGATGTTGCTATGACTTTGCTATGCTTAATGCTTGTCACTAGGGCCCGAGTGCCACGATTTCAGATCTGAACCTATTATGTTTTCATGAATATATGTGTGTTCTTGATCCTATCTTGCAAGTTGTAGACACCTGTTATCAGTTATGATCTGCATCCCCCAGGGTGACAATAACTGGGATTCTTTTCGGTGATTACCGTACATTCAAGAGTTCATGTATTCACTAAGTGCTACTGCTTTGGTCTGGTTCTCTATTAAAAGGAGGCCTTAATATTCCTTAGTTTCTAATAGGACCCCGCTGCCATAGGAGGGTAGGACAAAAGATGTCATGAAAGTTCCTTTACATAAGCACGTATGACTATATATGGAATACATGCCTACATTACATTGATGAACTGGAGATAGTTCTATGTCACCCTATGTTATAACTGTTGCATGATGAATGACATCTGACATAATTATCCATCAACGATCCATTACCTATGAGCTTTCCACATATTAACCTTTTCTTAGTAACTTTTCCGTTGTTACTGTTACAATCACTACAAAACTGCTACTATCACTTTGCCACCGTTACCGTTGTTACCATATTACTTTGCTACTAAAAACTTTGCTGCAGATATTATGTCTTTCAGGTGTGGTTGAATTAACAACTCAGCAGCTAATACTCGAGAATACTCTTTGACTCCCCTTGTGTCGAATCAATAAATTTGGGTTGAATACTCTACCCTCAAAAACTGCTGCGATCCCCTATACTTGTGGGTTATCAAGATATTTTTCTAGCGCCGTTGCTGGGGAGCATAGCTTTATTCTCAGAGTCACTTGGTCTATATATCTGTTGATCACTATGAAGAATCTAAAAGATCCAAAAACCAAGATCTATCCCTCTACTACGAGGGGAGGTAAGGAACTGCCATCTAGCTCTGCACTTGATTCACCTTCTGTTATGAGTAAGTTTGTGAGACCACCACCTGCTAGTAATTCTGATATGTTGCAAGTAATTGATGATGCTACTTCTGCTATGCATGATGCTTATGATAATACTTTGTTTGATGATACTGTGTCACTGGGTGAATTTCTTGATGAACAAATTGCTAGAGCTAATGCTGAAACTGATAATATTTCTGAATCTGATGGAATTATTGAAACTGAACACTATGATTCACCTGCTAGACCTATCTCTCCTAGATATGAATTACCTGATATACCTGAAGGATATGTTATGGAAGGAGAGGTAGCTAGGGACTTTCTTGCTTGTAAGGATGGAGATGATCTTAAGAAATTGCTTCGCAAGTGGAAGGAAAAATCTTTGAATGCTAGAATGCAATATGATCCTAAGTTTGCTACTTCACCCATCTTTATTAATGATAAGGATTATGAATTCTCTGTCGATCCTGAGTTAATTACTTCGGTTGAATCTGATCCTTTCCATGGTTATGAATCTGAAACTGTTGTGGCACATCTTACCAAATTGAATGATATAGCCACCCTATTTACTCACGAGGAAAAAAATCGCTATTACTATATTCTCAAGTTGTTTCCTTTCTCATTAAAGGGTGATGCTAAGAAATGGTTTAATTTTCTTGCTCCTGGTTGTGTGCTAGTCCCCAGGACATGGTTTATTACTTCTCCGAAAAATATTTTCCTACCCATAAGAAACAAGCTGCCTTGCAGGAAATATTTAACTTTGTGCAAATTGAAGAAGAGAGTCTCCCACAAGCTTGGGGATGTCTTCTCCAATTACTTAATGCTTTGCCTGATCATCCTCTCAAGAAAAATGAAATACTTGATATCTTTTATAATGTACTAACTGATGCTTCTAGAGACTACCTAGATAGTTGTGCTGGTTGTGTTTTCAGGGAACGAACTATTGAACAAGCTGAATTACTATTGAATAATATATTGAGCAATGATAATGATTGGACTATTCCCGAACCATATCCAAAGACAACTCCGAAGAAAAGAGGTATTCTATTCCTCAGTCCTAAAGATATGCAAGAGGCAAAGAAATCTATGAAAGAAAAAGGTATAAAAGCTGAAGATGTTAAGAATCTACCACCTATTGAAGAGATACATGGTCTTGATAATCCGACACAGGTAGTAGAGGTAAATTCTCTCTGAAGATTTGATGAAAGAGATATTCCTTATAATAAGGTTGCTAGCCAATGCTTGGATGAATTTGATAATTTTATTGTGAAGCAAGAAAATTTCAATGTATATGTTAGTAGACAATTGAAACATAATGCTTATATGCTTAATTGGTTGGGTGATTATTTGGGTAGAACTATCAATGATCTTAAGCTTATTAGTAAACATGCTTCCATGGTAACCACTCAAGTAGAACAAGTACTTAAGGCTCAAAATGATTTGCTTAATGAGATGAATAGTAAATACAATGATCATTCTATTAAAGTTGTCACTAGAGGTGGTAGAATGACTGAGGAACCTTTGTATCCCGAGGGCCATCCTAGGAGAATTGAGCAAGATTCTCAGAGAGTTAATACTGATGCACCTATTCCTTCCAATAAGAGTAGGAAAAATAATGATGATAGTATGTTGCATGCTGCTAGTGAACATGTTATAGATACATCTGAGAATCCAAATGATATTTCTATTTCCGATGCTGAGACACAATCCGGTGATGAACATGAGCCAAGTGAAAACATTAATAATGATTTTCATGTTGATGCTCAACCTAGTAATGATAATGTTGTGGAGATTGAACCTGCTCATGATCTTGATAACCCACAACCTAAGAATAAAAGATATGATAAAAGAGACTTCATTGCTAGGAAACATGGTAGAGAAAGAGAACCATGGGTTCAGAAACCCATGCCCTTTCCTCCTAAACCATCCAAGAAAAAGGGTGATGAGGACTTTGAGCGCTTTGCTGAAATGATTAGACCTGTGTTTTTACGTATGCGCTTGACTGATATTTTGAAAATGTCTCCTTATGCTAAGTATATGAAAGATATTATGTCAAATAAAAGAAAGATACCGGAAGCTGAGATTTCCACCATGCTTGCTTATTATACTTTTAAAGGTGGAATACCTAAGAAACTAGGAGATCTAGGAGTAGCTACTATACTATGGTCTATTAAAGGAAATTATGTTAAAACGGCTTTATGTGATCTTGGAGCTGGTGTTAGTGTTATGCATTTCTCTTTATACCATAGACTTGATTTGAATAAGTTGACACCTACTGAAATCTCTTTGCAAATGGCTGATAAATCAACTGCTCTACCTATCGGTATTTGTGAGGATGTACCGTCATAGTTGCAAATGCTACTATCTTGACGGACTTTGTTATTCTTGATATTCCAGAGGACGACAGTATGTCGATCATCCTTGGTAGACCCTTTTTGAATACTGCAGGGGCTGTTATTGATTGCAACAAGGGCAATGCCACTTTTCATATTAATGGTAATGAGCATACGGTACACTTCCCGAAGAAACAGCCTCAAGTTCATAGTATCAACTCTATTGAAAAAAATCAACAATTATTATTGGAGACTTTGAGTTCCCCTCCTTCCTACTGTCAAGAAGAAATATGATATATTGATTGTTGGGGAAATGCATATCCCCATTGAGGTAACTTAGTGTTATTCAAAAATTCTTCGGTTTCATGTCATTCAAAAGAAGTTCGTTAATAGGACTTGATCAACCTTATTGATGGATTCCTTTTGAGGAGCATGAGATGGAAGAATTTAGAAAGCACAACTTCCTACACCTAACTTTTACTTTCTGTTACCCAGACGAAATTAAGTAAAAATGCTATTATTTTTCTGTTTTCTGAGTTTTCCGTGCAATAGAAAAATGACCTGAAAATAAAAGTACCCAGAATCCCGTGAAAATTTAGTATGATTTTTTCTGGAATATTTAAAAATTCTTGGCATTGAGAATGCATTAGGGGGCTGCACCAGTGGGCCACAAGCCTGCAGGGCGCTGCCACCCCCCTAGGCACGCCTAGCAAGCTTGTGGGTCCCACGTGCCCACCTCCACTTATTCCAACACCCATTCACTTCATCTTCCTCCAGAAAAAATCCCACCATTGCTCAAACCCGTGTTCTAGCTCATCTTGCTGCCATTTTCGATCTCCTTGCTCAAGGCTCCATTTGCAAAACTGTTTTAGGGGATTACTCACCGGTATGTGACTCCTCCAATGGTCCAATTAGTTTTGTTCTAGTGCCTTAAATATTGCAATTTTTTGCTGCTGTGGTGACCTTGTTCTTGAGCTTGCATGTTAAATTTGTATGGTCCCAAGTAGTTTTGATGCATGATATGGTCTCTAGGCACTCAAGGGAGTAGTTGCTATGAGTTTTGTTGAGTTTTGTTCACCTTTATTTTCACTCACTAAAAATTCCAGACATTTTCAGAAATGTTGAGAAGGTTGCTAAGAGGATCTTCAAGCCGGGGTTCTAAGGACGATGAGAATGAAATGAAGGAGAAACCCAAATACAATCTTCCTTGAGTCGCAGGAATCCAACCATGTGAATGGCCATGTGACACATTCTTGAGGGTGGTCGAAATTTATGAAGATTTCTATTATTTGGCCAAGAATGCAAGAATCGCCGACTTCCTCAATGATAAGCAGGTACACTGTTATGCCCGATGACATCTACCAATATTGGGGTTTGGAGCAACCCCCAGCACCTGAGCCAGCACCGGCTCTGGATCCATATCAGACCCTTGTATTTCAGTGGGAGCCATAGGAGATCGCTAACTAGTGGAACCCTCAGTGTCCTCCGGAGTATCACGGAGAAGGTTATTTCCAGCCATGGACCTAGACCAACTTAGGCCAAAAGCCTAAGCTTGGGGGAGTACGTATTTCTCACCAACATTACATTCATGTTCACACACTCATTTCAGTTGTCGGTGTTCATACTTTTTCATTTTCCTATCCATGGTAGTTTAATTCTTGTTTTGCTTTCTTCTTGTGAGTTTAATTGACTTTGAAGAAAGATACAAAAAATTAGTTCTAGCTTTATTTACTAGTTGCTTAGTTATAGCATTAAAGAGAAAACCCAAAAAATATTTCTCGTTCTTCTTTTTGCTTGTTGGGAGCTTTCCCGTGTAAATAATTTTTGTTTCTTTTCTTTGGGCCGTAAGGAGAAGAGCACGATGACGTGTTGAGTGGATCTCATATGCACTATTGTTTATCTTACAAAGAGCACATATTGCCTTGTCTTCTCCTTTGGTTTATTTTTTTGCAGATTCCAGCTTAGTCCAATGCACGTGCATTCTTATTATTATTCACATCATTCGGTCGTGCAAGTGAAAGACAATAATGGCGATATTTGATGAAAAGATTGAGATGGAGAAGAGCTGGTATGAACTCAACCTATCTTGTTTTTGTAAATATGATTAGCTCATCGTTCCGAATTCAGTACATTATGGGTTGACCATGTTTGCAATAACAATTAGAGATTATAGTTATTCATGCCATACTTAATTAGCTAAGAGTGGATAATGGTTCGTCTTGAGTGCCAACTTGCGCATTAAAATGGTTGTGATGTAGTATGATAGAATGGTATCCTCCTCTGGATGACTCAAGTGGCTTGACTTGGCACATGTTCATGCATGTAGTTGAAACAAATCAACATAGCCTCCACGATATTTATTTTCACAGTGAATTATATCCTACTCATGCTTGCATTCAATGTTGGTTAATCTCAAGGCAAATTGATGACTGTGTTGCTCTCTAGTTGGTCGCTCCCCAGTCTTTTGCTAGCCTTCACTTGTACTAAGCGGGAATACTACTTGTGCATCCATCTCAATAAACCCAAACTTGTTCCATATGAGTCCACCATATCTACCTATATGTGGTATTTACCTACCGTTCCAAGTAAATTTGCATGTGCTAAACTTTAAACCTTTTGTTTTGTTGCCCAAATCGCTCATGTGGTGACTAGGGGATGTTAGTATCTTCCATGCTAGGTGGGTTATTCTCACGATATGTGTTGATTCACTATCATTCACGAGAAAGTGGCTGGTAATCGAAATGCCTAGATCCATGCTCGATATAGAAAGCAAAATATAATTAAACAAAACTCCCCCAAGAATGTGTTTGTATGGACGGTACTCGTGAATTCGACCCTCGTGAAGTGTGATTGATTGGTGGAGGGGGAGTAAAAAAATTACCATTCTGTTTGGGAACCTCTTATAATGTATCTAGCATGGAAGATATTGAAAACCTCTTGGACGTTATGTGAGCAACGAAAGCATACCACTCCAAAATCATTACCTATCTCTGTTTTAAAAGCTTGAGCTCTGGCACCTCTACAAATCAATGCTTCCCTCTGCGAAGGGCTTATCTATTTACTTTATTGTTGAGTCATCATCCTCTTATAAAAGGCACCAGTTAGAGAGCACCATTGTCATTTTTATGTCTTGCTATTAATTGATGTTGAGTATGAGCATGACTGGATCTCTCTCACCATGAGTTGAGTATTACAATGTTTAGTCAGTCGTTGTTCTCCAGAGGTGCTCTGCATTTATGTTTTGCGGTCTCAGAAAGGGCTAGGGAGATACCATTATGTCATATTGTATCATGATTGTTTTGATAAATTGTTGTCATCCGAGACTTGTTATTATTGCTCGCTAGTTGGTTATGCCATTGACATGAGTAAATGTGAGACCTAAATGTTATTGTGAATGTGGTTAGTTTATAATCTTTGCTGAAAATATGAACATAAGTTGCACATATTTACAACAACGAGATCAAACAGAGTTTGTAAAAGTTTTCTTTATCACTTTCAGTTTATCAACTGAATTGCTTGAGGACAAGCAAAGGTTTAAGATTTGGGGAGTTGATACGTCTCCAACGTATCTACTTTTCCAAACTCTTTTGCCCTTGTTTTGGACTCTAATTTGCATGATTTGAATGGAACTAACCCGGACTAACGATGTTTTCAACAGAATTTCCTTGGTGTTATTTTTGTGCAGAAATAAGAGTTCTCGGATAGTCCTAAAAATTTACGAAGAATAGTTTTGGAATTAATAAAAAATAGAGGCACAAGAATTAACCAGAGGGGGGCCACCACCAGGCCACAAGCCTGCTAGCCGCGGCCACCCCCTGGCCGCGTGGGGCAGGCTTGTGGGCCCCTCGTGGCTCTTCCGACTTCCTCTCCAGCTCCATATAACCCTATTTGTCGAGGAAACAATCAGGGAGAAGACTTCATCGCGTTTCACGATACGGAGCCGCCACCAACGCCAGTTCTTCCTCGGGAGACCAGATCTGGAGTCCGTTTTGGGCTCCGAAGAGGGGAAATCGACGCCTTCGTCATCACCAACCATCCTTCATCACCAATTCCATGATGCTCTCCACCATTCGTGAGTAATCTCAACGTAGGCTTGCTGGACGGTGATGGGTTGGATGAGATTTATCATGTAATCGAGTTAGTTTGGTTAGGGTTTGATCCCTAGTATCCACTATGTTCTGAGATTGATGTTGCTATGACTTTGCTATGCTTAATGCTTGTCACTAGGGCCCGAGTGCCATGATTTCAGATCTGAACCTATTATGTTTTCATGAATATATGTGTGTTCTTGATACTATCTTGCAAGTTGTAGACACCTATTATGAGTTATGATCCGCATCCCCCAGGGTCACAATAACTGGGATTCTTTCCGGTGATTACCGTAGTTTGAGGAGTTCATGTATTCACTAAGTGCTAATGCTTTGGTCCGGTTCTCTATTAAAAGGAGGCCTAAATATCCCATAGTTTCCAATAGGACCCCGTTGCCACGGGAGGGTAGGACAAAAGATGTCATGCAAGTTCTTTTCTATAAGCACTTATGACAATATATGGAATACATGCCTACATTACATTGATGAATTGGAGCTAGTTCTGTGTCACCCTATGTTATAACTGTTGCATGATGAATGACATCGGACATAATTATCCATCACTGATCCATTGCCTATGAGCTTTCCATATATTGATCTTCGCTCAGTTACTTTTATGTTGTTACTGTTACAATCACTACAAAACTGCTACTATCACTTTGCCACCGTTACCGTTGTTACCATATTACTTTGCTACTGAACACTTTGCTACAGATATTAAGTCTTTCAGGTGTGGTTGAATTGACAACTCAGCTGCTAATACTCGAGAATGTTCTTTGGATCAAATCAATAAATTTGGGTTGAATACTCTACCCTCGAAAACTGTTGCGATCCCCTATACTTGTGGGTTATCATGCGGCCTTGTTGACCTACGAGGTTCAATAGTAACTTGATCCAAAGTTTCATGATCATCATCTTTAACTTCCTCTTCAACTGTTGTAGACTCCACAGAAACATCTTTCTGCGTTGTGCTACTCTCTGGTTGAATCAAAGGTTCAACAACCTCATCAAGTTTTATCTTCCTCCCACTCAATTCTTTCGAGAGAAACTCTTTCTCAATAAGTGTTCCGTTTTTAGTCATAACCTTTGGATCTGAGATACAATGTATACCCAACTGTCTCTTTTGGATATCTTATTAAGATGCACTTCTCCGCTTTGGGTTCCAGCTTTTCAGGCTGAAGCTTTTTGACATAAGCATCACAACCCCAAACTTTAAGAAACGACAACTTTGGCTTCTTGCCAAATCACAGTTCATATGGCATTGTCTCAACGGATTTTGATGGTGCCCTTTTTAAAGTGAATGCAGATGTCTCTAATGCATAACTCCAAAGTGATAGAGGCAAATTGACAAGAGAAATCATAGAATGCACCATATCTAATAAGGTTCGATTACGACGTTCGGACACACCATTATGATGTGGAGTTCCAGGCGGTGTCAATTGTGACACAATTCCACACTGTCTTATGTGAATGCCAAACTCATAACTATATTCTCCTCCTCGATCATATCGCTGGAATTTAATCTTCTTGTTACGATGATTCTCAACTTCACTCTGAAATTTCTTGAACTTTCCAAACGTTTCAGACTTGTGTTTCATTAAGTAAATATACCCATATATACTTAAGTCATCAGTGAAGGTGAGAAAATAACGATATCCACCGCGCGCCTCAATGCTCATTGGACCACACACATCAGTATGTATGATTTCCAACAAGTCACTTGCCCGTTCCATTGTCCCAGAGAACGGCGTTTTAGTCATCTTGCCCAAGAGGCATGGTTCACATGTGTCAAGTGATTCGAAATCAAGTGACTCCAAAAGTCCATCAGCATGGAGTTTCTTCGTGCATTTTACACCAATATGACCTAAACGACAGTACCACAAGAAAGTGGTACTATCATTATCAACTCTACATCTTTTGGCATCAATGTTATGAACATGTGTCTCATCACTATGAAGATTCAATATGAATAAACCCCTCACATTGGGTGCATGACCATAAAAGATATTACTCATATAAATAGAATTACCATTATTCTCTGATTTAAATGAGAAACCGTCTCGAAATAAACAAGATCCAGATATAATGTTCATGCTTAACGAAGGCACTAAATAACAATTATTCGGGTTCATCACTAACCCCGATGGTAATCGAAGAGCGAGCGTGCCGACGGCGATCACATCAACCTTGGAACCATTTCCCACGTGCATCATCACTTCGTCCTTTGCCAGCCTTCGTCTATTCCGTAGTTCCTGTTTTGAGATGCAAATGTGAGCAACCGAACCGGTATCAAATACCCATGCACTATAAGGAGAGTTGGTAAGGTACACATCAATAACATGTATATCATATAAACCTTGTTGATAACCCACAAGTATAGGGGATAAATTGTAGCCTCTTTTGATAATTAAGAGTGTCGAACCCAATGAGGGTCTAAAGGTAGAACAAATATCCCCTCAAGTTATATCGACCACCGACACAACTCTATACACTCTTAACGTTCATTTTATCTAGAACAAGTATGAAACTAAAAGTACTTTGTAGGTGTGATAGGATAGGTTTGCAAGATAATAAAGAGCACGTAAATAAAATCTAGGGGCTGCTAAGATAAAGTAACAACGAAGTTAGTTTAACTAGTGTGGGAAAGTGGTGGTAGGAGTTGCGGAATTGTCCCTAGGCAATCGATAACTAGACCGGTCATCATTATTGCAATTTTATATGAGGGAGAGGCATAAGCTAACATACTTTCTCTACTTGGATAATATGCACTTATGCTTGGAACTCTAGCAAGCATCTGCAATTACTAAAGATCATTAAGGTAAAACCCAACCATAGCATTATAAGGTATCAAGTCCTCTTTACTCCCACATGCAACAACCCACCTACTCGGGTTTATGCTTCTGTCACTCAAGCAACCCAACATAGGCAAATCATGAACACATTGCAACACCCTACAGCGAGGATCCCTCATGCTTGCGCGACATGGATAACACTATAGGACAACAACAATAATAAAACAACTCAAACCAATCATGATCGTCAATCAACCCATAGGACAACAAAAATCTATTCAGACATCATAGGATGGCAACACATCATTGGATAATAATATGAAGCATAAAGTACCATGTTCATGTAGAGGGTACATCGGGTTGCGGGAGAGTGGACCGCTGTAGATAGATGGGGGAAGGTGATGGAGGTATTGGTGAATATGACGGAGTTGTTGGAGTAGTTCATCATCACGATAATGGCCCCGACGGCATTCCGGTGCCACCGGGAGAGAGGACGAGCGAGCCCTCCTCCTTATTCTTCTTCCTTGACCCTACCCCTAGATGGGAGAAGGGTTTCCCCTCTAGTCCATGGCCTCCATGGCAGTGGAGGGGCGGGAACCCCTTCGAGATTGGATCTCTCTCTGTTTCCTTTTGTTTCTCTGCTCCCAAATTCTGGCATTTTACCGTTTCTTAAATATCCGGAGATCCATAACTCCGATCGGGCTGAAATTTTGAGGGGATCTTTATAAAAAAAATTTAGCTTTCTTGCGGCCAATGGACAGCTCCAACCGACCTAAGGGGTGTCCAAAGCCTGCTAGGCGCGACCAGGGGGTGGGTCATGCCTAGCAGGCTTGCCACCTCCTCGGGCATCGTCTCATGTTGATTCTTTTTTCCCAAAAATCACATATATTCGAAAAAAACATAAGTTTTTATCGCGTTTGGACTTCATTTGGTATGGATATTCTGCGAAACAAAAACATGCAACAAAAAGGAAGTGGCACTTGGCACTGGATCAATATGATTGTCCCAAAAATAGTATAAAAATTTGCCAAAAGTATATGAAAGTTGTAGAGTATTAGCATGAAACAATAAAAATTATAGATATGACAGATACGTATCAGCATGCCCAAGCTTAATTCCCGCTCGTCCTCAAGTAGGTAAATGATAAAAAAGATAATTTTTGATGTGGAATGCTACCTAGCACAATCTTGTTCATATAATCTAATCATGGCATGAATATTAATGCACGAGTGATTCAAAGCAATAGTCTATCATTTGACATTAAGACAGTAATACTTCAAGTATACTAATAAAGAAATTGTATCTCTTCAAAATATACTGGCAAAAGAAAGGTATCCCTACAATATCATATAGTCTGGCTATGCTCCATCTTCCCCACAAAAAGTATTTATATCATGCACAACTCTGATGACAAGTTAAGCAATTGTTTCACACCTTTTATGTTCTCAAACTTTTTCAACTCTCACACAATACATGAGCATGAGCCATGGATATAGCACTATAGGTGGAATAGAATATGGTGGAGGTTGTGAAGACAGGAGAACATAGTCTCACATCAACTAGTCATATCAATGGGCTATGGAGATGCCCATTAATAGATATTAATGTGAGTGAGTAGGGATTGCCATGCAATGGATGCACTAGAGCTATAAGTGTATGAAAACTCAAAAAGAAACTAAGTGGGTGTGCATCCAAATTGCTTGCTGATATGTTGATGACCCACAAGTATAGGGGATCTATCGTAGTCCATTTGATAGGTAAGAGTGTCGAACCCAACGAGGAGCAGAAGGAAATAACAAGCGGTCCTCAGTAAGGTATTCTCTACTAGCACTGAAATTATCGGTGATAGATAGTTTTGTGGTAAGATAATTCGTAGCGGGTAGCAAGTAACAAGTGTAACAAAGGTTCAACAAGGTGTCCCAATTGTTTTTATAGCAAAGGAGAAGCCTGGACAAACTCTTATAGAAAGCAAAGTGCTCCCGAGGACACATGGGAATTTTTGTCAAGCTAGTTTTCATTATGCTCATATGATTCACGTTCGTTACTTTGATAATTTGATATGTGGGTGGATCGATGCTTGGGTGCTGCCCTTACTTGGAAAAACCTCCCACTTATGATTAACCCCTCTCCCAAGCATCCGCAACTACGAAAGAAGAATTAAGATAAATCTAACCATAGCATGAAACATGTGGATCCAAATCAGCCCCTTACGAAGCAACACATAAAGTAGGGTTTAAGCTTCTGTCACTCTAGCAACCCATCATCTAATTATTACTTCCCAATGACTTCCTCTAGGCCCAACCAATGGTGAAGTGTCATGTAGTCGACGTTCACATAGCACCACTAGAGGAGAGACAACATACATCTCATCAAAATATCGAATGAATACCAAATTCACATGATTACTTATAACAAGACTTATCCCATGTCCTCAGGAACAAACGTAACTACTCACAAAGCATATTCATGTTCATAATCATAGGAGTATTAATGATGATCAAGGATCTGAACATATGATCTTCCACCAAGTAAACCAACTAGCATCAACTACAAGGAGTAATCAACACTACTAGCAACCCACAGGTACCAATATGAGGTTTTGAGAGAAAGATCGGATACAAGAGATGAACTAGGGTTTGGAGAGGAGATGGTTCTGGTGAAGATGTTGATGGAGATTGACCCCCTCTCGATGAGAGGATCTTTGGTGATGACGATGGCTTCGATTTCCCCCTCCCGGAGGGAAGTTTCCCCAGCAGAATGGCTCCGTCGGAGCCCTAGATTGGTTCTGCCCAAGTTCCGCCTTGAGATGGTGGCGCTTCGCCCCGAAAGCTCTATTATGATTTTTTCCAGGTCAAAACCCTCCATATAGCAGAAGATGGGCACCGGAGGGCTGCCAGGTGGGCCACAAGCCACAGGGGCGCGCCTAGGGGGGTAGGGCGCGCCCCCAGGCTTGTGACTGCCTGGTGGACCCCCTGATGTATTTCTTTCGCCCAATATTTTTAATATATTCCAAAAATAATTCTCCGTAGATTTTTAGGACTTTTGGAGGTGCGCAGAATAGGTATCTCAGATTTGCTCCTTCTCAAGTCCAGAATTCTGGCTGCTAGCATTCTCCCTCTTCATGTAAACCTTGTAAAATAAGAGAGATAAGGCATAAGTATTGTACCAAAATGTGTAATAACATCCCATAATGCAATAAATATCAATATAAAAGCATGATGCAAAATGGATGTATCAACTCCCCCAAGCTTAGACCTCGCTTGTCCTCAAGCGAACATTGAAATCGATAAATATGCCCACATGTTTAGAGATAGAGGTGTCGATAAAATAAAATGCGGACATGAAGGCATCATGATCATCTTTAGAACAGCAACATAAATTGACATATAATTTCTTATTCTGAAGTAAAAATTCATTCACAAGGTAAAGTATGAATCAAGAAATCTATTGGGAACCAACAAACTATGATCTCAGTCATTGAAGAAATTCCAATTTATCATAATGTAGGAAAGAGTCAATATAAGAACTTATAAAGCAAACCCACATACTCAATTATCTTTTAGTCTTTCACAATTTCTAACACTCACAAGATACCTATGAGTTCAAATCTTCAATCGGACACAGAGAAAGATAGGTGCTTATAGTGTTGCCTCCCAACTATTTACCTCAAGGGTAATGTCAACAGTGATAGCTCATGCTCACCCACTTCCGAGTGGATATATGTGTCTAGATCATTCCCCAACACATGACGCTTGCCAAGAGATAAAGGTGAAGTAAGGAAAGTGATGGAGATCACCACGACTCTTGCATAAAGGTAAGTACTTGAAAATAAAAGTAACAGATAGGCCCTTCGCAGAGGGAAGCAGAGGTTGTCATGCGCTTTTATAGTTGGATGCACAATCCCTTAGTGCAAAAGAACGTCACTTTATATTGCCCCTTGTGATAGAGAACTTTATTATGCAGTCTGTCACTTTTATTTCTTCCATATCACAAGTTCGTATAAAGCTTATTTTCCTCACACTAATAGATCACACATATTTAGAGAGCATTTTTTATTGCTTGCACCAATGACAACTTACTTGAAGGATCTTACTCAATCCATAGGTAGGTATGGTGGACTCTCATGGCACAACTAGGTTGAGGGTGTTTGGATGCACAACGTATCTCTACTTGATGCGGAAGTTTTGGCTGATATGAGGTGGAAAGAAGCGACACATGTTGAAGGATCTATAACCATATAACTTCTATTCAGAAGTAAGCAAACACAACCCATTATGTTGTCTTCCTTGTACAACATCAACTTCTTAACATATAATATTTTAATGAGTGCTCACGATCATAAAAGATGTACAATATAAAATATTTATATGTGAACCTCTATTTCTTTATTACTTCCTTTTAATTGCCACAATGACCAATAGCTATGTTTGTCAACCCACAACAAGTTTCAGTCGACATACTTCTTATATGTGAAGTTATCACTCCCCAAAAGATCATCATATATACTCTTTGCTTTTATTCCCTACTTATTTCTATTTCTTTTTCTCAAGATCAAGATCATAGCAAACAAGCTAAGCCCTCAACTCAAAATTACTCTTTATTATATAACACTCGGACTTGCTTACATAGGGGGAACATAAAACAAAAACTCAAAACTAGATCACATGAAAACTTCATTCTACTAGACCAAGATATAAGAAAAAGGGTCAAACTAAGAAAACGATAAAAGTAAGGGATGTGATGGTGATACGATACCGGGGTACCTCCCCCAAGCTTGCCACAAGCCAAGGGGAGTGCCCATACCCATGTGTCTAGTTGTGTTGCTTCGGAGGTGGTGACGTTGGCGTTGTTGATGAGGTTGGAGGCTTATCCTCCGTCTTCCAAGGCATGGGCTAACCATCGTAAAAATATGAACGAGTCTCCAGGATCCTCAAATCTGTAGCCACACTCATTCTCTTAAATCTATATTCATACTCACAGTTTTGGTTTTGCAGGTCATAGATCTGGGCTTGGAGATGCTCGATTTTCTCGTAAAGCTTGAAGATATGTCCCCCGATGTCCTTGGCATCCAGTTTGAGCTTTTGGGTAAACTCTGCGATCATCATGTGATTAGCATTGAGTCCTTGTTCCACCATCCCTTGGCACTTGAAGACTAGTTGTTCCATTGCTTCGTGGCTTGTTTCCACACTTCCGGTCTTCTTTGGCCCCACCACGTCATGGATGTGCAGCACCCCCTCATGCAACTCAATGGTTTGAGGGTGTTGCATCACCTCCATGAGGTAGGGGTTTATGACCTTCTCGAAGAACTTGTCCTTCGGAGCACTTGGGGACATCATGTTGATCTAAATCTGGTGCAGAAACAGCTTCAAAAGAAAATAGGAGGTATTGTCGTGATACGAGAGCCAAAACCTCCGAGAGACTATATAAATAATTTTTACCGACCCGAACAAGTATGCCACAAGAAAACGGAGTCCGGATGGTACACGAGGTAGCCACAAGACACAAGGGCGTGCCCCCAGGCTTGTCACCTCCTCATGCACTATTCAGACTACTTTAAATTTTCCTAATTTTTTAAATATTCCAAAATGGATAAAATTTGCCATTGAAAAACTTTTGGAGTCAGTTTACTTACCGTACCACATACCTATTCCTTTTCAGGGTCTGTAATGTTCCGGTAGGTCTCCCTAATGTACTCCTCCGGAGTTACGGTATTAATAATATTGGTCTCAACATTTATGGGAGTACCTGAGATATAATGTTTCATTCTTTTCCCGTTTACCACCTTTGGGTTTGTGCCTTCGGCATTGTTGATCTTGATGGCAGGGCAACAATATACTTCCTCGATTATGTAAGGCCCTTCCCATTTAGAGAGAAATTTTCCTGCAAAAAAATCTTAAACGAGAAGTGTATAGCAAGACATGATGACCTACATTAAATTCATGCTTTTATATCCTTCTATCATGCCATCTCTTAACCTTTTCTTTAAACAACTTGGCATTCTCATAGGCCTGGGTTCTCCATTCATCAAGTGATCTAATGTCGAATAACCACTTCTCACCAGCAAGTTTGAAATCATAACTGAGCTCTTTAATGGCCCAATAAGCTTTATGTTCTAGCTCAAGAGGTAAGGGACCTGCTTTACCATAAACCATTTTATACGGAGACATACCCATAGGGTTCTTGTAAGTAGTTCTATAAGCCCACAGTGCATCATCAAGTTTCTTAGACCAATTCTTCGTAGATCTATTAAGAGTCTTCTGCAAAATCAATTTAATTTCCCTATTGCTCAATTCTACTTGACCACTATACTAAGGATGAAAAGGAGATGCAATTCTATGATTAACATCATACTTAGCAAGCAATTTACGGAAAGCGCCATGGATAAAGTGTGAACCACCATCAGTCATTAAATATCTAGGGACTCCAAATCTAGGGAAAATAACTTCTTTAAGCATTTTAATAGAAGTGTTATGATCAGCACTACAAGTTGGAATAGCTTCTACCCACTTAGTAACATAATCAACAACAACTAGAATAGGAGTATACCCGTTAGATTGTGGAAAAGGTCCCATATAATCAAAACCCCAAACATCAAATGGTTGAATAACAAGAGAGTAATTCATAGGCATTTCCTGACATCTACTAATATTACCAATTCTTTGACATTCATCACAAGATAAGTCACTTACGAGCATCCTTGAAGAGAGTTGGCCAATAAAAACCAGATTGGAGTACCTTGTATGCAGTTCTATCTCCGACGTGGTGTCCTCCGTAGGCCTTGGAGTGACATTTGCGTAGGATCTATTCATGTTCATGATCCGGTACACAACATCTAACAATACCATCTACTCCTTCTTTATAAAGGTGTGGATCATCCCAAAAGTAATGTCTTAAATCATAGAAGAACTATTTCTTTTGTTGGTATGTGAAACTAGGCGGTATAAATTTAGCAACAATGTAATTAGCATAGTCAGCATACCATGGAGCATTACGTGAAGCCTTTATGATATCTAATTGTTCATCAGTAAAGCTATCATCAATAGGTAGTGGGTCATAAGAACATTTTCTAACCTAGACAAGTTATTTGCTACGGGGTTATTAGCCCCCTTTCTATCAATAATATGCAAATCAAATTCTTGTAGCAGAAGAACTCATCTAATAAGTCTAGGTTTAGCATATTTATTTTTCATAAGGTACTTAATAGAAGCATGATAGGTGTGAACAGTTACTTTGGAATCAACAATATAAGGTCTAAACTTATCACAAGCAAACACGACTGCTAAAAATTCCTTTTCAGTAGTAGCATAGTTTCTTTGAGCACTGTCTAGAGTTTTACTAGCATAATGGATAACATTTGATTTCTTCTCAACTTTTTGTCCTAGAACAACACCAACTGCATAATCACTAGCAACACACATAATTTCAAAGGGTAGGTTCCAATCAGGTGGTTAAACAATAGGTGTGGATATCAAAGCATTCTTTAGGATTTCAAATGCTTCTACACAATCATCATAAAAAACGAATGGAACATCTTGTTGTAAAAGATTATTGAGAGGCTTGGAAATCTTAGAGAAATCTTTAATAAACCTCCTATAGAAACCAGCATGACCAAGGAATCTTCTTATACCTCTGATATCCGTAGGACACGGCATTTTTTCAACAACATCAACTTTAGCTTTATCAACTTCAATACCTCTTTCGGAGATTTTGTGCCCCAAGACAATGCCTTCATTAACCATAAAATGACACTTCTCCCAATTCAAGACAAGATTAGTTTCTTCACATCTCTGCAAAACTCGATCAAGGTTGCTCAAGCGATCATCAAAGGAAGTTTCGTAAACGGAAAAATCATCCATGAAAGCCTCAAGAATCTTTTCACAAAAGTTAGAGAATATAGCCATCATACATCTTTGAAAAGTAGCAGGTGCATTGAATAAGCCAAAAGGCATACGTCTATAAGCAAAGGTACCGAAAGGGCAAGTAAAAGTGGTTTTTTCTTGATCCCCTTTTGACACAGGTATCTGAGAGAAACCAGAGTAACCATCTAGAAAGCAAAAATGAGCATGTTTGGATAATCTTTCTAGCATTTGATCAATAAAAGGTAGACGATAATGATCTTTCTTAGTAGCTTTATTTAATTTCCTAAAATCAATTACCATTCTATAACCTGTAACAATTCTTTGCGGGATCAATTCATTTTTATCATTAGGAACAACGGTGATACCTCCTTTCTTAGGGACACAATGAACAGGACTAACCCATCTACTATTAGCAATAGGATAAATTATATCTGCCTCTAGAAGCTTTAGTATTTCTTTTCTTACGACCTCTTTCATCTTAGGATTCAACCGTCGTAGGTGATCAACAACTGGTTTGGCATCAGGCTCCATATTAATTTTATGATGAGATAAAGTGGGACTAAATGCCCTTAAGATCATCAAGAGTATATCCAATAGCAGCATGGTGCTTCCTCAGATTTTTCAATAATCTCTTTTCTTCATGCTCTGAAAGGTTAGCACTAATAATAATAGGATATATCTCCTTTTCATCCAGATAAGCATATTTCAAAGTATCGGGTAATTGTTTAAGCTCAAACACGGGATCACCCTTGGGTGGAGGAGGATCCCCAAGTATTTCAACCGGTAGATTGTGTTTCAAAATAGGTTGCTGATCAAAGAAATATTATCTATTTCATTCCTCTTATTCATATGCATATCATTTTCATGGTCTAGCAAATATTGTTCTAAAGGATCAGTAGGAGGCACAACAATGGAAGCAAGACCAATAATTTCATCTCTACTAGGCAATTCTTTGTCATGGGGTAGTCTAAATTTTTTAGAGAAATTTAACTCATGAGACACATCCCCAAAACTCACAGTAACTGTTTCTTTCTCACAATCAATCCTATCATTAACAGTATTCAAGAAGGGTCTGACAAATATAATGGGACAAAAATCATCTTGTGGGGAACCAAGAACAAGAAAATCAGTAGGATACTCTATTTTCCCACACAAGACTTCAACATATCTAACAATCCCAATTGGTGCAATAGTATCTCTATTGGCAAGCTTAATAGTAACATCAATTTCCTCTAGTTCAACTGGTGCAATATCATGCATAATTTATTTGTACAAGGAAAAGGGAATTGCACTCATGCTAGCACCCATATCACACAAGCCATGATAACAATGATCTCCTATTTTAACAGAAACAATAGGCACGCCAACAACTGGTCTGTGTTTACTCTTAGTATCAGGCCTAGCAATTCTAGCAGCTTCATCACAGAAATGAATAACATGCCCAGCAATATTAACACCCAAGAGATCTTTAACCATAGCAATACTAGGTTCAACTTTAATTTTTTCAGAGGGTGTAGGTGTTCTACAACAGCTCTTACTAACCACAGTTGAAGCTTTAGCATGTTCCTTTATTCTAACGGGGAAAGGTGGTTTCTCAATATAAGCAACACGAATAATAGGATCAACATTATAAGCAATAGTTTCCTCTTCAACTTTAACAGGTTCAACTACTTTCACTTCAATGGGAGGATGCTATTTAAACCACTTCTCCTTAGGTAGATCAACATGAGAAGCAAAAGATTCACAAAAAGAAGCTACTATCTCAGAGTCAAGTCCATATTTAGTGCTAAATTCACGAAAAGCATTTAACAAGATCAAACTTGAGGTTCATACCTGACTCCTTACCTTCATCAAGTTCCCAATCTTCAGAGTTGCATTTAATTCTTTCTGATAAATCCCATTTGAAGCCAATATCCTTCATATAGGAACCAACACAAGAAGTATCGAGCATGGATTGATCATTACGAGAAAGCTGAGCATAATTTTTTTGAATAATAATTTCTCTCGAGAGCTCATGAGTAGGGCATGAATATAACATTGCTTAAGTTTTCCTCGTTAGAATAAAGGAACATGCTTGAGCAATTCTTTCTCCTTCATGAGGCCAAAAATTATAAATATAATTCCGATCACGATGAACTAGATGCATAGGATAGAACTTCTGATGAAATTCCATTTTCGATCGGTTGTAGCTCCATGATCCAATATCATCACATAGCCTATACCATGTCAATGCCTTCTCCTTCAAAGATCAAGGAAAGACCTTCTTCTTGACGTGATCCTCGGGCAGACCTGCAAGCTTACATAATCCACAAACTTCATCCACATAGATTAGATGCAAATCAGGATGTAGCGTTCCATCTCCTGCATAAGGATTAGCCAGCAGTTTCTCTATCATACCCAAAGGAATTTCACAATAAATATTTTCAATAGGTTTAGTAGGTTGAGGGAGAACTCTTTGTGTTTCCATTTGAGGTGAAGATATGTAACACCCTGGAGTCAGTGCTACAGTGATGATGTAATTAAGCTATAGTAATGACATGGTCAGCAACTAATTATTTTGCTAAGTGGAATATGATCAAGATGGAATTTCAAATTCCAATTCAAAATTCCATTCAAATGCTCTATTGTTTCAAGTGACAAATGTAAATCCTCAAACATCAAAGATAAAATGTTGCATGCTTGTGAAATATTCCAAAATAAATAATGTTAAGAAAAACAACATAACCAAGATTCTGGTGTGGCCCCCACCTTTAATAACAGTAGCTAAAAGTATTCTTAAATCAACTGAATTTCAAATGGAAAATACAAACAGTTTCAAATAATCCCCAAAGTTGTTGTGGACCTTTGGAATAATGCATATTGTTTTGTGGACCATGTCCCACATTTTTACTAAAGCAAATGGTGACTAAAAAAATAAATGAAAAGGAAATTGGAAAAAGGAAAACAGAAATAAAGCAAAAAAAAGGCGGAAACCCCCTTCCCAATGGGCCACCCTAGCAGGCCCAACCCCACCAGCCCACTCCGCACCTTGGCCTCCCTTTGTGTCGACCAGAGCGGTCGCTACAGAGCGTGGGCCGCACCGTCGCCGCGGGACCAGCTCGCCACCGACGCCAAGAGGATAAGAACGCCCCCCCATGGCCTCTCTCTCCCTCCCCCGAAACCCTAGCCCCCGCTAGATCTCACCTGCCCCTCTCTCTCCCAACGCTCTCTCCCCCGTTCGGCCGAACGCCACCGTCGCCATGGCCGATGAGTAGCCGCGGCCACATCCACACCCCGCCTCTCCATCGCGTCCACGAGCCCCGACGTGACGATCCCATCCTCCTCGACCTCAAGCTCGAGCTTGGGGAGCTCTGCAACGCCATCCGCGCTCGTCTTCTTCCTCGGATTGCCGCCGCTCACCGTCGTCAATTCGCTCCGGCAAGCCCTCCCCGTGCACACTCTGCACCACTACAGGCTCGCTGTGAGCTCCGACCCCTCTCCCTGTATCCTTGCGGTCTTTCTCGCACCGTAGCGGCCATTCTCGATGTGCCCGGACCCACCGCCACATGTGCTCGTTGTCGGCGCCGTTTCGGCGACCAAACGTCCCCGCGCTCGTGCAAATCATCTTTGCCACGTCGAGTAGGCCCTCCCTGGCAGCTTAGATAGCTCGTGCATGCACCGTTTCGCCATTGAGACTATGACCAGAGGGCCCCACCTGTTGGTTTGACCAGTTTGTTGAGGTTGTTGACTGCTGATGTAGTGCTGATGACAACATGATGTCATAAAGGATTTTTCGAATACATAATAATCTGTTAATTCTAGAAATTAGTAAAAACTTTAGAAAATCATATCTTTTAAACCATAGCTCAGATGAAAATAATTTATATATGAAAGATCAGAAAAATCCCACGAATACAAATAAGCCATCCATTCATCTTTCACATGCTCATAGCATGATGAACATGGAACTTTCCCCCTCTGTTTCGACTGTCCGATAAATCCGCAAACCCGGAAATATGATCACGTATTCTCCCGCTCCGTCTGATGCGTGTAGTATTGCGTTAGTGCATGCCTAGCTCTGCATATTGTCATGCCATGCATCGTGGTGCATCTGTTTGCTATATATTTATTGTTTCTCCCCCCTCTTATTATCGGTAGACCCCGAGACTGACGTTACTGCCGAGTACGACTACGCCCCTGACGACTAGCCTTTTGTAGAAGAGCAACAAGGCAAGAAAAAACCCCTTGAGAATTCTGATATCACCCACCTCTCACCCTCTTAATCTTACATTAGAATTTTGCTACTCTTTTAGCTAGCTCCTATTCTGATGCATAGCCTGTTTTTGATGAACTGCTAGTATTCCTGCAATCATACCAACTGTTTAGTATAGGTTGGTTAGTGAACCCCCAGTGACCCAGTAGTCCCAATTGCCCCTGCTTCTTCATCGATGACCCGACGACTCGAATACTCAGTCAACCGACCGACAAGCCAGGCCCCTCACATCACCGCACTCCCCTAAATTGTATGACTCTACAGTGCTACTATCGAGTATCGAGGGTGACACCTCGTGAAGTACTCATGATGCTAGCCCTGTAGTGCAGCTAGTCGGTCGTGGTTATCGAGGGTGATTCCTCCTTCACCATTCCCGATGATGTCTCTATCATGCAACCCCTCAAGTGTGGGACCTTCGAGGGTCATTCCTCTAAGTCCACCTTGACGGTTACATCGGGCGGGGACCATTGAGGGTGACTCCTTAGATTCCCGTCTTGATGTTATATCCACACAGTTACTATGACCTGGTTACAAAAACATGTTGAAGATGGCCCGGCGCCAAGGGTGCCCACGAGAGAAAGATTTGGTGGGATGCGCCGCAAGGCATCCGAAGACTTGGTGCGGTGCGTCGATAAGGCACCCGAGTGTTATTGGCGGGGCGACGGCCTGCAATATAGTTCTAGCTTGCCCCGCACTAATAAAATGCTAATGGGTTGGTTATTTGATCCGAGTTGGTCGTTGACCTTTTACGCACTAAACCTTCACGTGGGAGAAGTTATGGGTACTCGGCGTCGTTTTATCAGCCGAAGCTCTTCGGACGTCAGCAATGGAGCGGGCGCGCGCCGGATTGGGCTTGAAGGTACAGCTCCCGGACTGAGTGTACTAGGTGTGCTTCTGGCCGCATACGCATCATGCAGGAGTGCAAGGGCAAGTGGGCCCACGAACCTGTGCGCTTAGGAGTTAGACCAGTGGGTTGGCCTCTTCGTTGAGTCTAGGTGGGGCGATGACGTTTTGGATCCCGAGGCCAGGCATTAACCCGGAAAGTGTGTCCGGTCGGAGGTGATCAAGCGTGTTGGAAATGCAGTGCACCCCCGCAGGGAAGACATTATCTATTTGAATAGTTGTGTCCACGGTAATAGGACGACATGGAGTTGTACCTTGACCTTATACAACTATAATTGTGCTTTACTTTAAATGAAATGTGGCTTCAGGATTGCTTCCTCGCAGGGTGTCGAGGAAGAATCTCTGGGCGTGGTTACTTAATAAAATTTCTACAATAATATGACTATATATGAGATACCAGTCTATTCTCTTCTCATACTGCAAGATGTTGAAGATGCTAGTCTTCGATAGGACTAGGCCTCCCCCTCATTCTTGTTTTCTGCAGTCAGTCCAGATATAACCCCATTCTTTTATAATGATCATACTTAGTATAGTTCTAATGTCAGTCTTGCGAGTACTTTGGATGAGTACTCACTGCTGCTTTGCTTTCTCTTTCCCCCTCGATTTGATTCTGCGTTCAGACGATGGAGCCCAGGAGATGGAGTACGCCAGAGACGACTACTACACCACCGCATGAGCCTGCTACTACGTGGAGGCGGCCCCCGACGAGCAGTAGGATAGGAGGTTCCCAGGCAGGAGGCCTCGCCTCTTTCTATCCGTTGTTATGTTTGTGCTAGCCTTCTTAAGGCAAAACTTGTTTAACTTATGTCTGTACTCACATATTATTTGCTTCCGCTGACTCGTGCTTGTCGAGCTTTGTATTCGAGCCCTCGAGGCTCCTGGCTTGTAATATGAAGTTGTATGACTTTAATTTGTGTCTAGAGTTGTGTTGTGATATTGATTAGTGAGTCCCTAATCTTGATCGTATGCATTGCGTGTATGTTTAGCATACGGACAAAATTGGGGGCATCACAAGTTGGTATCAGAGCCGACTACCTGTAGGTAGCCCCCTTTCTAACTCCTTGGCCGAAGTTGAGTCTGGTACTTGAAAAACTTTTACTAACATTGTTGTGTGGCTTACGGACCCATATCTCAATCGAGTGGTATTAGGATCTTTTATTCCTCGTCTATAGTCTGGGTTCTGATCTCTCTTCTCTTTCAGGTGAAAGATTTTATTAACTCTAATTCTTGGTTCTCGTAAATACTTCCTCCCAAAGAGCCCCACATTCCAGATGATGGCTTGATTCATGAGAAGACTCCAAAGATGCTCCTTGATGTTCTCTCGAGAACTTGTGCTCATCGCGTTTGCGATTCCCTTCCACCGTCAACACCTATGGATAACTACATACAACTATCGTTCGTACCCATTTCCAGTTACCCTTGTTGTTATAAGGTACATCGAATCATCTTAACGGGGATTCGTTCATCCTCAGTTGTCATTGGTTTAAAAAGAAATTCCTTTGAATTGCTATTTGATCTTCCGAAATCCTCAGTAGCCTATTGCTCTTGACCTTTCTCACCTGCTTGCATTATGGTTAATTCCATTTGTATAGCAATATTAAGTAAATCCTTTGTGGTTATCATTTGATTTTATTGATTCAACCTGTGTTTGAATGCACGCAGTCATCAGTTGTTTATCATAAATTATCCGTCCGGCTCAGACGTCTTTCCAAACACGAGTTGGTCATTGACAAATCAACCACGATCGATTGCCCATCCAAGTCCTTTCATCTTACTTCTATTTGACCGGAGCATCGATTTCCGATACACCAAATTGGAAATCTTAATTCCCTTGGTTATTTAAGCATCAAATTAATTGGATGTTCTATGATCTGATGCCTTGCATTCTTTTCCCTCTAATTTGGTACCAATACTCACATCATGTCCTTTGTGGACTGCCAGACCCATTGTTGAGTTATTATCCGATATCATCCTTCACTTTCAAATTTTTGTGGTGTTATTCATCTAATAAGTGATGCCATTTGCAAATTGTGTCTTCTCCCTCTGATAAGTTGTATCCTATGCTTTTGCAAGCCATGCTTTGTTGTCGAGCATGTGTTAAATCTTGAAGCTTTTGGTATATGTTCCTAAGATGCCCCGATGGGTTGAACCTATGCTTTCCTTAATTCGTGTGAACTCAAGAGTTTTCACGAGTCCTACTCTTCTGGTGTTTTGCTGGATAATCTTTCAAAACTACAACTTTATCAAAGGCGAGGAGTAAATGGAAGGTGATGCATTGATGAAGTGGGAGTCGACCTTGAACTTTGTGCTCATGCCCATGGAAGCAATGTTGATCTTATCACAGAAGATTCTCGTAACGATGAATTTTTCTTGGTATAATTTGATCCGGTACCTGTGATCTTGTCCTTTACCATCGTGGTTCCAACCATGTTGTTCTAATTTCATTTCATTCCCAGACAAGTTAAAGTACTTGTCTTTTATAGATCAATACTCCAGCCCATCCTTCATCTCCGTTCTACCTCCGGGTATTATCCCTAGTATCTCGAGAATATCGTGAAGCTATATAACTTCTTATGAGCTCCACATCAACTATGATATTTCACTGATTCCAGTTTCCCTCGTGTTCTGAGTTGTTGGACAATCAAGGATACTGATATCTGAATCGAGTACGCATTGCGATTCAACAACTCTTAGTAATCTTCTCTGATTATGAGTTGTACTCGAGCATGTCATTCCCAGAAGTTAGATGCTGAAGCCCGACGGTATGCCTTGAATGCATTAAATGAGTCACCTCTTGAAGGGATTGTAAACATTCCAGTTGTCCAGGATTCCCAAGATGTCCTTTCGGAAGAACTTCCATGGACCCCCCCTGCTAGACTGTCGAGTTTGTCATCGACTTAGTGCCAGGCACCACCCCTGTTGCTAAGCAGCCATATAAGATGCTTCCACATAAACTCCTTGAACTGAAACAAGAAATCGATGATTCGCTTCGTAAAGGGTTCATTCGACCAAGTTCCTCTGCTTGGGGAGCACCTTCTCTCTTTGTCAAGAAGAAAGATGGTACGAATTGATTGGTCCAACATTATCGACCAATCAACCGAGCTACAATTCAGAACAAATATCCGCTACCTCGGATCAATGATTTGTATGATCAACTTGATGGTGCCTCAATTTTCTCTAAGCTCGACTTGAGGTTGGGCTACCATCAGATCCGTGTTTGTGAAGAGGATATTCCAAAGACCGCATTTGTTACTCGTTATGGTTCATACGAGTACACCGTCATGTCTTTTGGTTTAACCAATGCTCGAGCAACAATCTCTCGTTTAATGTATTATATCTTCATGGACTACCTCGACAAATTCCTCGTGGTTTATCTGGATGATATTTTGATATTTTCCAAGAATAAGAAGAGCATGTTGAACATCTTTGTCTTGTACTGGAAAGACTTTGGGAACATTAGCTATATGCCAAGTATTCCAAGTGTGAGTTGTGGATGGACGAAGTCACCTACCTTGGTCATGTGATCTCCAAGGATGGTATTGTGGTCAACCCTGAATGAGTTCAGGCTATTCTTGAATGGACTCCCCCTAAGAATGTCAAGCAAGTCAGAAGTTTTCTCGGTCTCGCTAGCTATTGCCATCGATTTGTCGAGAACTTCTCCAAGATTGCAAAGCCCTTAACCAATCTGCTTCACAAAGGCGATAAATATGAGTGGATAGGAAAATGTCAGGAGAGCTTCCAGGCACTTATGGACAAATTGACGTATGCTCCAGTGCTTGCTCATCCGGATACCCGTAAGGACTTTGTCATTTATTGTGACGCTTCGCGTCGGGGAATAGGTTGTGTCCTAATGCACGAACGCAAAGTGGTTGCTTATGCATCTTGCCGATTGCGTCCTCATGAAGAGAACTACCTAGTTCATGACCTTGAACTTGCTGCAGTAATTCATGCACTGAAAGAGTGGCAACAATACCTCGTTGGTAATCGATGCGAGATCTACACCGATCACCAAAGTCTGAAGTACTTGTTTACTCCGCCAGATTTGAATTTCCATCAATAGAGATGGATGGAGCGCATAGCAGACTACAACGTGGGAATTTCTTATACCCCTGGCAAGGCTAATGTAATGGCTGATGCTTTGATCCGCAAGTCATACTGTAACCACCTTCAGGTTCACAAGGTTCACCACCCTTCTTCAAGAAGAATTTTGCAAGCTGAACCTCCATATTGTTCCTCAGGGTTACCTCATTCCCCCTCCTGAAGAGTTCCGCAAGATGAACCTTCGTGTTGTTAACCAAGGTTCTTTGAGTAACCTGGTTGTTGAACCAGATCTCGTGGGTGGTATTAAAACCATGCAGGGCTATGATGACGAAGTCGATAGGATTAAATACTATCTGTCGGAAGGTAAACTCTCATGTTTCACCGTTGCTGATGATGGTGTTGTGTACTTCAAGGGATGCTTATTCGTTCCAACAAAAAGGGAAAACCTGAATATGACTGGTAGAATACTGAAAGAAGCTCATGATACTCTGTTGTCTATTGATCCAGGTAGTACCAAGATGTACCGAGACATCCGTCAAAGGTTCTGGTGGTCAAATATGAAACAAGACATTGCTCGTTATGTTTCAGAATGCGACACTTGCCGTCGTATCAAAGCGGAACATCAGAAGCCTCCTGGAACTCTGTAACCTATTTCTATTCCTGAATGGAAATGGGATCATGTTGAAATGGACTTCGTCACTGGGTTTCCCAGGTCGCAGAAGGGTAATGATGCTATTCTTGTCATCATTGACCAACTGTCCAAAGTTGCACATTTTCTGGCTGTCAAGGAAACTATTACTGCTAGTCAGCTAGCAGATCTTTACATGTCCAAGGTTGTTTCCCTCCACGGTATTCCTTTGGTGATTATTTCAGACCGTGGGAGTTTATTCACTTCAAGATTCTGGGCAAGTTTCTAGGAAGCTATGGGAACTCATTTGTCCTTCAACACCACCTTTCACCCCCAATCCCAGGGACAAGTTGAAAGAGTCAATCAGATTCTTGAAGACATTCTTCGAGCTTGTGTCATTTATTTTGGCAAGAAATGGGGTGAATCTCTCCCGTACGCTGAGTTCTCCTACAACAATAGCTATCAAGCTAGTCTGAAGATGGCTCCTTTTGAAGTATTATATGGGCGTAGGTGTTGGACTCCTCTGAATTGGTCGGAAACTAGGGAACGTACACTTATCGGTCCGGATATTATCCAACATGCCGAAGATCAAGTCCGCATTATTCATGCAAATCTGAAGGCTGCTCAGTCTCGTCAGAAGAGTCAGTATGACCGTCATCACAAGGATATGGTCTATCAACCTAACGAAAAGGCTTATCTTCGAGTCACGCCAATGAGAGGTACACACCGTTTTGAGATCAAGGGCAAGCTGGCTCCTCGATATATTGGTCCTGTCACTATTCTCAAAAGGCGTGGAAAAGTGGCATATCAATTGGAACTACCGCCAAACCTTTCACAGGTTCACGATGTGTTCCATGTGTCACAGCTTCGTCGCTGCTTCAAGGATCCTATCCGAGCAGTGGACCATGATATGCTTGAACTGCAAATCATTCTAAAGATGAAACCACTTAGGAACGCGAAGATCATCTTCGTGCAGAATACCTTGGGCTCTTTCCTTCTACTTCTTAATTCTCGGGATGAGAATTCTTGTTAGTAGGGGAGAGTTGTAACACCCTGGTGTCAGTGCTATAGTGATGATGTAATTAAGCTACAGTAATGGCATAGTCAGCAACTAATTATTTTGCTAAGTGGAATATGATCAAGATGGAACTTCAAATTCCAATTCAAAATTCCATTCAAATGCTATATCATTTCAAGTGACAAATTTAAATCCTCAAACATCAAAGATAAAATGTTGCATGCTTGTGAAATATTCCAAAATAAATAATGTTAAGGAAAACAACATCATCAAGATTCTGGTGTGGCCCTCACCTTTAATAATAGTAGCTAAAAGTATTTTTAAATCAATTGAAATTCAAATTGAAAATTCAAATAGTTTCAAATAATCCCCAAAGTTGTTGTGGGCCTATGGAATAATGCATATTGTTTTGTGGACCATGTCCCACATTTTTACTAAAGCAAATGGTGACTAAAAAAATAAATGAAAAGGAAATTGGAAAAAGGAAAATAGAAATAAAGCAAAAGGGAGGGAACCCCCTTCCCCACTGGACCAGCCCCAGCAGGCCCAACCCCACCAGCCCACTCCCCACCGTCGCCTCCCTCTGTAGCGACCAGAGCGGTCGCTACAGAGCGTCGGCCGCGCCGTCGCCGCCGGACCAGCTCGCCACCGACGGCGAGAGGATAAGAAAGCCCCCCCATGGCCTCTCTCTCCCTCCCCCAAAACCCTAGCCCCCGCTAGATCTCACCTGCCCCTCTCCCTCCCCACGCTCTCTCCCCCGTTCGGCCGAACGCCACCATCGCCATGGCAGACGGGTAGCCGCGGCCACAGCCACGCCCGCGCCTCTCCGTCGCGTCCACGAGCCCCCACGCGCCGATCCCGTCCTCATCGACCTCAAGCTCGAGCTCGGGGAGCTCTGCAATGCCGTCCGCACTCGTCTTCTTCCTCGGATCGCCGCCGCTCGCCGTCGTCGATTTGCTCCGGCAAGCCCTCCCCGAGCACACTCTGCACCACTACAGGCTTGATGTGAGCTCCGCCCCCCCTCTCCCTGTATCCTTTCGGTCTATCTCGCGCCGTAGCGGCCATTCTCGACGTGCCCGGACCCACCGCCACTTGTGCTTGCTGTCGGCGCCGTTCCGGCGACCAAACGTCCCCACGCTCATGCCCATCATCTTCGCCACGTCGAGTAGGCCCTCCCTAGCAACTTAGATAGCTTGTGTGCGCACCGTATCGCCGATTTCCACCACGCCCGAACGCAGCCACAGCCCGGCGTCGTTGCTGGCGTCAACTCGGGCAACGACAGGCGACGCCACCACCACCGTTGGACGCGGCGCTCACCGCCCGTTCGAATGGGACCAACTACGCCCCTTCTCGTGCCCTGTGGGCAAAACCCGAGCCGCGCCACCGTTTCGGGAGCTTGCAGGAGCTCCTCCGGTGGCCGGACGACGCCGCTGCCCACGTGGCCGACCTAGGGCCACTGCCAAGGTCGCTGACCCTTGGGCCCCGTGGTCCTGGTTGACCTGTTGACCAGGTCAACCGTGCTAACTGGGCACCCGTGTACCACTGACATGTGGGGCGCCTACCCTAGTGTCTATGACATTTGGGCCCCACCCTGTCAAGTGTTTAGTTAGTGAATTGTTTAATTAAACTAATTAAATTGCCTAATTAGTCACTGTCATGTGGGCCCAAATTTTAATTAATCTTCTTTAGTTTAATTTAATAACCCTGGTTAGCCACTAATACTATGACAAGAGGGCCCCACCTTTCGGTTTGACCAGTCAGCTGAGGCTGTTGACTGCTGATGATAACATGATGTCATAAAGGATTTTTCGAATAAATAATAATCTGTTAATTCCGGAAATTAATAAAAACTTTAGAAAATCATATCTTTTAAACCGTAGCTTAGATGAAAATAATTTATATATGAAAGTTGATCAGAAAAATCCCACGAATCCAAATATGCCATCCATTCATCTGTCACATGCTCCTAGCATGATGAACATGGAACGTTCCCCCTCCGTCTCGACTAACCGATAAATCCGCAGACCCGGGAAATATCGTCAGGTATTCTCCCGCTCCGTCGGATGCGTGTAGTATTGCGTTAGTGCATACCTAGCTCTGCATATTGCCATGTCATGCATTGTCGCGCACCTATTTGCTTTATATTTCTTGTTTCTCCCCCCTCTTCTTACTGGTAGACCCCGAGACTGACGCTGTTGTCGAGTACGATTACGCCCCGGACGACGAGCCTTTTGCAGCAGAGCAGCAAGGCAAGCAAAATCCCCTTGAGCATTCCGATATCACCCACCTCTCTCCCTCTTAATCTTGCATTAGAATTTTTCTACTCTTTTAGCTAGCTCCTATTCTGATGCATAGCCTGCTTTCGATGAACTGCTACTATTCCTGCAATGATACCAACTATTTAGTATAGGTTCATTAGTGAGCCCCCAGTGACCCCTTAGTCCCAGTTGCTCCTGCTTCTTCATCGACGACCCGACGACTTGAAGACTCGGTCAACCGACCGACAAGCCAGGTCCCTCACATCACCGCACTCCCCTAAATTGTATGACTCTGTAGTGCTAATATCGAGTACCGAGGGTGACACCTCATGAAGTACTCATAATGCTAGCCCTATAGTGCAGCTAGTCGGTCGTGGTTATCAAGGGTGATTCCTCCTTCACCATTCCCGACGATGTCTCTATCATGCAACCCCTCAAGTGTGGGATCTTCGAGGGTGATTCCTCTAAGTCCACCTTGACGGTTACATCGAGCGGGGACCATTGAGGGTGATTCCTCAGATTCCCGTCTTGATGCTATATCCACACAGTTACTATGACCTAGTTAAAGATACATGTTGAAGACGGGCCGGCCCCAAGGGTGCCCGCGAGAGAAAGATTTGGTGGGTTGCGCCACAAGGCATCCGAAGACTTGGTGGGGTGCGCCAGTAAGGCACCCGAGTGTTATTGGCGGGGCGACGGCCTGCAATATGGTTCGAGCTTGCCCTGCACTAATAAAATGCTAATGGTTTGGGTATTTGATCTGAGTTGGTCATTGACCTTTTACGTACTAAAGATTCACGTGGGAGAAGTTATGGGTACTCAGCGTCATTGTATTAGTCGAAGCTCTTCAGACGTCAGCAATGGAGCGGCGCACGCCGGACTGGGTTGGAAGGTACAACTCCCAGACTGAGTGTACTAGGTCAGCTTCTGGCCGCGTATGCATTGTGCAGGAGTGCAAGGGCAAGTGGGCCCAAGAACCTGCACGCTTAGGAGTTAGACCGGCGGGTTGGCCTCTTCGTTGATTCTAGGTGGGGTGATGACGTTTTGGATCCCGAGGCCGGGCATTACCCCGGAAAATGTGTCCGGACGGAGGTGATCAAGCGTGTTGGAAATGCGGTGCACTCCTGCAGGGAAGAAATTATCTATTCGAATAGCCATGTCCACAGTAACAGGACGACTTGGAGTTGTACCTTGACCTTATACAACTATAATTGTGCTTTACTTTAAATGAAATGTGGCTCTGGGATTGCTTCCTTGCAGGGAGTCGAGGAATAATCTCTTGGCGTGGTTACTTAATAAAACTGCTACAATAATATGACTATATATGAGATACCAGTCTACTCTCTTCTCATGCTGCAAGATGTTGAAGATGTTAGTATTAGATAGGACTAGGCCTCCCCCTCATTCTTGTTTTCTGCAGTCAGTCCAGATATAACCCCATTCTTTGATAATGATGCATACTTAGTATAGTTCTGATGTCTGTCGTGCGAGTACTTTGGATGAGTACTCACCGCTGCTTTGCTTTCTCTTTCCACCTTGATTCGATTTTGCGTTCAGACGATGGAGACCAGGAGATGGAGTACGCCGGAGATGACTACTACACCACCGTAGGAGCCTACTACTACGTGGAGGAGGCCCCCGACCAGCAGTAGGATAGGAGGTTCGCAGGCAGGAGGCCTCGCCTCTTTCAATCCGTAGTTATGTTTGTGCTAGCCTTCTTAACGCATAAATTGTTTAACTTATGTTTCTACTCAAATATTATTTGCTTCCGCTGACTCGTGCTTGTCGAGCTTTGTATTCGAGCCCTCAAGGCCCCTGGCTTGTAATATGAAGTTGTATGACTTTAATTTATGTCTAGAGTTGTGTTGTGATATTGATTAGTGAGTCCCTAATCTTGACCATACGCATTGCATGTATGTTTAGCATATGGTCGAAATTGGGGGCATCACAAGATACCCCGAACAAGCCCCTCAAAGGACTACTTTCCATAGTAACAAGTGACAGTAAATTTCAGCACACTATATAAATTTTTCCTTACCAAATTCCACTTACCAAAGGCACTTCACTCCTCGGCAATGGCGCCAGAAAAGAGTCTTGATGACCCACAAGTATAGGGGATCTATCATAGTCCTTTCGATAAGTAAGAGTGTCGAACGCAATGAGGAGCAGAAGGAAATGACAAGTAGTCCTTGGTAAGGTATTCTCTGCAAGCAGTGAAATTATCGGTGACAGATAGTTTTGTGATAAGATAATTCGTAGCGGGTAGCAAGTAACAAGTGTAACAAAGGGGCATCAAGGTGTCCCAATACTTTTTATAGAAAAGGACAAGCCTGGACAAACTCTTATATAAAGCAAAGCGCTCCCGAGGACACATGGGAATTTCTGTCAAGCTAGTTTTCATCATGCTCATATAATTCGCATTTGTTACTTTGATAATTTGATATGTGGGTGGAATGGTGCTTGGGTGCTGCCCTTACTTGGAGAAACCTCCCACTTATGATTAACCCCTGTTGCAAGCATCCGCAACTACGAAAGAAGAATTAAGATAAATCTAACCATAGCATGAAACATGTGGATCCAAATCAGCCCCTTACGAAGCAACACATAAACTAGGCTTTAAGCTTCTATCACTCTAGCAACCCATCATCTACTTATTACTTCCCAATGCCTTCCTCTAGGCCCAAACAAGGGTGAAGTGTCATGTAGCCGACGTTCACATAACACCACTAGAGGAGAGGCAACATACATGTCATCAAAATATCGAACGAATATCAAATTCACATGATTACTTATAACAACACTTATCCCGTGTCCTCAGAAACAAACGTAACTACTCACAAAGCATATTCATGTTCATAATCAGAGGATTATTAATCATGATCAAGGATCTGAACATATGATCTTCCACCAAGTAAACCAACTAGCATCAACTACAAGGAGTAATCAACATTACTAGCAACCCATGGGTACCAATCTGAGGTTTTGAGACAAAGATCAGATACAAGAGATGAACTAGGGTTTGGAGAGGAGACGGTGCTGCTGACGATGTTGATGGAGATTGAACCCCTCTCGATGAGAGGATCGTTGGTGATGTCGGAGGGAAGTTTCCCCGGCAAAACAGCTCTGCCGGAGCCCTAGATTGGTTCTGCCCAAGTTCCGCCTCGAGAAGGCGGCGCTTCACCCCAAAATCTCTATTATGATTGTTTTTTCCAGGTCAAAACCCTCCATATAGCAGAAGATGGGCACCGGAGTGCTGCCAGGTGGGCCACAAGCCACAGGGGTGCGCCTAGGGGGGTAGGGCGCGCCCCCAGGCTTGTGACTTCCTTGTGGCCCCCCTGATGTATTTCTTTCGCCCAATATTTTTTATATATTCCAAAATAATTCTCCGTAGATTTTCAGGACTTTTGGAGTTGTGCAGAATAGCTATATCATATTTGCTCCTTTTCTAGTCGAGAATTCCGGCTGCCAGCATTCTCCCTCTTCATGTAAGCCTTGTTAAATAAGAGAGAAAAGGCATAAGTATTATAGCAAAATGTGTAATAACATCCCATAATGCAACAAATATCAATATAAAAGCATGATGCAAAATGGACGTATCATATGTCTCCAACATATTTATAATTTTTGATGATGGCATGCTATTATACTATCTATTTTGGATGTTTTATATGCATTAATATGCTATTTTATATTATTTTTGGGACTAACCTATTAATCTAGAGCTAAGTGCCAGTTTGTGTTTTTCCTTGTTTTTTGAGGTTTGCTGATATGGAATATTAAACGGAGTCCAAACGGAATAAAACCTTCGGAAGGAATTTTTCTAGAAGGAAACAAGTCATGCAAGCTTGGAGTGCACGTCAGGGGAGGTGCCAGGGCGCCACAAGCCTGCTAGGCGCACCCCGGTCACGACTAGCAGGCTTGTCGCCTCCAAGTAGGTCTCCTAATGCTAATTCTTGTCCTATAAATACCCATTCCCCCAACATCAAAAAGAGCCACGCAATTACTTTTCCACCGCCGGAAGCCTTCGATCCGAAGAGATCCAATCTTGGAGCCTTTTTCGGTAATCAGCCGAAGGGGGTTTCGATCATGGAGGGCATCTACATCAACTCTATTGCCCCACCGATGATGTGTGAGTAGTCCATCACAGACCTACGGGTCCATAGATAGTATCTAGATGGCTTCTTCTCTCTCTTTTATCTTCAATACCATGTTCTTCATGATCTTCAAGGAGATCTATCCGATGTAATCCTCTTTCGTGGTGTGTTTGTCAAGATCTGATGAATTGTGATTTTATGTTCAGATTATCCATGAATCTTATTTTAATCTCTTATGATTTCTTATATGCATGATTTCATATCATTGCAAGTCTCTTCGAGTTATTGGTTTGGTTTGGCCAACTAGATTGGTAGTTCTTCCAACGGGAGAAGTGCTTGGTTTTGGGTTCAATCTTGCGGTGTCCTCACCCAGTGACAAAGTAGGGGCAGCGAGGCACGTATTGTATTCTTGCCATCAAGGGTAACAAGATGGGGTTTCATCATATTCTTGAGTTTATCCCTCTACATCATGTCATCTTTCTTAATGTGTTACTCTGTTCTTCATGAACTTAATACTATAAATGCAGGCAGGAGTCAGTCGATGTATGGAGTAATAGTAGTAGATGCAGAATCGTTTCGGTCTCCTTGTCACGGACGTGATGCCTATATGCATGATCATTGCCTTGGATAAATACATGATTATTCGCTTTTCTATCAATTGCTTGACAGTAATTTGTTTACCCACCATGATATTTGCCTTCAAGAGAGAAGCCTCTAGTGAAACGTAAGGCCCCCAGGTCTATTTTCCATCATATATTTTCAGATCTATACTTGCTACAATTTATTTACCTTTTACTTTCCGCACTCGTTACACCTATATCTATCGGATTTAATCCTTGCTAATAACCGTGACGGGATTGGCAACCCCTTTATAGCGTTGGGTGCAAGAGTTTGATTATTTGTGTAGGTGCATCCATTGGTGACTTGCTTGTTCATCCTACTGTATTGATACCTTGGTTCTCAAAACCTGAGGTAAATACTTATCTACTTCGCTACATCACCCTTTCCTCTTCAAGGGAAAACCAACGATTGGAAATAATAATGAATCTATGGATGTGAATTTTGTTGGTAGGAACAATTTTGGTAACAACGCCTGTAGAGGTAATTTCAACCCTAGGCCATTTCCTAGTAATTCCTTTTGTAATCATGGTAATTCGAACAACAATTCCCATGGAAATTATAATAATACGCCCTCTGATCTTGAGAATATTGTTAAAGATTTTATTGGTTTGCAAAAAGTTTTTAATGCTTCTATTGAAGAAAACGTGCTTAAGATTGATGATTTGGCTAGGAGCGTTGATAGAATTTCTCATGAGATTGATTCCTTGAAAGCTAGATCTACTACACCCAACCATGATATTAATGAGTCTTTAAAATCTATGAGAATTTTTATTGATGAAAGTAGGGAAAGAACCGCTAGAATTCGTGCTAAGTGTGAATGGCTTGAAAAGGTGTTTTCTCGCAATAATAATGATGAAGATCATAAAGTGATTGATGTGACTCCTATTGAGTCTTTTTTCAATATAAATCTTGATAATGATGGGACTGGAGATAAGTCAACTTTAGTTACAATGCGTTCCAATGATTTGGAGTCTATAGATCTTAATGCTAAGATTGATAAAAGTGGGATTGAAGAGGTCAAAACTTTAAATAGCATTGAAGGCACTCTTTTGGATTTCAAGGACTTTAATTATAATAGCTGATCTTTGATTGATTGTATTTCCTTGCTTCAATCCATGTTGAATTCTCCTCATGCTTATAGTCAAAATAAGGCTTTTACTAAACATATAGTTGATGCTATGATGAAATCTTTTGAAGAAAAAATTGAGCTAGAAGTTTCTACTCCCAGAAAGCTTCATGATGAGTGCGAGCCTACCATTATGATTAAAATATAATATTATGAGTTTCATGCTTTGTGTGATTTGGGTGCTAGTGTTTCCACGATTCCGAAAACTTTATGTGATGTGCTAGGTTACCATGATCTTGATGATTGCTCTCTAAATTTGCATCTTGCGGATTACACTATTAAGAAACCTATGGGAAGGATTAATGATGTTATTATTATTGCAAATAAGAATTATGTGCCTGTATATTTCATTGTTCTTGATATAGAGTCCAATCCTATATGTCCTCTTATTCTTGGTAGACCTTTCCTTAGAACGATTGGTGCAATTATTGATATGAAAGAAGGAAACATTAGGTTCCAATTTCCATTAAGGAAAGACATGGAACACTTTCCTAGAAATAAAATAAGATTGACTTATGAATCTATTATGAGAGCTACTTTTGGATTGTATACCAAAGATGACAATACCTAGATCTATTGCGTTTTGCTTAGCTAGGGGCGTTAAACAATAGCGCTTGTTGGGAGGCAACGCAATTTAATTTTTGTGTTCTGTTTTTTCTTCTGTTTTCGAGTGTTTCCCACATTATTACTTCTGTATTAATTTTCTTTTGGTGTTTTAATTAGTGTTTGAGCTAAGTAAAACCTTTAGGGTGATCTATGGTAGTTAATGATTTGATCTTGCTGAAAAACAGAAACTTATGCATTCAGTCCAGGAATTTTCCAATTTTTACAGAGCGTCGAATTGATCTAAATTTTTTACAAAAGATTTATAAATAAATTTCCCAGGTTGTAATAATTTTTGAGAATGTTTTGAGTTACATAAGTGTACTAAGTTTCCACATTGCTATAGACTGTTCTGTTTTTGACAGGTTCTGTTTTCTTTGAGTTGTTTGCCTATTTTGATGAATCTATGGGTTGTATCATCTGGTATGAGCCATGGAGAAGTTATATTACAGTAGGTATAATAACAATACAAATAAATAATGAGTTCACAACAGTACCTAATGTGTTGATTTATTTTCTTATACTAACGGATCTCACGAGTTTTCAGTTAAGTTTTGTGTTGTGAAGTTTTCAAGTTTTGGGTAAAGATTGGATGGACTAAGGAGTGTCAAGAGCCTAAGCTTAGGGATGCCCAAGGCACCCTAGGTCATATTAAAGGATTCCAAAGAGCCTGAGCTTGGGGATGCCCTGGAAGGCATCCCCGGGGCATCCCCTCTTTCGTCTTCAATCCATCGGAAAATTTACTTGAGGTTATATTTTTATTCACCACATGATATGTGTTTTGCTTGGAGCGTATTGTATGATATGAGTCTTTGCTTGTTAGTTTGCCACAATCATCCTTTCTGCACACATCTTTTGAGAGAGACACGCTGAATCGTGTATTTATTACAATACTCTTTGTGCTTCACTCATATCTTTTGAGTTGGGCAATTTTGCTCTATATGCTTCACTTATATCTTTTAAAGCACGGTGGTGTTTTCGTTTTGTAGAAATACTTGAACTCTCGTGCCTCACTTATATTATTTTGGGATTTTCTAAAAACAGCATGGTAATTGGCGTAGGTAATTAATTTAGTCCTAAATATATAGGTCTCTAAAAGGGATATAATCAAAACTTACATATTAAGTGCATTGAGTGTTTATGAGAAGTTTGATTCCTTGCATAAAGTTTTGAGATATAAAGATGGTAATGTTAAGAGACGTGTTAGGAAGTAAATTGTGATTTTTTAATAATACTTGTGTAAAGGTTTCTTATTCCCGTAGCATGCACGTATGGTGAACCTCTATGTAAGGAAGTGAGAGCATGACTTGTTTACAGATTGTCAACCTTTGTGTGAGGGTCGGGGGCGCGCGATGGTTAACTCCTACCAACCTCCCCCATAGGAGCATGCGTTTAATGCTTTGCTTCAATGACTAATAGACTTTTGCAATAAGTATGTGAGTTCTTTATGACTAATGTTGAGTCCATTTATTATACGCACTCTCACCCTTCCACTTTTGCTAGCCTTTCTAAGTACCATGCAACTTTCGCCGGTCCACCATATACCTTCCTCAAAACAGCCACCATATACCTTCCTCAAAACAGCCACCATATACCTTCCTCAAAACAGCCACCATATATATTTCCTCAAAACATCCACCATACCTACCTATTATGGCATTTCCATAGCCATTCCAAGATACATTGCCATGCAACTTCCACCGTTTCCTTTTATGAAATGCACACCATCACTTCCATATTGCATATAGAGTCATATTTTGTCATAGGTATCGAGTTGTAATTTTCCTTCTTTGAGTTGTAAGTAAATAAAAGTGTGATGATTTTCATTATATAGCATGTCCCATGTGAGTCTGGACTTACTAGTAGGATGAGAGTCTGGACTTTATGAAAAAATAAAAGAGGCCAGCGAAGCCCAAATAAAAAAATGAATAAAAGAGGCAGGCCTTACATGCCTAACAAAAAATGAGAGAAAAGAGAGAAGGGACATTTCTACTACCTTTTGACACACTTGTGCTTCAAAGTAGCATCATGATCTTCATGATAGAGAGTCTCTTATTTTGTCACTTTCATATAGCTAGTGGAATATTTTTATTCATGATGCATGTCCACTTAGTTTCTTTTTGAGCTTTCATACACTTATAGCTCTAGTGCATCCATTGCATGGCAATCCCTACTCACTCACATTGATATCTATTGATGGGCATCTCCATAGCCCGCTGATACGCCTAGTTGATGTGAGACTATCTTCTTCCTTTTCCTTGACAACCTCCACCATATTCTATTCCACCTATAGTGCTATATCCATGGCTCGCGCTCATGTATTGCGTGAGAGTTGAAAAAGTTTGAGAAAATAAAGGTGTGAAAACAATTGCTTGACTTTTCATTGGGGTTGTGCATGATGTAAACACTTTGTATGGGGAAGATGGAGCATAGCCAGACCATATGATATTGTAGGGATAACTTTCTTTTGCCATTATATTTTGAAGAGATACAATTGCTTTGCTACTAGGCTTGAAGTGTTATTGTTTCTATATCAATATTAAGCTTTTGTTTTGAGTCTTACGAATCTGAATATTCATGCCACAATAAAGAATTACTTGGATAAATATGTTAGGTAGCACTCCACATCAAAAATTCTGTTTTATTCATTTACCTACTCGAGGACGAGCAGGAATTAAGCTTGGGAATGCTGATACGTATCCAATGTATATATAATTTTTGATGATGGCATGCTATTATATTATCTGTTTTGGATGTTTTATATGCATTAATATGCTTTTTATATTATTTTTGGAACTAACCTATTAATCTAGAGCCAAGTGTCAGTTTCTATTTTTTCCTTGTTTTTGAGTTTTGCAGATATGGAATATTAAACGGAGTCCACACAAAATAAAACCTTCGGAAGGAATTATTCTGGAAGGAAACAAGTCAAGATTGGAGTGCACGTCACAGGAGGTGCCAGGGCGCCACAAGCCCGCTAGGCGCGGGCCCCACTGGCCGCGCCTAGCAGGCTTGTCACCTCCTGGCAGGTGTCCTAACCCTAATTCTTGGCCTATAAATACCCAAATATTCCCCCAACATAAAAAAGATCTATCCAAATACTTTTACACCGCCGGAAGCCTCCGTTCCCGAGAGATTCAATCTTGGAGCCTTTTCTGGTAATCAGCAGGAGGGGGTTTCGATCACGGAGGGCATCTACATCAACTCCATTGCCCCTCCGATGACGTGTGAGTAGTCCACCACAGACCTACGGGTCCATAGCTAGTATCTATATGGCTTCTTCTCTCTCTTTGATCTTCAATACCATGTTCTTCATGATCTTCATGGATATCTATCCGATGTAATCCTCTTTTGGGGTGTGTTTGTCAAGATCCGATGAATTGTGAGTTTATGTTCAGATTATCCATGAATCTTAATTGAATCTCCTCTAGTTTCTTATATGCATGATTTCATATCCTTGCAAGTCTCTTCGAGTTATTGGTTTGGTTTGGCCAACTAGATTGGTAATTCTTGCAATGGGAGAAGTGCTTGGTTTTGGGTTCAATCTTGCGGTGTCCTCACCCAGTGACAAAGTCGGGGTAGAGAGGCATGTATTGTATTGTTGCCATCAAGGGTAACAATATGGGGTTTTCATCATATTGCTTGATTTTAGCCATCTACATCATGTCATCTTTCTTAATGCATTACTCTGTTCTTCATGAACTTAATACTCTAGATGCAGGCAGGAGTCGGTCGATATGTGGAGTAATAGTAGTAGATGCAGAATCATTTCGGTCTACTTGTCACGGACGTGATGCCTATATGCGTGATCACTGCCTTGGATAACTACATTATTATTCGCTTTTCTATCAATTGCTTGGTAGTAATTTGTTTACCCACCATGATATTTGCCTTCAAGAGAGAAGCCTCTAGTGAAACATATGGCCCCGGGTCTATTTTCCATCATATATTTTCAGATCTATACTTGCCGCAATTTATTTACCTTTTACTTTCCACACTCGTTACCCCTATCTCTATCAGATCTAATCCTTGCAAATAACCGTGAAGGGATTGACAATCCCTTTATAATGTTGGGTGCAAGAGTTTGATTATTTCTGTAGGTGGATCCATTGGTGACTTGATTGTTCCTCCTACTGGATTGATACCATGGTTCTCAAAAATTGAGGGAAATACTTATCTACTTTGCTGCATCACCCTTTCCTCTTCAAGGGGAAACCAACGCATGCTCAAGAGGTAGCACTTGCTCATGAAGACCTAGGGCAATTTGAGGAAGCCCGTCATTCGAATATACAATCCAAGTTATACAATTAAATTCCCACTAGTATATGAAATTGACCAAATGGGAGACTCTCTATCATGAAGATCATGGTCCTAGTTTGAAGCACAAGTGTGGAAAAAAGGATAGTAGCATTGTCCCTTCTCTCTTTTCTCTTTTTTATTTTTTTATTATTTTTTTGTTGGGCATCTAAGGCCTCTTTTTTTATTTGGGCTTCGCTGGCCTCTTTTATTTTTTCATAAAGTTTGGAGTCTCATCCCAACTTTTGAGGGAATCATAGCTTCCATCATCCTTTCCTCACATGGGACAATGCTCTAATAATGATGGTCATCACACTTTTATTTACTTACAATTCAAGAATTACAACTCCATATCTAGAACAAAATATGACTCTATATGAATGCCTCCGGCGGTGTACTGGGATGAGCAATGATCTAGCATAGCAATGACATCAAAAACCGGACAAGCCATGAAAACATCATGCTAGCTATCTTACGATCATGCAAAGCAATATGACAATGATGGTGTGTGTCATAATAAATGGAAAGGTGGAAGTTAAACGGCAATATATCTCAGAATGGCTATGGAAATGCCATAATAGGTAGGTATGGTGGCTGTTTTGAGGGAGGATATATGGTGGGTTTAACGCACCGGCGAAAGTTGCATGGTACTAGAAAGGCTAGCAAAGGTGGAAGGGTGAGATTGCGTATAATCCATGGACTCACATTAGTCATAAAGAACTCACATACTTATTGCAAAAGTCTATTAGTCATCGAAGCAAAGTATTAGACGCATGCTCCTAGGTGAGAGGTTGGTAGGCATTAACCATCGCGTGCTCCCAACCCTCACACAAAGGTTCACAATCGATAAACAAATCATGCTCTGACTTCCTTACATAACGGTTCACCATACGTGCATGCTACGGGAATCACAAACCTTTACACAAGTATTTCTACCAATCCACAATTACTCACTAGCATGACTCTAATATCACCATCTTTATATCTCAAAACTATTTGAAGGAATCAAACACATCATATTCAGTGATCTAAAAGTTTTATATAGGATTTTATGACTAGCCATGTGAATGACCAACTCCCGTTAACTCTCTAAATAGATATAAGTGAAGCATGAGAGTTTAATTCTTTCTATAAAATATATGCCCACGCTCTAATAAATATAAGTGAAGCAAAAGAGCATTCTACAAATGGCGGTTTTCTATGTGTAGAGAAACACGCAATCCAAACTTCAAATGATATAAGTGAAGCACATGAAGCATTCTGTAAAGCCATACTCAAAAGATATAAGTGAGGTGCAAAGAGCCTTCTATAAATCAACCAAGGACTTTCTCATATCAGCATGGTGCATTACTAAAGGAAAAATAAAAAGCACACGACGCTCCAAGATTTACGCATATCATTTGACGAATAAAAATTATAGTTCCAAGTAAAATTACCGATGGTTGTTGGAAGAAAGAGGGGATGCCTTCCGGGGCATCCCCAAGCTTAGTTTCTTGGGAGTCCTTCAATATTAAGTTGGGGTGCCTCGGGCATCCCAAAGCTTAGTCTCTTTCCACTTATTCCTTCATCCATCGTGATCTGACCCAAAACTTGAAAACTTCAATCACACAAAACTTAACAAAACCCTCGTGAGATCCGTTAGTATAATAAAGAAAATTACCACTTTAAGTACTGTTTCCAACCAATTCATATTTTGTTTTTACATTTTATCTCCTGTAATATAACTTTTCCATGGCTTATACCACCGATACAATCGATAGTTTTGTCAAAACGAGCAAAACAATGCATCAAAAAACAGGATCTATCAAAGACAGGACAGTCTGTAGTGATCTGAACATTCACCATACTTCTGTAACTCTAAAAATTCTGAAAAACTAGGAAAAATTAAAAAAAATCATATAAGTACTGTGTAAAAATTTCAGAAACTTTTGACATTCCAGTAGAAAATGTAAATTCACGCACTACAGCCAAAGTTTCTGTTTTTGCACTGCACACACCAAACAAGCAATCTAATCATCCTAAAGAAAAATCTTGGCACATTATTTTTATAATACAATTTATTTGTACAAGGGGATATTTATTATTTTTGAAAAGTTTCTGTAATTAAGATTCACAAAATTTCCATGGGCATGAACAAAGTTCAAGGAGCTCCCCCACTTCAACGGTGCTCGTCCTTCTTACTTTCACTTCTCTTTTTGAAAAAGTGTTAGGTTACCCTCTTTATTTTTTCTGTTTTTTAAACTATATAAAATCACACAACAGAATAAAATGACTCTCTAAAACTTCCGGGTTGTCTCCCTGGCAACGCTTTCTTTAAAGCCATTAAGCTAGGCATATAGTGCTCAAGTAATGGATCCACCCGGATCCCAAGGTATATCAAAGCCAATTTTAATTAACAATGATTTGTAATTAAGTAGTGAGCACAAAGTGATATAAATCATGTGACAACGAAGCCTAACTCTCTTCCTATGCATTGGCATGTCATACAAGAACAATGCATTCACACAAAGTAAAGGCCAATGGATAGTATAAACAATTTCTTGCAATTTTATCGTATTGGAAACATACAAAGGCGGAGATGTAGTTCCTCTCTCATAATAATTTCAAGTAGGAGCAGCAAACACATGCATATTATATTTATCAAATTATCATGTGCAATAGTAGAATGACACCCATCTATATAATCCTTAATAAGTGCAAACTTCTCCGATATAGTGTAGTTTGGAGAATTGAAAAAGATATAGGACTATCATGTTTGGGTGTAATAGCAACAATTTCATGCTTAACATAAGGAACTATAGCAAGTTCATCTCCATAAGCATAATTCATATTGGCATCATGGCCACAAGCATATAAAGCATCAAGTTTGTCAAAAAGGGATATTTCAAATGAATCCAAGGGATCATAGCAATTATCATAGCATTCATCCTTCGATAAGAACGAAGGGAAATTAAACAATGTATGAGTTGGAGATTTACTCTCATTAGAATGTGGGCATGGGTAGCTAATCCGCTCTTCGTCCTTTTGTTCTTCGCTCTCCTCGTAATCTTGTTCATCCAATGAGCTCACATTGTCATCAATTTCTTCTTCGATGGATTCCTACAAAATATTAGTCCCCTCTTGGATAGCGGAGACTTTCTCAATAAAAGCATTAATACCGGCATTATATTTCTAATTCGCATAGGCTCATAGCAATAACGAAGCATAGCCAAATTTTGGGATCGGTAAAAAACATCATCATAATCTTCATACTTTTCAAACAAAGCTTCAATTTCATAAGCACCCTTAAAAGCAACAAACTCTTCTATTTGTTCCACATCATAGTAATCATATATACCATTAGCATAAGAAGCCAAGGTTTCATTATCATTAAATTTACATGAAAAGGGACGGTGTTTAGCCTTCATCCTAGAGCAACAAGTAATATCATATCTCAAGCATAGATTCCAAGCATACCATTCACCATATGAATTTGATCCCATAATAGTTTCCCTTTTCAGTCAAGCGATAATCCCTAAAGTATTCATGTTAATCCAACGTGTATCCCATTATATAATTGAATGGGGTTTTCTCAGGATTATTAAAGTAGTGCATAATATCTTTCACATAACGATCATCGAGGGTTTTAGGAGGTTCCCCATCTCCATGAGCAGCAAGTACACCTAAATTTTTGGTATTTCATGTTTCCTACCCATATCTAAAGATATAAAACAAGTTAATAAAAGACAAATAAAAATTACTTAGTGATAAAGCAAACAAGCACACAGGAGAATATTCACCCCACGCTATTGCTCCCCGGCAACGGCGCCAGAAAAAGGTCTTGATAATCCACAAGTATATGGGATCAGTTGTAGCCTCTTTTGATAAGTCAGAGTGTCAAACCCAACGAGGATTTAAAGGTAAAACAAATATTCCCGCAAGTTCTATCGACCACCGATACAACTCTACGCATGCTTAACGTTCACTTTACCTAGAACATGTATGAAACTAGAAGTACTTTGTAGGTGTGATAGGATAGGTTTGCAAGATAATAAAGAGCACGTAAATAAAATCTAGGGGCTTCTAATATAATGTAGCAATTAATTTAGTTTAACGAGTGTGGAAAAGTGGTGGTCGGAGTTGCGGAAATGTCCCTAGGCAATCGATAACTAGACCGGTCATCACTATTGCAATTTTATATGAGGGAGAGGCATAAGCTAACATATTTTCTCTACTTGGATCATATACACTTATGATTGGAACTCTAGAAAGCATCCGCAACTACTAAAGATCATTAAGGTAAAACCCAACTATAGCATTATAAGGTATCAAGTCCTCTTTACTCCCATATGCAATAACCCACCTACTCGGGTTTATGCTTCTGTCACTCAAGCAACCCACCATAGGCAAATCATGAACACATTGCAACACCCTACAGAGAGGATCCCTCATGCTTGCGTGACACAGAGAGCACCATAGGACATCACCAATAATAAAACATGCAACTCAAACCAATCATGATCATCAATCAACCCATAGGACAACAAAAATCTACTCAGACATCATAGGATGGCAACACATCATTGGATAATAATATGAAGCATAAAGCACCATGTTCAAGTAGAGGGTATAGTAGATTGCGGGAGAGTGGACCGCTGTATATAGATGAGGAAAGGTGATGGAGGTGTTGGTGAAGATGACAAACTTGTTGGAGTAGATCGACGTCACGATGATGGCCCCGGTAGCATTCCGGTGCCACCGGGAGAGGGGGGAGAGAGCCCCCTCCTTATTCTAATTCCTTGATACTCCCCCTAGATGGGAGAAGGGTTTCCCCTCTTGTACATGGCCTCCTTGTTGGCGGAGGGGCGGAAGCCCCTCTGAGATTGGATCTCTCTCTCTCTCTATTTTCCTTCTGTTTCTGCGCTCCCAGATTCTGTCCTTATCACTGTTTCTTAAATATCCGAAGATCCATAAATCCGATCGGGCTGAAATTTTGAGGGGATCTTTATCCAAACATTATCTTTATTGTGGCAAAAGGAAAGCTCCAACCAACCTAAGGGGTTGCCACAAGCCTGCCAGGCGCGGCTAGGGGGTGGGTCGCGCCTGGCAGGCTTGCCACCGCCTCGGGCATCGTCTCGCGTTGATTCTTTTTTTCCCGAAAAATCACATATATTCCAAACAAATCTGTATGTTCTTATAGTGTTCGGAATTCGTTTGGTATGGATATTCTACGAAACAAAAAACATGCAACAAATAGGAACTGGCACTGGGCACTGGATCAATATGTTAGTCCCAAAAATAGTATAAAAAGTTGCCAAAAGTATATGAAAGTTGTACAATATTGGCATGAAACAATAAATAATGATAGATACGATGGCGAAGTATCACTTGTTTGGTTTTGGCCGCCTTCTTGTCGGCGAGATACTTGGGGCAGTTCCGCTTCCAGTGACCAGTTCCCTTTCAATGAAAGCACTCAGTTTCTGGCTTGGGTCCAGCCTTGGGATTCTTCATGGGAGGGGCAACTGCTTTGCCACTCTTCTTAGAGTTACCCTTTTTTCCCTTGCCATTCTTCTTGAAACTAGTGGTCTTATTGACCATCAACACTTGATGCTCCTTCTTGATTTCAGACTCAGCAACTTTCAGCATCGCAAGCACCTCAGTAACTGACTTGTTCATGCCTTGCATGTTATAGTTAATCACGAAGTTCTTGTAGCTAGGTGGAAATGATTGAAGAACTCTGCCAGTGATCGCCTCTGGCAGGAGAACAATTCCCAACTCAGCCAGACGGGTCGAATACCTAGACATTCTGAGTATATGTTCACTGATAGACACGTTCTCCTCCATCTTGCAAGCATAGAATTTATAGGAGGTCTCATACCTCTCGATCTGGGCATTCTTTTCAAAGATAAACTTCAACTCATGAAACATCTCATATGCTCCATGACGTTCAATACGTCTTTGAAGTCCCGGTTCTAAGTCATACAACATTGCACATTTAACTATTGACTAATCTCCAGAACGTGCCTCCCAAGCGTTCTTAACGTCTGAGGATGACACGGGAGCGGGTGGGTCACATAATCCTTCTGGGAAGCCATGACGATAATCCTCATATTACCGGCCCAGTCCACAAAGTTACTTCCATCATCTTTCAACCTAGCTTTCTCTAGGAACGCATTAAAATTTAGGGGTGCTACTTCGCGAGCCATTGATCTACAACATAAATATGCAAAGGTTACTAAGACTATTGTTCAAGATAATGAGTTTAGTTGATCAAATTACTAAATCTCCCACTCAAATTGACATCCCTCAGGTCATCTGAGTGATACATGATCCAAATTCACCAACTCAAGTCATATCATCACGTCCGTTCAGGTGGTTTCAATGGTGAACATCATCATGTTGATCATATCTACTATATGACTCATGTTCGACCTTTCGATCTCTTGTGTTCCGAGGCCATGTCTGTACATGCTAGGCTCGTCAAGTTTAACCCGAGTGTTCCGCACATGCAACACTGGCTTGCACCCGTTGTATGTGAACGTAGAGTCTATCACACCCGATCATCACGTGGTGTCTCGACACGACGAAATTTCACAACGGTGCACACTCGAGGAGAACACAATTCATCTTGAAATTTAAGTGAGGGATCGCCTTATAATGCTACCATCGTCCTAAGAAAAACAAGGTGCATAAAAGGATTAACATCACATGCAAATCATAAGTGACATGATATGGCCATGAACTTGTGCTTTTGATCTCCATCTCCAAAGCACCGGCATGATCTCCGTCGTCACCGGCATGACACCATAATCTCCATCATCTTGATCTACATCAATGTGTCGCCATCGGGGTTGTCGCGTTGACTGTTGCTTCCACGACTATTGCTAACTCATAGCAATAAAGTAAAGCAAAACGGCGAATATAGTTAAAGACAACCCTATGGCTCCTGTCGGTTGCCGTACTCATAGACACGCAAGTCGTTATATTCTATACAAAACATGATCATCTCATACATCACATATATCTCATCATGTAATTGGCCATATCACATCACAACATACCCTGCAAAAACAAGTTAGACGTCCTCTATTTGTTGTTGCAAGTTTTATGTGGCTGCTACGGGTATCTAGCAAGAACAATTCTTACCTATGCAAAAACCACAACGGTGATACATAAATTGCTATTCAACCTTCTCAAGGATCGCCTTTGTCGTATCCGATCCAACTAGAGTAGGAGAGACAGACACGCTCTGCCATCTTTGTGCAACAAAGTTACACGTCAGTCGATGGAACCGGTCTCTTGTAAGTGGATGAGTAAGGTTGGTCCGGGCCGCTTCATCCCACAATACCACTGAATCAAAACACGACCAAGGGAGGGAGAAATATAAGCATCAACACCCACAAACTCCTTTGTGTTCTACTCGTGATCTCATCTACACATAGACCTAGCTCATGATGCCACTGTTGGGGAACTTTGCATGGGAAACAAAAAAAATCCTATGCACATGCAAGATCTATCCATGGTGATGAGCATCTACGAGGGGGGGAGTGGATCTACATACCCTTGTAGATCGCTAAGAGGGAAGCGTTAAGAAATGCGGTTGATGTAGTCGAACGTCTTCGCGATCCAAATCGTCGAGCGTCCCGCGATCCAATCACGATCTAGTGCCGAACGGACGGCACCTCCGTGTTTAGCACACGTACAGCTCGATGACGATCTCCGCCTTCTTGATCCAGCAAGAGGGAGAGGAGAGGTAGATGAGTTCTCCAGCAGCGCGACGGCGTGGTGGCGATGGTGGTGGAACTATTACGGCATGGTTTTGCCTAAGCACCGCTGAACTAGACTAGAGGAGAAAATGATCTAGATGAAGTAGAGGGAGCACATGGAAATTAGGTTAGCTCACCAAGGGGCCAACTCTAGCTTCGGCCGAAGGGGAGAGAGGAGGAGTCCTCCTCCAATCCTAGTAGGATTAGGACTCCTTCTCTCCCACTTGGATCTCCTTCCACCTTTGGGTTTCTCCACCCCATCTGCACGGGCCTCTAGTGGGGCTTCGTCCAACCCACTAGGGGATGTTTTACCTCCTCCCATAGCCCAGGTAGCCCCTTGGGTCGAGACACCCCTCCCGATGGTCCCCGATACCCTCCCGGCACTCCCGGTACACTGCTGATGAGCCCGAAACTTTTCCAGTGACCAAAACAAGACTTCCTATATATTAATATTTACCTAAGGACCATTCCGGAGCTCCCCGTGACATTCGAGATCTCATCCGGGACTCCGAATAACCTTCGGTTACCATCATACATAACTCTATACTACTGAAACGTCATCGAACCTTAAGTGTGCAGACCCTGTGGGTTCGAGAACTATGTAGACATGACCGAGACACCTCTACGGTCAATAACCAATAAAGGGATCTGGATGCCCATATTGGTTCCTACATATTCTATGAAGATCTTTATCGGTTCAACCTCTATGTCAAGGATTCAGTTAATCCCGTATGATGTTCCCTTTGTTCTTCGGTATGTTACTTGCCCGAGATTCGATCGTTGGTATCTCTATACCTAATTCAATCTCATTACCGGCAAGTCTCTTTACTCGTTCCGTAATACAAGATCCTGTGGCTAAAACTTTAGTCACATTGCTTGTAAGGCTTGTTGTGATGGTGTATTACAGAGTGGGCCCTGAGATACATCTCCGTCACACGGAGTAACAAATCCATGCCAACTCAACAGAGACTCTCGGAGATACATGTAGAGCACCTTTCCAGTCACCACATTACGCTGCGACATTTGATACACACAAGGCACTCCTCCAGTGTCAGCGAGTTGCATGATTTCATGGTCATAAGAACAGATACTTGACATGCAGAAAACTATAGCAATAAACTGACACGATCATATGCTATGTTTATAGTTTGGGTCTTGTCCATCACATCATTCTGCCAATGATGTGATCCCGTTATCAAATGACATCTCATGTCAATGGCTAGGAAACCTTGACCATCTTTGATCAACGAGCCAGTCTACTAGAGGCATACTAGGGACAAAGTGTTTGTCTATGTATCCACACATGCAATGTGTTTCCGGTCAATACAATTATAACATGGATAATAAACGATTATGATGAACAAGAAAATATAATAATAATCATTTTATTATTGCCTCTAGGGCATATTTCCAACAGTTGGCGGGGAGGTAGTCAGCGTCCTTGAGGTCCCGGAAGTCCCGGTCGGTGACCGTGGAAGCCTCCCACTTGCCGTTGGATCCAGAACCAGCCATGGATGAGCTCGAAGGGGGCAGTTATGGAAAACCTAGATCTGTGCTCTCAAAGCTCAGGAGATTCGGGAAGCAGAGGATGCGAATGGGAAGCGTGTTTAGGCCTTGGGTTTTCTTTCCCTTTTATGAGGTTTATCGTCGTTCGACCTCCCTTTACTGCGCCGCGTATCGCTCCGCTTCCTAAGATATGTGTGCCATTATGCATGCATGATTTAACATATCCCGTGTGAAACGGGGCACGATCTATGCATTGATGGATCGTGCTGATGAAAACGGCATCGAACCGCGGTTCTAGTTTTTGCAACTGGTCCAACGGTCGTGGTGGGCCGCGACCTTTCGTTAGAAAGGTTGTCAGGGAATTCTGTTTGCTCCTTGACGCTTGGCCTTTGGGGATAAGTTATTCATGGTGTTCGGACGAGCCTCTAATCGGAAAACTACATGTCATCGGAGGCTGAACTAAACTCTGAGGGAAAAACTCGCCTCGCAAGTCGAAGACTGTGATTATACGAAGCAACTGGTGCTAAGACCCTTGGCGTTGGAGGCAAGTTCAGAGGCTACTGAGGGAGTCCTAGTTTAAGGGGTCCTCGGGAGGCTGGCCTATTTCTTATGAGCCGGACTATATGGGTTGCTTGCCGAGCATTGGATCGATCGGAGGCCCTGTCTCCAGGAAGGAAGCTTCGGGAATCGTGGCATGTCCTCCACGTTTGGAGTAGTGAATAGGCAGGTTTATCCCTTCGACGTGTAACCGACAATGTGTAAACCCTAGGTACCATCGGCGTCTATATAAGCCATAGGGTTTTAGGTTGTAGACACAGGACAACTCATCTAGGGTTTAGCTATTTGATCTCGAGGTAGATCGACTCTGTAATCTACATATCATCAATACAATCAAGCAGGACGTAGGGTATTGTTGGAAATATGCCCTAGAGGCAATAATAAATTAGTTATTATCATATTTCCTTGTTCATGATAATCGTTTATTATCCATGCTATAATTGTATTGATCGGAGACTTAAATGCATGTGTGGATACATAGACAAAACCATGTCCCTAGTATGCCTCTAATGGACTAGCTCGTTGATCAAAGGATGGTTATGGTTTCCTAGCCATGGACATGAGATGTCATTTGATAACGGGATCACATCATTGGGAGAATGATGTGATGGATAAGACCCAAACTACAAACATAGCATATGATCATGTCAGTTTATTGCTATTGTTTTCTGCATGTCAAGTATATGTTCCTATGACCATGAGATCATGCAACTCACGGATATGAGAGGAGTGCCTTGTGTGTATCAAACGTCGCAACATAACTGGATGACTATAAAGGTGCTCTACAGGTATCTCCGATGGTGTCTGTTGAGTTGGCATGGATCGAGACTGGGATTTGTTACTCCGTGTAACGGAGAGGTATCTCAGGGCCCACTCGGTAATACAACATCACAATGAGCCTTGCAAGCAATGTGACTAATTGTTAGTTGCGGGATCTTGTATTATGGAACGAGTAAAGAGACTTTCCGGTAACGAGGTTGAACTAGGTATGGAGATACCGACGATCGAATCTCGGGCAAGTAACATACCGAAGAACAAAGGGAACGTTATACGGGATTAACTGAATCCTTGACATAGAGGTTCGACCGATAAAGATCTTCGTAGAATATGTAGGAACCAATGTGGACGTCCAGGTCCCGCCATTGGTTATTGACTGTAGAGGTGTCTCGGTCATGTCTACATAGTTCTCGAACCCGCAGGGTCTGCACACTTAAGGTTCGGTGACGTTTCGGTAGTGTAGAGTTATGTATGGTGGTGACCGAAGGTTGTTCGGAGTCCCGGATGAGATCCCGGACGTCACGAGGAGCTTCGGAATGGTCCGGAGGTAAAGATTCATATATAGGAAGTCCCAGTTTGGTTTCCGGAAAAGTTTCGGACCTCCGGGAGGGGTATTTCGACCCCAAGAGGTCCATGGGCTGTGGGAGAATAATAACCAGCCCTTAGTGGGCTGGGAAAACAGCCACAAAGGCCCATGGCACAGGAGAGAAAGTCCTAAAGCAAAAAGTGGAAAATCAGCCAATAGGAGGCAATCCTACTCCAACTAGGATTGAAGGTGAAGTAGGATTGCTCCCACCTCCTATTTCGGCCGACCCAAAGGCCTTGGCTGCCTATCCTCTCCTCTCCTCCTATATATACTAGTGGATTGGGTGGTTTTTGGATAGAATTTCCGGCCACGTGCTACCCGTTCCACCGGTGCATAGTTTCTCCTCTAGATCGGTTTTCTGCAGCGCTTAGGCGAAGCCCTACCGGAATCACTCCACCACCATCATCTGAGCGCCGTCATGCTGCCGGTGAAATCTCTCTCCTCTCCACCTCCTCTCGCTGGATCGAGACGGTGGAGATCGTCATCAAGCTGCACGTGTGCTGAACGCGGAGGTGTCGTCCGTTCGGCGCTAGATCGGAAGGACCGTGATCGAGATCGCGAGACAGTTCGTGATGATATCGCGGAACGGATCGTGATGAGTTCGCGGGACAGATCATGATCAAGATCGTGAGATGGATCGTGATGAGATCGCGGGACGGATCGTGATGAGTTCACGGGATGGATCGTGATTGGATCGCGGGACGGATCGTGATGAGATCGCGGGACGCTCGGCGATTTGGATCGCGAAGATGTTCGACTACACCAACCGCGTTTCTTAACGCTTCCCGCTTAGTGATCTACAAGGGTACGTAGATCCACTCTCCCTCTCGTAGATTCTCATCACCATGGATAGGTTTGCGTGTGCGTAGGAAAATTTTTGTTTCCCATGCGACGTTCCCCAACAGTGGCATCATGAGCTAGGTTGATGGTTCGATGAGATCTCGAGTAGAACACAAAAGGTTTGTGGGCGTTGATGCTTAGATTGCTTCCTCCCTTGGTCGTATTTTGGTTCAGCGGGATTGTGAGATGAAGCGGCCCGGACCAACATTACTCGTACGCTTACGAGAGACCGGTTCCCTCGACGCAACTTGTTGCCTAGATGGCTTGCGGGTGACAGTTTCTCTCACTTTAGTTGGATCAGATTCGACAAAGACGGTCCTTGAGAAGGTTGAAAAGCAAACTAGTGTATCACCGTTGTGGTTTATGCGTAGGTGAGAATCGTTCTTGCTAGATACCCATAGCAGCCACGTAAAATATGCAACAACAATTAGAGGACGTCTAACTTGTTTTTGCAGGGTATGTTGTGATGTGATATGGCCAATTACATGATGAGATATATGTGATGTATGAGATGATCATGTGATGTATAGATTGTCACGACTTGCATGTCGATGACTACGGCAACCGGCAGGAGCCATAGGGTTGTCTTTAATTGTTGTATGACCTGCGTGTCAATCATTAAGCGCTATGTAATGCTTTACTTTATTGCTACGGTAGCAATAGTAGTAGAAGCATGCAGGGCGTGACAACCCCAATGGCAACACATTGATGGAGATCAAGATGATGGAGATCATGGTGTTGTGCCGGTGACGATGGAGATCATGCCGGTGTTTCGAAGATGGAGATCTTAAACACAAGTTCATGGCCATATCATGTCACTTATGAATTGCATGAGATGTTAATCCTTTTATGCACCTTGTTTTGCTTAGTACGGCGGTAGCATTATAAGGTGATCCCTCACTTGAATTTCAAGATGAACTGTGTTCTCCCCGAGTGTGCACCGTTGCGAAAGTTCGTCGTGTTGAGACACCACGTGATGATCGGGTGTGATAGACTCTACGTTCACATACAACGGGTGCAAGCCAGATTTGCACGCGCAGAACACTCGGGTTAAACTTGACGAGCCTAGCATGTACAGACATGGCCTCGGAACACGAGAGACCGAAAGGTCGAACATGAGTCATATAGTAGATATGATCAACATAATGATGTTCACCATTGCAGCCACCTCAACTCACGTGATGATCGGACTTGAGTTGGTGAATTTGGATCATGTATCACTCGAATGATCGGAGGGATGTCAATTTGAGTGGGAGTTCTTAAGTAATATGATTAATTGAACTCATTATCATGAACATAGTCAAAGTGTCTTTGCAAATTATGTTGTAGATTACTAGCTCGCGCTGTAGCTCCCTTGTATTTTTATATGTTCCTAGAGAAATAGAATTGAAAGATGTTGGTAGCAAAATTGCGGACTGGGTCCGTGATCTGAGGATTGTCCTCATTGCTGCACAGAAGGCTTATGTCCTTAATGCACCGCTCGGTGCGCCACCCCCTCTAGCGTCGTCTATAGATGTTGTGAACATCTAACAGGCACGTTTCGATGACTACTTGATAGTTTAGTGCGTCATGCATTACGGCTTAGAATTGAGGCTCCAAAACGTTTTGAACGTCACGGAACATATGAGATGTTCTAGAGCAGAGATTGCGATCTCAGGCTCGTGCCTTTGTTGCGAGATATGAGATCTCCAACAAGATTCTTTGCTTGTAAGATGAAGGAGAATAGCTCAATCGTTGAGCATGTACTCAGATTGTCTGGGTACTACAATCGCTTGAATCAAGTGGGAGTTGATCTTCCAGATAAGATAGTGATTGATATAGTTCTCCAAGTCACTGTCACTAAAGCTACTAGAACTTAGTGATGAACTATAATACACCAGGGATAGAAGTATTGATCCCTGAGTTGTTCGCGATGTTTGACACCGCGAAGGTAGAAATCAAGAAGGAGCGTCAAGTGTTGATGGTTAATCAAACCACTAGTTTCGAAAAGGGCAAGAGCAAGGAGGGAAACTTCATGGATAGCAAGTCAGTTGCTGCTCCAGTGAAGCAACCCAAAGTTGAACTCAAACCCGAGACTAAGTGCTTCTATTATGAGGTGAGAGGTCGCTGAAGCGGAACAACCCTAGATACTTGGTAGATAAGAAGGTTGGCAACATCAACAGAAGTATATTTGATATACGAGTTATTGATGTGTACCTTGCTAGTACTCCTAGTAGCACCTGGGTATTGGATACCGGTTCGGTTGCTAAATGTTAGTAACTCGAAATAAAAGCTACAGAATAAACGGAGAACTAGCTAAGGGTGAGGTGACGATGTGTGTTGGAAATGTTTCCAAGGTTGATGTGATCAACATCGCACGCTCTCTCTACCTTTAGGATTAGTGACGAACCTAAATAAATGTTATTTGGTGTTTTGCGTTGAGCATGAACATGATTAGATCATGTTTGTTGCAATACGGTTATTCATTTAAGTCAGAGAATAATAGTTATTCTGGTTACATGAATAATACCTTCAATGGTCATGCACCCAGTGAGAATGGTTTGTTGAAATCTTGATCGTAGTAGTACACATGTCCATAACATTGATGTCAAAAGATACAAAGTTAATAATGATAGTACCACATACTTGTGGCACTGCCGCTAAATGTCATATTGGTATAAAGCGCATGTAGAAACTCCATGCTGATGGATATTTGGACTCATCGATTTCGAATCGGTTGAGACATGCGAACCATGCCTCTTGGGCAAGATGACTAAAGGACCCCGTTGGATGGAGCGGGCAAGTGATTCATTGGAAATGATACATGTTCATGTATGCAATCTAGTGAGTCTTGTAGCGTGCAGTGGATATCGTTATTTTCTTACCTTCACTGATGATTTGAGTAGATATAGTGTATATTTACTTAATGAAACACAAGTCTGAATCATTTGAAAGGTTCAAGCAAATTTAGAGTGAAGTTTAAAGATCATCGTGACAAGAAGATAAAAATGACCGCGATATGATTGTGGAGGTGAATATCTGAGTTACGAGTTTGGCATACAACTTAAGACAACGTGAAATTTGTTTCACAACTAACGCCACCTGGAACACCATGGTGTGATGGTGTGTCCGAACATCATAGTCATGCTCTATAGATATAGTGCATACTGTGATGTCTCTTATCGTTTTACTACTATAATTTTTGGGGTTATGCATTAGAGACAACTACATTCACTTTAAATAGGGCATCATCTAAATCCGTTGAGATGACACCGTGTGAATTATGGTTTGATAGAAACCTAAGCTGTCATTTCTTAATGTTTGGGGCTGCGATGCTTGTGTGGAAAATGTTTTCACATAATAAGCTAGAACCCAAAGCGGACAAATGTATCTTCATAGAATACCCTAAGAACAGATGGGTATACCTTCTATCTCAGATCCGAGTGCAAAGTGTTTGTTGCTAGAACTGGGTCCTTTCTCGAGAAAAAGTTTCTCTCGAAAGAATTGAGTGGGAGGAAGATAGAACTTGATGAGGTTGTTAAACCTTTGTTCAACCAGAGAGTAGCGCAGCGCAGAAAGATGTTACTGTGAAGCCTACGTTAGTTGAAGAGGAAGTTAATGATGATGATCATGAAGCTTCAGGATCAAGTTACTATCAAACTTAGTAGGTCGACAAGGATGTGTACTGCTCCTAAGTGGTACGACAACTCTGTCTTGGAGGTCATGTTGTTGGACAACGATGAACCTACAAGCTATGGAGAAGCGATGATGGGCCCGGATTCCGACAAATGGTTGGAGGCCATGAAATCCGAGATAGGATCCATGTATTAAAACCAAGTGTAGACTTTGGTAGACTTGCTCGTTGGACGGCAGGTCGTTGAGTACAAATGGATCTTTAAAATGAAGACAGACATTGATGGTGAATGTCACTATTTGTAAAGCTCGACTTGTTGCAAAGATGTTTGTGACAAGTTCAAGGAGTTGACTACGATGAGACTTTCTCACTCGTAGCGATGCTAAAAGTCTGTTGGAATTATGTTAGCAGTTGCTGTGTTTTCAATTATGAAATCTGGCAGATGGATGTCAAAACATCGTTTCCTTAATGGTTTACTTGAGGAAAGGTTGTATGTGATACAACCAGAAGGTTTTGTCAGGCCTAAGGATGCTAAAAGGTGTGCAAGCTTCGGTGATCCTTCCATGGACTGAAGCAAGCATCTCGGAGTTGGAATATACGCTTTGATGAGGTGATCAAAGTTTTGATGTTTATACAAAGTTTATGAGAAACCTGTATTTGCAATAAAGTGAGTGGGAGCACTATAGAATTTCTGGTAAGTATATTGTTGTTCAGAAATAATGTAGAGTTTCTGGAAAGCATAAAACAGTTATTTGGAAAGTGATTTTCAAAGGAAGACCTGGATAAAGCTACCTAATTGTTGAGCATCAAAATCTATAGAGATAGATCAAGATGCTTGATGAGACTTTCAATGAGTGCATACCTTCACAAGATTTGGAAAGAGTTCAAAATGGATCAGCCAGAGAAATAGTTCTCGTCTGATTTGTAAGGTGTGAAGTTGAGTGACACTCAAAGCTCGACAACGGCAGAAGAAAGAGAAAGGACGAACGTCGTCCCCTATGCCTTAGCCATAGGCTCTATATTATGCCATGCTGTGTACCGCACCTATGTGTGCCTTGCCATGAGTCTGTCAAGGGGTACAAGAGTGGTCCAGGAGTGGATCATTGGACAGCGGTCGGAATTATCCTTAGTAACCAGAGGACTAAGGAAATGTTTCTTGATTATGGAGGTGATAAAGAGTTCGTCATAAAGAGTTACGTCGATGCAAGCTTTAACACCTATCCGGATGACTAGTAGTAGCAATCTGGATACGTATAGTGGAGCAGCCATTTGGAAATAGTACCAAGTGGAGTGTGGTAGCAGTGTTTACGGTTTGACATTGAAATTTGCAAAGTACACACGGATCTGAATATCGCAGACCCGTTGACTATAAGACCTCTCTCACATGCAAAGCATGATCGAGCCCCAAAACTCATTGGGTGTTAGATTCATAACAATGCGAATCACATGGTGATGTGAACTAGATTATTGACTATAGTGCAAGTGGGAGACTGTTGGAAATATGCCCTAGAGGCAATAATAAATTAGTTATTATCATATTTCCTTGTTCATGATAATCGTTTATTATCCATGCTATAATTGTATTGATCGGAGACTTAAATGCATGTGTGGATACATAGACAAAACCATGTCCCTAGTATGCCTCTAATGGACTAGCTCGTTGATCAAAGGATGGTTATGGTTTCCTAGCCATGGACATGAGATGTCATTTGATAACGGGATCACATCATTAGGAGAATGATGTGATGGATAAGACCCAAACTACAAACATAGCATATGATCGTGTCAGTTTATTGCTACTGTTTTCTGCATGTCAAGTATATGTTCCTATGACCATGAGATCATGCAACTCACGGATATGAGAGGAGTGCCTTGTGTGTATCAAACGTCGCAACGTAACTGGATGACTATAAAGGTGCTCTACAGGTATCTCCGATGGTGTCTGTTGAGTTGGCATGGATCGAGACTGGGATTTGTTACTCCGTGTAACGGAGAGGTATCTCAGGGCCCACTCGGTAATACAACATCACAATGAGCCTTGCAAGCAATGTGACTAATTGTTAGTTGCGGGATCTTGTATTATGGAACGAGTAAAGAGACTTGCCGGTAACGAGGTTGAACTAGGTATGGAGATACCGACGCTCGAATCTCGGGCAAGTAACATACCGAAGAACAAAGGGAACGTTATACGGGATTAACTGAATCCTTGACATAGAGGTTCGACCGATAAAGATCTTCGTAGAATATGTAGGAACCAATGTGGACGTCCAGGTCCCGCCATTGGTTATTGACTGTAGAGGTGTCTCGGTCATGTCTATATAGTTCTCGAACCCGCAGGGTCTGCACACTTAAGGTTCGGTGACGTTTCGGTAGTGTAGAGTTATGTATGGTGGTGACCGAAGGTTGTTCGGAGTCCCGGATGAGATCCCGGACGTCACGAGGAGCTCCGGAATAGTCCGGAGGTAAAGATTCATATATAGGAAGTCCCAGTTTGGTTTCCGGAAAAGTTTCGGGCTCATCGGTAGTGTACCGGGAGTATCGGTATTGTACCGGGAGTGCCGGTAGTGTACCGGAGGACCTCCGGGAGGGGTATTTCGACCCCAAGAGGTCCATGGGCTGTGGGAGAATAATAACCAGCCCTTAGTGGGCTGGGAAAACAGCCACAAAGGCCCATGGCGCAGGAGAGAAAGTCCTAAAGCAAAAAGTGGAAAATCAGCCAATAGGAGGCAATCCTACTCCAACTAGGATTGGAGGTGAAGTAGGATTGCTCCCACCTCCTATTTCGGCCGACCCAAAGGCCTTGGCTGCCTATCCTCTCCTCTCCTCCTATATATACTAGTGGATTGGGTGGTTTTTGGACAGAATTTCCGGCCACGTGCTACCCATTCCACCGGTGCATAGTTTCTCCTCTAGATCGGTTTTCTGCAGCGCTTAGGCGAAGCCCTGCCGGAATCACTCCACCACCATCATCGGAGCGCCGTCACGCTGCCGGTGAAATCTCTCTCCTCTCCACCTCCTCTCGCTGGATCGAGACAGTGGAGATCGTCATCAAGCTGCACGTGTGCTGAACGCGGAGGTGTCGTCCGTTCGGCGCTAGATCGGAAGGACCGTGATCGAGATCGCGAGACAGTTCGTGATGAGATCGCGGAACGGATCGTGATGAGTTCGCGGGACAGATCGTGATCAAGATCGTGAGACGGATCATGATGAGATCGCGGGACGGATCGTGATGAGTTCACGGGACGGATCGTGATTGGATCGCGGGACGGATCGTGATGAGATCGCGGGACGCTCGGCGATTTGGATCGCGAAGATGTTCGACTACACCAACCGCATTTCTTAACGCTTCCCGCTTAGCGATCTACAAGGGTACGTAGATCCACTCTCCCTCTCGTAGATTCTCATCACCATGGATAGGTTTGCGTGTGCGTAGGAAAAATTTTGTTTCCCATGCGACGTTCCCCAACAGGTATTACCTCCATAGGAGGGCCCGAACCTGGGTAAACATAGTCTCCTTTGTCTCCTCTTACAATCGATTCTAGTCTCACAGCTCAGGACCCCCTACCCGAGATCTGCCGGTTTTGACACCGACACTTCCTCTAATAGAAAACGAGTTGTTCGCCCTCCCGCCCCTAGTCTCCTGACTCCTCTAAAGGGTCGTCTATCTAAACGTCATCGTGGTGAGGCGACCCTATAAGGGAGGTCCCCACAGGAGGTGCAAGACGCACATGTCGAGGTCAAGGGGGCAGGCAAAAGTGCCCCCTCATTACCAGGTAACTTCTTAATTACTACATGTGTTGAAGGTTCAGTATCAAGCCCTGACCCCTTTGATTACTTGCAAGCAACCCTCGCCTTCTTCCATAGCAGTAAGTGCGAGGGTCGAGGGGGCAGAAGACTTGCATAGGGAATCGGAGGCATGCCCTATGCTTATCCCGCATCAACTTTGCCCGTTTGGCAAGTTACGGTCTTAGCGGGTCGCTCCGAAAAGTTAACCACATAGAGACCGTTTTCACCATGCCCAACAAAGGCTACTTTAAGAGTCTTGCTCCACAAAAGGGACACGGAATCAACCTCAAAGAAGGTAGAAAAGCCAATGAGTGCAAGTTGACAAATGGAAAGTGAAATTGTATGGAAGGGTCTCAACAATTATGACTTTCTCAATGGTTAAATCCGGAGAGATCACCACCTTGCCAAGACCCAATACCTTTAAAATTGTGTCATCACCATATTGGACTTGATTGGCCAAGGATGAGTTAGTTTGAACGTCCACCATGAAGTCCTTGCTTCCGGTCATATGATTTGTTGCTCTACTATAAAGCAACCATAAACCTCCTCTAGAAGCAAACTCCTACAAGAATTCAATACTGGTATTTAGGTACCATTCTTTAATGGGTCCTTTTATGTTATTAACAAGGGTCTTAGGAACCCAAATAGACCATTCAATGTACTGATAGGAAGAACCAACAAATTTGGCATAAACGTGCCCATCACTAGCACTTCATAAAACATAAGAGGCATTAAATTCACCGGCTCTGTTGGACGCGGTGGTCTTGTGATACAGGGCAAACCCGTAGGTGTCAATCTTTCACAAATTGGAGGGGAAAACCTCAAGAACACGAAGAACATAGGGATGAACGGGGAGAAATCACAAGAGGAAACACTCAAGAACTAGTCCAATCACACATCCACTAGATTCATCACACAAGATCCACAAAGGTATAAGAACAACAAAGGGAAAGAGTATACATGGTACACTTCATCCCAAATCCCATGGGGAGATGGGGCATTGAAATCCCGGAGGATCTTCTCTAGATATGGGCCTTGACATCCATAAGATCTTCTCACGTAGAGGTATCAAATCCAAGGGAGAAGGATGTGGAAGGAGCAATTCTCAACTACTCTATCAGCTAAACCATTGCTAACCCTAGAAAGATGGAGGAGGAGGTCTATTTATAGTCCAAGACAAGTGGAGGGGGAAAGAGGGGGATACATGGCCTTTGGCCCGCGTCTAATCGCATAGGGGGCGGATGTACGGGCTGAGGGCCGGATGTCCGGACCAGGGGGGTCGGATGTCCAGTGCTTCGGGTTCTGCAGGATGCCCGGGCTGGTCATGGTTAGGGAGCCTCGGTACTGGCATCTCCAAGACGGAATTCTGGGGATGAAGGCCGCATTTCCGGGGCGGGGCCGGACGTCCGGGACCTGTAGCTTGACCGGTCCTGCCTTGGCCTTGGTTGGTTCTTCAGGCGCCGGATGTCCGGCCACTGTAGACTTCGCGCGCCTCCACTTGATGATCTTCGTCGTCCTTCTTCATGGGGGCTTGTCCTTCACTCCGAGTGTCTCTGAGGTCGCCTTCATGGTACATAAGTATGCATACTCGAGTGAATTGAAAGGTGAGGATCTTAGGAACGAGTTCACCTTATGTTCAATGGCACTTGGGGTTTGGGGAGTAGTCGGAGTGTACATGGGGATGACCGTAGGATGCTCCACATCATCTTGCCCTTCTTGGCATTACTATCCACAACCTTGTCCTTCTTCTTCTCATGAGTATTCTCCCCCGCTTTGAAAAAGTTTCCTTGAGTTGGAGAGGTTGCTTGGTCTTGGACTTCTTTTTGTTCTTAGACTTGGGTGCAAACCCAATCCCTTCCTTTGAAACAACTTCCTTTTGATTTCCCAAAAGCTCAGTGAGGTTCTTCTCACCTTGGATACATATCACAAGGCCTTTCTCAAGTTGCTCTTTCAACTTGGCATTTTCCTCCATAAGGTGCACATGCTCACAACATGTGTTAGTAGCATTGACATTATCAATTAACACAAAAGGAGGACACATGGATATTTTCTTAGTAAGTTTTACTTGGAGTTGATCATGAGGCTCCTTTAGAGAAGCACGAGCACTTTTCGAAGCCTTGTGATCCATGTCAAGAGTGTCAAACTCTTCCTTGAGTCTATAATTGTCAACCCCAAGTGCAACCTTTTCAGATTAGAGCACACGAGTAAGAACAAGATCATGAGCATGATCTTTTCGTAATTTAGCAAGATCATCATTGTGCGACTCCTCAAGAGTCAAAAGAACATCTCGCTCTTCCTCAAGGGTAGTGGAAAGATATGCTATCTCATCGGCATAGTCACGATTATACCCCTCCAATTTATAGATGGTTTCCTCATGAGTTTCAATGAGATCACTAGCCTCACCAAGTTGTTCCAAGAGTGCAACAAAGTGCTTCTTGGGCTCACCTTTGAGTTTACCCATGAACTTGTCAAACTCATTCTCATCATATTTCTCCTCCTCATGTTCATACAGATAATCCAACAAACAAGGAATAATCATAATGGGTGTTTTAATGTTGGAGGTTACTTTGTTGATACCTTTGTCCATGAGGCACTTGGAAATGCGGTTCTCATTTGGGGGGTCAAATAGAGACACCTTGGTTGGAGAAGAAGTTGCGATGGCCATGGAGGCTAATGCCATTCCGTCACCACTTGCATCATCATCATCATCATCATCATCATCATCAGATATGTACTCTTCATGATCCACTGACACCTTTTGAGGCACCTTCTTGGGAAAGTTGTTCTTGTTTGGGAAGGACTTGGCCTTGTCTTTACGAATGAGCTTTCCACCATTGTCTTCCCACTTCTCATACAAACAATCCACCACAAAGTGACTCACATTTCCACAATTATATCAAGTCCTCACGTGTTGCTTGCCTTTTTGACCCACTTGAATTGTTCTTGGAGAAGTTGGGCGTCCCGTTTCTATTGTTGCCCCAAAATTTCCTTGACACAAGAGCCATGTGTTAGTGATAAGCATATTTGGTGTCTTAGGGACAACTTTCCTCTTCTTCCTCTTATTCTTCCGGGATAGCCTTGTCCTTAAAATCAAGGTTGGCTGAGGTTTTCTTTGACCATTGGACATGATCTAGAGCATTGCCAGCAGTCTTGTTCAAGATGTTCATGGCAATAAACTCAACCAACACATCACTTCAGGACAATGAGTGAAAGTCTGGTCTATGACGGATCACGGAGGACACGGCCTTGTTGAATGGCATGATGGCCTTGAGAAACTTATTCTTGATACAATTTTCATCCGTATCATTACTCCTATGATCTTCAAGAGATACCGCAAGAGTAGTTAATCTTCGGTAAAGCTCACGAGGATCCTCATCTTCATTCATCACAAACTCATTGGCCATATCAAGTGTCACCTCAAAGTTGGACTGTTGAATACTTGAGTTCCCTTACATAGGGAGACAATGTGTTCCCAGCAATCCTTTTGCATGAGTGAAATGGCGCAAGTGATCTAGACCTTAAAGAGGCATTACGAATTGAAGGATGAACAAGGCAGAGTGATTGAGTTGATTGTTCGCCTCTTCTCTTGGTGTGAGATTGTTTGGATCATGCGAGTAGTATCCTTGCTCAATGATTCTCCAAAGATGAATTGAGTTTGTGATTCAAATGAGACTTGATACAAAAAACCTAATTAGCGAAATCATTCTTCACAAGTTTAGGAGGAGGGCCAAGGTTGTTAATATGAGGTGTATGGATGAGTCCTTCATAGACCGGGGGAGGGGGAACCGAGGCAAAGGTTCCCGTCCCGCTCTTTCCTTGAAGCAACTTATCCTTATCACTACTATCCCCCTCCTTCCCGGAGTTGGCATTCGACTCCGAGTTAGTGGGATTAACACTAGCAAAGGATCGGTAAAAAGTTTGAGACCATCAAGGAATGTTTTAAACAAGGATTTGACCACAGTTGTCATATAATATTTAAGTGAGGAAATTGCCTCATTTAAATCCTCATGAGAGACCGTGTTCACTCCCTTAGCCTTGGGTAAGTCAACAACCCTATCCCCATCGTCAACCATACTTTTTGGGTAGTCAATCCCTTAATAAAGAGACGTAGACATAATACCAATTGAAAGGATCAATATGGTTAACTAGAGGAGGGTGAATAGGCAACTACCAATTTTTAGTTTTTTTAATAAATTAGGTTTAGCAACAAATAGGTTGTTTAGATACGCAACTAGGTGAAACAACCTATATGATGCTAGCAACAACAACAACGACAAGCAAACAAAGAATACAACACAAGTAGGTGATCATCAGTCATTATTGTTGACATTATACTTGAGGTGAATGAGTTGGGTGGCGAAACCAATAAACCCCTATCTTCCTATGTGTCCGATGGAAAAATTAGCTCCAAAAAAAAGCAATGAGTGTCAGCAATCATACAAGACTAAATGATAGTTCAGTATGTGAACTTGCTAAACTGAAAGCTCCTACATAGACTCTTCTATGAAATATGATGAATTGTGATTGTCCCAATGACTAAGAACATAATTTGTTGATTGTCAATAAAGTTTATGCTTCATACTTCAATAATTGTGGATAGATTGTTACTTGTTTATGAGAAGTCATATGATGGAAATATTGTTGCTATGTTAATATTCATGATCCTCTCATGCCCGTATTATGTTTTATCAACACCTCTCTCTCAAATTATGTGGTCATTATTATCGGGTTTGGCTTTCGCTTAACGACAAGCGAGGCTAAGCTTGGGGGAGTTGATAAGTCCATTTTGCATCATTATTTCCTATTTATATTTATATTATTCTTGCTCATTATTCCACATCATGATCCAATTCTTATGCCTTTTCTCTGTGAATTTACAAGGTACACCACAAAGAGGGAAATTGCCGGAAACTGGAATTCTGGACCTCAAAACCAAGAAAAAGGCTGAAAATTCAGTGCACTCCAAATGACCTCAAACTTCATGGAGAATTTTTGTGGAATATATGGGAATTCATGGAGCAAAAATATACCATAGGGGGGCCACCTGTTGGTGCCAAGCCAACAGTGCGCCCCCTGACGGCTTGGGACCACCTCTCAGGTGCTTCGGCCTCCCTCTTCTTCTATAAGGTGGGTTTTGACCTAGAAACAAAACAAGAACTTACTTTCGGGATGAAGCCCGCAGTCTTGAGGTGGAAGCCTGGGCAGAGGCCCTTTTGCTCTCCGGCAAAGTGATTCTGTCGGGGGAACTTCCATGAGGGAGGGGGAAATCAAAGCCATTGTCATCACCAACGCTTCCTCCTCCATGGGAGGGCCAATCTTCATCAACATCTTCACCAACACCATCTCATCTCAATCCCTAGTTCATCTCTTGTATTCAATCTTTGTCATAAAACCTCAGATTGGTGCTTGTGGGTTACCAGTATTGTTGATTACATCTTGTAGTTGATGCTTGTTGTTTTACTTGGTGGAAGTTATTATGTTCATATCCGCAATCATCATTATTACACCTCTAATCTTGAACATATTGATGATTTGTGAGTAGTTAGTTTTGTTCCTGGGGATATGGGATAAGTCTTGTTATAAGTAATCATGTGAAGTTGGTATTCGTTCATTATTTTGATGATATATATGCTATTGCTTCCTTTAGTGGTGTCGTGCGAACATCGACTACATGACACTTCACCATATAATGGGCCTAAGGGAAGGCATTGCGAAGTAATAAGTATATGATGGGTTGTTAGAGTGACACAAGCTTAAACCCTAGTTTATGCGTTATTTCATAAGGGGCTGATTGGAATCCACGCGTTTTATGTTATGGTTAGATTTATATTAATTCTTCTATCATAGTTGGGAATGCTTGCAAGAGGGGGTAATAATAAGTGGGTTGCTTGTTCAAGTAAGAACAACACCTTAGCACTTGTCCACCCAGATATCAAATTATCAAAGTAACGAACACGAATCAACTCAACATGATGAACAAGACTAGATGAAAATTCCCATGTGTCCTTGGGGGTGCTTGCTTTATATAAGAGTACTTTCGGGCATGTACTTTGCTACAAAAAGGATTGGGCTATCTTGTTGCACACTTGCTACTATTGGTACTTGTCACTTGTTACGAATTACCTTGCTACAAAACCATCTATCATTATTACTCCTAGCACTTGCCAAGAATACCTTGCTAAAAACCGCTTATCATTTCCTTCTGATCCTCGTTGGGTTCGACACTCTTACTTATTGAAAGGACTACGATTGATGCCCTATACTTGTGGACCATCATCGATCAATCTTTCACTACGGCTTCAAGATGCCATTCCAATGACATGAAGACCAAGACAATTTGTGGTCTTTAACCATATCCGGACAGAGTATCATATTGAAAAACAATGGTGTGCGGTGGATTCCCGAGTTTGCTTATATAAGGGGGCCAAAGACCATAATTTGGCTGTCCTTCACATATGATGGGAGTGGCAGAAACATTACCTTGGCGTTGATCAAGCAAACGAACCCAAATTTCCAATTGTGTCCAATGCTCATGACGCGTGGCAGCAACAACACGGACTTCAGTCCATCAACATAGACATCAGTCCCATCCGAACATACATTGTGGCACAACGCGACCGATGCATGATCAAGGCATGGATCACACTTGTGCTTGCTCGAAGTCAATGTGGGGAGGTCCGACTAGGGGATGAGACTGATGGAGATGGAGGACATAATTGGGGACTGCAATTCAATGTGAGAATACATGTTGTGAGGAAAGAATAGTAGCAGCGCCACATAGTGAGTGAAGGGTGGAGACGTGGATTGTACAACGGATGGACAACAAATGTCATAAGGGTGTGCTGATTATGTCAACGATGAACTGCTTGCTTTGTTCTTGTGAACCGCATAAATTCAAAGGACTGGACTAATTAATCGTAGACATCCAACCCACATGCTTCATGTATGCTTCCATACCATCAGATTTCATTTGTTGTAGTTTATTCTTTTCCTTCTTTAAAACAAGGTGAAAGACTTTCATTTTTATTTAATTAAGGAGAAGTTTTATAAAAGGGTCTGAAAAGTGGTAAATAAAATGATTACTCTTGCGGTGTTACATTGCTCAAATGGGTAGTGTCCGCCAATGCCAAAAGGTGGGCTCTTCCTTTATATTCGTGGCAATCATCATGGATGGGGAGGCGATGCTATGGAAGACCCACATGTAGTGCTCTTTTTGAATTTCCCGAGATACAATAATCACCAACAAGGCAAGGGCCTTCCTATGATTGTTCCCATTTGATCATAGTTTTGATCCATCAATCTTTCACCGCGGCCTCAAGATGCCAATGTAACGACATGAAGACCGAGAGAAGTTGTGGTCTTCAACCATATCCGGACATAGTATCGATATTGGAAAAAAATTGTGTGGTGGATTCCTGAGTATGCTTATATAGGGGGTGAGGCAAATACTACAATTTAGCTATCCTCGACGATGTAATCTATTGGTTGCCCAAACTCGATTTTTGATCTCTAACCAAGTGAAGAGCTTGCACTTTAGTGGAGCCCACACTTTCCAAATGGTTGGGATCATATGAATGGTGGCTAGGCCCACAAAATGTGCCTTCAATGCGGAAGAAGCAGATTCAAAACACTAGAAGTGAATATCCATATTTATAGTGGCTTGTGTCCTGTGATTGGGGCACACTCTTGAATGTGTGCAATTAAGATTCTATCATGCATGTCAATTTGTCTAACCCCAAGAGTTGTCGAAAGTGCCTTCCGCACCGTGCAAGACTTCTTTCACAAGAGCCTAAAATCTGGGAGTACTAGTTGGTCTTGCACTTGCCACTGATGATCAATTTATTGCAACCCGTCCAAAGATAGGCACACCTTAAACTATGAGTCTTGACGAGAAAAATGCAGACGGCATCCCCGACTCTGATCCATCTCCTACTAATCTTAGTGGGGCTCAAAACGAAAAGGCCCTCACCCGCACATGTCAAACCATCTGACTCGCTTCCACCTATGATGTGAATGGATGGAAACATTACTAGGCAGATTCTTGAGCTGATGAGTCTACTTGATAAAGTGGAATCTGAAATGATGTTTCTAACCGTGGTGACGTTGCGCTGGTCGATGTCGAAAGGGTGAGAAGGACCGAGAGCCATGTAGGCATCCTAGTTGGCAGGAACTTCCAAATGCTGTGAATGGGGTTTTGAGTCTATCTAGCAATTTGTTATGAAAAGAAAAATCGAAATGATCATGTGACCAGCGGCCATACTACTGGGCATGCTTCAACAGGCTCAAACCAGCCCTCCGAAATTGAAAACAAAAAATTACTACTCCCTCCGACCCGTTTTACTGTTCGTGCTGGTTATTTTTCAAAAAAGCCCCTGGTCTTTTTCACCTGAAGTCACAGGTCCCCTATCTCGAGCTCTGCTCCACGGACGGCGCCGCCTGCTCCCTCCCTCCTCTGGCCCGTGCCGCTCCTCGCCCTTGCCGGTGCCGCCTGCTCCCTCCCTCCTCTGGCCCGGCGCCGCTCCTCGCCCTCACCGGCGCCGCCTGCTCCCTCGCGCCGCGCAGCAGAGCTCCCTCCCTCCCAGCAGCACAACTCCTTCCCTCTGTTCCTAAAAATCAAATCTTGTCACCGGCGATGGTGGGCGTCAGCTCCCTCCTTAGCACAACGCCACCAATCTGGGGAGGAGGAGCGAGTGAGAGCCGCTTCCTCTCGTCACCGGCGTAGACGAGGCCGCTGAGCTCCAGCCCGAGCTACGCCGCTGTCACTGGTCGCGCCCACCGGCCGCCGGCCAGAGGTGAGTTCCTATAGACCTGGAGGGAAGAGGGGGTTGCTCATTTCTGTGCTGCAAAGTGGGAAGCTCCAGTGTTACTACTCCAGAGGTGAGTACCATCCCAGTTTCCATCTTCAGATACTCCATCTCTGCTGAATTAGGTGCTGAAAATGGTTTCTTGTGTGCGTTTCAGTGCGAACTCGGATCGATTGCTGCTCTAAATCCAAAGATCAAGTTGGTTGGGCGTCTGTTGCTCTTGCAAACTCCAAATTACAATCTCTGAATTTGTTTCAGTCTGTGCCTTCTTTGGCTTCTTGTATTGCCCTTCATCTTCTCCTCCTCTTCCCCTCTTGATCCTCTTCTTCTCCTCAGGCTTCTCTTGTTCTATTCTTGGTAGTATTGCAGCTTCAAACTCGCCTATTTGTGTTTCCCGGATGAGATCAAGTTTCTGTAAATAGTAAACATAAAATTCTGTCAGTAAGATGCATCAGTTTAGAACAGACAATTACAAGCAATAAGACATCGACATACACTCTTGACTCGACGGCACGGACGGACAATGCTTGATGGGTCCTCCAACCATGTGCTATATTCTCTTCCTGCGATAAATGTGTCATCATCCACGATTACCCAGGACCTTCCTTTTCTCTTTGTTGCTTTCTTTGCTTGTTTCTCCTTCATCTTCTCCTCCTCTTTCTCCACTTGTTGTTTCTCATAGTCTGCTATTAGCTTTAAGGTTTCTTCATATAGTTTGCTCTCAACCTCTAGTGTGTTAGGCAACTTTTCCTCTTTTATTAGCTTGTCCTTGCCCATGTGGGGTAGCTTATATGTGTTCCCACCTTGGTCTTTCATAATCTCCACCAGGACAGACTGCAAGGTTACATACACTTTGGCAAGTGTCTTCATGTCATATGCATCATAAGCTTGTTTGACTGATTCTATCAGTTCTTTGAGAGTGTTAAGTGCACTCTCAAATGCCAAGGATTGTATGGAGCTGAAGAAGCAAAGATCCAAAACATTCACATCCGGCGAGTTAGGAGGTTGGAAAGTCAATCTAGTATCCAGTCCTGAAGCTTTTACGGCGGCCAGAAATACAGGATCATCAGGCTGAACATGTGTTCTAGCATTATCTTGTTGTATCCATATTGTTCCCACATCTCCATCGTCAGGCCACACTTCTACAATTGCTGGAATTACCTTCTCGCAGAGATATTCCCGCATGATGTCTCTAGTAACATTGACGTTCTTTAGTTTCATCGTGCCTTTTGTCATATACTTCGAGTTGTATTTGGCTGCATCTTCTGTGACAAAAGCCCAGATTCCTACCTTTCCGTCAAATGTCACATTTCCTTGCGCATCATGTCTTGGTCTTGCAACCATAGTTAAGAACATGACCTTCCCAATGCTGTTTTTGTTATGGATAGTCCGAACTGAATCTGGTTCTTCTCGGGTTAGGTAGTACGTCCGGTTTCGCTTAGTCATATCAAACCATTTTTCATCCATATGGATAGTGTTCCCCATCTTTTTGAACGAAAGCTTTGCTTCTAATATTGTTGTTTCGTCAATCATTGAGATGCAATATAGGAGCCTTCTAATTCTGTTTTCCAAAGTTAGATGTGATTTCAGGCTATTGGTATGGCGCCTTAAATCACCCCACGTCAACCTCCTTTGTAGTGTTGAGAAAGGGATATTAAGGGACCTTGCCAACGCCCTCAATGTACCCCTTTTGTTCAGTGCAACTTGAGGCACCCTTTCATCGAGATTAAGCTCTCTCCGCTTTCTTCCGCACCTGCCCTTCCGCTTATTTGAGAAATCAAGCACTTCATTTCTGCCCTCTTGCTCTATGGCCTTCTTCCATGTCTTCTCGACAGATCTAAGACATACTCCCAATAGTTGAGCCACAATTTCTTTATCCTCCTTCACCACGGGTCTATCTTTTCCTAGTGCTTTCAGTGCAATATATGCTGCACATTTATAACCCTCCGGCTGATCTTTATGGTGCCTCTGCACAGCATGTTCTTCTTCTTGTTCTTCTTCTTCTCGAATGTGGTCCGGCTCTGCTGCATGTTCTTGTTCTTGGTCTTCTTCTTCTAGAATGTGGCATGGCTGAGCATCTTGTTCCTGGTCTTCTTCTCCAAGAATGTGGCATGGCTGAGTAGCTTGTTCTTGTTCATCTGGAGTATGTGGACTGAAGTTGAGATCCAGAACCCTCCACCCATCATCAAGCTCTTGTGCAGGAGTTAAGTTGATATCAAAGAGTACCATCTTCTTCTTTGGTCGACTGGGCAAGCTGCAGAAATACAAAGGACAACTTGTTAATTTACGAAGTCTTGATATAGCACAAAGGAAATACTCCATGCTTGTTCTCAACTATCATGTTTTCTCTACAACTTGGTTAATTCAGCTTTAATCTGTTGTCTAAGTACGTCCTGCGAGTGAAAACTTCTTCTTCTGAAAGTGGTGCAGTGGGTCAGAGCCGGCACAGAGGTTTTTTGATGTTTGTTTACTGCTGCTGCTTTCCTTTGACATGCTCTCTTCTTCTGAATGTTTCTTCTTCTGTTCCACAGCATTCATTCATTCAGCAATGATGAAGAAGGCCTGATCAATCATCGGCAATTCTGGGCAAGGGACATCGAGATGCACAACATCTCCCAACACTACCATGTATACATTCCAGAGTTAACTTGTATCCAGGTGATGTTTTTGCACAGTTTTCAGTTGAAGTTTCAGAAATGATGCAGGTTCAGAAGAATGTGTGCATTTTCAGAGAATGATGCAGGTTCAGTTTCAGACGAGGCAAAGAATGATGCGAGGCAGAGAAGGGAAGCTCATGATGAGGTCGCCGCGGCTCGTCAGAGAAGAAGATGAGGTCGCCGCGGTCCTCCTTGTCGTCCTCCTGGTCCACGAGGTGGCCGGTGGTGGCCGGTGGCCGGCGACGACCGCGTCGGTGGGCGAGGCAGAGAAGGGCCCGTCGTCCCGGCGGAGTGGTCTGGGCCCTTCGTCCCGGTGGAGGCGTCGCGCGGCGGAAGGGGAAGTGGACGGCGGCGGGAGCTCTCTCCCGGTGGACGGCGGCGGCAGCAATCCCGGCGGAAGCAGTCCCGGCGGCAGCAGAGGGGAAGAGGCCGTGGTGGCAAGGGGAAGCGGCCGGCGGCGGGAGCGGTGACGGTGACGTGCGCGCGGCCGCCGGCGTGGCCGTCGTTGGGCTTGCCATGGTGCCTGGGGAGCGTGGAGGCGGGGCGGCACGCGGCCGGCGCGAGGATGGGGAAGGAGGAGTACTCGATTTCAAATCTTCTTTAACTGACGGGGGGTTTTTGTAAAAAAATAAAACAAGGCCACGAACAGTAAAACGGGTCGGAGGGAGTACTAGTTTCAGCCCATCTCAGCCCATTGTCTAGTGTCTAGCCTGTTGTTTCCTCGTTTCAGCCCTTGTACTGAAGTTAAGCATGTCCTTCATGAAATCAAGATTCGCCGGTGCGTGTAACCATTCAGGAATGGTGCAGAAAGTGCTATCGTGCTCATTGCATGAATCCTTCCTGACCCGCTTGCACGTTGCCCGCATGTGGAGCTCCTTAATTTGCTATGCCGTGACTTGGATACCGGGTTATCATCGTGGGGTTGTGCTCCTCACGGAGAAGATAATACTACTATACCACGGAGCAATTTTGACCTTGGCATCTATAAATTCAATGGCGCCCGGCGCCGGCGGAGCCTGCAGCCGTGCGCCAAACCCGAGCAGCGTAGCGGATCGGGAAAATGGGGAGAGGAGGCCGCGTTTTGCTGCTCGCTTTCGTGCTGTTCCTCACGTCACACTCGACGACGCCCGCGTCCGCTGCCACGAAGGCAAACCTCTCTCTTTTTCTCTCTCTCCCTCTCCATAAACAGTTTATACTTGTTTCTCTTTATCTCTAATTAACAGTATTCCTTCTGTGCATGCAGGCTTGTTTGCTTGTGTTGAGTGACCTGACCTCTTGGTCTGCTCTGGTCGCCGGGGTCACCAACCAGTAAGCACAATAGCACGTTAACTATTTACGTCCATCATGCATTAGTTAGTGCAGAAGAGGACGCCTAGCTTTCTGTTCTTGATCCCCAAAACATGCAGGTACAAGCTATTGTATCTCTTCAAGGAAATCAGCGCCATCGGGTTGCAGATCGACGATAGCTTGTTCCCAGCCCTCAAACGTACGTAACCACTGAATTTCTGTGTTTGAGAGTTTACTGCTTCAGCAGGTTTAACGTAGCGCTAACCACGCCACACGCTGCACCGGGCAATTATTAATTCTTCGAGTTCAGAGCTCCCCGGGGTTCTGGATGTGATCCCAGACAGACTTCTCAAGGTCCAGACGACGCATTCCTGGGAGTTCCTCGGGCTGGAGAGCGGCGGCCAGCCCAAGAACGAGTGGTACGACGCCAAGTTCGGCGAGGGGTTCGTCATTGGAAACGTCGACACCGGTAATCTCGCTGTTAAATTGCATCATTTCTTCGCATCAATCTGGTGGGCTGGTCGTAGCGTGTACTCGCATCATTGTAAGAGCATGGTTAATAATATAGCTAGCTGCTGGCTATATAATGTTGTCATGTCATATGTAGTCTTCATTTCTATTCATTCATACAATAAGGTTAGCTATAAGGTTGGCTATATGAGTACTATTTTTGTTCACCTTCTTTCTATCTCTTTCTTCATATTTATTGCATCTGTCTAGGAACATGCATATAGCTTGACTCTTGCATAAAAGCTCACTCTCCTTACTTTTTCATATCTCTTTCCTTTATATAGACAAAATTATCATGTAAACGGACTATAAGCCCACTATTACACTTTAACACACGCATGCGCTGTCAACAGCCTAAAGTCGAAGCAATGCACATGTGAGCTTTGACCTGGATCCTAATAATGAGCGCTTAACGAGGTTATTTTGGTCTTGACATGCATGTAACATATACTAGAGGATTTGTTGTCCCCGCGATATATTCCGTTCTCAACGAGACGGAATCAAATCCCGGTAACGTGCCGGAGTGTGGAGTCAACTGAAATCTGATGATAGCGTCAAGGCCCCCACGATCTTACTTGAAATCTGTTGGGTTTTTATCTCCGGAGACAACAGTCCATTTTTTTTTTGCAGGATAACAACAGTCGATTACGTTGATAGTACTTTTCTTTTTGCCGATAATGATCAAATCTATTATAAAAATTTATCAAAAGTATAAAACATCTCAAACATAATAAATATTACATTGACATATCGAGACCACTCGATGATCACTACTGCTGTTAGAACGAGCGGTTGTTATCGTTTCTTTACTAGAGCAGGCTTGACCTAGTCGATGACAGATGGAAACTCTTCGTGCACGTGTCCAAAAGGACCTACGCCCTGAAACCGTGGCCATTGTCGTTGAACTCTTGCATAGATCTAAAATATCTGATACCAATCTCTCCAGGGAATGACAAAAATCTACACCGGAGCTTAGTTACTACGTCCAAACAGTCCATTACTTTGCCACTGTTTTTGCACATTGCAACTTATAAAATATGCAAATGATGAATAAGTATGTATGTGTAAGATTTTATTTATTTATTTGGTTTGAGAACAGCTATCACTCAGTTATTCCGGAAACAATTTAACATTTGACATTCGTATCATCAAGAGGTTATCATCCTTGATGTTTAGATCAGACGGTTCTAACTTAATTAATAGTAATGCACTATTGAGTAATCTTTCATATTTCTTGCGTGGCATAAGATTGTTTGATATGGTTTAAAGATAGCCAACGTCCCACGAGATTCTTTTTCCTGTGAAAGAATGATAGACCCTCGGCCTTTCCATCGATTGATGCACACAACCATCTACTATTGCAAAAATACCAAGTGTCACATTCTTAGTAGTCCCACATGACTTTCTAACCTCTTCAAACAAAAGTACATTCTTTACAATAGTAGTGCGACCTTAGCAAATGCTAGGATTGCCAACCCACTGCCATTCGACTTGGAAACATTGAATGACAATTGCCTTCCCTATGTACCTCCCACTCCACACACTTCATCCACACCTCTTCATATAACTGCACAGAGGCCTAAACATCTCATTGTCGTTGTTCCGATCTCATTGTCCATGTCCTTCTCTACCAATGAACTATGTGGGTCATCCTTCTCCACTCAGTGGTGGTGGTAATGCCATTGTCCTCGTATTTCTGTACTCCCCAGTTTTCAGAATTAGCGTTTGATGCCATGTAGTAAGTCATTAGGACCATCGGTTGTTGTGGAGGCACAATGCAAAATGGATGACATTGTTGCTCGTACTCCGTAATAGACAAGTCGGGGTCGATGCGAAACTCAGTGTCATGTTTTGGTGCAGTGGGTGACAAGGACACTTGTCAGCTCAATTGCACATATAATGGGGGAAAGGGCATGAGGTGTCATAATTGGAATCATCGGAAGTCTCTATAGAGAGGGAAAGGTGAAAGATCTCGAAGCTACACTTTCAATTCAATCCCCATGATGACATGGCTGACACTTTGCATCAATGATGGCTACAAAGGTGCCGATTACGAGCGTAGGATGCTCATGAAGACCTGGTGGGGGTGGAGGGTTATGATGATGAAGATGGATGATCGTCAAAAAGAAAAGGAGCATGAACCTCACCCTCAACGTTATCCAACCACTTTGTTGTATCAAAAAATTAGTTAGATGGAGAGAGTTCCCATTTCTTCCTAAATGAGTTTTGTTCCCTTTAAAAAGAAGGTAGTAGTTACAATGGATTTTTTGTTTTACTTTGGTGAAACAAGTTTCCCATCTCCTTGCATGTTGCACACAAGAAATTTGTTGTCGATGGAAACCATCTTTACTACGTTGACAACAGAATAACATTTGAGTCAACACAAATTTATGACAGACCAAAACACATTTTGGTTTCCATGGAAACAAAGTTCTAGAGATGAAGCAAAATAATAATGAGTAGAAACATTAGTTGCGCTTGAAGCAAATTGAAATATCGTTGGAACCAAAATGCCATCATATCTAAGTAATTTGCATTCCTCACACAAGTCACGGACTGTTATCTTTATTAATTAGTTGAAATTTTTGTGATCTGCATGGTTGTCTTGAAATATTGCATGTAACCGTTAATATGTGTTTCATAAGGACGTAGAAAATGGTTCGATCACGTGGAAGTTAGGCTTGGTCATTGCAAACAAATAAACAATTACGGAATAGGTGAACCCTAGCTTTTGTCGACTACACTCACCACATGTTATTCTATAAAATCATATCCTGATGCAACATCACCGTTAAGTCACATCACCCTAAAACGGATAGTCCTAGGATTATATTAAGAATCAGACAAGTCCATTAGATCTTCGTAATTGGGCCTTAAGAATAAAAAAATAAAAAGATGAACATTATATTAAAACGGACACGTGTGTTTGTGAAAAGACTTCTTTTCACAAAATGACGTATTGTAAAAGAATAAAAAGAAGAACAACAATTATTCTATTAACACTTTACAAAGTTTAATTTATAACTTTTCAAAATGTGACCATCAAGATTGCCTTAATTGTGCTAGGAACTAAAATATTTAAGTAACTACAGATTTTATACGTAAGAGTAACTCCAGCAGGGAGACCCAAACGGACGCGCGGTTTGTCCATTTTTCATCCGTTTGGATCACCCGTTCGCCTGTCTATGTTCTCTTTTTAAATGGGTCAGCCGGGACACCCAACGGGAAGTATGTGAACATGAAGGCTATGGCAATAGAATAATAGGAGAGAGATGAGTGGGGATGGGCCAGTGAATTAAATTAAATAAGAAGGAAGAGGTGGATGGCTTGGTTGGGTGATAAGCGGGTCTTTCCGGACATAGGCGGACGACGCAGACGTAGAAAATGTCCGTTTTGTGTCCGCCCGTGACCCAAATGTGGTCTAAATTTGAACCAGAAATGGGTTCACGTTGAAAAAAAACGGACACAAAATAAAAATGGGTATGTACGTTGGGTCATCGTTTTTATCCGCGTGGATCCAAATAGACATGGACGGACGAAAGGGTCCTCCCATTGAAGTTGCTATAAATATTTAAAAATAAACTCACTATAATCTATATCTATATCTATATCTATATCTATATCTATATCTATATCTATATCTATATCTATATCTATATCTATATCTATATCTATATCTATATCTATATCTATCGTTTCTCTATTATTTTTGGTTTAGCCTAGATTTCGCACGTCGAGTCACAAATTCCATATGTTCCTGAGTTTTTGTTTATTTTAGACAGGGAGCCAGAAAATAAGGGCGCTAGGAGGATCGAAGAGAGGATCTCACTATTCCGGTCGGATTGTGGTAGCCAGTCGACCACATACTGTTTAGTGAATAAAATCAGCGCTCACCTATCAATATAGACAGCACGTTCCTGAGTTTTATTTTTTGAAAAACAGACAAAATTTTGTGCGATAGGGAGGATCGAACAAGGTACGCCCCTATTTCAAATGAATGTACTAGCGACCCAACCACACGGTTTTTTGTAACAACAAGCAGCGCTGATGTATAAATGTACACTGAACATTTATTTAGTATACGGTGAATATTTTTTTAATGTATTTTCTTTAGCTGGCAACAAAATTCCGAACATTTTTTATAAAAATACGATGTTTTTAGAAAAAAGTGAATTTATAAATACGCAATGAAGTATTTTTATATACAATGAACATTTTTTAATATATTGTGACTTTTTAAAATGCACACATAACAAATTTGTATACATGATAAACATTTTTTATATACAGCGAAGAACATCAAGTGTATGGTGATCATTTTTGTGTTTTTTTATTACGTGAACAATTTTGAAAACAGGAAATAATTTTGGAATTTTGATTTTTTTAAGAAGCGGACATTTTCTAATAAATTGAAATTTACAATTATGATCATTTTTGAAGAATTCAAATATCTGAAAACATAAAAATGAAAGGAAAAAATATAAAAATAAAAAGGAAAGAAAAATAAAAAGAAATGAAAGGTCAGGAAAAGTTAGCCGTCTAAACACTGCCTTCAGCAAAGCCATAACGTTTGGATGCTCACAAGTGTCAAATAGGATTGACGGCATTTCCTACGTCCAGTCACAACTTCTATACGATCTTCCTTCTACCAACAGGACTTAGCGAACGCTCTTTTCTCATGGGCCTGGGCCTACTTGGGTTTCTTTTTATTGGAAAATCGGCAAAAAAATATGTGTTTCGCTAGAAAAAGCAAGAAATATGTGCATTGGAGTGATTCAGATTGGCGAAATGAGGTGTAAATCCCACTACACTAGCCAATTATGACAGTCAACTCTCTTGAAATAAAATGAGCTACATCTTATTTATACACTAGAGCAGACGCCATTCTTTTCGTCCCAATCCCAATTGTTGGCACTTACATTTGTGCTAGCTTGCATTAGTACATTTTTTTGTTATTTTCTTACTATGGAATCTAACTATATAGCTTCACCAACCAATCATTACTAATGGATTCAAATAACAATGTTGGTGACACTTATCAAAAGTAAGACAAGAGCACACACATGTTGATAGTCTGCCAATTTATTTATTGACCTTGTGCAATCTAAGTTCATATGTATTTTAGTGACAGAGCGAGAAGAGAGAATTAGGAAACTCTAGATTTGGGAAACCCGGTCAAGGCGAGCAAACGCGGTTTCCACACAACTAGCAAATGGTAATTTGTTTGGTGACAGTGGGTGCATGCAGCGAAGCGAGATATGTCGTGGTTATGGGTGCATCCCTTAGAATCATCAATTGATATTTGTCGCCTGGAGCTGTAAGCGAGTTGCTTTGGCATCGACCGACTGTCATGTGACCGAGTTAACACTCAATGTGGTAGCAGACAAGTCCCCAATATTATTGTTAGCCGCACACTATCATGTCCAATGTTCTGAACTGACCTCCCAAAGAACCCTCCCATGAAGCGACCAACCGTTTTTGTCATTAGTGACATTTGTCTTGTAGCCCGGTTCCTCGATCTCGACAACCAAGCTACAGGGCCACATGTGTTTTATTCGTAACGAAGTATGGGGGTTTTGTGGAGCATGTGCCCGAAGGACAAGAGGACAACCCTCATGCCAAGCTTGGAAGATTAGTTAAAACATTCCCTTGCACCAGTGCAATTCAATCACTTGGGTTGTTGCTATTCAATAACAGACGTGCCATGTGATGGTCAAGCTGAGATCGACCACATCTCGATGTGTTATGATCAGATGGACACCGGAGTCATCGTTAATAAGGGCGGAAAGGAGGCTAAATGACTATAGATGGATGTCGTGGTGAAATAAAGGATATCGCTTACACGGCACGCGAGATGAAATTTTTGAGTCATATTTATTAGGTTAGATAAGTGTGATAATAAGTAACGCACGGACATGTGTCCTAATATACAATAATACACACATCAAAAGTCTGGGTTTTACACGAGTTTTGTTTTATTTGCACAAGGTGTATCGCCGACATCCGAAAGCTTCCGGGACGACGGCTTCGTCGCGCCGTCGGGCTGGTGTGGCAAATGCGATTCCGGCAAAGACTCCACCTTCCGCTGCAACAAGTAACGCAGACATCCGCGGACTTTTACGTCGAGTCACAATGCAACCAAGCAACATTTACGCCGTGCAATGGTGCATGCAGAAAGTTGATCGGCGCGAGGTTTTTCAACGCGGGAATCCAGGTACCGAATTTCATGGACTCGGAGCCGGAGGAAGGCAAGCAGCTGAACCAGACTGATCTGAACTCGCCGCGGGACTACGACGGGCACGGCTCGCACACTCTGTCCACCGCGGGCGGCGGCTTCGTCCAGGGCGCCAGCGCCTTCGGCCGCGGGAAGGGCACGGCCAAGGGCGGCTCGCCGCGGGCGCGCGTGGCCTCGTACAAGGCGTGCTACACGGCGGGGTGCTCCAGCCTGGACATCCTCGCGGCCATATTGGCGGCGGTCGAGGACGGCGTGCACGTGCTCTCCCTCTCGGTGGGCGCGCCGGCCGCGGACTACGCCGCTGACCTGATGGCGATCGGCACGTTATACGCGGTCCGCATGGGGGTCGCCGTCGTGGCCTCCGCCGGCAACTCGGGCCCGCAGCCAGGCTCCGTGAGCAATCTGGCTCCCTGGATCCTCACGGTCGGCGCAAGCACCATGGACAGAGACTTCGCGGCGGATCTCGTCTTCGGCAACAGCACCATCAAGGTTCGGTCGTCCATAGAACCCTGCATGCAGACCGTGCAGCCTTGCAGTCTGTGTAATTTATGTTGATTGATTGATTAATTTGCAGGGAAGAAGTCTATCGGCTAGCACTCTGCCTGCTGGCCAGCCATATCCGATGATCAGCGGGCAGGACGCCTGCGCCGCGGACCAATCCATCGACAACCCGTGAGAATCGGGTCTTGTTTGGACCGATTGTCTCAGTGTGCTGACTGATGAGACCCCTTTGCGTGCAGGACGTTGTGCCTTGCCGGTTCTCTGGACCCTGCCAAGGTGAGAGGCAAGATAGTTGTGTGTACCAGGGGAGTGAACGGCAGAGTCGAGAAGGGGCTGGTGGTGAAGCAGGCCGGTGGCATCGGGATGGTCCTTTGCAACGACGCCGGCGGCGACGGCGACATCGTCGCCGACCCGCATCTCATTCCAGCGGTTCACTGCTCCTACTCACAGTGCCGGGACCTCATCAAGTACCTACAGTCCACCCTGTAAGCAGCACACCAAAAAAACTCATTAGTTATACATTCATCTTGTACTCTTAGTGTTATGCATTTCATTAACCCAATATTGATTGTTCACTCCCTTCGCTTCAGATTTCCGGTCGGTTACATCACAGCAAAGGACGAACTTGGTGTGAAGCCAGCGCCGGTGATGGCAGACTTCTCGTCCCGTGGGCCAAACACCATCACTCCTCAGATCCTTAAGGTTGGGTTCGCACGTTAATTAATCCAACTTGCATAATCTCAGTGACTCAACCATGTTGCTAATTTTCTCGGTTGGCAGCCTGACGTTACGGCGCCCGGCGTCGACGTGATCGCCGCGTACAGCGAGGAAGCTCCGGCTACTGACCTGCCCTTCGAGGACCGGCGTGTCCCCTACAACATGGTGTCCGGCACCTCCATGTCGTGCCCCCATGTGGCGGGCATCGCCGGCCTGATCAAGGCGAGGCACCCTGACTGGAGCCCCGCGATGATCAAGTCGGCGATCATGACCACCGGTGAGAGCACAGCAGGCCACCAGAGCTACACTAATTTTGTCCATAGAGCCCTGCAATCCATGGACTTATGACGTGCTTCTTCTCCGCGTCACGTTTGTGCAGCATCCACCGGAGCCAACGACGACGGCCAGATCCGGGACGAGACCAGCGCGGCCGCCACCCCGTTCAGCTACGGCTCGGGCCACGTGAACCCCGTCCGGGCCCTGGACCCCGGCCTGGTGTACGACACTACGCCGTACGACTACGCCAGCTTCCTCTGCTCCGTGCGGCCGACCCAGACGCAGAACCTGCTCCCTGTGTCGGTTTCCTTGCTCCTCCTTCTGTTCGCCGGCGCCAATGGCGACCCGTTCCGGTGCAGCCTTGGCGCCTACCGCCCCGAGAACCTCAACTACCCGTCCATCTCCGCGGCCTGCCTCTCCGGCTCCGGCACCACCACGGTGACGCGCCGGGTGAGGAACGTCGGCACGGAGCCGTGGCTCCCGTACAACGTCGCCGTCGCGCAGCCGGCTGCGGGGGTCAGGATCACGGTGCAGCCAAGCACGCTGAGCTTCGGTAAAATCAACGAGGAGAAGGAGTTCACGGTGAAACTGGAAGTTTACGACCCCGCCAAGGCCGCCGGCTACGTGTTCGGCAGCATTGAGTGGTCGGACGGGAAGCACCGCGTCCGGAGCCCTGTCGTGGCCACCACCAAGTGCGCGTAAAGATCCGGATTTGATAAATCCGATCCATGTGTCGGTCCTCATATATTGCACCCCATGTGTCAGTCCTCATATATTGCACCATATATTCATATATATCAAATGGAATCTCTAAATTCATGTAATTTATACACGTCGATCATTCAATACAAATTCGAATTCAACAGTTCAAGACAAAACAAATTGAAACATAGTTTAACAAACCGAATATGCCAAAATGAATCAATGTCCCAACGAGAAGAAGTACTTGTTGCATCACGGGATGGACGCGGTCATCCATGCGTCCCCCTCGTCCAGCTTGTTCTGCATCGCCTGGACAGCCAGCTCCGCCTGCATCCGGGCTGCGTGCTCCGCTTGTATCCTGGCTGCGTGTTCCGCTGCCGTTTCCGCTCTCGGCGCCTCCTGTGTCCTACGGTCGTTAATCTCCTTTTTCATCTCCGCAAGCCACATCTTCGCATGCACATCCAAGAGGGTTTCGTTCGTCAACATGATATTCGTATCCTTTGCAACCCGTGCGAGTTGCAACACTCCTTCTCGAACTCGATATCTCCAAATGTCTTGGCCTTCTCGAGTTCCCATTTGATCGTCGCCTTTTAATTCTCCAACTCGATCTTTTCCCTCTCAATTTCCAGCCTCCTCTCCGCCCTCGTCCGGTCCCACTCCATCCTCTCTTTTTGTGCATCCAACATGAGATTGTAGCTCTCTTCTTTCTTGTTCCCCCTTGCCAAAAAATGGGCGACATTTTTGTAGCCGCGACATCACGGGAGATCCTTGCCTTCTCCCTTGTTGCCCATGGAAAACTTGTCGGTTATCCTTTGACACGGTAGCTCTTCCATTCATGACGACAAACTCGTCCTCCTCGTCGTCCAACCTAATGGATTGTCGGGAGCTTGATCCATCATTCCTCTTTTTGTCGGCTTTGAGATCGGGCATAACTTGTATCCACTTTGACTTGTCATTCAATAAGAGCCAACGATGGCTACAAGCAAATGGCTTCTTCTCGACCTCGTGATACAAAGTGATCGTCACCGTCGTCTAGCAAACAAAATATGTATGAGGACAAGAATGAAAACACATGAAACATATTGAAATAACAATAAGACAAGGCAATTGAGCTTACATGAGTTGCCACTCCGATCCCACTTTGAGGTCGTTTAGTCACTTGTGAGTAGTAGCCGACGTACTTGTTCACTTCTCCTTGAATAATCCCCAATCGATGTTGGAGAGATGCCACATTGCGGATGGTCACAATAGGATGCAGCTCCACATATTCCTTTCATTCATGATGATCTTCTCCCAATACGTGCTCTTTTGCTCGGTGCCGCTTATTGGATCCAATGTTGTGTCCAACCAAGATTTGATCAACAAGATGTTCTCAAATCTTGTGAAAGCCGAACCTCTTGCCTTAGTCATCTTTCCCTTCTTCTTCTTCTTGCTCGGATTGGGATCGGATGTTACCCCAGCTACAAATGTGATGGTCTCCTCCAATTCATAATCCATTTCGGTAGGATCTTCATTGTCATTGACCATGCTTGCCACACTCGCCTCTGATATTTGTGATCTGTGTTGGGTTTTTTCCTAAAGAGGAGGGGATGATGCAGCACAATATAGATAAGTATTTCCCTCGGTGAGAACCAAGGTTATTGAACCAATAGGATAACCACGTAATTTCCCGTGTTCAGCGCCTACACACAAAAAAGCACACACTTGCACCCAACGCGGGCAAGAGGGTTGTCAATTCCCTTGAACTCGTTACTTGCAAGCAATGAGTAGTGTAGATGATAGTTTGATAAATATAAAATAGAAAATAAATAAAAAGTAAATAATGGTAGCAAGGTATTAAGAGCGTTGTAAATATATTTGTGAATAGACTCGGGTGGGCTAGTTTTCGCTAGAGGCTTCTCTCGTGTAGAAAGCATACGATGTGTAAACAAACTACTATTAGGCAACTGATAGAAAAGCGCATAGTTATGTAATATTTATTTAAGGCAATGATCATTACATATAGGCATCGCGTCCGTAAGCAAGTAGATCGATTCCTGCCTGCATCTACTACTATTACTCCACCCATCAACTGCTATCCAGCATGCATCTAGAGTATTAAGTGAAACAAAGTAATGCTTGGAAAACAATGACATGGTGTAGACAAAGTAAATCCAATTAATATGAATCAACCCACTTTTTTACCCTTGGTAGCAGCAATACAATACATGTCATGTCCCTTTCTATCATTGGGATTGGGCACCGCAAGATTGAACCCACTACAACACACCTATCCCACTGAAGATAAATCAATCTAGTTGACCAAAATTACATCAATAGATCAGAGAGAATTATGAAGCTATCATAATCATGCATATATATGAAAAGACCAGCAAGGAACTCAATATTATCTCAAGAATAATCTGAACATAAACCCCAAATTCGTCGGATCCAATAAACGCACCGCACAAGAAGATTACATCAAATAGATTGTCACGAAGATGCGATGGACTTTGTATTTAAGATCATAGAGAGAAAGATATAACCATCTAGCTACTAACTATGGACCCGTAGGTCTGTGGTGAAATACCCACACATCAGCATGGGAGCAACAAGGTTGATGTAGAGGCCCTATATGATCGATCCCCCCTCCCGGCACCGAAACAGGGCTCTAGATGGGCACACGACGGAACAAAGACTTGTGGCGGCGGAAAAAGTGTTCCGGGAGGCTCCCTAGGGTTTTTGGGATTAATTAGAATTTATAGGACAAAGTGGAACGCCAAAGGGCCGAGGGAAGTGGCCCCAAGCCATTAGGGCGCGACCACCCCCTTGGGGGTGCCCTGTTGGCTTGGTGCCACCCCGTGGGGCCTACGGTCTCCTTCCGAAGCTTCCATGTCCTTATTTTGTCCGGAAAAAATCATCAAAAAGTTTCAGGGTATTTGGACTTCGTTTGGTACAGTGTTCCTGAAAAGCCAAAAACACGCATAAAACAACAACTGTCATTTGGCACTGGGTTAATAAGTTAGTGTTCAAAAATAATATAAATCAGCAAGTAAATACCTAAAAAGTATCCTAAAATAGTAATATAATAACATGGAACAATCAAAAATTATATATATGTTGGAGACATATCAGCCTCCTACATGATCATGGTTTGCAAGCATTCATCATGTGCAAACTAGTAATCTATGCAAAATATTGAACATTTTATCGGACGGGAGCAAATGTACCCGGTCTTGTTTAGTCATTCCATAGAACATGTGGAGTGCAACCCAGGCGGTGGCGGTGCCTGTGCTCAATCGCTCCCGAATGAGCTGCGGCGACTCACATTCGTCGATCGACGGCTTCTGCTTGGCCAGAAAGCTGTCCGGAATGGTCCAGCCGACCGTCGCATCCTCCTCCATCCCAACGGTGTCGGACGACATAATCCACGCCGACGTTTGGATTGATGGGTGCGGGGAGCTGGGCGTGCTGGGGAAGACATCTCCTTGACGATGTCTGCACCTACCTACACCGTCGCCTCTGGCTCCCTCTCTTGTTGACGATGGCGACACATCTTCCGGGCGACGTTCTATGACTTGCAAGACAAAGTGGAGGAAGGGACGTCGACAGACGAGGCAGCCTGCGTCTTCATCACAGCGGCAGATCGGGACCGATGGTGAGGATGGGAAGCAAGCGTACCAGACGGCGAGGGCTCGGGCATGGGAAATGTTGGAGCGCGATGGGAGGAGGAGGAAGGGCTTGGAGAATTTGGGGCAATTTGCGGTGGGGTCGGGTTGTCGGGTCCAACGTGGCGGGCGGGCCAGGACGTGCCCGGACTCCCCATATTATCCTCATATTTGGGCTGGATATGAGGGGTGTCGGTTAGTCCGGGCATTTGAGGCCCGTTTAAGAAGCCCATTTGGGGTGGAAATTTTGTGATCGGTCAGTGACCGAGTGGTCTGCCCTGGCGTATGAGGTGGTTTTGGGGTGCCCGGTTGTATATGTTCTAAGGTAGGGTGATCGAGTGATGGGTGAGATTCCTTCAAGTCAGAACTGGCAATCAAAAGCACTTGTGTTGGCACGATAAAGTTGACCATTTGTTCGGCAAAAAAGGAGCCGTTGTAACTTGTCCCTCAAATGTACGTCGAAACGTCACCGCTAATCTACAAGAGCATGTCCAAAGAGACCCTTAAAGCTTTGTCCGGATTGTAGTGTTCATACGTCAACTTCTATCATCTAATAGGGACACCATCGGTCGTTGAAGTGGTGTGGACGCTCATTTTTCCGCAAATCCGAAACAAACATGAAAATATATATCGTGTTCGGATATCCATTTGACTAATAAAAAGCATCCATGTGGTACTTCCTTCTTTTCTTTCTCCACGCATACATGATCCCCTCTCATCTTTTTTCCCAACTAGAGAAATATGGATTAATTTATGGAAAGGGTTGAATGACTCTCTCTCCCGCATGTTTGACCATTTGTTCAGCTAAACAAAAGAGCCATTGTAACTTGTCCCTCAATGTATGCCACGATGTTGCATCGAAACGTCACCCCTAGTATATAAGGGCATGTCTAAAGACACCCCAAAGCTCCATTGTATTGTAGTGTTTGAACGTCAACTTTTGTCATCTAATAATAGGATGTCATCGGTCGGTGAAGTAGTCCGGATGTCCGTATTTTAGTAAATCCAAAACAAACAGGAAAAGTTATACCGCGTCTGAATATTTACTTACCAACAAAAAGCTACCATGTTGTCCTTCTCTATCTTCTCTCTCCACATATGCATGGTCCCCTTTCATCTCTCTTTTTCCAACCTGACAAATAAGGATTAATTTATGAGAAGGAATGCATGGCTCTATTCCATATCATTCCCGTGGATCACATTCAGACATAAAAATGAACATATATTGAAGCCATTTGCGGGTCAACTTTGGGGATGCCATAAGTGACGGTGTCAAAACCAGCGGATCTCGGGTAGGGGGTCCAGAGCTGTGAGACTAGAATCGATGGTAGCAGGAGACGAAGGAGACGATGTTTACCCAGGTTCGATCCCTCCTATGGAGGTAATACCCTACGTCCTACTTGATTGTATTGATGATATGTAGGTTATAGAGTTGATCTACCTCGAGGTCGAGTAGCTAAAACCCTAGATGAGTTGTCCTCTATCTACAACCTAAAACCCTCCGGCTTATATAGACGCTGGGTGTATCTAGGGTTTACACATGGTCAGTTACACAACGAAGGGACAAACATGCCTATTCACTACTCTAAACGTGGAGGATACGCCACGATCCCTGAAGCTTCCTTCCTGGAGACAGGGCCTTCGCTCAATCCAATGTTCGATAATCGGCCCATATAGTCCGGCCCACGAGAAACAGGTCAGCCACCCGAGGACCCCTGAAATATGGAGTCCCTCAGTAGCCCCCGAATTAGCCTCCAACGCCAAGGGTCTTAGCTCTAGCTTCGCTTGATTAGAGTCTTCGGCTTGCAAGGCGAGTTCTTCTCCTCAATCAGTGATCGGCCGGGTTTAGTTCGGCCTCCAATGACATGTAGTTTTTCTAGATCCGTGAATCGCCCGAACACCATGAATAGCTTAGCCCTGAAGGCCAAGCGCCAAGGAGCAAACAGAATTCCCTGACAACCTTTCTAACGAAAGGTCGCGGCCCACCATGACTGTTGGACCAGTTGCAAAAACTCGAATCGTGGTTCGACGACGTATTCATCAGCATGATCCATCAATGCATAGATCGTTCTCCGTTTCACACGGGATATGTTTTATCATGCGCGTATAATGGCACGCACGTCTTGGTAAGGAGAGGGATACGCGACACAATAAAGGGGGGTTAACGAGCGACCAACCCCATAAGAAGGTAAAAACCCCAAGGCACAACCACGCTTCCCATTCACATATTTTGGTTCCCCAATCTCTTAAGCTTCCAGAGCCTAGATCTAGTTTTTCCACTCCTCCTTCTCCAATCTTGGCCATGGCGGGTTCTGGTTCCAACGACAAGTGGGAGGCTTCCACGGTCACCAATCGGGACATCCGGGACCTCAAGGACGCCAGCTACTGCTACCTCTTGAGCATGCGTTGGTTTTCCCTTGAAGAGGAAAGGGTGATGCAACGAACTAGATAAGTATTTCCCTCAGTTGTTGAGAACCAAGGTATCAATCCAATAGGAGGAACAAGCAAGTCACGAATGGTTGCACCTACACAAACAGTCAAACTCTTGCACCCAACACTATAAAGGGGTTATCAATCCCTTCACAATTATTTGCAAGGATTAGATCCGATGGATATCGATGTAAACAAGAATGGAAAGTAAAAGGTAAATATATGGTCGAAAGTAGACCCGGGGGCCATAGGTTTCACTAGAGGCTTCTCTCTTGAAGGCAAATATCATGGTGGGTAAACAAATTACTTTCAAGCAATTGATAGAAAAGCGAATAATCATGTAGTTATCCAAGGCAATTATCATGCATATAGGCATCATGTACGTGTCAAGTAGACCAAAACGATTTTGCATCTACTACTATTACTCCACACATCGACCGACTCCTACCTGCATCTAGAGTATTAAGTTCATGAAGAACAGAGTAACGCATTAACAAAGATGACATGATGTAGAGGGATAAACTCAAGCAATATGATGAAAAACCCATCTTGTTACCCTTGATGGCAACAATACAATACGTGCCTCGCTAACCCTACTATGTCACTAGGTGAGGACACCGCAAGATTGAACCCAAAACCAAGCACTTCTCCCATTGCAAGAATTACCAATCTAGTTGGCCAAACCAAACCAATAACTCAAAGAGACTTGCAAGGATATGAAATCATGCAAATAAGAATTCAGAGGAGATTCAAATAAGATTCATGGATAATCTGAACATAAACTCACAATTCATCAGATCTTGAAAAACACACCACAAAAGAGGATTACATCGGATAGATCTCCAAGAAGATCATGAAGAACATGGTATTGAAGATCAAAGAGAGAGAATAATCCATCTAGCTACTAGCTATGGACCCGTAGGTCTATGGTGGACTACTCATGCATCATCGGAGGGGCAATGGAGTTGATGTAGATGCTCTGCGTGATCAAAACCCCCTTCGTTAGATTACCAGAAAAGGCTCCAAGATTGGATCTCTCGGGAACGGAGGCTTCCGACGGCGGAAAAGTATTTGTGTGGCTCCCTTTTGTGTTGAAGGAATATTTGGGTATTCATAGGCCAAGAATTAGGGTTAGGAGACGTGCCGGGAGGCGACAAGCCTGCTAGGCGCAGCTCGGGGGGCCCACGCCTATTAGGCTTGTGGCTCCCTGGCACCTCCCCTGCCGTGCACTCCAAGCTTGATCGATTTTTTTCCTTCCAAAAAAATTCCTTCCGAAGGTTTTATTCCGTTTGGACTCCGTTTAACATTCCATATCTACAAAACTCAAAAACAAGGAAAAAACAGAAACTAGCACTAGGCTCTAGATTAATATGTTAGTCCCAAAAATAATATAAAATAGCATATTAATGCATATAAAACATCCAAAATATAAAATATAATAGCATGCCATCATAAAAAATTATAGATATGTTGGAGATGTATCAGCATCCCCAAGCTTAATTCTTGCTCGTCCTGGAGTAGGTAAATGATAGAAACAGAATTTTTGATGTGGAGTGCTACCTAACATATTTATCCATGTAGTATTCTTTGTTGTGGCATGAATATTCAGATTCGTAAGACTCAAAACAAAAGCTTAATATTGATATAAAAACAGTAAAGTTTCAAGAATACTAGCAAAGCAATTGTATCTCTTCAAAAATATAATGGCAAACGAAATTTATCCCTACAATATCATATGGTCTGGCTATGCTCCATCTTCCCCACACAAAGTATTTATATCATGCACAACCCCGATGAAAAGTCAAGCAATTGTTTTCACACCTTTATTTTCTCAAACTTTTTCAACTCTCACGCAATACATGAGCGCGAGCCATGGATATAGCACTATAGGTGGAATAGAATATGGTGGATGCTGTCAAGGAAAGGGAGAAGATAGCCTCACATCAACTAGGCATATCAACGGGCTATGGAGATGCCCATTAATAGATATCAATGTGAGTGATTACGGATTGCCATGCAACGGATGCACTAGAGCTATAAGTGTATGAAAGCTCAAAAAGAAACTAAGTGGACGTGCATCATGAAGAAAAATTCCACTAGCTATATGAAAGTGACAAAATATGAGACTCTCTATCATGAAAATCATGGTGCTACTTTGAAGAACAAGTGTGGAAAAAGATAGTAGCAATTGTCCCTTCTCTCTTTTTTTTTTTCATAAAGTCCGGAATCTCATCCCCACTTGTGAGGGAATCATAGCGTCCATCATCCTTTCCTCACATGGGACATGATCTATTAATGATAATCATCACACTTTATTTACTTACAAATCAAAATAAAATTAACTTGATACCTATGACAAAATATGACTCTATATGCAATATGGAAGTGATGGTGCAAGTCATAAAAGGAAACGATGGAAGTTGCATGGCAATATATCTCGAAATGGTTATGGAAATGCCATAATAGGTAGGTATGGTGGCTGTTTTGAGGAAGGATATATGGTGGCTCTTTTGAGGAAGGTATATGGTGTCTGTTTTGAGGAAGGTGTTTGTTGTATCGGCAAAAGTTGCATGGTACTAGAGAGGCTAGCAAAGGTGGAAGGGTGAGAGTGCGTATAATCCATGGGCTCAACATTAGTCATAAAGAACTCACATACTTATTGCAAAAAGTATATTAGTCATTGAAGCATAGTATTAAACGCATGCTCCTAGGGGAGAGGTTGGTAGGAGTTAACCATCGCCCGGTCCCGACCCTCACACAAAGGTCGACAATCTATAAACAAGTCATGCTCCAACTTCCTTACATAACGGTTCACCATACGTGCATGCTACGGGAATCCCAAACCTTTAAACAAGTATTTTTTACCAAATCACAATTAATTCCTAACATGTCTCTTAATATTACCATATTTATATCTCAAAACTTTATGCAAGGAATCAAACTTCTCATAAATACCCAATGCACTTAATATGGAAGTTTTTATTGTATCCCTCTTGGATGCCTATCATATTAGGACTAAATTCATAACCTAGACCAATTACCATGCTGTTTTAGAAACTCTCAAAATAATATAAGTGAGGTATGAGAGTTCAATTATTTCTATAAAACGCAAACACCATCGTGCTCTAAAAAATATAAGTGAAGCACATAGAGCAAAATTGCCCAACTCAAAAGATATAAGTGAAGTACATAGAGCACTCTAACAAATTCACGATTTAGCGTGTCTCTCTCAAAAGATGTGTGCAAAAAGGATGATTGTGGCAAACTAAAAAGCAAAGACTCATATCATTGAAGTCACTCCAAGCAAAACACATATCATGTGGTGAATAAAAATATAGCCTCAAGTAAATTTACCGATGGATAGAAGACGAAAGAGGGGATGCCTTCCGGGGCATCCCCAAGCTTAGGATCTTTGGAATCCTTGAATATTACTTGTGTTTCCTTGGGAATCCCCAATCTTAGGCTCTTTCCACTCCTTATTCCATAGTCCATCAAATCTTTACCCAAAACTTGAAAACTTGACAACACAAAACTTAACAGAAAACTCGTGAGATCCGTTAGTATAAGAAAATAAATCACCACTTTAGGTACTTTTGTGAACTCATTCTTTATTTATATTGGTGTTATACCTACTGTAATCTAAATTCTCCATGGTTCATACCACATGATACAACCCAAAGCTTCATCAAAATAGGCAAACAACTCAAAGAAAACAGAATCTGTCAAAAGCAGAACAGTCTGTAGCAATATGAAAACTTCATATACTTATGTAAATCAAACAATTATGAAAAAATAAAAACCTGGGAAATTTATATAGAAATCTTTTGTAAAAATTTCAGACTCATTCGACACTCTCAAAAAATTAGAAAATTCCTAGACCAAGCGCAAAAGTTTCCGTTTCTCAGCAAGATCGAATCAACAACTATCATAGATCACCCCGAAGGTTTTAGTTGGCTCAAAGACTAATTAAGACACAAAAACACAATTACTACAGAAGTAATAATGTGCTAAACACTCAAAAATAGAAGCAAAAACAAAACACAAAAATAAAATTGGGTTGCCTCGCAACAAGCGCTATTGTTTAACACCCCTAGCTAGGCAAAACACAATAGGTCTATGTATTGTCATCTTTGGTATGCAATCCAAAAGTAGCTCTCATAATAGATTCATAAGGTAACCTTATTTTCTTTCTAGGAAAGTGTTCCACTCCTTTTCTTAATGGAAATTGGAATCTAATGTTTCCTTCTTTCATGTCAATAATTGCACCAATCGCTCTAAGGAAAGGTCTACCAAGAATAATAGGACATGTAGGATTGCAATCTATATCAAGAACAATGAAATCTACGGGCACATAATTCCTATTTGCAACAATAAGAACATCATTAATCCTTCCCATAGGTTTCTTAATAGTGGAATCCGCAAGATGCAAATTTAGAGAGCAATCATCAAGATCATGGTAACCTAGCACATCACATAAAGTTTTCGGAATCGTGGAAACACTAGCACCCAAATCACACAAAGCGTGGCACTCATAATCTTTGACTTTAATCTTAATAGTAGGTTCCCACTCATCATGAAGCTTTTTAGGGATAGAAACTTCTAACTCAAGTTTTTCTTCAAAATATTTCATCATAGCATCCACTACATGTTTAGTAAAAGCCTTATTTTGACTATAAGCATGAGGAGAATTCATCATGGATTGCAACAAGGAAATACAATCAATCAAAGAGCAACTATCATAACTAAAGTCCTTGAAATCCAAAAGATTGGGTTCATTGCTATTTAAAGTTTTGACCTCTTCAATCCCACTTTTATCAATCTTAGCATTAAGATCTACAGATAATATCATTGGGACTCCTTTTAACTAAAGTTGACTTATCTCCAGTCCCATCATTATCAAGATTTATATTGGAAAACAAAGGTTCAATAGGAGTCACATCAATGACTTTGAGGTCTTCATCATTATTGAAAGATTCTGGCTTGGCAGCCATCTTATTGACTAAGGTATCTTGTTTATCAGAAATTTGGCCTACTAAATCCTCAGGAAGAGCAAACTGAAATTTCAGTCCATAAAACTCTTTAGACATATCATCAAGTTCCTTGTTCATGTATTCAAGCATACCCTTTTGTTCTTTAAGCTTGTTTATAAAGAAGTTATTATGGTCAAATTGGAGTAACATGAATCTTTTGGCATTATCCTCAATATCTTCCAACTTACTAAGATAAGGATTAAAGTCATTTGGTGGAGACACAAAGACGAACAAACGATCTAGCACATGAGCAAACAAAGGAGAAATGAAAGAAGGGCGAACAAAAGGGCAAATCTTTTTGGTATTTTCTGAAAATCGTTTAGAAGTGGGGGAGAGGAAAACGAGAGGCAAATGGCAAATAATGTAAATGCAAGAGATGAGTTTGTGATGGGTACTTGGTAAGCTTGATGTGTATCCTCCCTGGCAATGGCGCCAGAAATCCTTCTTGCTACCTCTTGAGCATACGTTGGTTTTCCCTTGAAGAGGAAAGGGTGATGCAGTGAAGTAGATAAGTATTTCCCTCAGTTGTTGAGAACCAAGGTAGCAATCCAGTTGGAGGAACAAGCAAGTCACCAATGGTTGCACCAATACAAACAATCAAACTCTTGCACCCAACACTATAAAGGGGTTGCCAATCCCTTCAAGATTATTTGCAAGGATTAGATCCGATAGATATAGATGTAAACAAGAACGGAAAGTAAAAGGTAAATAAATTGCAACAAAGTATTTTTGGTTTATAGATCCGAAAGTATATTATGGAAAGTAGACCCGGGGGCCATAAGTTTCACTAAAGGCTTCTCTCTTGAAGGTAAATATCATGGTGGGTAAACAAATTACTATCAAGCAATTGATAGAAAAGCAAATAATCATGTAGTTATCCAAGGAAATGATCATGCATATAGGCATCACGTCTGTGTCAAGTAGACCGAAACGATTCTGCATCTACTACTATTACTCCACACATCGACCAACTCCTCCCTGCATCTAGAGTATTAAGTTCATGAAGAACAGAGTAACGCATTACAAAAGATGACATGATGTAGAGGGATAAACTCAAGCAATATGATGAAAACCCCATCTTGTTACCCTTGGTGGCAACAATACAATACGTGCCTCGCTACCCCTACTATGTCACTGGGTGAGGACACCGCAAGATTGAACCCAAAACCAAGCACTTCTCCCATTGCAAGAATTACCAATCTAGTTGGCCAAACCAAACCAATAACTCGAAGAGACATGCAAGGATATGAAATCATGCAAATAAGAATTCAGAGGATATTCAAATAAGATTCATGGATAATCTGAACATAAACTCACAATTCATTAGATCTTGACAAACACACCACAAAAGAGGATTACATCAGATAGATCTCCATGAAGATCATGAAGAACATGGTATTGAAGATCAAAGAGAGAGAATAAGCCATCTAGGTACTAGCTATGGACCTGTAGGTCGTTGGTGGACTACTCACGCATCATCGGAGGGGCAATGGAGTTGATGTAGATGCCCTCCGTGATCAAAACCCCCTTCGGTAGATTACCGGAAAAGGCTCCAAGATTGGATCTCTTGGGAACAGAGGCTTCCGGCAGTGGAAAAGTATTTGATGGCTCTCTTTTGTGTTGGTGGAATATTTGGAATTTATAGGCCAAGAATTAGGGTTAGGAGACCTGCCGGGAGGCGACAAGCCTGCTAGGCGTGGCCAGGTGGGCCCACGCCTATTAGGCTTGTGGCTCCCTGGCACCTCCCCTGCCGTGCACTCCAAGCTTGATCGATTTGTTTCCTTCCAAAAAATTTCCTGCCGAAGGTTTTATTCCATTTGGACTCCGTTTAATATTCTGTATCTGCAAAACTCAAAAACAAGGAAAAAATAGAAACCGGTACTAGGCTCTAGATTAATAGGTTAGTCACAAAAATAATATAAATAGAATATTAATGCGTATAAAACATCCAAAACAGATAAAATAATAGCATGTCATCATCAAAAAATATAGATACGTTGGAGACGTATCAGCTACCTCCCCGCCAATGTCTACCACCGTGCACCGGAGAAGGGCCAGGTCATTCCTACTACCAAGCCAAGCGAGAGGATGGTCTTCATCCCTCACTTCATTCGGGGACTAAGCTTCTCGCTCCACCCCTTCGTGAGGGGACTCATGTTTTCTATGAACTTGACTTCCATGACCTCCCACCGAACTCCTTCATGCATATATCAGCCTTCATCATCGTTTGTGAGGCCTTCTTGTGTGTCGAACCGCACTTCGGACTGTGGCTCAAGATATTCAATATCAAGCCGAAGTGTGTCGCAGGCGAACACACAGACTGCGGCGGGGCAGTCATCAGCAAACTCCCTCGCGTTGGATGGCCGTCCGACACCTTCATCGACACCATCAAGATATGGCAAAAAGAGTGGTTTTTTATCACTAAGCCAAGGGAGGAAGGACGAGCTGCTCCGGCCGAATTCATATCCGGCCCCCCACCAGATTGACTTCATGGCTCTGAAATGGCCTCAACTAGGGGTCGGATACAGAGGTGGACGACCTATAGAGGCACATCGCCTCCATGACCAGAGGCGATATCGAGCTGGCCAACATGGTCCAAATTATGCTCCGGCGACGCATCCTCCCCTGCTAGCGGCGCGACTCTCCCATGTGGGCTTATCAGCTTGACAATGAGCCTACTATTCGTTAGCTCTTCTGTACTACTCGGGAGAAGCTATGGAAGGCGCTGTTCAAGGCCCAGGAGAACTGGCGAGCCAAGGAGGAGGATCAGGGTCTACACACCGATAAACCTTCTTCCTAGGTATAACATATTTTTCTTGATCGGCTTTGTTTTCCAAAAGAAAATCTAAGCACTTTCCAATCACCTCTGTAGAAATGGCGTAGCAAGGGCACGTGCATCAACTGCCCGGTGCCTCAGCCCGAGGACATCAGGTCTGTTGTTAGAGATGCTCGTTATGGTGCCTTACAAGGCACCAGAAAAGAAGGAGGAGAAGAAGAGGACAGACCAAGGAGGCCTCCGCATCAAGGACTAGCCGGGCGTTGTGCCCGTGGAAACCCATGCCTCCTCCAATGAGGAGGAGGATCATGATGACGAGGGGGAAGGCGATTCCCCCTCGCAAGAAAGAGGACGGCGTCATTGGACGCCATAGAGGAGGTACCTCCTCCTGCCCCAAAAAAGCGTGTCAGACACAGTTGATTCTGTCCAACGACAGTTCAGACTCGGACACCGAGTCCAAGGACTTCGAGAAGGTTCCACAAAGGAACCTAAGGGTCAAGCCCCCATCTCGGAGGTAAGTATCTGAAGACTTCCTGAGCTATTAATGCTAAGTTTTTAAATGTTTAAATCATGTGAGCGCCCATTGGTTTGCATCCCACCACACATTCTCCCCATCGACCAAGTTTTGGACGTGGGAACCCCACCCACCGAGCTAGCGGAGAGTGGGACCGCGTCTCTCCCCACTCCTCCGGGCGCTGCGAAGGATGCCGCGGAGGTGTCATCCTAGAAGGATCCTTTGGAGCCGAACACCTGCGGTGGGGGCCATGACGACATGGTCGAGGCTAACGCCTCGACCACCGAAGACCATGGGGAAGAGGCCCACCCGGATGCTGAGGAGACCGGACGAGGGGATATTCAGTCCCGTCCAAGGTTATCTCCAGAGCGCACCACGCCTCCGGAGGCACCGGTTCAATCCCCGGTAGGATATCAGGTTAACTGATCACCACCGGCACCACTGACCAATGGGTGGCCGGCTATGGGTGAGGCTCTATCGAGCGCCTCCATCTCCGAGGAGCACCACACCCTTATGGGTGCGGTATTGCAGAGCATTCAGTCCGTTGACAATGGACTGAAGGAGGCCTTCAGCAGTCTCTCCTTCAGCAGTCTCTCCTTCAGCAGTCTCTCGATGGGCTTTCAGGTGAGCCACATAATGCTCTATTTGTGAAATATTAGTTTCTTTTGTGTTATCATTATATACATGGCAGCCCCTAAGCCCTAGGTGGGTTTTGAAAAAACTCACCTGGGGGTCAATCATAGACCACTATTCGGACAATGTGCGAGACGATATTTGTTTGGAATTCTCTAACAACCCTTAAGAGGACCAGTCATAGGAACATATTCATGAAAATTCAGAGGGTTTAACCCATGTAACCTGCTAGTGGTTTGTTATTTGTAGGCTTCGTCATCAGCGGCAGCTGCTAATGCTACCAAGCTAGACGAGCTAAATCGGAAGCTCAAGATCTCCGAAGATGAGCTTGACTCTGTGAATAAGAGATTCGACGAGGCGCAAGGTAAGCCTGATTTAAAACATCCAAAATTTCATTACCGTACCATCGACTTAGTATTTATATGTTTGATGCTTATGCAGCCTCGACGAAAGAAATTGAGAAGCTCAAGGCCGAGCTACAGAAGGCGAAGTAGGAGGCCACAGACGAGAGGGCAGCGGCCGAACATGCAGCTGCCGCACTTTCCGCTCTGAAAGCCACCGGTGCCAAGCATGAGACTCGGGTGGAGGAAATCCAACAGGAGCTCAAATATGCTGGGCAAAAGTGCGAGGATCTCGAGCATAAAGGCAAGGAGCAGGCCGCCGAACTATCCACTCTAAAATTCGATCTCCAAAAGGGGCGGGTGGATAGGCGGTTTTTTGAGGAGTAGGTCCGCCAAGCGAAGATTATCACGGATGGTAAGCCATATTTACTGAAGTGTGTCTTGGAGGATAGCAAGTTTGAGTTGCTTACCCAGGTGTGGCATTCCTCAGGTGCCTGCTCCAACCTCTAGAAGAGCACAGCACACGCGAACCAGTTTTATGCTTCATGTGGAGAGGGAGATGAAGCTCGACTGTTTTGGGCACAATTCGAAGCCCCGAGCGCCCTCCTCATCTTGTCGAGCAGCTTAAGCAGCTGATGGAGCTACATCAGATGGTGGAGCCAGCCATGAAGGATCTTTTCATTCGTCTATGGCCCAACGAGCCCTTGCCGAGCAGCTACTTCGCCCTGGTGCAGAAATTGAGCGATGCCTCGCTCGGATCGACACGCTAAGGCGTTCCTCCTATATCAAGGGAGCCTAGATGACCTTTGCAAAGGCCAAGGTGCACTGGCCAGGGTTTGATTCGATGAAGAAAGCCATCGCCCCTCCACCTCCTGGAAAGGAGCATAGGTGCCCTGAGCTATACTTCTCTGTAGTAATGGAAGGTGCTCGGGTGATAGAGTCGCAGTGTTCGAAAGAGAACATTTATGATTAAATGTGTTGTAATATGTCCGAAGACCTTTGAACGCTCGTATATTTATGATGCATGGTTTATCATGTTTTTTATATTTTGCATTCATTTATAACTCTTATGTGGTCATTGAAACTGAAAGTTGTGAGTCGTCGGCTTCAGCTCCCATGTAGATTGATGCATCTCCAACGTAACTATAATTTTTGATTATTCCATGCTATTATATTATGTGTTTTTGGATGTTTTATATGCATTTATATGCTATTTTATTTATTTTTGGTACTAACCTATTAATCTAGAGCCTAGTGCCAATTTCTGTTTTTTCCTTGTTTTTGAGAATTGCAGATAAGGAATATTAAACGGAGTGCAAACCAAATAAAACCTTCGGAATGATTTTTTTCTAGAATGAAAGGAAACTACGAGACTTGAGAACCAAGGCAGAGGAACCACCGTGGGTCCACAAGCCCTAGGGTCGCGCCCAAGGGGGTAGGGTGCGCTGGACAGGCTTGTGGGCGCTCGGCAGCTCCCCTAAGCCTAATTGTGGGGACCCCGACTCATAAGTCGTGATCACTGAATGCACGTGTACAGTGATCCTAGAGATCAATGCTCACTGAACACATAAAAGCTGAATAACAAGAGTCTTACATCCACACTTAACGTCTTACAAAAATAAAGACCACCAAGCTCTAGTCTTACATAGATAGGGCCATGAGGGCCAAACACTTAAATAGAACAAGCAGCAGAAATCTTGATAGAAACGTGAACCCATGCCATCAGCCTTAAACCTACAGGCATTCTGACTGGGAAGCGTCCTAGTTCGCACGTTTGTCACCAACGAACTCTTCAACATACTCCTGTTCTTCCATGCTTGGACAATTAAATAACCAGTGGCAAGCCAATGAGTACTTTGAATGTACTCGCAAGCAACCCAAATTGTGGAACAAGGTAATAATGATGCATGATATAACACTAAGTAGGTAATTTGCGGAAATCCAATTTTGAGTGCAATGACATGATCAAATAACTAAGTAATTATGCGTCAACAGTCGGCGGATATCCATATGAATAAGGTTCAAATATCATCATGAACAAGGATTGGACATCTCATGTTCATCCATTATGCTAAGTCATCGGACTTAGTCAATCGTCAAGCTAAGTCATCAGACATTGCTCAGGTAACCTCTTTGTCAACAACACACACACACACACACCAAGTTTGCCAAAACATGCGGACGTAGTTTAAGAAGGACCTCCAACTGTCCATGACCGCGGACACAACTATTCAAATAGTTTTACACTTTGCAGAGGTTGCACACTTTACCCACAAGACTCGGGGAACTTCCGTGGCATCCACGACTCACGGTATATAACATACCCGAGGTAAGCACCCGAACAATGCCTTTCCCATGGTGATACTAAACAAAGACTCCACTCGATTGGTACCTAGCCGTCATGATGTACATCACACGAGCCTTGCTCCAGATCGTACCATCCATGAGGGGACCAATAGTGTGCCCGGTGCCTATGAAGACAGCGCATGATCGTACATATCGGTACGACCCCGTATCGAGAGTGACTATGCACTCCCGCCACTAGTAGTGCGGGATCCTTGCCACTACCCACCAAGGTAATCAACAAAGCCCCGTCCCATAAGGGGTATCGTGGTTGCGCATGTAAGGTTGGGATGGTCAGCAGACCTTAAAACTCTTCGTTTTAGAAAACACATACTCACTTGCTTCGGTACACCACTTCTTTCTCAAATGGTTACCCAACACATCATCATCTCCCTAGGGCATTAGTGGCACCCAACGGGGTTTTCTAAAAGCCTTTCAAATCATTTCTTCCTTTCCGTCACTATGCATAAACCCCATTCCGCTTGCGTAGCATCTATTAGCATCCTATCTACACCCACCCGCATAACCCTCATAAGGTGGTAGGGTCTGCTCGATGCAAGTGTCAACGGTAAAGTATCAGGGCAACCCACCGAAGGGGAAACTCCGCATCATGATCAATCATTGAAACAACAAGTGTTATATGTCATGCAAGAAGAAGTTTCTTAACATGGTCAAAGGGCTACTTGCCTGGCTTAGCAATGTCTTCGAGGTCTTCACCCGCTTCTTGTCCACTCCGAGCATTGCATCTACTTCGTCAACTATCGTCGGTAAACAACCACAATAAGCAACACAACAAGTAGAAAATAAAAGTTCTCTATAAATAGGAGTTTTAATTTTCTAGGATACCTTTTGTTATAAGAAAAATAACCAAGGGGTTTTTGGTGTATGTGGGTCAAGGGGGATTTTTGAATGGAGGAAACGGATGAAATGATGATCCTACTTGAAGTCTACAGAAAATATTTTTGTAAAAAGGAGTGGATGGACCCAACAAATAGGGCATGATTTTAGAAACATGAGGGAAGTGGTTTCACTGGATTTGTAGTTAGCATGATTTTCCTATGGATTTCCTAGCAGGAAATAAATGGGAAAATGGTGTATTTATTAGGCCAAGAAGAATAGGGGCATGGGAAAAATGTTAACCATGCCTAGATAATTAGGATATGATTTTATAGACACCTAGGAACTTGAATCACTCCATTTAGAGTTGATTTGAATCCCCTAGGAATTTTACAATGTGGGCTTTTAATAGTTCAAATTCAAATTTGAATTTACCTCTACAGAAACTTTGCAGGAAAAATGTTCAATGTAGATATTTGGATAGGAAAATGATTTTAGAAATATCTAGGATTTTGAATCACTAAATTTTGAGCTATAATGATTTTTATATGAATTTTACAAATTCAGCAAAAATAGAAAATGGGGAAAAGATAATACCTAGTGGGCCAACCACGCACTGAGCGCAGTATAGCGGAGAGTGGACTGGGCCGGCCCAGTGGCTCGGCCGCGCGTACACACAGAGCCACGTCGAAGGCGTATTCGCTTGAATACGTCTTCCTTGCGGGGAGGCAGAGAAATGGGAAGCCGCCTCCACTTATGCTCGGGCCCGACCGTTGGGTCGCCTACAGGCGGGTCCCGCCTGGCCAGGCTCATCCCCCTCCTCCCGCCTGAACAGGGGCGAGGTAGGGGAGGTGGGGCCGAGCACTCACCGGCGTTGCCCTGATAGCTCCGACCGCCCCCAACGAGGCTTTGGCCATTGGCAAGACCAGGGCGAAGGGCCGCAACCCCCCAAGGTCCTTTCCTCCGCCGAGAAGTGCTTGTCGCGCGCGGCCTCTCCCGCGGTGGATTTCGGCGACGATGGCCATGGAGCTCGGTGCTCTGGCCACCGGAGGACGGAGCGATGAGCGAGGGACGGTGGTTGTGGTGCTAGAGGTGGCCTGGTGAGGTTCAAGGGGAAGGAGAGGCACGGGGGAGTTCGAATCTGAGCGGTGGCCGTGGAGGGCATGGCAGACATGGGAGGAGGAGAAGGCCACAGGAGGAAAAATGGGGAGGCTCGGGAGGTTAGGGAGAGGGAGAGAGAGCCATGGATCTAGTAGAGGCTCATGGGCGAGGCATTTGTAGGAGGGCGACGAATGGAAGTTCGGGTGGCCTCGGATGCGCTTCGGGCGCGGGGAGCATGCATGCCAAAGGGGTCTTGGAAGCTTGTGAGCGTCGAGAGGGGCGTGCGAGGCCAAGGGAAGATGCCCGGCATGCGGTGGCACTCTCTTGCTGCCGGATACGAGCTACATGACGAGGACGAGCGACAGAGCATCGGTTTTGCATGTCGACTACGTGGTCACCACGCAAGGGCATGCCTAGGGTAACTTTTTGGTAGGCCAAACATGTCTGGCGTGCAAGGCATGCATGATATAGTCTAGTTGAGGTAGCTGGCAGAGAAGTGGTGGTTGACTTCTTTTTCATTGTTGTCGCGGCTCCACGATCGTAGTGGTTCTTCATCTTGCTTGGGCAAGAAAGTCTTCTTTTGCAGGGAGGGTACTTCTAGCAGTCCAAATTTTTCAAGGTGAACTCTTATGCTCGAGAGGCATGGCAATTGGTGTTCCTAGGGCTGGTCCAAACAGGACTAAGGTGTTCCTCCTCTCATTGGGTAAATAAGTATGTCATCCTGAAGTACAACAACCTATTTTCCGAAGTATCACATAAACACATTGCTCATGGGATATGTGAGAGTTCTATTCACATGGCATGATCATTGGACAAGAGTGGGGATCAAGGAAAAGAGCTTTGAGAGTAGGAGCGACGATTTATTAATTATAGAGCACTAGCAAACAATTAGACAAGCAAGAAAATCACACACAATACAAGCATTCAAAATCACACAAAAGAATTTAATTGGCCCTAATTTTTGCGCTTTTAAAAGCGAGAAGCCAATAGATAGTCTGAGCGGACATTTTTTTTGCATTCTAGGACAAGAAATTCCCAGACATTGCTAGAGTCATGTTAACTTAGTCATGAGAGGCAAAACACAGGGCGTGACACTAATATTTGACCTATAAATTCCCAAATATTCCATCATTATCAAAAAAAGCCTCAAAAACACTTTTCTGCCGTCAGAAACCTCCGTTCCTGAGAGATCCAATCTTGGAGCCTTTTCCGGTAATCTGCCGGAGGGAGATTCAATCATGGAGGGCATCTACAACAACTCCATTGCCCCTCTGATGATGCATGAGTAGTTCATCATAGACCTTCGGGTCCATTGCTAGTAGATATACGGTTTCTTCTCTCTCTTTGCTCTTCAATACCATGTTCTTCATGATCTTCATGGAGATCTATCCGATGTAATACTCTTTTGCGGCGTGTTTGTCGAGATCTGATGAATTGTGGGTTTATGTTCAGATTATCCATGAATATTATTTGAGTATTTTCTGAATTCTTATATGCATGATTTCATATATTTGCAAGTCTCTTCGAGTTATTGTTTCGGTTTGGCCAACTAGATTGGTAATTCTTGCAATGGGAGAAGTGCTTAGTTTTGGGTTCAATCTTGCGGTGTCCTCACCCAGTGACAAAGTAGGGGTAGCGAGGCACGTATTGTATTGTTGCCATCAAGGATAACAAGATGGGGTTTTCATCATATTGCTTGAGTTTATCCCTCTACATCATGTCATCTTACCTAATGCGTTACTCTGTTCTTTATGAACTTAACACTCTAGATGCAGGCAGGAGTCGGTCGATGTGTGGAGTAATAGTAGTAGATACAGAATCATTTTGGTCTACTTGACAAGGACTTGATGCTTATATGTATAATCATTGCCTTGTATATCATCATAACTATTCGTTTTCTATCAATTGCTCGACAGTAATTTGTTTACCCATCGTAATACTTGCTATCATGAGAGAAGCCTCTAGTGAAACCTATGGGCCCCGGGTCTATTTTACATCTTATACTTTCAGATATAAAACCAAAAAATACCAAAAATACTTTTCTGCATTATTTTTACCTTTTGTTTTACTTTCCGTTCAAGCAATCTATCTCTATCAGATCTCGTCCTTGCAAGTAACCTTAAAGGGATTGACAACCCCTTTATGGCGTTGGGTGAAAGAGTTTGATTCCTTGTGTAGGTACACCTATTGGGGACTTACTTGTATCTCCTACTAGATTTCTACCTTGGTTCTCAACAATTGAGGGAAATACTTATCTACTTTGCTGCATCAACTGTTCCTCTTCACGGAAACCAACACATGCTCGAGAAGTACCAAGAAGGATTTCTGGTGCCGTTGCTAGGGAGATCTACATCAAGCCTACCAAGTACCTATTACAAACTCATCTCTTTCATTTACTTTATTTGCCATTTGCCTCTCGCTTTCCTCTCCCCCACTTCTAAAACGATTTTCATAAAATACCAAAAAGATTTACCTTTTTATTCGCCCTTCTTCCGTTCGCCTTTTCGTTGCTATGTTTGGTTGTGTTGCCATGTGCCTTCGATTTGCTTGCATTTTCGCTTGCTAAAAATCTAATTATATGGATCCTCATCCACTTGCTAATCTTTTGAAAATACCAAATTATGATGAACCAATCGCAAGTGAGTTGAGTGCACTTGATTATCTCTATAAAGTTTTGCTTGAACATCATGAAATTTTTGATGAAGTGTTGAAAGAAGAAAATTATAAAGTGATTCATGATGTATCCTTGAATGAAAATCATGATTGCCATGTTCTTAGTATGAATTCTCTGAATATCCATGATGCTAATGATATGCAAAACCACAAGCTTGGGGATGCTATGCTTGATGAAGATGATATTTTTTGTTCCCGAAGTTTTTGGTGATGGCACATATGCTATAATTGATCATGAAAAGAATGCTTTGTGTGATAGTTATATTGGGAGATTCCTTCATGATGCTACTGAAAATTACTATGAGAGAGGAACATATGCTCTTACCTATTTCAATAATATCAAGTTTCCTCTCTATGTGTTTAAAGTTTGGAAGTTATGGTTGTTTTGCCTTCCTATGGTAGTTGATTTTTGTTCCCATAATTTGTTTGCTCACAAAATCCCTATGCATAGGAAGTGGGTTAGACTTAAATATACTTTCCATGTGATTCATGATGTTCCTATTGTTGAAAATAGGAATTATGTGCCCGTAGATTTCATTGTTCTTGATATAGAATGCAATCCTACATGTCCTATTATTCTTGGTAGATCTTTCCTTAGAACGATTGGTGCAATTATTGACATGAAAGAAGGAAATATTAGATTACAATTTTCATGAAGGAAATGCATGGAACACTTTCCTAGAAATAAAATAATATTTCCTTATGAATCAATTATGAGATCTACTATTGGATTACTTACCAAAGATGACAATACCTAGATCTATTGCGTTTTGCCTAGCTAGGGGCGTTAAACAATAGCGCTTGTTGGAAGGCAACCCAATTTTATCTTGTTTTCTGCTTTTTGCTTCTGTTTTGGTGTGTTTTGCACATTATTACTTCTGTAGTAATTGTGTTTTTCTGTTTTAATTAGTGTTTGAGCCAAGTAAAACCTTTGGGGTGATCTATGGTAGTTGTTGATTTGATCTTGCTGGAAAACAGAAACTTTTGTGCTCTGTCCAGGAATTTTCTAAACTTTTCAGAACGCCAAATTGATCTGAAATTTTTACAAAATATTTATATACCAATTTAGCTGATTGTAATAATTTTTCAGAATTTTTAGAGTTCCATAAATATTCTAAGTTTACAGATTGCTAAAGATTGTTCTATTTTTGAGAGATTCTGTTTTCTTTGTGTTGTTTGCTTATTTTGATGTATCTCTGGGTCGTATCACGGGGTATGAGCCATGGAGAAGTTACAATACAGTAGGTATTACACAAATACAACTAAATAAGGAGTTCAAAACAATACCTAAAGTGGTGATTTATCTTTTTATACTAACTGATCTCATGAGTTTTCTGTTGAGTTTTGTGTGGTGAAGTTTTCAAGTTTTGGGTGAAGAATTGATGGACTATGGAATAAAGAGTGGAAAGAGCCTAAGCTTGGGGATGACCAAGGCACTCCAAGTCATATTCAAGGATACAAAAAATCCTAAGCTTGGGGATGCCCTGGAAGGCATCCCCTCTTTCGTCTTCAATCCATCGGTAAATTTACTTGAGGCTATATTTTTATTCACCACATGATATGTGTTTTGCTTGGAGCGTCTGGTATGATATGAGTCTTTGCTTTTTAGTTTTCCACAATCATCCTTGCTGCACACACCTTTTGAGAGAGACACGCTGAATCGTGAAATTATTAGAATGCTCTATGTGCTTCACTTATATCTTTTGAGCTAGGCAATGTTGCTCTAGTGCTTCACTTATATCTTTATAGAGCATGGTGGTGTTATATTTTGTAGAAATTACTGAACTCTTGTTCCTCACTTATATTATTTTGAGAGTTTCTTAAAACAGCATGGTAATTTTTTTAGGTTATGAATTTAGTCCTAATATAATGGCATCCAAGAGGGATATAATAAAAACTTTCATAATAAGTGCATTAAAAACTATGAGAAGTTTGATTCCATGCATATAGTTTTGAGATAATAGGGATGGTAGTATGAGAGTCATGCTAGTGAGTAGTTGTGAATTGGAAGAGATACGTGTGTTAAAGCTTGTGATTCTCGTAGCATGCACGTCTGGTGAACCGTTATGTAACAAAGTCGAAGCATGATTTGTTTGATGATTGTCGACCTTTGTGTGAGGGTCGGGAGCGCGTGATGGTTAACTCCTACCACCCTCTCCCCTAGGAGCATGCGTCTAATGCTTTGTTTGATAACTAATAGACTTTTGCAATATGACTAATGTTGAGTCCATGGATTATACGCACTCTCACCCTTCCATCTGTGCTACCCTCTCTAGTACCGCGCAACTTTCGTCGGTACATCAAACCCTCCTTCCTCAAAACAGCCACCATATATTCCTCAAAACAGCCACCATACCTACCTATTATGACATTTCCATAGCCATTCCGAGATATATTGCCATGCAACTTCCACCATGCAGTTTTCCATGATTTGCATCATCATTTCATATTGCATATAGAGTCATACTTTGTCATAGTATCGAGTTGTAATTTTTCTTTTTTGAGTTATAAGTAAATAAAAGTGTGATGATTCTTCATTAATAGAGCATTGTCCCGTGAGAGAAAAGGGTGATGGAGGCTACGACTCCCTCACAAGTTGGGATGAGTATCCGGACTTTACAAAAAAATAAAAGAGACCAGCGAAGCCCAAACAAAAAAAAGAGGCCAAAGAAGCCCACCAAAAAAAGAAAAAAGAAAAAAAATGAGAGAAAGAGAGAAGGGACAATTGCTACTACCTCTTTCCACACTTGTGTTTCAAAGTAGAAACATGATCTTCATGATAGAGAGTCTCCTATTTTCTTACTTTCATATAACTAGTGGATATTCATCTTGCATGACCACTTAGTTTTCTTTTCTGAGATTTCATACACTTACAACTTTAAGTGCACTTGTTGCATGGCAATCCCTACTTACTCACATTGATATCTATTGATGGGCATCTTCATAGCCCGTTGATACACCTAGTTGATGTGAGAATATATTCTCCTTTTTTCTCCTTGCACCTCCTCCATATTCTATTCCACCTATAATGATATATCCATGGCTCATGCTCATGGGGTTGTGCATGATTTAGATACTTTGTGTGGGGAAGATGGAGCATAGGCAGACCATATTATTTTGTAGGGATAACTTTCTAAGGCCATGTTATTTTGAAAGGACACGACTACCTTGTTGGTGTGCTTGAAGTATTACTGTTTTTATGTCAATATTAGACTATTGTTTTGAATCTTACGGATCTGAATATTCATGCCACAATAAATAATATTACATGGATAAATATATTAGGTAGCATTCCACATCAAAAATGCTGTTTTTTATCATTTACCTACTTGAGAACGAGCATGAATTAAGCTTGGGGATGCTGATATGTCTCCAACGTATCTATAATTTTTGATTGTTCCATGCTATTATATTATCTGTTTGGGATGTTTTATATGCATTAATATGCTATTTTATATTATTTTTGGGACTAACCTATTAATCTAGACCTAGTGCCAGTTTCTGTTTTTCCTTGTTTTTGAGAATTGCAGATAAGGAATATTAAACAGAGTCCAAACAGAATAAAACCTTTGGAATGATTTTTTCCGAAATGGTAGGAAACTATGAGACTTGAGTACCAAGGCAGAGGAGCCACCATGGGGCCACAAGCCCTAGGGACACACCTAAGGGGGTAGGGCGCGCCGGGTAGGCTTGTGGGCCCACGAAAGCTCCCCTAACCCTAATCTTCGGCCTATAAATTCCCAAATATTCCATCATTATCAGAACAAGCAACAAAAACACTTTTCTACCGCCAGAAGCCTCCGTTCCCGAGAGATCCAATCTTGGAGCCTTTTCCGGTAATGTGCCGAAGGGGGATTCGATCACGGAGGGCATCTATATCAACTCCATTGCCCCTCTGATGATGCGTGAGTAGTTCACCACGGACCTTCAGGTCCACAGCTAGTATCTAGATGGCTTCTTCTCTCTCTCTCTCTCTCTTTGCTTTTCAATACCATGTTCTTCATGATCTTCATGGAGATCTATCCGATGTAATACTCTTTTGCGGTGTGTTTGTCGAGATCTGATGAATTGTGGGTTTATGTTCAGATTATCCAGGAATATTATTTGAGTCTTTTCTGAATTCTTATATGCATGATTTCATATCTTTGCAAGTCTCTTCGAGTTATTGGTTTAGTTTGGCCAACTAGATTGGTAATTCTTGCAATGGGAGAAGTGCTTAGTTTTGGGTTCAATCTTGCAGTGTCCTCACCCAGTGACAAAGTAGGGGTTGCGAGGCACGTATTGTATTGTTGCCATCAAGGATAACAAGATGGGGTTTTCATCATATTGCTTGAGTTTATCCCTCTACATCATGTCATCTTACCAAATGTGTTACTCTGTTCTTTATGAACTTAATACTCTAGATGCAGGAAGGAGTGGGTTGATGTGTGGAGTAATAGTAGTAGATGCATAATCGTTTTGGTCTACTTGACACGGATGTGATGCCTATATGCATAATCATTGGCGTGGATATCATCATAGTTATTCACTTTTCTATCAATTGCTCGACAGTAATTTGTTTACCCATCGTAATACTTGCTATCATGAGAGAAGCCTCTAGTGAAACATATGGCCCCTGGGTCTATTTTAAATCTTATAATTTCAGATCTAAAACCAAAAATACCAAAAATACTTTGCTGCATTATTTTTACCTTTTGTTTTACTTTCTGTTCAAGCAATCTATCTCTATCAGATCTCATCCTTGCAAGTAACCTTAAAGGGATTGACAACCCCTTTATAGCGTTGGGTGCGAGAGTTTGAATTCTTGTGTAGGTACACCTATTGGGGACTTGCTTGTATCTCCTACCAGATTGATACCTTGGTTCTTAACAACTGAGGGAAATACTTATCTACTTTGCTGCATCAACTGTTCCTCTTCATGGAAACCAACACATGCTCGAGAAGTAGCATAGATACTACACGAGGTATCTCTTCCTCCACACTATGACCCTTAGCCAAACTATCGGTACCTGAAGGCGGTAGTGTGAGGCGGACAAGGCAATCAGACCATAGTGCTTTATTGCTTTCACTTAGCCATAGGAGCACGGAAATTCATGCGGGGAGCTGATGACTATCCCCAAGTGGTTTGTGATGTTCGGTTAAACCGTGGCTAAAGCTGATATCACATGGTTTGGACGAATAACAAACCAAACGTATGACACGGAATAACCCCTAACGAGGTTTTTTGTATGACACTTAATCTCGGATTCGCAGAATTGTGCTCGCATACTATGACAGTCAGTTTTCTGCTTTCTCCCCTAAGGTGCTTGACAAGGCTAGCTAGAAACACAATTGCAGCGGTCTCCCTTTGCCCTTTCAGCCGAACAAGCAGAACGTAAAGGGGCAAGCACAGGAGTCGGGCAACCCAACTATTGACCCAAGACATAGTTCAGAACCGATGCATATAAAGTGAATTCCAAGATGTTGAATGCATAGTCAATTACGCATAGGGCGATTTTTTTTAAACTCGAGTCCTGGTCTATTAGCCGGTTGCATCATAATGTGTACCGAACAGTTTCACAAGAAGAGGGAGAAAAGAGAGTATGTGCCAAAAACAAAGACATCGAAACGACCATGTATAATGGTTTAATATTTTGCTCAACAACTCTTATTGCGCAAATTGGCGTGGGAACTATTTATAGGTATTCGAAAATGAAATGTAAATTTTACAGGAGTGGTTGTACCAGGGGTCTTCGATGGGTGACCTGACATCTTCGATGTGTCGTGTCGCTTGTCCGCTCCTGCGTCTCCTAAGGAGTTGTATACCTCTATGGGTGTTGTTGTTCGACGAGCGGATTTTGGAAAGAAAATCTTGAGAAGTAGTCGAAGTGTGGACGAGATTTACACTTCTAGCAGGCCCTTGATGGTACCTATAGTACATTCGAAGACACTTAATGGGAGTAGTTCGGTCCAGCCGAACGCTTACCCTTTGATGTTTTTCCCCACCACTGCCCATGAAATTTTGAGCACAAAGTTGTGCCTTCTTGGCACGTGTTTTGCTGGTCCTAGGATTGTGCGATGGGGGGTGAGTCCCTATTTACGGGGAGAAGAAGGTTCTGAGAGTTCGGGCTGAAAGAGAGCTCGCTTCCCAGCCTTACGTGCCTTTACGACAAATGTCAGTGTTTGCTGATCATTATTGTAATGAAATTCGGCCGCCATAGCCAACACATGTTCCTCAGTTCGGAGGGAACGCTTTGTGTTGCCGTTGATAGTAATGCCCCCCTTGGGGCCGGGCATCTAGAGCTTGAGGTATGCATAGTGTGGGACGGCATTAAAGCCAGTGAACGATGTATGGCCTAGGAGGGTGTGATGGCCGTTGCGGAAATGTACAGTGTCAAAGGTCAAGTCTTCGCTCTGGAAGTTATCTGGCGAGCCAAACACTACTTCCAAGCTTACAGAGACTGTGCACCGGGCTTCGACATCTAGAATCACTCCTTTAAAGGTAGTGTTGTTGGGTTTGATCCTTGACGGATCTATACCCATCTTTTTGACCGTGTATGAGTAAATCAGATTAAGGCTACTTCCTCCGTCCATTAGGACTTTAGTGAGGTGATACCCGTCTATGATGGGGTCTAGGACGAGGGTGGCCGAACCCCCATGACGGATACTGGTCGAGTGGTCTCGTCGATCGAAGGTGATCGGGTACACTGACCATGGGTTATACTTCGGGGCTACCTGCTCTACGACATAGACCTTTCGAAGAGCGCGCTTCCTCTCCTTTGGTATATGGGTGGTGTATATCATATTTACTGTTTTCACCTCTGGTGGGAACTTCTTTTGTCTGCCACCAATTGGACCCCGAGGCTCATCCCATCCTCACTACGTGGGCTCTTGCCTTGATCCTCCGATGCGAGCTTGCTGGCCTATTTGAATACCCAATAGTTACGGTTGGTATGATTGGCGGGCTTCCCTTGAGTGCCATGGATCTGGCAAGGACTCTCCATGATCTTGTCCAGCGGGGTGGTTCCATCGCGATTGTCTTTAGGAGGCTTCTTCCTTTGCCCTGGTCAGGAGTTGCGGAAGCCGACGTTAATGGCCGTGTCATCGGCATCACTATTGTTGTGCTTGCGCTTATTCTTGTTGTGCTTTGGTTTCCCATTTCCGTCCCGAACTTCAAAGGTTCCGGGGTCTTCGGGGTTGTGTCTCAGTCTTGCGAGCCAGTTATCCTCGCCCGTGCAAATATGCCCTAGAGGCAATAATAAATTAGTTATTATCATATTTCCTTGTTCATGATAATCGTTTATTATCCATGCTATAATTTTATTGATCGGAGACTTAAATGCATGTGTGGATACATAGACAAAACCATGTCCCTAGTATGCCTCTAATGGACTAGCTCGTTGATCAAAGGATGGTTAAGGTTTCCTAGCCATGGACATGAGATGTCATTTGATAACGGGATCACATCATTAGGAGAATGATGTGATGGATAAGACCCAAACTACAAACATAGCATATGATCGTGTCAGTTTATTGCTACTGTTTTCTGCATGTCAAGTATATGTTCCTATGACCATGAGATCATGCAACTCACGGATATCGAAGGAGTGCCTTGTGTGTATCAAACGTCGCAACGTAACTGGGTGACTATAAAGGTGCTCTACAGGTATCTCCGATGGTGTCTGTTGAGTTGGCATGGATCGAGACTGGGATTTGTTACTCCGTGTGACGGAGAGGTATCTCAGGGCCCACTCGGTAATACAACATCACAATGAGCCTTGCAAGCAATGTGACTAATTGTTAGTTGCGGGATCTTGTATTATGGAACGAGTAAAGAGACTTTCCTGTAACGAGGTTGAACTAGGTATGGAGATACCGACGATCGAATCTCGGGCAAGTAACATACCGAAGAACAAAGGGAACGTTATACGGGATTAACAGAATCCGTGACATAGAGGTTCGACCGATAAAGATCTTCGTAGAATATGTGGGAACCAATGTGGACGTCCAGGTCCCGCCATTGGTTATTGACTGTAGAGGTGTCTCGGTCATGTCTACATAGTTCTCGAACCCGCAGGGTCTGCACACTTAAGGTTCGGTGACGTTTCGGTAGTGTAGAGTTATGTATGGTGGTGACCGAAGGTTGTTCGGAGTCCCGGATGAGATCCCGGATGTCACGAGGAGCTCCGGAATGGTCCGGAGGTAAAGATTCATATATAGGAAGTCCCAGTTTGGTTTCCGGAAAAGTTTCGGGCTCATCGGTAGTGTACCGGGAGTATCGGTATTGTACCGGGAGTGCCGGTAGTGTACCGGAGGACCTCCGGGAGGGGTATTTCGACCCCAACAGGTCCATGGGCTGTGGGAGAAAAATAACCAGCCCTTAGTGGGTTGGGAAAACAGCCACAAAGGCCCATGGCGCAGGAGAGAAAGTCCTAAAGCAAAAAGTGGAAAATCAGCCAATAGGAGGCAATCCTACTCCAACTAGGATTGGAGGTGAAGTAGGATTGCTCCCACCTCCTATTTCGGCCGACCCAAAGGCCTTGGCTGCCTCTCCTCTCCTCTCCTCCTATATATACTAGTGGATTGGGTGGTTTTTGGACAGAATTTCCGGCCACGTGCTACCCGTTTCACCGGTGCACAGTTTCTCCTCTAGATCGGTTTTCCGCAGCGCTTAGGCGAAGCCCTGCCGGAATCACTCCACCACCATCACCGGAGCGCCGTCACGCTGCCGGTGAACTCTCTCTCCTCTCCACCTCCTCTTGCTGGATCAAGACAGTGGAGATCGTCATCAAGCTGCACGTGTGCTGAACGCGGAGGTGCCGTCCGTTCGGCGCTAGATCGGAAGGACCATGATCGAGATCGCGAGACGGTTCATGATGAGATCGCGGAACGGATCGTGATGAGTTCGCGGGACAGATCGTGATCAAGATCGTGAGACGGATCGTGATGAGATCGCGGGACGGATCGTGATGAGTTCACGGGACGTATCGTGATTGGATCGCGGGACGGATCGTGATGAGATCGCGGGACGCTCGGCGATTTGGATCGCGAAGATGTTCAACTACACCAACCGAGTTTCTTAACGCTTCCCGCTTAGCGATCTGCAAGGGTACATAGATCCACTCTCCCTCTCGTAGATGCTCATCACCATGGATAGGTTTGCGTGTGCGTAGGAAATTTTTTGTTTCCCATGCGATGTTCCCCAACAGTGGCATCATGAGCTAGGTTGATGGTTCGATGAGATCTCGAGTAGAACACAAAAGGTTTGTGGGCGTTGATGCTTAGATTGCTTCCTCCCTTGGTCGTATTTTGGTTCAGCGGGATTGTGAGATGAAGCGGCCCGGACCAACATTACTCGTACGCTTACGAGAGACCGGTTCCCTCGACGCAACTTGTTGCCTAGATGGCTTGCGGGTGACAGTTTCTCTCACTTTAGTTGGATCGTATTCGACAAAGGCGGTCCTTGAGAAGGTTGAAAAGCAAACTAGTGTATCACCGTTGTGGTTTATGCGTAGGTGAGAATCGTTCTTGCTAGATACCCATAGCAGCCACGTAAAATATGCAACAACAATTAGAGGAAGTCTAACTTGTTTTTGCAGGGTATGTTGTGATGTGATATGGCCAATTACATGATGAGATATATGTGATGTATGAGATGATCATGTGATGTATAGATTATCACGACTTGCATGTCGATGAGTACGGCAACCGGCAGGAGCCATAGGGTTGTCTTTAATTATTGTATGACCTGCGTGTCAATCATTAAGCGCTATGTAATGCTCTACTTTATCGCTACGGTAGCAATAGTAGTAGAAGCATGCAGGGCGTGACAACCCCAATGGCAACACATTGATGGAGATCAAGATGATGGAGATCATGGTGTTGTGCCGGTGACGATGGAGATCATGCCGGTGTTTCGAAGATGGAGATCTTAAACACAAGTTCATGGCCATATCATGTCACTTATGAATTGCATGAGATGTTAATCCTTTTATGCACCTTGTTTTGCTTAGCACGGCGGTAGCATTATAAGGTGATCCCTCACTTGAATTTCAAGATGAACTGTGTTCTCCCCGAGTGTGCACCGTTGCGAAAGTTCGTCGTGTTGAGACACCACGTGATGATCGGGTGTGATAGACTCTACGTTCACATACAACGGGTGCAAGCCAGATTTTCACGCGCATAACACTCGGGTTAAACTTGACGAGCCTAGCATGTACAGACATGGCCTCGGAACACGAGAGACCGAAAGGTCGAACATGAGTCATATAGTAGATATGATCAACATAATGATGTTCACCATTGCAGCCACCTCAACTCACGTGATGATCGGACTTGAGTTGGTGAATTTGGATCATGTATCACTCGAATGATCGGAGGGATGTCAATTTGAGTGGGGGTTCTTAAGTAATATGATTAATTGAACTCATTATCATGAACATAGTCAAAGTGTCTTTGCAAATTATGTTGTAGATTACTAGCTCGCGCTGTAGCTCCCTTGTATTTTTATATGTTCCTAGAGAAATAGAATTGAAAGATGTTGGCAGCAAAATTGCGGACTGGGTCCGTGATCTGAGGATTGTCCTCATTGCTGCACAGAAGGCTTATGTCCTTAATGCACCGCTCGGTGCACCACCCCCTCTAGCGTCGTCTATAGATGTTGTGAACATCTAACAGGCACGTTTCGATGACTACTTGATAGTTTAGTGTGTCATGCATTACGGCTTAGAATTGAGGCTCCAAAACGTTTTGAACGTCACGGAACATATGAGATGTTCTAGGAGCAGAGATTGTGATCTCAGGCTCGTGCCTTTGTTGCGAGATATGAGATCTCCAACAAGATTCTTTGCTTGTAAGATGAAGGAGAATAGCTCAATCGTTGAGCATGTACTCAGATTGTCTGGGTACTAAAATCGCTTGAATCAAGTGGGAGTTGATCTTCCAGAGAAGATAGTGATTGATATAGTTCTCCAAGTCACTGTCACTAAAGCTACTAGAACTTAGTGATGAACTATAATACACCAGGGATAGAAGTATTGATCCCTGAGCTATTCGCAATGTTTGACACCGCGAAGGTAGAAATCAAGAAGGAGCGTCAAGTGTTGATGGTTAATCAAACCACTAGTTTCGAAAAGGGCAAGAGCAAGGAGGAAAACTTCATGGATAGCAAGTCAGTTGCTGCTCCAGTGTCGCAGGTCAAACCTGTCATCAGGCTCTATTGGCTATTTCCCCCATCTTCGGGGTATCGCCAGCCTATAACCGGTGTAGTTGGTCGACCCGTCTCGTCCTCGAGGGGTGCGGTCTAGCTTGTCATATGGGGTATGTTTGGGAGACGGCGTGTCAGTAAGCTCGTCATCAAATTTCGGCAGCAGCCTTCTGCATGGATAAGTCTTAGGTTGATCCAATGGACCGGTACCATATCCTTCCTCTGCTGAGAGGACTTTTGTCCATCGATCATTGAGGTTGTCTTGTTTGGCCTTAAGCTGCCATTCTTTTACTTTTAGGCTGCAAGCAGTGGCTATAAGTTGCTGCCTGAATAGTTCGTGATCTTCCAGATTATCGGGGATGGCGAAGTCATCGGATTCCGGGATGTCCACCTCCTCGACAGGGGGAGGCAATTGTCGTCCTCAGAATCGTTTAGGTCATCGGGGTTACGCTGGTCTTCAGGACTCTCCTGACCCTCTAGCGGGTGTTCGGGGATGTCGGGATCACCGAGGTCCTCCGGGGTATCTCCGTCCCCGGTGTCGATGACAGCTTTCCTTCCCTTTTTTCCTTTTGACCGTTTATGCGGATTCCAGCACCTTGACGGTGCTTCACCCAACTTGTCGCCATCGTTTTTAGGCATGTGCTCGCCATTAGTGGATGGAGTGTCCACCATGTAGACGTCGTACACGGAGGTGGCGGCCCATCTCCCGGTGTTAATTGGGGTGGGAGCGCAATCCTCCTCATCCATGTATTCTGCCTCCTCAGAGGCATAGTCCAACATGTTGGTTATATCTTTTACCGTGGATATCAAGTGGGTGGTGGGTGGGACGAAAAATCGTCCTGACCTGCCCTAAGACCGATCTGAGCATGGATCAGGGTTGGGTCGTTGGCAGTCTTCATCGATGAGATCCGATCTAGGGCCTCGTTGAGTATCGAGAGCTTGATCGGGTCAACCTGCTTGGAGCTTTCGAAGCTGACCTCTGTTTTGTCCGAGCTAGGGGAGTGTTAAAAAAGAACAGGTATCCGGTCGTCTGGCACTATGGCTAGATCCGGCCTAAGAGTTAGGTCATCGCCAGGGTAAATCCAATGGGCATGGCTGAAGGTGGGATCCGAGGTTAAAGCCTCGGTGTCTTCGGGCGTGGCAGGTGAGACTACGAGGCCGGTTAGCTAAAGATCACCCCGAGAGTCTACGGAAAACTCTAGGTACCCGAATGTGACCTCTTCATCAGGAGCGAAGCTTCCGACCCGGCCTACATGGCCCGTCATGTCAGCATGCAGCATAATGCTACCAAAAGCAAAGATCTGTCCGGGGACAAAAGTGTCCATGTTGCGGACCTCTTAGTTGATGACGACGTGAGCCATCGATTCCTTTGGTGATCACAACGAAACTCTCAATGAAATCACCAATGTCGGTGTCAAAACCGACGGATCTTGGGTAGCGGGTCCCGAGCTATGAGACTAGAATCAATGGTAATAGGAGATGAAGGAGACGATGTTTACCCAGGTTTGGGCCCTCCTATGGAGGTAATACCCTACGTCTTGCTTGAGTGTATTGATGATATGTAGGTTACAGAGTTGATATACCTCGCGATCGAGTAGCTAAAACCCTAGATGAGTTGTCCTCTATCTACAACCTAAAACCCTCTGACTTATATAGATGCCGAGGGTTTCTAGGGTTTACACATGGTCGATTACATGTTGAAGGGACAAACATGCCTATTCACTACTCCAAACGTGGAGGATACGCCATGATCCCCGAAGCTTCCTTCCTGGAGACAGGGCCTTCGCTCAATCCAATGTTTGATAATCGTCCCATATAGTACAGGCCACGAGAAACATGTCGTACACCCGAGAACCCCTAAATCTAGGACTCCCTCAATAAGCCTAAGGGTATCTTCAAGGGTGTTCATGCCCTCGGATGTTCGCGGACAAGTGCGGACAGATACGTGCTGTTCAAAACTATCTTTCAAACAACTTGTTTGCATTCTTTTTTATAAAGTGTTTTCTTCAAGATTAGTAGCAATTCAACGAAGTGTATTACTCACAAAGAAGTGCAAGCAAATGTAAAAGCATCAGACAATCAACAAGTTTCATAATCTGCAACCATCAAACAAGCAAAGAAATAGGATGCCTGAATCGAATGAATCATCCACCCCCCTCTTTCTTGCCCAACACAGCTTGTAAATATGCCGCTATGTATTTGGGGAACATACTTCGCCCCATCCTGATCTAAGTCGTCAGCTTTCACGTATAAGACCTTGGAATTCTCATACATTTGCTTGACCGCAAGATTCTTCTCCTCGAGGCTCATCTTCTTTTCTTGCATGCCCAATTTTTTTTAAATCTTCCCATCTTATTTTCCTCCTTAAGCTCATTGTGGTTGGTACTTACCTCCTCCTTCTTTGTCTTCATCATGATGTCCTCCCACGTGTTCGTCAAACTAGTCACTTCCCCCACTTCTCCTTCTCGTTCTCCCATTTCTTCTTTCCCGACCTTTAGCACATGGGGTGCTAGTGGGATCCCTCCTCCAACTCCACCACTTGTTTAACCAATTCCGTCCTATTTGCTGTTAGCGGTCTTGAGTGAATTGCCTATGTCACTCCATTTATTTTGGCCATTCAACTCGGTCCAATAAATGGTGCATCATGAATGGCTTATCCTTGTTCTTGTTCTACAATGGCACCACGAGGCTGGTTTCACAAAGCAACACAATAACATGATTAACACATTGCAAAGTATAGGAAAAATGATCACATGCTCAACACAGAGAGCAAAGACGAGCTCGTAGAGTCTCACGCCACTTTGTATTGGGTTTTGCACTTGTGAATATGCATCGCAAAACTTGTTGACGTACTCTTGAATGATGTACCACTAATGGCTTAGCGAGCTCTAATTCTGATCGTCAATATTTTCCTTATTACAGAGCACATAGTGCTCGTTTGCATGAAACCACTCATGTATTCTCCTTTTAAATGTCTGACACCTTTTGCTCTGCACTGGCAAACTTGTCAATGGTTGTTCCCAACCATGGCAAGCACAACAATTCCTCATCACATTGGAGTATGTGGCTTCCCTTTTTCTCCGTCATTCCACATCAGACACTAGTGGTAGTTGTTTCTCCCACATGTATTGATTCTTTCAATGCCTCGTCTTCTTTATTAAAGACAAGCTTTGGGGAGGGAAGATTATGTCGAACAATGCACGGGTGCCTATGAATAGTTCCCATGGTCGAACGAGTTGTGGCGAGTCGATGAAGGTGCAGTCACCATTGAAGTCAACGGTAAAATATGACCATAGCGTCGAGGCATCGCACTGATGTGTGACTACCGCCCTATATTGGGAGGTTGCGAGTAGTATGTCGGTGTGTACTGGGTGGGCCACTGCGTCGCATGTAGGGGCACCACCAACACAACGATTCTTTGTGATGGAGAAGGTTAAGTGGCCGCACCGACCTCACCCGCTTGCGCCCTCACCCTTAGTGCTGCTCTTGGCGTTTGACGGAGTTGGATTTCGGCACAAAGGCACTGGCACGGGCTCCAAATATTCTTGGACTTCAAAGATGTTGGTGGTCAAATTCGTTAGGCCAGCTAGATCCATTATGGCGCATATGGATGGTGGGGAGTGCGAGACAACTTAGGGGGTGGATTTGGCAACACGTCGGCCAAGTGAATGAAGAGAGACATGCAGAGTGTGAAATTCTCTGGCTTTAGGTGTGGTTTTCAGTGAGTTCGGCCTACCCGAGTCTGACATGGTGGATATCGTGGCTGCCCTAATTTGCCCCTCGATCTGAGATTGAATTGAGAGATTTTGGGTGTCCACCTATTCTGGCACAATGTGAATGTTGTCATTTTGATGTTAGAGGGCTAGAAGTACCTGATATGGACATATGAGAGTTAAATAGATGTTTGTGCTAGAGATGCTCCTTACAAGGATTTTGAGAGCTTTATTTAAACAAATGCATTTGCTAAAAAATCATCCAAGAGGCACTTGTTTAGAAAGCATGGAGTTTGGGTAAACCAACATTGGGTGATAAGAAATGTGCAAGCATGCTTAAGCTCTGTAAAATGCAAAGTTCTTAGAAAGATAGACTTGTTTTACAAAGCACGGATGCTTATTTATAGGGGCTAGAGGCTTAATTGGACACCTTTTATAGAGAGATAAACACTAATATTTGAGATATACTCTGTTTAGTGTATCCAACCTTGTACAATACAATGTTCTTAGCGAAATAAAGTAATTTTTTCGTAACGCATTGGTGTTTCATTATAGAGAGTAGATGCTAGCTATACACCCCTCTTAGATATAATAACTAGCGCTTAGGTACCGTGAGCATCTAATTCCCCTCTTGCTAGGGTTTACGCTCCTCCCGACGCCGCCTCTCTCGTGCCTTCTCCCACCATGGCTGAAGTAAAGGCCAGGCCCTCGGCCGACGCGGCATGCGAGGAGGTACATAGGGTTATCCCGCCCGTGGAAACATTCTCTTGCATGAGAAAGAGCTTTGAATGGATGATTTGGCATCAGGATCGAGCTCTAGCTCTACACCCAATGACCTTCAATTGATGATGAAGGAGTTGGGTCTTCGAGAAGAGGACCTGATTGATGTGGTTGTCCAGGAGGATGACCTGCCGGAAGAAGCAACCATATGGATGGCGGTGGCTAGGGTTCACACGGATCGCTCTTACAACCAGTATTGGTTTTTATAGAAACATGAGGGTTGCTTGGGACTTGGCTCAGGAGGTAAAAATTCGTCCCCTCAGTGACAACCTCTACACCCTGCAATTTTCATGCATCGGCGATTGGGAACATGTTATGGAGGAAGGGCCTTGGACCTTCAAAGGGAAAGCGATGGTCATTGCACCATACGATGGGTTTACCCGCCCTTCTGCCATTCCCCTGGACAAAATAGACATGTGGATTCAGATCCACGACTTACTTGATGGCTTTTTCCATTGTATAAAACCTCTGGCGGCACCGGTGGGAGATTTCATCTATGCAGAGCCAAAATCCCTAGTCTTTGAGGGAAAAAATTAGAGTTCAAGTGAAGGTATATTTCACACAAAGGTTGAAGAATGCCGTCTCTCTCGTTATCAAGAAGAAGAGGCAGATTTTCAGGGTCAAGTACAAGCAACTGTCGGGCTGGTGTGCGGTCTGCGGTCACCTGGGGCACATGTTTAAGGAGTGCGACAATGGAATCCATCCTCCATCCGCATTAGTTTCCAGAAATATGCAAGCTGAGTGGTTCAGGGGCCCTGGAAGAGGACCTGGTGCTGACAGGATCTTAGGTGGCAATCATGGCAGGGGATGTGGTGGACAGTCAAGGCATGGACCTGGACGCAGTGCATTGTAGAACTCCACTGTTTTGATGAAGGAGGCTAAGGACCAGGATGCAACGATGACAGAGGCTGACTTGAACAAGAAACGAGCATCGAGAGTATACCAAGTGGTGAGCACTGACACCGCAAGTCCTCATGCACAAGACTCAGGTGCCCTACTCGCGCTGCCACCTCCACAAATTCCACAGAGCCCCTCTCCGAAGCAGGAACATAAACGTCTTTGGGCAGCATCTGACAAGAACTCCACAACAAGCACTTCTTCTCATTGCAAGAGCATTAAAGTTAAATTGGCGGCCTCTCAGGTGGAGCGCCGTCGGGGCCAACGAGTATTCTCAATTGGAACTATCGCGGAGCTGGCAAACCCGTGACAGTTCGAGAGCTTAGTGATCTAACAAAACAATATGCCCCCTTTATCATTTGTATCCTTTAAACTCAAATTGAGGGAAGTCGAGTGGAAAATTTAGCAGGCCCTTTGGGCTTTAATAAAAGTTTCGCTGCCAGTAATTGGTAACCCACAAGTATAGGGGATCGCAACAGTTTTTTAGGGTAGAGTATTAAACCTAAATTTATAGATTCGACACAAGGGGAGCCAAAGAATATTTTAGAGTATTAGCAGTTGAGTTGTCAATTCAACCACACCTGAAGATAAATAACTATAGCAGAGTGATAGTAGCGGTAACAGAGTGATAGTAGCACAGTATATGATAGTTTGATAGCAGTAGTAATAGTAATAGTAGCGGTAACAATAGCAGTAGTGATTTTGTAGCAAGCGCAACAGTGACCATAGCAGTAGTAACTTAGCAAGAGCAATAAGTGGAAAACTCGTAGGCACCGGATCGGTGTATTCGTTGGATGATATTCATCATATAATAGTCATAACCTAGGGTGACACAGAACTAGCTCCAGTTCGTCAATGTAATGTAGCCATGTATTCTATAAATAGACATACGTGCTTATGAAAAAGAACTTGCATGGCATCTTTTGTCCTACCCTCCCGTGGCAGTGGGGTCCATAAGGAAACCCGAACAAAGCATTAACACATAGTGAATACATGAACTCCTGAAACTATGGTCATCACCGTGAAGTATCCCAAATATTGTCACTATGGGGTTGACAGATCATAACGCATAATAGGTGCATATGAGTAGGCAAGATTGGATCAAGAACATAGACATAATGATGATAACATGAATGGTTTATGTCGTGGTTCTGTCACGGCATATGTCCGAGGACTTAGATTCGAGGCCATCGATAAGGTGATGGACTCAAAGGGGTTGGTTGGGACGAAGGACACGAGTTTACCTAGGTTTGGCCCCTCAAGAAGAGGTAAAAGCCTACGTCCTGCTTGTGTTGTATTGATTGGAGTATCGATTACAAGGGAGCGGATTCTCTTGACCTAGCTCTCGACCAGTTGGTTTCTGTCTAAGTCACCCCGGGTCTCGCCCTTATATAGGAGGTCAAGACCACGGGTTACACATGTCTCATACCGACTCTTATAACGTGTCTGACTCTATCTCTATGTCGCCTTGCCTTCCTGAGCAAGCCGTCTCCGGGCAGCTTATCCGCTCGGGTCTTCATGCCTTCCTTGTCTGGGCCTCGACTTGGCCCATCTGGTAAGCCGCCATACATCTTGGCTTATGTCTCGAGGCCCATCCTTGGTCTGGCCCATGAGCCGCCAGGTATGACCCGGCCCCACCTGGGCGGGTCTCACGACGGGGTTATATCCCCAACATTAGGCCCCAGGTTGAATTGAGCTTACTCATTTCATCCTTCCATCTCTCTTGGTGGCGAGTCTTGCTCATTATCACCTGAAAGTAAGATAAAATAATCCGCCGTGACATCATACCGGATATCTCAAAAAGATTCCCTGATGACCGCAACGGGTCTTTCCACTATTAAGCTGATGTGCCGAAAATCGAGGCGGCCGCCTCGGTCAATCAACTTCTATCGCCTCGATTTACACACATTTTCCACCTTTTGCCTGTTAAATAGGATTGCGAAGGGAGGTTTTCATTTCTTCCTCTGCTTGCGCCTCTTCTTCTTCCTCCTGACGTCGTCGCTCCAGAGTTTCCTTGCTCCGGTGAGGCTTCCACTCCGTCGTCTCGCTAGGCCGCTGCATCAACCTGATCGGACCAGAGCACCGCCCGTGCCCGTCGCGTCATCTCCGGTAAGTTCTTCTCCACCCTTAGATCTGCAACTTTTGGTAGGATATTCATGGAGTTCTTCCGCCCGCTAGAACACAAGCTCTTCGCAATGTCAGATAATATGTAGATCAGTGAACTTGATAATTTTCTTTTTTCCATTGCGGTAGATCATAGGAAGTCAATAATACCACAACACAGATCTGTAGTTGCCCCTTTTTGCTGTGTTCAAACGCTGCTAGTTCCTCTGTTCATCGCTAGGTTTAGAATAAACCTGCTTTTTTCTCTATTTTGTAGATCCATAATTATATAGATAACCTGTGAAACCTGTTTTCCACACTTAGTAACTTTTGCTTTGTTTCCTTGCAAACTTAACCCTCCATTGAATTTCCGACTCTCGCCTAAATTGCTCCGGCGACTTAGCCTTAGAGAACTTAGATTTCATCAGTCGTTCGTAGTTATTTTTCGCCTTCTAACTTGCCACACATTGTTATCTTGCACAGCTTTAAAACGCCACCATGCCTCGTGCGTCCAATTCTCGTAACTAGGTCGGCTCTGCCATTACCGAAGAGTTCTTGAAGGACTTCGTAGACACAAGGTCCTTACCAGCCAAAGATGTCATCCATTGGCGGGTTCCAGGCAATGAAAAGAAACCCATTTCTCAAGAGGGCGAAGTAGTTGTTTTCGTGGATCACCTTATACGTGGTTTCAGCACGCCCGACTCAAAATTCTTCCGAGACGCCCTTCATTTCTTTAAGCTGCACCCTCAAGACATTGCCCCAAACTTCGTCTCAAACATGTGCCACTTCCAAATCCTTTGTGAAGTTTACTTACAAGAAGAGCCATCCGTTGGCCTTTTTCGTGAGTTTTTCTACGCAAATCGCCAGACGGAGGTAAAAGATGGTCCAAGCTTAGAGCTTGGCGGAATCTCAATTCAGAGAAGACGGGACGTGACCTTTCCGGCCGTTTGGAAGCCAAGTCATCCGAAGGACTGGAATAAACTTGGTTTTATTGCAAAGACACCTCTCTAGAGGGAGAACATTCCTTGTCGGGTTATCATCCGACCCAGCTCAAAACTTCAACCGAGCTCACTGACTGGCTGTCAGCCTCTGGACGAGTGAAGTATGCTCGAGTTCATGCAAAAATTAAGGCCCTTATGGCCAATGGTCTGACAGGGATGGATCTAACCCGCTGATGGATTTCTTGGAAAGTCCTGGCTCTGAGCCGGCGAAGTCGCCTCATGTGCTAGTATACGGGTGATGATAATGACCTCCTCTGCTTTAACCCTGCCATGTTGTCAGTAGATAACATCATGGCCTCCATCAAAAGCCTTGTTCATGAATCAAAAGGATCTTGCCGCGCCATCGGGTTAGCACCTTTCTGCGCCGCAAACCCGGCCCCAGACGTAAGGGCGACTCTCGATCTCCTTACTTCCACGTTAGCTATCCATATATACTTTGCAATCTTTTGACCTCTTTTGACGACTTTTACTTTTAGGCCAATTCCAACTTTTAGAAAAATAAATACGTTCCTCCTCCAAAGAAATCAAAGGATAAAACCGACGGCCGAAAGAAGAAAACTACCCCTCAAGAACAACCGGAATCTAATGACTCATAGGTAGAACTTGACTCTCTTGGCGGTCTCTTCATGCACCTTATTGACAATAACAATTCTCAGGACGAAACGGAGACAAGCCACGCCAACCTTCCTGAGGTAGCTTATGTTTCATCTAACTCAGAACATCTTGCACCACAGAAGATACGGTGGGTCATCCAAAAGGTCCCACTTTCTCATCCTCTTGCTTACTTAGACCCCCACTTTCTTTTGAAAAAGCACCAGCAACTCTCCCGACGCCAGACCCGGAGCACCGGCTCTAATGACCTCATGGATGGGTTATCTCACTCTCCGGCTCAATGGAAATGGCCAGCTGAGGTATTTGTTTCACTTGACTTAAGTTTGTCAATCTTGCCTTTATAATTTGACTCTGTCTTATATTGCCTTAACTATTTTCAGAATCACCCCCTTCATCGGGCGACTCTACAGCTACTCCTCTTCCGCCTCTGAAGATCAACCCAGAGTACGTACCTTTCATGCTTGCATTCCATCCTTTGTTAGTCGTAAAGTTTAGACCACGGCCTTCTATGTTTTCTAGGGCTCAAGCAAAACGAAGGAAGACCGACGAGTCTACCCCTTCTCCCAAGGTTTGAGAGCCGGAGCCTGCCAAGTCAGACTCTCGTGCAGCGCACGCTGATCCCTCTACGGCCTCCAAGGATGCGCTTGAAGAAGCTCATCGTTGTGCCAAGCCGGCGGCCCATGATATGATTCCTAAGAGTCCTCCGAGGACCAACTCGAAGCCATCGAGCCCTTCAACAGCTATTGACGATTCGGTTACTCCGGACGTCACCATTACTGGTGCCGGCTTCCACATTCCTCAAGCTCATGTGTTGACAAAGCACACCGAGAAGCCTAAAGCCTCTGAGAAACTGGATTTTGAACTCCCCGCGCTGGAGAAGTTAACTTCTGATGAGCTGATGTAACATCCCAAAATTTCATTTTGGAATGTTATGAAACATAGCTATGCATCTATCATCATCATTGCTTGAATACATGTATTGTTGAAATGTTCTTTCTAAATTTCTGAAAGCCCTTTCTACTTTCCCTAAGTTCCTTTCACCTATTTGATATCTTGGTAAAAAGTTCAAATAAGAGAGGAGGAACATGACACTCCACATCAGGACCCATTTGGTGATCTATTTGAACAAAAAACAACCAGGGGTTATTTTGAAAAATATTTGCAAAAAGGATTTAAAAACAATTAGGCAATTTCTGAAAATATTTTTTTTTCAAAGTGTTCAAATGACAGAATAAAAATGATCATTAAATGGCATTTATTATTCTGCTAATTTTGATATATTTATTTCCTACTTTTAAGCACGGTTTGAATGTTTTAAAAGCTTTTGATTGTCGCTAGAAAACATTAAAAAGGAAACGGTAACGGATTTAAAATTAAACGGGCCGGCCCACAGGCTTTTACTCGCGTATTGATTAAAAGTCGGCCGACCGTCGTGCATTCATCTCCCCCTCTCTCTCTGACACCGGGTCCCACCCGACCGACCGTTAGCCCCGCGCGGTCTCCTCCTTCCTCTCGCCCGACCTCGTCGCCGGCAGTTACTCCCCCTGGATCTCTCTCCCCTCTCCTCCCCCGCACCCCCCGAGCACCCTATATAAGAGCCCCAAGACTCCTCTCTCCATTCCCCCCCGAGCCCCCTCTCTCCCTCGCCGAGGTGCTACCAAATTCCTCGCCGGAGTTGCTTCGACCACCGGAGCTCCCATCGCCCGTGCCCGTCGCTCCACTCTCCCCCTCGCCCCACGGTTGCCATCAATCGACGCCGGACGTCAAGCGCCGTCGCTCGGACCACTCCGCAGCTTCCCTCGACCTTCGGAGCCCCTCGCCGACGACCTCGCCACCTCGGAACCCGCCGGAGATCCCCTCGCCGGCGACCCCTTCCTCTGTAAGCTCCCTGGACCGTCGGATCTATAACCAACGCATAGGATTAGAATAGTTTAAAACCCGAACCGGTATCCCCATTAGTTCGGTCGACCGCCCGTAACCCCGCTCAGACACGCCCTCAACCAATAGGAAAGCGCCACGTAGCCCCCTGGCCGTCCGATAGTTTTCAGTTTTCTTTTCTGTTTTTGTTTTAGTTAACAGAGTGCATTCAAATTTTGTTTTGCTTATAACTTTTAATCTATTTAATGTTTTGAGTTGATTCTTTTTGCAATAGCTCACATTTTTCATGTAGTTTCACCATGTGATTTTAAATTTCAAATTTGAACTATAAAATTTGAATGTAATCAAATTTGATCAAATCACTCAAATCTGAATAACTAGAGTTTGAAAATAGATTTTGATATGAATCTTTTTGCTACTGTTTGGTATTAGTTAGGACTACCTTCATGCTTAGTTTCAGAATTTTTAGGATGATTTTTATTAGTTTTTTATCTATAAAGAGAATCTGCCTAGTATTATAGTATAGTTTTATTTACTTAGTTTTAGTTAGTTTAACTTAGATTTAGTTTTAATTTGTTTAGTAGGTTCTGTTGATTAAACATTTATTGTTATACTTATTGGTAATAAAAATATAAAATTGATTAGTTTATTCTTTTGTTAATATAGGAATCACAACTTCTTTTTAAATAGGTTTATTTTGATTTAAACAACTAGTTAGTAATAGTTTTGCTTTCAAACAAAGTTTTATATAATCTAATTCTGTTTTCTAAGACAAGTTTATTTGTAAAATTCTTTTCTGTTAAGAACATGTTTTGCTAATAAGTAATAAGTTTTGTTTTGATCTTTTGTTAATAAAACTATAGTTGTTTCATATAGTGTTTATCAAAACTTTCAAAAACTTTACTAAAAGTTTTCCCAACAAACTTAATGTGGTTTTATTCTGTTTATTAATAAAATATTTTATTGTTTTCTTGCTGTCAACTATTGTTTTGGTTAATACCAATAGTTTCATTATGTTAGTAGTGTTTTATCAATCATCTTTTAGAAAACAAAACTTTGTGTGTTTTCTTGCTTGTGATTTTTGTGCATTGTTTTGTCTTGATTGTTTACTAGTTCTTGGTTGATGGTTGTGAGTTACAATATTTTGTTGTATGCTTATTTGAGTGCTCTTGTTTGCTTCGTTAGATTATCCGGAGTGCGAAGCTTGTTACTTAGAATCACTCGCATACGAAGATCATCAATCAGGCAAGTCACTTTGATCATGTTTACCCATGTTTTATATGCATTAGTTCTACCATCTTCCCCAATTGCATGCAAGATAGGTTAGTTGGAAACTTGGTTACTTTGTAGTAGTATCATGTGGTAGGTACCCCCTCAACCCCTTTGACAACATTGGCCCCGGGAAACGTTGTTTTACTTTTGCTATGCTATTAGTAGACGGGGTTGGTTGTGTGATTCATGTGAGTTGAGAGAGTTAATAATTTCAAGACCTACATAACGATCAAGATTTCAAGACTCCGAGTTTTCAACATACCTCTGGGTGGATGATGGTTGAACGGCACCCTGGAGAAACCAGTGGAATTGCCTAGGTGATGCTGGAGATGGCCAGTATTCACGCGGAAAGATCCACCCAGGTACAAAGAGATGGATGGGTGCTTCAAGACCCAAGGCTTACCTGCACAGCCACAAGTCATTATGGGCTCTGGCTTGGTTGGATATCATGGTGACCCTGGACAGGCGGTGCTACGAGATGTAGAAGAACGGTAGGAAAGGATGGGCACCGACAGAGTCGCAGGGAAACCCTTTGGAAGACCATGTTTTGGTCATCCGTTTCTCAAACACCCTGAAGTGCGAGAAATCAAACGGAGGCGACCAAATCTTGTGGGGAACGTGTGCAAAACTCTGCAGAGTACTCAAACCTAATCGATTAGCCGTGTCCACGGTCATGGACGACTTGAGCCAAAGGAACTGAAACATTCGGAACTCTCAACACAATTAATGTTGATTTGGGTATTAACAATTTGGGTATGAGAATTGGTTGGTGGAACCATATCATTAATCAACCAACTTAGTAATATTTTTGCTTAGCCCTCTCTTGATGTAGGAAAAATTGGCTTTACGCAAAAACTTACCACCCCACCTGCCATATAAGCATGTAGACTAGATGATTATCTTTTCACCCCTCTTTTGTGACTTTGCTGGCGTATTCCATATGCTGACCTACACGGCTGCAACGTATCATGTTGCAGAGTACTTTTCCAACCAGGAGTGAGGACACGTTCTATGCTCAGTGAGATGCCCTTGGAGTCAGATGGACTCATCTACCTTCGACGCTTCCGCAAGATTTAGATATTCTCATGAGTTGGCTTTGAGCCACTTTATTGTAATTTTTATTGTAATAAAGGACTCGATATGAGATTCGATTAATATAATGCTGTGTGATTTCCCTTTGATATATACATTGATGTACCGTGTGTGTACCAGCATGATCTTGGGATGGTACGGAAACACCGGAGATTCGACCTTTCAGGTCGGGTCGCTACAGAAATGGTATCATAGCACACGCTGACCGTAGGACGTAACCTCTAGGATTGGAAAGCCTTAGGATTGTATCTCTTTGTCTTTAAAATTCTTATACTCTCATCTACTCATTTCTGATTTCTCTCCGGTTATTTCAAAATTTATAGATGGCCACCTTCATTCCAGTGTTGATCACGGAGTTTTGCCAGCCTGACGCAACGATGCCTTTTGGTAAGGAGCTGATGAGGATCGTCAAGGACGTGAGGATTGCTTTGCCAAGCATCACCGGGACTCCTATCATGTCATTTCCACAAGATGGACGCTACAGGATCGAGGTGCACATTCCAGGGAAGACCTTTGGGAATCGGAAGGAACCCATCGACTTCAAGTTCGTGGCACCCAGTTGGATACTTGGGAGAGACATGGCCATTCATCGTGCTCTTGGACGTATTCAGGAGGAATACAGAGGTGGAACCATTTCACCAGGACTCAGCGTGGTTTGTCGCAGAGATGTCAATGGAAACATCGTAACCCCTCCCACTGCAGACACCACTATTTCCTATATCCAGACCCTGGAGACTCACATCAGGACTCTGGAGCTTAGAGTTCGTGCTGATACGAAAAAAATCAAGAATCTGATGAACCGTGAGATTGACCTAGAAGCTGATTTGCGAGAAGCCGAGTACGAGCATGAGCATGAGGTGAAGGATTTCTTAGAGAGGATCGACAAGCTGAACACTCGCATCGCCACTCTGGAGGAACAGATGGACATGGGTGTAAATCTTCATCCCGAGGGAGACTTGGCTCCTTTCATCAGCGACGATGATGACTATGAGGAGAGCACCATTGGAGGAGACTCAGTCACCATGTACTTCTGAGGAAAACTATAGTCATGCCCTCCATGTATCTTTTATTTTCGTCGTTAAAGCGTAGGTCGATGTTTAGTTTGATTGAGATTTGTATTCCCGATGTTTGACATTGATTGAATAAATGAATGAGTGTTTGGTCTGATATGTTTGTTGCATTGCATATGGGTAGTGAATTTCTTCTTTTAGGCCCTTGTTCTATTCTAATTCTCACCCCTCTGAAAACAGCAAGATGCCTCCACGACGTGAGACCGACTTCACTTTCCCGCCGGAACTCACGCAACTCCTTCAGCAGCAGAATGCACTGATGCAGCTATTGATCCAGAATCAGACCAACAACCAGAACAACAACCACCACCATCCACCCCAGGCTGACAATCTCACCCGTTTTCTGAGGTTGAATCCTCCAACTTTCTCCAGCAGCACTGAGCCCATTGTGGCAGATGACTGGCTCTGTAAGATGGAGAGAGAACTCGTCACCGCTGGATGTACTGATGCTGAGAAGGTGCGCTTTGCCGCACATCAACTTGAAGGACCAGCAGCTTCATGGTGGGAGAATTACACCACCACCTATCCTATTGCTGATGTAACTTGGGAGCAATTCAAACTTGCTTTCCGCACCGCACATGTTTCAGCTGGAGCCATGAGTCTGAAGAAGCGCGAGTTTCACAACTTGCGCCAGGGAAATCGCTCTGTGGCCCAATACGTGGACGACTTCAGTACATTGGCACGTTATGCACCAGGAGACGTGGCTGATGATGTGGCCAAGCAAGAGAAATTTCTGGAAGGACTCAACGATGAGTTGAGCATGCAGCTGGTAGTGGCTACTTTCAACAACTACCAAGAGCTGGTGGACAAGGCCCTCATCTTGGAGGGTAAACAACAGCAAATTGAGAACCGCAAGAGGAAGTACACTCAAGGGAAGTTTAACTCTGGAGCTCATCATAAGCCCCGCTACTCCCCGTACTCAGGGAATACCGGATCAGGGACCGATAAGTTTGGAAGGCACACTCATGTCGTGCACAACCATGGAGGCCACAACCATGGAGGAAATGGGAATGCCCGTCCCAACCATGGCAATTTCAAGACTGACAATGGGAATGGGAACAACAAACAGCACCGTCACGCTCCTACTCAGAAGGATCTGAGCCACATCACCTGTTTCAAGTGCCAGAAGACAGGGCACTATGCTACTGAGTGTCCCCAGAGCAAGCAGGCAAATGGAAACGGCAACTCCGCAGCTAAGAAGCCAAACCCTTTTCCTCGTGCCCAGGTGAACCATCTCGATGTGGAAGAAGTTTATGATCAACCCGAGACTGTGGTTGGTAAGTTTTTATTGCATTCACGTCCAGTTACAGTACTTTTTGATTCTGGTGCAACTCATTCATTCATATCAAGGGTAGTTGTGGATAAATATGGTTTGCCCACCAAAACCCTTAGACAGCCCATTAAGGTCAGTTCTCCAGGAGGTATGATGATGGCAGGAATAAGATGCCATGCCTTGAAACTCAATATAGGAAACCATGTTTTTCCCACCGACCTCATCGTCTTAGAATCCCAAGGATTGGATGTAATCCTAGGCATGGATTGGATGACCAAGTATGAAGGAAATCTTGATTGTCCCAGCAAGTCTGTTTCACTCACCACCCCGGAAAACAAGAGGATTAAGTATGTATCCCGACGCACCCAGATGAGTGCTCGATTAAATTTCCTCACAGGAGTTGTTCAGGAGGAATTACCTGTGGTAAAAGACTTTCCGGATGTATTCCCGAAAGAATTACCAGGCATGCCACCAGATAGGGAGATTGAGTTCCTAATAGAGCTACAGCCAGGGACAACCCCAATTTCCAAGAGACCCTATCGGATCCCGCAAATGATTTAGTGGAAATCAAGAAGCAGATTAAGGAGCTATTGGACAAGGGATATATTTGCCCAAGTTCATCACCTTGGGGAGCCCTAGTTCTTTTGGTGGAGAAGAAGTATAAAACCTTGAGAATGGTAGTCGATTATCGTGCCTTGAACGAGGTGACTACGAAGAACAAGTACCCTCTGCCAATGATTAATGACTTGTTTGATCAGCTAGTAGGCGCCAAATTATTCTCTAAGATCGATCTTCGATCAGGGTATCATCAACTGAAGATTCGTGAACTGGATATACCCAAAACAGCTTTCACCACAAGGTATGGCTTGTACGAGTATACAGTCATGTCCTTTGGTTTGACTAATGCTCCTGCCTACTTCAGGAATTTGATGAACAAAGTGTTTATGGAATATTTGGACAAGTTTGTCGTGGTGTTCATCGATGACATTTTGATATTCTCCAAGAACGAGGAAGAACACAAGGAACATTTGCGTTTAGTTCTGGAAAAGCTAAGAGAGCATCAGTTATATGCCAAGTTCAGCAAATGTGAATTTTGGCTGACGGAAGTCGGATTCCTTGGACATGTTATTTCCAGAGAAGGAATAGCCGTAGACCCCGCTAAGGTTGAAGCCGTCACCGAGTGGAAGTCACCCACCTCAGTTAAGGAGATCCGCAGTTTCCTCGGACTTGCCGGATATTACCGGAGATTCATTGAGAATTTCTCAAGGATAGCCAAGCCTATGACAGAGTTGTTGAAGAAAGAATCCAAGTATGTTTGGACTGAGGAATGTGAAGCCAGTTTCCAGGAGTTGAAGAAACGTTTGGTCACAGCCCCAGTGTTGATTTTGCCCAATATTCGAAAGGACTTCCAGGTTTATTGTGATGCTTCACGTCAAGGACTTGGAGGAGTACTCATGCAAGATGGAAAGGTTGTAGCTTGTGCATCTAGACAACTACGACCTCATGAGTTGAATTATGCCACCCATGGTTTGGAACTAGCAGCCGTAGTGCACGCACTCAAGACCTGGAGACATTTTCTTATCGGAAATAGTTGTGATGTTTACACCGACCATAAGAGCCTGAAATATATTTTCACTCAGAAGGAGTTGAACCTTAGACAGAGGAGATGGTTAGAGTTAATCAAGGACTATGACATGAGATTACATTACCATCCAGGTAAGGCTAATGTTGTAGCCGATGCCTTGAGTCGGAAAACTTATGTAAACACACTCACAGCAGGAGGATTACCCCAAGAGTTAGCCGATGATCTCAGAGAGCTCAAGCTAGAGATAGTCCCAAGAGGATATGTTGCCACACTGGAGATTCAGTCCACCTTGACTGAAAGAATTCGAGAAGCCCAGAAATTAGACAAGGAGATAGCTGAGATTAAGCAGAGAATGAAAGATGGAAAAGCTAAAGGTTTTCGTGAGGATGAGCAAGGAACTCTGTGGTTTGAGAACCGAATCTATGTGCCCAATGACCCAGAGCTCAGGAAGTTGATACTTCAGGAAGCCCACGATTCACCTTACACGATACACCTAGGCAATACCAAGATGTATCTGGATTTAAAAGAAAGTTACTGGTGGACAGGTATGAAGAAGGATATTGCGGAACACGTTGCAATATGCGATGTTTGTCAACGGGCAAAGTTGGAACATCAGAAACCAGCAGGGTTACTCCAACCTTTGCCGATACCCGAGTGGAAATGGGAAAAGCTTGGTATGGACTTCATCATAGGACTACCCAGGACCCGTTCAGGCTATGATTCCATTTGGGTAGTGGTTGATCGCTTGACCAAGGTAGCTCATTTCATTCCAGTGAAAACCACCTATACCAGTGCTAAGCTAGCCAAGATATATATGACCAGGATCGTATGTTTGCATGGAGTTCCGAGGAGTATCGTGTCAGATAGAGGAACACAATTTACCTCAAAGTTTTGGCATCAGTTACATGAAACTTTGGGTACAAGACTGGAGTTCAGTACAGCTTTTCATCCCCAGACCGATGGACAGACTGAGAGAGTTAATCAGATTCTGGAAGACATGTTGAGAGCTTGTGCGCTAGATTATGGATCTAGTTGGGATGACAATTTACCTTACGCAGAATTCTCATACAACAACACTTATCAGACTAGTCTGAAGATGGCCCCTTTCGAAGCATTATACGGAAGGAGGTGCAGAACACCATTGACGTGGGATGGTGTTGGAGACCGACAACTTTTTGGTCCCGACCTTATCCGAGATTCTGAAGAGAAAGTCAAGCTGATTCGCGACAGACTCAAGATAGCTCAATCTCGACAGAAGAGTTATGCTGACAACAAACGTAAAGAAGTAACGTATGAAGTGGGAGACCGAGCATATCTTCGTGTGTCCCCGCTTCGAGGAATCAAGAGGTTTGGTGTTAAAGGAAAATTAGCACCAGATTCATAGGCCCCTATAAAATTCTTGAACGAAGAGGCGAAGTTGCATACAAGCTGGAATTGCCGGAAGGATTATCCGGAGTTCATGATGTTTTCCATGTTTCCCAGTTGAAGAAATGTCATGCTGAGATGGCTGATATTCCTTTGAGAGACACAGTGCCCCTAGAGGCCATACAACTTGACAATGATCTGACTTACGAGGAGAAACCTGTCAGAATCCTCGAGACTGCCAACAGAGTTACCCGCAGCAAGATCATCAAGTTTTGTAAGGTTTTGTGGAGTCACCATACCGAGGAAGAAGCCACCTGGGAACGCGAAGAAGATCTTCATAGAGACCACCCGCACCTATTTTCTAGCCAACCCGAATCTCGAGGGCGAGATTCATCTTAAGGTGGGTAGGTTTGTAACATCCCAAAATTTCATTTTGGAATGTTATGAAACATAGCTATGCATCTATCATCATCATTGCTTGAATACATGTATTGTTGAAATGTTCTTTCTAAATTTCTGAAAGCCCTTTCTACTTTCCCTAAGTTGCTTTCACCTATTTGAAACATTGGTAAAAAGTTCAAATAAGAGAGGAGGAACATGACACTCCACATGAGGACCCATTTGGCGATCTATTTGAACAAAAACAACCAGGGGTTATTTCGACCGCCCGTAACCCCGCTCGGACACGCCCTCAACCAATAGGAAAGCGCCACGTAGCCCCCTGGCCGTCCGATAGTTTTCAGTTTTCTTTTCTGTTTTTGTTTTAGTTAACAGAGTGCATTCAAATTTTGTTTTGCTTATAACTTTTAATCTATTTAATGTTTTGAGTTGATTCTTTTTGCAATAGCTCACATTTTTCATGTAGTTTCACCCTGTGCTTTTAAATTTCAAATTTGAACTATAAAATTTGAATTTAATCAAATTTGCTCAAATCACTCAAATCTGAATAACTAGAGTTTGAAAATAGATTTTGATATGAATCTTTTTGCTACTGTTTGGTATTAGTTAGGACTACCTTCATGCTTAGTTTCAGAATTTTTAGGATGATTTTTCTTAGTGTTTTATCTATAAACAGAATCTGCCTAGTATTATAGTATAGTTTTATTTACTTAGTTTTAGTTAGTTTAACTTAGATTTAGTTTTAATTTGTTTAGTAGGTTATGTTGATTAAACATTTATTGTTCTACTTATTGGTAATAAAAATATAAAATTGATTAGTTTATTTCTTTGTTAATATAGGAATCACAACTTCTTTTTAAATAGGTTTATTTTGATTTAAACAACTAGTTAGTAATAGTTTTGCTTTCAAACAAAGTTTTATATAATCTAATCTGTTTTCTAAGACAAGTTTATTTGTAAAATTTTCTGTTAAGAACATGTTTTGCTAATAAGTAATAAGTTTTGTTTTGCTCTTTTGTTAATAAAACTATAGTTGTTTCATATAGTGTTTATCAAAACTTTCAAAAACTTTACTAAAAGTTTTCCCAACAAACTTAATGTGGTTTTATTCTGTTTATTAATAAAATATTTTATTGTTTTCTTGCTGTCAACTATTGTTTTGGTTAATACCAATAGTTTCATTATGTTAGTAGTGTTTTATCAATCATCTTTTAGAAAACAAAACTTTGTGTGTTTTCTTGCTTGTGATTTTTGTGCATTGTTTTGTCTTGATTGTTTACTAGTTCTTGGTTGATGGTTGTGAGTTACAATATTTTGTTGTATGCTTATTTGAGTGCTCTTGTTTGCTTCGTTAGATTATCCGGAGTGCGAAGCTTGTTACTGAGAGTCACTCGCGTACGAAGATCATTAATCAGGCAAGTCACTTTGATCATGTTTACCCATGTTTTATATGCATTAGTTCTACCATCTTCCCCAATTGCATGCAAGATAGGTTAGTTGGAAACTTGGTTACTTTGTAGTAGTATCATGTGGTAGGTACCCCCTCAACCCCTTTGACAACATTGGCCCCGGGAAACGTTGTTTTACTTTTGCTATGCTATTAGTAGACGGGGTTGGTTGTGTGATTCATGTGAGTTGAGAGAGTTAATAATTTCAAGACCTACATAACGATCAAGATTTCAAGACTCCGAGTTTTCAACATACCTCTGGGTGGATGATGGTTGAACGACACCCTGGAGAAACCAGTGGAATTGCCTAGGTGATGCTGGAGATGGCCAGTATTCACGCGGAAAGATCCACCCAGGAACAAAGAGATGGATGGGTGCTTCAAGACCCAAGGCTTACCTGCACAGCCACAAGTCGGGGCTCTGGCTTGGTTGGATATCGTGGTGACCCTGGACAGGCGGTGCTACGAGATGTAGAAGAACGATAGGAAAGGATGGGCACCGACAGAGTCGCAGGGAAACCCTTTGGAAGACCATGTTTTGGTCATCCGTTTCTCAAACACCCTGAAGTGCGAGAAATCAAACGGAGGCGACCAAATCTTGTGGGGAACGTGTGCAAAACTCTGCAGAGTACTCAAACCTAATCGATTAGTCGTGTCCACGGTCATGGATGACTTGAGCCAAAGGAACTGAAACATTAGGAACTCTCAACACAATTAATATTGATGTGGGTATTAACAATTTGGGTATGAGAATTGGTTGGTGGAACCATCTCATTAATCAACCAACTTAGTAATATTTTCGCTTAGCCCTCTCTTGATGTAGGAAAAATTGGCTTTACGCAAAAACTTACCACCCCACCTACCATATAAGCATGTAGACTAGATGATTATCTTTTCACCCCTCTTTTGTGACTTTGCCGGCATATTCCATATGCTGACCTACACGGCTGCAACGTATCATGTTGTAGAGTACTTTTCCGACCAGGAGTGAGGACATGTTCTATGCTCAGTGAGATGCCCTTGGAGTCAGATGGACTCATCTACCTTCGACGCTTCCGCAAGATTTAGATATTCTCATGAGTTGGCTTTCAGCCACTTTATTGTAATTTTTATTGTAATAAAGGACTCGATATGAGATTCGATTAATATAATGCTGTGTGATTTCCCTTTGATATATACATTGATGTACCGTGTGTGTACCAGCATGATCTTGGGATGGTACGGAAACACCGGAGATTCGACCTTTCAGGTCGGGTCGCTACAGCTGCACACTGGTTATCTGAACCGCCTCTCCACCAGACAGAACATGGAGCTCAAGCTTGTTAGCTCGATGAAGAAAAAATATGAGGTACTCTTGCTCTCTTTTCCTTATACCCTTATGTAGACCCCAAGAGTTGGTTTAGTATTTACTAATGGTAAACCGGGTCTTTGAGTCTTGTTATAAATAGAAAACACTTAGCCTGTAGCCCTCATTTGTCAGCTTAAGTTCTAAATATTGAGCCAATGCTTTAGTGCGTAAATAGTTGTTCAAAAAGTCATCTGTAGCCCCCAGGGTCGGCTTAACTTTGATGAAGATGAGCTGGAACTTCCTTGTAAATAGAGAAAAGAGCCATATGTAGCCCCCAAGGGGCACCTTAACTTTTATGAAGATGAGCTAGAACTTCCTTGTAAATAGAGTAAAGAGCCATATGTAGCCCCCAAGGGCTGGCTTAACTTTGATGAAGATGAGCCGGAACTTCCTTGTAGCCTTGGAGAACAAATAGACATTAGCCCTCAAGTGTCGAGCATATTGCTTGCAATCTGCTTGAGACTTGCATTATATTGTCAGAATCTTCATCATCTGATAATATACCATCCTGGCGACTTAGCCCTCATTTTGCTTTGTTATATGTCCCAGGAAGCGTTAAACGAGGCCGAGTCTGAAGTGACCGGTTTAAGGAGCAATCTGGCCACTCAACAAGCCGCCCGAAGCGAAGCAGATGAGAAGTACCGACTTGCCGCTGAAGAACTTACAAAAGTGAAAGCGAAATTCGCTGCTTTCAAAAAATCTGATGAGATGGAACACACCCTGGCTCAACAAGCGGACGATGTTGATCAGTGGCTCACGGTTGTGTCTGATGAGCTACACGCCTTGAAGCGCCACATTGCGAAGATGGTTGCCGCCATCTTTGGTAAGTACTAAATACTCAGCCAATACTCTTGTGTTAATACTTATACCGACGACTTATAACCGAAAATCCGTCTTATGCAGGTCAAAGGAGCCATCAACTTGCTACTAATAGCTTGTTGCCATTGAGAGCCGTCTATACTTTAACGGAGCAACTGTATTGTGGAGCTCTCTGCACAATCAAGTCGGTGCTCTATAAAGATAGTATTCCCTCAACTATGAAGGGAGTCATAGAGTTGCTATCCACCCTGCCTAAACAAATCCAGGAGCTCAAAAAATCAGCCGCCAGAAAAAGAGCCATCGCAACCATAAGCCGAGCTTTAGCTTTCGCCCCAGAGCTGACTCCCGAAGACATGATGGACGGGTTTCCATCAAAGAAGGATGACGACTCAAAGTTCACGGAGGCTAACTATTATCGTTGCATGAAGGCTTCCAGAGTCCTCGCATTAGTGTTAGCAGAAGAAGTGGACCTATCAACATACCAGCGGCTTACAATGTCGAGCACAAGAGAGTACGTGGCCCAACCTTTGAGGCCAATGACTTAACGCCTGCAGGCCATAAGCACCTCTTTGCTCCTGATCTTCACCCGCCCCCCTCCTTGAAGAGGCAAACTTTGCGGCTTTAACCAACTGCAACTGGGACGTGGATAATCTCCAGATCACGGAGGTCGAAGACCCGCCGTAGGGTGACCCATCATCCAACTGATGACCTTGGTAACGTCGTGGATGATCCGGCCTTGTGACCCGCCCTAGGGTGATGTAAAAAACTTTGAGTCCTCACTTTTGAGCTCCACAGAGAGCATTGTAATAGGCTTGTAGTAAACTTTGTCTTGCCTGAACTGTGCCATCGTGCACATATGAAATCATCCGGCTTAAGATATTACATCTTCCTTGTGCCTTCAACTCATACCAGATGTTGTGTTGGCTCTTGGTAATTAACCAACTTGCAAGAATAGAATAATCTTCGCATTGTTAGGAGGGCAGCTTAGGATAGCGCAAGCCAAAGATGCTATATCTTTCTTGACTTGTTTTTTGAACTCGTGTGCCGATTCTTCTGGCTTGACTTGCCACTTAAAAATCCTTAGCAGTACAGGGTCTCTATCAAGATTGGTCGTCAATTCCTTTGAGCGGCTTGGGGTCTCTAAGCGAGATTAACTAATAGGAAGTGTAACATCCTAGAAGAGACTCGGCAGGGCATGAGTAGCCTGGTAGCCCATAAACTGCCTCTCACGTGACATAAATCCATTGTTTTAACTTTAAATAGTGCAGGGTCTTTAAAAGATTAACTGTCTAAGAGTACGAACGAGCCACATAGCGGAGAGTCGGCATTAGATGGGAGAGTTTATCCTTGCTTTCCGTAAGCCGGCCCTCACATGAAAAGAGCCGCCATTTGAACCTTGAACTAGTACAGGGTCTCTATCGAGATTGTCCATCAATTTCTTTGAGCCGGCTCAGGGTCTCCAGGCGAGATTAACGGGTAAGAGTTCGGCGGGTCACCTAGCGGAGCAGCATCAGCTTACAGGCAGGTTTAACCCTTTTTGGCTTAAGAGACGATCAAGAGGGTGTGTAAGCTAGACCCGGTGGGTTGGAAGCCCCCAAGTGACCTTTGTTAATGGAGTCAGTTATTTGGCTTAAGAGCCGACTGATAGGGTGTGATAAGCTAAACCCAGTGGGTTGGAAGACCCCTGGATGATCATGTTGACGGAGTCAACTATTTGGCTTGAGAGCCGACCGATAGTGTCATGGATTTGTCATGGCAGATGTCCGGGTGAATGGACTTAGGTTCGGGCCGAAGACGCAACTACGTGGCGGCTTGAAGCGGTTGATCGGAATCGAGAGACATGGAGTTTACCTAGGTTCGGCCCCTCTGATGGAGGTAAAAGCCTACGTCCTGCTTGTCTGGTATTGATGATGATGAAGATCCCTCGGTTACAAGGGTGCCGTTTGCTACCTCTAATCATGAGAGCCTCTAATCTGTCTATCTCTAATCTCTTGTGTTGTCTAAACTTGTGGACTTGTGTCTCTTCTCCCTCTAAGGGCGCTCTACCCCTCCTTATATAAGTGGAGAGGGTAGGTTTACAAATAGAGTCCTACTAGGAGTAGGACTAGGACTAGTCTTTCACGAATCCTACTCCGGGTCTTGTTTCCTTTGTAAGGGAATCCTTTATCTCCGTTGGGCCTTGTCTTGTGAGCCGCCTGGCGCCGGCTTACACGTCGGGTCTTGGGCCTGGTCGTCCAGCGACCCGCCTACCGGGTCATTAATAAAATGTCATGTCTTGAACGGGTGTCTTGTGAGTCGCCAGGCCGGGTCATACTTCCGGCCGGGTCATACTGCGGGGTATATCCCCAACATTAGCCCCTAGGTTAGCTTGAATTTATTCATGGTAACCTCCTGAAATAGGAATAATAAATATGTTAAGTGGCCGGCTTGCTCCTTTGGCCGGCTTATGAAATGGCTCCTCAGAAATCCAGGTCTTTTGTGCATATGAAATAGTCGTCTTTGATAATCATCTTGCTTGTCAATGTCCTTTGAAAAATATTGAGAATAGAACACCCATATGCCATTGAGTCGGCTTCCAATACTATTGGCGGGTCATTTTCGTCGGGTCATAACCATTGATGATGCCGGGTCATTATCGTTGGTGACGCCGGGTCAAATAACTAGAATCCAGCTGACTTGATAAAAATATTGGGATGAAAATGCATCTGATGTAAAACCAGACTTCCATTGTCGTGAAGCAGGGCGGCTTATATAAAATCGGGCGGGTTATGATCTTTTGATAACACCGGGTCATAAATGTTTGGTGATGTTGAGTCTAACAACTGAACTCCATAATTAACATCTTGAAAATTCTCCTCAAAGTTTTTGATATGCCCATATTACCCGTAGCCCCCAAGCTCCGAGATTATCCATGATAACTTGGTGCTTTGCAATAATATTTTAGACTGTGTAGCCCCCAAGTGTCGGGTTGTCCTGCCTGCAGCAACCTGGGACTTATAACTGCCTTATACCTTTATAAAGCTTCGGCAGGTGTAGCTCCCAAGGGCCGGCTCATCAGAACGTGATGCGCCGGGTCTTCAATTTGAATCTCTTAATCTGTTGGAACAATTGAATACTATAGCCCCCAAGTGCCGGGTCACATGCCTGCAGCGACTTGGGACTTTAGAAAATTTGTTCTGAGTGGTGTAGCCCACAAGTGCCGGGTCAGTAAGAATTACTGGGCTAGGACTTAGGAAAATATAGACACACCGGCTCATCTCCTTGAGATAATAGGGTCTTGCTGACAATGTAATGATTTGAAAAACCGGCTTTCATTAGCCCCCAAGTGCCGTGGTGCATGCTTTTAGTGACATGGGACTTGCATATTTGATATAAACTGAACTTGAATAATGTAGCCCCCAAGTGTCGGGTCGTCTGCTTGCGGCGACTTAGGACTATAATATGACTCCCCACAATTTGTTGAATGAATCCCTGACCGTGGTTTTAATAGAACCCGACATGAATATCCTAGAATAATTCCTTCATCTTTGACATGAAATCCCTGCTCGTGGTTGTGATGAAACCCGGCAAATGTATATTGGAGAAATCCGTGAGTGTTGTAGATTACCACAGAGCACAATTGAAGAAATCCGAGAACCGATTAATTAGATGACACGACATTATATCTGATAGGGCGGCTCTTTGAAAAATAATGAATTCTCTGAGCTGGCTTGAAAACCCCAATCATTTAGTACTGGTTATGATAAACCATGAAGATCCAGCCAGGTTTGGCTATTAAAGATCCATTTGCTCTTGCGGAGTACTTAATGGTGGCTCATCTTTAAGAGATAAAACCTGCAAAAGTAAACAAGATAGAATATATTCTGCATTGTTGTAAGGGTGGCTTGAAAAAGCACAACCTGGAGATGTGATAACATTGCTCCTTCTTTCAAAATCTTGCTCTAACCCGGCTGGATAAGCCGGTCATGATATGTCATGTGAATATAATGCAATGTATGATGCAAAGTATGATGCAATGTATGATGCAAAGTATGATGCAATGTTTGACTTGTCAACATTTTTGGTGCGAACGCCGGTTGTTAGGGTTAGATAAGCTACACCCGAAGGTGAGAAGACCCCTTTGACAACCATGGCTAATCGTGTTAGCCGGAGATGGCATAAAGCCGGCCAAAAAGGTGTTAGAAGCGATACCCGGAGGTAAGAAGCCACCCTCAGCAGTATGGCGCGAACACCGGTTGTTAGGGTTAGATAAGCTACACCCGGAGGTGGGAAGCCCCCTTTGACAATGATGGCTAATCGTGTTAGCCGGAGATGGCATAAAGTCGACCGATAAGGTGTTAGAAGCGATACCCGGAGGTAAGAAGCCACCCTTAGCAGTATGGTGCGAACGCCAGTTGTTAGGGTTAGATAAGCTACACCTGGAGGTGGGAAGCCCCCTTTGACAACCATGGCTAATCGTGTTAGCCGGAGATGGCATAAAGCCGGCCGATAAGGTGTTAGAAGCGATACCCAAAGGTAAGAAGCCACCCTCAGCAGTATGGCGCGAACGCCGGTTGTTAGGGTTAGATAAGCTACACCCAGAGGTGGGAAGCCCCCTTTGACAACCATGGCTAATTATGTTAGTCGGAGATGGCATAAAGACGGCCAATAAGGTGTTAGAACCAATACCCGGAGGTAAGAAGCCACCCTTAGCAGTATGGCGCGAACGCTGGTTGTTAGGGTTAGATAAGCTACACCCGGAGGTGGGAAGCCCCCTTTGACAACCATGGCTAATCGTGTTAGCCGGAGATGGCATAAAGCCGGCCGATAAGGTGTTAGAAGCGATACCCGAAGGTAAGAAGCCACCCTCAGTAGTATGGCGCGAACGCCGGTTGGTAGGGTTAGATAAGCTACACCCGGAGGTGGGAAGCCCCCTTTGACACCGATCGCTAATCGTGTTAGCCGGAGATGGCATAAAGCCGACCGATAAGGTGTTAGAAGCGATACCCGGAGGTAAGAAGCCACCCTCAGCAATGTGGTGTAGACGCCGGTTGTTAGGGTGTTAGATACTCGTCAGTAAAAAAAACCTTACAACCGCGGCTAATAATGTTAGCTTGAGATTTGGCATAAAGCCGGCCGATAGGATGTTAGAAGCAATACCCGTCGGTAAGAAGCCCCCTTCAGCAATATGGCATAAACACCAGTCGATAAGGTGTTAGAAGTGATACCCGGAGGTAAGAAGCCACCCTCAACCACGGCTAATCATGTTAACCGGAGATTTGGCATAAAGCCGGCCGATAGGGTGTTAGAAGCGATACCCGTCGATAAGAAGCCCCCTTCAGCAATATGGCGTAAACGTCGGTCGATAAGGTGTTAGCAGCGATACCCAGAGGTAAGAAGCCACCCTCAACCGCGGCTAATCGTGTTAACCGGAATTTGGCATAAAGTCGGCCGATAAGGTGTTAGAAGCGATACCCGGAGGTAAGAAGCCGCCTTCAGCAGTCATAGTTGACATGTCAACTGGAATATTTGTGAATTCTTCTTGTAATTCGCCATCTTGTAAGCCGCCATCTTGTATGAAGGAACGGAAGAAGCTCCAAATAAATTCAGGCACCTATGTTTGAATGGTGCATCACGGCGGTTCATGCTCTTGGGCAACTTTTAATCATCCACCAATAATGTAATAGCCCCCAGGATTGGGTTTTCTCTTGCAAGGACCTGGGGTTCTCATTGAAAACGACCAAATGTGTCTTGCCATGTCTGTAGCCTCCGAGTCTTAAGTTGACTCGAAGAGGCGGCTTTGGGAGTCTCTACTGATGGTTGAGGTTGAACGTGGTGGGTTATAGATGATCCCGTATGAATTGTTTGAATGATCCGGTCGATGGTTCGTCCCGACTGGTTGTTGAAGTGAACCAAACTGTAATGGCGGCGACTTGCACGCTTGTCCGTTGGGCGGCTCGTATCGACGAGCACTTCACCGATATGTTGATGTAGATCAAACTGTGGGCAGCGGCTTGCGTGCGTTAATTGGGCAGCTCGTGTTGGAAATATGCCCTAGAGGCAATAATAAATTAGTTATTATCATATTTCCTTGTTCATGATAATCGTTTATTATCCATGCTATAATTGTATTGATCGGAGACTTAAATGCATGTGTGGATACATAGACAAAACCATGTCCCTAGTATGCCTCTAATGGACTAGCTCGTTGATCAAAGGATGGTTAAGGTTTCCTAGCCATGGACATGAGATGTCATTTGATAACGGGATCACATCATTAGGAGAATGATGTGATGGATAAGACCCAAACTACAAACATAGCATATGATCGTGTCAGTTTATTGCTACTGTTTTCTGCATGTCAAGTATATGTTCCTATGACCATGAGATCATGCAACTCACGGATATCGGAGGAGTGCCTTGTGTGTATCAAACGTCGCAACGTAACTGGGTGACTATAAAGGTGCTCTACAGGTATCTCCAATGGTGTCTGTTGAGTTGGCATGGATCAAGACTGGGATTTGTTACTCCGTGTAACGGAGAGGTATCTCGGGGCCCACTCGGTAATGCAACATCACAATAAGCCTTGCAAGCAATGTGACTAATTGTTAGTTGCGGGATCTTGTATTACGGAACGAGTAAAGAGACTTGCCGGTAATGAGGTTGAACTAGGTATGGAGATATCGACGATCGAATCTCGGGCAAGTAACATACCGAAGAACAAAGGGAACGATATACGGGATTAACTGAATCCTTGACATAGAGGTTCGACCGATAAAGATCTTCGTAGAATATGTAGGAACCAATGTGGACGTCCAGGTCCCGCCATTGGCTACTGACCGTAGAGGTGTCTCGGTCATGTCTACATAGTTCTCGAACCCGCAGGGTCTGCACACTTAAGGTTCGGTGACGTTTCGGTAGTGTAGAGTTATGTATGGTGGTGACCGAAGGTTGTTCGGAGTCTCGGATGAGATCCCGGACGTCACGAGGAGCTCTGGAATGGTCCGAAGGTAAAGATTCATATATAGGAAGTCCCAGTTTGGTTTCCGAAAAAGTTTCGGGCTCATCGGTAGTGTACCGGGAGTATCGGTATTGTACCGGGAGTGCCGGTAGTGTACCGGAGGACCTCCGGGAGGGGTATTTCGACCCCAAGAGGTCCATGGGCTGTGGGAGAATAATAACCAGCCCTTAGTGGGCTGGGAAAACAGCCACAAAGGCCCATGGCGCAGGAGAGAAAGTCCTAAAGCAAAAAGTGGAAAATCAGCCAATAGGAGGCAATCCTACTCCCACTAGGATTGGAGGTGAAGTAGGATTGCTCCCACCTCCTATTTCGGCCGACCCAAAGGCCTTGGCTGCCTCTCCTCTCCTCTCCTCCTATATATACTAGTGGATTGGGTGGTTTTTGGACAGAATTTCCGGCCACGTGCTACCCGTTTCACCGGTGCACAGTTCCTCCTCTAGATCGGTTTTCCGCAGCGCTTAGGCGAAGCCCTGCCGGAATCACTCCACCACCATCACCGGAGCGCCGTCACGCTGCCGGTGAACTCTCTCTCCTCTCCACCTCCTCTCGCTGGATCGAGATGGTGGAGATCGTCATCAATCTGCACGTGTGCTGAACGCGGAGGTGCCGTCCGTTCGGCGCTAGATCGGAAGGACCGTGATCGAGATCGCGAGACAGTTCGTGATGAGATCGTGGAACGGATCGTGATGAGTTCGCGGGACAAATCGTGATCAAGATCATGAGATGGATCATGATGAGATCGTGGTACGGATCGTGATGAGTTCACGGGACGGATCGTGATTGGATCGCGGGACGGATCGTGATGAGATCGCGGGACGCTCGGCGATTTGGATCGCGAAGATGTTCGACTACACCAACCGCGTTTCTTAACGCTTCCCGCTTAGCGATCTACAAGGGTATGTATATCCACTCTCCCTCTCGTAGATGCTCATCACCATGGATAGGTTTGCGTGTGCGTTGGAAAATTTTTGTTTCCCATGCGACGTTCCCCAACAGTGGCATCATGAGCTAGGTTGATGGTTCGATGAGATCTAGAGTAGAACACAAAAGGTTTGTGGGCGTTGATGCTTAGATTGCTTCCTCCCTTGGTCATATTTTGGTTCAACGGGATTGTGAGATGAAGCGGCCTGGACCAACATTACTCGTACGCTTACGAGAGACCGGTTCCCTCGACGCAACTTGTTGCCTAGATGGCTTGCGGGTGACAGTTTCTCTCACTTTAGTTGGATCGGATTTGACAAAGGCGGTCCTTGAGAAGGTTGAAAAGAAAACTAGTGTATCACCGTTGTGGTTTATGCGTAGGTGAGAATCGTTCTTGCTAGATACCCATAGCAGCCACGTAAAATATGCAACAACAATTAGAGGACGTCTAACTTGTTTTTGCAGGGTATGTTGTGATGTGATATGGCCAATTACATGATGAGATATATGTGATGTATGAGATGATCATGTGATGTATAGATTATCACGACTTGCATGTCGATGAGTACGACAACCGGCAGGAGCCATAGGGTTGTCTTTAATTGTTGTATGACCTGCGTGTCAATCATTAAGCGCTATGTAATGCTTTACTTTATCGTTACGGTAGCAATAGTAGTAGAAGCATGCACGGCGTGACAACCCCAATGGCAACACATTGATGGAGATCAAGATGATGGAGATCATGGTGTTGTGCCGGTGACGATGGCGATCATGCCGGTGTTTCGAAGATGGAGATCTTAAACACAAGTTCATGGCCATATCATGTCACTTACGAATTGCATGAGATGTTAATCCTTTTATGCACCTTGTTTTGCTTAGTACGGCGGTAGCATTATAAGGTGATCCCTCACTTGAATTTCAAGATGAACTGTGTTCTCCCCGAGTGTGCACCGTTGCGAAAGTTCGTCGTGTTGAGACACCACGTGATGATCGGGTGTGATAGACTCTACGTTCACATACAACGGGTGCAAGCCAGATTTGCATGCGCAGAACACTCGGGTTAGACTTGACGAGCCTAGCATGTACAGACATGGCCTCGGAACACGAGAGACCGAAAGGTCGAACATGAGTCATATAGTAGATATGATCAACATAATGATGTTCACCATTGCATCCACCTCAACTCACGTGATGATCGGACTTGAGTTGGTGAATTTGGATCATGTATCACTCGAATGATCCGAGGGATGTCAATTGGAGTGGGAGTTCTTAAGTAATATGATTAATTGAACTCATTATCATGAACATAGTCAAAGTGTCTTTGCAAATTATGTTGTAGATTACTAGCTCGCGCTGTAGCTCCCTTGTATTTTTATATGTTCCTAGAGAAATAGAATTGAAAGATGTTGGTAGCAAAATTGCGGACTGGGTCCGTGATCTGAGGATTGTCCTCATTGCTGCACAGAAGGCTTATGTCCTTAATGCACCGCTCGGTGCGCACCCCCTCTAGCGTCGTCTATAGATGTTGTGAACATCTAATAGGCGCGTTTCGATGACTACTTGATAGTTTTGTGCGTCATGCATTACGGCTTAGAATTGAGGCTCCAAAACGTTTTGAACGTCACGGAACATATGAGATGTTCTAGGAGCAGAGATTGTGATGAGATCTCCAACAAGATTCTTTGCTTGTAAGATGAAGGAGAATAGCTCAATCGTTGAGCATGTACTCAGATTGTCTGGGTACTACAATCGCTTGAATCAAGTGGGAGTTGATCTTCCAGATAAGATAGTGATTGATATAGTTCTCCAAGTCACTGTCACTAAAGCTACTAGAACTTAGTGATGAACTATAATACACCAGGGATAGAAGTATTGATCCCTGAGCTGTTCGCGATGTTTGACACCGCGAAGGTAGAAATCAAGAAGGAGCGTCAATTGTTGATGGTTAATCAAACCACTAGTTTCGAAAAGGGCAAGAGCAAGGAGGGAAACTTCATGGATAGCAAGTCAGTTGCTGCTCCAGTGAAGCAACCCAAAGTTGAACTCAAACCCGAGACTAAGTGCTTCTATTATGAGGTGAGAGGTCGCTGAAGCGGAACAACCCTAGATACTTGGTAGATAAGAAGGCTGGCAACATCGACAGAAGTATATTTGATATACGAGTTATTTATGTGTACCTTGCTAGTACTCCTAGTAGCACCTGGGTATTGGATACCGGTTCGGTTGCTAAATGTTAGTAACTCGAAATAAAAGCTACGGAATAAACGGAGAACTAGCTAAGGGTGAGGTGACGATGTGTGTTGGAAATGTTTCCGAGGTTGATGTGATTAACATCGCACGCTCTCTCTACCTTCAGGATTAGTGACGAACCTAAATAAATGTTATTTGGTGTTTTGCGTTGAGCATGAACATGATTAGATCATGTTTGTTGCAATACGGTTATTCATTTAAGTCAGAGAATAATAGTTATTCTGGTTACATGAATAATACCTTCAATGGTCATGCACCCAGTGAGAATGGTTTGTTGAAATCTTGATCGTAGTAGTACACATGTTCATAACATTGATGTCAAAAGATACAAAGTTAATAATGATAGTACCACATACTTGTGGCACTGCCGCTAAATGTCATATTGGTATAAAGCGCATGTAGAAACTCCATGCTGATGGATATTTGGACTCATCGATTTCGAATCGGTTGAGACATGCGAACCATGCCTCTTGGGCAAGATGACTAAAGGACCCCGTTGGATGGAGCGGGCAAGTGATTCATTGGAAATGATACATGTTGACGTATGCAATCTAGTGAGTCTTGTAGCGTGCAGTGGATATCATTATTTTCTTACCTTCACTGATGATTTGAGTAGATATAGTGTATATTTACTTAATGAAACACAAGTCTGAATCGTTTGAAAGGTTCAAGCCAATTCAGAGTGAAGTTTAAAGATCATCGTGACAAGAAGATAAAAATGACCGCGACATGATCGTGGAGGTGAATATCTGAGTTACGAGTTTGGCTTACAACTTAAGACAACGTGAAATTTGTTTCACAACTAACGCCACCTGGAACACCATGGTGTGATGGTGTGTCCGAACATCATAGTCATGCTCTATTGATATAGTGCATACTGTGATGTCTCTTATCGTTTTACTACTATAATTTTTGGGGTTATGCATTAGAGACAACTACATTCACTTTAAATAGGGCATCATCCAAATCCGTTGAGATGACACCATGTGAATTATGGTTTGATAGAAACCTAAGCTGTCATTTCTTAATGTTTGGGGCTGCGATGCTTGTGTGGAAAATGTTTTCACATAATAAGCTAGAACCCAAAGCGGACAAATGTATCTTCATAGAATACCCTAAGAACAGATGGGTATGCCTTCTATCTCAGATCCGAGTGCAAAGTGTTTGTTGCTAGAACTAGTTCCTTTCTCGAGAAAAAGTTTCTCTCGAAAGAATTGAGTGGGAGGAAGATAGAACTTGATGAGGTTGTTAAGCCTTTGTTCAACCAGAGAGTAGCGCAGCGCAGAAAGATGTTTCTGTGAAGCCTACGTTAGTTGAAGAGGAAGTTAATGATGATGATCATGAAGCTTCAGGATCAAGTTACTATCGAACTTCGTAGGTCGACAAGGATGTGTACTACTCCTGAGCGGTATGACAACTCTGTCTTGGTGGTCATGTTGTTGGACAACGATGAACCTACGAGCTATGGAGAAGCGATGATGGGTCCGGATTCCGACAAATGGTTTGAGGCCATGAAATCCGAGATAGGATCCATGTATTAAAACCAAGTGTAGACTTTGGTAGACTTGCTCGTTGGACGGTAGGTCGTTGAGTACAAATGGATCTTTAAAATGAAGAAAGACACTGATGGTGAATGTCACTATTTGTAAAGCTCGACTTGTTGCAAAGATGTTTGTGACAAGTTCAAGGAGTTGACTATGATGAGACTTTCTCACTCGTAGCGATGCTAAAAGTCTGTTGGAATTATGTTAGCAGTTGCTGTGTTTTCAATTATGAAATCTGGCAGATGGATGTCAAAACATCGTTTCCTTAATGGTTTACTTGAGGAAAGGTTGTATGTGATACAACCAGAAGGTTTTGTCAGGCCTAAGGATGCTAAAAGGTGTGCAAGCTTCGGTGATCCTTCCATGGACTGAAGCAAGCATCTCGGAGTTGGAATATACGCTTTGATGAGGTGATCAAAGTTTTGATGTTTATACAAAGTTTATGAGAAACTTGTATTTGCAATAAAGTGAGTGGGAGCACTATAGAATTTCTGATAAGTATATGTGGATGACATATTGTTGTTCAGAAATAATGTAGAGTTTCTGGAAAGCATAAAACGGTTATTTGGAAAGTGATTTTCAAAGGAAGACCTGGATAAATCTACCTAATTGTTGAGCATCAAAATCTATAGAGATAGATCAAGATGCTTGATGAGACTTTCAATGAGTGCATACCTTCACAAGATTTTGAAAGAGTTCAAAATGGATCAGCCAGAGAAATAGTTCTCATCTGATTTGTAAGGTGTGAAGTTGAGTGAGACTCAAAGCTCAACAACGGCAGAAGAAAGAGAAAGTACGAACGTCGTCCCCTATGCCTTAGCCATAGGCTCTATATTATGCCATGCTGTGTACCGCACCTATGTGTGCCTTCCCATGAGTATGTCAAGGGGTACAAGAGTGGTCCAGGAGTGGATCACTGGACAGCGGTCGGAATTATCCTTAGTAACTAGAGGACTAAGGAAATGTTTCTTGATTATGGAGGTGATAAAGCGTTCGTCGTAAAGAGTTACGTCGATGCAAGCTTTAACACCTATCCGAATGACTAGTAGTAGCAATCTGGATACGTATAGTGGAGCAGCCATTTGGAAATAGTACCAAGTGGAGTGTGGTAGCAGTGTTTACGGTTTGACATAGAGATATGCAAAGTACACACGGATCTGAATATCGCAGACCCGTTGACTATAAGACCTCTCTCACATGCAAAGCATGATCGAGCCCCAGAACTCATTGGGTGTTACATTCATAACAATGCGAATCACATGGTGATGTGAACTAGATTATTGACTCTAGTGCAAGTGGGAGACTGTTGGAAATATGCCCTAGAGGCAATAATAAATTAGTTATTATCATATTTCCTTGTTCATGATAATCGTTTATTATCCATGCTATAATTGTATTGATCGGAGACTTAAATGCATGTGTGGATACATAGACAAAACCATGTCCCTAGTATGCCTCTAATGGACTAGCTCGTTGATCAAAGGATGGTTAAGGTTTCCTAGGCATGGACATGAGATGTCATTTGATAACGGGATCACATCATTAGGAGAATGATGTGATGGATAAGACCCAAACTACAAACATAGCATATGATCGTGTCAGTTTATTGCTACTGTTTTCTGCATGTCAAGTATATGTTCCTATGACCATGAGATCATGCAACTCACGGATATCGGAGGAGTGCCTTGTGTGTATCAAACGGTGCAACGTAACTGGGTGACTATAAAGGTGCTCTACAGGTATCTCCAATGGTGTCTGTTGAGTTGGCATGGATCGAGACTGGGATTTGTTACTCCGTGTAACGGAGAGGTATCTCGGGGCCCACTCGGTAATGCAACATCACAATAAGCCTTGCAAGCAATGTGACTAATTGTTAGTTGCGGGATCTTGTATTACAGAACGAGTAAAGAGACTTGCCGGTAACGAGGTTGAACTAGGTATGGAGATATCGACGATCGAATCTCGGGCAAGTAACATACCGAAGAACAAAGGGAACGATATACGGGATTAACTGAATCCTTGACATAGAGGTTCGACCGATAAAGATCTTCGTAGAATATGTAGGAACCAATGTGGACGTCCAGGTCCCGCCATTGGCTATTGACCGTAGAGGTGTCTCGGTCATGTCTACATAGTTCTCGAACCCGCAGGGTCTGCACACTTAAGGTTCGGTGACGTTTCGGTAGTGTAGAGTTATGTATGGTGGCGACCGAAGGTTGTTCGGAGTCCCGGATGAGATCCCGGATGTCACGAGGAGCTCCGGAATGGTCCGGAGGTAAAGATTCATATATAGTAAGTCCCAGTTTGGTTTCCGAAAAAGTTTCGGGCTCATCGGTAGTGTACCGGGAGTATCGGTATTGTATCGGGAGTGCCGGTAGTGTACCGGAGGACCTCCGGGAGGGGTATTTCGACCCCAAGAGGTCCATGGGCTGTGGGAGAATAATAACCAGCCCTTAGTGGGCTGGGAAAACAGCCACAAAGGCCCATGGCGCAGGAGAGAAAGTCCTAAAGCAAAAAGTGGAAAATCAGCCAATAGGAGGCAATCCTACTCCAACTAGGATTGGAGGTGAAGTAGGATTGCTCCCACCTCCTATTTCGGCCGACCCAAAGGCCTTGGCTGCCTCTCCTCTCCTCTCCTCCTATATATACTAGTGGATTGGGTGGTTTTTGGACAGAATTTCCGGCCACGTGCTACCCGTTTCACCGGTGCACAGTTTCTCCTCTAGATCGGTTTTCCGCAGCGCTTAGGCGAAGCCCTGCCGGAATCACTCCACCACCATCACCGGAGCGCCGTCATGCTGCCGGTGAACTCTCTCTCCTCTCCACCTCCTCTCGCTGGATCGAGACGGTGGAGATCGTCATCAAGCTGCACGTGTGCTGAACGCGGAGGTGCCGTCCGTTCGGCGCTAGATCGGAAGGACCGTGATCGAGATCGCGAGACAGTTCATGATGAGATCGCGGAACGGATCGTGATGAGTTCGCGGGACAAATCGTGATCAATATCATGAGATGGATCGTGATGAGATCGCGGTACGGATCGTGATGAGTTCACGGGACGGATCGTGATTGGATCGCGGGACAGATGTGATGAGATCGCGGGACGCTCGGCGATTTGGATCGCGAAGATGTTCGACTACACCAACCGCGTTTCTTAACGCTTCCTGCTTAGCGATCTACAAGGGTATGTAGATCCACTCTCCCTCTCGTAGATGCTCATCACCATGGATAGGTTTGCGTGTGCGTAGGAAAATTTTTGTTTCCCATGCGACGTTCCCCAACAGCTCGTACTGGTGTATGCAACCGCTGGCGTGTTGATGTAGACGTCGAAGTCAGCTGTGATATGATCGCGAGAGATGGCCATGACACTATAAGCCGGCGCGGTCGCGAGAGATGGCCACGACGTTGCGAGTCGGGCGGTCGGTGAGTTACGACGTTGTTGGTGAAGACCATATCGTGAATGCGGCGGCTTACCGCGTCCATTGGGTGGCTCATAATTCCGGGTTAGCACAAGTGGTACCGGCGTGTTGATGTAGACATAGAAACCAGCCGTGGCATTGTAAGCCGGTGCTGTTGTGGAAGACCCCACGACATTGGAAGCCGGCGCGGATGGCGACAGACGGCCACGGCATTGTAAGCCGGAGCGGTGGCGAGAGTCGGCCACGATGTTGTAAGCCGGTTCGGCCATGAGAGACAGCCATGGTGTTGTAGGCCAGCACGAACGTGCGAGTCGCCGATGGTGTTGTAAGCACGGACGGGAGAATCAGCCATGGGCATTGTACGCCGGTGCAAACGGGTGACTCGGCCGCGAGTATTATAAGCCGTCGCAGATAGATGACTCAGCCGCGGACGTTGCGAACCGGCGTGGCCGCAAGAGATGGCTGTGGCGCTGTAAGCCGGTACAGACGCCGGTGCCAAACAAAGCTGGTGCGCGTCCATCTCCGCAATATGATGCCACTTTGGTAATGAATAATTTGTCCTGTGTAAAAAATATTACAAGGACGAAGTAATTGTTCTTCGAAGGAATCAAAATGTATAGATAAAATAAATTGGGTGGATGGCACCTGTTTCGTCTCGACGACCAGCTGAGTTATATACATCGTCCGTGGATCGCCTCCCGTAATTTCAACAGCGATTAAGGCACTCTCTCGAGGCCGCAGCGGAGGTGACGATTCAGCCACAGCGGCTCCGAGATGGCGCTATACTAGGGTGGCTCGGTGGTGACGGCGTTTCATCAAAGAAGTCCAACAGAGGGACTCGAGGCAGCGAAGGACTACGGCGTGTTTGACAAGGTGGGTCCCATTTTTTTAAACATTTTATCTTCCCAACCGGTTCCCCACGTCCTTTATCCACCACCTCCCACTTCTCCTTACCCTACAATGGCTACAAGCAAGCTGGACGCGTGAAAAACGGCGAACCGGCAGGCAGGAGAAGCAGACTAGGGCGAGCGGTTGCCGGGTCAGGAGGTATGTGGTGGGAGTGGAAGCCATGACGTCAGGGTGGAGCTGGCCTAGGGTTTCGATGCGTGGTTTCTCCGTTGCCGGTTTTGTCTTTTGCGTTGGGGCATAGCAACAATTGTATCGGCCGATGCCCTTGGGAGTTGGTGCAGCAGAAATCGACCAGGCTATGACACATCACCCAGCCGCGTGTGACGGCACACACGACACAACCCTAAATTTTTCATGATCTCAAACTAGCATCGACTCTTCTTATCCCAAAAATTGTGTGTTTCTCAATCCTTGGGAGAGATCCCTTCAAGAACACAAACCACCGTCACCAACTGTCATGGATTTGTCACGGCAGATGTCCGGGTGAACGGACTTAGGTTCGGGGTGAAGACGCAACTACGTGGTGGCTTGAAGGGGTTGATCGAAATCGAGAGACAAGGAGTTTACCCAGGTTCGGCCCCTCTGATGGAGGCAAAATCCTACGTCCTGCTTGTCTGGTATTGATGATGAAGAAGATCTCTAGGTTACAGGGGTTCCGTTTGATACCTCTAATCATGAGAGCCCCTAATCTGTCTATCTCTAATCTCTTGTGTTGTCTAAACTTGTGGACTTGTGTCTCTTCTCCCTCTAAGGGCGCTCTACCCCTCCTTATATAAGTGGAGAGGGTAGGTTTACAAATAGAGTCCTACTAGGAGTAGGACTAGGTTTAGTCTTTCACGAATCCTACTCTGGGTCTTGTTTCCTTTGTAAGGGAATCCTTTCTCTCTTGGGCCTTCTCTTGTGAGCCGCCTGGCGCCGGCTTACATGCCGGGTCTTGGCCCTGGTCGTCCTGCGACCCGCCTGCTGGGTCATTAATAAAATGTCATGTCTTGACCGGGTCTCCTGTGAGTTGCCAGGCCGGGTCATACTTCTGGTCGGGTCATACCGCGGGGTATATCCTCGACAGACAGGGTGTGATAAGCTAAACCCGATGGGTTGGAAGCCCCTTGGATGATCATGTTGACGGAGTCAACTAGTTGGCTTGAGAGCCGATCAATAGGTTCTGATAAGCTAAACCCTGTGGGTTGGAAGCTCCCTGATTGACCTTTTGGCACAGACTGAGATATGCGAAATGGCAGAGGCCCCGGCTTGCAGGGATGCCAACTTTATTCATATATATATGATATGTATAATGAAGGTGTACAATGTCAAGTCTTAACAACTTAAGTATAGTAAGGCCGTAGATGCACTATGTTCCACGGCCGGCGATTCTCCTGCCCAGAAGTGCTTGAGTTGTCTCAGATGTCAATGAGGTAATACGACCCATTGTTGAGATTTCTGCTAACCACGAAATGTCCTTCCCATGGAGGGGATAAATTGTGTGCATCTATCTGATCTTGAATCAACCGCAACACTAAGTCACCTTCTTGAAACGTCCGGGTCTTGACTCTACGGCTATGGTAGCGACGTTGGTCTTGATGATAAATTGCCGATCGATCCGCCGCCAGATCACGTTCTTCTTCCAAGGCATCCAACGCCTCTTGACGCACCGTTTCATTGTTCGCTTCAACGTAAGCCGCCACTCATGGCAAGTCATGACGGATATTGTTTGGTAACACAGCTTCTGCACTGTAAACCATGAAGAAAGGTGTATAACTTGTTGATCTATTGGGGGTGTTTCTGATGCTCCATAAGATGGACGACAACTCGTCCACCCAACAACCCTGCATTCGCTGCAAAGGAACCATAAGCCGGGGTTTGATACCTCTCAAGATTTCCTGGTTAGCACGCTCTACCTGACCATTTGACTATGGATGAGCAACTGCGGAGACATCAAGTCGGATGTGTTCACTTTCACAAAACGCTTGCATAGCCCCCTTGGATAGGTTCGTACCATTATCAGTGATGATGTTGTGAGGGTAACCAAAATGGTAGATCAACTTTTTAATAAACTGAACCACCAAGGCCGCGTCGCACTTGTTGACTGGCTCAGCTTCTACCCACTTGGTAAATTTTTCAACCGCCACCAAGAGATGGGTCTTCTTGTCCTTGGATCTCTTGGAAGGCCCGACCATATCAAGGCCCCAGACCGCAAACGGCCAAGTAATTGGAATCATGCGCAGCTCTTGAGCCGGGACATGAGCACGCCGACCAAACTTTTGACATCCATCGCACTTGTGAACCAAGTCTTCCGCGTCCTTATGAGCCGTTAGCCAGAAGAAACCATGTCGAAAGGCCTTGGCCACTAGAGATTTTGAGCCGACGTGATGACCACAATCACCAGCATGAATTTCATTCAAGATTTCTTTGCCCTCTTCAGGTAAAACACAACGTTGAAACACGCCAGTGACGCTACACTTATGTAACTCGCCATTGACTATCGTCATAGATTTGGACCGCCTAGTGATCTGTCTGGTGAGATTTTCATCATCAGGTAACTTGCCGCGAGTCAAGTATGCCAAATAAGGTACAGTCCGGTCAGGAATTGCATGTAGAGCCGCCACTAGCTGTCCCTCTGGGTCTGGAATAGCCAAGTCTTCCTCTGAAGGTAACTTAGCTGACGGGTGATGTAGTACGTCTAAGAAAACGTTAGGCGGCACCGGCTTACGTTGAGAACCTAGCCTTTATAGGGCATCAACCGCCTCGTTCCTGCGACGATCAATATGATCCACCTGATAGCCCTTGAAGTGACCAGCGATGACATCCACCGCCTGACGATAAGCCACCATCCGCGGGTCTTTGGAGTCCCAAGTGCCTGAGACTTGTTGGGCTAGGAGATCTGAGTCGCCGAAGCATCTAACCTGGCTCAGGTTCATCTCCTTAGCCACCCGGAGGCCATGAAGGAGAGCTTCGTACTCAACTGCATTGTTAGTACAAGGAAACATCAACCTTAACACATAACAGAACTTATCTCCTTTGGGGGAAGTTAAGACAACCCCTGCCCCTGATCCTTCTAGTTGCTTGGATCCATGAAAGTGTATTGTCCAGTATGTGTTGTCCGGCTTCTCCTCGGGCACCTGACACTCGGTCCAGTCATTTATGAAATCCACTAAGTCTTGAGACTTGACCGCCGTGCGAGGTATGTATTTCAAATTGAGAGGTCCAAGCTCCAATGCCCACTTAGCAATCCTGCCAGTAGCTTCTCTGTTTTGAATTGTATCTCCCAACGGGGCAGAGCTAACCACTATAATCTGGTGCCCCAGGAAATAGTGCTTTAGCTTGCGATTGTCCATGAACACCCCATACACCATCTTCTGCCAATGCACATACCTCTGCTTGGATTCTGTTAGGACCTCACTCATATAGTAAACCGGCCTCTGAACCGGATATTCCTTCCCTGCCTCCTTACGCTTGACAACGATTGCGGTGCTGACAACCCTGTTATTCGCCGCCATGTATAAGAGCAAGGGTTCTTTCTCAACCGGAGTGGCTAAGACCGGCGGCTCAGTGAGCTGTCTCTTGAGCGCCTCAAATGCTTCACCCGTCGCCGTACTCCAGACAAAGTTGTCCGTCTTTTTCATCATCTAGTATAAAGGGATGGCCTTCTCACCAAGGTGGCTTATAAACCGGCTTAACGCATCAATTCGCCCCACCAAGCGCTGAATATCATATGCATGCCGGTTCAGACAAGGAAGTGATAGCCTTGATCTTATCCATGTTAGCTTCAACGCCCCACTCAGAGACTAGAAATCCCAAGAGCTTGCCTGCCAGAACGCCAAAGCCACACTTAGCCGGGTTAAACATCATCTTGTAGACCCGTAAAGTCTCCTTCAGGTCGTCAAGCAGAGTTTCTTTCTTCCTTGACTTGATCACAATATCATCCACATATGCATGAATGTTGCACCCAATTTGGCTGTGAAGACAGTTTTGTACACAACGCTGGTAAGTCGCCTAGGCACTCTTGAGCCCAAAAGGCATAGACACGTAGCAGAAGGCACCAAAAGGCGTGATGAAGGCCGTCTTATCTTGGTACGTGACCGCCATCTTGATCTAATGATAACCAGAATAAGCATCTTGGAAGCATAAACTCTCACAACCCGCCGTTGCATCAGTGATCTGGTCAATATGAGGGAGAGCAAACGGGTCAGCCGGACAGGCCTTGTTAAGGTCCGTGTAGTCCACACACATATGCCACGTGCTGTTTTTCTTGAGTACTATCACAGGGTTAGCAAGCCACTCCGGGTGAAAAACCTCGACAATGAAACTCACCGCCACAAGCCGGGCTACCTCTTCCCCAATGGCCTTGCGTCTCTCCTCATTGAACCACCGTAGAAACTGCTTGACTGGTTTAAACTTAGGATCCACATTAAGGTGTTGCTCAGCGAACTCTCTCGATACACCCAGCATGTCAAAAGGTTTCCACGCGAAGATGTCCCGATTCTCGTGGATGAACTGAATGAGCGTGCTTTCCTATTTGGGATCCATATTAGCTCCGATAGTGAACTGCTGAGATGAGTCACCCGGAGTGAAATCCACCAATTTAGTATCATCCGCCAAAAATTTGAGGGGCGGCTCAACCTCTACGGTGGGCTTTTTCAGTGGAGTCATGTCCTCCGGGTCAACATTTTCCTTGTAAAACTTGAGCTCTGCCTCAGCACAACTGGACTCTGCATAAGCCGCGTCTCCTTCCTCACACTCAATAGCCGTCTCTCAATCACCATGCACCGTAATCGTACCCTTTAGGCCTGGCATCTTGAGCTGCAAGTACACATAACAAGGCCTAGCCATGAATTTGGCGTAAACCGGACGTCCAAACAGAGCATGACACCGACTTTTGATCTTGACCACCTCAAAACACAAGATCTCTACCCTGTAGTTATGTTCGTCACCGAAGGCGACTTCCAAAGAGATGTTCCCCATTGGATAAGTTGACTTGCTAGGCACCACGCCGTGAAAAACTGTTGAGGACGGCTTAAGATCCTTATCAAGCAACTTCATCCAGCGAAAAGTGTCGTACTACAAAATATTGATGCTACTGCCACCATCCATAAGCACCTTGGTAAACACATAGCCTCCAACTTGGGGAGCAACTACCAACGCCAGCCGTCCCGGGTCATCAACACACGGCGGGTGATCCTCCCGGCTCCAGGTTATATCATACTCAGACCACTTCAAGTATTGTGGTAGAGCCGGCGTGATCGCATTAACCGCCCGCTTGCGCAACTTCTGATCTCGCGTGTCAAGGTTGGTCGTAAAAACATGATACTAACCTGAGCTAACCTGCTTTGGATTACTCTGATATCTAGACTGGTTATTCTGTTGCTGATTGTTCCCACTAGAGTGCGGATGATGTCCTCCGTGGTTGCCCTGGCCATGATGGCCGGATCCTGAGCCGCTGGGCGGGCCACCATCGTTGTTATGCTGTCATAAGCTGTAGTCCTTGAACTTTTGCATAACGTGGCAATTACCCCACGTGTAACCCACTGGTCTGTCGGGACGACTTTGCTCCGGAAAAGGTTTCTTGAGCATCTCCTCCAAATTAAAAGGAGTCTTACCCTTATTAAAAAGCCTTCTTGAACTTCCCGTTGCCCTTAGCACGATTGTTGCCGGTGCTGGCGTTGGCCACCAGTTCTGACCTGCTGTCTCGGTTCCTCCTCTTGCCTTGGTTACCATTGCCTGCCGCACCCTTGCCATTGGTATTCTTCTTACTCCGACTAGGCTTCTCCTCATCAGAGCCCGGATCCTTCGTATTATTAGAGTCGGTGTACTTCATGAGAGCCTCCATTGTAGGATCGAAAGTAGGTCTAGAGGGGGGGTGATTAGACTACTTGACCAATTAAAGGTTTTTCCTATACCAAATTTTATGGTTGACATTTTTTAGCATTTCATGGCAAGTCAAGTACACCCTACACATGCAAGTCTAAGAGTATATAGCAGCGGAAAGTAACAACAAGCATGTATAGAAGGGATAGGGTAGGAAGATCAAATGCAATTGTGGACACGATGATTTTTCCCGTGGTTCCGATAGGTGGCGCTATCGTACATCCACGTTTATGGAGTCTTCAACCCACGGAGGGTAACGGTCAAAAGAGTCCACGGAGGGCTCCACCCAAAAGGGTCCATGAAGTAGAAACCTTGACTATTCCATACGACTTCCGTCCACGAAGGACTAGCCTCACTATGGGGTAGATCTTCACGAAGTAGGCGATCTCCTTGCCCTTCCAAACTTATTGGTTCACTCCACAACACGAAGTAGGAGGCTCCCAAGCGACACCTAACCAATCTAGGAGGCACCACCCTCCAAAAGGTAATAGGCTTGGTAATGATGATGAACTCCTTGCTCTTGTGCTTCAAGATGATAGACTCCTCAGCACACAATCTTTCTCTCACAGGTTTGGCTTGGTAGAAGAGATAGGATTGGTGGAAAGCAACTGGGGAGGCTAGAAATCAAGATCCATATGATTGGAGTGGAAGATCGTGACCTCAACACAAGGGTAGGTGGTTCTCTCTCAGAAAATCTGATAGGATAGGTATGGAACAGTTCTGAGTGCTTCTCTTTCGAGTGAGTGGTGGTGAAGGGGTATATATAGGCATCCCCAAAAATCCAACTGTTACACACAAAATGACCAACTCGGTAACACCGATGTGTTTATCTCGGTGGTACCGAAGTGTCCAAAAGGTGGCAACTTTTGAATCTCGAAGGGACCGATATACAATTCTCGGTTGCACCGATAAGGTGACCAACGGTCAGATTTCCAATCTCGGTGATGCCGATACAACATTCTCGGTGGAACCAAAAATATGAATTTGCGTAAGAGAAAGCTGGCAACCTAAACTTGATGGCACCGGTATGGAATCGGTTGCACTGAAGTGGCTAGGGTTTGGCAGAGTCTGTCTAGGTACTGGAATCGGTGGCACGGAAGTGGGATAGTTGGTTGCACCGATTTTGAGTGTTGGGTATAGAACAGACTTTGGTGGGAGATTTTTGTGGATGTTTTTGGCAACTATCACTTGTGCACATTTGAGCATATTGTTCACTAACAAAACCTTACCCCCTTTTAATAGTATTGGCTTTTTTATGGACTCAAAGTGATTTCTCACAAATATAAAATGTAGAGTCCTCTTGCTTGAAGCTTGGCCAACCTATTTCCTTGCATCTTGGGGTTTCTCCACAATCTCCTTTTTGCCAATCCTCTCATTGAACATTTCCAGAAATATACTTAGTGGAAACATTAGTTCAATGACTTATATGTTGTTATTAATTACCAAAACCACCAAGGGAGCAAATGTGCTTTCAATCTCCCCCTTTTTGGTAATTGATGACAACATATAGATCAAAACTTCGACATATGATAAAATCAATGAGATTAATCGTTGCTTTGAGAGGTATGTGATAAGCAAGAGCTCCCCCTAAATTTGTGCATTATTTTGAACTTGCGTTCGAATGCAAATGCACAATCGATTAGGTATATGGGGTACTTCTTCCATGTCACATACAACTTGGTGGTGTGCGAGAATAATTAGAGTGAATAACATGGCACAACACACATAAGTAAGGGTGAATGATCATCTCATGAGCATTAAGATGATAGGAAATAGTAGCATCACCCATAACATAGTAGCATAACACAAACACAAAACTATCTCACATCAAATCAAAAGAACCAAATGTTTTTGAAAAGAAAGTAAAAATACAAATCTCTCTCTTGCTCGAAGCATATAGATCTATATACACTTCTCCCCCTTTGGCAACAAGTTACTAAAAAGTTCAAAGGCATAAATCTAAGCGTTCTTGGGCGCATCTCCTCCAGTTGTTGATGAAGGAGTTGAGATGACGGCATCGGCAAAGATCTCTGCAGATGTCGTAGATGGAGCTAGAGTGGTCACTGATGGAGCTGATGTTGATGGAGCTGATGGAGCCGTTGGAGCTGGCACAGTGGCTGATCTTTCCTGACTAGTGAACTGAGTGCCTGGCCCTAGAGGTGAACCATCCTCATCCTCATCCTCATCTGAAGTAGAAGAGACTCGTGGGATCTGCACGGAGTCAACTTCATGCTGAAGTTCTATGACTATCTTCGTCAGCCCGTCCACTTTATTAGTAAGGGTCTTGATTCGGGTCTCAAAGATCCTGACAAGACTATTTTGGTTGTCCAGAATCCCCTTAATGTCCTTTTGCATGCTTTGAATAGATGATATCAGTAAATCCATTTGCTCGCTCCTGGATCGAGGGGCTTGAGCACTAGTGGCTCTCACTGTCTCTGCTGCTTCCTGAGTTGTAGCAGAGGTGGGATGATCAGCTTCCATCACCACGATGTTGTCCTCTAGATCTGGCTGTAGGGGCAAATGTGGGTGATCTAGGGCAACGATGTGCTTCTCCATTCTTGAGTTTATGAGCATCTGGATGTAGGGTGCATAACAGCATGAGCGCTTCTGATCAGCAGCACCCCTCTTGATTGTCTCTACAATCAAGTCCATGACTCTGATCCTGGTGTGAGTGTCAAGATGGATCAACAGGTTGATGGAGTGGCCTCGGATCATCTTTTCATCTCCGAACTTGGGCATCAGGGTATGCCTTAGAATGGTGTTGATAGTGTGTAGGCCAGCCTGGAGAAAGTAAATAGACCCTAGCTGGTGAGACTTCACTTTGTCAGCAGGGATCTCCTTATACATGTTAGCCATAGCATTGTGACTAGCCTTGGATTCTTAGTAAACATCCAGGTCACCATCCCGTGTTCAGGAACTCCTAAGATCTCTGCCCATTCCTCAACAGTTGATTCATATCGGGCACCTTCAGTCATCCACACAATTCTACCATCTCCGTAGAAGTGTGAAGTGGAGTAGAACTGCATGATCATCTCGTCATTCCATGCTGTGAATTCTCTGCCTTTGAATTCATCAAGACCAATGCAATGGAAGTTGTCCTGGACACTTGGAAAGTAGTCCTCATTCTCCTTGATGTACTTCCAATCAACATATCGCATATCGCTGACAGTTGGACTCTTGTCAAAGAGCACAGTCTCATAGAAGTCCTGTTGCTCCTTGGTATAGAAATTGTAGTCCACAACTATTTTCTTTCTTTGGGCATAAGGATCAATAGCTCTCCATGCCCTCGGTCCTGAGTCCTTCCTATTCTTCATGTCCTCAGCTACTGGATAGCTGGCATTATGAACAGGGAGGTGTGGTCTAAGCTTCATTAACGTTGTTAGATCATCATCAGCTTCAGCTCTGGAGGCATTCCCTTTGTTCTTCTCAGAGGCTGCAATCTGCCTGGTGGTCCTCTTAGGCTTCTCAACAGCCTTCTTGGATGTGTTGGTTTTGGGCATAGCATCAGACATCAACTTCTTTGCCTTCTTCTTGGGAGGAGCCTTTGCTGGCTCAACCTCCTCTTCCTGAGCATCAACAACTACTGGATCCTCAAACATGGAGGTAGGCCTGCCAGTCACATGAATGATCCTCTTCCTGGCCTTTTACTCTCCTGCCTTCTTAGGCATAGCTTTATTGGGGATCTCAACAAAAACAATTGCCTTGGCAGTCTCATAAGCCTTGAAGGTTGAAGTTGGTGCATATATTTTGCTGACAACCCTTCTAGAGGAAGTAGATTTAGTTGCAGCTTTCTTGGTAGCCTTCTCTTGCTTCTTAACAAGAACTTCCTCAGGGACAAAGTCTGAATCTTCTTCTTCTGAGTTCAACCTCTTTCTGGTCCTGGTGGCAGCCTTGGGCAACCCATATGAGCTGGGGGTGCCTGGATCTAAAAATGAACTGGGCTCTAGGCTTGTGCTTGAACTCATGTCTGCTCTCTGCTCTGACCTGTTCTGACTGTCTTCTGAACCTGACATGCTGACCCTATGAATAGAGTCTAGATGAGCAGAATTAGATGAGTCATCACAAAATGAGGCTATTTTTTAAATTTGAGCAATGAGTTTTTCAAAACTTTTGCAATTTGTCACATACATATCGGTACAGCCGAAATGAAATTTTCAATGGGGCCGAGACACACCAAATCCTTAACAGGAACTTGGCAGGCTTTTCGGTAGGACCGAAAAGAGTCACTCGGTTCCACCGAGTCAGTTCTTAGCAACACAAAAAAGTAAATCGGTGAGACCGATATTTTCATTTCGGTTCCATCGAGATGTATCGGACGGACAACAAAACCCTAGAAAATCCATCTAACTCGAGATTTTGCAATTTCTAGTGGATAGATGAATGAGCAATAGGTGGCTTATAGACAAAACAAGATCCAATGCGCAAGAATCAGAATGGGAGTGCAGTAAAGATCGAATCCGTACCCTAGCTTGGCGTGGATCCTCTACGACGGCGACGTTTGTGAAGATTATGTCGACGGCGGCGATTCCCAATGGCGGAGGAGCTTGGGAAGTCAAGGGCGATGACCAGGGGTCTTTGGAACGACAACTTAGGGTTTTGGAACACGACGTATGAAGATGAAATTTCAAAATGTCGGGGTCCAGAGTTATATACCCACCACTGTCGGTGACACCGATTCTAAGTTTTCGGTGTCACCGAGTGCCTCAACTGTCAGCTGACAGGGACACTCGGTGTAACCGAGAAAATGGAATCGATGATACCGAGATTGAAAAACCAGATCAACACTAGGCAATCGGTGAGACCGAGATTTTTGTGTTGGTTCCACCGAGTTGCACCTGGGAGGTTTTAATGGTCAGTCCTTGTCGATACGGAACTCTGAGTGCTCCACACACAGAGGGATCGAAAAGCACTTGTTCAAATTTTGTGATGCAACATGAATGGAATATGAGATGAGAAAGCATAGATAACTAAAGAGTGGTCCTAGGTATTCTTGTCCATCCAATTGGCAAAAGATAAATCAAAAGCCAAATAGCAACAATTGGATATCCTCGAATGAGAAAATAAATGCAGACCAAGATGCTCACACAATAAGATGTCAAAAGAAATCATGACAAACATGCACAAACACACTAGCATCTAACAAGCACTTGGGCGATGACAAGGTCATCTATATATGATTATTTGACTTAGGAGCCAAGTAAGAGTACTTGATCATAGGTCATACTCATCATTTAAGCACAAGTGGGGTTACCACTTTTTCATAAAGCATTTAATGTTGTCACATGTTAAGAGATGCTTCGACACAAGAATTAGAGTAAAGCTCCCCCTTAATGTGACATCCCCCCATAAGAGGGATAAACTAACATTGGGTTTTGTCGATGAAGACTTCATGTTGGTGAGGTAGTTGTGGATGCTCAATGTTGATGAAGATCACCAAGAGTTGGGAGCATCCTTGTTGTTTCCTTACTCCTGTCATCTACATGGGTTAGTCCCAACATACAAGAGACAAATACAAGGATATCTATACACATGGTGTGCAAAGCATGTATTATGATGTCCATTGATTTGTTGATTACCTTGTCCCTTGCTTACCTTTGAGGAGAAGTGTGACTCCTTGAACTATTGCATTGAGTTGATGTTGAGTGCAAAAAGTTCTTGCCAATAATGAATGTGAGTGAATTTCATTGGCGGAGTCACCCCTCAAGAACTTTCTAGTTCTTTTTCTTGGGAACCCACATCAATTTGATGGGGATCCTTGGTGTTGAAGTGGCCTTTGTAGTAGTTGATCTTGAAGTAGCCTTGGGAACCCACTCCACCAAAGCTATATAGGGGTTTATCTTCATATGAGTCAATGTCATCTTGAAGATTGTTCATGCCCTTGAGCTTGTGGTCTTGTGGTGGAAGGTCATCCTGAGTGTTTGTCCCCTTGGGAAGAGTATTTTCATACTTCTCCTTTTGAGGAACAAACTTGGACTTGGGATATTGACCTTCTTCCCACTCCATTAGCGTTGAAGTAGCCAACACCATGATTCTTCCGGTATCCTCCATGCTTGCGTACAATTTCCTCAAATTGCTTAAATCTAGCAAGACTCTTGTAGATACCTTTTTCTATAATTCCTTTCAATAAAGCATTTTCTTGCTCAAGTGTAACTTGGCTCAGAGAAACATCATTACTAGAATCAATAGAACTACTAGAAGCAACATCATTGGATTTATCACTTTTATTGTTTCTACTAGATGAAGAATCTTTCTTGCCTTTGTTACTAGATTGCTTAGTTTTAACTTGAGGCATGAAAGTAGACAAGAGTAGTCATTTGGCTAGATAAGATGAAGTCTTCTTCCAGAGATCGTCATTGATAACTTTGAGAAACTCGGTCTCTTGCTCCAAGTTGAGCTTCTCGAAGCATAGCTTCTCATGAGTTCTCACAAGCTCTCTATGATCTTTGAGAGTAGATTCATGAGCTAACTTAAGAGTGTTTAGTTCTTTAATTAGTTGTTCTATTTTCATCTTATCATCATCAATTGACTTATCTTGACTAACATGAGAATTATCAAGTTCATTTTGATCACTATCACTAGTTTTATCACAAAGCAAGTCATCATCACAAAGTAGATCATCTTCATTAGTATCAAAATCAAGATACTCGGGGTGTGATACCTTGGGGCCTTTAGCCATGAAGCAACTTCCACTCCCTTCATTTGGTGAATCAAATAGATCGTAGGAGTTGGTAGTCACTAGAGCAATTCCGGCAACACCATCATCTTAACTATAGTCAGAGTCTGAGTGATAGCTTCTCTCAGAGTTGTTATCGGAGTCAGAGCCGGAAACCCATTCACCAACATGAGCTTGATTTTTTCTTCTTGTGTAGCTCTTGGTGTACTTGTCCTTCTTCTCTGAATCTCTACTTCTCCTTGAGTGTCTTCGTTCATAACGATCATCTCTACTCCTTCTCTCTCTTTGTGGTGATTCATTCCCTGAGCTTCGTCTTAGAGGTGACTCTTCTCTTCTTTTGTAAGGAGCCGTGCACTCATTTGAGTAGTGTCCAGGCTTCCCACAATTGTAGCAATTGTGGTCACGACTTGACGAACGCTTCTCTTCATATCTTGAGTTGGAGTTTCTTTATTTGCTTCTATTCTTGTAGAACTTGTTGAATTTCTTGACCATGAGGCTTATCTCTTCATTAGTGACAAGGTTGTTGCTCGAAGTTGCGGGAGCATCACTTGTGGCTTTGTAAGCACCTCTAGACTTGTGATGAAGTTCTTCTTTATCTTTGAGTGTCATCTCATGAGCAACAATCCTTCCAATGACTTCCATAGGCTTGAGATCTTTGTAGTTTGGCATCATTTGGATTAATGTGCACATGGTGTCGTATTTATCATCCAAAGCTCTAAGTATCTTCTTGATGATGAATTCGTCGGTTATTTGTTCGCTTCCTAAGCTGGCAATCTCATTGGTGAGGAGAGCTAGCCTAGAGTACATCTCTGTGACTCCTTCACCATCCTTCATCTTGAACTTGTCAAGTTGACCTTGAAGAACATCTAACCTGGATTCTCTCATGGACTCGGTTCCTTCGTGCATATCAACCAAAGTATCCCAAATCTCCTTTGCATTCTCAAGACGGCTGATTTTTTTGAATTCTTCGGGGCATAAGCAGTTGAAGAGAATGTCACATGCTTGAGCATTGTAGTGCAACACCTTCAACTCATCCGCGGTCGCTTCACGATCCGGTTCCCGTCCATTTGCAAAGAACTCACCTTGCAAGCCAACATGAACAAGATCCCAAACAGCGGGGTTATGACCAAGAATATGCATTTTCATTTTATGCTTGCAACTAGCAAAATTAGTGCCATCAAAGTACAAACCTCTACGGTGATAATTCCCCTCACTAGACACCATACTTCTCCTAGGTTGTGAGACCTAAGCAATGGAGACCAATGTTGGGGAACGTTGCATGGGAAACAAAAATTTTCCTACGCACACGTAGATCTATCCATGGTGATGAGCATCTACGAGAGGGAGAGTGGATCTACGTACCCTTGTAGATCGCTAAGCGGGAAGCGTTAAGAAACGCGGTTGGTGTAGTCGAACGTCTTCGCGATCCAAATCACCGTGCGTCCCGCAATCCAATCACGATCCATCCCACGATCCAATCACGATCCATCCCGTGATCCAATCACAATTCGTCCCACGAACTTGATCATGATCCATCCCACAAACTTGATCACGATCCTTCCGATCTAGCGCCGAACGGACGGCACCTCCGCGTTCAGCACACGTACAGCTTGATGACGATCTCCACCGTCTTGATCCAGCAAGAAGGAGTGGAGAGGAAGAAGAGTTCTCCGGCAGTGAACGGTGCTCCGGCTATGGTGGTGGAGCTATTCTAGTAGGGCTTCACCTAAGCACTGCAGAAATCCGATCTAGAGGAGAAACTATGCACTGGAGGAACGGGTAGCACGTGGCTGTAAAAAACTAGTGCAAAACCCTAAAATTCACGAGTATATATAGGAGGAGAGGAGGAGAGGCTGGCGCAAGGGCCAAGGCTCCTATAGGAGTCGGCCGAACCAACTAGGATTGGAGGACTCTCCTCCAATCCTAGCAGGACTAGGATTCATCCCCTTTTTTTTTCCTTTTTTCCACCTTTTCCTATTGGGTTTTCTTCTCCAGCCACATGGGCCTTGTGTGGGAGTTTACACCATCCCACTAAGGGCTGATATTCACTCTCCCACATCCCATTAAGCCTCTTGGGTCGAAGTACCCCTCCTGGAGGTCTCCCGGTACACTATCGGCACTCCCGGTACACTACCGATGAGCCCGAAACTTTTTCGGTGACCAAAACAGGACTTCCTATATATGAATCTTTACCTCCGGACCATTCTAGAGCTCCTTGTGATGTCCGAGATCTCATCCGGGACTCCTAATAACCTTTGTTCACCACCATACATAACTCTATACTACCGAAACGTCACCAAACCTTAAGTGTGCAGACCCCGTGGGTTCGAGAACTATGTAGACATGATCGAGACACCTCTACGATCAATAACCAATAGCGGGACCTGGATGCCCATATTGGTTCCTACATATTCTACAAAGATCTTTATCGGTCGAACCTCTATGTCAAGGATTCAGTTAATCCCGTATGATGTTCCCATCGTTCTTCGGTATGTTACTTGCCCAAGATTCGATCGTCGGTATCTCCATACCTAGTTCAACCTCGTTACCGGCAAGTCTCTTTACTTTTTCCGTAATACAAGATCCCACAACTAACACTTAGTTACATTGCTTGCAAGGCTTACTGTGATGTTGTATTACCGAGTGGGCCCTAAGATACCTCTCCGTCACACGGAGTAACAAATCCCAGTCTTGATCCATGCCAACTCAACAGACACCTTCGGAGATACCTGTAGAGCACCTTTATAGTCACCCAGTTACGTTGCGACATTTGATACACACAAGGCACTCTTCCGATGTCCGTGAGTTGCATGATCTCATGGTCATAGGAACACATACTTGACATGCAGAAAACAGTAGCAATAAATTGACACGATCATATGCTACATTTGTAGTTTGGGTCTTGTCCATCACATCATTCTCCTAATGATGTGATCCCGTTATCAAATGACATCACATGTCAATGGATAGGAAACCTTGACCATCTTTGACCAATGAGCTAGTTCACTAGAGGCATACTAGGGACAGAATGTTGTCTATTTACCCACACATGTAATGCGTTTCCAATCAATACAATTATAACATGGATAATAAACGATTATCATGAACAAGGAAATATAATAATAAACACTTTATTTATTGCCTCCAGGGCATATTTCCAATAACTAATGCTCTAATACCACTTGTAGGATCGAATGTAGGTCTAGAGGGGGGTGATTAGACTACTTGACCAATTAAAGGTTTTGCCTATACCAAATTTTATGCTTGACAGTTTTAAGCATTTCATGGCAAGTCAAGTACACCCTACAGATGCAAGTCTAAGAGTATATAGCAGCGGAAAGTAACAACAAGCATGTATAGAAGGGATAGGGTAGGAAGATCAAATGCAATTGTCGACATGATGATTTTTCCCGTGGTTCCGGTAGGTGGCGCTATCATACATCCACGTTTATGGAGTCTTCAACCCACGAAGGGTAATGATCGCGAGAGTCCACGGAGGGCTCCACCCAAAAGGGTCCACGAAGTAGCAACCTTGACTATTCCATACGGTTGCCGTCCACGAAGGACTAGCCTCACTATGGGGTAGATCTTCACGAAGTAGACGATCTCCTTGCCCTTACAAACTTCTTGGTTCATTCCACAACATGAAGTAGGAGGCTCCCAAGCGACACCTAACCAATCAAGGAGGCACCACCCTCCAAAAGGTAATAGGCTCGGTAATGATGATGAACTCCTTGCTCTTGTGCTTCAAGATGATAGACTCCTCAGCACACAATCTCTCTCTCACAGGTTTGGCTTGGTAGAAGAGATAGGATTGGTGGAAAGCAACTTGGGGAGGCTAGAAATCAAGATCCATATGATTGGAGTGGAAAATCCTGACCTCAACACAAGGGTAGGTGGTTCTCTCTCAAAAAATCTGATAGGATAGGTATGGAATAGTTCTGAGTGCTTCTCTTTCGAGTGAGTGGTGGTGAAGGGGTATATATAGGCATCCCCAAAAACAACCTTTACACACAAAATGAACAACTCGGTGACACCGATGTGTTAATCTCGGTGGTACCGAAGTGACCAAAAGGTGGCAACTTTTGAATCTCGGAGGGACCAATATACAATTCTCGGTTGCACCGATAAGGTGACCAACGGTCAGATTTCCAATCTCGGTGATGCCGATACAACATTCTCGGTGAAACCAAAAATGTGAATTTGCATAACAGAAAGTTGGCAACCTAAACTCGGTGGCACAGGTATTGGATCGGTTGCACCGAAGTGGCTAGGGTTTGGCAGAGTCTGTCTAGGTACTGGAATCGGTGGCACCGAAGTGGGATAGTTGGTTGCACCGATTTTGAGTGTTGGGTATAGAACAGACTTTGGTGGGAGAGTTTTGTGGATGTTTTTGGCAACTATCACTTGTGCACATTTGCGCATATTGTTCACCAACAAAACCTTACCCCCTTTTAATAGTATTGGCTTTCCTATGGACTCAAAGTGATTTCTCACAAATATAAAATGTAGAGTCCTCTTGCTTGAAGCTTGGCCAACCTATTTCCTTGCATCTCGGGGTTTCTCCACAATCTCCTTTTTGCCAATCCTCTCATTGACAATTTCCTGAAATATACTTAGTGGAAACATTAGTTCAATGACTTATATGTTGTTATTAATTACCAAAACCACCAAGGGAGCAAATGTGCTTTCAGCCATGAGCTCCCCCATATCTTGACACGTGCACTTGAGCCGGCCGAGCTTCTGCTTCAAAGGCGTAAAGTGGCAATTCTTTTCCAGAATCAAGACCGCTTGAGCCGCCATAATCTACTTAGACGAGTGGATGATAGTCGAAACCCGCTGGACCCAGTGATGAGCGGACTCATTTTCCTACTGTACACAATGATCCAAATCCACAATCGTCATGGGCTGCTTGCACATTCCTTGAAAGTTTTCGATGAATTTCGCTTTTAACTCAGCCCAAGAATTGATGGTATTGGGTGGTAAACCCTTCAACCGCATGCGAGACGGCCCTTCTAGCATCATGATAAAGTATTTCGCGCACACTACATCATTGACGTCCAACATCTCCATGTCTAGCTCATAGATTTCAATCCAAGCCTCCGGGGGCAGGTCAGTAGTGTAATTTGGGACCTTGCGAGGGACTTTGAAGTCCTTCGGTAGACGCTCGTTCCGCAGAGCCGACACCAAGCATGGTACTTGTTGGGGATATAACCCCATGGTGAGACCCACCCTGAGCGCTCCGGGTCTTACCTGGCGGCTCGTACACCAGCCAATAGTGAGCCATGGGGACTTAAGGCCCAAGACGCTTGGCGGCTTGACAGGATGGGCCGGCAGGTGGCCCGAATGAAGAAGACCCAGGTGTGTAAACCGCCCATGGACAACTTGGTTAGGCAAGGCAAGAGAAGATAGAGGTAGACTCGGACATGTAATGAGAGTCGGTTACAAGTTGTATGATCCGTGGTCTTGACCTCCTATATAATGGCAAGATCCGGGGCGACTTAGAGATCAGGTTATCAAGAACTAGGTCAAGCAATAGCTCCTTTGTAATCGATACATCAAGCAATAGAAGCACAAGAAGGACGTAGGCTATTACCTCAACTTGAGGGGCCGAACCTGGGTAAACTCGTGTCCTTCGTCCTGACCAACCCCTTTGAGTCCATCACGTTAGCAATGGCCTCGAACCCAAGTCCGTTCACCCGGACATCTGTCGTGATAAATCCACGATAGTACTCCCACGGCCCTGGTGGTTACTCCCGCTCCAACTGAGATGGAGGGCATAGGCTCTTGATGAGCCACCACTGCCAGAGCCACCGCCTCTCGCTGTGCTCTTGCCCGGTCTACGAGCGCCTGAGCATCTAAAGCCGCCTGATGATCTCGCGGTAGGCCCTAGTGTTGATCCTTGCTAGAAACCACCGACGACTCATAGCGTCGGCTGAAGCTACGATTGGGCATGGGGGTTGAATGCACGTGACTCCGGCTGTAGGTATACTTCTCCTGCTGGGCCATTGTCATTTCTAGGTATCCAATAGCATTCCGCACCTCTTCTGCAAAAGGTGACTCTTCGGGAATAGGGATTGTTCAAAGATGGGTTGCTTTCGCCACCATATTCTCTACCGAGTTTGAATAATGACCCGCCGGCATTGGAAAAGCCATTGGTGAGGTCTGATTCCGTCGGGGCGGGTTAAGCTGCCGCCGAGCCGCCGGCCGACTTCCAGGTGCTTCTGCTGTCCATCCCGTTCTTGGCGTGTTAAAAAGGTTTCTGGCCTCATATTGCTCTGGCAGGCGGGACTGATGCCTCATCCGCCGCACCGCGGCTGCCGACTACTGTTCTAGCTCATGGCGGAAAGCATCCGTCTTAAGGCGCTCCGCCGCCGTATCCATGTGAGCCTTTAACACGCCGATCCCCTGTTGGACTTCCACCATCTGGTCCTTCAGTCTTGTGATCTCCAGGTTCTGGGCGGCTTGATTCTCAGGCGTGACTTCAGTCGCCATCAGAGTTGTGAGGTCATTCATCAGATCCAGAAGAACCTGAGCTGGCGGCGGGTCAGCCCCCAGGTTTGCCGCCCCGGCGGCTGTATTGCTTGGGACCGGTTCTGTTCCCACCATGAACACGGCCGCATGAGTCGGCGGCGCATGACCGTCCGGCTCAGAATGCTCCGACTCGGGGTAAAGCCCGTCATAGCCCTCTAGCCCGCCATCGTGAAGCTGGTAGATCGATTCCGCCTCTCCGCCTGAAGATCCATCCTCTGAACAGATGAGAGTCTCCTATGAGATAGAAGCCTCAAGATCCGTACCTTGAGTGAGGCCAACGAAGACATGCTTCCTGCCCGGATCAGCACGGGCGGGTTGCACGCATCGCGCAGGTTGCGTGCGTCGAGCCGGCTCAACGATGTCGGTGCAGACGTCTGACCCAGGTGTAGATCCGCCGACTTTGCTGATGAAGACGTGGATTCTGCCGAAGGGAACCGGAACCCGTACTCGACCAAGTCGACATCGGGACCCCAACTAACATCGTCGATGTAGATCCGGCCGCGGCGACTTTTGTTCATGCTTCCGATCACGTATCCCTCGATCCCTGGAAGAGATCCCTATGAGAACTCAACACAACCGAGTGCTAACCCCATGGTGGGCACCAACTGTCGTGGTTTTGTCACGGCAGATGTCCGAGGACTTAGATTTGAGGCCATCGCTAAGGTGATGGACTCAAAGGGGTTGGTTGGGACGAAGGACACGAGTTTACCCAGGTTCGTCCCCTCAAGAAGAGGTAAAGCCTATGTCCTGCTTGTGTTGTATTGATTGGAGTATCGATTACAAGGGAGCGGATTCGCTTGACCTAGCTCTCGACCAGTTGGTTTCTGTCTAAGTCGCCCCGGGTCTCGCCCTTATATAGTAGGTCAAGACCATGGGTTACACAAGTCTCATATTGACTCTTATAACGTGTCCTACTCTATCTTTATGTCGTCTTGCCTTCCTGAGCAAGCCATCTCCAGGCGGCTTATTCGCCCGGGTCTTCATGCCTTCCTTGTCTGGGCCTCGCCTTGGCCCATCTGGTAAGCCGCCATACATCTAGGCTTATGTCTCGAGGCCCATCCTTGGTCTAGCCCATGAGCCACCAAGTATGACCCGGCCCCACCTGGGCAGGTCTCATGACGGGGTTATATCCCCAATAGTTTAGATCTAAAATCATGGCACTCAGGCCCTAGTGACAAGTATTAATCATGGGAAAGTCATAGCAACATCAATCTTAGAACCTAGTGGATACTGGGGATCAATCCCTAACAAAACTAACTCGATTACATGATGAATCTCATCGAACTCCTCACCGACCAGCAAACCTACGAAGGAATTACTCACTTCCGATGGGGAGCATCATGGAATTGGCGATGGAGGAGGGTTGATGATGATGAAGACCAAAGATTCCCCTCTCCGGAGCCCCAAACGGACTCTAGATCTAGCCTCCCGACAAAGAATACAAGGTGGCAGTGGCTTCGTATCGTGAAACGCGATGAAACTTCCTCCTTGATTTTTCTCTCCAAAAAATAGGATTTTATAGCGCTGGAATTAGGGTCAGGGGCCCACGAGATGAGCACCACCCACCAGGCCGCGATAGGGGGCTGGCGCGCCCTAGTGGGTGTTCCTCACCCTGGCCCCTTCTCTGGTGGTTTTTGGCTCCAATATTCTAAAATAATTCTCCAAAAAGTTTTGCTCTGTTCCGAGAACGTTTGTTTCTGCACAAAAACAACACTATGGTAGTTCTTCTGAAAGCAATGTCAGGCCGGGTTAGTTTCATTCAAATCGTGCAAATTAGAGTCCAAAACAAAAACAAAAGCGTTAGGAAAAGTAGATACGATGGAGATGTATCAGCAATTCAGGGCGTAGTGGAGGTCTTGGCATATTTTGGTATGATGAAATAAATTTAGATATTTTGGGTTATTTAGAGTATCAGATTGACACATTAATTGATGGTTTGCATGAAACACAAATGAGAGTCACATTTGTGTACAGTGAGGCCCGGGTGCCGGAACGATATAAGACATGGAATATGATCAAATGTATTGTTGGAGATAGTAACCAACCATGGGTAGTTATTGGAGATTTTAACGGAGTTAATAGCACCGGTAGTCCTAGAACTTGCATAGAATGTGATGGTTTAGTCCTAGTACTTGCAAAACTGGACTATTTGGTCCTAGAACTTGCATAGGATGTGCAAGTTTGGTCCTGGACCAATCACACGAAGCCACCTGGCACCAGCTCGGCGGGTGAGTCAACCCTGGCTTTTTTGCATTCTGCCCCTGCCCTTAGCTCAATTCAACCCGCGCTGCACCTCGTTCCCGTCAAAGAGGGCACTTGAAATTATTGCTCCCTGACCAATCATTCGTCCACTCATCGTTGCTCTCGCTAGTTCTTCTGTTTCCTGTCGGGAGGCCGATTGCAGCCATGCTTCTACCTTACTGGAGTGGACCGGCAGTTCGCTGCCACCTCCGTCCGTTCACCTTGTCCGGTCGCATGGTGTCTACCCTCCGGACTATGGTTCGCACCCACTTCTTCTCCTCCCCCACCCCACCCTCACACTTTTTGCTCCTCTGCTTCTCTAGATGACCTTCTCTACTCCGTTGGAATGGTAGATTTGGCTAGCCTTTGAGGCTCTTCTGTTGTTAGGCAATTTCTTTGGAGTAATCATGTTTGTTCTCTGTGTTGATTTTACTCTAGGGTTTTGGCATGTACAAAAGGGGATTTTGTTGGATTTACTGGCGATTTATACCAGTGTTATTTGGCGATATACTTTTCGTGCTAGTGATGTTGCAATTCCTATGAAACTAGACCTATTAGGCAATGCATGTGAAACTAGATCTGTTAAGAAAGTTTTGGTTGCAAAAATCTGAACTTTGCAGATCAATTAAGCAAATGTTGTTGTCCAAATACAGTAATGCAGTGCAATACATGATATCAGGGTGCTTGCAGTTTATGTTGATTGGTAGAATGTCTGAATGTGTTGAGCTTGCAGATTTATGAATGTCTGAATGTGTTAAGTTAACTGAATGTGTTCAGTTTTCTGAATTTGTATAGTTAACTGAATGTGTTCAGTTTTCTGAATTTGTATAGTTAACTAAATGTGTTAAAAAAATTGTATTTGTGTAGTTAACTGAATGTGTTGAGTTTTTCTGAATTTGTGTAGTTAACTGAATGTGTTGTGTTTAGTTAACTGAACAATTCAGTTAACCTCAGTTCAATTAACACTTTTTCTACTTATGTTCACTTCTGTGATTCAGCAATGGGACAAAGGGTGGATACTCCTTGAGTTGGAGCATGGTGGCCTTTTCTGTGGATCAATTGATGACATGGAGTATTATAAATATTCTGTGGAGGTACTTGATTATCTGTATTTTGGAATTTTTTCTTATGCCGTCCTAGAAGAGCACTTAATTTGGCTTGGATATCCTATGGCTGAGCACATCATATACTGGTGCAGGCCTGGCAAATCAATATCAGATGGTATGGTTAGAATAAGAGGTGATGAGGACCTGCAACAGATGTTCAGAGCTAGTTCTCAACATAAAGTGCTTGAAATCATGGTTGACCATTCAGATTTCATCAGTAATTTCAGACAAGACTTGGTGCTGCGTATGCCAATTGATGATTGTTGGAAATATGCCCTAGGGGCAATAATAAATTAGTTATTATCATATTTCCTTGTTCATGATAATCGTTTATTATACATGCTAGAATTCTATTGATTGGAAACTCAGATACATGTGTGGATACATAAACAACACCATGTCCCTAGTATGCCTCTAATAGACTAGCTCGTTCATCAAAGATGGTTAAGGTTTCCTATCCATGGACATGAGATGTCATTTGATAATGGGATCAGATCATTAGGATAATGATGTGATGGACAAGACCCAAACTATAAACGTAGCATATGATCGTGTCAGTTTATTGCTATAGTTTTCTACATGTCAAGTATCTATTCCTATGACCATGAGATCATGCAACTCACTAACACCGGAGGAGTACCTTGTGTGTATGAAACGTTGCAACGTAACTAGGTGACTATAAAGGTGCTCTATAGGTATCTCCGAGGGTGTCTGTTGGGTTGGCATGGATCAAGACTAGGATTTGTTACTCCGTGTGACAGAGAGATATCTTAGGTCCCACTCGGTAATACAACATCACAATAAGCCTTGAAAGCAATGTGACCAAGTGTTAGCCACGAGATCTTGTATTACGGAACGGGTAAAGAGACTTTTCGGTAACGAGATTGAACTAGGTATAGAGATACCGACGATCGAATCTCGGGCAAGTAACATACCGAAGAACAAAGGGAACTGCATACGAGATTAACTGAATCCTTGACATAGAGGTCCAACCGATAAAGATCTTTGTGGAATATGTAGGAACCAAGATGGGCATCTAGGTCCCGCTATTGGTTATTGACTGTAGAGGTATCTCGGTCATGTCTACATAGTTCTTGAACCGACAGGGTCTGCACACTGAAGGTTCGGTGACGTTTCGGTAGTATAGAGTTATGTATGGTGGTGACAAAAGGTTGTTAGGAGTCCCAGATGAGATCCTGGACGTCAGGAGGAGCCCCGGAATAGTCCGGAGGTAAATATTCATATATAGGAAGTCCTCTTTGGGTCACCGGAAAAGTTTCAGGCTCATCGGTAGTGTACCAGGAGTGCCAGGAGGGTACCGGGGGACCATCGGGAGGGGTGTCATGCCCCGAGGGGCCTCATGGGGTGTGGGAGGAGACAAACCAGCCCCTAGTGGGCTGGCCGAAGCCTCCACTAAAGCCCATGAGGTTTGAGAAGGAAAAAATCCAAAGGTGGGGAGGTGGAAAGAGTTTCCAAGTGGAAAGGAGGAATCCTACTCCTAATAGGATTGGAGTGGGACTCCTCCACCTCCAATTTCGGCCAACTCTTGAGGTTTTGAGGATGCCTCCTCCCCTCCCTCCCACATATATATACTAGAGGATTTAGAGGGAAAAACTAACCCTAATTGCCATGTGCTCCCTCTACTTCATCTAGATTGGTTTTCTCCTCTAGTCTAGTTCGGCGGTGCTTAGGCGAAGCCCTGTCGGAATAGTTCCACCACCATCGCCGCCACGCCGTCACGCTGCTGGAGAACTCATCTACCTCTCTGCTCCCTCTTTCTGGATCAAGAAGGCACAGATCGTCATCAAGCTGTACGTGTGCTGAACGCGAAGGTGTCGTCCGTTCGACGCTAGATCGGAAGGACCGTGATCAAGATCACGAGACGATTCGTGATTGGATCGTGGGACAGATCATGATGGGATCGCGGGACGGATTGTGATTGGATCATGAGATGGATCGTGATGGGATCGCGAGACGCTCGGCGATTTGGATCGCGAAGACGTTCGACTACATCAACCGTGTTTCTTAACGCTTCCCGCTTAGCGATCTACAAGGGTATGTAGATTCACTATCCCTCTCGTAGATGCTCATCACCATGGGTAGATCTTGCGTGTGCATAGGAAATTTTTGTTTCCCATGCAACGTTCCCCAACAGTGGCAAAATGAGCTAGGTCTGTGTGTAGATGAGATCTCGAGTAGAACACAAAGGAGTTTGTGGGCGTTGATGCATAGATTGCTTCCTCCCATGGTCGTGTTTTGGTCCAGCGGTATTGTGGGATGAAGTGGCCCGGACAAACCTCACTCGTACGCTTACGAGAGCCCGGTTCCATCGACTGACATGTAACTTTGTTGCACAAACATGGCTGGTGGGTGTCTGTTTCTCCTACTTTAGTTGGATCGGATTCAACAAAGGTGGTCCTTGAGAAGGTTGAAAAGCAACTTATGTATCACCGTTGTGGTTTTGCGTAGGTGAGAATTGTTCTTGGTAGATACCCGTAGCAGCCACGTAAAACATGCAACAACAATTTGAGAATGTCTAACTTGTTTTTGCAGGGTATGTTGTGATGTGATATGGCCAATTACATGATGAGATATATGTGATGTATGAGATGATCATGTATTGCATAGAAAATCACGACTTGCATGTCGATGAGTACAGCAACCGGCAGGAGCCATAGGGTTGTCTTTAATTATTGTATGACCTGCGTGTCAATCATTAAGCGCTATGTAATGCTTTACTTTATCGCTAAACGGTAGCAATAGTAGTAGAAGCATGGTGGGCGCGACAACCCCGATGGAAACACGTTGATGGAGATCAAGATGATGGAGATCATGGTGTCATGCCGGTGACGATGGAGATCATGTCGGTGCTTTCTAGATGGAGATCAAAAACACAAGTTCATGGCCATATCATGTCACTTATGATTTGCATGTGATGTTAATCCTTTTTATGCACCTTGTTTTTCTTAGGACGATGGTAGCATTATAAGGTGATCCCTCACTAAAATTTCAAGATAAATTCTGTTCTCCCCAAGTGTGCATCATTGCGAAAGTTTGCCGTGCCGAGACACCACGTGATGATCGGGTGTGATAGACTCTACGTTCACATACAACGGGTGCAAGCCAGTGTTGCATAAGCGGAACACCCGGGTTAAACTTGACGAGCCTAGCATGTACAGACATGGCCTCGGAACAAAAGAGACCGAAAGGTCGAACATCAGTCATATAGTAGATATGATCAACATGATAATGTTCACCATTGAAACCACCTCAACTCACGTGATGATCGGACTTGAGTTGGTGAATTTGGATCATGTATCACTCGAATGACCGGAGGGATGTCAATTTGAGTGGGAGTTCATAGGTAATATGATTAATAGAACTCATTGTCATGAACATAGTCAGTAGTGTCTTTGCAAATTATGTTGTAGATTACTAGCTCACGATGTAGCTCCCTTGTATTTTATATGTTCCTAGAGAAATAGAGTTCAAAGATGATGGTAGCAATATTGCGGACTAGGTCCGTGATCTAAGGATTTTCCCCATTATTGCATAGAAGGCTTATGTCCTTAGTGCACCGCTCGGTGTGCCACCCCCTCTAGCGTCATTTGTAGATGTTGTGAACATCCGACAGGCACGTTCTGATGACTACTTGATAGTTCAGTGCGTCATGCATTACTGCTTAGAACTGAGGCTCCAAAACATTTTGAACGTCACAGAACATATGAGATGTTCTAAAGAGCTAAAATTGGGATCTCAGGATCGTGCCCGTGTTGTGAGATATGAGATATCCAACAAGATTCTTTGCCTGCAAGATGAAGGAGCATAGCTCAATCGTTGTGCATGTGCTCAGATTGTCTCGGTGCTACAATCGCTTGAATCGAGTGGGAGTTGATCTTCCAGATAAGATAGTGATTGATATAGTTCTCCAAGTCAGTGTCACTAAGCTACTAGAACTTTGTGATGAACTATAATTATGCTAGGGATGGAAATGATGATCCCTGAGGTATTTGTGTTGTTTGACACCGCAAAGGTAGAAATCAAGAAGGAGCATCAAGTGTTTATGGTTAGTAAAACCACTAGTTTCAAGAAGGGCAAGGGCAAGGAGGGAAACTTCATGGATGGCAAGTCAGTTGCTTCTCCAGTGAAGAAACCCAAAGTTGAACCCAAACCCGAGACTAAGTGCTTCTATTATGAGGAGAGCGGTCGCTAAAGCAGAACAACCCTAGATACTTGGTAGATAAGAAGGTTGGCAACATCGACAAAAGTATATTTGATATACGTGTTATTGATGTGTACCTTGCTAGTACTTCTAGTAGCACCTGGGTATTGGATACCAGTTCGGTTGCTAAATGTTAGTAACTCGAAATAAAAGATATGGAATAAATAGAGACTAGCTAAGGGTGAGGTGACGATGTGTGTTGGAAATGTCTCCAAGGTTGATGTGATCAACATCGCATGCTCTCTCTACCTTCGGGATTAGTGACGAACATAAATAAATGTTATTTGGTGTTTGCATTAAGCATAAACATGATTAGATCATGTTTATTGCAACACGGTTATTCATTTAAGTTAGAGAATATTGGTTATTCTGTTTACATGAATAATACCTTCAATGGTCATGCACCCAATGAGAATGGTTTGTTGAATCTTGATCATAGTAATACACATGCTCATAACATTGATGCCAAAAGATACAAAGTTAATAATGATAGTACCACATACTTGTGGCACTACCGCTAAATGTCATATTGTTATAAATCGCATGAAGAAACTCCATGTTGATGGATCTTTGGACTCATTCAATTTCGAATTGGTTGAGACATGCGGACCATGCCTCATGGGCAAGATGACTAAAAATCCCCGTTTTCGGTATGATGGAGCGGGCTAGTAACTTATTGGAAATGATACATATTGATGTATACGGTCCAGTGAGTGTTGTAGCGTGCGGTGGATATCATTATTTTCTTACCTTCACTGATGATTTTAGTAGATATAGTGTATATTTACTTAATGAAACACAAGTCTGAAGTGTTTGAAAAGTCAAGGCAGAATCAGAGTGAAGTCTGAGATCATCATGACAAGAAGATAAAATGTCTACGTTATGACCGTGGAGGTGAATATCTGAGTTACGAGTTTGGTATACAACTTAACGCAATGTGAAAGTTGTTTCACAACTCACGCCACCTGGAACACCATAGTGTGATGGTGTGTCAATACGTCGCAGTCGTGCTCTATTGGATATGGTGCGAATTATGATGTCTCTTATCGTTTTGACACTATTATTTTTGGGGTTATGCATTAGAGACAACCACATTCACTTTAAATAGGGCACCATCTAAATCCGTTGAGATGACACCATATGGTTTGGCAGAAACCTAAGCTGTCATTTCTTAGAGTTTGCGAATGCGACACTTATGTCTGATAAGCTCGAACCCAAAGCGGAAAAATGCATCTTCATAAGATACCCTAAGAACAGTTGGGTATACCTTCTATCTCAGATCCGAGTACAAAGTGTTTGTTGCTAAAACTGGGTCCTTTCTCGAGAAAAAGTTTATCTCGAAAGAATTGAGTAGGAGGAAGATAGAACTTGATGAGGTTGTTGAACCTTTGTTTCAACCAGAGAGTAGCGCAGCACAGAAAGATGTTTCAGTGGAACCTATGTCAGTTCAAGAGGAAGTAAATGATGATGATCATGAAGCTTCGAATCAAGTTACTATCGAACCTTGTAGGTCGACAAGGACATGTACTGCTCCTGAGTGGTACGACAAGCCTGTCTTGGAGGTCATGTTGTTGGACAACGATGAACCTACGAGCTATGGATAAGCGATGATGGGCCCGGATTCCGATAAATGGTTAGAGGCCATGAAATCCGAGAAAGGATCCATGTATGAAAACCAAGTATAGACTTTGGTAGACTTGCCCGTTGGACGGCAGGTCATTGGGTACAAATGGACCTTTAAGATGAAGACAGACGCTGATGCTAAATGTCACCATTTATAAAGCTCGACCTGTCAAAAAGAAGTTTCCGACAAGTTGAAGGAGTTGACTGCGATGAGACTTTCTCACTCATAGCGATGCTAAAGTCTATTGGAATTATGTTAGCAGTTGTTGCGGTTTTTCAATTATGAAATATGGCAGATGGATGTCAAAACATAGTTTCCTTAATGGTTTACTTGAGGAACGGTTGTATGTGATACAACCAGAAAGTTTTGTTAGTCCTAAGGATGCTAAAAGGTGTGCGAGCTCCAGCAATCCTTCTATGGGATGGAGCAAGCATCTCAGAGTTGGAATATACGCTTTGATGAGGTGATCAAAGTTTTTGATTCTATACAAAGTTTATGAGAAACTTGTATTTACAGTAAAGTGAGTGGGAGCACTATAGAGTTTCTGATAAGCATATGTGGATGACATATTGTTGATCGGAAATGATGTAGAATTTCTGGAAAGCATAAAGGGTTGTTTGAAAAGAGTTTTTCAAAGGAAGACCTGGATAAAGATACTTAATTATTGGGCATCAAGATCTATAGAGATAGATCAAGTCATCTGATAAGACTTGCATTGAGTACATACCTTGACAAGATTTTGAAAGACTTCAAAATGGATCAGTCAAAGAAAGAGTTCTTGCCTGATTTGTAAGGTGTGAAGTTGAGTGAGACTCAAAGCTCAACCACGGCAGAAGAAAGAGAAAGGAAGAACGTCGTCCCCTATGCCTTAGCCATGGGCTCTGTATAGTATGCCATGTTGTGTACCGCACATGTGTGTGCCTTGCTATGAGTCCGTCAAGGGGTACAAAAGTGATCCAGGAGTGGATCACTGGACAGCAATCCAGATTATCCTTAGTAACTAAAGTACTAAGGAAATGTTTCTCAATTATGGAGGTGATAAAGAGTTCGTCATAAAGAGTTACGTCAGTGCAAGCTTTAACACAATTCCGGATGACTCTTAGTAGCAATCCGGATACGTATAGTGGAGCAGCCATTTGGAGTAGCTCCAAGTGGAGTGTGGTAGCAGTGTCTACAGTATGACATAGAGATTTGCAAAGTACACACGGATCTGAATGTCGCATACCCGTTGACTAAAAGACCTCTCTCACATGCAAAGCATGATCGAGCCCCAGAACACATTGGGTGTTAGATTCATAACAATGCGAATCACATGGTGATGTGAACTAGATTATTGACTCTAGTGCAAGTGGGAGACTGTTGGATATATGCCCTAGAGGCAATAATAAATTAGTTATTATCATATTTCCTTGTTCATGATAATCATTTATTATCCATGCTAGAATTGTATCGATCGGAAACGCAGATACATGTGTGGATACATAAACAACACCATGTCCCTAGTATGCCTCTAATAGACTAGCTCGTTGATCAAAGATGGTTAAGGTTTCATAGCCATGAACATGAGATGTCATTTGATAACGGGATCACATCATTAGGAGAATGATTTCAGGGACAAGACCCAAACTATAAACGTAGCATATGATCATGTCAGTTTATTGCTACAGTTTTCTGCATGTCAAGTATTTGTTCCTATGACCATGAGATCATGCAACTCACTGACACCGGAGGAGTACCTTGTGTGTATCAAACGTCGCAACATAACTAGGTGACTATAAAGGTGCTCTACAGGTATCTCCGAGGGTGTCTGTTGGGTTGGCATGGATTAAGACTGGGATTTGTTACTCCGTGTGACAGAGAGGTATCTTAGGGCCCACTCGGTAATACAACATCACAATAAGCCTTGCAAGCAATGTGACTAATTGTTAGCGACGAGATCTTGTATTACGGAACTAGTAAAGAGACTTGCCGGTAACGAGGTTAAACTAGGTATAGAGATACCGACAATCGAATCTCGGGCAAGTAACATACCGAAGCACAAAGGGAACTGCATATGGGATTAACTGAATCCTTGACATAAATGTTCAACCAATAAATATCCTAATAGAATATGTAGGAACCAATATGGGCATCTAGGTCCCGCTATTGGTTATTGACCGTAGAGGTATCTCGGTTGTGTCGACATAGTTCTCGAACCCGTCGGGTTTGCACACTTAAGGTTCAGTGACGTTTCGATAGCATAGACTTATGTATGGTGGTGACCTACGGTTTTTTGGAGTCCCGGGTGATCTCTTGGATGTCACGAGGAGCTCCAGGATGGTCCGGAGGTAAAGATTGATATATAGGAAGTCCTGTTTTGGTCTCCGAAAAAGTTTCGGGCTCATCGGTAGTGTACCGGGAGTGCCGGGAGGGTACCGGGGGACCATCGGGAGGGGTGTCACGCCTCGAGGGGCCTCATGGCTGTGGGAGGAGACAAACGAGCCCATAGTGGGCTGGCCGAAGCCTCCACTAAATCCCATGAGGTTTGAGAAGGAAAAAAATCCAAAGGTGGGGAGGTGGAAAGAGTTTCCAAGTGGAAAAGAGGAATCCTACTCCTAATAGGATTGGAGTACGACTCCTCCACCTCCAATTTCGGCCAACTCTTGAGGTTTTGAGGCTTCCACCTCCCCTTCCTCCCTCCTATATATACTAGAGGATTTAGTGGGGAAAACTAACCCTAATTGACACGTGCTCCCTCTACTTCATCTAGATCGGTTTTCTCCTCTAGTCTAGTTCGGCGGTGCTTAGGCGAAGCCCTGTAAGAATAGTTCCACCACCATCACCGCCATGCCGTCCTGCTGGAGGAGAACTCATCTACCTCTCTACTCCCTCTTACTGGATTAACAAGACGGAGATCGTCGTCGAGCTATACGTGTGCTGAACGCGGAGGTGTCGTCCGTTTGGCGCTAGATCGGAAGGACCGTGATCAAGATCGCAAGACGATTTGTGATTGTATCGTGGGACAGATCGTGATGGGATCGCGCTACGGATCGTGATTGGATCATGATGGGATCATGGGATGCTCGGCGATTTGGATGGTGAAGACGTTCAACTACATCAACCGCGTTTCTTAACGCTTCCCGCTTAGCGATCTACAAGGGTATGTAGATTCACTCTCCCTCTCGTAGATGCTCATCACCATGGATAGATCTTGTGTGTGCGTAGGAAATTTTTTGTTTCCCATGCAACGTTCCCCAACAATGATAGCCCTGTAAGGATCTCCAACTCAAATGCTGGAGCAATGAGTGTAGTATCTTCTCATAGCCTGATATTAATCAATGTTGAAGATCCAATTTCAGAGGTTGTAGCTGCTGGATCAGGAGAGGAGAACTTGCTTACGTATGCTGCTCAGAATTTGCTTGCTGATGGTGCAGAAAACTTTATTAGTGCTGCTTTAGAGAATGTACTTATTGATTGTGCAAATGCAACAACAGTAACAAATTTGCAGCCTGAAGATATAATGCTTTCATATTCATATTTCAGTGACGGTGATATGACATATATGATGGAGATGATGATTTGTATGAAGACAACATTGACTTTGATGTTGATGAATCAGTTGAGCAAGAGGAGGAAGAGGTGGAGCCTGATTATGTACTTGAAGATGAAGATCTTAATTTCTCCATTGAGGAACAAGAGCAGCTTAAGTACAAGCTCAAGGCTTTCAATGCTAAAGTGGACATGAAATCACCTGTCTATAGAGTAGGAATGGTATTTGCTGATGTGAGTGAGTTGAGAAGAGTTGTTAATGCATATGCAATAAGGAACAGAGTGCAAATCAAGAAGTTGAAGAATGACAAGATAAGACTGGAGGCAGTTCGTCGGAAAGATGGCCATGTCTTCTTAAAGCTGGGAATGACAATAGAACTTGAGGTTTTGTCATCAAGGCATACAATGGGGAGCATTTGTGCTAGAAGAAGTGGAAGTTAAAGGATTTGACAGCTAGATTCCTATGCAAAGCATTCATTGATGAGTTCAGAGATGACCAGAAGATCTCGCTTGCAACATTTTCAAGGAAAATCACTAAGGAATTTAATGTCACTCCAAACAGATGGAAATTAGCTAGGTCTAGAAAGCAAGCACTCAATAATATCCATGGTGATGAGGTAGATCAGTTCAGTAAGTTATGGGACTATGGGTATGAATTAAGGAGCAAGAACCCTGGGTCTACATTTCTGCTATCAACTACACTGGTTAAGGATAAAAAAATTCCTTTGGACAGGAAGTGTTTGAAAACCTTGTACTGGTCATAAGATGCGTGTAAAATAGGTTGGCTGAAGGGTTGTAGGCCTATTGTATTCATTGATGGATGCCACATGAAAACAAGATATAAAGGAGTGTTGCTTAGTGCTGTGGGAATTGATCCTAATGACTGCATTTTCCCCCATTGCAATGGGATGGGTCTAAGTTGAATGCACACGTTCCTGGGAGTGGTTTCTGACCACTTTGAAAGATGATCTGAACATCATTAACACAACTCCTTTCACAATCATGAGTGACAAGCAGAAAGGAATAATAAATGATGTCCACAAGGTTTGGCCTGATTCAGAACACAGGTTATGTATGAGACACATCTACCAAAATTTTAATGAAAAGCACAAAGGAGAGGTACTGAAGCAAGACCTGTGGGCCATTGCAAGATCAACAAACAAGGTAAAATGGAGAGAAAACTGCCAGAAAATGGATGACCATTGCCTAGCTGCTTTCCACTGGACTGAAAGGCTGGAGGCAAAGACTTGGTGCAAGGCATTATTCAGTGATTTTTCCAAATGTGACATCCTGCTGAACAATAACTTTGATGTGTTTAACAGTTACATTCTTGAGGGCAGAGAGATGGCAATGCTAAGTATGCTTGAGTACATATTCTACAAGATCATGAACATGTTAGTCAGCAAACATAGGGAAGCTATTAAAAAGTGGACAGTGCATAGGATATGCCCAAAGATAAGGAAGAAAATATAAAATAACACTGAATTTGCTGCAAACTGTCATGTGTCAGAAGCTGGGCAAAAAAAATTCAAAGTTAAGTCTGGTAAATCAACCTACACAGTAGACGTGTGCTGCATACCTATGATTGTAGGAGATGGCAGCTCTTTGGAGTACCATGTGGTTATTCTGTAGCATGTTGCAGGGAGGGAGAGAATTGATCTAGAGACAATGGTTCATGAATGCTACACTGTTGAGACATATCTCAAAGCTTATGGATATACTTTGGTTCCTCTTGTAGACCCCAAAGAGTGGGAAAAATAGAATGGGTATAAGGTGTTTCCAGTAGTGTTCACAAAACAGCTAGGTAGGCCAAAGAAAAACAGGAAACAAACACCAGAGGAGAAGATGAGGAATGGTGTAAGGGTTTTGAATAGAAAAGGTGTTACAATGCACTACTCCATATGTGGGAGAGCTGATCACAACAGAAAGGGGCATTACAGGTGGCAGGAAGCTTAGTTTCAAGAAGGGGTGGAGGTAGTTGATGAGAACTATGATGACCCAACTTTCCTTGAGGTAAGTGCACCACAACTGAATATGCATTTAACTGAATTTGACTGAATATGCATTTAACTGAACTTGACTGAATATGCATTTAACTAAACTAGACTGAATATGCATTTAACCAAAATTGACTGAATATGCAGAACATCTTCCCCAGCATCCTGATTCTATGTTCGATCCTGCTGATTCACCAACAAGCATGGTGTTTAACATGGCTCGGAGAGAAATTGCAAGAAGAGCTCCTCACATGGTTCATGGCCCACTGCTAGAGCAATCTTCTTTTATTGCTGCTGCTGGAGCTGCAATACCACAGCCAAGGGTGACCACAGAAATGAACATAGGAAGGCAGACGAGGGCAACAACAACAACTGGAACAGGAGAAGGCTCTGGAACTACAGTTATAGGTGCTGCTAGGGGAAGAGGTGATAGAAATGTTGCAGATCCAGCTGCTGGGACAACATCGGGAAGAGGGGGCAGAAATGTTCATGCTTGGAGAGGAAGAGGAGCAAGAAATGCAGGGAGTGGCAGAGGAGGAAGAATTCCATATGGAGCAGCAGGTGGTGGAGGAAGAATTCCGCATCAAGCAGCAGGTGGTGGAGGAAGAAATCCAGATGGTGGGAGAGGAAGAATTCCAGGACAGAGGGCATACTGGTTTCTGTTTGGAGAAGATTTGGGGAGCCAAATTCCTGACCTAAATGCTCCTCCTAAAGACTGTTTCCTATCACATGAAGCACCTGATACCTGATGTAATGGCAATTTTTAGTGCCATCTTTTTTATAAGGCCTACAGTTATGTAACTGATAAACTGGTCTTTTTGATGTCAAGAAGCAGGGCTGAAGGCCCCCTTTTTGATGGCAAACAATGGCAGTTATTGTCATATTTTTTGGTGATAAACAATTGTTATTTTTGTCATATAACATTCCAGTGGAGATATATGGTTAACTGATGGAATTTCTGTATGATGAGGAGACCTTATTTATTTTGCAGTATTTGTGCCACCTATTTTTTGCACAATCATTTTCTGATGGATGTTCTGTATGTTCCTATTCTGGTTGGCACATTCATTTTTGCAAAAAAATGTGTGAGGTCTCGGGCTCGAACCAAGTACCTCATGTTTGATATGCTGCTCACAGTGCCAGTGGGGTAGTAATAGTGCTTTGTTTTGATTCTAGTGATAGTAGAAGTAGTACTGCGTTTATTTTACTATATAATGTGACAACGTCACGGCGTGCGTGCATTGCAGACGATGGGTAGTGTACGGGAGTTGCTTAACCAGTTCACGGTTCGGTTTCCAACGCTCTAAATACGTGTCCAACCACCGCTCCACCTCACACTCACCGTCTCTTCGCACTCCCTTCTCCCCATCATTACCTATCTCTATGGAGAAAAACCTTGCCGTTCACCATGCAATAGCCCGCCACCATGCCACCGTCGAAACCATGGATAGAAGCATTGGCTGCTAGCAGGCCATTGAGCATCTCACCGGCGACAACACCGAGATCCGTGAGCAGCTTCGGGAAATCACCCGCTGGTTCCCAAGCGTGGCCATGATGCGCAACCACGCGCGCGGCCTTGTCAAGGTCATGCGCGAGGACAAGAAGGCATGTGCCTTCCCCAAGGGCAATGGCATCCCTCCCTACGCCGTGTTGCTTTGGGCAATGCGGGAGGTCCAGCACTCCCCCGACCCGAACCAATGCGCGAGGTGGTGGATGTACCGCTCCTCCAAGATGACGCCACAACAGCCGGATACTACACGCGTTGCCTCCTAGATGGAGACCGTCGACCAGTTTGTCCTCACCCTCTCTGCGCCAGTCAACGCCATTTACTAGGACCGCAAAAATCTGGTGGTCATCTTCCCCAACAAGGAGTCTAACAACGATGAGGAGGAGGTGGATGAGGTGATTGTCCTCTTTGATGGTGACGAGGAGGAGGAGGTGCAGATGGTTCCATCGGTTGTTGCTGCCAAGGAGGGTGACAGAGACCACCCCATCGAAGTGGAGCAGCTGCTGGAGGTGCCTAATGCGCTGACCGTCATCAAGCAGGAGGTGGTGGAGGAGGACAAGCCCGCAAAGGACGAGAAGAAGAAGAGAGGCGCAGCAAAGGGCATAGTTCAAGAGGTGCGCCGCTCAAAGCGCTTGAAGCTGCTCAAGAAGAACTGGAGATGCTGCAACTGTTGAAGAAGAACTGAAGATATGCTAATCTATGGTAGGAGTGTCATCTGTTTAGGTATGCTGGTATATATATTTCAGCATATAAGTTAGAAAAATATTTTGGTTAGGTGTGCTGTTATATTTGTAAAACCCCATTACGCCTGGTGGGATCTAGACTGGCCCCATAGACCAACAGTAGTCTTTCCTGCGCACTTTCTCCTCACTCATGCGCACCCGGGACCAGCTTCCTAGTCGGTCACCCATCCTAGAATTGCTCCAAGCCAAGCACGCTTAACTTTGGAGTTCTTTTCGAGTGGGCTCCCGGAAAAGAAGGAATTCCTTGTTGATATGAGTAGTCTATCATTCCTATTAAGCCAGGCTCTCACATACACCCCCACTCAAAGGAACCGACGTCCTCGTCGGCCCATCAGGAACGTTCTCTTTTGGCACACGTATGCGCGTCCAGTCCAGCACATGTGCCATGATGTGTGCCACGACGGGCCACACACGCCATGCGCCACATGCCCATGCACCTGACCCGTGCATGCCCGTGTAACCGCAAGGGTCGGATCTGATACCAATTGTAACACCCCGTTACGCCTGGCGGGATCTAGACTGGCCCCACAGACCAACACTAGTCTTTCCTGCGCACTTTTTCCTCACTCATGCGCACCCGAGACCAGCTTCCCCGTCGGTCACCCATCCTAGAATCGCTCCAAGCCAAGAACACTTAACTTTCGAGTTCTTTTCGAGTGGGCTCCCGGAAAAGAAGGAATTCCTTGTTGATATGAGTAGTCTATCATTCCTATTAAGCCAGGCTCTCACAATATTGAAGCACATAAGTTATTTGTATTGGATGTATGTGAACCATGTGTTGTTGTGAACATGAAGTTGCTATGTTGCTATGTTGCTATGTTGCTATGAACATGTATAGCTATTATATTGCTTCCTTATTCTTGAACATTGCTCCAATGGTGTACTCCAGCTGATCCTTATCTTCTCTTCTGTTTCCTCCTTATTCTTGAACATTGCTCCAATGGTGTACTCCAGTTGATCCTTATCTTGCTTCAACTGATCCCTCTGTACCATCAAATTGTCCCTGTCTTCAAGGATTTTGTTCTTCTCATGCTTGAACAAGTTCACCTCCTGCTTCATGAGGTCCCTTTCTTTCTCTCCCTTCACCCTTAACACCTGATGAATGTTGGTGGCAGATTTGTCACATAGGCTCTTCTTCTCCAGCTCTTCTTTTAAGTCACTAAGAGCAATCTCTGCATTGCCTAGCTGGGCTAATGCCTGCTCCTTGTCACCCACCATCTTAGCAAAGTCCACCTTAAAAAATCTCCATTCATTCTCCATCCTTAACTTCTCTCACAAGATCCTAAAGTTTTCTTCAGCATTAAGCACATTCTGCCTAAGCCTCAGATTGTTCTCATCATCAAACATGCCCTAGATCCTAGCTAGACTCAACTTCAAAGGGGCAGGCCACTCAGGACCAACCCAATGCACAAAGGGGCATCTAGGTCCTTCCTGCCAATTCAGTAAAAATACAATGAACAAATAAGCAAAATAAATATAATGCAGATAAATCAACAAATTCAGATGGTATGGTTAACTGAATATTTGTCTGTGAACTGCAATTATTCAGTTAACTCAATATATGTTCAGTTAACTAAATAATTGCAGCTGATAGACAAATATTCAGTTAACTCAATATATGTTCAGTTAACTGAATATATCTTGAGTTTACTGAATATTTGTCTGTCAGCTGCAATTATTCAAATAACTACAGGACAAAGTGTTCAGTTAACTGTTAGTGGCATCTAGTCAGATAACTGAATAAGTGGTGGTTAACTGAGTATGTAAACAAAGGTTCAGATAATGTTAGTACAACAAACACATAAACAACAGGATTTACTTCAGTTAGCTAAAAAACAATTCACCTTTTGTGCACAACCCAAGAATCTCCTGTCACTATCCATTGACTCAAATGCAACAAATCTCTCACACACAACATGGTCTTTGCATCTAGCTGGTTGATCTGTGGCAATCCCTCTCCATTACGAGCAAACAAAGGTGGTAGGTGGCTAAACAAAACAGATCAGCTAAGTACCATAGCACTCAAAGAACCCTAGCTGGAGAAGGGAGATGCGAACATGGCTGGTGACTGAGTGTAGACCGTAACCCTGAATCATACTCTTACTCGTCAAAGAAGAGTATCTGCAACATGAGATGTTGCAGCCGTGTAGGTCAGTACATTGAATGTACCGGCAAGATCACCATAGTAGAGCAAAAGATAAAAACTATTCTATATGCAGTAAGGCTTTGTGGATTTGTGTCCGAGTTTTTTTGCATAAAAGCTGATTTTATTTCTTTTCCTACAACAAAGGAATATCAGCAATTTTCACTACAAAGTTACCTAACATGATATGGTTACGCCAACCGATGTCTTAATGCCCACAAGTATCATAAGTTGCCCACAATTAATTATCATTCCAGTATTGAGAGTTCAGACATAGATCCAAGTCTAGAAGCTCAATTTGTCCGTAACCGGGGACATGGCTAATCGATTAGGTTTAACTCTGCAGAGTGCTGTGTACTTTACCCACAAGATTCATTCCCTCCTGGTAAGTCCTCGCACTGCCAGGTGTTTGAGAACAGGATGAACGAAAAATGGTCTTTCAGAGTGTTTCCCTGACTACTGTCAATGCCCATCCATTCCTAACGTCGACTACATCTCGTAGCACTACCCAGCCAGAGTCACAACAAAGATCAACCAAGCCAGAGCCCATAATGACTTGTGGCTACACACGTAAGCTTCCGGGCATGAAGTATTCATCCGTCTCTTTGAGTCTGGGTGAAGCTTTCCGCAAGATGTCATGACGCTTCTCCATGCATCCCGGCCATCCACTGGTTACTAGGGATGCCCAATCAACCATCCTTCACCCAGTAGTGTGTATTGAAAACTTGTTTCTCGAGTCTCGAAGTCTTGAGGTCTTGAAGATGTAGGACTTGAAGATGCCTTCATGAAGTTGTCGTCTTGACGTAGAGTCCTCCTTCTCACACCACTCACGAACACTCATACCAAACCCTGTCTACTTTAGCATAACATAAAAATAACTAATGTTCCTGGGGCTTTAGTAACAAGTAGTGGGTTCCTACCTCATGCATTCTACTCAATTAAAAGAATTTCAATAGCACTACTGGAGGGATTTGTTGAATGATATCACTACATGCAATAAAACATAGGTATGAACAAAATGGTCAAACTGAACTTGCCTGTACTGTTGAAGAAGAATAATATCGCTCTTAGAAATAACTAGATAAACTATTCTTCACTCTCCGGGGAAAATCTATATAATCAAACATTGCATTCATATAAGAAATCATACTAGCAATCAATATTAACAGTCAACAAGTAATACAAAACCAAACACAAAAGGGTTGATGAAGGAAATACTTAAGACAAAAGTTAAAATCAACAAAACTTCATCAAAATCAACCAGAAGGGGTTTTCTCTACAGTTAAATCCTATTTTCAAAGGTAAAACACAAAAACAAAGTAAAATATAACAAAATTATTTTAGTAAATATTTTTACTAGTAAAAAGAATTACTTTTGAAGAACAAGTAAGAACTATGAAAACAACACACTAAACACCATAAGTTAACAACAAGTAAAAACAATAAAATTTTAAAATAACAGAAAACAAAATATATAAAAACTAAGTTAACAGAAAGTAAAACTTATAAAACAATTTATGAAAATAATTTCAAATAGGAAATCCAACTAGCAAGGAAATCAATTTGCAAGTTATTATGAAACTAGAATTGATTTCATGCTATAAAAATAATAAATGACATAAAATAAACTTGGTTGAAAATACTACTGCTAACTACCAGAAAACAAAGTAGAATTTATCAACTAATATAAAATAAAAAATAAATTAACAATTTAAAACAAAAGAAATATAAATAAACCTAAAAAAACTAAAACAGAATCTGTTTTGATGAAAAATACTAATTTAAATTATTCTAAAACTTCCCAAGTTCTATCTACTTATAACTAATGTCACTAGTGACAAGTAGCAAAAATAATCAAATCAAAATAAAATTTTAAACTCAAGATATTCAGAAAATAAGATTTGAATCAAATCTGTTTGAATTAAATTTTAAATTATTCAAATATGGTCAAACTTTATATCTACAGAAAATAGATAAAATTTGTGACACAATGCAAAAAGAATCAAATTAAAACAATTAAAAACATAAAAGATATGAAGAAAACAAAATCAGAAACTATTCTGTTTTTAAAACAAAAATGGAAAAATGGAAAATTCTAACTAACGGATAGAGGTGACGTGGCTGCTTCTGATTGGCTGAAAGTGTGTGCGCATGGGTGCTAACGAGCAGACGGCCAATACTTAAGGAAAACGGTTCGGTCTAACTTAACTAAACAGAAAAATAATGGTCGGTTTATTTATCTAAACCGAAGGGGTATCCTATTCTAATCGTGGCCGTTGGGATGGGATCTAACGGAGGGAAGAACTCACCGGTGTGGAGGTCGACTCCGGCGAGGTCCGGCGATGTCCGAGGCGGCAAGATCGACGGGGACGTTGCTCCGGTGGTCCTCCGGCAACAGCGTCAGCACCAGGTGATGCGGACGGGTACGGCGACGAGGTAGGTGCCGTTAGCGGGGCTCGGGGATGACGGTGTCGATGACGGCGAGCTCGTGAGCGGCGAGGATCTTCGGGTGGTCATCGGGGAAAGGACTCCGGTGGGTGCGGGGGATGGGCGAGTGGATGAAGAGGTGCGCGCGAGCGAGGTGGAGAGGTTGGTGTGCTCGGGTAGCGAGGGGAGTGGCTAGGGCGAGCACGGGGTCGGCAATGGCGCGGCGGCCGTGGGTAACTCCGGCGAGCAATAGCCGCGAGAGGAGAGGGTCTGGGTCAGGGTTTTAGGGCGGAACGGGTCGAGGAGGGGCTGGAGTTTTATAGGCGGCCTCGTGGTTGTCCGAAAGGAAAGGGGAGAGGGAGATCCGGTCGGTGATCTCGCCGGCGAGAGAGAAAGGAAAGGGGAGAGGGAAAGGAAGGTGCTGACCGTGACGGGATTTGGTCGGGCAATGGGGTCCACGCGTCAGAGAGAGGGAGAGAAAGGAAAGAGGAGCGGGCGGCCGATCTGGAGGGATTCAGATCTGGCTAATAAAGACGTGGGTCGATTCTTTCCTAATGGGCTCGATACGTTTCCTATTAAAGGGATTTGTTTCCTTTTATGAATTTACAGAGAAAGGAAACTAATTTATGGCAATCAAAAAATTTCCGAAAAATGAAGATTTATATATTAAATTGACCAGGGGAATAAATGCAATTAATGAACATTTTTCCATGGCCAAAATAAATACTTTTCAAAAAAATTATTTTCAGAAAATGCCTAAATTGATTTTAATTCCTTTTGCAAATAATTTTCAAATGACCCCATGGGTTCTAGGGTTCAAATATTTCTCAAAAATACCCTGGTGTGGAGTGTCATGTTACTCCTCTCAAAATCTTGTCAAGGGTATTTGAATTCTTTCAAACTTCAAATTGGAAATTCAAATATGAAAGGAAATTCATATCAGGAAATTTTCAAATAGTTTTCAAATTCACTTTTCAAATCCTTTTATATTGAAGAAGTCATATCATCTTCTCTCACTGATTTGAAATGGAATTGAATTGGAAATCAAACACAAAGGGGAAAGTCATTTTATTCCCTCTCATTCAAAAGTTTTCAAGAAGTTTCAAATTTTCACTCAATTTCAATCACTCAATCAAACAAACAATCATTCTAGTATTTATTATAACATTCCAAAATTTGGGATGTTACAAACCTACCACACTTAAAATGAATCTCATCCTCGAGATTCGAAAGGGCTTGAAAGAAAAGGTTAGGATTTGGGGTCTTCTAACAATTCCATTGACCAAAGGGTGTGGGGTCTACCACACTTAAACTAAGAGTTACCGATCCCTCAAAAGTGATGACAGTCCTCTGGGTGCATCTGTCTCTTCACATTCTTTATGATAGCTCTTTCGATGAGGCTCTTCCATTTAATCAAAATCTTGGTATCTCATAATAAATTGTATTTCCTCCGATACTGGGTCTTCTTAACTCATAGGTCTCATGATCATTCTAAATAACCTATCGAAGATCTCATGGTGGTCTACCATTTGTGGTTATCCTGTAGTGAAATGGGTCTTGGCTTCATTCCTCACCGTAAAATTCCTACGTGTGATAGCAGCTGTCCGGTACAAGGGGTTTTTCTTCATACCATTCTAAGGCTTAAACAAACAGCTTCAAAGAACGATGTCTCTTTACTATGGGTAAGTCACTCAGATTTACCATTCCGAATAGCAAGAGAAATTATAAGAGTAAGTCGTCATGGTGATCAATCCATGCCGCACTGAAATCATTACCTTGTATAAGGTTTAGTGAATCTCGTATTCTAACACTAGGGCTTCCTCACAAGCGTTGCAGAAAATTTCTCTTGTCAACGAACGAAGTTCGGATAAATCCATTGATTCTGCAAGCTGAACAAACATCTATCGTTTCATCACACCCCTTAGGTTTTCGTATACTCCTAAGAAAACGTTTGCTGATCCAATCACCTTCTTGCTTCAAGATCTTGGGGTAACCTTTATGAAACTGTGAGATCCATCCTTGATACACGTTCTATTCCTTGAATATGTTTTTCCTTTCCATTGGTCTGTTTACCAATAGAAGTTTTTGGTTCATCATGTTCAAATCCAAGGTATACTATTTCAGGTGTTGCCATCCACATAGTTTGGCATGGTCCAGCATCACTCCCAACTTTATTCATTTATCCCTCCTTGGAGATATTTTAATACCACTGGAACTTTGCGATGTGCTCCTTGAAATCATCCATATTTTGCTTGACCAGGGTGGACATGAGCTTCATCTCCATCATCTCCGTATGCACCTCATGTAGGTATCCCTGAGTATGACGGAGTCTTGCTTCAAGTATTTCTCCAATCCGACGTATGGCTTCCATGGCAACATCACGAACAGCGTCAAAGAAAGTTGCTCGTGGTACACGAGATATGTAAAAGTATTGTCCCATAGTCTTTGGGCAAACTCCTTTCACACGGTGGAGGTGTACCTCCACATACTAGAGTTCCACTCCATTTTCCATGAATGGGTAGCCCTTGTAGACTGCATCTCCTTCAAGATGGATGTGCTTCATCGTATCCTTCAGGATCCTTGGGTATTCATGATCATTAGTCAGGGTGAGGGTCGTCTACGGGCCCTTGAGAAAAGACTCATAAAGGGTGGTCATCTGTAGGTGTCAGAAAGGGGTACTCACAATAACATATGTTCATTCTTGGGTAAGCATCCATATCATCCAAAACAAGCTTCTAATTCACTTCCCAACATCTTAGAGAGTATTGTCATCCATAAAACAAATTGGGTTATCCATTTACCATATTCTATTATATCCTTGTACTTTAGCAAAATCCCAGTTTATGCATCAACAAATCATTTTCATCCAGGTTTTGAATCAATACTTCTACCTCCAGCTGGGTCATTGGTCCAGAGAATTCAAGTCTAGCTTCATTCACCGTCGATTGGGTTCAAGGGGTTTGGGGATGGGATGGGTAAGAGAAAGAGACAGAGAGAAGGGATACAAACAACTCAAAGACACAAAACATCAAACTCAAGTCCACACATTCATAAAGTTCAATCAAACTATAGTATCGCCCCCACATAAGGTTGGTATGGTCGATCACTCAAATCATAAAAACGTTTATCCTTATTCTCTCATGGTGGGGCTACTACTAAGCTAGTCTATATCATGTCTTCGTCTTCAGTGGGCTTCTTCTGGTCATGCTTGATATTGTCAAGTTCTTCCACCAGATTTTCCCTGCCTGTGTCGTCCCTGTAGTTCCAGGAGTTGGTTCTTGAGCTTCTGAATTTCAACGTCTCTAGCATGAGCTAGGGCCTGACTGTTCTTCAAGTCTTGACGAAGCTTTTGAATCTCGGGATCAAGTTTCTTCAGATTGACTACCTTCAGCTTCTCAGCCTTGAGGCTCTCACGAAGTGCTTCATTCTCAAATAACTCTGAGAGAAGGTCCATTTGAAGGTTCTTGATGTAGCGCTCCAGTTCTTGATTGTACACAAGTACGGGTGAAAATTTCATCTTCTGTTCGTCGGTCAGGTCGATGAGTGCTCCATCAGGCTTCTGCCATCCAAGCCTTCCAAAGTAGTGGTTGCACAACTCAGCACGATGACAATAGCTCAAACGTGCGATGGCATCATGGACAGCAGTGTTCATGCCCATCTCACATTCATGGCTCAATGTGCCATAGTTGATGTCTTCGGTCTTGGGGTCTTCTTCACATCCAAAAACCTTAGTTTTGATGCACCAGAATCTAGACTTCCTCTTAGTTGCCTTGATCTCAGGTTTCGGCAGCTTCACCATCTGCACTAGCTCCATGAGGAATGAGCCTCCGAGAACATCTTCATAGTCCTCTCTTTTGTTCAGGGTGTAGTTCTCCATATATAGTTTGAAACAGGGAGGGTTCAGTAAAAGAATTTAGAAGTTACGAGAGTAGTGAAAACAAAAGTTGTTCCTATCAAGGTCTTCCTATTTCTAATCCATTTCCTAGGGTCACATCCTACAGTCAACATGTGCTCTGATACCATTTCTGTAGCGACCCGACTCAAAATGAGTCAAGCCTTTGTGTGTTTTGTGCCATCCCTGTATCAGTATGTTGGCACACACAGTACATATATCAAAGTGCAATCACATGTAATTAACATAAAACTGATATATACCTCAAAAATCTCAGCGGAAACAGTCAATGGGAGTGGAGTCCCAATAACACCAACGGCAAGTTAAGTGTAGACCGTAACCCTGAATCGTACTCTTACTCGTCGAAGAAGAGTATCTCCAACATGAGACGTTGCAGCCGTGTAGGTCAGTACATTGAATGTACCAGCAAGATCACCATAGTAGAGCAAAACATAAAAACAATTCTATATGCAGTAAGGCTTTGTGGCTCTGTGTCTGAGTTTTTTTGCATAAAAGCTGATTTTATTTCTTTTCCTACAACAAAGGAATATCAGGAATTTTTGCTATAGAATTACCTAACATGAAATGGTTTCGCCAACCGATGTCTTAATGCCCACAAGTATCATAAGTTGCCCATAATTAATTATCAGTCTAGTGTTGAGAGTTCAGACATAGATCCACGTCTAGAAGCTCAATTTGTCCGTAACTGGGGACACGGCTAATCGATTAGGTTTAACTCTTCAGAGTGTTGTGTGCTTTACCCACAAGATTCGTTCCCTCCTGGTAAGTCCTCGCACTGCCGGGTGTTTGAGAACAGGATGAACGAAACATGGTCTTTCAGAGTGTTTCCCTGACTACTGTCAATGCCCATCCATTCCTAACGTCGACTACATCTCGCAGCATTGCCCAGTCAGAGTCACAACAAAGATCAACCAAGCCAGAGCCCATAATGACTTGTGGCTACATAGGTAAGCTTCCGGGCATGAAGTATTCATCCGTCTCTTGGAGTCTGGGTGAAGCTTTCCGCAAGATGTCATGGCGCTTCTCCATGCATCCCGGCCATCCACTGGTTACTCCAGGGATGCCCAATCAACCATCCTTCACCCAGTAGTGTGTATTGAAAACTTGTTTCTCGAGTCTTGAAGTCTTGAGGTCTTGAAGATGTAGGACTTGAAGATGCCTTCATGAAGTTGCCGTCTTGACGTAGAGTCCTCCTTCTCACACCACTCATGAACACTCATACCAAACCCCGTCTACTTTAGCATAGCATAAAAATAACTAACGTTCCCGGGGCTTTAGTAACAAGTAGTGGCTAACTACCTCATGCATTCTACTCAATTACAAGAATTTCAATATCACTACTAGAGGGATTTGTTGAATCATATCACTACATGCAATAAAACATAGGTATGAACAAAATGGTCAAAGTGAACTTGCCTGTACTGTTGATGAAGAATAATATCGCTCTCAGAAATAACTTGATAAACTATTCGTCACTCTCCGGGAAGTTATAAAAACTAAGTTAACAGAAAGTAAAACTTATAAAATAATTTATGAAAATAATTTCAAATAGGAAATCCAACTAGCAAGGAAATCAATTTGCAAGTTATTATGAAACTAGAATTGATTTCATGCTATAAAAATAATAAATGACATAAAACAAACTTGGTTGAAAATACTACTGCTAACTAACAGAAAACAAAGTAGAATTTATCAACTAATATAAAATATAACATAAATTAACAATTTAAAACAAAAGAAATATAAATAAACCTAAAAAAACTAAAACAGAATCTGTTTTGATGAAAATACTAATTTAAATTATTCTAAAAGTTTCCAAGATCTATCTACTTATAACTAAGGTCACTAGTGACAAGTAGCAAAAAGAATCAACTCAAAATAAAATTTTAAACTCAAGATATTCAGAAAATAAGATTTGAATCAAATCTGTTTGAATTAAATTTAATTTATTCAAATATGGTCAAACTTTATATCTACGGAAACTACATAACATTTGCGACACAATGCAAAAAGAATCAAATTAAAACAATTAAAGACATAAAAGATATGAAGAAAACAAAATCAGAAACTATTCTGTTTTTAAAACAAAAACAGAAAAATGGAAAATTCTAACTAACGGATAGAGGTGACGTGGCGGCTTCTGATTGGCTGAAAGTGTGTGCGTGTGGGTGCTAACGAGCGGACGGCTGATACTTAAGGAAAACGGTTCGTTCTAACTTAACTAAACATAAAAAAACGGTTGGTTTATTTATCTAAACCGAAGGGGTATCCTATTCTAATCATGGCCGTTGGGATGGGATCTAACGGAGGGAAGAACTCACCGGTGTGGAGGTCGACTCCGGCGAGGTTCGGTGATGTCCGAGGCGGCGAGGTCGACGGGGACGTTGCTTCGGTGGTCCTCCGATGACGGCGTCAGCACAAGGTGATGCGGACGAGCACGAGGACGAGGTAGGTGGCGTCAGTGCGGCTCGGGGACGATGGTGTCGACGACGGCGAGCTCGTGAGCAGCGAGGATCTTCGGGTGGTTGTCGGGGAAAGGTCTCTGGTGGTTGCAGGGCATGGGCGAGTGGATGGAGAGGTGCGCGCGAGCGAGGTGGAGAGGTTGGTGTGCTCGGGTAGCGAGGGGAGTGGCTAGGGCGAGCACGGGGTCGGCAATGGCGCGGCGGCCGTGGGTAACTCCGGCGAGCAATAGTTGCGAGAGGAGAGGGTTGGAGTCAGGGTTTTAGGACGGAACGGGTCGAGGAGGGGCTGGGGTTTTATAGGCGGCCTCGTGGTCATCCGAAAGGAAAGGGGAGAGGGAGATCCGGTCGGTGATCTCGCGGGCGAGAGAGAAAGGAAAGGGGGCAGGGAAAGGAAGGTGGTGACCGCGACGGGATTTGGTCGGGCAGTGGGGTCCACGCATCAGAGAGAGGGAGAGAAAGGAAAGAGGAGCGGGCGGCTGATCCGGAGGGATTCAGATCTGGCTAATAAAGACGTGGGCCGATTCTTTCCTAATGGGCTCGGTACGTTTCCTATTAAAGGGATTTGTTTCCTTTTGTCAATTTACAGAGAAAGGAAACTACTTTATGGCAATCAAAACATTTCCGAAAAATAAAGATTTATATATTAAATTGACCAGGGGAATAAATGCAATTTAATGAACATTTTTCCACGGCCAATTAAATACGTTTAGAAAAATTATTTTCAGAAAATGCCTAAATTGATTTTAATTCCTTTTGCAAATAATTTTCAAATGACCCCATGGGTTTTAGGGTTCAAATATTTATCAAAAATACCTTGGTGTGGAGTGTCATGTTACTCCTCTCAAAATCTTGTCAAGGGTATTTGAATTCTTTCAAACTTCAAATTGGAAATTCAAATATGAAAGGAGATTCATATCAGGAAATTTTCAAATAGTTTTCAAATTCACTTTTCAAATCCTTTTATATTGAGGAAGTCATATCATCTTCTCTCACTGATTTGAAATGGAATTGAATTTGAAATCAAACACAAAGGGGAAAGTCATTTTATTCCCTCTCATTGAAAAGTTTTCAAAAAGTTTCAAATTTTCACTCAATTTCAATCACTCAATCAAACAAACAATTATTCTAGTATTTATTATAACATTCCAAAATTTGGGATGTTACACTCTCATACATGGACGTATAGCCTGCATACGTGGCCTGCAGCACGACATAGGCCCACCTGTAAGTGGCTGGAAGCGTCTTTCTTGCAAATAACTTCTTTGCATTTTATTTATTCATGTACAATATCTGCCAATTATAATAAAATGAAAGATATGTTGTTGTTATGGATCGAACACACAATCCACCACTAGCCACGTACCATGGATAACCACCACACCAAAGCAGTTTGACATTTAATTTGCTCAATTGTACTTTATATCTACTATATGAAGACCGTACAAAATAAAATCTAAATCCAAACGGAGAATGGGGAGCCCCATAGTTGGAACCTTTGTCCTGCTAGTCGCTCGCAGCTCGCTGCGTGTTCATGGGCTCACCACGCGACCATGATGACACTTAGTACTTCCTTCATTTTTTTAGCATGTACACTAAAGGAATCAGGCACTTTGCCGTCAGCCATCTCGGACGGCAAAGGCATGCATCCCGGACGGCAAAGGCTTTGCGGTCCACCAGCAAATGGCCAACTGTCCGGCTGAATAAGCCATGGTAAAGGGCGTTTTGCCATCTACTGGCGGATGGAAAAGACCTTTGCATCTTTGCCATCTGCCAACGAACGGCAAAGGGCATGGACGGCACACGTGGCAACTCACGTCCGTTAAGGGCTTAACGGCGTGCTTTGTCGTCTGCCAGCGCACGGCAAAGCACCTGTTTCTTTGCCGGCCTAGGTGGGTTCTTTGTCGTCCGCAGGCAGACGGTAAAGAACTAAGGTCTTTGCCATCTGCCAGTGGACGGCAAAGAACCCACCTAGGCCAACCTAGTGCTACCCCAAGTTGCACAGGTAGCTGCCATGTGACAGCTTTGCTGTCTGCTAGCTGATGGCAAAGACCTTTCTCGTCCTCTAGCAAACGGCAAAGTGGCTATATAGCCCCTATTTTTTTTGTTTTTTCTTAAAATCATTCAATTTGACAGAATTTCACATATATATCTAACATATCAGCAATACAAGTTTCCAACAAGCATACCAACAATTAGTTTCAACAAGCATACCAACAATAAGTTCCAACAACATATCCAACATACAAGTTTCCAACAACATATCCAACATACAATGGTTTCCAACAACATATCCATACATACATATCCAAAACAAGTTTCCAACAAGTTTCCATAAACAAAAAGGAAGCACAAGTAGAAGAGTACACTCCATCAATGCAAGCTTCCTCATCTATAGCAAATCTGCAACTTAGGAAAGATGAAAGTTAGAAGAAGAAGAAGACTAGCTAGAAAGAAAACGAAGAAAAAGAAGAAGAAGAAGAATTTATCTTCTCTTTCTTTTTCTCCACTCCTCTCCTCTTCTCCAAGGTAGTAATGCCATTTTCTAGCTAACTAAGCATATCAAGTCATTTTGGAGGAAAAAAATGCTAAGTATAGGTCATTTTATAGCTATCCTAGGTAGAATATATCATTTTGGAGGTAAGTAAGGTTATTACGTCATTTTGAGGAAAATAAGCTAAGTATACGTCATTTTGGAGCTAAACCAAGGTTATTATGCAAAAAAATTTAGCTAAGTGAGCTAATTATGTCATAAATGAACTAGCTAAGCTAATTATAGATCATTATTGAGCTATCCTAGGTTGTTATGCCATTTTGTACCTAAGTGAGCTAATTATGTCATAAATGAACTAGCTAAGCTAGCTATAGATCATTATTGAGCTATCCTAGGTAGTTATGCCATTTTCTAGCTAACTAAGCATATCAAGTCATTTTGGAGGAAAAAATGCTAAGTATAGGTCATTTTATAGCTATCCTAGGTAGAATATATCATTTTGGAGGTAAGTAAGGTTATTATTTCATTTTTGAGGAAAATAAGCTAATTATAGGTCATTTTGGAGCTAAGTAGGTCATTTCTTAAGCTAAGTATGCATTTGTTAATGAAAACACTTGGGAAAACTTACCATCATCACGAAGGTGAAGGACCGGTAGGATTAGCGCCTGGGTGAGACGTAGAAGGACTGGTCGGGGTTGCGGCAGACGCAGAAGGATCGGCTGATGCTTGTCGGGAGGCACATTGCACCAAAGATCATTTGCAATGTGTCCTTAGCATGATGCAACTCAAATGTGAATACTAGTAACTAATGACCATTCAAATGAAACTCACCCTGGGTGCTATAGCAATATGGGGCATCGACCGAGGGGTCTGACCATTGTTCTGGCACATGGTCTGCACATTTTGTTTTCACGAGTCATTCATATTAGTTAGTGATGAAATGAACATTACGTGCATGATTTGGCTAATATGCAGGAGAAACTTACCACGAGGAGCTCGTAAAGGGCCCGGTGAGACGTGTCGTTCCGGTTCCTCTCCTCCTCCAATAGCCTAGCCGTCCTCTCCTCCATGTCCCTCTCCCTCTGTGTCGCCTGCCTGTTTGCCTCCGCCAGAAGCTCCTGGGCCCTAGCCTCAATTGCGAGCTCCATTGGCCGTGGACTAGGCCTTATCTCGGGACCGGAGCTCGTCTGGCGCTTCTTGATCTCCGGGAGAGTTCTAGGACAACGTATCAATCCATCCCCAATGGCTATCGAGTCATGCGGGCTCCCGCCACCAGATATCATCACGATCTCTGGATCAAAAGGACTCTAGCTCGGGTTGAAGTCCTCCCCTTTCCTCGCCTTCCCCTCATCTCTATACCTCATGAGCTTGTTGTGGGAGGAGATGTTGCTGAAGCTCTCTGGATGATCGAGGTCATCCTCAGAGAATGCCTTGGCCTTCTTGTACAAGGCAGTATGGGCCATGGCATAGAGGTCGAACAGAGGTGGCACCTCCTTCTTGTTTTCTCGCGCCTAAAAGAGAGGAACAAAATATTAGTTAAGGTCTCAAGCTTGCATGAAGAATGAAATTGCATGGATCATGAAGCAAACCAAATACCCAGTTATCCCCGATCTCAAACAGGTTGAAGCTCCGTTTATGGTGTGGCACACCTCTCATTTGGGCCCTCTTATCCTTGGCCTTGTTGTGTTTGGCTAGCCATTCGGGAGAGAACCACTCATCCACCAATGCCTCCCAATAGTCCATCCTATCCGCACACCATCTCGGGGGCACCTAAGTTAGACAAGAGAAATTTCAGCGCTACGCGCATGAATCAAATCAAATAAACTAAGTACAAGGCCTTAAGAATAGATAATTACCTTCATTAACTTCTCCTTACTTAGATAATTTTTGCGGCACTTCTTCTTGGCCCTCTTAATGTTAGTCGAGGCGTAGTAGTTTCGAATAGCCTGCACCCGAACCTCATGTCGTAAGTTCTGAAGTAGGCGCTTGCACTCGGCTTCGAGAACAATAGCCGCTTTCACCTCGTCTTCCTCAAGACACCTGTAGAAGGTATGCAATCAAACAAGACAACACTAATTAGTACAATCACTAGGTGTTGTTGATTTTTAATTTTGTAAAGGAGAAATTACCCAAAAGCAACGGATCACAATGTCAGCCACCGTATCGCACAAGACACCGTTAACCATCTCCTCCGGCGGGGCCGGGGCAGCCATGTTCAGCTCACAGGTCAGTGCTACCTGTGGACCCTCACCCTCACCAGGCAAGTGGACCTTCCCCGGGAAGTGGTGCCGGAGAAGCACACCAAGGACCTGGTTGGGCCTGCGGACACCACGCTCGTATTTCCGACCCCTGCAGTATGACAAAGCCAACACATTAGATATTAATTTGAAGAAACATGAAGGCAAAAGGTTAAAAAAGAGTAAATGCACTTACTTCTCCGCATTAGGCGCAATCAACCATCTCTGCTCGCGGGTCGTAGGCACGGGTGGGAGCTTTGTACAACCATGCTGGTAGACCTTCTTGCCCTCCTGAACCAGCTCGCCCTCACTATAGATGTCCTCAGACAAGTCGTCCTCGCCACTATCAGCATGGCCACTAGCCTCCGGAGTCACGTGGGACGAAGATTCTGGGACCCGAGTCTCCTGGGACGAAGACTCTAGGCCGGAGTCTCCCGGGACGAAGGCTCTGTGACCCGAGGCTCGTCGACCCAAGGCTCATGGACCAGAGTCCAAGACAGGTCCAAGTCAGACGGGTCCACCTAAGATGGAGCACTCCTGTGGTCGGGAGAATCAGCTGGGGGTGGCGGCGAGGAAGGCGCAGCAGCCTTCGTACCTCTAGCACCTCTCTTCGTCTTCCCCCGCCCTCTCCCGGTCGAAGAAGAAGCGCCCGCCGATGTCTGCATGCAGTGTACCAGCGCTCTACGGAGTTGCTGGGGTGGAATAATAGCACCCCTCCCAGCACGCGTCGAGGAAGGAGGCTCAGAGCACTCTCGACCCGAGCCCACCATCTGCCAACACCTACAATGACAAAGAGTGAACAAAATTAGTTCGATCAACATAAAATAATTGAAACCTAATAACATGAACTAATTAATAATATACATGTACATAAGAATAATTGAATACCTCACATTACTAATATTAATCTTCATCATCTATATATGCTCCAGGATCAATAAATGCATAATCATCATCACTATCAGTGATGACGTGCTCATCAACATCATCAATAAATGCATCAACATATGGAAGGCCTCTATGTAACCGGTCAAACATTGTCAGGTCATCCGCAGCAGTAACCTCTTCTTCCGTCTCTTCTTGTTCCGGCTTAGGGGTGAAGTCAGGTTCACTGTCGTTGTCGATGTCAATGTTCTGGGGTGAAATAGAGTGGTTCTTGAAACCTTTTTTGGAAACACGTGTTTCTTGGAAGAATTCTCCTTCATATGTGTCTGGGTTAATGTGAGGTTCATAATCATCTTCATTGAGGGGAGGTGGTCTAAAATGTGGCGGCACATCATAAACGACATCCCAACCTTTCAAATTTGGATCCGTTTGGTAGGCCCACGGTAGTTAGAAAACTTGGGTCGCATGTTGAGCCGTAATATAGACATCGGGAACATCTAAATGGGTGTTTTGTTTGACTTCCACTAGCCCTATATGTCCATGAGTTCTTCTAGTCTCCTTCGGTTGGAACCAATAACATTTGAAGACTACGACGTTTGGTGGGTTTTCACCAAAGAATGTAAGTGCATAAATTGCTTCAACTCTTTTATAATACTCGACCCCTCCTTCACCGACAACGGAGACACAACAATTTGTAGACTTTTGGTCGCCCATAGATAGCTCTTTGCCAAAAGTACGAAAGCGATACCCGTTGATGTCGTATTTGTCAAATGAACGGACCTTATAGTCAAACCCATTAGCGACTTGTCTCAATTCGGAGTCCATAGACTCTGCATTAGCCTAGAAGTTTAATATGAAAGGATTGTTGCATTAGCCGCAAACTAGGTGAAGAAATGACATCGTCTAATTAATGGAAATTACCGTTTGCTTGAACCAAGACATGAAACCGGGATAGCTGCCTCCATGGTTTGCCAGAAGCTCATACTCTTCGATGGAATCCTTTTGGATCACCGCTGCATTCGAGAATTTGGCGATGTATCGACTGTATCACATATCCAGGAATAAGAGCATTTAAATGGAATTAGAAGTTGTGAAACAATGTACCGAGAACTTACTCGATGTACGGCCGCACTTCTGTTAGGTTGTTGAAGATATACAATGAAATGGTCCGCCATTCTTCGACATCCAATGCTATTGATTTCGAAGCACCGTCTGGTGCGAGCTTCCCTTTGAATAGGACGAGGTTGGATCGACCTTTTTCATAGTCGCCATCATTGTACCAAGGCTTCGGATTATGCAAATGACGATTCTTGGCTTTGTAGTGTGTTGTCACGAAGTTTGCCGCCGCCTCAGTAATGAATGCCTCGGCCATCGATGCTTCAACTCTACAGTTATTTTTACATTTTGCTCGAAGTGTCTTCTGCATCCTCTCAGTTGCGAAGCACCAACGATTTTGCACACCCCCCCCCCCCAATCTTGCCTCGGTCAGGAGATGCAAATTCAAATGCTGCATTGGATTAAAGAAGCCCAGTGGAAAGATCTTTTCTAACTTGCAGATCAACTCCGGCGCCAACTCTTCCAGTTCGTCTAGCACGTCAGGCGATACTTCTTTCGCACAAAGAGCATGGAAGAAATAGCTCAGCTCTGCCAATACTAGCCATTCATCCTCAGGGATAAAGCCACGCAACATCACCGACATTACCCGCTCAAGCCATACGTGCCAATCATGACTCTTGAGACCAAATATTTTCAATTTGTCAAGACTCGCTCCCCTCTTTAGATTCGCTGCATACCCATCGGGGAACATCAACTGAATTTTCACCCACAAGATCATTTCCCTCATAGCTGGCCTTCCAAGATTGAACCATGCCTTTGGCTTCCTCCAGTTCTTCTTTCCTTTAGGTTGTCGAATGTTTTGTAACGGTCTATCACATAGAGCCTCCTGGTCAACTCTAGCCTTAGGATTATCCTTCCACTTCCCCTCTATGTCGAACAATGTACCAAAGAGGGCCTCCACGATATTCTTTTCAGTGTGCATCACATCGATGTTGTGTGGGCAAAGGAGGTCTTTAAAGTAAGGAAGATCCCACAAACATATCTTGTGAGTCCAGGCATGTTCCGTATTATACCCTTTGAAATACCCTAGACGATCCGGATCCGTCTCGAGAGCGTTTATCTGATCCAGGATCTGTTGGACTGTCAACACAGGTGGTGCAGTCTTTTTGAATACTCTACCTTTGATGAAATTCTTCTTGTCTTTTCGGAACTTATGGTCAGGATCCAGGAACTGTCTATGCATGTCGAAGCAAGAAAACTTGCGACCCGCCTCCAGCCAACGGAACTCAAGAGCTGCCTTGCATGTGGGGCACAGGAACCTTCCATGCACACACTAGCCAACGAATAGCGCATACGCCGGCAAGTCATGCGAGGAGTACATGTACCACACATGCATTTTGAAGTTCTTTTTGGTAGCGGCGTCGTATGTCTTGATCCCATTATCCCAGGCTTCTTGCAATTCATCCTTAAGCGGCTGCATGTACACATTCATATTCTTCCCTGGAAATTTGAGCCCTGGAATTATCAACGTCAGAAAATGTTCTTTCTTTTCATAATCTCTCCGGGGGAGATTGAGTGGAATGAAAAATACAAGCCAACAATTGTATTGTGCTGTCGTCATACCATACACATTGAACCCATCCATGCTGATGGCAACTTGAGGATGCCTTGGATCTGCCGCTTTATCCTTATGTAATGCATCGAAGTGCTTCCACGCAAAAGCATCTAAAGTGTGTCCCAACATCGGATTCCCATCTGCATCTAGTTCTGTTCTTTTGCCCAATTTATGCCACGTCATCTGTCTGGCCGTCTCTTCGACCATGAAAAGACGTTGAAGTCTTGGTATGATTGGCAGATACCGAAGAACATTAATGGGGATTTTGGTTTGAATCTTCTCACCCATACCGTTGTCTACCAGTACATACCTGGAAGCATTGCAAATGGGGCAATAGTTCAAGCCCGCATACTCAAGCCTAAATAAGGCACATCCATTCTCACAGGCATCTATCTTCTCATGGGGCATCTTAAGCGCATGTCGGATTTTGTCCGACTGGTACAAGTTTGCTGGCAATACATGGCCTTTGGGTAGAAAGCGTCCAAATATCGTCATCATCGCATTGTAGCATTCTCTGCCCAGGTTGAACTGAGCCTTTAGAGCCATTACTTGCGCGATGGCATCCAGCTGACAAAGCTTAGTGTGTTGGTGAAGAGGACATTTTGAAGACTCCAACATTTCATAAAAGGCCTTTGCAGATTCCTCCATCTCATCGTCCGAATCCTGAGAATCATCAAAGTCTTGCACCATATCTTCGATCTAGGTAAAATGCTCGTCGGTGCGATGACGAACCACCTCAGCTTTGGCATGTTTGGCAGACTCACCATGAAATGTCCATGCCGTATAATTAGGCGTAAAATCCCACTTCTGCAGGTGTTTGATCATTTCAAACTCTGACTTCTTCTTAAAGTTGTCGCAATCGACACAAGGGCACCAGGTTGTTTTCTGTCCATTTGCAAATGCGACTCTCACAAACTCCTTGGTTTTTGTTATACATTCACGGGTAATGTGTTTCTGACTAGTGTAACCGGTGTACATCCACCCACGATCACTCATCTTGCCTAGCTACTGGACACACAAAAAATATATACATAATTCAGCAAACCATATTCATCAGTTAATAGAGTTTGTCAGTTTCATTACGTCGATACAACCTAGACGCTAGTAGGTAAAGATAGGTCCTAATCCCACCCAAATATGTGTAGATTAGGTTCGTTTTCCCATGCTCCGTTCTGGACCCGATGCACAATTTCGTCAGCACCTCCCCGTTGTTCTCCTGATACACGTCTCGGCAATAAGCAGAGAGGATGTGTACCCGGAGAACAACAGGGAGGCACTGGCGAAATTCTGCATCGGATCCGGAGCAGAGCATATGGGAAAACGAACCCAATCTACACATACTCGGGCTGTCCATGGATAACGTTGGACAATTCGAAAGAATCACGGTTATAAATATGCTAATGAATGCATATTTATAGATGTAACCCTTTTGAATGGGAGACGCATAGTGGTCACGCATACTGATGATTGAAGACACCTATAACTAGCAAGTTTCATCGGCACGAAGACCGGAACAGAGGAAATGAAGGGGGCAGGAGGAGATGTCATTTGTGCTCACCCACGAACGTAGGGGCGGAGCTCGTCGAACGCATGGGGAGGTCATCGAACACCAAACCCTTACAGCGACGAAACAACTGCACATTTAAATCCACCTGATCAACATAAATATGATGTTCTGTATAACAAAATCGAAAAATATATGATCTAACTCATAATTCACAAATATATGACCCATCGGCCTCTGGAAGGCCGAAGAGCACCTTTTTCAGGATTGAGGTGTCAAGGGTGTCGTGTTGGGGTCGGCGTGTCGAGGGTGTCATGTCGGGGTAGGGGTGCTGTGTCGGGGTCTGGGGTGCCGTGTCGGGGTGTCGGGGTGTCGTGTCGGGGGTCGGGGTGTCGGGGGTGTCGGGGGTCGGTGGCATTGGCGGTCGAGGCTCGATGGTGTTGGTGGTCGGGGGTCGACGGTGTCGGTGATCGGGGGGCGATGGCGTCAGGGGTCGGGGGTCCGGGGCATCGGGGGTTGGTGTCGTCGGGGTCGGTGGCGTTGGAGGTTGGTGTTGGTGGCGTCGGGGATCAGGGGCTCTTCTCTTCTTCTTCTTCTTCTTCTTCTTCTTCTTCTTCTTCTTCTTCTCCTTCTTCTTCTTCTTCTTCTTCTTCTTCTTCTCTTCTCCTCATCTTCTTCTTCTTCTTCTTCTTCTTCTCCTTTTTGCATTAACCTAATAAACCTAAACTAACACTAACCTAATTAACACTAACCTAATAAACCTAAACTAAGACTAACCTAGCTAACACTAACCTAAACTAACACTAACCTAATTAACATTAACCTAATTAACACTAACCTAATAATATAATCTAAACCTAAACTAAAATAATAAAATAAAAAAGGGGAGGGGGAAGAGCTTACCAGAGGGGTGCGGACCAGGGGCATCGGGGAGGGTTGGGGGAGCGCCGGGGAGGGGCGGGGAGGGCCGTGGAGGGCGGCGGTGGCGGCCGGGCGGTAGGGATAGGGGCCCTCGAGCGCGTGGGAGCGGCTTATGGCAGGGCCGGAGGGGGCGCAGGGGGGCCAAAGGGCACCAGCGGGGCCGGTGGGGCGGCGGGCGGCGCTAGCAGGCGACGGGCGGCGTTGGCGACGCGGCAGACGCTTCCAGGGCGGTGGGGCGTAGGGGGGCCGGGCGCGCGGCGGAGGGGGCGACGCGGTGGCGGTGGCGTCGGGGAGCGGTGGGCCGATGGGGCGGTGGGGTGGTGGGGCGACGGGGCGGCAGCGCGCGTGCGGTGGGCAGTGGGGAGGAGAGCTAGGGAGAGAAACAGAGAGAGAGGCGGGCCGGGGTGGGGCACTGCCGTTAGTTAACCCCCCTCTTTGCCGTCCGCTAGGTTTGCCGTCCACTAGGTTTGCCGTCAGCTAGCGGACGGCAAAGAGGGGGCCGTCAGGTTAAGTTGCAAGCGGCTCGTCAGTGGGCCCCCCTCCCTCTTTGTTGTCCGCTAGCTGACGGCAAACCTCCTTTGTTGTCCGCTAGAAGACGGCAAAGAAGTGGCTGATGGCAAAGAGCTTCTTTGCCGTCAGCTAGCTCTTTGCCATCTGTTTTCTGCTAACTGATGGCAAAGAGCTTTTTTACCGTCCGCCAGCTGACGGCAAAGGACTGGCTGACGGCAAAGATGCTGTTTCCAGTAGTTATATATAAACTTTGATTCAAATCAGGCTTTGTAAAATTGGACTATCTTTATATTAAAAAATATAATATTTACAATATAAAATCAATATTATCATATGCATCACGAAATGTATTTTCATAGTATATAGTTTTAGTATTGTAGACGTTCATATTTTTTTATATAAATTTGGTCGAACTTTGTGCGGTTTAACTTTGACCAAATCCGGAGTAAAAAAACTAAGGGAGTACTATAGACCCAAACCTTTGTTGTTCGATATTCTTATTTCTTTATGTAAGAAAACAACTTATACTCTTTCACGAAAAAAACTTACATGCTGATGCATCATGTGTTTTCTTTATGTTGCTTTGCATTTACATTGTTCAGATATCCTTTAAGGCATTGAAATCTAAGTATACGCCTCGTCAATTAGCTAAAGATAGACTTGACTTTAGTTTCTTATAGATAATATAGATAAGAGTGACATGAGACATAGGAATTGACAACATTAATATTGTGTATCCTTTTCATTCATAAAGTACAACCTGGTTTTGTGGTTAGCCCGCCAATTCGGCCATGATGTCACAGGTTTGAACTTCGTTTCTCCCCTTTTTCATTTAGATTTTGAATTTAGTTTAATTTGTGCGGTCCAGCCTAGAACATATATAATAGGTATAGTTGGCAAGCGTGTCTAGTGGCTATCTATGAAAGTCTCTTACTGGTAGATCATGGGATCAAATATCACTAGCGCTACACTTATTTCATTTTATTTGAGCAGTTTTGAACATAAATAAATATACAATAAGTGGGTTATCTACAAAAAATGCTTCTAGCCGTTGACAGGTGGGCCTACACCATGCTGGCTCGCCATGTGTGCAGGCCATACGCCCAGATATAGTTGAAAGCACCGTATTTGCACGTTGGGACAAGTTGAGTGAGCATAATTCTGTATTTTACAAATTTTAGAACCAAACTGAACATCGAGCGCAAGTTCTATGACTTCCAATGATGTTACCTTTATTTTTATCATCTCTGAGCTAGTCACATGCGAAGGAAGAACCAAATAAAAGTTTGCAAAAACTGGATGGGCAGCTAATTGATAATGCAAAGGAGATGGAGGACTTGACCACGGACTTCTACAAGAATCTTTATTCATTCGAAGGGGTCCAAGAGATGGACCAAGTTCTAGAGACTGTACCTTGCAAGGTCACTCCAGCCACGAACGAATCTCTCATTGGCCCGTATACTCAGCTAGAGGTCAAACAAGCACTCTTCCAAATGTTTCCCATTAAAGCTCCTGGTCCAGATGGTCGACAGATTTCTTTCAGCTCCACTGGGATGTCTGTGGTGATGATGTCACCAAGGTGGTTCTCAGAATGGTTGACGGCTCTGAGTCCGTGGAGTGTATTAAAGAAACCATCTCGGTGTTGATCCCCAAGGTAAAAATCCTACATTGTTGACTCAATTCCGTTTGATCAATTTGTGTAATGTGCTTTATAAAATTGCATCCAAGGTGATATCCAACAGATTGAAGGTCATTTTCCAGAGATAATCTCAGAGGAACAGTTGGCTTTTGTCCCAGGTAAACTTATCGCGGACAATATAATAACTGCTGAACAGTGTAAAAAACATCAATCATGTCCTTTAAAACTTGATATGATGAAATCTTATGATAGGGTGGAGTGGACGTATCTCCGAGCAATCATGCTGAAGCTGGATTTTACTGAGAGTTGGGTAGAGATTGTCATGAGCCTGGTCAGCTTGGTGAAATTTTTAGTGATGCTTAGTGGGAAGAAACCATATGAGTTTAAACCTTCTAGAGGGATCCGACAAGGGGTCCTGATATCTCCATATTTGTTCTTGATTGTAGTAGAGGGCCTTTCGTGCCTCCTCAAATCCAGAAGAGAGCCATCAAACATGAGTGGGATACTTGTAGCCCCTTCGGCACTGCAAGTTAACCATCTCTTATTCGTAGATGACAGTCTGCTGTTTTTTAAGGCCAATAGTATGGGAGCTACCAAGGTGAACCGGGTGTTGGACATCTATAGTCAGGCCTCATGTTAGAGGATTAACTACTCTAAATCGTCTATCTTTTTAAATGAAGGAGTGCCACACACTGTTCGCAATGAGATTAAAGGTCTCCTCAATGTCCCCAATGAAACCATAATGAAAAATATTTAGGCATGCCGTCAGACATAGGGGGTTCAAATAATGGTGCTTTCAAGTATCTAAAGGACAGGCTCTGGAGCAAGATTCAAGGCTGGATCGAGCAAACACTGTCAACAACGGGGAAAGAAGTGCTTGTTAAGTCTGTAGTGCAGGCAGTGCCAGTTTATTCCATGACATGCTTCAAACTGATAGGAGGTCCATGTTAACATTTAAATATGTTGATTCGGAAGTTTTGGTGGGCGAGCAAGAACGGTCAGCGCAAACCACAATAGGTCTCGTGAAGGCGATGACTCAACCAAAAGGTATGGGAGGTCTTGGTTTCAAGGACTTTGAACTTTTTAATCTAGCCATGTTGGTGAGATATGCGGTATTTCTCCTTCCAAATCCCGACTCCTTGAGTGTAGGGTTTTTGAAGAGCATATACTACCCGAACACTACAATGTTGCATGCTTGTCTGGGCAATCATCCTAGCCAAATTTGGAGGGCGGTTATGGAAGGCATAGACATATTGAAGCAAGGCCTGATCAAGCGGATTGGCAATGGAGAGCCTACAAACATCTGGATCCACAGAGAGGAGATGATGAGTCCCTATGGGAGTTTGTCTCAGAATCCCCCCAATCTAGTCTCAATGCTCATCAATGCAACCTCAGCATCCTAGGACCGTTGGCGGTTGGAGCAAGTTTTCTTTCCTTTTGATGTTGCAAGGATAATGTCTATACCGTTGTGCACCATGCAAATATAGGACTTCTGGAGTTGGCACTATGAAAAGAATGACACCTTTTCGGTCAAGTCTACTTATATAATGCTTGTCACTAGTCGACAAAGGAGAGAAGCCTGGCTAGAAGGAACAGTCGAAGACTCGGGCGCTCACAGAGAGGAGGGGTCGTGGAAATCTTTGTGGAAAGTTCTAGTTCCAGGGAAAGACAAGATATTTTTGTGGAGACTATCAAAGCAATCCCTTTTGACAGAAGATGTCAGGTCGCATAGAAATATGTCGACTACGAGCTCATGTGGAATGTGCGGTTCCCTGGACTCATGGCGCCACTCTTTGCTGGAATGTACATCGTCAAGATGCTCGTGGGATCTAGTCGATGATGCTCTTGGACAGAATTTGGTTGCGACCAGCGAGCCGACGGCTAAGAAGTGGTTATTCGCTCTATTCAAGGTGATAGTGACCCCGTGGGCTATCTGTATGGCAGGACAAAAGGCAATACATGAGGGGATCTTCCAGTCTCCTACGGCAATTCAATCTTTCGTCTCAAGGTTCATCTCCGAACTCCAAATATTGCACATCAAAAACAAAGGGATCGCAGCGAAAGCTATTTGTTTGAAATATGCCCTAGAGGCAATAATAAATGGTTATTATTATATTTCCTTGTTCATGATAATTTTTTATTATCCATGCTATAATTGTATTGACTGGAAACACATTGCATGTGTGGATACATAGACAACACATTGTCCCTAGTATGCCTTTGGTAGACTAGCTCGTTGATCAAAGATGGTCAAGGTTTCCTAGCCATTGACATGAGATATCATTTGATAATGGGATCACATCATTGGGAGAATGATGTGATGGACAAGACCCAAACTATAAACATACCATATGATCGTGTCAGTTTATTGCTATAGTTTTCTATATGTCAAGTATCTGCTCCTATGACCATGAGATCATGCAACTCATTGACACTGGAGGAGTGCCTTGTGTGTATCAAACATCACAACGTAACTAGATGACTATAAAGGTTCTCTACAGGTATCTCTGAGAGTGTCTGTTGAGTGGGTATGAATCAAGACTGGGATTTGTTACTCCATGTGACGGAGAGGTATCTCAGGGCCCACTCAGTAATACAACATCACAACAAGCCTTGCAAGCAATGTGACTAAAGTGTTAGCCACGGGATCTTGTATTACGGAATGAGTAAAGAGACTTGCCGGTAACGAGATTGAACTAGGTATAGAGATACCAACGATCGAATCTCGGGCAAGTAACATACCGAAGAACAAAGGGAATAGCATACGAGATTAACTGAATCCTTGACATAGAGGTTCAACCGCTAAAGATCTTCGTAGAATATGTAGGAACCAATATGGGCATCCAGGTCCCACTATTGGTTATTGATCGTAGAGGTGTCTTGGTCATGTCTACATAGTTCTCGAACCCGTAGGGTCTGCACACTTAAGGTTCGGTGACGTTCCGGTAGTATAGAGTTATGTATGGTGGTGACCGAAGGTTGTTCGGAGTCCCGGATGAGATACCGTACATCACGAGGAGCTCCAAAATGGTCCAGAGGTAAATATTAATATATAGGAAGTCCTGTTTTGGTCGTCGTTAAAGTTCCGGGCTCATCGGTAGTGTACCGGGAGTGCCGAGAGGGTACCGGGGGACCATCGGGAGGGGTATTTTGACCCAAGAGGCTACATGGGCTGTGGGAGTAGGTCTGCCAGCCCTTAGTGGGCTAGACAAAGTCCCACAAGAGGCCCATGCGGCTGGCAGGAGCGACCCAAGGAGAAAAAGGTGGAAAAAGAGTTTCCAAGTGGGAGAGAAGGAGTCCTAGTCCTACTAGGATTGGAGGAGGAGGACTCCTCCTCCCACTTTAGCCGAACCAAGGGTTGGCACCTTGGGGGAAAAGTCTCCTCCCTCCCTCCTCCTATATATACTAGAGATATTGAGGGTGTTTGACAACAGAAATCAGCCACGTGCTACCCTCTCCTCTAGATCGTAGTTTCTCCTCTAGATCATTTCAGTGGTGTTGAACGTGGAGGTGCCATCTGTTCAGTGCTAGATCGGGACGTATCATGATTGGATCACGAAGATGTTCAACTACATCAACCGCGTTTCTTAACGCTTCCCACTTAGCAATCTACAAGGGTATGTAGATCCACTCTCCCCTCGTAGATGCTCATCACCATGGGTAGATCTTGCGTGTGCGTAGGAAATTTTTGTTTCCCATGCAACGTTCTCCAACAGTGGCATCATGAGCTAGGTCTATGTGTATATGAGATCTCGAGTAGAACACAAATGATTTTGTGGGCGTTGATGCTTAGATTGCTTCCTCCTTTGGTCGTGTTTTGGTTCAGCGGTATTGTGGGATGAAGCGGCCCGGACCAACCTTAATCGTATGCTTACGAGAGACCGGTTCCATCGACTGACGTGTAACTTCGTTGCACAAAGATGGCTGGCGGGTGTCTATTTCTCCTACTTTAGTTGGATCGGATTCGACAAAGGCGGTCCTTGAGAAGGTTTAAAAGCAACTTGTGTATCACCGTTGTGTTTTTGCATAGGTGAGAATTGTTCTTGTTAGATACCCGTAGAAGCCACGTAAAACTTGTAACAACAATTAGAGGACGTCTAACTTGTTTTTGCAGGGTATGTTGTGATGTGATATGGCCAATTACATCATGAGATATATGTGATGTATGAGATGATCATGTGTTGAATAGGATATCACGACTTGCATGCCGATGAGTACGGCAACCGGTAGGAGCCATAGGGTTGTCTTTAATTATTTTTGTCGTTTTGCTTTACTTTATCGCTATGAGTTAGCAATAGTCATGGAAGCAACAGTTGGCGCCACAACCTCGATGGTGACACGTTGATGGAGATGAAAGATGATGGAAGTAACTTTTTGTACTAGGCCCGTAATCTTAGGATTATCCTCACGGCTTCCTAGAAGGCTTATGTCCTTGATGCACCGCTTGGTGATCCACCCGCTCCAGTGGAGTCTGCAAACATTGCAAATCCCTGGCACGCTCATTATGATGATTACTCAATGGTTCAATGTGTAATGTTGTATGGCTTAGAACCAGGACTTCAAAGATGTTTTGAACGTCCTTGAGCATATGATATGTTCTAGGAGTTGAAGTTTATATTTCAGAAGAATGCCCGGAACGACAGGTGTGAGACCTCTGATAAGTTCTATGCTTGCAAAATGGAGGAGAACGGGTCTGTCAGTGAACACATACTTAGAATGTCTGGGTATTCTACCCGTCTGGCCGAATTGGGGATGCCCCTTCCGGCTGAGGCGATCACTGACAGAGTTCTTCAATCATTGCCACCTAGCTACAAGAGCTTCATGTTGAACTATAACATCCACGGGATGAACAAGTCAGTCGCCGAGCTATTTGCGATGGTAAAAGTCGCTCAGTCTGAGATTCAGAAGGAGCATCAGGTGTTGATGGTCAATAAAACCATTAGTTTCAAGCAGAATGTCAAGGGGAAGAAGGATAACTCTAAGAAGAGTGCCAAAGTAGTTGCCCCTCCTGTGAAGAAACCCAAGGCTGGACCCAAGCCAAAAACTGAGTGCTTTCATTGCAAGGGAACTGGTCACTGGAAGCGGAACTACCCCAAGTATCTGGCTGACAAGAATGCGGCCAACAACAAACAAGGTATATATGATATACATGTTATATATGTGTACCTTACCAACTCTCGTTTTAGTGCCTGGGTATTTGATACCGGTTCGGTTGCTCACATTTGCAACTCAAAACAGGAACTACAGAATAGACGAAGGCTGGCAAAGGACGAAGTGGCGATGCGCGTGGGAAATGGTTCCAAGATTGATGTAATCTCTGTCGGCATGCTTGCTCTTCGATTACCATCGGGATTAGTGATGAACCTGAATAATTGTTATTTAGTGCCTGCGTTAAGCATGAACATCATATCTGGATCTTGTTTATTGCGAGACGATTACTCATTTAAATCAGAGAATAATGGTTGTTCTATTTATATGAGTAATACCTTTTATGGTCATGCACCCAATCTGAGGGGTTTATTCATATTGAATCTTGATAGTGATGATACACATGTTCATAACATTGATGCCAAAAGATGTAGAGTTGATAATGATAGTGCCACTTTCTTGTGGCACTGCCGTTTAGGTCATATTGGTGTAAAACGCATGAAGAAGCTCCATGTTGATGGACTTTTGGAGTCACTTGATTTTGAATCACTTGACACATGTGAACCATGCCTCGTGGGCAAGATGACTAAAACGTCGTTGTCTGGAACAATGGAATGGGCAAGTGACTTGTTGGAAATCATACATACTGATGTGTGCGGTCCGATGAGCATTGAGGCGCGCGGTGGATATCGTTATTTTCTCACCTTCACTGATGACTTAAGTAGATATGGGTATATTTACTTAATGAAACACAAGTCTAAAACATTTGAAAAGTTCAAGCAATTTCAGAGTGAAGTTGAGAATCATTGTAAGAAGAAGATTAAATTCATGTGATCTGATCGAGGAGGTGAATATCTGAGTTATGAGTTTGGTAGTCCCTAAAGACAGTGTGGAATTGTTTCACAATTGACACCGCCTGGAACACCACAGCGTAAATGTGTGTCCAAACTTCGTAATTGAACCTTATTAGATATGATGTGTTCTATGATGTCTCTTGCCGATTTGCCACTATCGTTTTGGGGTTATGCATTAGAGACAGTTGAATTCACTTTAAATAGGGCACCATCGAAATCCGTTGAGATGACACCATATGAACTTTGGTTTGGCAAGAAGCCAAAGTTGGCGTTTCTTAAAGTTTGGGGATGTGATACTTATGTCAAAAAGCTTCAGCCTGAAAAGTTGGAACCCAAAGCGGAGAAATGCGTCTTCATAGGATACCCAAAAGAGACAGTTGCGTATACCTTCTATCTCAGATCCGAAGGCAAAGTGTTTGTCGCCAAGAACGGAACATTTCTTGAGAAAGAGTTTCTCTCGAAAGAATTGAGTGGGAGGAAGATAGAACTTGATGAGGTTGTTGAACCTTTGGTTCAACCAGAGAGTAGCACAGCACAAAAAGATGTTTCTTTGGAGCCTAGGACAGTTGAAGAGGAAGTTAATGATGATGATCATGAAACTTCGAATCAAGTTACTATTGAACCTCGTAGGTCGACAAGGGCGCGTGCTACTCCTGAGTGGTACGGCAACCCTATCTTCGAGATCATGTTGTTAGACAACGATAAACCTACGAGCTATGGAGAAGCGATGATGGGCCCGAATTCCGAGAAATGGTTAGAGGCCATGAAATCCGAGATGGGATACATGTATGAAAACAAAGTATGGACTTTGGAAGTATTACCTGAAGGGCGAAAGGCCATTCAGAATAAATGGATCTTTAAGAGGAAGACGGATGCGGACGGTAATGTCACCGTCTATAAAGCTTGACTTGTGGCAAAGGGTTTTTCACAAGTTCAAGGAGTTGAATACGATGAGACCTTCTCACTCGTAGCGATGCTTAAGTCCGTCAGAATCATGTTAGCAATAGCTGCATATTTCGACAATGAAATTTTGTAGATGGATGTCAAAATAGCGTTCCTTAACGGTTTCCTTAAGGAAGAGTTGTATATGATACAACCGAAAGGTTTTGTCGATCCAGAGAATGCTAACAAAATTTGCAAGCTCCACTGATCCATTTATGGACTGGTGCAAGCATCTCGAAGTTGGAATCTATGCTTTGATGAGGTGATCAAAGTGTCCGGGTTTATACAAGTTTACGAAGAAGCTTGTATTTACAAGAAAGTGAGTGGGAGCTCTATAGCGTTTCTAATATTATATGTGGATTACATATTGCTGATTGGAAACAGTATAGAATTGCTGGAAAGCGTGAAGGAATATTTGAACAAGAGTTTTTCAATGAAGGACCTAGGAGAAGTTGCTTTCATATTAGGCATTAAGATCTATAGAGATAGATCGAGATGCTTAATAGGACTTTCACAGAGCACATACCTTGATAAAGTTTTGAAGAAGTTCAAAATGGATCAATCCAAGAAGGGGTTCTTGCCTGTGTTACAAGGTGTGAAGTCGAGTAAGACTGAATGCCCGGTGAGTGCAACAGATCGAGAGAAGATGAGTGTCATCCCCTATGCTTCAGCCATAGGCTCTATTATGTATGCAATGCTATGCACAAGACCTAATGTAAGCCTTGCCATAAGTATGGTCGGAAGGTTTCAAAGAGATCCAAGAATGGAGCATTGGACGGCAGAATATCCTTAAGTACCTGAAAGGACTAAGGAAATGTTTCTCGTTTATGGAGGTGATCAAGAGCTTATTGTAAAGGGTTACGTTGATGCAAGCTTTGAAACTTATCCGGATGACTCTAAGTCTCAAAACGGATACGTATTTATTCTTAATGGGGGAGTGGTAAGCTAGTGCAGTTCCAAGTAGAGCGTGGTAGCCGATTCTACATGCGAAGCAGAGTACATCACAGCCTGTCTGGATGAAGGAGTTCATGATAGATATTGGAGTAGTGACTAGTGCACTAAACCCAGTGGATCTGTAATGTGATAACACTAGTGCCATTGCCCTGTCCAAGGAACCAAGGTTTCACAAGAGGACCATACACATAAAACGACGCTTCAATTCCATCGGCGAGTACATCAAGGAGGAGGACATAAATATTTGCAAAGTGCACACGGATCTGAATGTTGCACACCCGTTGACTAAACCTCTTCCAAGGGCTAAACATGATCGACACCAAAACTGTATGGGTGTTCCATTCGTTACAATGTAAATCTCATAGTGATGTGAGCTAGATTATTGACTCTAGTGCAAGTGGGAGACTGTTAGAAATATGCCCTAGAGGCAATAATAAAATGGTTATTATTATATTTCCTTGTTGATGATAATTGTTTATTATCCATGCTATAGTTGTATTGACTGGAAACACATTGCATGTGTGGATACAAATACAACACTTTGTCCCTAGTATGCCTCTAGTAGACTAGCTCGTTGATCAAAGATGGTCAAGGTTTCCTAGCCATTGACATGAGATGTCATTTGATAACAGGATCACATCATTGGGAGAATGATGTGATGGACAAGACCCAAACTGTAAACATAGCATATGATCGTGTCAGTTTATTGCTATAGTTTTCTACATGTTAAGTATCTGTTCCTATGACCATGAGATCATGCAACTCACTGACACTCGAGGAGTGCCTTGTGTGTATCAAACGTCGCAACGTAACTGGGTGACGATAAAGGTGTTGTACAGGTATCTCCGAGAGTGTCTATTGAGTGGGTATGAATCAAGACTGGGATTTGTTACTCTGTGTGATGGAGAGGTATCTCAGAGCCCACTCAGTAATACAACATCACAACAAGCCTTGCAGGCAATGTGAGTAAAGCGTTAGCCACGGGATCTTGTATTACGAAACGAGTAAAGAGACTTGCCGGTAACGAGATTGAACTAGGTATAGAGATACCAACGATCAAATCCGGGCAAGTAACATATCGAAGACAAAGGGAACAGCATACGGGATTAACTGAATCCTTGACATAGAGGTTCAACCGATAAAGATCTTTGTAGAAAATGTAGGAACCAATATGGGCATCCAAGTCCCGCTATTGGTTATTGACCGTAGAGGTGTCTCGGTCATGTCTACATAGTTCTCGAACCGACAGGGTCTGCACACTTAAGGTTTGGTGACGTTCCGATAGTATAGAGTTATGTTTAATGTATAGGAAGTCTTGTTTTGGTTGTCGGAAAAGTTTCGGGCTCATCGGTACTGTACCGGGAGTGACGGGAGGGTACCGGGGGACCATCGGGAGGGGTATTTCGACCCAAGAGGCTACATGGGCTATGGGAGTAGGTATACCAGCCCTTAGTGGGATGGCCGAAGTCTCACAAGAGGCCCATGCGGCTGGGAGGAGAGACCGAAGGAGAAAAAGGTGGTAAAGGAGTTTCCAAGTGGGAGAGAAGGAGTCCTAATCCTACTAGGATTGGAGGAGGACTCCTCCTCCTCCTCCCACTTTGGCCGAACCAAGGGTAGGACCTATCGGTGCACTAGAGTTTTTGGGCCATCTAGTGCCCCTCTACTCACTACAGGAATCGGCAACTTTGCCGTCAGCCATGCCTGACGGCAAAGGCATGCATGGCGAACGGCAAAGGCTTTGTCGTCTGTCAGCAGACGACCAACAGTCCGGCTTAATAAGCTACGGTAAAGGGCGCTTTGTCGTCTGCTGGCTGACAGCAAAGATGCTTAGGTCTTTGCCGTCAGCAAGCAGATGGCAAAGGGCATGGACGGCACACGTGGCAGCTTAAGTCCGTTAAGGGGTTAACGGCGTACTTTGCCGTCTGCTAGCAGACAACAAAGATGCAAAGTTCTTTGTCATTTGCCAGCGGACGGCAAAGCAATTGTTTCTTTGTCGTCTACTGGCTGACGACAAAGATGCAAAGTGTTGGAAATATGCCCTAGAGGCAATAATAAATTAGTTATTATCATATTTCCTTGTTCATGATAATCGTTTATTATACATGATATAATTGTATTAATTGGAAACACATTACATGTGTGGGTAAATAGACAACACTCTGTCCCTAGTATGCCTCTAGTGAACTAGCTCGTTGATCAAAGATGGTCAAGGTTTCCTAGCCATTGACATGTGATGTCATTTGATAACGGGATCACATCATTAGGAGAATGATGTGATGGACAAGACCCAAACTACAAACGTAGCTTATGATTGTGTCAGTTTATTGCTATTGTTTTCTGCATGTCAAGTACATGTTCCTATGACCATGAGATCATGCAACTCACAGATATGGGAGGAGTACCTTGTGTGTATCAAACATCGCAACATAACTGGGTGACTATAAAGGTGCTCTACAGGTGTCTCCAAGGGTGTCTGTTGAGTTGGCATGGATCAAGACTAGGATTTGTTACTCCGTGTGACGGAGAGGTATCTCAGGGCCCACTCGGTAATACAATATCACAATAAGCCTTGCAAGCAATGTGACTAAGTGTTGGTCACGGGATCTTGTATTACGGAACGAGTAAAGAGACTTGCCAATAACGAGGTTGAACTAGGTATGGAGATATCGACAATCGAATCTCGGGCAAGTAACATACCGAAGAACAAAGGGAACATCATACGGGATTAACTGAATCCTTGACATAGAGGTTCGACCGATAAAGATCTTCGTAGAATATGTAGGAACCAATGTGGACACCCAGGTCCCGCCATTGGTTATTGACCGTAGAGGTGTCTCGGTCATGTCTACATAGTTCTCGAACCCGCAGGGTCTGCACACTTAAGGTTTGATGACGTTTCGGTAGTATAGAGTTATGTATGGTGGTGGCCGAAGTTTGTTCGGTGTCACGGATGAGATCCCGGGAGTCATGAGGAGCTCCGGAATGGTCCGGAGGTAAAGATTCATATATAGGAAGTCCCAGTTTGGTCGCCGGAAAAGTTTCGGGCTCATCGGTAGTGTACGGGGAGTGCCGGTAGTGTACCGGGAGGGGTATTTCGACCCAAGAGGCTTCATGGGCTGTGGGAGAGCATTAACCAGCCCTTAGTGGGCTGGTGGAATAGCCACAACAGGACCATGCGGCTCGGGGAAGAGTCCCAAAGGAAAAAGAGTGGAAAAAAGGCAAAAAAGGGAGAGTCCTACTCCTACTAGGAGTGAAGGAGGAGTAGGACTCCTCCCCCTTGGCTTCGGCTGACTCCAAGAGGGGCTCAGCCCTGCGCCAGCCCTCCTCCTCCTCTCCTCCAATATATACTGATGGAATAGAAGGGTTTTGCACAGATTTTACAGCCATGTGCTACCCGTTCCACCGGTGCTCCTCTAGATCGGATTTCCGCAGTGCTTAGGCAAAGCCCTGCCAGAATTGCTCCACCATCATCACCGGAGCGCCGTCATGCTGCCGGTGAACTCTTCTCCCTCTCCACTTCCTCTTGCTGGATCAAGACGGTGGAGATTGTCATCAAGCTGCACGTGTGCTGAACGCGGAGGTGCCGTCCGTTTGGCGCTAGATCGGAAGGACCGTGAACAAGTTCACGGAACGGATCGTGATGTGTTCACGGGACGGATCGTCATGAGATCGCGGGACGGATCGTGATGAGATCGCGGGACGGATCGTGATGAGTTCGCGGGACGGATCATGATTGGATCGCGGGACGGATTGTGATGTGATCGCGGGATGCTCGGCGATTTGGATCGCGAAGATGTTCAACTACACCAACCGCGTTTCTTAACGCTTCCCGCTTAGCGATCTACAAGGGTATGTATATCCACTCTCCCTCTCGTAGATGCTCATCACCATGGATAGATCTTCATGTGCGTAGGAAATTTTTTGTTTCCCATGCAACGTTCCCCAACAGTGGCATCATGAGCTAGGTCTATGTATTGATGAGATCTCGAGTAGAACACAAAATGTTTGTGGGAGTTGATGCTTAGATTGGTTCCTCCCCTGGTCGGATTTTGGTTCAGCGGTATTGTGAGATGAAGCGGCCCGGACCAACATTACTCGTAAGCTTACGAGAGACCGGTTCCCTCGACGCAACTTGTTGCCTAGATGGCTTGCGGGTGGCAGTTTCTCTCACTTTAGTTGGATCGGATTCGACAAAGGTGGTCCTTGAGAAGGTTGAAAAGCAAATTATGTATCACCGTTGTGGTTTATGCGTAGGTGAGAATCTTTCTTGCTAGAAACTCATAGCAGCCACGTAAAACATGCAACAACAATTAGAGGACATCTAACTTGTTTTTACAGGGTATGTTGTGATGTGATACGGCCAATTACATGATGTGATATATGTGATGTATGAGATGATCATGTGATGTATAGATTATCACGACTTGCATGTCGATGAGTACAGCAACCGGCAGGAGCCATAGGGTTGTCTTTAATTATTGTATGACCTGCGTGTCAATCATTAATCGCTATGTAATGATTTACTTTATCGCTAAACGGTAGCAATAGTAGTAGAAGCATGGTGGGCACGACAACCCCGATGGTGACATGTAGATGGAAATCAAGATGATGGAGATCATGGTGTCATGCCGGTGACGATGGAGATCATGCCGGTGCCTTCATGATGGAGATCAAAAGCACAAGTTCATGGCCATATCATGTCACTTATGATTTGCATGTGATGTTAATCCTCTTTATGCACCTTGTTTTGCTTAGGATGACGGTAGCATTATAAGGTGATCCCTCACTTAAATTTCAAGATGAATTGTGTTCTCCCCGAGTGTGCACCGTTGCGAAAGTTCATCGTGTTGAGACACCACGTGGTGATCGGGTGTGATACAATCTACGTTCACATACAACGGGTGCAAGCCAGTGTTGCACATGCAGAACACTCGGCTTAAACTTGACGAGCCGAGCATGTACAGACATGGCCTCGGAACACAAGAGACCGAAAGGTCGAACATGAGTCATATAGTAGATATGATCAACATGATGTTGTTCACCATTGTAACGACCTCAACTCACGTGATGATCGGACTTGAGTTGGTGAATTTGGATCATGTATCACTCGGATGACCGGAGGGATGTCAATTTGAGTGGGAGTTCTTAAGTAATATGATTAATTGAACTCATTATCATGAACATAGTCAGTAGTGTCTTTGCAAATTATGTTGTAGATTACTTGCTCACGCTATAGCTCCCTTGAATTTTTATATGTTCCTAGAGAAATAGAGTTGAAAGATGATGGTAGCAATATTGCGGATTGGATCCGTGATCCGAGGATTGTCCTCGTTGCTACACAGAAGGCTTATGTCCTTAATGCACCGCTCGGTGCGCCAACCCCTCTAGCGTCGTCTGTAGATGTTGTGAACATCTGACAGGTACGTGCTGATGACTACTTGATAGTTTAGTGCATCATGCATTACGGCTTAGAATTGAGGCTTCGAAACGTTTTGAACGTCACAGAACATATGAGATGTTCTAAGAGCTGAAATTAGGATCTCAGGCTCGTTCCCGTGTTGCGAGATATGAGATATCCAACAAGATTCTTTGCCCGCAAGATGAACGAGAATAGCTCAATCGTTGAGCATGTGCTCAGATTGTCTGGGTGCTACAATTGCTTGAATCAAGTGGGAGTTCATCTTCCAGATAAGATAGTGATTGATATAGTTCTCCAAGTCACTTTCACAAAGCTACTAGAACTTGGTGATAAACTATAAAATGCCAGGGATAGAATTAATGATCCCTGAGCTGTTCGTGATGTTTGACACCGCGAAGGTAGAAATCAAGAAGGAGCATCAAGTGTTGATGGTTAGTATCACCACTAGTTTCGAGAAGGGCAAGGGCAAGGAGGGAAACTTCATGGATGGCAAGTCAGTTGCTGCTCTAGTGAAGCAACCCAAAGTTGAAACTCAAACCCGAGACTAAGTGCTTCGATTATGAAGAGAGCGGTCGCTGAAGCGGAACAACCCTAAATACTTGGTAGATAAGAAGGCTGGCAATGTCAACAGAAGTATATTTGATATACGTGTTATTCATGTGTACCTTGCTAGTACTCCTAGTAGCACCTGGGTATTGGATACCGGTTCGGTTGCTAAATGTTAGTAACTCGAAATAAAAGCTACAAAATAAACGGAGAACTAGCTAAGTGTGAGGTGACGATGTGTGTTGGAAATGTTTCCGAGGTTGATGTGATCAACATGACACGCTCTCTCTACCTTCGAGATTAGTGACGAACCTAAAATAAATGTTATTTGGTGGTTTTTGCGTTGAGCATGAACGTGATTAGATCATGTTCATTGCAACACGGTTATTCATTTAAGTTAGAGAATAATGGTTATTCTATGAATAATACCTTCAATGTTCATGCACCCGGTAAGAATGGTTTGTTGAAACTTGATCGTAGTAATACACATGTTCATAACATTGATGCCAAAAGGGATACAGAGTTAATAATGATAGTACCACATACTTGTGGCACTGCCGCTAAATGTCATATTGGTATAAAACGCATGAACAAACTCCATGTTGATGGATCTTTGGACTCATTCGATTTTGAATCGGTTGAGACATGTGAACCATGCCTCTTGGTCAAAGATGACTAAGGACCCCGTTTTCTGTTTTGATGAAGCGGGCAAGTGATTTATTGGAAATGATACATGTTGATGTATGCAATCCAATGAGTCTTGTAGCGTGCGGTGGATATCGTTGTTTTCTTATCTTCACTGATGATTTGACTAGATATAGTGTATATTTACTTAATGAAACACAAGTCTGAATCATTTGAAAAGTTCGAGCAGATTCAGAGTGAAGTTTAAGATCATCGTGACAAGAAGATAAATATGTTTGCGATATGATCATGGAGGTGAATATCTAAGTTACGAGTTTGGCATACAACTTTAGACAATGTGAAAGTTGGTTCACAACTCACGCCACCTGGAACACCATAGTGTGATGGTGTGTCCGAACATCATAGTCGTGCTCTATTGGATATGGTGCGTGCTATGATGTCTATTATCGTTTTGTTACTATAATTTTGGGGTTATGCATTAGAGACAACAACATTCACTTTAAATAGGGCATCATCTAAATCCGTTGAGATGACACCGTGTGAACTATGGTTTGATAGAAACCTAAGCTGTCATTTCTTAATGTTTGGGGCTGCGATGCTTGTGTGGAAAATGTTTTCGCCTAATGAGCTCGAACCCAAAGCGGACAAATGCATCTTCATAGAATACCCTAAGAACAGTTGGGTGAACCTTTTATCTCAGATCCAAGCATAAAATGTTTGTTGCTAAAACTAGGTCCTTTCTCGAGAAAGGGTTTCTCTTGAAAGAATTGAGTGGGAGGAGGATAGAACTTGATGAGGTTATTTGAACCTCTGCTTCAACCAGAAAGTAGCGCAGCGCAGAAAGATGTTTCTGTGAAGCCTACGTCGGTTGAAGAGGAAGTTAATGACGATGATCATGAAGCTTCGGATCAAGTTACTATCGACCAACAAGGAAAATAGAACTTGATGAGGTTATTGAACCTTTAATTCAACCAGAAAGTGGCGCAGCGCAGAAAGATGTTTCTGTGAAGCCTACGTCAGTTCAAGAGGAAGTTAATGATGATGATCATGAAGCTTCGGATCAAGTTACTATCGAACTTCATAGGTCGACAAGGACGTGTACTGCTACTAAGCGGTACGACAACCCTGTCTTGGAGGTCATGTTGTTGGACAACGACGAACCTACGAACTATGGAGAACCAATGATGGGCCCGGAAGCCAACAAATGGTTAGAGGCCATGAAATCCGAGAAAGGATCCATGTATGAAAACCAAGTATAGACTTTGGTGGACTTGATCATTGGACGGCAGGTCGTCAAGTACAAATGGATCTTTAAGATGAAGACAGACGCTGATGGTGAATGTCACCATTTATAAAGCTCGACTTGTCGCAAAGAAGTTTCCGCCAAGTTCAAGGAGTTGACTGCGATGAGGCTTTCTCACTCGTAGTGATGCTAAAGTCTATTGGAATTATGTTATCAGTTGCTGCAATTTTCAATTATGAAATCTGGCAGATGGATACCAAAACATCGTTTCCTTCCTTAAGGAAAGGTTGTATGAGATACAACCAGAAGGTTTTGTCAGTCCTAAGGATGCTAAAAAGTGTGCAAGCTTTAGTGAACCTTCTATGAACTGAAGCAAGCATCTTGGAATTGGAATATACACTTTGATGAGGTGATCAAAGTTTTTGAGTCTATACAAAGTTTATGAGAAACTTGTATTTACAATAAAGTGAGTGGGAGCACTATGGAGTTTCTGGTAAGCATATGTGGTTGACATACTGTTGATCGGAAATGATGTAGAATTTCTGAAAAGCGTAAATGGTTTTTTGAAAAGAGTTTTTCAAAGGAAGACCTGGATAAAACTACCTAATTGTTGAGCATCAAGATCTATAAAGATAGATCAAGATGTTTGATAAGACTTTCAATGAGTACATACCTTGACAAGATTTTGAAAGAGTTCAAAATGGATTAGTCAGAGAGAAGTGTTCTCGCCTGCTTTGTAAGGTATAAAGTTGAGTAAGACTCAATGCCCGATGACTGCAGAAGATAGAGAAAAGATGAGTGTCATCCCCTATGCTTCAGCCATAGGCTCTATCATGTATGCAGTGCTGTGCACAAAGACCCGATGTCAGCCTTGCTATAAGTATGGACGGAAGGTTTCAAAGTGATCCTGGAATGGAGAACTGGACAGCGGGCAAGATTATCCTTAGTAACTAAAAGACTGAGGAGATATTTCTCGATTATGGAGGTGATAAAGAGTTCGTCGTAATGAGTCACGTCGATGCAAGCTTTAACGCCAATCCGGATGACTCGTAGTAGCAATCTGGATACATATAGTGGAGCAGCCATTTGGAATAGTACCAAGTGGAGTGTGGTAGCAGTGTTTACGGTTTGACATAGAAATTTGCAAAGTACACATGGATCTGAATGTCGCAGACCCGTTGACTATAAGACCTCTCTCACATGCAAAGCATGATCGAGCCCCAGAACTCATTAGGTGTTAGATTCATAACAATGCGAATCACATGGTGATGTGAACTAGATTATTGACTCTAGTGCAAGTGGGAGATTATTGGAAATATGCCCTAGAGGCAATAATAAATTAGTTATTATCATATTTCCTTGTTCATGATAATCGTTTATTATCCATGCTATAATTGTATTAAATGGAAACACATTACATGTGTGGGTAAATAGACAACACTCTGTCCCTAGTATGCCTCTAGTGAACTAGCTCATTGATCAAAGATGGTCAAGGTTTCCTAGCCTTTGACATGTGATGTCATTTGATAATGGGATCACATCATTAGGAGAATGATGTGATGGACAAGACCCAAACTACAAACGTAGCTTATGATCGTGTCAGTTTATTGCTACTATTTTCTGCATGTCAAGTATATGTTCCTATGACCATGAGATCATGCAACTCACAGATGTCGAGGAGTACCTTGTGTGTATCAAATGTCGCAATGTAACTGGGTGACTATAAAGGTGCTCTACAGGTGTCTCCAAGGGTGTCTGTTGAGTTGGCATGGATCAAGACTAGGATTTGTTACTCCGTGTGACGGAGAGGTATCTCAGGGCCCACTCGGTAATACAACATCACAATAAGCCTTGCAAGCAATGTGACTAAGTGTTGGTCATGGGATCTTGTATTACGAAACGAGTAAAGAGACTTTCCAATAATGAGGTTGAACTAGGTATGGAGATACCGATGATCGAATCTCGGGCAAGTAACATACCGAAGAACAAAGGGAACATCATACGGGATTAACTGAATCCTTGACATAGAGGTTCGACCGATAAAGATCTTCGTAGAATATGTAGGAACCAATGTGGACACCCAGGTCCCTCCATTGGTTATTGACCGTAGAGGTGTCTCGGTCATGTCTACATAGTTCTCGAACCCGCAGGGTCTGCACACTTAAGGTTTGATGACATTTCGGTAGTATAGAGTTATGTATGGTGGTGGCCGAAGTTTGTTCGGTGTCCCGGATGAGATCCCGGGCGTCATGAGGAGCTCCGGAATGGTCCAGAGGTAAAGATTCATATATAGGAAGTCCCAGTTTGGTCGCCGGAAAAGTTTCGGGCTCATCGGTAGTGTACGGGGAGTGCCGGTAGTGTACCGGGAGGGGTATTTCGACCCAAGAGGCTTCATGGGCTGTGGGAGAGCATTAACCAGCCCTTAGTGGGCTGGTGGAATAGCCACAACAGGACCATGTGGCTCGGGGAAGAGTCCCAAAGGAAAAAGAGTGGAAAAAAGGCAAAAAAGGGAGAGTCCTACTCCTACTAGGAGTGAAGGAGGAGTAGGACTCCTCCCCCTTGGCTTCGGCTGACTCCAAGAGGGGCTCAGCCCTGCGCCAGCCCTCCTCCTCCTCTCCTCCAATATATACTGGTGGAATAGAAGGGTTTTGCACAGATTTTACAGCCATGTGCTACCCGTTCCACCGGTGCTCCTCTAGATCGGATTTCCGCAGTGCTTAGGCAAAGCCCTGCCGGAATTGCTCCACCATCATCACCGGAGCGTCGTCACGCTGCCAGTGAACTCTTCCACCTCTCCACTTCCTCTTGCTAGATCAAGACGGTGGAGATCGTCATCAATCTGCACGTGTGCTGAACGCGGAGATGTCGTCCGTTCGGCGCTAGATCGGAAGGACCGTGAACAAGTTCACGGAACGGATTGTGATGTGTTCACGGGATGGATCATGATGAGATCGCGGGACGGATCATGATGAGATTGTGGGATGGATCGTGATTCGATCGCGGGACGGATCGTGATGTGATCGCGGGATGCTTGGTGATTTGGATCGCAAAGATGTTCGACTACACCAACCACGTTTCTTAACGCTTCCCGCTTAGCGATCTACAAGGGTATGTAGATCCACTCTCCCTCTCGTATATGCTCATGACCATGGATAGATCTTCGTGTGCGTAGGAAAAATTTTGGTTTCCCATGCAACGTTCCCCAACACAAAGTTCTTTGTTGTCTGCCAGCAGACGACAAAGCAACCACATAGGCCAGCCCAGTGCCACCCCAGGTTGCACAGGTAGCTGCCACGTGGCAGCTTTGCCGTCTGCTGGCTGACGGCAAAGGTCTTTGCCGTCTGCCAGAAGATGGCAAAGAGCATGTATAGCCCCTGTTTTTTCTATTTTTTCTTAAATTCATTCAATTTCACTGAATTTCATAGATATATATATACACATTTGAAAATACTTTCAACAAGCATACCAACACATATACAACAACAAGTTACCAACACATATCCAACAACATATCCTACAAGTTTCCAACAACAAAATTCATCGTACAAAATCAAAACAAAAAAGGAAGCACAAGAAGAAGAGTAGACTCCATCAACGCAAGCTTCCTCATCTAAAGCAAATCTGCAAATTGGGAAAGAAGAAAGTTAGAAGAAGCTAGAACAAGAAGAAAAAGAAGAAAAAGAAGAAGAAGAAGAAGAAGAAGAGGAAGAATTTTTCTTCTCTTTCTTTTTCTCCTCTCCTCTTCTTTATCTTCTTCTTATTCTAACTAACGTTGGTAAAAATGCCATTTTTTAGCTAAGCTAGGTAAAAATGCTAAGTGTAGGTCATTTTAGAGCCAAGCTAGGTAAATAGGTCATTTTGGAGCTTCGTAAGGTTATTATGTCCTTTTCAAGGAAAATAAGCTAAGTCTATGTCATTTTGGAGCAAAACCAAGGTTATCATGCCATTTTTTACCTAAGTAGGCTAAGTATGTCATAAATGAACTAAAGAAGCTAAGTATAGGTCATTTTTGTGCTAACTTAGGTAGTTATGCCATTTTTGTGCTAACTAATCATATTTATTCATTTTGGAGGACAAAATGGCAAGTGTAGGTCATTTTAGAGCTATCCTAGTTATAATCGGTAATTTTGGAGGTAGGTAAGGTTATTTTGTCATTTTGGAGGAAAATAAGCTAAGTCTATGTCATTTTGGAGCTAAACCAATGTTATCATTCCCTTTTTTACCTAAGTATGCTTAGTATGTCATAAATGAACTAAAGAAGCTAAGTATAGGTCATTTTGGAGCTAAATAGGTCATTTCTTAAGCTAAGTATGCATTTGTTAAGAAAAACACTTGGGAAAACTTACCATCATCACGGAGGTGAAGGACCGGTCGGGTTTGCACCAGTGTGAGACGGAGAAGGACCAGTCGGGGTTGCGGCAGACGCAGAAGGATCGGTCGATGCTTGTCGGGAGGCATGCTGCACCAAAGATCATTTGCAATGTCTCCTTAGCATGATGCAACTCAAATGTGAATACTAGTAACTAATGACCATTCAAATGAAACTCACCATGGGTGCTATACCAATGTGGGGCATCAACGAAGGGGTATGACCATTGTTCTGGCACACGGTTTGCACATTTTGTTTTCACAAGTCAGTCATATTAGTTAGTGATGAAACGAACATTACGTGCATGATTTGGATAATATGCAGGAGAAACTTACCACGGGGAGCTCGTATAGGGCCTGGTGAGACGCGTCGCTCCGGTTCCTCTCCTCCTCCAATAGCCTAGCCATCCTCTCCTCCATGTCCCTCTCCCTCTATGTCGCCTGCCTGTTTGCCTCCGCCAGAAGCTCCTGGGCCCTAGCCTCGATGGCGAGCTCCATTAGCCGTGGACGAGGCCTTATCTTAGGATCGTAGCTCGTCTAGCACTTCTTGATCTCCGGGAGAGTTCTAGGACAACGTATCAGTCCATCCCTAACGGCTATCGAGCCATGGGGCCTCCCGCCACCAGATATCATCACGAGCTCTGGATCAAAAGGAATTTGGCTCGGGTTGAAGTCCTCCCCTTTCCTCACCTTCCCCTCATCTCTGTACCTCACGAGCTTGTTGTGGGAGGACATGTTGCTGAAGCTCTCTGGATGATCGAGGTCATCCTCAGAGAATGCCTTGGCCTTCTTGTACGAGGCAGTATGGGCCATGGCATAGAGGTCGAACAGTGGTGGCACCTCCTTCTTTTTTTGTCGCGCCTAAAAGAGAGGAACAAAATATTAGTTAAGGGCTCAAGCTAGCATGAAGAATGAAATTACATGAATCATGAAGCAAACCACATACCCAGTGATCCCCGTACTCAAACAGGTTGGAGCTCCCTTGATAGTGTGGCACACCTTTCATTTGGGCATGCTTATCCTTGGCCTTGTTGTGGTCGGCTAGCCATTTGGGAGAGCACCACTTATCCACCAATGCCTCCCAACAGTCCATCCTATCCGCACACCATCTTGGGGGGCCCTAAGTTAGACAAGAGAAATTTCAGCGCTACGCCTACGAATCAAATCAAGGAAACTAAGTACAAGGCCTTAAGAATAGGTATTTACCTTCATGTACTTCTCCTTACTCAGAAATTTTTTGCGGCACTTCTTCTTGGCCCTCTTAATGTTAGTCGAGGCATAGTAGTCTCGAATAGCCTGCACCCAAGCCTCGTGCCGTAAGTTCTGAAGTAGGCGCTTGCACACGGCTACGAGAACAATAGCCGCATCCACCTCGTGTTCCTCAAGACACCTATAGAAGGTCTGCAATCAAACAAGACAACACTGATTAGTACAATCACTAGGTGATGTTGATTTTCAATTATGTAAAGGAGAAATTACCCAAAACCGCCGGATCACAATGTTGGCCACCATCTCGCACAAGACACCGTCGACCCTCTCCTCCGGCGGGGCCGGGGGCAGCCACGTACAGCTCCCAGGTCAGTGCTACTTGTGGAACCTCACCCTCACCGGGCAACTTGACCTTCCCTGGGAAGTGGTGCCGGAGAAGCACACCAAGGACCTGGTTGGGCCTGCAGACACCAGGGTCGTGTTTCCAACCCCTACAGTATGACAAGGCCAACAAATTAGATATTAATTTGAAGAAACATGAAGGCAAAAAGGTTAAAAAAGAGTAAATGCACTTACTTCTCCGCATTAGGCACAATCAACCACCTCTGATCGCGGGTCGTTGGCATGGGCGGGAGCTTTGTACAACCATGCTGGTAGACCTTCTTGCCCTCCTCAACCAGCTCACCCTCGCTATAGCTATCCTTAGAAAAGTTTTCCTTGCCACCATAAGCATGGCCACTAGCCTCCGTAGTCATGTGGGACGAAGACTCTGGGACTGGAGTCTCCTGGGACGAAGACTCTGGGACCGGAGTCTCCTGGGACGAAGGCTCGGTGACCTGAGGCTCAGCGACCGGAATCCAAGACGGGTCCAAGTCAGACGAGTCCACCTGAGATGGAGCACTCCTGTGGTCGGGAGAATCAGCTAGGGGTGGCGGCGAGGAAGGTGCAGCAACCTTCCTACCTCTAGCACCTCTCTTCGTCTTCCCCCGACCTCTCCGGAGTTGCTGGGGTGGAATAACAGCACCCCTCCCAGCATGCACCGAGGAAGGAGGCTCAGAGTGCTCTCGACCCGCGCCCACCATCTCTTAACACCTGCAATGACAAAGAGTGAACGAAATTAGTTCAACATAAAAAAATTGAACACCTAATAACATGAACTAATTAATAATATATATGTACATAATGATAATTGAATACCTAGCATTACTAATATTAATCTTCATCGTCTATATATGCTCCGGGGTCAATAAATGCATAATCATCATCACTATCAGTAATGACGTGCTCATCAGCAGCATCAATAAATGCATCAACATGTGGAAGGCCTCCTTTATGTAATCGGTCAAGCATTGACAGGTCATCCGCAGCAGTAACCTCTTATTCTTCCGTTTGTTCTTGTTCCAGCTCAGGGGTGAAATCAGATTCATTATTGCTGTCTACCTCAATTTTCTGGGATGAAGTAGAGCGGTTCTTGAAACGTTTTTTGGAAACACGTGTTTCTTGGAAGAATTCTCCTTCATATGTGTTTGGGTTAATGTGAGGTTCATAATCATCTTCATTGAGGGGAGGTGGTCTAAAATGTGGCGGCACATCATAAACGACATCCCAACCATTCAGATTTGGATCCGTTTGGCAGGCGATAGTTCTTTCGCACAAAGAGCACGAAAGAAATAGCTTAGCTCTGCCAGTACTAGCCATTCATCCTTAGGGATAAAGCCACACAACATCACCGGCATTACCCGCTCAAGCCATATGTGCCAATCATGACTCTTGAGACCAAATATTTTCAATTTTTCAAGACTTGCTCCCCACTTTAGATTCGCTGCATACCCATCGGGGAACATCAACTGCATTTTCACCCACAAGATCATTTCCCTCATAGCTGGCCTTCCAAGATTGAACCATGCCTTTGGCTTCCTCCAGTTCTTCTTTCCTTTCGGTTGTTGTATGTTTTGTAACGGTCTATCACATAGAGCCTCCTGATCGACTCTAGCCGTAGGATTATCCTTCGACTTCCCCTCTATGCCGAACAATGTACCAAAAAGGGCATTCACGATATTCTTTTTAGTGTGCATCATGTCGATGTTGTGTGGGCAAAGGAGGTCTTTAAAGTAAGGCAGATCCCACAAACATATCTTGTGAGTCCAGGCGTGTTCCGTATTATACCCTTCGAAATACCCTGCATGATTTGGCTCCGGCTCGAGAGCGTTTATCTGATCCAGGATATGTTGGCCTGTCAACACAGGTGGTGCAATGTTTTTGACAACTCTACCTTTGATGAAATTCTTCTTGTCTTTTCTGAACTTATGGATAGGATCTAGGAACTGTCTATGCATGTTGAAGCAAGAAAACTTGTGACCCGCTTGCAGCCAACGGAACTCAAGAGTTGCCTTGCATGTGGGGCACGGGAACCTTCCATGCACACACCAGCCAACGAATAGAGCATACGCCAGCAAGTCATGCGATGAGTACATGTACCACACATGCATTTTTAAGTTCTTTTTGGTAGCGGTGTCGTATGTCTTGATCCCATTATCCTGGGCTTGTTGCAATTCATCCTTAAGCGGCTGCATGTACACATTCATATTCTTCCCCGGAAATTTGAGCCCTAGAATTATCAACGTCAGGAAAATGTTCTTTCTTTTCATAATCTCTCCAGGGGAGATTGAGTGGAATGAAAAATACAAGCCAACAACTGCATTGTGCTGCCGTCATACCATACACATTGAACCCATCCGTGCTAATGGCAACTTGAGCATGCCTTGGATCTGCCGCTTTATCCTTATGTAATGCATCGAAGTGCTTCCACGCAAAAGCGTCTGAAGTGTGTCCCAACATCGGATTCCCATCTGCATCTAGTTCTGTTCTTTTGCCCAATTTATGCCACGTCATTTGTCTGGCCGTCTCTTCGACCATGAAAAGACGTTGAAGTCTTGGTATGATTGGCCGATACCAAAGAACCTTGACTGGGATTTTGGTCTGAATCTTCTCACCCATACCGTTGTCTACCAGAACATACATGGAAGCATTGCAAATGGGACAAAAGTTGAAGCCCGCATACTCAAGCCTAAATAAGGCATGTCCATTCTCACAGGCATCTATCTTCTCATAGGGCATCTTAAGAGCACGTAGGATTTTGTCCGACTGGTACAGGTTTGCTGGCAATAATGGCCTTTGGGTAGAAAGCGTCCAAATATCGTCATCATCACGTCGTAGCATTCTCTGCCCAGGTTGAACTGAGCCTTCAGAGCCATTACTTGCGCGATGGCATCCAACTGACAAAGCTTAGCATGCTCGTGAAGAGGACGTTTTGAAGACTCCAACATTTCATAGAAGGCCTTTGCAGATTCCTCCATCTCATCGTCCGAATCCCGAGCATCATCAAAGTCTTGCACCATGTCTTCGATCTCGGTACCATGCTCGTCAGTGTGATGAGGAACCACCTCAGCTCTGGCACGTTGGGCAGACTCACCATGAAATATCCAGACCGTATAATTAGGCGTAAAACCCCACTTCTGCGAGTGTTTCATCATTTCAAACTCTGACCTCTTATGATAGTTGTCGCATTCGACACAGGGGCACCAGGTTTTTTCTGTCCATTTGCAAATGCGACTCTCACAAACCCCTTGGTTTTTGTCATCTGTTCATGGGTCATGTCTTTCTGACTAGTGTGACCGGTGTACATCCACCCACGATCACTCATCTTGCCTAGCTACTGGACACACACAAAATACATACATAATTCAGCAAACCATATTCATCGGTTAATAGAGTTTGTCAGTTTTATTACGTCGATGCAACCTAGACACTAGTAGGTAAAGATAGGTCCTAATCCCACCCGAGTATGTGTAGATTGGGTTCGTTTTCCCATGCTCTGCTCCGGATCCGACACACAATTTCGGCAGCACCTCCCTGCTGTTCTCCTGATACACGTCTCGGCAATAAGCAGAGAGGATGTGTACCCGGAGAACAACAGGGAGGCACTAACGAAATTCTGCATCGGATCTAGAGCAGGGCATATGGAAAAACAAACCCAATCTACACATACTCGGGCTGTCCATGGATAGCGTTGGACAATTCGAAAGAATCACGGTTATAAATATGCTAATGCATGCATATTTATAGATGTAACCCTTTCGAACGGGAGACGCATAGTGGTCACGCATACTGATGATTGAAGACAACTATAGCTAGCAAGTTTCATCGGCACGAAGACCGGAACAGAGCAATTTTTTAAGGGTGCCGGGGGAGAAGATGTCATTTGTGCTCACCAACGAACGCAGCAGGGGAGCTCGTCAAATGCACGGGGAGGTCGTCGAACAACTGCACATTGAAATTCACCTGATCAACACAAAATATGATGTTTTTATAACAAAATAGGAAAATATGTGACCTAGCTCATAATTTACAAAACTATGACCTCCCCCGCCTCACGAAGGCCGAAGAGCACCTTTTTGGTCAACAGGAGGCAGAATAGGTGTCGGGAGTTGGGGGTCAGTGGCATCAGGAGACAGTGGCATCAGGGGTCAATGGCGTCGACGGTCGGGGGTCGGTGGTGTCGGGAGTCGGGGGTCAGTGGCGTTGGTGGTCAGGGGTCGATGGCGTCAATGGTCGGGGGTCGGTGGTGTCGGTGGTCGGGGGGTGATGGCGTCGGGGGTCGGGGGTCCGGGGCGTCGGGGGTCGGTGGCGTCAGGGGTTGGGGGCTGGTGGCGTCCTGGGTCGAGGGTTGGTGGCGTCAGAGGTTGGGGGTTAGTGGCGTCAGGGATCGAGGGCTCTTCTCTTCTTCTTCTTCTTCTTCTTCTTCTTCTTCTTCTTCTTCTTCTTCTTTTCTTTCGTCTTCTTCTTCTCTTTCTTCTTTTTTCTTCTCCGCGCTCTCTCTTCTCTCCTCTTATCTCCTCTCTTCTCCTCCCCTTCCGATTTCCGATTTTCCCTCTGCTTATCCTCCTCTTCCCTCTTCTGCTTTTTTCGCTTGTTCTTCTCCTCTTCTTCTTCTTCTTCTTCTTTCTTCCTCTTCTCTACTTATCTTAGTTTCTTTTTCATTATTCTTATTCTTTCTAATTATGTAAATCTAATCTAAACTAAACCTAAACTAAACCTAAAACTAAACATAAAACTAAACATAAAACTAAACCAAAACCTAAACCTAAACTAAATCTAAACTAAACCTAAACCTAAAAAACAAAACAAAAAGAGGAGAGGAGGGGAGGAAGCTCACCTTGGAGGGGAGGAGGGGACGGTGGAGGACGGGGCCTATGGAGGAGGACCGCCATAGGGGAGGGGCGGCGTCGCGGTCTGCCTCACGGCGGGGCTCGGGTGGCCGCCGCAGGGGAGGGGGTCGGGGTGGCAGGGGCGGTGGCCGGCGGGTGCGGCAGGGGCGGCGGCAGGGGCTATGGGGGTCGGGGGCGACGGCCGGCGGGTGCGATGGGGGCTGTAGGGGCGGCGACCGGCATGTGTGAGGGTCGGGGTGGCAGGGGCGGCGGTAGGCGGCGGTGGGGGTCAGGTGCGGTGGGGGCAGTGGCCGACGGGTGCGGCAGGGGCAGTGCGGGTCGGGGGCAGCGGACGGCGGTTGGCGGTGCGGTGGGGTGGCAGGGGGGCGGCCGGCGGGTGTGGGGTCAGGATGGCAGGGGCGGCGGCCGGCGGGTGTGGGGGTCGGGGTGGCAGGGGCTGCGGTGGGGGCAGGTGCGGTGGGGGTCACGGGAGGAGAGAGAGGCAGAGAGAGAAGAGAGAGAGGAGCTCACGGCATTAATTAGGTGGCCACTTTCTTTGTCGTCTGCTAGCGGACGACAAAGAAGCTTTGTCGTCCGCTAGCAGACGGCAAAGAAAGTGGCTGTTAGCTGGTTCTCGCCAGTGGGCCCACCTCCCTCTTTGTTGTCCGCTAGCTGACAGCAAACCTCCTTTGTCGTCCGCTAGCGGACGGCAAAGAGGTGGCTGATGGCAAAGAGCTTCTTTGCCGTCAGCTATTTGTTTGCCGTCTGTTTTCTGGAAACGGATGGCAAAGATCTTCTTTGCCGTCCGCCAGCTGACGGCAAAGAACTAGCAGACGGCAAATTTGCTGATTCCAGTAGTGACTCGTGCACGGGCAGTAGTAGCCCAAAAGACCCGGCGGCAGGGCCTAGCAAAGACATCTCAAGCACCAGCCCAAAAGACTCAAGACTACCGGCTAGACCTTGCCGGGAGGGCTGTAGAGTCCCTAGGAGAAGCAAGGCGCCCAGAAGGCAAAGACCCGGCAAGACCCCGACAAGCACTGCCAGCACATAGGCCAGGTGTCGATTCACCTGGATGCGTGGCGCGGCGTCAACGTTCGAGGGAGCTAAGCGGCGCCGATGTGATGGTCCCCCGTCCCGTCCCACTGACGGACTGAGGTGCCTGATGGTGCATTGAATGCTCTTGTCCTACTCCGCCAAAGTTAGGTACGATAGCACTGTAGCAGCACTATGCATCCCGTGTGCACACCGTACTCCACTGTTGGGATCCCCTTAAGTATAAAAGGAGGCTCGGGGCAATACACGGAGCGACTTTTGGAAGGTTAGACAATCAGACAATTAGACAGTTGAGTAGTTAGACAACCGGGTAGCCCGACAGTTACACAACTCGGGGTTACCAAGCTCACGTAGCATCCGTTCATGGCGCTCTTATATCTAGAACCCTAGAACACGATCAATATAACCAAGCAGGAGTAGGGTTTACGCATATGTGCGGCCTAAACCTGGGTAAACACTCCCCATGCACTGCTTACAAGACCTGCTCTTCGCGCTAGCCCGCCCCCCTGCCAAACCAAAAGGGGTCCCCGCGATCCCATAGGTGTTCATTCCCATGAATAAGACCGACAAGGCCTCTGGTGCACAGTCCGGCAAGCGCACCTCTTCGGGGTGTTGCGCTACCGTTGACAGTGTGACAGAGAGCTCCACCAGCAAGAGCAAGAAGTCCAAGGCTGCCCTGCCAGAGACCAAGAAGGTGCCCGCCAAGGAGGATGGCACAGGGGGAACTTTCACCATAAGTACCACCCTTGATGACAAATAGGAAAGCGCCATCGTCGCCTTCCTGCGGGAGAATGTTGATGTGTTTGCATGGCAACCATCTGATATCCCCGATGTTCCCAGGAAGGTGATTGAGCACCACCTTGTCGTCTGCCCACACGCGCGGCCCGTCAAGCGGAAGGTCCAGAAGCAAGCTTTGGAGTGGCAATAGTTTATTGCCTAAGAGATCAAGAAATTGGAAGCGGCTGGTCTAATCAGAGGAGTACTCCATCCTACATGGTTGGTCAATCCAGTCGTAGTGTGCAAGGCGAATGGGAAGTGGAGGCTATGCATTGATTTCATAGACATCAACAAAGCTTGCCCCAAAGATCCTTTTCCCTTTCCGTGCATCGAACAGATTGTGGACTTATTTTCTTTCCTTGACGCCTATTCAGGTTATCATCAAATTTTCATGGCCAAATAAGACGAGGAGAAGACCGCATTTATCACCCCATGTGGTACGTATTGCTTTCTGCGTATGCCTTTCGGGTTGAAAAGTGCTGGTTCTACCTTTGCAAGAGCGGTCCAGATTGGTTGTGAGCCCCAGCTACATAGAAATATGGAGGCTTATATGGACGACATAGTGGTCAAAACCAAGGACAAGTCTACGCTCATATCAGACCTAGAAGAAACATTTGCAAATCTGCCCAAGATCAACATGAAGCTCAACCCCGAGAAATGTGTGTTCGGCATCCCATCCGGCAAGCTTCTCGGGTTCTTTGTGTCTCAACGAGGAATCGAAGCTAACCCCGACAAGATCAAAGAAATCGAGCAAATTGAGGCACCAAGACGAGTCAAGGACGTGCGACGCCTTGCCAGCTATGTTGCTGCTCTGAGTAGGTTCATCTCAATATCTGCTGAGCGCGCTCTATCCTTTTTTAAAATCTTGAAGAAGGTAGGTCCAATGAAATGGACTCCGGAATCGGAGGCGGCGCTACAGGATTTGAAGAAGTACCTTTCCTCTCCGCCAGTCCTAGTTGTGCCAAAACCACAAGAGCCGTTGTTGTTGTACCTGACGGCAACGAATCAAGTGGTGAGTGCTGCACTAGTGGCTGAAAGAGAAGTCGACGAAGAAGTAGCAGCAACGGCAGGGATGCCAAGCGACGAGCCAGGACGTTCCCCGGCAGGATCTGGTGTCGGCGAAGAAGGATCTGCGCAGTTGATAGAGATAGTCCAGAAGAAGAAAGTGGTGTAGCGACCAGTCTATTTTGTCAGCTCCTTGTTGCAGGGGGCTAGATCAAGGTATTCTGGCATGCAAAATTTGCTCTTCGGCCTTCTTATGGCCTTGAGGAAGTTGCGCCATTACTTCCAAGCACATGAGATCACCGCTGTCACCTGCTTCCCACTATAGCGGATATTGCGAAACCCAGAAGCTATTGGCAGGATTGTGGAGTGGGCCCTGGAACTATCAAGCTTTGGTCTTGAGTTTGAAAGCACTTCGACCACTGAGAGCAGGGCCTTGGTGCAGTTCATTGCAGAATGGACCCCAACACGCGATGAAGTGATTCTAGAGTCAACTCTCCCCGGCAAGGAGACTAATCAAGAATGGATCATGTATTTTGATGGAGCTTTCTCGCCGCAAGGCACTGGCGCCGGAGTGCTGCCTTTCACAACCACCGGAGAGCACCTTAGATATGTGGTCTAGATGCACTTTCCTCGAGAGAGATCAATGAACACTTCTGAGTACGAAGGGTTGCTTGTCGATCTCAGGATCGTGGTGGACCTTGGGATCAAGAAACTTATTTGTCAGGGGTGATTCTCAACTTGTCGTCAGGCAAGTGAACAAAGATTACCAGAGTCCATAGATGGAAGCTTACGTAGATGAAGTGAGGAGGTTGGAAGAATTTTTTGACGGCCTGCAAATGGAGCATCTCCCACGTGCAGAGAACAGCGTTGCCGATGGCCTGTGAAAGTGTGTTTCCCTTAAGTTGCCTATGGAACCAGGAACTTTCATGCTCCAACTAACTCAACCCTCTGTGACACCATCAACTATGCAAGAGAAGAGAAGAAAGTTAAGTTCAAGTACTTCCCAACAGAGCTCCCCGAAGCCACCGGCGAGAAGGATGCCAGAGGGAACGACAAGCTTGTCGGTGAGTACTATGCTCCGGCAAGGCCCCGGCTCTTGCCATAGAAGCATGCGCTCCCGCCAGGCTTGCCGGGGCGTAGTAGACTCCGGCAGGCCCTCATGCTCTTGCCGTCGAGGCAAATGCTACCAAGGTAGAGGATACGCCTTTAGTCCTTGTTGTCGAGCCCCAGGCTCCAACATGGGCACAACACCTTTTCCAATTCCTTCAAACAGGAGAACTCCCTGACGAACAAAACGAAGCAGAGAAAGTAGCCCGCCGGTCTCATATGTACCAGTTCGTAGACAACGTCCTGTACAGAAAGAGACCTAATGGCATGAAACTCAAGTGCATTTCTCGGGAGGATGGACTGGAGCTGTTGGCACAGATACACGGAAGTATATGTGGTTCCCACATAGGATCAAGAGCACCTGCTGGAAAGGCATTCCGGCAAGGTTTCTTTTGGCCCACTGCCCTCCAGCATGCGAGTGCGCTAGTAACCAAGTGTGAAGCATGCCAATTTATTCGAAGAAACTACTTCAGCCAGCACAAGCCCTTCAAACAATCCCTCTCTCCTAGCCATTTTCGCTCTGGGGGCTCGACATCTGGGGACCCTTTCCCCGCGCTGCCGGGGGCTTTGAGTACTTGTACGTGGCAATCGACAAGTTCACAAAGTGGCCGGAAGTGAAAGCAGTGAGAAAGGTGACAACACAATCAGCCGTCAAGTTCTTCAAAGGACTAGTTTGCCGCTTTGGAGTTCCCAACAGGATCAACACTAACAACGGCACACAGTTCACGAGTCGCGCCTTCATGTAGTATGTCCAAGACCTTGGTAGCAAAATCTGTTTTGCTTCCGTTGCCCACCCGAGCAGCAATGGCCAAGCAGAGAGGGCTAATGTTGAAGTGTTGCGAGGTCTCAAGACAAGAACTATTGATAGGCAGCACAAGTGCTGAAGGAACTGGATTGATGAGTTGCCGGTGGTTCTTTGGTCAACTAGGATGACACCAAATCGAGCTACCGGCCAGACACCCTTCTCCCTTGTCTATTGGGCGGAGGCAGTTCTCCCCACGGAACTCATACACGGGTCTCCTCGAGTGCTTGCTTATGATGAGCTCGAGCAAGAGCAGTTGCGGCAAGACGACGCGACGCTCCTTGAGGAAGACCATCTTCAGGCTGCTGTGAGAGCTACGCGCTACCTGCAAGCTTTGTGTCGCTACCATAGCCGCAAGGTCAATGCCATAAGTCTTGAGGAAGGCAACTGTGTTCTTCGGCGAGTTTAGTCCGCCAAGAATATAAACAAGTTGACGCCAAAGTGGGAAGGCCCTTATTAGGTAGTATGGGTCACTAGGCCCGGCACAGTCCGCCTGGAGACCGAGGATGGCGTTCCGGTGAGCAACTCATGGAATATTGAACATCTTCAAAAGTTCTACCCATGAGGCGCGGTTGCCGGGCCACCACCGTCAACCACCTTTTGTACAAGTCTTGCCACTGAAGCATGTAATCCTTGGTACAAAGCAAGGCTCAGACCCTGTGCATAGTTGAATAAAGGTAAGTGTTCTGCAACCCTGTTCGATTCTCATGTTTACTTATGTGCATGTTTATCTGAAGTGTTGCATGGCACTTAATCCCGGCAAGGACTAACGCACCGCTAAGGTTCCATATCCAAATTTTCTCTTCTTTCTTTTTCCCAAAGGACAGAAGGATCCTTCGCATGCAACTTTGCTAGGGGGGAATGATAGTATGGATGCCTATGAGCGACGTCCCAAAAAAACTTGCCGGAAGGAGAAAGGCAACAAAAAGATAAGTTGTGAAAACCCCTTGTGAATCTTTGCCGCAAAGTTATTTTCCTTGAGCGATTTCGACTACTGTATGAAAAACCTGCATGCGTAGGAACCTTGTCGTGGTTGGATGTGCCCTCACTGTGTTCGGAACCACTCAGCAGCTTAAGTGGATTCGCCCGTGCTCCTTGTTTCATTTTGAGTCTGCTCAACGATCCAAGCGACAGCACTCGCTCCCTTATCCCGTTTTCGAGTAAGGCCGACGCCTTGAACGGTTGCGCCAAGGACGCCGAGGTGTCTTGCCGGCAGTGGCACCGCCGGTAGGCTGCTAAGGACCCGTTCCTCAAAGCGCTTGCGGTAGGGCTACACATGCCGGCAAGATTCTACCAGAAAGGGCATAGGGAAAATTCCATACACAGAAATAGTTTAACAAGGAAGATAACATAACAATCGTCCAAGGCATAAGCAGATAGCATTATATCGGCCTTGCCGAGACTCTAACACAAAATAAATTGTTCTTGGCATGTGAAGCGACGAGGAGTGGGGCAACTAATCTCGGCGGTCCCCCTCGACCCGCTTGACCTGGCTTACCCGCTCGACGATGGACGCAATGAGTTCCTCGAGCGCCTAGATGTCCACACCCTTCGGCAAACGGTCAAGGATGTTGGCAAGGTTGAGGCCGGGATTCTTGTATGCCACCTTGATGAGCACCTTGTGGAGGACATCCTGGCAGAGCTTGCATGATTCATTGGCCAGGTGGGCCACCCGATCGGAATGGAGCTGCTCAAGGGCCCCGAGTAGGCTGTCGAAGAACATGGTCACCTTGGCGCTCATGGGGACCCTGTCGTCAGGAGAATATGAGGGGCCCTCTAGGCCCATGGCGGACAGTAGTTCGTCGAGCTTCCCCACGACGTCGACGAGCTTCTCAGTCCAGACTTCCACTCCACGCACATAGTCGTTGTGGGAGACGGTGGTGCTCTCGACAAGCTGCCTCTCATCATGGAGCTCCTTGACCAGAGCTTTCTCCCGGGTCATGGCAGCCTCGAGGGTCCTAGTCGGCGTGGCCAGCTTCAAGGTCAGATCGTCAATGGAATCGTTGGCAGCGGAGAGCTACTTAGCCTTGTCGGAAACGGTGACTTGCGCCTTCATCAGGCTGGCAACGGCTTTGTTCCCCTCGGCCTCGAGTGACAAGACTTTCGCGCCTTGATCTTCAAGGGCTGCCTCCAGTTCCTTTACCCTTTCCTCGAGTGAGATTTTGGTGGTCTCCGCAGCCTCGGCCGCGTCGACAGCCTCCTTCAGCTTGCCAGCGTGTTCTGCCACCAGGGCTCCGAGTGCCTCCTTGTGCCCCCGCTCCAACGCGTGAGTCCGCCGCGCGACGAGATCCTCGAGCTCCACTTCCTTGTCGCGGAGCTTGTCGATGAGTACCTTCTCGTGAGTGACGAGGTCTTCCTCTTGGGTGTGAAGCAAGATGCGACGCTTCGACAAACGAGCGTCCTCTGCGGTGGACCATTTTTTGGCCTCCTCCTGTGCCTGTTTGGCGTCAGACTGTTGCATGTAGAGTTGGCTCCAGCCTTCACTCAGTTGCGATTGGCCAGTCTGCACGTCCTTGGAGGCATGAGCGTACTAAGCTTGGGTCTCCTCGACGCGTTCCTGGAAACTGGCCTCGATAGCTTCGATGACCGCGGCCCTGGAGTCAAGTTTCTCCTTCCGGGCATGGTGAAGCGCCTGAAGCTTCCGGAAGCCGTTGCCCATGGACTGGAGGAGCTGCCCCTCTTGGGATTTGTTACTAGTGCTTGGCTCATCGACGATGTCAAGCCCGGCAGTAGTGATTGCTTCCTTGACAAGAACTCCCCCTTCGGGTGGCGCCCCAGTGCTTGCCATGCCTGGGATGGTGACGAACAAGTTATTGCCGACCTTGAAGTATCTGCTCGATGAGGGAGCTTCAGACGGAGGCGGTCGGTCCTTGACGGCTGCCTCCCCGACAGCTTGGGGCTCAGTGGTCAGCGTAGCGCCTGGCGCTCCTACGGCAGGGATGCCATCAGTGCGGCCACTGGCCTCCCCACCGGCCTTCTCGGCGGACTTCTTAGCGGCCTCCTCCTTCTGCGCGGCTTTGGCTGCCTTGGCACTAGCGGCCTCGGCGGCGGCATTCTTGGTGGCCTCGGCATAGCGGCCTCAGCCTCGGCGCTCTTAACGGCTTCTTCAGCGGCGATCTTGTCAGCCTCGGCGGCAGTGATCCTCGTTGTCTCCTCGATGACAGAGTCGACGTCCATTCCCTCTGCCATGGGAATGTCTAAAGACTAGGGGGGAAAACCAAGCAAAGCTAAGGAGGAAGTTCAAGAAGACAAAAAAAGAAAAAGGAAAAGAGGAATACCTTCACTTACGACAATTACCGATGGAGACCCGCCGGTGCCTGAGCTTGTCAGCCCTCCCTCCTCGTGATAGAGAGCGCTGTAGGAAGTCCTGGCCGGAGAAAAATCCCTAGGCGATGAATCCGGGGCGGTCACCGATGACTCTCCTTGTCGTCGTCCTCCTCCTGCACGTCCGGTGATGTCAGTAGTGAAGATGTACACCCCAGCGCCAACTAGCGGGAAATGAGTAATGAACTCACGCTGGGGGGCTCCACCGAGGGCTGAGTCGGGGACTGCAACGCGGGCTAGTCTCCTGATTGGCGGTGGTCGCCCTTGGCGCACCTGAGGTGCTTGTCGACGACCCCTCAACCGTCGAAGTCTTCGCCCTCTTCGCGGCCCGTTGTGCAAGCGTTTCTATGTCCCTATGAAGAAAAACCAAGACGGATTAGACAAGTAGGGAAGGAGACCCGAAGGTTGGGAAAGTATGGCAGGATTCTTACTCTTCGGCCTCCTCGGCAAGTTCCGCTTCTTCTGCCCTGCTGGCAATGTACGCCAGCTCCTCTTCGGTGGTGTTGCGGACGAGGCCCTCCTCCTTGCGGACGGCCTTCTTTGACAGGTTGTCGAAAAACTTTTGCACCTCCTCCGCGAAAGGCTCCATCCAAGTTGCGTCAAGGCTATGGGCATCGAGCACCAGCATCATGGCAATGATTCTGCCCAAGGCCAAGTTATTGCACAAGGGAATTACGCCCGCCGGTAGCTCGATCGCCATGATGCTCCTGAACAACTTCTGGCAGAGGGCCATGTGCTGCATGGTGGTCAGATTATGGTTTAGCCCGGGGCGCAGCCTCATGATGTCCGCCGCATTCCTAAACTCCCAGGGCAGCCTCCCCTTGTTCTGCAAAGGGGCGATGCACCAGCGAAGGAAGTCAGCGCCTATCATCTCTACGGAAAGGCCGGCGTCCCTGAGGCGGTGGGTCATGGTGCTAGGGGTTAGCCCGGCAAAATTTTCGTAGAGGTGTGCAAAAACTGCCATGGATGTCACGCCGTTCGGCGTGAAATCCAGGAGTTGGGAGCCGTAAGTAAGCATAAGGTCGATGAAGAAGTCCGAGTAAGGGGGACAAAGCCCGCAGTAAAAGTAATCAGCAAAGAAAGGGTATTTGCCTGGACCTTCCCCAGAAGGACCAAGGCTCACGCAAGTGGCGGGGTGCCCCGCCATCGCCGTCGCCCACATCCACCGGTACCGCCTCTTCAGGTCACCCAGACTGAGCCCCGATGGGAAAACGACATGCTCCCTTCGCATCTTCGCCACCTTGTTCTCCGATATGACCTCCATTTCCTTGCCCTTGCTGGCTTTGGGTGGCATGGTGATGGCGGAGATGGAGACCGAGGACGAAGAATGGGCGGGGGTGCTAACGGATGCAAGAGGCTCTGCCTTGGGCTCGAGGAGGAAGACAACAGCGGCTCTCAGATTGGGAAAGGAGAGAGGTAAATGGGCATCGGCTCTGCAATCTCCTTTTTATGGGGAAGGCACGGGGCGGCCTCTTTTTACCAAAAGCAAGATAATACAGAAACGTTCCGCATGCGCATTGTTGTAACGGCCGTGCCTGTTGGGATACGTAGTAGTAAATCAAAAAAAATCCTACGTGTCACCAAGATCTATCTATGGAGAAACCAGCAACGAGCAAAGGGGCAGTGCATCTTCATACCTTTGAAGATCGCTAAGCGGAAGCGTTACTAGAACGCGGTTGGTGGAGTCGTACTCGTGGTGATTCAGATCGTGGTGGATTCCGATCTAAGCGCCGAACAACGGCGCCTCCGCGTTCAACACATGTGCATCCCGATGACGTCTCCTATGCCTTGATCCAATAAGGAGGAAGGAGACGTTGAGGGAGAACTCCAGTAGCACGACGGCGTGGTGACGGTGGAGCTACATGGTACTCCAGCAGGGCTTCGCCAAGCACTACGGAGGACGAGGAGAAGGAGGGGTAGGGCTGCGCCGAGAGAGAGAGGAACTCATGTGTTGACAGCCCCCAAAACCCCCACTATATATAGGAGGAGGAGGAGGGAGGGCTGCGCCCAAGGGTTCCCACCCTATGGGCCGGCGGCAGCCCCAGATCCCATCTGGTGTGGCGGCCACAGGGAGAGAGGGGAGGTCGGCACCCTAGGTAGGCCTTAGGCCCATCTGAGCCTAGGGTTTGCCCCCTCTCCTCCCTTACTGCGCCTTGGGCCCTTGTGGGGGGCACACCAGCCCACCTAGGGGCTGGTTCCCTCCCACTTGAGGCCCATGCAGCCCTCTGGGGCTGGTGGTCCCACTTGGTGGACCTCTGGAACCCTTCCGGTGGTCTCGGTACATTATCGGTAATTCCCAAAACACTTCCGGTGACCAAAACCTCACTTCCTATATATGAATATTTACCTCTGAACCATTTCGGAGCTCCTCATGACATCGGGATCTCATTCGGGACTCCGAACAACCTTCGGTAACCATGTACACTATTTCCCTATAACCCTAGCATCATCGAACCTTAAGTGTGTAGACCCTACGGGTTCGGGAGACACGTAGACATGATTGAGACACCTCTCCAGTCAATAACCAACAGCGGGATCTAGATACCCATGTTGGCTCCCACATGCTCCACGATAATCTCATCGGATGAACCACGATGCTAGGGATTCAATCAATCCCGTATACAATTCCCTTTGTCTACCAGTACGATACTTGCCCGAGATTCGATCGTAGGTATCCCTATACCTTGTTCAATCTCGTTACCGGCAAGTCTCTTTACTCGTTTCGTAACACATCATCTCATGGCTAACTCCTTAGTCACATTGAGCTCATTATGATGATGTCTTACCGAGTGGGCCCAGAGATACCTCTCCATCACACGGAGTGACAAATCCCAGTCTCGATTCGTGCCAACGCAACAGACACTTTCGGAGATACATGTAGTGCACCTTTATAGCCACCCAGTTACGTTGTGACATTTGACACACCCAAAGCATTCCTATGGTATCCGGGAGTTGCACAATCTCATGGTCTAAGGAAATGATACTTGACATTAGAAAAGCTTTAGCAGACGAACTACACGATCTTGTGCTATGCTTAGGATTGGGTCTTGTCCATCACATCATTCTCCTAATGATGTGATCCCGTTATCAACGACATCCTATGTCCATGGTCATGAAACCATGACCATCTATTGATCAACGAGCTAGCCAACTAGAGGCTCACTAGGGACATGTTGTGGTCTATGTATTCACACATGCATTACGGTTTCCGGTTAATACAATTATAGCATGAACAATAGACAATTATCATGAACAAGGAAATACAATAATAACCATTTTATTGTTGCCTCTAGGGCATATTTCCAACAGTCTCCCACTTGCACTAGAGTCAATAATATAGTTCACATCGCCATGTGATTAACACTTACATCACCATGTGATCATATCATCATGTGATTAACACCCAATTAGTTCTGGGGTTTGATCATGTTTTGCTCGTGAAAGAGGTTTTAGTCAACGGGTCTACGACATTCAGATCCGTGTGTACCTTGCAAACTTCTATATCATACTGTAGATACTACTCCCATGCTCTACTTGGAGTTATTCCAAATGGCTACTCCACTATATGTATCCGGATTTCTACTAAGAGTCATCCGGACTGGCGTTAAATCTTGCATCGACGTAACCTTTTACGACGAACTCCTTATCACCTCCATAATCGAGAAATATTTCCTTAGTCCTCCAGTTGCTAAGGATAATTTCGACCGCTGTCCACTGATCCACTCCTGGATCTCTCTTGTACCCCTTGACAGACTCATGGCAAGGCACACATAGGTGCGGTACACAGCATGACACACTATATAGAGCCTATGACTGAAGCATAGGGGATGACACTCATCTTTTCTCTATCTTCTGCAGTGGTCGAGCATTGAGCTGTGCTCAATCTCACACCTTGTAATACAGACAAAAACCCTTTGTCGGACTGATCCATATTGAACTTCTTCAATATCTTGTCAAGGTATGTACTTATTGAAAGTATTATCAAGCATCTTGATCTATCTCTATAAATCTTGATGCCCAACAATTAGGTAGCTTTATCCAGGTCTTCCTTTGAAAAACTCTTTTCAAACAACCGTTTATGCTTTCTAGAAATTATACATCATTTCCGATCAATAATATGTCAACTACATATTCCTATCAGAAATTCTATAGTGCTCCCACTCACTTTCTTGTAAATACAAGTTTCTCATAAACTTTGTATAAACTCAAAAAATTTACGTATATTCCAACTCTGAGATGCTTGCTCCAGTCCATAGAAGGATCGCTGGAGTTTGCATACCTTTTAGCATCCTTAGGATTGACAAAACCTTCTAGTTCTATCACATACAACTCTTCCTCATGGGAACCGTTAAGGAAACCTTTGTTTTGATATCCATCTGCCAGATTTCATAATTGAAAAATGCAGCAACTCATAACATAATTTCAACAGAATTTTAGCATCGCTACGGATGAGAAAATCTCATCGCAATCAACTCCTTGAACTTGGCAGAAACTTCTTTGCGACAAGTCGAGATTTATATAATGGTGACATTCACCATCAGCGTCCGTCTTCATCTCAAAGGTCCATTTGTATTTAACGACCTGTCATTCAACAGGAAAGTCTACCAAAGTCCATACGTATTACTACGATCAAGATTCAGTAAACCATTCCCATTGGGTGCATGACCATTGAAGGCATTATTCATGTAAACAGAATAATCATTATTCTCTAACTTAAATGAATAATCGTATTGCACTAAACACGATCCAATCATGTTCATGCTCAACACAAACACCAAATAGCATTTATTTAGGTTCATTACTAATCCCGAAGGTAGAGAAAGCGTGCGATGGTGATCATATCAACCTTGGAAACACTTCCAACACACATTGTCACCTTTCACTTAGCTAGCATCCATTTATTCTGTAGCTTTTATTTCGAGTTGCTAACATTTAGCAACTGAACCGGTATCTTATACCCAAGTGCTACTAGGAGTACTAGGAAGGTACACATCAATAACACATATATCAAATATACTTCTGTCAACATTGCCAGCCTACTTATCTACCAAGTATCTAGGGTTGTTCCGCTTTAACGAACATTCTCCTCATAACAGAAGCACTTAGTCTTGGGTTTGGGCTCAACCTTGGCTTTCTTCACTAGAGCGCCAACTGGCTTGCCATTCCTAAAGTTTTCCCTTCTTGCCCTTGCCCTTCTTGAAACTAGTGGTTTTCACTTAACCATCAACACTTGATGCTCCTTCTTGATTTCTACCTTCGTGGTGTCAAACATCACGAACAACTCAGGGATCATCTTATCCATCCCTGGCATGTTATAGTTCATCACGAAGCTCTAGTAGCTTGGTGGCAGTGACTTGGAGAACTGCATTAATCACTATATTATCTAGAAGATTAACTCCCACTCGATTCAAGTGATTGTAGCACCCAGACAATCTGAGCATATGCTCACCAATTGAGCCATTCTCTTTTAGCTTGCAGGCAAAGAATCTTGTTGGAGGTCTCATACCTCTCAACATAGGCACGAGCCTGAAATCCGAATTTTGGCTCTTAGAACATCTCATATGTTCCGTGACGTTCAAAATGTTTTGGAGCCTCAATTCTAAGCCGTAATGCATGACGCACTGAACTATCAAGTAGTCATCAGAAAGTGTCTGTCATATGTTCACAACATCTACAGACATCGCTTGAGAGAGCGGTGCACTTAGCGGTGCATCAAGGACATAAGCCTTTTGTGCGGCAATGAGGACAATCCTCAGATCACGGACCCAGTCCGCATTATTGCTACCATCAACTTTCAACTTACTTTTCTCTAGGACCGTATCAATAAAACATGGGAGCTACAGCGTGAGCTATCTACGACATAATTTGCAAAGATACTTTTAGACTAAGTTCACGATAATTAAGTTCATCTAATCAAATTATGAATGAACTCCCACTTAGATAGACATCTCTCTAGTCATCCAAGTGACACATGATCCACGTCAACTAGCCCGTGTACGATCATCACGTGAGACGGACTAGTCATCAATGGTGAACATCTCCATGTTGATCGTATCTTCCATACGGCTCATGTTCGACCTTTCGGTCTTCCATGTTCTGAGGCCATGTCTGTACATGCTAGGCTCGTCAAGTCAACCTAAGTCTATCGCGTGTGTAAATCTGGCTTACACCCGTTCTATGCGAACATTAGAACCTATCACACCCGATCATCACGTGGTGCTTCGGAACAACGATCCTTAGCAACGGTGCACAGTTAGGGTGAACACCTTTCTTGAAATTTTAGTGAGAGATCATCTTATTTAGCTACCGCCGTTCTAAGCAAATAAAATGTAAACATGATAAACATCACTTGCAATCAATATAGTGACATGATATGGCCAATATCATCTTGCTCCTTTGATCTCCATCTTCGGGGCACCATGATCATCACTGTCACCGGCACGACACCATGATCTCCATCATCGTGTCTTCATGAAGTTGTCTCGCCAACTATTACTTCTACTACTATGGCTAACGTTTAGCAATAAAGTAAAGTAATTACATGGCGTTTATGATTGACACACATGTCATACAATAAAATAAGACAACTCCTATGGCTCCTGACGGTTGTCATACTCATCGACATGCAAGTCGTGAATCCTATTACAAGAACATGATCATTCTCATACATCACAATGCATCACATCACATCCTTTGGCCATATCACATCACAAGGCATATGCTAGAAAAACAAGTTAGACGTACTCTAATTTGTAGTTGCAAGTTTTTATGTGGCTGCTATAGGTTTCTAGCAAGAACGTTTCTTACCTACGTCAAAACCACAATATGATATGCCAATTGCTATTTACCCTTCATAAGGACCCTTTTCATCGAATACGATCCGACTAAGGTGGGAGAGACAGACACCCACTAGCCACCTTATGCAACAAGTGCATGTGAGGCAGTGGAACTGGTCTCACGTAAGCGTACGTGTAAAGTTGGTCTGGGCCTCTTCATCCCACAATACCGCCGAATCAAGATAAGACTAGTAACGGTAAGAAAATTAACAAGATCGACACCCACAACAACTTGTGTTCTACTCGTGCATAGATTCTACGCATAAACCTGGCTCTGATACCACTGTTGGGAGACGTAGTAGTAAATCAAAAAAATTCCTATGTGTCACCAAGATCTATCTATGGATAAACCAGCAACGAGCAAAGGGGGAGTGCATCTTCATACCTTTGAAGATCGCTAAGCGGAAGCGTTACTAGAATGAAGTTGGTGGAGTCGTACTCGCAGCGATTCAGATCGCGGTGGATTCCGATCTAAGCGCCGAACAACGGCGCCTCCGCGTTCAACACACGTGCAGCCCGATGGCGTCTCCTATGCCTTGATCCAGCAAGGAGGAAGGAGAGGTTGAGGTAGATCTCTGATAGCACGATGGCATGGTGACGGTGGAGCTATGTGGTACTCCGGCAGGGCTTCGCCAAGCACTATGGAGGACGAGGAGAAGGAGGGGTAGGGTTGCGCCGAGAGAGAGAGGAACTCATGTGTTGGCAGCCCCCAAAACCCCCACTATATATAGGAGGAGGATGAGGGAGGGCTGCGCCCTAGGGTTCCCACCCTAGGGGCCGGCAGCAGCCCCAGATCCCATCTGGTGCGGCGGCCAGAGGGAGAGAGGGGAGGGTGGCGCCCTAGGTGGGCCTTAGGCATATTTGAGCCTAGGGTTTGCCCCTTCTCCTCCCTTGCTATGCCTTGGGCCCTTGTGGGGTGCGCACCAGCCCACCTAGGGGCTGGTTCCCTCCCACTTGAGACCCATGCAGCCCTCTCGGGCTGGTGGCCCCACTTGGTGGACCCCCAGAACCCTTCCGGTGGTCCCGGTACGTTACCGGTAATTCCCAAAACACTTCCGGTGACCAAAACCTCACTTCCTATATATGAATCTTTACCTCCGGACCATTTCGGAGCTCCTCGTGACGTCCGAGATCTCATCCGGGACTCTGAAAAACCTTCGGTAACCACATACACTATTTCCCTATAACCCTAGCATCATCAAACCTTAAGTGTGTAGACCCTACGGGTTCGGGAGACACGTAGACATGACCGAGACACCTCTCCAGTCAATAACCAATAGAGGGATCTGGATACCCATGTTGGCTCCCGCATGCTCCACGATGATCTCATCGGATGAACCACGATGTCGGGGATTCAATCAATCCCGTATGCAATTCCCTTTGTCTACCGGTACGATACTTGCCCGAGATTCGATCGTCGGTATCCCTATACCTTGTTCAATCTCGTTACCGGCAAGTCTCTTTACTCGTTCCGTAACACATCATTCGTGGCTAACTCCTTAGTCACATTGAGCTCATTATGATGATGTCTTACAGAGTGGGCCCAGAGATACCTCTCCGTCACATGGAGTGACAAATCCCAATCTCGATTCATGCCAACCCAACAGACACTTTCGGAAATTCCCGTAGTGCACCTTTATAGTCACCCAGTTACGTTGTGATGTTTGGCACACCCAAAGCATTCCTACGGTATTCGGGAGTTGCACAATCTCATGGTCTAAGGAAATAATACTTGACATTAGAAAAGCTTTAGCAGACGAACTACACGATCTTGTGCTATGCTTAGGATTGGGTATTGTCCATGACATCATTCTCCTAATGATGTGATCCCGTTATCAACGACATCCTATGTCCATGGTCATGAAACCCTGACCATCTATTGATCAACGAGCTAGCCAACTAGAGGCTCACTAGGGACATGTTGTGGTCTATGTATTCACACATGCATTACGGTTTCTAGTTAATACAATTATAGCATGAACAATAGACAATTATCATGAACAAGGAAATAAAATAATAACCATTTTATTATTGCCTCTAGAGCATATTTCCAACAGCGTCGCGCACGTATCCCCACTACTCGTATTCAATGGGCATCATGGGGAAGCGCAGCAAGCGTAATGATCACAACTGCAAGGCTCTGCCACTCGTGCCTGTACACTGGTTGGGCCTAGCCCAACAACGCCTCGCAATGTGTATGGCTCAGGCCCGGGGGCTCCTTTCGGTGCACTAGAGTTTTTGGGCCATCTAGTGCCCCTTTACTCGTGCACGGGCAGTAGTAGCCGCCCCGGTGGCAGGGCCCAGCAAAGACTTATCAAGTGTCAGCACAGAAGACTCAATACTACCAGCAAGACCTTACCGGGAGGGCTATAGAGCCCCCAGGCGAAGCAAGGCCCTCGGCAAGGCAAAGACCAGGCAAGGCAAGGCCCCGGCAAGCACCGCCAGCACACAGGCCAGGTGTCGATTCACCTAGACGTGTGTCGCGGCGTCGACGTTGGAGGGAGCTAAGCGCCGCCAATGGGACGGGCCCCCATCCCGTCCCACTGACGGACTGAGGCGCCTGACGGTGCATTGAATGCTCTTGTCCTACTTCATGAGAGTTAGGTACGATAGCGTTGTAGCACTGTGCATCCCATGTGCACACTGTACGCCACTATTGGGATTCCCTTGAGTATAATATGAGGCCCAGGAAGTTACAGAAGAGGACTTTTGGAAGGTCCTGTCAGTGCACTAGAGTTTTTGGGCCATCTAGTGCCCCTTTACTCGTGCACGGGCAGTAGTAGCCGCCCCGGTGGTAGGTCCCAGCGAAGACTTATCAAGCGCCAGCACATAAGACTCAACACTACCGGCAAGACCTTGCCGGGAGGGCTGTAGAGCCCCCAGGCGAAGCAAGGCCCCTGGCAAGGCAAAGACCCGGCAAGGCAAGGCACTGGCAAGCACCGCCAACACACAGGCCAGGTGTTGATTCACCTGGACGCGTGTCGCGGCGTTGACGTTAGAGGGAGCTAAGCGGTGCCGATGGGACAGGCCCCCGTCCCGTCTCACTGATGGACTGAGGCGCCTGATGGTGCATTGAATGCTATTGTCCTACTCCGCCAGAGTTAGGTACGATATCACTGTAGCAGCACTGTGCATCCTATGTGCACACTGTACGCCGCTGTTGGGATCCCCTTAAGTATAAAAGGAGGCCTAGGGCGTTATAGGGAGGGACTTTTGGAAGGTTAGACAATCAGACAATTAGACAGTTGGGCAGTTAGACAACCGGACAGCCCGACGGTTAGACAACTGGAGGTGACCAAGCTCACGTAGCAGCCGTTCATGGCGCCTCCTATAGCTAGAACCCTAGAACACGATCAATACAACCAAGTAGGAGTAGGGTTTTACGCATCCGTGCGGCCCAAACCTGGGTAAATACTCCCCGTGCAATGCTTACCAGACCGGCTCTTCGTGCGAGCCCGCCCCCTGCCGAGAAGACCGGCAAGGCCTCTGGCGCACAGTCCAACAAGCGCACCTCTTCAGGGTGCTGCACTACCATTGATGATGTGCCAGAGAGCTACATCGGCAAGAGCAAGAAGTCCAAGGCTGCCCCGCCAGAGACCAAGAAGGTGCCCGCCAAGGAGGATGGCACGGGGGGAACTTTCACCATAAGTTCCACCCTTGACGACAAATAGGAAAGCGCGCTCGTCGCCTTCCTGCGGGCGAATGTTGATGTGTTTGCATGGCAACCATATGATATCCCCGGTGTTCCCAGGAAGGTGATTGAGCACCACCTTGCCGTCTACCCACACGCGCGGCCCGTCAAGCAGAAGGTCCGGAAGCAAGCTTTGGAGCAACAACAGTTTATTGCCGAAGAGATCAAGAAGTTGGAAGCGACTGGTCTGATCAGAGGAGTACTCCATCCTACATGGTTAGCCAATCCAGTCGTAGTGCGCAAGGCGAATGGGAAGTGGAGGCTATGCATTGATTTCACAGACATCAACAAAGCTTGGCCCAAAGATCCTTTTCCCTTGCCGCACATCGACCAGATTGTGGACTCCACTGCCGGCTGTGACTTATTGTCTTTCCTTGACACCTATTCAGGCTATCATCAGATTTTCATGCCCAAAGAAGACGTGGAGAAGACCGCATTTATCACCCCATGTGGTACGTATTGCTTTCCGCGTATGCCTTTCGGGTTGAAAAATGTTGGTTATACCTTTGCAAGAGCGGTCCAGATTGGTTTGGAGCCCCAGCTACATAGAAATATGGAGGCTTATGTGGACGACATAGTGATCAAAACCAAGGACAAGGCTACGCTCATATCAGACCTAGAAGAAACATTTGCAAATCTGCGCAAGATCAACATGAAGCTGAACCCCAAGAAATGTGTGTTCGGCGCCCCATCCGGCAAGCTTCTCGGGTTCTTTGTCTCTCAACGAGGAATAGAAGCGAATCCCGACAAGATCAAAGAAATTGAGCAAATTGAGGCACCAAGATGAGTCAAGGATGTGCGACGCCTTGCCGACTGTGTTGCTGCTCTGAGTAGGTTCATCTCAAAATCTGTTGAGCATGCCCTACCCTTTTTTAAAATCTTGAAGAAGGCAGGTCCAATGAAATGGACTCTGGAAGAGGAGGCGGCGCTGTAGGATTTGGAGAAGTACCTTTCCCCTCCGTCGGTCATAGTTGCGCCAAAACCACAAGAGCCATTGGTGCTGTACTTGGCGGCAACAAATCAAGTGGTGAGTGCTGCACTAGTGGCTGAAAGAGAAGTCGACGAAGAAGCCGCGACAATGGCAAGGACACCGAGCGATGAGCCAGGATGTTCCCCGACAGGATCTGGTGCCAGCGAAGAAGGATCTATGCAGTTGATAGAGATAGTCCAGAAGAAGAAAGTGGTGCAACAACCAGTCTATTTTGTCAGCTCCTTGTTGCAGGGGGCTAGATCAAGGTATTCTGGCATGCAAAAATTTCTCTTCGGCCTTCTTATGGCCTCGAGGAAGCTGCACCATTACTTCCAAGCACATGAGATCACCGTTGTCACCGCTTCCCTCTATACCGGATATTGCGAAACCCAGAAGCTACTGGCAGGATTGTGGAGTGGGCCCTGGAACTATCAAGCTTTGGTCTTAAGTTCGAAAGCACTTCGACCATTCAGAGCAGGGCCTTGGCGGAGTTCATTTCAGAATGGACCCCAACGCCCGATGAAGAGATTCGAGAGTCAACTCTCCCCGGCAAGGAGACTGGTCAAGAATGGATCATGTATTTTGACGGAGCTTTCTCGCTACAAGGCGCTAGTGCTGGAGTGCTGCTTGTCGCACCCACCAGAGAGCACCTCAGATATGTAGTCTAGATGCACTTTCCCCGAGAGAGATCAACGAACAACACTGCTGAGTACGAAGGGCTACTTGCCGGTCTCAAGATCGCGGCGGACCTTGGGATCAAGAAACTTATTGTCAGGGGTGATTCTCAACTTGTCGTTAGGCAAGTGAACAAAGATTACCAGAGTCCATTGATGGAAGCTTACGTAGATGAAGTGAGGAGGTTGGAAGAACGTTTTGATGGCCTGCAAATGGAGCACGTTCCACGTGTAGAGAACAGCGTTGTCGATGGCCTATCAAAGTGTGCTACCCTAAGTTGCCTATGGAACCAGGAACTTTCGTGCTCCAACTAACTCAACCCTCTGTGACACCATCAACTGTGCAAGAGAAGAGAAGAAAGTTAAGTTCCAGCAAGTACTTCCTGACAGAGCTCCCCAAAGCCACCGGCGAGAAGGATGCCAGAGGGAACGACATGCTTGTCAGTGAGTACTATGCTTCGGCAAGGCCCCCGGCTCTTGCCGTAGAAGCATGTGCTCTCGCCAGGCTTGCCAGGGCGTAGCAGACTCCGGCAGGCCCTCAGGCCCTTGCCGTCAAGGCAAATGCTACCCCGGCAGAGGATACACCTTTAGTCCTTGTTATCGAGCCCCAGGCTCCAACAGGGGCACAACACCTTGTCCAATTCCTTCAAACAGGAGAACTCCCCGAGGAGCAAGAGGAAGCAGAGAAAGTAGCCCGCCGGTCTCATATGTACCAGTTCGTAGACAATGTCCTATATAGAAAGAGATCGAATGGTGTGAAACTCAAGTGCATTTCTCGGGAGGATGGACTGGAGCTGTTGGCAGAGATACACGGAGGCATATGTGGTTCCCACATAGGATCAAGAGCACTTGCCGGAAAGGCATTCCGGCAAGGTTTCTTTTGGCCCACTGCCATCCAGGATGCGACTGCGCTAGTAACCAAGTGTGAAGCATGCCAGTTTCATTCGAAGAAACTACAACCAGCACAAGCCCTTCAAAAAATCCCTCTCTCCTGGCCATTTTCGGTCTGGGGGCTCGATATATTGGGCCCCTTTCCCCGCGTTGCCGGGGGCTTTGAGTACTTGTACATGGCAATCGACAAGTTCACAAAGTGGCCAGAAGTGGAAGCAGTCAGAAAGGTGACAGCATAGTTAGCCATCAAGTTCTTTAAGGGACTAGTTTGTCGCTTTGGTGTTCCCAACGGGATCATCACTAACAACGGCACACAGTTCACGAGCCGCGCCTTCATGCAGTATGTCCAAGACCATGGTAGCAAAATCTGTTTTTGCTTCCGTTGCCCATCCGAGGAGCAACGGCCAAGCAGAGAGGGCTAATGTTGAAGTGTTGCGAGGTCTCAAGGCAAGAACTTTTGATAGGTTGCACGAGTGCGGAAGGAACTGGATTGATGAGTTGCTGGGGGTTCTTTGGCCAATCAGGATGACACCAAATCGAGCTACTGGCCAAACACCCTTCTCCCTTGTTTATGGGGCGGAGGCAGTTCTCCCCACGGAACTCATATATGGGTCTCCTTGAGTGCTCGCTTATGATGAGCTCGATCAAGAGCATTTGCGGCAAGACGACGCGATGCTCCTTGAGGAAGACCGTCTTCAGGCTACTATGAGAGCTACACGCTACCAGCAAGCTTTGAGCCACTATCATAGCTGCAAGGTCAATGCCAGAAGTCTTGAGGAAGGCGACCTTATTCTTCGGTGAGTTCAGTTCGCCAAGAATCCAAACAAGTTGACGTCAAAGTGGGAAGGCCCTTATCGGATAGTATGAGTCACTAGGCCCAGCGCAGTCCGCCTGGAGACCAAGGATGGCGTTTTGGTGAGCAACTCTTGGAATATTGAACATCTTCGAAAGTTCTACCCATGAGGCGTGGTTGTCGGGCCACCCCCGGCAACCAGCTTTTGTACAAGTCTTGTTGCTCTAGCATGTAATCCTTGGTACAAAGCCAGGCTCAGACCCTATGCATAGTTGAATAAAGATAAGTGTTCTACAACCCTGTCAGATTCTATGTTTACTTATGTGCATGTTTATCTGAAGTGTTGCATGGCACTTAATCCCGGAAGGACTAACGGACCGCCAAGGTTCCATATCCATATTTTCTCTTCTTTCTTTTCCCCCAAGGACAGAAGGATCCCTCGCATGCAGCTTTGCTTGGGGGGAATGATAGTACGAATGCCTATGAGCGACGTCCCAAAAAAAACTTGCCGGAAGGAGAAAGGCAACAAAAAGATAAGTTGCGAAAACCCCTTGTGAATCTTTGCCACAAAGTTACTTTCCTTGAGCGATTTCGAGTTCTGTATGAAAAACCTGCACGCGCAGGAACCTTGCCACGATTGGATGCGCCCTCACTGCGTTCGAGATCGCTCAACGGCTTAAGTGGCTTCGCCTGTGCTCCTTGTTTTGTTTCGAGTCCGCTCAATGATCCAAGTGACAGTGCTCTTGCCCTTATCCCGTTTTCAAGTAAAGCCGATGCCTTGAGCGGCCGCGCCAAGGAAGCCAAGGTGTCTTGCCGGCAGTGGCACCGCCAGCAGGCTGCTAAGGACCCGTTCCTCAAAGCGCTTGCGGTAGGGCTACACACGCCGGCAAGATTCTTCCAGAAAGGGCGTAGGGAAATTTCATACACAGGAACAGTCTAACAAGGAAGGTAATACGTATTCATTCAAAATGGGGTGAAATTTACATAAGATATCGCCTTTTTCTAAGTACATCTTTATTTGACTTCCTCCCCCAGAGGAGATTACAAGAAGAAAAATATGGAAAGGAGAGACGGGATACAAGAAGAAAAAGATGGCGAGAGGCCCCCGACAGAAGCCCGACCTGACCCCTCTAGAGTAGCACTACGCAGACGAGCAGGGCTGCCAGATGGGCAGACAAGAACCTGGCCCCTCCTGGACCAGCATTGCGTGGAGGATAGGGCCAGGGCGGGCGGAAAGGGGGATGGACCCCGGAAGCCGAAGTCCATGGGCCTGCCGGAAGGCCCAGCTGAAATATGAGGCAGCACCCGGGACTGAAGCACCCGGCAAGGACATCTTGTCGGGAGGGGAGAGGCGTGCGGCTAGCGATGATGGCGCGGCCGGTGGTCAGTCCGAGATCGAATCTTCAGGCTCCGACTTGACCGCCCGAAGACCGGACTCATCATCGTTGTCTTCGTCGTTGTCCTCCCTGTCACTCTCGCCGAAGGACAGGCTTTCGGCGCTGCTCACGCTCTTTTCGCAGCAGCTGAGGCAGCTGCTGGAGGTCCCATAAATCTTGATGGAGAGCGTGTCAGCCCCCGTCATTTTAAAATGAAGAATGTGCCCCACCTGGAGATTGTGGGCGCGGGCGAAGGTCTTGCAACCATGCCTGAGGAACATGACGCGGTGTGCTGGGTACTCAACGTCCACCTGTGTCGTGCCATTACAACATCCCGCCACCTGTAGCCATAGGAAGGGCAGCTCGACGTCCTTCACCGCCCTGGCGAATAGGCGTGGGAGGCGTAGATGGCTCCGGAGGGGACCGCCCAGCTCGAGGACGAAGTCTAGCGCCGTCCCCTTGGCGTAGGCCTCTTCGATGGAAATGCTTGGCATCGGAGGAGGGGGTGGAGCAGCGCTCTGCCTCCCGTGACCTCGGCCTCTGCGGCGGCCATGGCCCCTCACGCCTCCTCCACCACCCGAACTCGAGCCTCCCTCCGCCTCCGCAGCTGAAGCAGCGGCATGATCTCGACGAGGGCTCCTCCTCACAGCCGAGGAAGGTGGTCGCCCTCGCCCCCTGTACATGGCGAAGGGCGGGTGCTGCCTGAAGATTGAGAAGATAAGGGGGAGGCGGACTGCGGAGTTTTGCACTCGAAAGGCGGAAGAAGGATGGATGAGCTCCGCCCCCGTTGTCCCCAATTTATAGGAGGAAGCGCGGGGGCCGGCTCTCCTCCACTCCAAAAGACACCGCCCACCTCCCCCAATAGCGGCGCCCTCGATCACGGGGTGAACAGCAACCGCCCCGTCGCCCCAATCCATGGCGCCGCAGTTACTGCCTTTTATTAGGGACTTTAAATCACGGGCGCCTGTTGCTAGCTCCTCGCTATGCATGCGGCGCACGTGGCAGAAAAGACCTGACACGATAATTGAAAACTCGGCGGCCGCGCCGCACACGTATCCCACTACCCGCATTCAATGGACATCATGGGGAAGCGCAACAAGCGCAATGACCACGACTGCAAGGATCTGCCACGCGTGCCCGTACACTGGTTGAGCCTAGCCCAACAATGCCTCGCAACGTGTATGGCCCAAGCCCGGGGGCTCCTGTCGGTGCACTAGAGTTTTTGGGCCATCTAGTGCCCCTTTACTCGTGCACGGGCAGTAGTAGCCGCCCCGGCGGCAGGGCCCAGCGAAGACTTATCAAGCGCCAGCACAAAAGACTCAAGACTACCGGCAAGACCTTGCCGGGAGGGCTGTAGAGCCCCCAGGTTAAGCAAGGCCCCCGGCAAGCAAAGCCCCGGCAAGGCAAGGCCCCGGCAAACACGGGCCAGCACACATGCCAGGTGTCGATTCACCTGGACGCGTGTCACGACGTCAGCGTTGGAGGGAGCTAAGCGGCACCGATGGGACGGGCCCCATCCTGTCCCACTAATAGACTGAAGCGCCTGACGGTGCATTGAATGCTCTTGTCCTACTCCACCAGAGTTAGGTACGATAGCAGCACTGTGCATCCCATGTGCACACTGTACGTCACTGTTGGGATCTCCTTAAGTATAAAAGGAGGCCCAGGGCGTTACAGGGAGGAACTTTTGGAAGGTTACACAATCAGACAATTAGACAGTTGGGTAGTTAGACAATCAGGCAGCCCGACAGTTACACAACTGGGGGTACCAAGCTCATGTAGCAGCCGTCCATGGCGCTCCTGTAGCTAGAACCCTAGAACACGATCAATATAACCAAGCAGGAGTAGGGTTTTGTGCATCCATGCGGCCCGAACCTGGGTAAAAGCTCCCCATGCGCTGCTTACCAAACCGGCTCTTCGCGCTAGCCCGCCCCCCTGCCGAACCGAAAGGGGTCCCCGCAATCCCATAGGTGTTCGTTCCCACGACAGGCCCCTTGGGGGCCAAGTCTCCTCCCTCCCTCATCCTATATATACTAGAGGTATTGAGGGTTTTTGATAACAGAAATCAGCCACGTGCTACCCTCTCCTCTAGATCGTAGTTTCTCCTCTAGATCGTTTCAGCGATGCTTAGGCGAAGCCCTGCTGGAATAGTTCCACCACCATCGCCGCCACACAGTCGCGCTGCCGGAGAGCTCATCTACCTCTCCGCTTCCTCTTGCTGGATCAAGAAGGTGGAGATCGTCATCGAGTCATACGTGTGCTGAACGCGGAGGTGCCGTCCGTTCGGTGCTAGATCGGGATGGATCGTGATTGGATAGTGTGATGCTCGGCGACTTGGATCTCGAAGATGTTCAACTACATCAACCGCGTTTCTTAACGCTTTCCGCTTAGCGATCTACACGGGTATGTAGATCCACTCTCCCTCTCATAGATGCTCATCACCATGGATAGATCTTGTGTGTGCATAGAATTTTTTTGTTTTTCATGCAACGTTCTCCAACACTATTGCCACCAATTCAGGCTTGCTCCGGCCTAGAGCACCTCCACAGGGCTATGCGAAAATCCATGTGGACATGGCCGTAAAGGCAGGTAGGGGAGGCTTAGCATCGGCAGTTTGTCGGGACATCATCGACAACTTCTTGGGCAGCTCCTCACTTGTTGTGGCGGGGGTGCAGGACCCCGCAACACTCGAAGCAATGGCATGTCGTCAAACCCTCTCTTTGGCGGACGATTTACAACTCCACAACCTTGTTATTTCATCTGATTCCAAACAGGTTGTGGAAGACATCAAGTTCGACAACCGCGGTATCTACAGTGCTATCATTAGCGAGATTAATGTAAGGTCGATACAATTTAATTGTACTTTTATTTTTGAGGGTCGTGCGATCAATGTTGACGCACATAGGTTAGCGAGATTTTCTCTTTCTATAGGCCCGGGTCGTCATGTCTGGTTTGGCCAACCACATGAACCAAATTGTATCCCACCTTATATGGTTTTCGATTAATAAAGTTTGGCTCTACCCCTAAAAAGTTAAATTTTGTTTATTTTACTAAACTCCCCCTAAGCATCTGTCAGCAACCCTCCTATCATGGGCCGATATGTATGGGCTAGGCTCATCTTCCTTGCTATGAACTGCAACCACAACCACTACAAGTACCAGGACCGAAACATCAAGGAAGGTATCCAGTGGATCACGACAACGGCGGCTCGGCTCTTCTCCTACCTCTGTCCCTCTTCCTCTTGTTCCTCATTTCCTGTAGCTCGTGTTGGTGATTGTAACTGAAGGTTGTATCCTGAATTCGTGAGTAATACTAGTTGATCGACAGAGGTTACTACTAGTTCCTTACATCTGCTATTCAGAGCCAGGCACCACCCTTCCCCTTAAATTCTCCATATTTTTCTCCCAAGTCCACCGACGACGATGCCATGTCTGCTGTCGAACCACCAGAATGGGATGCCATGTCTGCCAATAAGCAACTGTTATGGTATCTCAAGAGATTATGCGCCGAGGCGGAAGAGATGAGCTTAGCTTTGGGTGTTGCAAGCGTGGGTGACCTTCCTGTGGTTACCCCGTTCGTCGATCCGGCGGCCTCAACCACGACGCACACCTCGTCCACGCTCGTCCCCGACGTATCCTGCCGCAACACCAAGTCCCAGGAGGTACTCAATGTCATCGACGACGCGCCCCCTGCCTGCGTCGCGATGGCGCACACCACCTGTTCGACGGATGGCTCAAACAAAGTTGTCGCCATCAACAGCGTCAACAAGGTCAGCATCACCTTCCCCGACCTCCCCATCGACCTCAACACCACCACTGCTGTCCTCCCCGAGCTCGCCGTCGTGCGCAACGACAAGGAGGTCGAGCAGTTGCCTTCACACGCGGTCACTGAGGAGGACGCGACCCCTGGGGCGATCACCACTGATGCTCTTGCCCGACTGGGTTCTCCTGTGACGACAGTGGCGTGCAACGGCGTCGTCGTCATTGACGCCAACAACTGTGCTGGACCTACGCTGACCATGTGTTCGATGGAATGCTTGAGTCGAGATGTCGTTGCAGCGATGCCTGCGCTTGCCGCAGCTGCGACATCCGAGTCATCCTCGACCATCGTCGAATTCGTCCCCGAGCTCACTGACTGTGATGCGGACGTTCAGACCTTTGACATCGGTGCCAATGGTGTCGCTGCACAGACACACACCAGATGCTCGACGGACTGCCTCAGTGACAACCTCAACCAGGGGAGTGAGGTTTTGCCCATGTCCTGGTGCGTTTTTGGTAGCTCTCATGGAGGAGAGTGTTGGAAGCATCCATGGCCACCACCTCAGGTTATGTCGATGATGGGGATCTACTGTACTGCACCGATTACTATGGAGCAATATTTCTGTTCTCGGTTACTTTTTCTTAGTACTCAGAGTGATGGTTCTAGCTGCATAACTTGGGATCCAGGAGATCTACTGAAACACAGTCTGTTTCCAAGCAAGGTGGATCATCAACAACGTGGGATCAAACCCTTTGAGCCGGTGCAAGTTCCTTGTAAGATGATAGCAGATCCTGAAAGGAGTTCACTGAATCACCAGTCAACGTTTGCAAGTTTTGGCATTTTGGCGTTCAATCAGACCATCTTTCATATCCATCGCACTGGTATTGTTGATTTGGTACTGTGATGGGCCATTGGTCGACGTACCAGCAGTAGTGATCTTCATTTAACACATTTTGAGCCAATGCAGATTTATACTCCAGCTAGCATCAGTGAAACACTTCAGCTCAACTGTGGCAAGCATCCTTGGCAATATGTAGTGTTTGGGCTGTTACATCAACTAGTCTGTGGGGGTAATGCCAATCCTTCTGGTTGTTATTTGCAAATTCTCAGTTTGCTTGATGTTCAGACCATGCAAATTGCAGCAGAGCTCGTACATGAAGCTGCACATCTATTTCAGCACATGCATCAAGTGGGTGCTCTAAGCACAGAACATTCGAGCAGTGCTTTCCTTCAGTTCATGCAATCTGTACCATATGAACTAGTCTGCTGCGGTGTAATCAGTTGTCCATTAAGTACAATTGACCCTTGCATGGAGAAAGATTCACAAAATATTTTTATGCTGCCTTGTAATCTTCTGCTGGACAATAGATGCCTTAAGTGTCACAAAGTTCGTAGAGAAACTAATTCGAAAATGCTGCAACCATCAAGTCTGCACGGTGTACAACCAGCATGTTACTTTGAGGTTGGCTCTTCTCAAGCAAATCTGAAACTGAATGAAGTCAGTGCTCCTGTTGACATGTTTGAGAACAGAACTAATCAGGTGTGGGAGTTATTTCTTTGTTGCAAGCATCCACCTGATCCAGCAGCCCTGTTCCTGCATGGGGCGCAACTGTTTGGGTGTACCAGTTCAATTTCTACTTCGGAAATCACTAATGTGAATCCAGTAGTTGAAAGAGACCAGACTGAACTATCAGACAGGCAAACAAGCCCAACCGAGAGATCTAATGATTGGAATAGCTTGCTGGTAGAATATACTTATCCAAGTAGACAACCACCGTGTTCACATACGCATCATCAAGTTATGCTTTCTGAAGACAGAACTAGTGAAGAAATCACTTCAGGGATGAGCTGCGATGGAAAAAATTCGGCCTCTTCCAGCACTCCCAATAAAACCCCTGAAACTCATGAAGTTGATCAGGAAGCTGCACCATGTAGTTTTTCTTGGCATGAGAAATTGCAGGGGGGCATGCAGACCATCAACATGTCAGTGGATTGGCCATTTCTGAACCAAAGGGAATATAAGAGGAGTTACCATCTTGATAAGAAATGCAAGTCTAAACAAAAAACTGGTGGTTCAACTGCTACAATTCAGCTTACTGTCCTACTGGTCGCTTTTGAGTGCTGCTCCCCATTTGGTGCAATGATGCTTGGTGGAAATGCTTACCATCTGCTTATGGTACAAATCATCACAACCCTTCCTAGCGACCTATCATTGAAATACTTGCTTGACGATGCTACCTGCACTGTTCACCATTTTGTACGGAGGCATGTTGGAGCTGAGTTGCCGCAACGTGTTACACAGCCTGGGATTTATTTTGCATTGTTCCAGCCAAAGTCCTCACGGCCACTTCACATCATTATTATCGTTCAGTCGTCTTGGCTCAGCATGAAGGCCATAACTGAATCTCTGCGCGTCAGGACGGCCTCTTAGACGCTAATCAACCTTGAGGTTTGTATGCTACCTGAACCTGATTGGGATGTAGGCATGCATGACAACGCACAAGTTGCAATGGTGCACAAGTTATTGGACCTTGGGAGCAGCAACCTGCCAGATTCGTACCTTCAGCAATCAAAGATTCTCATGGCGATGGTCATCGGCAAAGGATCAAAAGCTCTCAGTGGAATGGCGTCATGTACCCTCTGTGATCAAGAAATTTTTCATGGAGGGGGAGACTGCACCGCGGTCGCTGATGGCTTCACGCAAGGCTCCACCGACGGCTTCAACAATGACTACTTCCTCGACATCTCCTTCGACCCGGACGCCTTCATCCACGACTACTACACCCACATCGTTCAAGCCACCACCAACTTCGGCTACCACCAGGAACTCGAGCTAGTCGAGGACCATCGTGTGCATTGGGATCCGGGCGGGCTTCAGCTTGTGGTCAAAGCCGAATTTCAAGGAGGGGGGATGTCAGCAACCCTCCTATCATGGGCCGGTATGTGTGGGCTAGGCCCATCTGCCTTGCTATGAACTACAACCACAACCACTACAAGTACCAGGACCGAAACATCAAGGAAGGTATCCAGTGGATCACGGCCACGGCGGCTCGGCTCTTCTCCTACCTTTGCCCCTCTTCCTCTTGTTCCTCATTTCCTGTAGCTCGTGTTGGTGATTGTAACTGAAGGCTGTATCCTGAATTCGTGAGCAATACTAGTTGATCGAGAGAGGTTACTACTAGTTCCTTACATCATCTTTCAGTAGGAGGCTTATTTTACTAAACACCTCCCTAAGCATGTCCGAGGAAAATCTGATGCACAGACGCGGTGTACACGGTCCGATCGGCGTGAGGAGGATCGGGATCCGTCCAATTGATTCTCATGTGACAAAATGCCAGTCCGCTGGTTCCCCACCAGCCAAAACCCTCGCCGCCGCCGCCGGCTATCTGCGGCCACATTCTGCAGCCTGCGCCGCCGTTGTGCGCCGACGCCCACACTGCGGAGTACGGCGCCCCCCCAAAATCCTGGATGTGGTGAGTCGTGTATTCCCGCCACCCTATTACTCGCGAGAAAAAGAGGAACTCCTCTCGATTTTGTACTCGAGATGCTCGGTCGCCTCGGAGTTGTGGTAGCTTAGTATTAATGCGACTTCTCAGAGCATATAAATTCACTTTCTTACTGCTGTCGAACTGCAAAATTAACTCTAGATGATTCTGTAATATAATCGCTGGCACTGAAAGTAAGGTTAACTTGAGTCTCATGGATCATATGACGTGGGTCTTGCAGATTTTAACTTGCGTTTGTTGCTCTAAGGACGCTTCAATCTCTGTGCCATGGCTCCGCATTACCAGGCCGCTACGCTGATTTCTGCTCCGTCCTATCCGAATTCCATCACCTGGTCAAGCGAGAACTTGGTGGCTGTTGCTTCTGGCCACATTGTCACTATCCTGGTATGTGCAGTTTCATCAACCTAAGGTATTTGCCTTCAGGCATTACTGTACTTCATCAATTGGATTGACCTTGCATTCATTTTTCAATTATAGAACCCAGCCGCAATTGAGGGGCCTCGGATTTGTCTTGCTTCGCCCTAGCAATCCTTTTCCCATTGGAGTGGTTAAAAGAGAAGGTTATTTTTTGTCTTCACAGAAACACAAGCATTGCACCATGTTCCTTTGTTTTTTGTGCAATTTGATGGATGGAACAAAGTGGAATAAAAATTTAATCTTGATATTCTGTCAATTAAATGCTTGTGAGAGTACCACCTATGTGAGTAGTTAGTTTGAACACGCTGGACAATTTGAAGTTCTGAATTGGTACATTCAGTGATCAATTTGAAGTTTCTTCCCAATATCAACATTGCACTGAGGATTTAATGCTAATATGTTATTTGAAATGAATAGAAAAGCCAGAAACACTCGAGGCTATAATGATTTAACTGTCTTGGCTCTTGGTCAGTGACAGTTTAACAAGGCAGCTGCTTTATGGCAATTGAAAATTAACAGCTCTTTGCTTGTTCTGAAATTTCAAATTCTCAACAAATGCAGATCTCCTTGAACCATGTTTAGTCCCCACTTTCTTAGTGTGTGATACTGAACCATGCGCACGGTCAGTTTCATGGTCTCGACATGGCTTTGCACCTAATTCTGGGTATATATAATTTCAGTGGTATTCAAAGCTATTTTTTGTCTTAATGAAAAGTTTATCGCGTAACATCTTGTCTATATGGATGATTATTTCAGTTGTTTGCTTGCCGTTTGTACTGTTGATGGTCATGTAAATTTTTACCGCCCACCAATTTGGGAATTCTGTGATGAATGGTTGAGGTAAGCCTATTCAACAAATCTTTCTAAATCTTAATATGCACAATGTTCTCATATAAAAACAGCTGGAAGGTTAGATTTAATGCCCACCAGATTTCTATCTTGCCACACTGATAATTCTCATGTTCCACTTACGGTCAAAGTGATCTGTAAATAGAGGACAAGGAAGTCAGGATGAGCTCTCCATTAACAGCTTCAGCTAGCTTGCATTTTATTTATTTATACAGTATAGTACTTTCCTTCTTCTGTTAGAAATAAAAGTAAGCTTGTAGTTTGCAGTTTTGATTTGTCATTATTTTTTTGTTTTCTATCAATTTTTTTACATCTTTGTTCTTGCCAGAAGTTAAATTTTATGTTTCGGTGCATTGCTTCTGTTCATCTGCAGATGGCCTAGGTTGCAGATACCGGTATGCTCATAAACTTTTATTCTGTTGCTCTAGGTCGCGGATGTATCTAAATTGCTGTTCAACTATTATTGGAGAGGATGATAGTTCTGATTCAATTCCTCAGGTATGCCCCCCTCCACTTGTACACCGAGAGTTTCATTTGCTGGGTTACCTCAGAGTTTTATTGTTGAATGTTTTCGTTCATATATATTAGGAAAAGGCAAATAATGAGCAGACACATGAGATGGGATGTACTGGTGAATTGCAAGGACCTCTTTCCTGCAGCAATCTTGGGCGGAGAAAAAGGAAACCATCAAGGTGAAGGGTGCTTTCCTATTTCCATCATCAAGTTATTTTCACAGCAGTGAGGCTTTGCAGTTAAGCACCATCAATCCCCCCACCCCCCCTCTAAGTATGGCAAAAACTCGAGCCAAGAATTTCATATACTATAAATATTGTCACACATTATCAGGGTTTGATATTTATGTATGGCATGAACAAAGAAGCCCCTTAGATTTTTCTCTGCCCTGTTAGGCTTATTTCTTGTATGTCCTTGCATGAATCCAGCATTATTGTATTATGGCTGAGTTTATTTTAAGTAGGTCTCGTTTGATCTTAGATTTGAAAGCTATGTTTATGATGAGGATGAAGGTGATTTAGATGCTTCAAAGGATGCAGACTTCTGGCTCAGTCCATGCTCCAAGTCAAAGAAGATATCTATGGAAACGGTATGGACTTAGCATGTTCACATGTTTGGATCTACTCTGCATATTCACACATAGGCTGAAATTTAGAGTTAAATTGATTTAGCTTTGAGTCGTAAAAGGCATACAATGGTTTTTCTTAGTTTATCAAATGAAGCAACTAATTATCCTGAAAATCCAAACTATTTCACGGCCTATATGACTTTGGCTTTTATTTTTCATACACCCCCAGACATCTATGATCTATTTGGTGTTCTATTCTAGTTAACCCAATTGTGTCTCCAGATTGTCAAACATGGGCATAAAACTGCTATTGTAAATGGGTTAGGTGGCTCACAAGATACCAAAACAGAACTCTCTTGCAACGAAGAAAACATGTGTCTTCCTCTTATCACTGCAGAACAGTATGCACGTCGAAATGCGATTTTGTCTTCTCTGGTAGTTGCATGGTCTCCAGCTGTGCCATCACAAGACACTACTTCGCGTTTGTTGAGAAATTGGTGCATTCTTGCTGTTCGTTCCAAGTCTGGGGATGTTTCATTTTGGAAAATATGCAAGCCCGAGTATTACACAATAGATGTTTGCATGGTTACCAGAGATCCAACACTCGTCGGGGTTCTCAAAGCTCATAATTCATGGGTTAGTGCCATCAGCTGGGAAGTTTCCTTTGCAGACTCTCCAAAGTCCTCACTACTTTTAGCAACTGGGTGTTCAGGTGGAAGGTGAACAATCACATTTATCCTTTTCCACTCTTTGCCACTACAACCTTATTGTGTACTCTGTACTTGACATGTTTTTTGACTTAGCTCCTCGTAATTCATTAAAGGGCAAAAGGATAATGTGTTTAATGAACAGTGAGGTTTGAACATGACATTTGATCTCGTAAATAGTGCTTTAAAACAAGTTCCTAGATAAGCATGAGACATGCAATTTCGTGCTTCTGTTTTAAATCGAAATTCTGTATAAAGATTATTTGAAAGTTAAACTCACTACTCTCGACGATGTATAAAGATTATTTAGAAGTTAAACTCACCACTGTCTAGTCTCTACATGTGAAATCGAGTTATTGATGAAAATTATCTGCACTGGAAAATGATTTTCCTGGTCACTTCAGCATGAACTATAAAATTTTACCACCTCCGTTCGTAGATAGATGACATACTAGAATGTGTGCAGTCAAACTTCCCTAACTTTGAGTCGTATTATATCACAACTTATTTTGTTTTCTCATTGAAACTAACATTATTATATTTGTTATGAATGCAAAATATACTTTTAGTTCGCAAAATAAAAAATAAATTTGTAATGTCACTAGATTTGTATCACCATATACATGTGAATTTATGACCAAAGTTGTGTATTGGAGATGATGTCCAAGTCTAAGGGCCTGTTCGGAAGCTCGCTGGCTTCCCAAACTCCTCAACTCCCCCGCTCTGCCTGCCGCAAGCCAGCTTTTCACATGAGCAGCGAAGTGTTTGTCAGCGCCAGCAGCTCCTCTCTGTCAGCCCGGGAAGGAAGCCTGAGGCCCGTTCTGCTGATCCTTGGGCTAGCAATGGTGGCCCGGTTCGACTTCTCTGGCATGGATCCGGCGGTGAGAAACGGCGAGACCGACGGTGGCAAGCAACAGAGGGATTGCCGCCGGGTCGTGCATCCAGGCGCAGTGAGGCTGGGGCGGCTTACGTCGGGGAAGGGGCATAGACTTGCTGCGGGGACGGGCGAGAGTCGCGCCGGAACGCGTGGAGCACTGGTGCCGCGTCGGCCGAGCTGGCGGCATCCTAGGGTTCAAGTCAGGAGAAATATTGGGGACGAAGGAGAGGAGATGCTGGGTTAGGAAGAGAAGATGCTGCGTCTGGGGAAAAAACTGCGAACGGTACCCAGGATGACTTGGCGGTGGCATTCTGTTGTGAATCCTGTCAACTCCGTGTCTTACTGCTTCGAGGAGCTGGCATTTTGCCCGCTTCGCAAAATTGCACTGGGCTAGCCCTCCTCTTTGTGAAGCTAGCTCAGCGAAGCTGGGGTGTTCGGCCCCGCTCCACGCGCAGAGCTGGAGAGATCCCAAACATGGCCTAAAGTGGCATCTATTTATGAACTGAGGGAGCATATGCTTATTATTCCTTATCACTCCCTACCTTGATGATAGTTCACTGGAAAAAAACCTTTCGTATCTCACCATGGCAAATTATCTTTTCAGTGTGAACTGTGAAGATATGGTCAGATAATATCGAAGGATTAAATCGATGTACAAATGTAAAAGAATTGCCATTTTCATTATTGGCTGAGGTATATAATAATCATTGCCTTGTTTTTATCCTTTTCATATTTTTATTTATGCACATAGTTGATGTTTGACACTAGCAGTTGATGAAACATCCAATGGATATGGGCTTGCAAGTCTTTTGAATTTAATATTATTCAACTTCAAATGTTGTACCGGTCAGGTCACCACTAACTCGTCAGCACCAGTCTCGTTAATTTCATTATCCATACCTGCTCAGCCTCAACATGGGGTTAATTTTAACTTGGCAATCGGAAGAGTATCCGGTCACTGGAAACATGGATGTGGGATCCAAGTAGAAACAAAATTGAGAATACCAGTGCATGTCATGCACATGATCAAGTGGTAAAGCTTCATTGCGTTTGAGCATCTTTTCTCTTCAACACAACTTTATTTTTTGTTTCTAACCTTACCTTAGGTGACAGGTTTATCGTGGGGTTTGGATGGCCATTGTTTATACAGCTGCAGCCAGGTCAGTTGAATTACCACGGTGTCAGGTTTAGGTTACAGGTTTATCATGATTTATTTTATTAGCTTCTCTACCTTCGAGTAAAATCTCTTTGTTCTCTGAAGTTAATCTACTCCTAGTTTGTAGCTTTGCATTTTGACTAGTTGCTGATTACATATTGGAAAGAGCTATATTGGTGGGGTTCATTCTGTGTTTGCATAGCCTCGCTAGGTGACTTCATGTAACAGCAGCAAATAGGTGATTTCCACATCAAATCTTACTTTTTTTCCCGCAAAAAAAAAGAGACCACAAATCGGATTCTAGATCTTTCCACGCAGTTTCAGATTGACCCAAAGTGTAAGTTTGAAGTTTCCATTAGTTCATTTAATAGATATACTGGAATTGACAAATACTTGCTTCTTTTCCCTAAAGAAAACACTTACTGTGAGATGAGCAGCAATCTCAGTTGACCTTACCACATGAACATCCGTTGCCCCTAACAGTACCAGCACAGCATTATTTCTCTTTATCTTGAATCCAAAAGAAACTACTAATTAGTGTCCTGATTGGAACTCATCGGAGAGATGACGGACATGATTAAAGCTAATAAAATTTTGAGGATTTGGATCAAAAAGAACACAGAGCAGGGGCCTATGGTGAAAATCCCTCAATCTGGGAAGCTCTACCCCTTGGCCTAGTTATGGCAAAAACGACCACTATCCTGCCCCGTTAACAATTTGTGCTAGTAATGCTGATGACCATCAGGCCATGTGCTCATCTGCAGGCGAAAAAACCTTTCGATACTAGCAGATGTGCTTTGTTCATCACTTAAACCTGTTTTTCGTGCTAATGCATAATATTTTCTTCTTTTGCAGGATAATTCTGCACGCTGTTGGATTTTCGAGAAACAGAATCTTGAAGAAATTCCTGTGCACACAAATTTTCAGGAGTTAAAAGAGTCAACAGATGTAAGAAAATCAGCCTCCTCCAATTCCCCTCTTTTTTCTGAATGTCTGTTTTCTTCTTTCTAATTGGCATATGCAATGTGCATGCAGCTATCAGAAGTATCTGATCAATGCTTTGGACTTTCAATTGCACCTGGACAACTAATGATTGCTGTGGTATGTTGTAGGCTTTTTCTTGTATACATTTGTTGCTCAACTGCTCAGTTTTGTACTTGAGCTTCTATACATATACGCGGGAACAAATTGATGAGCATTGTTTCCTTCAGGTCCGCACTTTGGATCCAAATCTATTAGATCAGATGTATCAAGCCAGGTAATTTTGCTTACAGCTCACTGAAATTTACTGAGGTGTTTTTGTAGAAATCTTCATACAATGGTCACATTTTTTAAGATAACATTAGGGAATGCTTAGTTGTGGTAACCATTTTTAATTAATAAAACAGGACACAAAAAGCAGTGGTTGAATTCATTTGGATTGGTGGTCAGTTCCTTGGTCTTCCACTAGAGAAGGGCATTCATATCTGCAGTCAACAATCTGCCACTAACTTCTTATGGTGGGGATCCAACATTTTTTCGTCATTGAAGAAATATGAAAATGGTGAAAGAGGACTGATCTTATGGGATATCATAGTTGCGCTACAAGTTCTAAAGAAATCCGCACCGACTTTTCTGGAAGCGTTAATGCATAGATGGGTCTCAAGTTTGTTTTCATATGACGAGTGTGATTCTATCATTACCTCGCATCGTTCGAGAAATGACATGATATCCAAGGCCAGCTTGCGGAAGTTACACTTGCTGAATATCGTTTGTAGGAAAGTAATGCTTCGCGACCATCCACAGTATTCTCCTGGTGGGGAAGAGGGTAACAATGCCACAACTGATTTGTGGACCAATCTTCTAGTGAGCAGCGAAACAGAGCTGCGGGAGAGGCTTGTGGCTTTCACTTTTGCTGCTGTCTTGGGCCGAATAACATATTTGCTGAAGGGCGTCCCTATTGACAACCGGTGGTTTCCTGTTGGTATTGCCCAGATGGATTCTTGGGTATCTATGAATAGTGGAGAAGTGCACGATCAGCTCAAGTCTCTCAAAAAGAGTATCAAAGACTTAGGAAGCAGGTATTCGTTTTGCCAAATTAATCGACTATTTTCCCTAGCCAGTCTCTTGAAAGGGCATAAAACATGCCTAGTTTCTTTTAACGGTTTACTAAAACCAAAATTTGGATATTGCGTGTTTTTAAAACTGTTCTCCTCTCGCAGGATCGACTCGGTGTGTGAATATTCGGTTGAAGAAACCTGCCCCTACTGCTCCGCACCAGTGCGCTTCGAGTCACCTGATGTAGCCTTTTGCGGGAGCCGGGATCCTGCCACGGTCCCAGCTGAAAGGCACAAGTTGTTGAGATGTGCAGCGTCGATGCGCCTATGCTCCGTCCTGCTACCAGCCTGGCACTGCGCATGTTGCGGAGGAATGGTCGATAAGCTGGTGCCGGAGACCTTCTTCACCATGACGGCATCCCCTCTGCATGCCGGCCATGACAGCGAATCGCATTGCTTGTCCGCGCCCGCAGTTCCACTTTGCCCCTTGTGCGGCATAACGCTGCAGAGGTCGACGCCGGCGTTCCTGCTCTCCGTCTCCCCGTTGTAGAAATTGAAGGGACTTCCCAGTACAAGTGTACCATCTATTTCTTCTTTTGCAGTAGTGTGCGCCTGTTGTTAGTAGATGCTGCTTGAAAGCATAGCGACATTTCTTAGTAAGTGTTACATGTAGATGGGACGATGTAGCCATGGCTCGTCTGCCTGCCTGCATGCTCCGTCATTCCTTGACGGCCACCGGACACTGCCAACCTAGGTCATCTCCATGAAATCGAATGCACCAAACATCATGGACACGTCCAATCCGGTGCACCAAATGCCTGCCCCAGATCCGGATGCATATCCGGTCTCCTTCATTTGTCAATACTAGCAATTTATAACATAGGTAAAGATAAATGCAAACATATGCGATCACAACTAAACACTGCGGAGGTTCATAAAGTTTTTTGCATGTTGTTGATCCCAAAAGTTGTCAAATCTTTCGATTTGCTTTTCCTCTTTCATGTCATTGTGCTTGAGTCATGTCGTCTCTTTCTTTTTGCCATGATGTTCTTGAACCTTTCTTTCATCTTGGCCCCATCCCCTTCTCACTTCTCCTCTTTCTACTTCCTCCCTCGCTTCTTAACCAACCTTTTTGCCAGAGCAAGGCCCCCTTTTGTTGGATCACCATATTCACCTACATTGTGCATGGTGGTTGTCTTGACGGAATCGAAAACGATACTGAGCCACCTGGGATGCGCATCAACTTCAACCAATAATGCATTAAGGTGAAGTGTTTTTTTCTTCGTCCTAAAGAACAGTGCACACATGAACTAGCCTAGAAAGAAGGGCATCGCTAGGCATCAAACTATTGATGTTTAGCTTTTATCGGACTAGTGGTTGGCCGTCCGATCAAATGCATGATAAACGTCCGATGTAGTAGTTAATATGCATGATGCATGAATTGCTTCGGGACTTTGTTAATTGATTGCTCCCTAATTGCTGCTTCCTATATCTACATGCATGATTGTCTCCCGGGCAGCCGTGCTGTGTTGTTACCTTACATGCATGATGCATGCATCTTCCTAATTGCTGCTTCCTATATCTGCTTTCGTCAATCACGTGTGATCCGCCATACACTTCGTCCTCCTTCCACGTCCATGCTTCCTATTTTGTTTTGTTTTTTCTTTGCAACAAGGGTATCTGGGAAGGAGAATTACTGTAAAAAAACTGGAAAGGAGAATTTATGTGAAATATAATAATGGTTTTGCTTCCATCGCAATGAACTATGTTTCAGTGGCTACAACCAAGTGACATATGTGGTAAACAATCCAAACAATTTCAAAAAATGTTTCCATGGCTAGAATAATTTACTTTCATATTTTGAGAAAGAAACTTTATTAAAAAATTAAAGTTATTTTAAACGCAGCAAAACTAGATGTTCTGTACACATTTTTGTGCTTCATACATAGCTAGGTGATGCTTCATATACCAACTAATTTTGGGGAAATTTATTCAATTTTTTTATGTAATTAAAAATGCATCATGTGTAACATTTTATCTTGTTTTCAATAAACATAGTTTTGCTTCAAATGATGAGATAAATTAGTTGCTGTCGCGATCTAATATTGTTACCAGGTATCAAAAAATTGTGTTGAAGCACTTTGCTTCCATGAAAAAAAATCATGTAAGTATTTGTTTTCAACACAACGTAAACTTTGCTTTTGAATCTTTTTTTTGCCTCCATCAAATGCATATGTTTCCACGGTAAAAACAATTTGTCTCCAACAAAACATAAGTATTTTTTTCCTGCTTCATTCATTCATATACTAAGTTCAAGGCATGATACAAAGTTATTTTCTTCCAAGTCCCCAATAGTATGTACGTACACTGCTTCTAAGTTAATATCATATGTTTCGTATAGATTGTAGACTTGATTCTCTTCGTGTGTGGTGTTTTCATTGTAGCGAAGATCTAGATGTCTCACACTTCTAGGTGCATGCATCCGTTGCTTCCATATATGTCCCTGGTGGCGCCCAACAGCTTGAAGCATACAACAATTATATGAAATATGTGAAGCATGCATGATAGGTTTTAAATGGAAACAATGCTCTTGACATTGTAAGAAAAAGTATATGAAAAGTAGCAGTATGTTTCTATTGCGGTAAATTATGTCGGCTGAAGAAAACATATAGTGAAGTTAGGAAGCATCCATTATTTGCCATCTCAACATAACAAATACCTAGAAGAAGCATAGGTATTGTGACTAGAAACTAGCAATGACAACATGTGTGTACAAATGTGAATCAATCATTTTATGATTTAATAGAGATAAATTTCTTCCATCCATGCAAACAAACTGGAATGTCAAAGCACATATATGATGCTTATTAATCATGGATAGCTGAAACATCAAATTGCGAATAATCAATACATGGAGATAGATGATGATGGACCGGCGGGCGATTCACGCAATGCAATACCTTTCCATGTGGCTTATAATTTCCTTGTGTTGGGAAGCAAACAATCCCATCTTCTTGAGCTAGGTTTTTAGGGTGCCAGAAGTCTCCATTGGCACCAGTTTTCATTACCGATTTGCATGCTTGCCAATTGCCATGCAACTGGTGCCTCTTATCCTTGAGCTCCCTGGGCCCATTGGCTAGCTTGTCACTCGGCTGGCATCGGCAACCTTTAAGCACCTTTGAAGCATAAAACTTTAGACATGATGCATAACAATAGAATGTGGGAAGCAACAACTGGTATAAGAAAGAAGGTTCAAAGTACATGAAGCGAAACACTGGATGCTTAAGAATAATTATTTCGGAGCATGGTTATATTGCGGTAAGAACTGAAAAAACATATATCACATTAAGAAGCATGGATATCTGGAAGCGCCAATTTCATGCTATCTCAACATAAGTCATGCCCAATGAAAGCATAAAAAGTGAAGCTAGAAATTGACAATAATTATTGCCAACACTCAGGTGCATCATCGTAATCTACAAACCAATTCTATCCAAATTGATTGGTTCTAATTTTTTGCCACAAAAAAATGAGGCAGAGCATGATAAAAACATGGACTCAATTAAAATAAATTACCATCAATCAAGTGAAATTGTAATAAAATCAAAGAACAAAGAAGGATGTACTGTACTGAAATTTGTGACACAAGTATCATCCAACATAAGGTGAATTTTTGTGAGATACATCTACTTGAAGTGGGATAAACAATGATATGGACAGATATTATATTGAGTAAAGCGACACGCTCTAGAAGAAAATCGTATTTGCAGGTTTGCACATCCATGTTGCAAATAAAAACTGAACCTCACGCAGGTAGATTGATGATGCATGCCAACAGTTGATGGAGTCTGCCGCACGTGGTGTCACAGGCGTTGAGATGTGCTCGCGCATGGCATGGTCGAGCAGCCGCAACCGCGTCCAACTTGGTGCCTGCTGCAGCTGTTGGTACTGCAGCTGTTGTGTGATCGTACGAGCATCCTGGGAGCGGAGACGCACCGGTGATGGTGGCCGAGGCCGCCTAATGTCGGGATGGTGCAGGGACAAGGTGGAAGGGAGGCAACATCGAGGCATCGGCGATGCAATGGATTCGATCTGGGCTGCAAGCCTGTGACGACACATAGATCGGGAGCGACCTGATGATGGTGAGCTTGGCGGTGGCCGGTGGGTGGGAACCTGGGCGGTGCGGTCCACCGATGCGAGTGGGATCGAGCTGGAGGTGCGAGGCGGACGGAGTTGCTCATGAGGTAGAACTGCGAGGTCTCGTCGGCGGGCGGTGAGGTCGCGTCGCCGAGTCCCGTCGTTGGCTGACTGAGTCGCGACGAGACAGCGGCAACACAGGAGATCCGGTGATCACGAGCTGGCAGCGAGGCGAGAGAGGTGGGAAGCAGAGCTCGTCAGGGCCGGCGATTAATGCTCGCTTCGATGGCGAGAGATTAGGGGAGGGGATTGCGCGTGGGGATATAAAGGAATCATTTTTTTAATCAATAGGAGACGAAATCTGGAGCGTCAAGTTTACAACGCATGGACAGGCTTCGAGTGGTCTAGTAAGGGCGTCCCTTCAGACTACAGATGTCAAGCGTTGCATATCCGACCAAATGACCAACGCATAGATCATATCCGATCAAATGGCCAACACACATAGAGCAACAAAAAACATCCGGTCAAATGGCCAACACACATAGAGCAACAAAAAAACTTACAATCTCATGGAGTGTCGTGCCACTTTGCCATCGGATTTGCAATTGTTTGTAAAAAACGCAATAGTTGCTCGTGCCCCTTTTGCTCTGTGCCATGAATCAGATCAATGCTTGTGGCCAACAACACACCAACCAACAATTCATCCTCATTTAAGTTGAAATTTTCTCCACTCTTCTTCTTTGAGTCCTCACCCGGGTCTTTGGATCACCGCCTCCTGTTGGGTTGCGTCGACTAGGTCTGTGTCTGCTAGGTGTTCGATAGCTAGGTGTGCATCTGTTGGGAGTCCTCCACTTTCCAGTCTTCGTGGCCGCCACTGTCGTGGATCATGTTAACCAGTGCCTCCACTTCATCCACTATCCACGGTCGAGGCATTCGGCAAGTGTTGGCGACTACGAAGGACGTGGGAGCCGGCATCCACGAACGAACAAGTGTTGGCAACTGCGACTCCATGAAGGTGTACTCCGCGTTGAGGTCGACGTTCTACGACACGTGATGGTGGTTGCGGACTCTTGCTATGAATCGAGTTGTGAGGCGCCGTAGTAGTATGACAGATGCGGCTGCGTTGGGTAGGGCTGTGTGTAGGAGATATGCCCTAGAGGCAATAATAACAGTTACTTTTGTATCTCCAAGTATGTAATGAATGTTTATGATCCATGCTATAACTGCAATGATTCTCGAGTCTGCAATATCCACGAGGCTTGGAGGGAAACTCATGTGCACGTGTGGTATAATAAACGGTAATTTGTATTCCTAGTCTTGCCTCTAAGACTGGCTCAAGTATTCCATGATGATCCTGTTTTCCTAATCATGGGCATGGCTATGCCGGCAATTTTGAGGGCACGATGTTGGTAGAACACTTGTGTTGAATCGATCCGAATTGATGTTATGCTATGAGATACATTCGTCACAAGTTAATGGTTAATAACACAGATGATTTACGTTTGCATAATTCCTTAGACCATGAGAGTATCGAGTTTCTTCATGCTTGCTTCATGAACTTTGGGGTTTGTTAAATGTCATCCGTAAATGGGTGGCTATTATGGCGGCTTACAGGTTCATGGAAAAGTATGTCAAGTAACTTGATAGCTCAAGAATGGGATTTGCTCCTCTGACGATGGAGAGATATCTCTGGGCCCTCTCGGTGTTACGGCATCCATCATCGTCTGGCCAGACCTTTTGTGATTTGATCACGGGGATGCCGGAACATGGGAACGAGAAAAGAGAACAATACCGATAATGAGGTAACTAGCATAGTGGACAAGTTGTTGATCCACGGGGATGCCAACATTCTCACCTTGGGTGTTTGTAACATATCATGAAGCAATAGGAATAGCACACGACAACTGGAGGTTCACTCGAATATTCATTCGTGTGGATATAGGGGTCAATATGGGTGCCCACGGCTCCGATGTTGATCATTGATCGGAAGGGGTTCCGGGTCATGTCTATGCTTCACCGAACCTATAGGGTCACACGCTTAAGGGTCATCTATCTGTTGAATACTAGACAGGGAGTCAAAAGTTCCGGACAGCGGAAAAGTTCCGCAAAGAGAACACCGAAACAGTTTCGGTAAAACTGAAAAGTTGTTTTCAGGGGATACCATTAAGTCAAATTGGTTTCGGCACATGCCTGATAATTCTTGGAGGGTGCCAGAATCATTCTAGAAACTTCTGGGAATTTTCCGGAAGAAAAACGGGAGATGTTCCGGAGTTGTCGGAACTGCTTCAGATGCATTTCGCAGATGAAAATCACTAATCCGGAATTGTTCCGAATCGCATTGAAAATTATTTTAGTGGGTGCTGGAAAAATGTCGTTGTGAATAGTGAAAGTGCTTTTTGGGAGAAAATATCTCGTGAATAGTGGAAACACTATTATGAATAGTGGGAAACACTATTGAGAGAAAATACCTCGTGACTAGTGAAAACACTATTACGAAATAGTGGAAACACTATTGTGAATAGTGGGAAACACTATTTATGAATAGTGGAATCACTATTATGAATAGTGAAAATATCTAAGGGCATTTTGGTATTTTTACCATAGTCTCTCACCCTATAAATAGGGGTGAGGAGGCAGCCCAAAAACTCACTCCTTCTCACATACAAGTGCCATTGCAATGATCTGGCTTCTTCTCTCCCTCCCAGCGAAATAGTTTCGTAGAGCCGAAAGGCTGTCTGGGTTCCGGCAGGAACTAGTTCTGGACGGCGAAGCCCTGCCGGATAGATCACACCGTATGTGTGCAACCCCGTAGAGAGGTCGTAGTTTTGATCCTTTGCCCGAGGGGCTGTTCGTGTGTCCTCCCGAAGGGCTGTTCGAGTCTCCATTCGAGTTTTGAGTGTCCTCCCGAAGGGCTGTCCGAGTCTCCGTTCGAGTTTCGAGGGTCCTCCCGAAGGGCTGTCCGTGACACCGTCCGGGGGACTGTCCGACCGCCTCCCGGAGGGCTGTCCGACGAGGGAGTACATCCTCGCGGTTGGGAGGTTGTAAAATCCTAGCTGCGGGGATCTGCACCAACGATCTCCACCGACTCTTCTACCGCTGCGCTTCGAGTCGGTACGGATCAGATCAAACCTTGTATGCAGTCTCCATAGTGGTCTTGGGCGTGCTCGCTATACCGGAAATTTTTGTTTTCTGTCGCGTTCCCCAACATTGTGATGCTTGCGACCCGCAGAAGCCAATTTGCACGCTTGGGCAGGGGGCATACTGGGCATTCGCCGCCGCCAAAGCATCCTCCTCTTCTTCTAGTCGTGGTGTCAGGCTTTGTGTGACACTGTGTTGACCTTGCGGACAGCCACCACCGACGGGTCCTCCTATTCCATGCCTGGCAGGAACATGAACATTTTTGTCAGCACCTCCTTTGCCTCCATCGTGGTGGTAGACGACATAACGGGTGGGAATTGGGTGGGTGACGACGACGATCGAAGCAGAGACAGCGGAGAAAGTGCAGGCTTTCGCGCGAAAACATTGTGGAATTGTTCAAATGTGCCGGCTCTGTCTTGATTTTTGCTGGGTCTGGGGTGTCAGACGCTTATGTGGCGGCTGACGTGCGCAAACCTTTTTCAACTTTTTTTCTGGTTTGCAAAAATTCAGACACGCGGACCGTCGAAGAAGGATTGATGCACGACCGAACCATAAAATAAGGAAGCTTCCCCACATCACACATCAATCAACCCAACATAACTTGTAAACGATGCCACAGGAGAAGTTTGTCAGAAAAGGAAAAACCAACCGTTGATGTCAAAATAAAATAAAATCAATCAACCCAACCCAACCCCTATAATCTCCGGACGCCTGGCCAAGTGAGAAAACCACCCAGTCCCTCCTCGGCCTTTCCGATTCTTGATTGCCCTATGCCCTACCTCTCCCCGATGAGATAACCGATCTCGGTAATGGTATCCGCCCCTCCCATTCGATCATCAGGTCGGCGTTCGTCCAGCTGCAGCTGCAATACGATCCAGGAGGAGCTGCGATGGTGAAGGACACCGCGTACTACGACACCTTGGGGGTCAGCACCGACTCCTCCGCCGCCGAGATCAAGAAGGCGTATTACCTCAAGGTGCGTAACCAATCCTTGAGCCATCGGATGCTGACGGCTCTTGATTTAACTGTTCGGGTTTCTGCAGGCCAAGCTGGTTCACCCGGACAAGAATCCCGGGAACCCTGATGCCGCGCGGAAGTTTCAGGTACATTTTCCGCTTCTGTTCTATTGCGTGGGGGAATGCAGAGCCAAAAAAGAGGGTGTGTTCTAGGAAAGTCTATTGCAGCTGTGCACGAGATGAGATGTTCTGGTTTACCAAGACATCAATAAAGCCTTGGTACGAACACTTCTTTGGCGTTAAGATGGTAGCTGTGACTAGACATCGACTACCTAGAAATGCATGATATTATTTTATTTCATAATAGAATTATATGTTGTACGCATTTCACTTATGTGAAAAAGCCTAGTCTTAGAAAAATTGATCGAGTAAAGGGACAGATGTCTCATCTCTGCAGCCATTGTCATTGTAATTTAGAGGTTAATTACTACCTCGGAATGGATACTGATTTAAATTGGTTACTGTTGCAAGGAATTAGGTGAGGCCTATCAAGTCCTAAGTGATCCTGCGAAAAGGGATTCTTATGATAACCGTGGAAAAGAAGGTTTATCCCAGTAAGTCCTATACTCGTTTATTTATTTATATATATATACATATATATATATATATATATATATATATACCTGTATTGAGATATTAAGGTATACTCTTTTGGTGTATATAACACAGAGCAAACCAATTTTTAAGATAATTTCAATTGCCACAAAAAGTCGATTTAACTTGCATGTGCATTTTATTATCCTACTGTCAGACTTTTAGTTGAAGGTGCCACTGAATTTTGACGAGACGACATTTCAGGGATAACATGATTGATCCAACTGCTGTCTTCGGGATGCTTTTTGGGAGCGACTATTTTGAAGATTATATTGGTCAGCTTGCACTGGCATCCGTGGCCTCTGTGGAGATCGAGGAAGATGCGGATACTCCAGAGGCAAGGGCAAAGGTTCAAGAGAAAATAAAGGTATAATGCTCCCATAATAGTTAGTCACCTCAGAGGCAGCAGTTGCTGCACGACGCCTGCAGCATAATAGCTTCTCTGGATTTCAGGCCTTGCAAACGGAAAGAGAGCAGCAACTTATTCTGAGCCTTAAGAATCGAATTCAACCATACGTCGATGGAAATCACAAGGAATTTGGTGATTGGGCAAGTGCAGAAGCTGAACACTTGTCTCAAGCCGGTATCCCCATTTTCTTAGAAGCGTAGGAATTTCATTCAAGTTCTGTGGCTGCACATATGCTCATTTTGATGCCTTCCTTTTCATGATTATACCTGCTATATTTATTTTTATTCATCAGTGTAAAAAGTGCTTCTAGGACACTTTACTGCTCAAGTATGTAGCATGACATCCAGAAGGCTCACTTCCATTCGTTATTCAACATGCCACGCATTCCATTAGGGCTTCTCATGGGGTTCATTCGTGTAAAATAACATTTCAGCTTTTGGTGAGGCTATGCTTCACACCATTGGCTACATATATGTTCGACAAGCAGCAAGAGAACTTGGAAAAAGTAAAATGTATATGGGCGTGCCATTCATTGCTGAGTGGGTAAGAGACAAGGGCCACCATGTAAAATCACAGGTTAATGCAGCTGCAGGTACATCTCAGTATTCTTTTACCTTGGTCATTTTAATTCCTTTGTGTTAACAATGAGCCTGATCCTATGACAAGCTCTATTATAGGTGCAATTGCTCTGATACAATTACAAGAGGGGATGAAAAAGATTGAGGATGGTGACAACAAGGAAGAACAGATACTGAAGAGTATTGAGGAGAAAAAGGACGCCATGCTTAATTCTTTGTGGAAAATTAATGTGGTTGACATTGAGTCAACCCTATGGCGTGTCTGTCGAGCAGTAAGCACTGTCCATCTCTGTTCATCCCTGATGTTTGCAATAATTGCATGCATGTATGCTTATATTTGTATATTCATCATGTTCCTGTGTAGACAATAAATAATCTTGTCAGCTATTTCACATTACCGTGATTTACTTCTTTGTCTAGTTTTTGAGAGAGAATACTGTCTCCAAAGATGTTCTGACATCGCGAGCAAAAGGATTGAAAAAGCTGGGGACAATATTCCAAGTAAGTTCCTTTAACCTTCTTACTTCTCCAGGTAGTGTGTTAGAACACAAATCACAAGCTAATCCAAGTAAAAAAAACTATTTTTTTTGGAGTGCTTTGAGATTAAATTTGTATGGGAAAAAGTCCAAAACAAACCTTGAAATTGTAGGCAAAAGATAAATCAAACCCTGAACTCCTAATCCTTGAAATCAGCACACCTAACTCTCTGATCCCGGTCTATTTTAAACCTGGACACGATTTAGCTAGTATTCGTTGAATTGGGCCAGCCCATTAGCGCAGTCGCTCGGGCTGGTCTGGTTTTCCTGGTTTTTTCTCTAGGTTTTTTCTTCGTTATACTCTACTGTTTCGCCGGTTTTATCAGATTTTTCTTTCTTCGTTATACTTTCATTTTTTTTGTTTATTTCTTGATTTTCTTCATATTATTTTCTTTTTCGCTTTTGTTTTACACATCTATAATTATTCTCAGTACCCATAGTAAATTTTTAACGCATATTTTTTTTGATACACTTTATTTACATTTCAAATACACGTTTTCCATTTCTTAATGAAAATATGTTTTTTTATAGAACTACACGATTTTTTATACATTGTTACACATTTTTTTAAAATCATGCAAACTTTTTTTTAATACTGTATACACTTCTTTCAGAAAATGTAACAAGCACATTTATTTAAACTCGTAAACAGTCTTGAAATGTTACATTTTTTTGAAATGCCACGTACTTTTTTCTAAACTCATGATATAATTAGATGTCACATACATTTCCTTACACATTTGTTCAGGTTTTAAAGTTTGTTCCCATTTTTAAAGTTTCCAAAAAGTGTTCGCACTTAAACAAAATCTGGTTTAAAAAAATGTTTCAGATAGTGTTTGCTTTTTCGAAATTGATTGTTTTCCAAATAATAGTTTTTTTAAAGTATTCAGAATTTTCAAAAAACGCTCACACTTTATAAAATGTTCAGACATTCCAAAATTGTTTACATTTTCAATATTTGTTTGCCCAGAAAATAAATTCGTAGTTCGTTGAGAAAATATTATTTGAAAAATGTGACATAATTTTGGAAAATCCGTATCACTTTTCGTAGAATATGAAAAACTATTGGAATTCTGAAGTTTTGTGACAAATATGATTTTTTTGATATCACAGACAATTTTTAAAAAATGCGAATACAAAAAAAGGAATTGAATTTGTGATTTTTTTTGGAAAAAAACATTTTTAAACTTCTGGACAATATTAGAAATTCGCCAACATTTTTTAAACTTCACGAATTCTTGTCGTGGTATAGTGGGCCGGTCCAAATTCTCGTCCGTGGGACTAGCAGGTAATCCCAGTCGGGATTCTAGTATTCCCGGTGTGCCAAACAGGTCTAGGGTCTAAAATAGACCGGGATTACAAGTTCAGGGTGTCAATTTCCGGGATTCAAAGTTCAGGGTTTGATTTAGTTTTTGCCTATAACTTCAATGTTTGTTTTGGACTTTTTCCGATTTGTATGGGTAATCCATGGATGGACATATGAAGTGGAACTGTGGAAACCACCCCCTGCCTAAACAATGCTTGGAAGGTGTATGTAATTTCTCTCAAACAAGTGTAAGGAAGTTGACATTCTATAAACCTGTACCAAGGTCAAACCCAATTTCATTTGATAAATATGATAAACGCACAAGGTAAAAAAACAACCAGCGAGAAATCACACTATTCATGCTGCATTGGTCTTTTGTATCTTTCAAATGCTACCGAATCTGATATCGAAGTTTTACATTTTCATAGAATAATGACATCCCACCCACTAAATAAGTTTTTTGTTATTATAGAATATTGGAACATCTGTATATGGTTTGTACGCCGTTTTTTTAAGAAGAAAGTGGTTTCCACATGATATTTTCCTAGGATGATATATGCCAAGATGAATATATCACATGTGTAAGGAACTAAGGATCAATGTATGACTCTGAAGAAGCTTGCCTTTCAAATAAACATGATCTTTCACTGCCGGAGACTAGTACGAAACTGATTTTGTTGCTTAAAATATATTACTCCCTTCGTTCCTAAATATTTGTCTTTGTAGAGATTCAACTATGAAAATCTCTAAAAAGACAAATATTTAGGAACGGAGGGAGTATTTGTCTTGTACTTGCATCACTCCATATATCTCAAGCAAACACGAGTTCAGGACAGATTTATGCTCACTTTTATTCTCGCATAAGAGTAAGCTGCCTTGGAAAATGCTCACACGTCGGAAGTTTGGAAAATGCTCATATGTACTATGTTTTCGGCCTTCCTGCGCTCTTCTGAATTGTTTGTTCGAACTGTCTTGAACTGGTTTGAGAGTCGGAACCCATGAGGTTTTAAGGGATTTAAGGGTAAGCCTTATTGATTTTTGGAGTTTATTTAGGTAGCAAAAATGCAGACTTGGACGACAATAGTCGAGGAGCATAGCGTACATGATTTATTGGCGCCACTCTTAATTAACAACTACTCTTTTTAGTCCTCAGTTTTGGTTTCTTACACTTAACAGTGTGTTTATCTCTTAGTAGTACTAATGTGATATTGAGTGATTTCAAATCCATTTCCATGGTATATATATATATATATATATATATATATGGAGTAATTTGGAATTACATTTACCATTTCCCATGTACAACCAGGGCGCGAAATCGCATTACCATCGCGAGAACAGCTTGCGTGTTGAATGTCGCACGGAAGAAGAGACGCCGTCACACTGATCGGGATGGATCCTGTGCCACCGGCGACAGTCCAAGGCCGAGGCTTTTCCCCAGAGCACTGTCGAGAGTCTATGGTGGTTCTTTCTTGTGATCTGTATAAACGCCAGGCATCAGATCAGTTGAGGAAATATTGCTGTGGTAGTACTATTTGTTGCCCTGCAACATGTCGATATCGATGTTCCTGAGAAAAAAAAACATGTTGAGAACGATCCAAGGGTAATAATATTGCAGGCACTCTCTATATTTCAGAATGTAGGCAGTTTCGCGATAATTGCTATCTGAACTCATGCTCATCCGCTAGATATGGTCTGCTAGTCATTTTCTTGAGTGAATTGCAAAAAAACACCACATTGACGCATAGGTTTACAGAAAACATTGTTTTACAAATTTGGCCCAGAAACCATTGATTTTTGGTCTAATCTTTTAGAAAACACTGATTGATGACTTTGACCAATTAATGACAATTATGGCACGTGGGTCCCACATTTGATGACGGGTCATTTTCCAAAGAAAAATCCCTCTCCAAAACAACCCTCTCTCCCCACTCGGATCCAGAGAGAAGAGGAGGTGCGCCCTTGACGCCGACGAGGTCCAGCCGTCGTCGCAAGTCCTCGTCGTCGTGGTCGTCGGGATCCAGGGCCTGCACCGAAGCAAGCAACAATGGCGGCGCGCAGTTCGGGAGTGAGCAACGGCACAAGGCACTAGAGTTTCAGGGCCTGCACCGAAGCAAGCAACAATGGCGGCGCGCAGTTTGGGAGTGAGCAACGGCGCAAGGCACTAGAGCAAGCGGCGAAGTGCAAGAAGCGACAACACGCCGCCGCGAAAGTAGCAGCAATGGCGCGGCGGTGCGCAAGCAGCAGCGGGGTCGCAAGCAATAGCAGCAAAGCAAGCAGCTGCGAAGCAAGCAACATCGGACCAAGCAGCAGCCGTGCGGGGACGCGCAAGCAACAATAGCCGCGCGCGTCACCTAGCCGCCGCCCGCCAGATGGAGACGCGACACCACCAGCAGATGGCCACATGCTGCCCCCTTCCCCCTCCGTGTTAGGACCCAAGCTAAGACAGTACTGAAGCAGGAGAAGAAGACACATTCAGTTATCCAACGGCCCAGAAGTCAAGATGATGATCCAAGACAATGAACGGCTTGGATGGATCCTCGCTGATTCACTTAAGTCACGGTAGCTTTTACTGTGATGTAGCCGTTAGTTACTGTGAAGTGAATTACCACATGTGAATTGTAATAGAGTTAAAACAGGGACACCGGCCTCGCGAGAGGACATTCCACCATTTTACTCTTATCTAGTCTGGTAGCTTAGAACCCTAGTTTCTCATGTAAGGCGACGCCGCCACTTCGACAGACTACCAGATTGTGATGATTTAATCGGATAATTCCAAAATCCCTCGAGAGAAACCATAGATCGTGAGCTTGTGTTGATTCCGGGTCTCACAAAGGTATCAAAGCCATTCGATTCTCCGGCGAAGGTGGCGAGATCAAGCAGGCAAGGGCTCGAGGTTGTGCTCTCCTGTAAAATCCCTCCCGTCCCTCCCTGTTTGCGGTGGCGGTGACGACTACTGGAGCAGCGAGTGTGGCGGCGGCGTTCATTCGGGCACAAATCGACGAGTCCAGGAAGGTTGCGGGGAGACATTCTCTTCGCGGTAAAATCCCTGTCCTTGAAGTGGATACGTGTGCTATTGGTGGTGTGATTCCGGATCCGTTCGGAGATGGTAGATACATGAGCCAAAGTTCAGATCACTGTGGATCGAGTCGAAAAAGAGGTAGCAGACCTTCGTGCCGAATTCGCATATTTGAAGGTATTGAATGAAGAGGTGAACCAAATGCGAGCAGAAATGGTGACCATGCCTCGGGTGGAAAGCAAGTTGGCCGAAATGAATACTAAGATTCAACACACACTAAAACTCATTCTGCAGAATATGACAAGCAACAGTCAGAAGACAGAAGTAATGACTCCAGGAGTGATGAGCCAACCAGTTACTCAGCCACCACAAAGTTGATCTCTAGTGATCAACATCACTAACAGAACAAACCCACATACTAATCAGGTGAATAGGAACTTGGAAAATGAATTTGGAGTCCACCAGTCCATTCCAATTCCTAGTTTAACTGGTCTAACAACAACAATACCAAGTGGGAACTTATTCACAGAGAGTACAACTGTGAATGCAGAGAAGGGCAAAGGAATACAGGAACAACATCAGTTCAGGATGCCTGCTGGTAATACTATTGGGACAGTTCAGGCTCATACATTGGGGTTTTCAGGCAAGAGTGGATACTTTGCTCCAATTAATGCTCCCTTGTATACTCCTCCTTCAACATATAATCCCATCACAGGCCAGTATATCAACATGGGCACTAGTGGTCCTTCTCAACCTCCTATGTATCAAACAGCAGGTAATTTATATAATATGCAAAGAGATCAAGTTGCAACACAATTAGGAGGTCCCTCTTACTTTGCTGAAGCAGTAATAAAAGGCCCAAGATTGGAAATCCCATTATTCAATGGAGAAGATCCAATTGACTGGATGATTGCTTGTGAAAAGTTCTTTGACATGTCTTGAACTCCATATGATCAATGGGTAAATTTAGCTACGGGCCATTTACAAGGCAGGGCTTCAAATTGGTTGAAGAACATATGTGTACCATGGCAAATGATAACTTGGCAACAGTTCTGCCAAATGATAGCTGACAAATTCTCTGAAGCAAATGTACATGAAGCCGTGGAATCATTGAAGAACATCCAATAGCAGTCAACTGTGATTCAATATATAGACAGCTTTGAGCAGTGTGTAGCACTGGTTAAAAGGGATCATCCATGTTTGTAGGAAAATTTTCTACTGAGTTGTTTTATTGGAGGATTGAGGACTGATATTAAACATGAAGTTTGTGGGCAGAAACCAACTGGAATCATTGAAGCATACTGGTATGCTAAAGTATATGAGAAAGCTGCTGTAGCTAGAAAAATACCTGTTTCACCTGGGTGCAGAACCAAAAACTATCCAAATCAATAAAGAACAATAACCCTCAATTGCAAGTGCAAATTCCCTCCCAAGACAAATCTACTGTACCATTTCCAAAAGATGCTAGGGCTTGCTGGTATTGCAGAGAACCTTGGACAAGACAACACAAGTGTAAAATTGGCAAGACTTTACACATATTACAGGAAATGGATAGGGAAGAAGACACTGACAGTACTAAAGAGAACAATCTTCCTGAACAACTATATCACACAGCTCCTAACACCCCAGACCAGGAGAAATTACCTGAGAATAGTGTACCAAAACCTACCCAAGCAATGCATATCTCAGCTAACGCAACAGAAGGCACACCAGGACCAAATACTTTCTCCATGATTTTGGTAATTGCAGGAAAGAAAGCAACAACACTGTTTGACAGTGACTCTTCAGATAATTTTATGAGCACAGAATTTGCAATGAAATCAAATTGTTTCCAACAACCTAAACAACCTAGGAAGGTCACTGTAGCAGGAGGAGGAAAGTTATTATCTAGAGCACAAGTTCCAGAAATCGATTTTAAAGTCCAAGGGCACACCTTCTCTAGTAATTTCGAAGTACTAGATCTAGTGTCATATGACATAATTTTGGGAGCTGTCGGATATATAAATACAGTCCAATATGTTTAGATCTAGTAGAAAGATTATTGATCTTGACAAAACATGGACAACCTGTCACTCTGTTTGATCACACAATACCAACAAAGAAATGCATCATATCAGCTGCCAGAATGGACAAGCTGCTACAGAAAGGAGTTGTGGGATATATACTACAAATCAATGAGGAAGCAACAGAGAATAGCCAGGCTACTCCTCCTCCAGCTGTACTTCAACCACTTCTGGAAAAGTATGCTGATGTATTTAAGGAGTCTCAACAACTGCCTCCCAAAAGAGATTGTGATCACAGGATCATTTTACAAGAAGGTGCAAAGCCTCCTAACTTGAGACCATACAAAGTACCACATTATCAGAAAGCAGCCATGGAAGAAATCATACAACAACTCATCAAAAAAGGGGAAATTCAGGAGAGTTTTAGTCCTTTCTCTTCCCCAGCTATCATGGTGAGAAAGAAAGATGGAGGCTGGATATTATGTGTAGATTACAGAAAACTGAATGCAGTCACTGTAAAGAACAAATTTCCTATGCCTATAATTGAGGATTTGTTGGATGAGCTTCATGGAGCCAAAGTTTTTTCCGAATTGGATTTAAGATCTAGATACCATCAGATCAGAATGGCAACTGAGGATATCCATAAAACAACTTTCAGAACACACATGGGCCATTATGAATATACAGTGGTTCCTTTTGGTTTGTCCTGTGGTCCAGGTACCTTTCAACAATTTATGAACAATCTAGCAATAGAGATCAATGGTCCCGATAAGGAGAAATTCCTGCTGGTTTTCTTTGATGATATACTGGCGTTTAGTAGCTCCTTGGAAGACCACATTTAACATTTGGAGAGAACATTAACAACTCTGAGAAGAAATGAATTATATGTGAAAATCTCCAAGTGTACATTTGCCACAAATCAAATTGCATATCTAGGCCACATTATATCTTCAGAAGGAGTGTCCACTGATCCCGGTAAAATTCAAGCAATAATGGATTGGCTAGAACCAGATAATGTGACAAAACTGAGAGGATTCTTGGGATTGACTGGGTATTACAGGAGATTTGTGAAGGACTATGGCAGAATATGCAGACCTCTACATGACATATTGAAGAAAGATTCCTTTCAGTGGGGTCCTCTGCAAACTCAAGCTTTTTAGACACTGAAGAAGACCATGACCAGTTGTCCTGTTTTAACCCTCCTAGATTTCTCCCTCCCATTTACAATTGAAGCAGATGCTTGTGCAATAGGAATTGGAGCAGTTCTTATGCAACAAGGCAAACCATTGGCTTTTCTCAACAAAATTTTAGGTCCCAAGTCTGTTGCAAAATGAATCTATGAAAAGGAAGTGATGGCTATTCTAGAAGCACTTAAGAAGTGGAAACACTATATATGGGGAAATGCACCGATCATCAAAACATACCAACATTCACTCAAGTACATGGCAACACAGAGATTGAAAGAGGGCATCCAACATAAATTATTGCTGAAACTCTTGGAGTACAATTACACCATAGAATATAAGAAGGGGAAGGAAAATGTGGTTGCTGATGCACTATCCAGAAAAGACAACCTGCAGCTCATAGCTGCAATGCAGTTACTGTAGTAGTACCAACATGGACTAAAGATGTGAAAAATAGCTATCAGGGAGATACAGATAATGATAAAGTTCTAAAAAAAGTGGATGCTGATACTAGCACAAATTCCAAATTCTCTATGCAGAATGGGCTGATCAAATACAACAACAGGATTTATGTGGGAGCACAAACTGCATTCAGACAGCAACTGTTGCAAACTTTTCACTCTTCTGTGCTGGGAGGACATTCTTGTATAAAAGCAACTTATCACAGAATCAAGAAAGTGTTTTACTGGCCCAGTATGAAAAAGGACATAGAAGTCTTTGTCAGTGAGTGTCCTATATGTCAACTCAACATGGTAGAACACATCTATCCCCTAGGACTACTACAACCTCTTCCTGTACCTGGCATGGCCTGGGCTCACATTACCATGGATTTCATCATTGCCCTACCAAATTCCCAAGGAAAAGAAGTAATTCTAGTTGTGGTTGACAGATTTGCAAAGTATGCGCATTTCATACCATTGGCTCATCATTATACTGTACATACAGTGTTTGATGCTTTAATGGACAATGTGTTAAAACTCCATGGCCTGCCTATTTGCATTGTGTCGGATAGAGACAACATTTTCACCAGTGCCTTGTACCAAGAACTGTTTACAGCGTTTGGAGTCAAGCTCAGGTTCAGTACATCATCTCACCCTCAAACGGATGGTCAAACGAAGAGAGTAAATCAATGTCTGGAAGCATATTTAAGGGGCATGTTTTTTCAAGAGCCCAAGAAATGGATGAAGTGGTTGCCCTTAGCAGAACTTTGGTATAACACATCTTACCACTCTTCTCTCAAATGCACCCCATTTCAAGCCCTCTATGGATACAAACCACCTCAAATTGGTGAGTTTTCACTGGAGCAACCCTTATCTCAGGAAGCAAGATTAACATTCTCCCAAAGAGAGCACATGATTCAGAGGTTGAAAGAAAATTTGGAGCATGCCCAAAGTAGGATCAAATACTTTGCAGCCAAGAAAAGAACAACAAGAGAGCTCATTGTAGGAGATATGGTCTATCTGAAAATATAACCGTACAGACATAATGCCTTTGGACTCAGAGGATCACTAAAACTGAGGTCAAAGTTCTACGGGCCTTACAAAGTGATGGAAAAAATGGGAGAGGTTTCATACAAGTTACAACTACCTGAGGGGGCTAACATACATCGAGTCTTTCACATCAGTCAGCTAAAGAAGCATATTGGACACAAGGCTATTCCTCTACCACATGTACCACTCATAACTCCATAAGGATACATCAAGACAATTCCAGTAGCAGTCCTCAAAAGGAGAGTGATCCAATGAAACAAATCGCTAGTGGGTCAATGCTTGGTATAGTGGGAAAGCTTAGCACCTGATGATGCAACATGGGAAGACGCAGCATTCCTGAACAAGACTTTTCCAGGGCACAAACTTTTTCGCCTTGAGGACAAGGCGGTTGTCATGGCGGCGGCATTGTTAGGACCCAAGCCAAGACAGTACTGAAGCAGGAGAAGAAGACACATTCGGTTATCCAACGACCTAGAAGTCAAGATGATGATCCAAGACAATGAACGGCTCGGATGGATCCTCGCCGATTCACTTGAGTCATTGTAGCTTTTATTGTGGCGTAGCCGTTAGTTACTGTGAAGTGAATTACCACAAGTGAATTGTAATAGAGTTAAAACAAGGACACCAGCCTCGCGAGAGGACATTCCACCATTTTACTCTTATCTAGTCTGGTAGCTTAGAACCCTAGTTTCTCATGTAAGGCGACGCCGCCACTTCAACAGACTACCAGACTGTGATGATTTAATCCGATAATTCCAAAATCCCTCGAGAGAAACCATAGATCGTGAGCTTGTGGTGATTCCGGGTCTCACACTCCGACACGATGGCCATGATCAGCGACGAGATCCCATGAGCGTCCATGCGTCGTTCTTCAGTTTGGTGCAGGAGATGATTGCGTTTTGGATGTTTTTTCGTAAGGATGCCTATGCAAAAATACCAGGGAACAACAATTATGCCACATCAGCTTTCGCGAGACCCACATCATAATTTGGGTTAAAATGCCCAAAGAGACTGATCAATTTTTTTGCAAAAGATTAGGCCAAGAATCAGTGGTTTCTAAGCTAAATTCGTAAAATAGTGCGTTAATGTGGTGGCTTGTTGCAATTCACTCCATTTTTTCAGCTGAAAAATGACCCGTTCCCTCCCATGTTGCTATCACAATGTACCATGTTGCTATCACAATGTATCTTAATATAGCTTTCAGACTGGTTACAATACCATCTATCACTATGTATCCTAATATGGCTTTCGGATTGGTTGCAACATCATCAGAACATCAAAGCGACATTTTCCTTGTTACTATGTTGGCTAGGATTGCATATTTAGGGTCCGTTCAGATCATTGCCAGCTTCACTGAATAGAGAACTTCCTGAGAAGCCAGTCGCCACCAGCTTTCGAGGGGAGTAGGATGCGTTCGACAACTTTGAGCAGTTCCTCTTCATCAGCATGAGCTGCCAGCCCACAAAAGAGCTTGAGGTTCGGTTCAGTGGCTAGTAATGAGAGGAAACCTGTTCAAGGAGAGGAAAACAATTAAAGGATGGCACAATGGAAGGGAACCTTCTCGTTTTCACGAAGCTGCGTTTTGTCTGCTTCAAAAATTTGCAATGCAGGCTGCTCTATTTCAAGGAGCGGGCTTCTCAGAGCTGAATCGCTCGGCTTCTCGCTTTCAGAATCTGGATTGTGGAGAGGATCCAAATGGGCCTTATGCACTTAATAAAATAAATTGCATGTTGACATTTAACATTATCTTAAGTCTTGCATGTAATTTAGAGATGACAAAAAATAGTATTATGTCATCTCTTGGCCTTATCTTTAATAACTAGCTATTCCTAAAAATATGGTTAGAAATATTATGCTAAAAGATCATCTCTTAGAGCATCTCCAGCCGTGGCCCCAAAGGACCCCTCCAGCCTCTTTTTTATCGCCGGCGGGCCAATTTTTTTCCAGTCGCCCCTCCAAGACGCCGATTTTTGCTGGTTGGGCCCTTTTATTGGGCCGGCGAACCCACGACGCTGGGGGCGCCTGGGGGCACCGGCTGAAGCGAAAAGCTAGGTGGGGCCGAGCTATCGGCGAGACCGGCTACCACTTCCTGTCATTTCCCCTCCTTTTCCCTCTCTCTCCTGCCATTTCCCCCATCATTCTCTCAATTCTGTCCATTTCCCTCCATCTCTCTCTCTTCACCGCCATGCCGCCGAAGAAGTACGTCGTCCCTCGCCAAGCCACTGCCCCTACCGTTTCCAAGCCATGCAAGGCCCATGCTTCGATGGCAAGGCCGTCGGGCTTGACAAACACGGAGTGGAATGCCGACGTTGAATGAAGGGAGGCGTGTTGGAAATATGCCCTAGAGGCAATAATAAAATGGTTATTATTGTATTTCCTAGTTCATGATAATTGTCTATTATTCATGCTACAATTGTGTTAACCAGAAACCGTAATACATGTGTGAATACATAGACCATCACATGTCCCTAGTGAGCCTCTAGTTGGCTAGCTCGTTGATCAATAGATGGTCACGGTTTCATGACCATGGACATTGGATGTCGTTGATAACGGGATCACATCATTAGGAGAATGATGTGATGGACAAGACCCAATCCTAAGCATAGCACAAGATCGTGTAGTTCATTTGCTAAAGCTTTTCAATGTCAAGTATCATTTCCTTAGACCATGAGATTGTGTAACTCCCGGATACCGTAGGAATGCTTTGGGTGTGCCAAACGTCACAACGTAACTGGGTGGCTATAAAGGTACGCTACGGGTATCTCCGAAAGTGTCTGTTGGGTTGACACGAATCAAGACTGGGATTTGTCACTCCGTGTGACGGAGAGGTATCTCTGGGCCCACTCGGTAAGACATCATCATAATGAGCTCAATGTGACTAAGGAGTTAGCCACGGGATGATGTGTTACGGAACGAGTAAAGAGACTTGCCGGTAACGAGATTGAACAAGGTATGGCGATACCGACGATCGAATCTCGGGCAAGTACCATACCGATAGACAAAGGGAATTGTATACGGGATTGATTGAATCCCTGACATCGTGGTTCATCCGATGAGATCATCGTGGAGTACGTGGGAGCCAAAATGGGTATCCAGATCCCGCTGTTGGTTATTGGCCGGAGAGGTGTCTCGGTCATGTCTACGTGTCTCCCGAACCCGTAGGGTCTACACACTTAAGGTTCGATGACGCTAGGGTTATAGGGAAAAGGTATACGTGATTACCGAAGGTTGTTCGGAGTCCCGGATGAGATCCTGGACGTCACGAGGAGCTCCGGAATGGTCCGGAGGTAAAGATTGATATATAGGAAGTCCAGTTTTGGTCACCGGAAAGTTTTCGGGCTCATCGGTAGTGTACCGGGAGTGCCGGGAGGGTGCCGGAGGACCCCCGGGAGGGGTGTGACGACCAAAGGACCACATGGGCTGTTAGATAAAGTGTGCCAGCCCTTATTGGGCTGGGCAAGACTTTTGCTAAAGGCCCATGCGGCTGGAGATAAGGAGATAAGGCAAAAAGGATTTAAAAGGAGGAGATCCACCTCCCTTGTGGGAGGTGGACTCTCCCTTTAATTCAGCCGGCCATCTCCTCTTTGGAGTAGAGGCCAAGCCAGCCCTCCACGTCCCTCCTCCTATATATACTTGAGGTTTTGGATGTTTTGAGATAGGATTTGATCTCTCTCTCTCACGGCGAAGCCCTACCTCTCTTCTTCCTCCTCCGCAGCGCTTAGGCGAAGCCCTGTCGGAATACCTTGCTACTCCACCACCACCACGCCGTCGTGCTGCTGTTGGAGCCCTTCCCCAACCTCTCCTTCCTCCTTGCTGGATCAAGGTGTTGGAGACGTCACCGGGCTGCACGTGTGTTGAACGCGGAGGTGCCGTCCGTTCGGCACTTGATCGGATCTACCGCGATCTGAATCGCTGCGAGTACGACTCCATCAACCGCGTTCTTGTAACGCTTCCGCTTAGCGATCTTCAAAGGTATGAAGATGCAATCTCTCCCCTCTCGTTGCTGGTTTCTCCACAGATAGATCTTGGTGAACGTAGGAAAATTTTGATTTACTACTACGTCTCCCAACATTGGCATCATGAGCTAGGTCTATGCGTAGAATCTATGCACGAGTAGAACACAAAGCAGTTGTGGGCGTCGAGTTTGTTAATTTGCTTGCCGCTACTAGTCTTATCTTGATTCGGCGGTATTGTGGGATGAAGCGGCCCGGACCAACTTTACACGTATGCTTACGTGAGACCGGTTCCACCGCCTGACATGCACTAGATGCATAAGGTGGCTAGCGGGTGTCTGTCTCTCCTACCTTAGTCGGATCGGATTGGATGAAAAGGGTCCTTATGAAGGGTAAATAGCAATTGGCAAATCACGTTGTGGTGTTGACGTAGGTAAGAAACGTTCTTGCTAGTAACCTATAGCAGCCACGTAAAAAACTTGCAACTACAAATTAGAGGACGTCTAACTTGTTTTTGCAGCATGTGCCTTGTGATGTGATATGGCCAAAGGATGTGATGTGATGCATTGTGATGTATGAATTGATCATGTTCTTGTAATAGGATTCACGACTTGCATGTCGATGATTATGACAACCGGCAGGAGCCATAGGAGTTGTCTTATTTATTGTATGACCTGCGTGTCAATCATAAACGCCATGTAATTACTTTACTTTATTGCTAAGCGTTAGCCATAGTAGTAGAAGTAATAGTTGGCGAGACAACTTCATGAAGACACAATGATGGAGATCATGATGATGGAGATCATGGTGTCGTGCCGGTGACAGTGATGATCATGGTGCCCCGAAGATGGAGATCATAGGAGCAAAATGATATTGGCCATATCATGTCACTATATTGATTGCATGTGATGTTTATCATGTTTACATCTTATTTGCTTAGAACGACGGTAGTAAATAAGATGATCTCTCAATAAAATTTCAAGAGAAGTGTTCACCCTAACTGTGCACCGTTGCTAAGGATCGTTGTTCCGAAGCACCACGTGATGATCGGGTGTGATAGGTTCTAACGTTCGCATACAACGGGTGTAAGCCAGATTTACACACGCGAAACACTTAGGTTGACTTGACGAGCCTAGCATGTACAGACATGGCCTCGGAACACGGAAGACCGAAAGGTCGAACATGAGTCGTATAGAAGATACGATCAACATGAAGATGTTCACCATGGATGACTAGTCCGTCTCACGTGATGATCGGACACGGGCTAGTTGACATGGATCATGTATCACTTGGAAGACTAGAGAGATGTCTGTCTAAGTGGGAGTTCATTAATTTGATTAAGTGAACTTAATTATCATGAACTTAGTCTAAAATTGTCTTTACAATCTATGATGTAGATCCAATGGCCAACGCGAATGTCACCCTCAATTTCAACGCGTTCCTAGAGAAAACCAAGCTGAAAGATGATGGAAGCAACTATGCGGACTGGGTCCGTAGCTTGAGGATCATCCTCATAGCTTCCAAGAGATTGTATGTCCTAGATGCACCGCTAGGTGACGCACCCGTTCTCCCAGCGGAACAAGATGTTATGAACACTTGGCAATCACGCTGCGATGATTACTCCCTTGTTCAATGCGGCATGCTTTACAGTCTAGAACCGGGGCTCCAAAAGCGTTTTGAGCAACACGGAGCATATGAGATGTTCCAGGAGCTGAAACTGGTTTTTCAAGCTCATGCCCGGGTCAAGAGATATGATGTCTCCGACAAGTTCTTCAGCTGTAAGATGGAGGAGCATAGTTCTGTCAGTGAGCACATCCTCAAGATGTCTGGGCTACATAGCCGCTTGACTCAGCTGGGGGTTAATATCCCGGATGACTCGGTCATTGACAGAATCCTCCAGTCGCTTCCACCTAGCTTCAAGAGCTTTGTGATGAACTACAACATGCAAGGTATGGAGAAGTCCATTCCTGAGTTGTACTCGATGCTGAAATCAGCGGAGGTCGAGATCAAAAAGGAGCATCAAGTGTTGATGGTGAATAAGACCACTAGTTTCAAGAAAGGCAAGGGTAAGAAGAACTTCAAGAAGGACGGCAAAGCTGTTGCCGCGCCCGGTAAGCAAGTTGCCGGGAAGAAGAAGAAAAATGGACCCAAGCCTGAGACTGAGTGCTTTTATTGCAAGGGTACCGGTCACTGGAAGCGGAACTGCCCCAAGTATTTAGCGGATAAGAAGGACGGCAACATTAAAGGTATATGTGATATACTTGTTATTGATGTGTACTTGACCAGCGCTCGTAGTAGCTCCTGGGTATTTGATACCGGTGCAGTTGCTCACATTTGTAACTCCAAGCAGGAGCTGCGGAATAAGCGGAGGCTGGCCAAGGATGAGGTGACGATGCGTGTCGGGAATGGTTCCAAGGTCGATGTGATCGCCGTCGGCACGTTACCTCTACATCTACCTTCGAGATTAGTTTTAAACCTTAATAATTGTTATTTAGTACCAGCTTTGAGCATGAACATTGTATCTGGATCTCGCTTGATGCGAGATGGCTACTCATTTAAATCCGAGAATAATGGTTGTTCTATTTATATGAGAGAAATGTTTTATGCTCATGCCCCGCTGGTCAATGGTTTATTTTTGATGAATCTCGAACGTGATGTTACACATGTCCATAGTGTGAGTACCAAAAAGTGTAAAGTTGATAACGATAGTCCCACTTACATGTGGCACTGCCGTCTTGGCCATATTGGTGTCAAACGCATGAAGAAGCTCCATGCTGATGGAATTTTGGAGTCACTTGATTTCGAATCATTTGACACATGCGAACCATGCCTCATGGGCAAGATGACCAAGACTCCGTTCTCCGGAACAATGGAGCGAGCAACTGACTTGTTGGAAATAATACATACCGATGTATGCGGTCCAATGAGCGTCGAGGCTCGCGGTGGCTACCGTTATGTTCTCACCCTCACTGATGACTTGAGTAGATATGGTTATGTCTACTTAATGAAACACAAGTCTGAAACTTTTGAAAGGTTCAAGGAATTTCAGAGTGAGGTCGAGAATCAACGTGACAGGAAAATAAAATGCCTACGATCTGATCGTGGCGGAGAATATTTAAGTCACGAGTTTGGCACGCACCTTAGGAAATGTGGAATTGTTTCACAACTCACGCCGCCCGGCACACCCCAGCGAAATGGTGTGTCTGAACGTCGTAATCGCACTCTATTGGATATGGTGCGATCTATGATGTCTCTTACCGACTTACCGCTATCATTTTGGGGATATGCATTAGAGACTGCCGCATTCACTTTAAATAGGGCACCGTCTAAATCCGTTGAGACGACACCGTATGAATTGTGGTTTGGAAAGAAACCTAAGCTGTCGTTTCTAAAAGTTTGGGGATGCGATGCTTATGTGAAGAAACTTCAACCTGAGAAGCTCGAACCCAAAGCGGAAAAGTGCGTCTTCATAGGATATCCCAAGGAGACTATTGGGTATACCTTCTACCTACGATCCGAAGGCAAAGTCTTTGTTGCCAAGAATGGATCCTTTCTCGAGAAAGAGTTTCTCTCGAAAGAAGTAAGTGGGAGGAAAATAGAACTTGATGAGGAAATTGTACCTCCACTCGAACCGGAGAGTAGCGCAGCACAGGAAGTTGTTTCTGTGGAGCCTACACCGGCTAGAGAGGAAGTTAATGATGATGATCATGAAACTTCAGATCAAGTTGCTATTCGAAGGTCCACCAGGACACGTTCCGCACCAGAGTGGTACGGCAATCCTGTCCTAGAGATCATGTTGTTGGACAACGGTGAACCTTCGAACTATGAAGAAGCGATGACGGGCCCGGATTCCAACAAATGGCTTGAGGCCATGAAATCCGAGATAGGATCCATGTATGAGAACAAAGTATGGACTTTGGTGGACTTGCCTAATGATAAGCGAGCCATTGAAAACAAATGGATCTTTAAGAAGAAGACTGATGCGGACGGTAATGTCACCGCCTATAAAGCTCGGCTTGTCGCTAAGGGTTATCGACAAGTTCAAGGAGTTGACTACGATGAGACTTTCTCACCCGTAGCGATGCTAAAGTCAGTCTGAATCATGTTAGCAGTTGCCGCATTTTATGATTATGAGATCTGGCAAATGGACGTCAAAACGGCATTCCTTAATGGCTTCCTCAAGGAAGAACTGTATATGATGCAGCCGGAAGGTTTTGTCGATCCTAAAGATGCTAACAAGGTATGCAAGCTCCAGCGCTCCATCTATGGGCTGGTGCAAGCATCTCGGAGTTGGAACATTCGCTTTAATGAGGTGATTAAAGCGTTTGGGTTTGTACAGGTTTATGGAGAACCTTGTATTTACAAGAAAGTGAGTGGGAGCTCTATAGCATTTCTTATATTGTATGTTGATGACATGCTGATAATGGGAAATAATATAGAACTCTTGGAAAGTATCAAGGCCTACTTGAATAAGTGTTTTTCAATGAAGGACCTTGGAGAAGCTGCTTACATATTAGGTATTAAGATCTATAGAGATAGATCGAAACGCCTCATTGGTCTTTCACAAAGCACATACCTTGAAAAGATATTGAAGAAGTTCAATATGCATCAGTCCAAGAAGGGGTTCTTGCCTGTGTTGCAAGGTGTGAGATTGAGTACGACTCAATGCCCGACCACGGCAAAGGATAGAGAAGAGATGAGTGTCATCCCCTATGCTTCAGCCATAGGCTCTATCATGTATGCCATGCTGTGTACCAGACCTGATGTGAACCTTGCCATAAGTTTGGTAGGGAGGTACCAAAGTGATCCCGGAGCGGAACACTGGACAACGGTCAAGAATATCCTGAAGTACCTGAAAAGGACAAAGGACATGTTTCTCATATATGGAGGTGCCGAAGAGCTCGTCGTAAAGGGTTACGTCGACGCTAGCTTCGACACAGATCCGGACGACTCTAAGTCGCAAACCGGATACGTGTATATTTTGAATGGAGGGGCAGTCAGCTGGAGTAGCAGCAAGCAAAGCGTCGTGGCGGCATCTACATGTGAAGCGGAGTACATAGCTGCTTCGGAAGCAGCAAAGGAGGGAGTCTGGATGAAGGAGTTCATCACCGACCTAGGAGTGATTCCAAATGCGTTGGGCCCGATGACTCTACTCTGTGACAACACTGGAGCTATTGCCCTTGCGAAGGAGCCCAGGTTTCACAAGAAGACAAGACACATCAAGCGCCGCTTCAACTCCATCCGTGATTACATTCAGGAGGGAGACATAGATATTTGTAAAGTGCATACGGATCTGAATGTCGCAGATCCGTTGACTAAACCTCTCTCACGAGCAAAACATGATCAACACCAGAACGCTATGGGTGTTCGATTCATCACAATGTAACTAGATTATTGACTCTAGTGCAAGTGGGAGACTGTTGGAAATATGCCCTAGAGGCAATAATAAAATGGTTATTATTGTATTTCCTAGTTCATGATAATTGTCTATTATTCATGCTACAATTGTGTTAACCAGAAACCGTAATACATGTGTGAATACATAGACCATCACATGTCCCTAGTGAGCCTCTAGTTGGCTAGCTCGTTGATCAATAGATGGTCACGGTTTCATGACCATGGACATTGGATGTCGTTGATAACGGGATCACATCATTAGGAGAATGATGTGATGGACAAGACCCAATCCTAAGCATAGCACAAGATCGTGTAGTTCGTTTGCTAAAGCTTTTCAATGTCAAGTATCATTTCCTTAGACCATGAGATTGTGTAACTCCCGGATACCGTAGGAATGCTTTGGGTGTGCCAAACGTCACAACGTAACTGGGTGGCTATAAAGGTACGCTACGGGTATCTCCGAAAGTGTCTGTTGGGTTGACACGAATCAAGACTGGGATTTGTCACTCCGTGTGACGGAGAGGTATCTCTGGGCCCACTCGGTAAGACATCATCATAATGAGCTCAATGTGACTAAGGAGTTAGCCACGGGATGATGTGTTACGGAACGAGTAAAGAGACTTGCCGGTAACGAGATTGAACAAGGTATGGCGATACCGACGATCGAATCTCGGGCAAGTACCATACCGATAGACAAAGGGAATTGTATACGGGATTGATTGAATCCCTGACATCGTGGTTCATCCGATGAGATCATCGTGGAGTACGTGGGAGCCAACATGGGTATCCAGATCCCGCTGTTGGTTATTGGCCGGAGAGGTGTCTCGGTCATGTCTACGTGTCTCCCGAACCCGTAGGGTCTACACACTTAAGGTTCGATGACGCTAGGGTTATAGGGAAAAGGTATACGTGATTACCGAAGGTTGTTCGGAGTCCCGGATGAGATCCCGGACGTCACGAGGAGCTCCGGAATGGTCCGGAGGTAAAGATTGATATATAGGAAGTCCAGTTTTGGTCACCGGAAAGTTTTCGGGCTCATCGGTAGTGTACCGGGAGTGCCGGGAGGGTGCCGGAGGACCCCCGGGAGGGGTGTGACGACCAAAGGACCACATGGGCTGTTAGATAAAGTGTGCCAGCCCTTATTGGGCTGGGCAAGACTTTTGCTAAAGGCCCATGCGGCTGGAGATAAGGAGATAAGGCAAAAAGGATTTAAAAGGAGGAGATCCACCTCCCTTGTGGGAGGTGGACTCTCCCTTTAATTCAGCCGGCCATCTCCTCTTTGGAGTAGAGGCCAAGCCAGCCCTCCACGTCCCTCCTCCTATATATACTTGAGGTTTTGGATGTTTTGAGATAGGATTTGATCTCTCTCTCTCACGGCGAAGCCCTACCTCTCTTCTTCCTCCTCCGCAGCGCTTAGGCGAAGCCCTGTCGGAATACCTTGCTACTCCACCACCACCACGCCGTCGTGCTGCTGTTGGAGCCCTTCCCCAACCTCTCCTTCCTCCTTGCTGGATCAAGGTGTTGGAGACGTCACCGGGCTGCACGTGTGTTGAACGCGGAGGTGCCGTCCGTTCGGCACTTGATCGGATCTACCGCGATCTGAATCGCTGCGAGTACGACTCCATCAACCGCGTTCTTGTAACGCTTCCGCTTAGCGATCTTCAAAGGTATGAAGATGCAATCTCTCCCCTCTCGTTTCTGGTTTCTCCACAGATAGATCTTGGTGAACGTAGGAAAATTTTGATTTACTACTACGTCTCCCAACAAGGCGGTGACCACTGAGTGCCGCAACAGGCTTCTCATGAAGAAAGCCAGGGATGTGGCGGCGACGACGGTTGAGCAGGAGGTGTCTTCTCAGCGGCCGATCTTCCAGGGACGGTAGCATGCGGGCTCGTTCCCACAAGGCGCGTGGGATGGCCAGAAAAGCGGCACGTCGCCTACCAACCCCAACTTCCCTTCGCCGGCGTGGGGCGGTTACGCACCCTCATCGGAGTACGTTGACGGCGACGCCCTCGGCGTATTCAACCCCAACATCACCTTCTCGCGCACGCCTTCTGCCTTCTTCGTCGGCCACCCCAACGCCTAGTACGACTACATGCCATCGCCGCCGCACTCCGGCTCGTCTGCAATGGCTCTGCGGTGCGGCCCCTGCCTTTCGCGCCTAGCACGGCCCCATATTACAGCAACGCCGAGGCCGAGATGGAGGAGGTCATCAACACGGGCTCCGCCACGGCCACGTCATGCCCCAGGTTTGGTACGCAAGAGGCGGAGGACATCGGCGACATGGGCGATGTTGAGGGCAACGAGGCTGAGGAGGAGGAGATGGAGGAGGAAGAGCCGGTGCCAGAACCCGTGCCACTGGCGAAGGGCAAAGGGCAAAGGGAAGAAGAAGAAGAGGCCAAGGTGTGCCAATGGGAAGCCGAGCGAGCACCACATCAAGTGGACGGTGAAGGAGGATGTGTGCCTCGCCGAAGCGTGGAAGCACGTCAGCCAGGACCCGATGACCGGCGCGAACCAGAACGCCGACACGTACTGGACGAGGATCAAGGCGGCTTTCGACGAGCACAAGTTGGTCGATCCCAAGTTCACCGGCACACACATGGAGCATGGCGCCAAGGCCATGTCCAACCATTGGGCGAGCATTCAAACGGCGTGCAACAAGTGGCATGGCATCCAGGAACAGGTCCATGCTTGCCCTGAGAGCGGCGGGAACATCGAACAACAGGTACGTGTTCGCCGATGCTTGCCCTTTGCCGTGCTTCGTCGTGTTCGCCGATGCTTGTCCTTTGCTGCAGATGGTTCGGATGTTCGACTTGTTTCGTCGGGAGAACAACACCGATACCGACTTCAAGTTTCTCCATGTGTTCACCCGGATCGAGTCCTGCAAGAAATGGGCTGAGGTCTGGCTTGCACTCGCTAACAAGGACGACGTGTACAACCCGAACGCGCCTGTTGCTGGGGCGGCCAAAGGGCGGCCAGATGGGACCAAGAAGATGAACAAAGGCAGGAACGACGCACCAGCTGCCGAACGGCTGCATTCGTCGATCGAGTAATGCATCGCCAATGCAAAGACCCACTCTGCCCTAAGGGAGGAGAAGGCGGAGGCGAGGTGGTCGGCGCAGATGACGAAGCAAGACACCAAGCTCGAGCTCCTCAGGACCAACGTCGCCACGAAGAATCGCAACACGTGTTGGAGATATGCCCTAGAGGCAATCATGTATGATGATATTTCCTATGTGTTTATGAATAAAGATAGTCCTTGGACATTATCATTGATGTGTATTAACAAGTATGTGACTTGTTTGTGAGAATATGCATTGTATGACGACTGTCCTAAATGGTCCCTAGTCGAAAGGGTTGTGTGGACACGCAGCCAGTTAGACTAGCATATGACACGGTGGATGGTCCAGTCTCACTGACCATGTAGCATTGGATGCTAGCCGGATAATATGGACTCAGAAAGGTCTGGTCGGATTCGACATAGTCGGATCCGAGTCGAGATAAGGTCTGAGTTGGATAGACCCAACTATGAGACGCAGCGATAGGTCATCGGTGAGTCTCTAGTACAACATACGTTCTATGTTCTAAGACCTGAGATGTCGCATGTACTCGAGATGGTGAAAGACTTGCTTTGGGCCGACCAAACGCTACTTCGTGACTAGGTAGTTACAAAGGTAGGTTTCGTGCTTGTCCAGACCCATGCTACGAGACATGGTCGAGCAAGATGGGATTTGCCCCTCCGAACAGGAGAGATATACTCTAGGCCCCTCGGGTGATCCGACCTGGATAAGCATGGTCATGCGATGAGGATTATGAGATAATCCTAATGTTGGTCGGATTCACCGGAACAAGAAAGAGGTCGAGCTGCAACAAGGATGACCAGGTCATCTTATGCTCGACAACATATATCGTGTGGCAAAGGGAACATAAGTGTGAAGTACAGGTTCGCCTAACCAGCTTCATCGGACACTTGGAGTCGGCACGTCTTGCTAGAGGCCGCTACCGACCGGTTGAGTCGGATGTGATCTGACTTGCGACCAAGTGGACGAGAACCTAAAGGATAGTGAGCTTAAGGGGAGGAACACATGGGATTTAGGATCCGTGCGAGGCCCAAGAGTTGAGCCCGTGCCGGATGCCTTAATATAGTGGAGGTGTGGCACACCCATCAGGTTGATCGCTTCGGCGCCATCATTAGGGCTTTGCATGAGTTGCAACTAGCCACCTCCACTCACCGCCGCCGACCGGCTGTTCGATGGAGGTTGGAATGGCTGTTCGAGGGAGATCGGACGACGAGGAGACGGACCACACGAACGCGCTGTCCTAACTCTACTTCTGCTGCACGACACTGCGCGTCTAGTGGTAACGAACTGTGATCCATCTCCATACCATGTTCTTGGATGTTCTGCGCGTAAGAGTTTTTTAATTTGCATGCGATGCACCTATGGTAGAACCCAACAGTGGTATCAGAGCCTCTGTTATAGGATTTGGATTCAAATCGGATGTATATTTGATATGTGGAGGCAATGGATGAGATCCGTCGTCGTTCATGAGATGGGCTATGTGCATGGTTGATGAGATCAACTACACATTAGGATAGATTGGGGCTATGTTTTCTGTCAATCGAAATCGATGAGGTCGTGACATGACCTACCCCTACCGGCTGGTATCTGCCATCGGAGTTAACCGTGAAACGTAAACCCGTGAGGGGCGCTGCCCCTTCGAACCCCGCCCGCTAACCGGCTAGCGGGACCGCTGTGTGCGTAGCGCCTTGTATTTCATACACGAGCACACAAACCGGTAGAATGCGATGGAGCGGGCAAGTGATTTATTGGAAATGATACATGTTGATGTATGCAATCCAATGAGTCTTGTAGCGTGCGGTGGATATCATTATTTTCTTACCTTCACTGATGATTTGAGTAGATATAGTGTATATTTACTTAATGAAATACAAGTATGAATCATTTGAAAGGTTGAAGCAAATTCAGAGTGAAGTTTAAGATTATCATGACAAGAAGATAAAAATGTCTGCGATATGATCGTGGAGGTGAATATCCGAGTTACAAGTTTGGCATACAACTTTAGACAATGTGAAAGTTGTTTCACAACTCACGCCACCTAGAACACCATAGTGTGATGGTGTGTCCGAACGTCATAGTCGTGCTCTATTGGATATGGTGTGTGCTATGATGTCTCTTATCGTTTTGTTACTATAATTTTGGGGTTATGCATTAGAGACAACTACATTCACTTTAAATAGGACACCATCTAAATCCGTTGAGATGACACCATGTGAATTATGGTTTGATAGAAACCTTAGCTGTCATTTCTTAATGTTTGGGGCTGTGACGCTTGTGTGGAAAATGTTTTCACCTAATGAGCTCGAACCCAAAGCGGACAAATGCATCTTCATAGAATACCCTAAGAACAGTTGGGTGAACCTTGTATCTCAGATCCAAGCATAAAATGTTTGTTGCTAAAACTAGGTCCTTTCTCAAGAAAAAGTTTCTCTCGAAAGAATTGAGTGGGAGGAAGATAGAACTTGATGAGGTTATTGAACCTTTGTTTCAACGAGAGAGTAGCGCAGTGCAGGAAGATGTTTTTGTGAAGCCTATGTTAGTTGAAGAGGAAGTTAATGATGATGATCATGAAGCTTTGGATCAAGTTACTATCAAACCTCGTAGGTCAACAAGGACGTGTACTGCTCCTGAGTGGTACGACAACCCTGTCTTAGAGGTCATGTTGTTGGACAACGATGAACCTACGAGCTATGGAGAAGCGATGATGGGCCCAGAATCCGACAAATGATTAGAGGCCATGAAATCTGAGAAAGGATCCATGTATGAAAACCAAGTATAGACTTTGGTTGACTTGCTTGTTGGACGGCAGGTCGTTTAGTACAAATGGATCTTTAAAATGAAGACAGACGTTGATGGTGAATGTCACCATTTATAAAGCTTGACTTGTCACAAAGAAGTTTCCGGCAAGTTCAAGGAGTTGACTACGATGAGACTTTCTCACTCGTAGCGATGCTAAAGTATGTTGGAATTATGTTAGCAGTTGCTGCATTTTTCAATTATGAAATTTGGCAGATGGATGTCAAAACATCGTTTCCTTAACGGTTTACTTGAGGAAAGGTTGTATGTGATACAACCAGAAGGTTTTGTCAGTCCTAAGGATGCTAAAAGGTGAGCAAGCTTCAGTGATCCTTCTATGGACTGAAGCAAGCTCCTCGGAGTTGGAATATACACCTTGATGAGGTGATCAAAGTTTTTGAGTCTATACAAAGTTTATGAGAAACTTGTATTTACAATAAAGTGAGTGGGAGCACGATAGAGTTTCTGATAAGCATATGTGGTTTACATATTGTTGATCGAAAATGATGTAGAATTTCTAGAAAGCATAAAGGGTTGTTTGACAGGAGTTTTTCAAAGGAAAACCTGGATAAAGCTACCTAATTGTTGAGCATCAAGATCTATAGAGATAGATCAAGATGCTTGATGAGCCTTTCAATGAGTACATACCTTGACAAGATTTTGAAAGAGTTCAAAATGGATTAGTCAGAGAGAAGTGTTCTCGCCTGCTTTGTAAGGTGTGAAGTTGAGTGAGACTCAAAGCTCGACCACAACAGAAGAAAGAGAAAGGACGAACGTCGTCCCCTATGCCTCAGCCATAGGCTCTGTATAGTATGCCATGCTATGTATGACACCTGTGTGTGCCTTGCCATGAGTCCATCAAGGGGTACAAGAGTGATCCAGGAGTGGATCACTGGACATCGGTTAAGATTATCCTTAGTGACTAAAAGACTAAGGAAATGTTTCTCGATTATGGAGGTGATAAAGATTTCGTCGTAAAGAGTTACGTTGATGCAAGCTTTAACACCAATCCGGATGACTCTTAGTAGCAATCCGGATACATATAGTGGAGCAGCCATTTGGAATAGCTCCAAGTGGAGTGTGGTAGCAGTATTTATAGTTTAACATAGAGATTTGCAAAGTACACACGGATCTGAATGTCGCAGACCCGTTGACTAAAAGACCTCTCTCACATGCAAAGCATGATCGAGCCCCAGAACTCATTGGGTGTTAGATTCATAACAATGCAGATCACATGGTGATGTGAACTAGATTATTGGCTCTAGTGCAAGTGGGAGACTGTTGGAAATATGACCTAGAGGCAATAATAAATTGTTTATTATCATATGTCCTTGCTCATGATAATCTTTTATTATCCATGCTATAATTGTATTGATCGGAAACTCAGATACATGTGTGGATACATAGACAACACCATGTCCCTAGTATGCCTCTAATAGACTAGCTCGTTGAACAAAGATGGCTATGGTTTCCTAGTCATGGACATTAGATGTCATTTGATAATGGGATCACATCATTAGGGGAATGATGTGATGGACAAGACCCAAACTACAAACGTAGCATATGATCGTGTCAGTTTATTGTTACTGTTTTCTGCATGTCAAGTATATGTTCCTATGACCATGAGATCATGCAACTCACTGACGCCGAAGGAGTACCTTGTGTGTATCAAACGTCGCAACGTAACTGGGTGACTATAAAGGTGCTCTACAGGTATCTCCGAGGGTGTCTGCTGGGTTGGCATGGATCAAGACTGGGATTTTTTACTCCGTGTGACGGAAAGGTATCTCAGGGCCCACTTTGGTAATACACCATCACAATAAGCCTTGCAAGCAATGTGACTAAGTGTAAGTCATAGGATCTTGTATTACGAAACGAGTAAAGAGACTTGTCGGTAATGAGAATGAACTAGGTATGGAGATACCGACGATCGAATCTCGAGCAAGTAACATACCGAAGAACAAAGGGAACATCATACGGGATTAACTAAATCCTTGATATAGAGGTTCGACCGATAAAGATCTTCGTAGAATATGTAGGAACCAATATGGGCATCTAGGTCCCGCTATTGGTTATTGACCATAGAGGTGTCTCGGTCATGTCTACATAGTTCTCCAACCCGCAGGGTCTGCACACTTAAGGTTCGTTGACGTTTCGGTAGTATAGAGTTATGTATGGTGGTGACCGAAGGTTGTTTGGAGTCCCGGATGAGATCTTAGACGTAACGAGGATCTCTATAATGGTCCGGAGATAAAGATTGATATATAGGAAGTCCTGTTTTGGTCGCCGGAAAAGTTTCGGGCTCATCGGTAGTGTACCGGGAGTGTCGGGAGGGTACCGGGGACCATCGGGAGGGGTGTCTCGACCCAAGAGGCTACATGCACTGTGGGAGGAGGTAAAACAGCCCCTGGTGGGCTGGCCGAAGCCTCCTCTAAGGGCCCATGCGGCTGGAGTGGTTTGAGAAGGAAAAAAAATCCAAAGGTGGAGAGGTGGAAAGAGTTTCCAAGTGGAAAGGAGGAATCCTACTCCTAATAGGATTGGAGTAGGACTCCTCCACCTCCAATTTCGGCCAGGTTTGAGGCTGCCTCCTCCCCTCCCTCCCTCCTATATATACTAGAGGATTTAGAGGGAAGAGCTAACCCTAATTGCCACGTGCTGCCCTCTTCTTCCTCTAGATCGTTTTCTCCTCTAGATCGGTTTTCAGCGGTGCTTAGGCGAAGCCCTGCTGGAATTCCTCCACCACCATCGCCACAACGCTGTCGCACTGCCGGAGAAATCGTCTACCTCTCCGCTCTCTCTTGCTGGATCAAGAAGGTGGAGATCGTCATCGAGCCTTATGTGTGCTGAACGCGGAGGTGCCGTCCGTTCGGCGCTAGATCGGAAGGACCGTGATCAAGATCGCGAGACGGATCGTGATGAGATCGCGGGACGGATCGTGATGAGTTCGCGGGACAGATCGTGATTGGATTGCGGGACGGATCGTGATGAGATCGCAGGACGCTCGACGATTTGGATCGCGAAGACGTTCGACTACACCGACCGCGTTTCTTAACGCTTCCCGCTTAGCGATCTACAAGGGTATGTAGATCCACTCTCCCTCTCGTACATGCTCATCAGTATGGATAGATCCTGCGTGTGCGTAGGATTTTTTTTGTTTCCCATGCAAAGTTTCCCAACAATAACGACCTGCGTGTCGACTTGTAATTCTTTGTAAATTCATTACTAGTTGTAGTAGTTAGAGGACAGAGATCAAGTTCGAGGGTTTGGCGTCCTGGCGTGACTGACAAGATGGAGTTCCGCCTTGGTCATCGGAGTAGGAGCCGTCCATGGAAGGACGCCCATTAAGGAGCCATACTATTTCACATATTTATGTTCATATGTGATTGATATTGCTTCTTATTTCTATGCATGTTAGTATGGTAGAAAGATCCCTCATTAATATCAAGCATATTGCCATTCTGGATGTTGCACCTTTGCACGTCAGGTACGTTTGGTAGTGGGCTCATAAAATTGAGGTGCTACTAGGTGTCCTTGAACTGGAGGGTTCATGTCGGACACGGACATGCACTGCATCAGGTTAACTTGACAAGGCTATCAAAACGGTATTGGGCCTTGTGGCAAAGAAGGTTGGGAGCCAGGGTATGAGATACCTACCCAACCGACAGGAGTCGTATAGAGATACAATTAGCAATATGTTGCTTACCGAATAGGCAAGTTGGCTAGCAGTGATGCTAAAGCTCACTAGTCCCTCGCGCTAGACGGGTCCTGAATCATCGAGAGTTTACGGAGGGATGCCGACTTCAGTGGGAGTAGTTCTGTTTAAGGCTTGAATTACTCTACATAAACACATTGCTTAGTGATTGCATATTTTCTGTTGTAGATCAATGGCACCACCTGCTCAACCCAACTTTGCATTGAAATCAATTCTGGAAAAGGATAAACTGAATGGAACAAACTTTACCACCTGGTATAGAAATTTGAGAATTGTTCTCAAGCATGATAAAAAGGAACATGTTCTAGAGGATCCACTTCCAGAGGAACCTGCCGAGAATGCTAATGCCACAACCAAGAATGCCCACCAGAAACTCGTTGATGAATCAAACGAGATCAGCTACCTCATGCTGGCTTGTATGGAGCTCGATTTGCAACAGCATTTTGAAAACATTTAGGCTTTCGATATGATCGAGAGTCTAAAGAGCATGTTTCAGGTGCAGGCTAGGACCGAGAGGTTCAACGTCTGGCAATCCTTGACGGATTGTAAGCTGAAGGAGGGTGATCCATTGAGCCCGCATGTGATCAAGATGATCAGGTATGTGCAAGCTTTGGATCGGTTAGGCTTCCCACTTGGGGACGAGCTGTCCACGAATGCAATTTTGGGTTCTCTTCCACCTAGCTATGGGACGTTCATCTCAAACTATCATATGCACGACATGGATAAGAAGCTCACTGAATTGCATGGGATTCTCAAGGTGGCAGAGCAAGATATTAAGAAAGGCACGCATCAAGTGTTGATGGTGCAGAACTTGTCTAAGTTCAAGAAGAGTTGGTACAAGAAAAAGGGTAAGGCAAAGGGCATGGAGAAGGCTGTCTCCGTCGCTGAGCCAAAGTCCGGACTGAACTCAAATGCCATTTGCTTTGACTGCAAGGAAGCTGGTCATTGGAAGAGGAACTGTAGCAAGTGGCTTGCTGAGCACGGCAAGAAGGCCCGAGATGCTTCTTCAGGCAAAGGTACACTTGTTACATATGTTATAGACATTTACCTTGCTGACATACCTAGTAGATCTTGGGTATTTGATACCGGATCGGTTGTTCATATTTGCAACTCGATGCAGGGGCTGGTAAGAACTAGGCGTGTGGCACAAGGGGAGATTAACATCAGGGTTGGCAACAAAGCAAGAGTTGTTGCGTTGGAGGTCGGCACGATGCAGCTCAAGCTTCCTTCTTGATTTATTTTGGAATTGAATAATTGTTATTACATTCCTGCACTTAGTCAGAACATTATTTCTGCCTCATGCTTGATGAGTCAAGCTTATGAATTCAATATAAAGGACAATGGTTGTTTATTTTATTTGAATGGAATGTTCCATGGCTATGCACCCATAGTAGATGGGATATTTATTTCAAATCTAGAAACAAAACAAATCTATAACATGAATGTCAAGAGGCATAAGCCTAATGAGATAAATCCGACATACTTCTGGCACTGTCGGCTTGGACACATTAGTATGAAACGCATGAAGAAGCTCCATGATGATGGACTCCTAATATCGTCCGACTTTGGGTCATTCGTGACATGTGAATCATGCTTGCTAGGCAAGATGACTAAGTCTCCTTTTGCAAAGAGTTGCGAGAGGGTGTCTGAGCTGTTGGAGCTTATACACAGTGATGTGTGTGGTCCAATGAGCACAACGGCTAGAGGTGGCTATCAGTACTTCGTGACTTTTACCGATGACTTGAGTGGATATGGATACATCTATTTGATGAGGCACAAGTCGGAAACTTTTGAAAAGTTCAAAGAGTTTCAGAACGAGGTAGAAAATCAGCTAGGCAAGACGATAAAACTTCTACGATCAGATCATGGAGGTGAGTACATGAGCCAGGAGTTTGATAATCATCTGAAAAGTCGAGGTATAGTACCTTAGCTCACACCTCTGGGTACGTCGCATAGAAACGATGTGTCAGAACAAAGAAATCGAACCTTGTTGGAAGTTGGCCGGTCGATGATGAGCAAATCGGATTTACCCTTGTCATTCTGGGGATACGCTCTAGAAACTGCAGCTTTCACACTTAATAGGGTACCATCAAAATCTGAAGACAAGACACCACATGAGATGTGGACTGGGAAGAGTACTAGTTTGTCTTTTCTAAAGATTTGGGGTTGTGAAACATTTCTAAAGCGACACATGTCGGACAAGCTTACACCCAAGTCGAATAAATGCATATTCTTGGGATATCCGAGGGAAACCTTGGGATATAACTTCTACAACCGAGAAGAGAACAAAGTGTTTGTTGCTCGGAACGGGGTTTTCCTAGAGAAAGAGTTTCTCAGTCGGGAGGCCAGTGGGAGAACGGTGCGACTTAAAGAAATTTTAGAGCCACTCGGGGACAACTCGGTTGGTGATGAGATCACACCGGAGTCGGTCAGAGAACCCGTAGTGGAGTCGGCACCGGAGCCACGAAGGTCGGAAAGATTGCGGAGAGTGTGTGGCATTTTGTTGCTAGAAAGCGATGAGCCGGCCATGTATGCGGAAGCGATGGTGAGCCCAGATTCTGAGGCATGGCTAGAGGCCATGAGATACGAGTTAAAGTCCATGGATGACAATCAAGTCTGGGACTTGGTTGATCCGCCAGCTGGCGTAGTTGCCATTGGTTGCAAATGGGTCTTTAAGAAGAAAACCGGTGTGGATGGAAATGTTCAGATCCACAAAGCTCGGCTTGTCACTAAAGGTTATGGACAAGTTCAAGGAATTGACTACGATGAGACCTACTCGTCGGTAGCGATGCTAAAGTCGGTGAGGATCATACTAGCTATATCTGCATATTTGATTATGAGATATGGCAGATGGATGTCAAAACGGCTTTCCTTCATGGAAATTTAAAAGAGGATGTATACATGATACAACCCAAAGGTTTTGTCGATCCAACTAACGCTGGTAAAATATGCAAGCTCAAGAAATCCATTTATGGATTAAGGCAAGCAGCTCGGAGGTGGAACATTCGTTTTGATGAAGTCATCGTTGACCTTGGTTTCATCAAGAACGAAGAGGACTATTGTTTATACAAGAAGTCTAGTGGGAGCTCAGTAGTATTTTTGATCATGTATGTGGATGACATACTGCTGATCGGAAATGATGTTTCGATGCTGAACTCACTCCAGGAATCATTGAATGGCAAGGTTTCGATGAAAGACCTTGGAGAGGCAGTGTACATTTTAGGCATCATGATCTATAGAGATAGATCGAGGAGGCTGCTTGGCTTGAGTCAGAGCACGTACATAGACAAAGTGTTGAAGAGGTTCAACATGAGTGAGGCCAAGAAAGGGTTCTTGCCTGTCTCACATGGTATAAGGCTAAGCATGACTCAGAGTCCTACGACTTCTGATGAGCGAAACCGGATGAGTAGGATTCCATATGCCTCGCAATTGGATCCATCATGTATGCCATGCTATGTACACGGCCTGATGTTGCCTATGCAATAAGCTTAACAAGCAGATACCAGTCCGACCCAAAGGTGAGAGTCACTGGGCAGCGGTGAAAACTATCTTGAAGTACCTGAAAGGACTAAAGAGATGTTCCTAGTTTATGGAGGTGAGGAGGAGCTCTGTGTAAAGGGTTACGCTGATGCTAGTTTTCAAACCGACAGGGATGATTGTCGATCGCAAACAGGATTCATGTATGTCATGAATGGAGGAGCACTGAGCTGGACGAGTTCCAAGCAAGATACGATGGCCGACTCCACAATAGAGGCCGAATACATTGCGACTTGTGAAGCCGCAAAGGAAGGTGTTTGGATTCGGAAGTTCCTGGAAGATGTTGGTGTGTTCCCTGGCTGGTCAAAACCGTTGGACCTTTATTGCGATAATTCAGGTGCTATCGCGTAGGCCAAGGAGCCGAGACAACACCACAAGACCAGGCACATAGACCGAAAATATCACATGATACGAAAGCTCGTAGAGAAAGGTGATACCAATTTATGCAAGATTCATACAGATGCAAACGTTACAGATCCGTTGACTAAGCCGCTTCCACAACCCAAGCATGAGGGGCACGTTAGAGCTATGGGCATTTGATGTCTATTTGATTGACTCTAGTGCAAGTGGGAGACTGTTGGAGATATGCCCTAGAGGCAATCATGTATGATGATATTTCCTATGTGTTTATGAATAAAGATAGTCCTTGGACATTATAATTGATGTGTATTAACAAGTATGTGACTTGTTTGTGAGACTATGCATTGTATGACGACTGTCCTAAATGGTCCCTAGTCGAAAGGGTTGTGTGGACATGCAACCAGTTAGACTAGCATATGACACGGTGGATGGTCCGGTCTCACTGACCATGTAGCATTGGATGCTAGCCGGATAATATGGATTCATAAAGGTCTGGTCGGATTCGACATAGTTGGATCCGAGTCGAGATAAGGTCTGAGTTGGATAGACCCAACTATGAGACGCAGCGATAGGTCATCTGTGAGTCTCTAGTACAACATACGTTCTATGTCCTAAGACCTGAGTTGGCACATGTACTCGAGATGGTGAAAGACTTGCTTTGGGCCGTCCAAACGCTACTCCATGACTAGGTAGTTACAAAGGTAGGTTTCAGGCTTGTCCGGACCCATGCTACGAGACATGGTTGAACAAGATGGGATTTGCCCCTTCGAACAGGAGAGATATACTCTGACCCCCTCGGGTGATCCGACCTGGATAAGCATGGCCATGCGATGAGGATTATGAGATAATCCGAATGTTGGTCGGATTCACCGAAATGAGAAAGAGGTCGTGCTGCAAAAAGGATGACAATGTCGCCTTGTAAACGACAACATATATCGTGTGGCAAAGGGAACATAAGTGTGAAGTACAGGTTTGCCTAACCAGCTTCATCGGACACTTGGAGTCGGCACGTCTTGCTAGAGGCCGCTACCGACCGGTCGAGTCGGATGTGATCTGACTCGCGACCAAGTGGACGAGAATCTAAAGGGTCGCGCGCTTAAGGGAAGGAACACGTGGGCTTTAGGATCCGTGCGAGGCCCGAGAGTTGGGCCCGCGCCGGATGCCTATATAGAGTGGAGGTGCGGTACACCCATCCGGTTGATCGCTTCGGCGCCGTCATTAAGGCTTTGCACGAGTTGCAACTAGCCACCTTCACTCGCCGCCGCCGACCGTGTGATCGGACCTACCAGTCCGCCGCACGGGTGTTCCTCCTGCACGCGCGAGACACCGTTAGAGGTGGTGCACTTGCGCTGCTCCGGCGAACCTGTATGTGGGATCCGGTGACCGGCTGTTCGAGGAAGATCGGAACGGCTGTTCGAGGGATATCGACGACGAGGAGAAGGACCACACGAACGCGCTGCCCCAACTCTACTTCCGCTGCACGACACTACGCGTTTAGTGATAACGAACAGTGATCCATCTCCGTAGCATGTTCTTGGATGTTCTGCGCGTAGGAAAATTTTAATTTGCATGTGATGCACCTACGATAGAACCCAACAGACCTGGCCTTCCTCATGGGAGGCGTCCCGGCGGAAATGGACCCACAAGTCAAGGTGTGGTACTTGGCAGAGCACAACCTCATCCTCAACCTCATGCCGGCGCTCTCCGCACCGCCCACGCTGCCGCCGAGCGCGCCTTTGTCTCCGACGTCGTCAAACGCGCCCTCCCCGACGCCGACCTCTCCCATCACTCCAGGAGACGACGAGGAGCTGGCCGTTTGAGGAGTTCTATGTTCATGTCTCTCGCCTTTTTTGTACGCTGGACTATTGACATGTTTGATCGCTGGACTTGTGGTGGCGATCATCGGCCTATGGCATGATGAACGCCAACTTGTGGCATGACCAACGCAGAACTGTGGCATGATCGCCGAACTCGCGTCGTTTTTTGAGTAGCGGGAAATGAGAAGTTTAAATTCACATGCGCTGTGTGGCCGAACCTCGGGGATGCGACTGGGAAGTTGATCCTAGACCTGATCATTGGTCGGGCTGGGTCGGATCCGGGCCAGGCTTTGCAAAGCACGGAAAAAATCTCAAGCCTGAAGCCCAAAATGCACTTTTTTTCAAGCCCGAACCCGGCCCGAAGCCCGAAAGCCCGAAAGCCCTAACCGATTGTTGTTTTTATTGTTTACACGTGTAAGCTCGGCCCGAAGCCTGAAAGCCCGACCCGAAATCCTTAAAAAGAGAAGCACGAGCCCGGCCCGAACTATCTTTCGAGCTGGAAAATGAACCCCGAGCCCGGCCCGAATGCCAAGCCCGAAGCCCGTTTTTTCAGGCCGGGTCGTCGGGCCGGGTTGTCCATGCATAAGTTTAGTTGATCCCCGAGGACGAAAATAGCGCCGGCCTAAACATTTTGCGGCATCGTCGTGTGCGCTGGGAGGCAAACGGCTGAAAATGCTCTTATATTTGCTTAAATAAGAAAAGATAAAACCTTTTCTTATGAATTCTCTGACATTCATCTTATCATTTATTTTACGTGGCATTTATAAAATAACACCATTGTACATGCCTAATATCAATGTCACATTTCACCATGAATTTCCGCATGCATCTTTCGGGAGCATCTTTGATGATTTTCTTCCCAGTATTTTCTGATTTTTTTTTAAATTGCCTTGCATGTTTAAGTTTAGATACGGTCATCATACAGTCACGATCTAAACTTGAACCGACGGCATGTACTTCAACATAATGCGTACAATCAACTTTGGATGTCTTGGGACTTGTTCTTTCACTGTTCAGCTAGGGCCTCACAGCCTCCCAGGTCGGTCCAAAACGTGGCACGCCCAGAGATTACCTGCCGTCCTCTCGCCACGCAGTCGATGCACACGTGGCGGCATGCATGCAAACGTGGCGCCCCTGTCCTTATCGCCCTGCCGCCCTGCTCCTCGTATATATACGTGGTGTCGTGGACCATGGTGCCACACTCACTGACTCGCAAGCAACCGACCGGCCCAAATTGTGAAAACCCGTTAAGAGTCGAAGCACCGTCGAGGGAGCAAGCAATGGCAGAGTACGGGCACCCATACCCGCGCGTCGACGAGTACGGCAACCCAGTGCCGCCGGTCGACCAGTACGGCAACCCCATCCCGAGGGAACCGAGCCAGTCTCCGGCGTACGGCTCTGCCGGCGCGGTGATGTCGGCCGACTATGGCGCGGTCGTCACGCCGGGCTACGGCCTGAGCAGCGCCGTGCACCCGCACGAGAGCGTGGTAGGCGGTGTCATTTCCCCGTCCGGCGCGGCGTACACGCACGAGGGCGCGGTGAGCGTCGGCCTCGCCCCCGGCGAGACGACGGCGTACCCTTGCGAGGGCATGGTCGGCAGCGGCATCAGCGCCGGCAACCAGATCCAGCCGACCAAAGAGGAGCACACGACCCTGGGCGAGACTTTGCGGCGCTCCTCTAGCTCTAGCTCCAGCTCGGTACTTCCATTATTGTTTAGTTTAATCTGTTCGCCATCTGGGGCTTGATTTCGTCGTAGGACGGTGCGTACTAGCTGACTCGCTGACTGACTAATAATGGCTTATGTGTGGTGCAGTCGTCCGAGGATGACGGGCACGGCGGCAGGCAGAGGAAGAAGAAGGGCATCAAGGAGAAGATAAAGGAGAAGCTCCCGGGCAACCACAAGCACGAGGAGCAAAAGGCCGGGCACGCGGCGCCGGCGGCTGGGACGGGGACGCACGAGAAGAAGGGCATCATGGAGAAGATCAAGGAGAAGCTCCCTGGACACCACTGAGCAACGTGCGTGCGCTCACTTCACTTGACAGGGTTCTTTGACCATGTACGACCTAAATGATCACTTGCTGCTGTCAGTGCTGGTGTATAATGAATTCGGTAGCCGATCAGTATTTTCCTTCTGCACTTGTTCGTGTTGATAGTTGTACGAGTTAGAATTGGGGTAGTTTGATTGGTGTGTGGCTAGTGTCCGGTGCTACCGTAAGTGTAGTACCTCGGTGCTCGTATTGTAGGTTTTTTGTGTGTGGTGCTTGTGACTTTTGAGGGCCGTCTTCACCAATTTGGGGCTCCAGGACGAATGGAAAAGCAAGACCCTGAACTTTGAAAAAATCATCTAAACTAATAAAGAACTTTAGATAAAAATATATCATATGATCGAACATGCCTGCTTGCATTTAATGAAGAACAGAATAATAGGATGGGCATATGTCGCTCGTTGCCAGCGGTATAGTGATCGCCTACACGACCGCTCCAAAGCGGGCCGGCGCTTCTGAGCGGTTGATTATTTTTTGGAAGATTCTAGATTTTTTTTCTTTTCTTTGCGCTTTATTGAGCATATGCTTCGAATGAACAGTAACATAAAAAGGTATATTAAATGTTTTCGAAAAATTCTGATTTTTTTGTAGATGTTCATGTTGGTGTCGCGGAGCGGCGGTGTTTCATCGGTAAAAACGGTAAAAAGGAACAAATTTAGGGTTACATCTTTTGAAGGAATAAATCACATTTCCGCTTTCTCACCCGTTTTATGGTTGGTTTGTCCTTTTATAGGAAATTAAAACATATGCCCGTTGCAACGGGTGATAAAGTGGGTGTTCAGTGAAGTAGTATTCGTTAGCACGGCCCAACACACGACAGAGAGACATGCATTAAGGTTTAGCAGAAATTTATATCATTAATACATTAAGAAGCATGTTAGAAAGAAGATGTTAGAAAAACAATGCTTTTGGTACGACGACTCTGATCTTAAAGAGCGTTATTTTTATTTTTTAATACCAAGACATTATTTATAAGTTAAAGCAATGTTTGATATTTACATTAAATCGTGAGAAAAATCTTAATAAAAGAATTCTATTAAATATGATTTAGGCCATCTTCGCATATACATACGCTTGAAGGTTAATTAAAAAGTTGTCTATGTATGAGTGAGATGACCCTAAGTTTGCATTTAACTCGATATTCACAATATGTCTTTCACCTTTTTTATTGTGTAAAAAGTTGTCTATGTATGAATGAGATGACCCTAAGTTTGCATTTAACTCGATATTCACAATATGTCTTTCACCTTTTTATTGTGTTATTTCACTTACATATAATAGCCGCACATCGCGCAACAACGCATATATGCATGACCCTTTCACGTTCTTCATGGCCAATTCATTTTTATTATTGCATTATATGCATGCCACATGCTTGATATTAATACCAATTTCTTTTGTTATTCTTTCCTTTATATTTTTTAATCTCTTGTTTTTCTATCTTCATGTCTTTTATTCTCTTCTTTTTTTATTACTAACATATGCCCATTGAAACTGACCATTCATACTTCCTCTGATTCATATAGCCCCTTCTAACATACTTCATATTTATAAAGATTATATAAATATTTATATTGTGTGTTAGCATTTTTAAAATACACCATTGCAATAAATTAGGTTTATTAATGTTATGCACTTAATAGAATCTTAAACTGGTTAGCATGATTGAAAATTATGTATATTTTGATAATTACATATGCAAATTATTTTAATCCGAGTTACTATTGAAAAGTTATAGTGTAATCATGTTAAAATATAATTTTCAAAATAATAAAAGACCAAGACCCAAACGGGCTGAAAATAGAACAAACTGGTTATGCGTGAAATCCTAACCACCGCCGGAAGCGCAAGATAGCGGCTATCGCAATAGGGCCGAAGCCCAAAAGAAAAAGACACTAAATGTTGGATCGCGAGTTATTTAAAGAAAAAATCAGGGTATTTTACAAAACATACGACGGACAGACAAAAACACGGCGTACTTTAATAATACACTAGCAAAAGGGCCCGTGCGTTGCAACGGGAGAAAAGAAAGCACTCGCTCTTAATTTACAAAAAATGATCTATTTTAAAAAAAAGGAGGATATACCCACGACCTCTTCATCTGGACGCCTCTCCATCTGGACGATGCATGCATCCATTTTTATTAATAATTCACAAGGACCATACAAAGTAATACATCAGTCAGCCTGAAGCCGCCATCTAGGCAACACGTGTTGCTACTCCTATTACCTTGATGAAGATGTGCTGAATATCCGGACCTAATACCAAATAGACACCGCACGACCCTAACATCTATGGACGGATGCCCCAGCCCAGCCACGCACTGGGACTGCGTCACATGCCAGTCCGACACACTCTCGGAGGCTGCCGCCGACATCTTCCACAGGTCCATCTTCAGAGCAGAAACTGAAACATCGACCTTGTCTGGCCTGCTGTCGACGCCACCATGGCATCAGACAACGCCACCATGCTGCACGTGTCCATCCACACGCGTCCGTCGCCGAAACTCCGCAACACCATGCCCCCGTGATCCGCTGTCGGCCTTGCGATAGATGCAACACCGCTCATCCTCTTGTCCCCTCCAGCCATCACTTGCACCAAAACGAGATAATTTTTTTAAATAGTACATTTTTATTATTAATTTTTTCACATATGACATCGTATCTAAAAATTACAAAAATGTGATCCACTCGGCCTAGAGGAAGCTGACGGGCTCCTGTCGGCTATAAGGAAGCCGATTAACTCCTATTTGCTTCGGCTAAGCCGATAGGCTAGCCGGCCGTGCTCAAGTGACATAAAAAATTATTAATTTGAACTAATTGGCCTAGCCGTAACCAATTAGTCCTAATCGGCTTAGCCGTGACCAATTAGTTCCAATCGGTGTTGGCAAAGCCGATAGGTCTTCTCTCCCTACTCGAACGCTACTCTACTCTCCAGGGCGGCTGGGTTTCCTTTATTTATCTTTTTTACAAGAAGAAAAAAGTCTTTTATGAAGAATGCATCCACCTGCCGCTGCGAGCAACCAGTCACTACCGGCAAGCAGTGCCTCCACCGCCCGTCGCGCCGTCGGCAACCTTCACTCCGCCACTGTCGCGTCCTCTAGCTAGCTAGGCCAATGAAGACCTTCACTCTGCCACCGTCGCGTCCTCTAGCTAGCTAGGCCGTCGACGACCTTCACTTCACACGACAGTGCTAGCTAGAGGATACGACGGTGGCAGAGTGAAGGTCGCCGACGACGCGGCGGGCGGTAGAGGCGCTGCTTACCGGTAGTGACTGGTTGCTCACAGCGGCAGGTGAATGCATTCGTCAGTAAAGGATTTTTTCTTTTTGTAAAAAGATAAATGGAGGAAACCCAGCCGCCCTAGAGAGTAGAGTAGCGTTCGAGTCGGGAGAGAAGACCTATCGACTTTGCCAACACCGATTGGAACTAGTTGGTCATGGCTAAGCCGATTGGGACTAATTGGTCACGGCTAGGCCAATTAGTTCAAATTAATATTTTTTATGTCACTTGAGCGCGAATGACTAGCCTATCGGCTTAGCCGAAGCCAATAGGAGCTAATCGGCTTCCTTGTAGCCGACAAGGGCCAGTCGGCTTCCTCTAGGCCGAGTGGATCACATTTTTGCAATCTTTTGATCCGGTGTAATATGTGAAAAAATTAATAATAAAAATGTATTATTTTAAAAAAATTGGCCCAAAACGATGCCCCAGGAGGAAAAGCGATACTGTGAATGCCATCATCGTCTGATCTGGGAGACCCGGATCTAGGGTTTCCTCCGGAGCATCCCGAGCCTAATGACGCAAACTACAACGATGATGCCTCGACAAGGGAACGACATCAAAGACGCCGGCATCGCCCGCCATGACCATAGTCGACGCGATTTTCATCGGCAGTTGCACCACCAGGCGTGCGTCGCCGGCATCGTTGGTCCGTTCAACCAGAGCAAACTCCAAAGTGATGCCCTGAAGAGGAACTACGACGCAAAAGCGCCGCCATTGCTCGATCCCAAGGAGAACTAGGGTTTCCCCCCAAGGTGCCCGTGATGTCATGGACCAGACAAGGGCAGAACCCCGACGGATTCACCTAGCTGCCGACGTGTCGTACCCGTCACCGCGTCGACTGCAATCTAGGGACCAAGGCACACACCTGGGCCCAGACCCGGCCACGCCGTCGCCAAGCGATCCGGTCACGCCGCCGCCGTCCCTGGCGACCATGATGCACCAGAATGCGAAGCCGCCTGCCGCAAAGGAACGAACTCGCTGGAGCACCGCCACCATCCGCCGTGACATCCGGCCCGATGCCACGCTCCGGCCCGGGAGCCCAGGCCCGTGCCAGTCCTACACGAGCGGGATGAGCCTGAGTCCCCGCCGGCGCCGGCGACGGCAAGGCTTCGCCTAGCCGCGCCCTTGGACGGCGGCGAGGGAGGAGGAGGACAGGGGGAGCCTGGTTGATGCGATTTGGAGGCCTCCCGACCACCTCATGGGAGGCGACTCGAGAAGGCACTTCGTACCAAAAATGATCTATAATCTGAGAATTTATAGTTACTACCCAAACAAAGATGGTCCGAGTCTACAAAAGCATACTTCAAGATTTCATAGGTCTTCTATTTCAACATGGCTTGCATGTAGATTTAATACATACAAAGAAATGAGCAAGTGACCTTCAATTTCGTCTTCAATCCTGATTTTGCCGAGGTGTTCATCCCCAATTCGGATCAGTACCGGTATGAAAGAAAGACGGATAATGCATTATTTATTAAGATTGCAACCTAGATAGTATTTTTTTAAATGGTTAACAAGTAAAAAAACATCATATTTAGATTCTTCATGTCTTGCTAATCAAATTCCATATATAACATGTCAAATTTGGAGTTACGGTTAGAATATATGAGTATTTAAAAAAACATTTAATACGTACTGCGGGTTTAATGCGTGAAACATCAAGGGGTTTTCTACAAAATAGCATAATAGACTAAGAATACCTATTTTTTTATTAGTAGGTATAGATATGATTGGTTTATCTTTGTTTTTTTTCTTTCCGTTTGTTCTTCTTTCCTTTTTGTTCTTCTATTTTAAAACCATATAATCCTATATTCTTAAATAGCTACAACGCATTACCTAATTTTCCTCTCCATGCAACAATGCCACATCATCAAGTCATGCTTGAAGTTATAAGTTACTTTTCCCATTAATCTTTTCATGCAAATCATACCCACCTCATGCATGCCTTTTTCCATGAAATTAAGTCATGTAAGACACTTTCTTATATTTTTGCACTAACTTTAGTCTTATATCATTCATACATTGTTTTAATAAGATTCCATAACAAACGTGTGGGGCATCGTCTAGTTGTCTTAATACATGCATCCTTATGAAGGAGTGCATGCACACCTTAGAAGATGCGTCCATACGAAGGCGTGCTATACACACCTTAGAAGATGCCCCCGTGTGAAGTAGTGCTTGCACACTATGAGCATCTTTGACATATAAGCCGGTACAACATCTCGAGACAAATGGGGATGTCTCTTTCCATCAAACAAACTACATAGAATTAGAAAAATACGAGTACAAGTGAACTTGTCTTGAACTTTGGGAACCTGAACTTTGAGGAGCCGGTTGGATCCTTTTTTGTTTTGCATTTTCTAGAAAAAAGTCTTCTTTAAAATTATTAATATCTTTCTTTACAAATTTATGAAGATTTTAAATTCGTATTTTTTTCAAAAATCAAAATATTCTTTTGAATTCTTGAACATTTTTTATTCCAACGATCATTTTCAAATTCATAAATATTTTTTTAATATCTGAATATTTTTGAATTCACCATGATCATATTTTGAACTTGTGATTTTTTTTTGGAATTTGTATACATTATTCAAATTTATGAACAATTTCTAAATCCATGAGTATTTGTTGAATCTGTCGAGAACATATATAGAATTTTCTATGATTATTTTTTGAATCTATGGATATTTTTTAATACTTAAACATGTTATTTATTAGCCCTGATCCTATTTGGCGTAAACATATTTTGAGCACACAAATTATTTTTGAGTTCATACTTTTTTGCAAATCACGATTTTTTTGTATTCATTAATAATTTTTGAATTCATGCCTTTTTTGGATTAGTGAACATTTTTATTCATGTTTTTGAAAATATCCAAAATTTTCAAAATTAAATAATTTCTATGAAAATTAAACTATTCAAACTGAAAATCAATACGGAAAATCGGATTGAAGAAAAATGAAATTCCTTTTTTTAGAAAAAGGAAAATGCTGGAATGAAAGTGATCCTTACGATAGTGTCCGGGTGGGCCGGCCCAATGCACAACGCGAGAAAAGACTGCAAAATAGAATTAATACATGCATGATGCATCCATATGAAGGACTACCTTTGCCACAAGTCTGATCCCCTAACGCAAGGTTAGGGTTTATCCATTATCCATTATCCGCGAGTTTCTGTAGTTTTCTCCCGCCGGATAGCCGGGGGGCAACTGGTTCCTACAGCCGAAGAAGTGCTTCTCCAAAACAAGGGATAGGATGGAGAGGTGAGAGGGCAGCGGATCTACGAATCCCGTGGACACACTTACGAGACGACTGCATCTTCATGAAGAGGAAGAGGAGGGCTTTTCCTGGGAGGAGGTCACATAGCCGCCTGAGCGGGCTAAGTGGCTCGCCATTGCAAAGGTGCACACAATCAGGTGTTTTAGCGCTAGTCCACTGTTCACAGATATGAGATCTGCATGGAACCCGACTAAGAAGGTGGTATGGAGGGGGGTGGATGAAAACCTCTTCACCGTGAAGTTTGGTTGCTTGGGGGATTGGAACAAGGCGATGGTGATGGGTCCATGGTTCTCCGCAAACACACAGTGCTCCTGGAGGAATACGATGGGTTTGGTAACCCTAGATCAATAGCACTCGACAAACTTAGGGTATGGGCTCATGTGCATAAGATCCCTAAGTGAGAAGATCATCAAGAGTTTATGCCGTCTGATTGGGGAGGTAAAGGAAGTTCAGATCAATCTGCCAGCAGGCCTTGTAGGTGAGTTTGTGCGAGTCAAAGTCTCCATGAAAGTGGAAAAGAAACTAACACGGTTTGTGTCTGTGACTAAGGATGGAAAGAAAGAATGGTACCAAGTTAAATATGAGAAGTTGCCTATGTTTTGTGGGGTTTGTGGATTGATGGGACATTGGCATGAGGAATGTGGCAGCGGAGAGCAGGATGAGGATAAACTAGAGTGGGGAGATTTCATACTAGCTAATGGCGAAAGGCAGCGGAAGAGGAGGTTTGAGAGGACGGGGGTGAGGTGGTCGCTATGGAACAAACCAAGGCCCCTTTGGAAGAGGTAGAGGAAGAGGGGCTGATATACCCTTGGAGAGCTGGCGTTTTATTGCCGTATATCGAGGGCCTCAATATCAGGAACCAGTAGGAGCAGATTCTGTGATGCCAGTGAGTCAAGATGTAAGGGCGATTGATGCTGGAGTGCTAGGAAAAAGACTTGCTGAGGACACAATGTCCAGTAATCCGGAGGTGTAGGATCTGGTTGCCGCTGCAAAGGCTATCATGCTAGAAGGGAAGAATTCGATGGTCATAGTGATGGTTGATCAGTTTGATGGAAACGGAAGCACAGTTGATCCGTTGAGCACACCACAGAAGAATCTCAATAGGAAGTAACTCAGAGGGGAGGATGGTGATGCTATGGTGGACAAGAATTTGCAGACATGGATGACAACAGATCGGTAGCTCCCCGCATGGGAGACCGTCGGGAACAATGAGTATCCTATGTTGGAACTTTCGCCATTTGGGAAACCCCACGACAATTCGAGAGGACCATGATCTAGCGATCAAATTTGCCCAGTCGTACTTTGCTTAGTTGAAACCCAAATCCAAAGTGCACGTGCTGAAATGTTTTCTTTGTCTTTTGGTTATAATAAATCTTTCGCGGTCGGCAGCTCTGGTCGGAGCGGAGGTCTTGTATTCTTTGGGAATGAGGAAATAAAACTTGAAGTGTTGGGTTATTCGAAGTATCATATTGATGCAAAGATTTCAGAACTTGGGCCAGTCGAAGGATATAAAACATCGGACACGTTGCGATCGTTGGCTGCAATGTCAAGTGATCCATGCGTGGCTCTAAGTGATTTTAATGAAGTATTATATCACTCAGAATACGAGGGAGTGGGGCAACGGAGCCAAGAGCAGCTTGATAGCTTTCGGGATGCTCTTGATGTTTGTGGGTTGACAGACCTGGGGCATGCGGGGAGGTAGTGGACTTTCAAGAAGAAAGTTTTTGGAGGTACATGCACGCGTGTTCAGCTGGACTAGGAGGTGGCCGATGCTGGTTGGTGCTCTCTCTTCCCTGCACCTATAGTGGAACATGGGACAACGACGTGCTTGGACCATACTCCCATATATCTGAAATTCTACGGAACTTGCAGAGAAGAGGGGAGCTAAACCTTTCAAATACGAGCTGATGCGGGAAACACATCCAAATCTGAAGCTGTTTGTGGATGAGGGATGTAAGAACAATCCTGAGAGTAACTCAGGAAAGGAGTTGAAACAAAAACTTAAAATTTTGTCGGGCAATCTTTCTAGATGGGATCGACAGCCTTCTGGAAATTTTAGGCGAGAGATACGACTAATGAAACAGGAGCTGGAAATCTTGCGAGCTGCCTAGGACGAATGGGTCCCTAGGCTCAAGAGCTCAAAAGCACAGTGATCTGGTGGAATTGTACCATCGTGAAGAGATCCTCTGGAAGTAGAGGTCAAGGGTAGATTGGTTGGCGAGGGGGGGGGGGCGAGATAAGAACACCAGATACTTTCATGTTAGAGCTACAATGAAAAGGAGGAAAAATCTCATTAAATCTCTAACAAATGCCAATGGTGATGTGGTGTTAGACATTACTGAGTTGGAAGAGATAGCAACAACTTTCTACTCTGATTTGTACACATCAGAGGGGGTGAATAATATGCATGTTCTTATCGATTCGGTTCCAACCAAGGTGACGTCTGCTATGTACACACTTCTGAATGCTCCATATTCGGGTGAGGAGGTAAAACTGCTCTCTTTCAAATGTTCATGACGAAAGCACCGAGACCTGATGGTTTCCCCATCCACCTTTTCAGAAACACTGGGATGTATGTGCCGATGAGGTGATCAAAGCAGTTATCAAGATAGTAGAGGGACAAGAAAGTGCTAAATGTTAAATCAAAGGTTAAATCACCCACTCTTTTAACCCAATTTCGGCCTATAAGTTTATGCAATGTCTTATATAAAATTGCATCGAAAGTTGTGGCTAACTGGCTCAAGCAGTTTCTGCTAGATATTGTTTCACTGGAGTAGTCTGCATTTGTACCAGGCCGATTAATCACAAACACCATCATAACGGCCTATGAGTGCTTACACTTCATGAAGAGAAACAAAGCTTTGAAACATAGACATTGTGCCTTGAAACTGTATATGATGAAGGCATATGGTAGCGTGGAGTGGGAATATCTGGAGGCAATTTTGCTCAAATTGGACTTTTGAGTGATTTGGGTCACTAGAGTGACGAGCATGGTAAAACATGTGTCCTCTTTAGTGTTTTTGAATGGAAAGAAACTTGACGAATTTAAACCCACGAGGGGTATTCGTCAGGGAGACCCTATTTCACCCTACCTTTTCTGGTTAACACGGCGGGCCTTCCAAGCCTTCTCAAATCTAGAGTTCAATCATCAAATGTTGGTGGTATTCAGGTGGCACCCTCGGAACCTCCATTTAATAACCTTTTATTTGCTGATGACAACCTGTTGTTTTTCAAGGAAAATGGTTCAGGGGCAACGGAGGTGTCAAACTTACTGAATTCATATTGCCACGTATCGGGGCATAGGATCAATAATAACAACTCTTCAGTCTTGTTCAACAAAGGATGTACAGAGACCATCCGACAAGAGGTGAAAGGTACATTGAATGTCCAAACAGAAACACTCAATGAAAAATACTTGGGAATGCCATCTGATATAGGAGTAAGTAAAACTAGGGCTTTTAAGTACCTAAAGGACAGACTCTGGAGCAAGGTGAAGGGATGGGTTGAAAAAGCAATCTCTGCAGCGGGCAAGGAGGTGTTGATTAAGGCAGTGGCACAGACAGTCCTGGTTTTCTTCATGTCATGCTTTAAACTTCCTAGAGGGTTGTGCGAATATTTGAATATGCTCATTCAACAATTCTTTTGGGGAAGTAAGGAGGGGCAACGAAAACCTCATCGAGTCTCCTGGCAGGCAATGCCACAACCAAAGAAGTTCGATGGACTTGGGTTTAGAGACCTAGAGTTATTCAATCTTGCTTTGTTGGCCCGACAATCTTGCCAGATACTGAACAATCCGGGCTCTTTGTGTGACATGCTACTCAAGTCAATATACTTTCTAGATGGAAGTATTTTAGATGCCACCCTAGGATCACACCCGTTGCAGGTGTGGCGATCGTTGATCGAGGGGAGGGACGTGCTTAAGCCAGGGCTATAGTAAAAGAATTTAGAGGTTACGAGAGTAGTGAAAACAAAAGTTGTTCGGTCTTCCTATTCTAAGCCATTTCCTAGGGTCATGTCCTACAATCAAAATGTGCTCTGATACCATTTTTGTAGCGACCCGACTCAAAATGAGTCAAGCCTCTGTGTGTTCCGTGCCATCCCTGGATTAGTATGCTGGCACACATAGTACATCAATGTATATATCAAAGTGCAATCACATGTAAGTAACGTAATACTGATATATACCTTGAAATCTCAGCGGAAACAGTCAACGGGAGTGGAGTCCCAATAACACCAACGGCAGGTTGAGTGCAGACCGTAACCATGAATCGTACTCTTACTCGTCGTAGAACTATCTGCAACATAAGACATTGCAGCCGTGTAGGTCAGTACATTGAATGTACCGGCAAGATCACCATAGCAGAACAGAAGATAAAGACTATTCTATATGCAGTAGGGCTTTGTGGCTCTGTGTCTGAGTTTTTGCATAAAAAGCTGGTTTTATTTTATTTTCCTACAACAAAGGAATATCAGGAGTTTTCACTACAGAGTTATCTATCATGACATGGTTCCAACAACCGATGTCTTAATGCCCATACGTATCATAAGTTGCCCACAATTAATTATCAGTCCAATGTTGAGAGTTCAGAGATAGATCCAAGTCCAGAGGCTCAAATTGTCCGTAACCGGGGACACGGCTAATCGATTAGGTTTAACTTTGCAGAGTGTTGTGTACTTTACCCACAAGATTCGTTCCCTCCTTGTAAGTCCTCGCACTACCGAGTGTTTGAGAATAGGATGAACAAAACATGGTCTTTCAGAGTGTTTCCCTGACTACTGTCAGTGCCCATCCAATCCTAACGTCGACTACATCTCGTAGCACTGCCCAGCCAGAGTCACAACAAATATCAACCAAGCCAGAGCCCATAATGACTTGTGGCTACACAGGTAAGCTTTCGGGCATGAAGTATTCATCTGTCTCTTTGAGTCTGGGTGAAGCTTTCCGCAAGATGTCATGGCGCTTCTCCATGCATCCCGGCCATCCATTGGTTGCTCCAGGGTGCACATCAAATCCATCCTTCACCCAGTAGTGTGTATTAAAAACTTGTTTCTCGAGTCTTGAAGTCTTGAGGTCTTGAAGATGCAGGACTTGAAGATGCCTTCATGAAGTTGTCGTTTTGACGTGGAGTCCTCCTTCTCACACCACTCACGAACACTCATACCAGACCCCGTCTACTTTAGCATAGCATTAAAATAACTAGCATTCCCGGGGCTTTAGTAACAAGTGGTGGGTTCCTACCTCATCCATTCTACTCAACTACAAGAATTTCAATAACACTACTAGAGGTATTCGTTGAATGATTTCACTACATGCAATAAAACATAGGTATGAAATAGATGGTCAAAGTGAACTTGCCTGTACTGTTGATGAAGATAAAAATCGCTCTCAGAAAATACTTGATAGAACTATTCGTCACTCTCCGATGAAATCTATATAATCAAACATTGCACTCATATAAGAAATCATACTAGCAATCAATACTAACAATCAACAAGTAATACAAAACCAAACACAAAAGGGTAGTGATGAAGGAAATACTTCTGACAAAAGTTAAAATAACAAAACTTCATCTAATCAACCATGTGTAGTTTTCCCTACAAATAACCTATTTCCAAAAGTAAAAAAACAAAAACAAAGTAAAATATAACAAAAGTATTTTAGTAAATATTTTACTAGCAAAAGGAATTACTTTTGAAGAACAAGTAAGAACTGTGAAAACAACACACTAAACACCATAAGTTTTCTAGCTAATAAACTTAACAACAAGTAAAACAATAAAATATTAAAATAACAGAAAAATAAATATATAACAACTAAGTTAACAGGAAGTGAAACTTGTAAAACAAATTTTAAAAATATATTTTCAAATAAGAAATCAAACTAGCAATGAAATCAATTTGCAAGTTATTATAAAACTGGAATTGATTTCATGCTATAAAAATAATAAATGACATAAAAATAATCTTGGTTGAAGTACTAATGCTAACTAACAGAAAACAAAGCAAACCTTGTCAACTAATATAAAATAAAATAAATCAAAACAATTTAAAAGAAAACAAATAGAAATAAACCTAAAAACAACTAAAACAGAATCTGTTTTGCTTGAAACCCTAATTTATATTATTCTAAATTTTTTCAAATTCAACCTACTGTTAAATAAAGTCACTAGTGACAAGTAGCAAAAAGAATCAACTCAGAATCTATTTTTAAACTCAAGCTATTCAAATTCTAGTGATTTGAGCAAATTTCAATGAATTCAAATTTCAAAAATTCAAATTTGGTCAAACTTGATATCTACAGAAAGTAGACAAAATTTGTGACACAATGCAAAAAGAACCATAGAAAAGCAATTTAAAACATAAAAGATATAATGAAAACAAAAACAGAACTAATTCTGTAAAAGAAAATAAAACAGAAAAAAATTAACCTAACGAACAGGGGGTGCTACGTGGCGCTTCGCAATTGGTTGCAGGCATGCGCGCTCGGTGGCTAGCGAGTGAACGTTCGGTAATTAAAAAAATGGTTCGGCCATAAAAAATCTAATCCTAGCCGTTTCTTAAGATCCGACGGCTAGGAGGGATGCCGATGACTTATAGAGGGGGGTGGAGGTCTCCAGCGAAGACGACTGCGATGGCGGCTCGGACGTGGATGGGGACGATGCTCCGGTGGTCAGGGGCGATGGCGTAGTTGACCAAATGGTGGCGGTTGACCTCCAGCATCGACTGGCGGTGGAGTTGGAGCTCGAGGGCGACGACGTTGAGCTCCACAAGCTCGGGGAGATTCGGGTGGTGCCCGAACTCCGGTGGGGTGATGTGCGGCGCTCTAACGAGGGAGCTCAAGGGTTTGGGCAAAAATCAAATGAGGCCAAGCTCCTCTATTTATAGGAGAGGTCAGGAGCTCGGGGAAGGAAAGGAGAGAGAGATCGGGGTCAGTCTTGATCTGCTCCGACGAGGTGAAGGAAAGAGAAGGAGAAAGGAAGGAGAAGGGCGTCGGGAAGGTAGGAGCGGTGATGGGGCCGGGGCGTCAGTGAGAGAAGGGAGGGGGCAGAGTGAATCGGTGGCTGATTCGAAAGATCTTCAGATCTGATCCGGAGTGGATCGGGCCGCCACTATTCCTATTGGGCCTCGGATACGATTCTCTTTTAACATTTCCCTAATAAAAGAAAATATTTTCCTTTTTATTAAAAACAAGAAATCAAAACTTGATTTTGATAATCAAATCAAGTCAAAAAATGGAAGTTCTATATACTAAAAATACCAGAAAAATAAATGCCATAAGATGGACATTTTTCCATGGCCGAAATAAATAATTCTCAAAAATTATTTTTTTGAAGAAAGCCTAAATTGGTTTTATTTCCTTTTGCAAATATTTTTTCAAATAACCCCCTAAGTATTTATGGATCAGAATTTCACAAAAGTGCCCCTGGTCTTGGAGGGTCTTGTTCCTCCTCTCAAATTGTTTGAATTTGGGCAAGTGAATTTGAATTCACTCAAATTTTAAAATGGAACCAACATATGAAGTGAAATTCCGAAATAGAAAATCTCCAGTGGTTTTCAATTCAAACTTTAGATCCTAAATTTGAAGAAGCCATGTCATCTTCTCTCATCATATTACATTGGATGAAATTTGAATTCAAAACAAAACGGGAAAGTGCTCTCATTCAAAAGTTTCAAAAAGTTTCAAATTTCGCTCAATTTTAGTCACTCAATCAAACAAACAATCATTCTATTAATTAATATAACATTCCAAAATTTGGGATGTTACATTGGCGGATGACGATATTGCTGAAGTTTTGGCTGAGACGAGAGACCTCTGTGTGAAACAGTGGTTATTTCATGTGCAACATTCAGTATCGCATGCACAGTTTGTGAAGGCAGCGGTAACTTTATGGGCTATTTGGACAATAATACGTAAGGCCATCCATGAAGATATTTTCCAAATTACGATGGCAACACACAGTTTTGTGCAAGGGGTCATCTTGGAGCTTGATCAGGTCGGTAGGTTATCACTGTTGGGGAACGTTGCATGGGAAACAAAAATATTCCTACGCACACGTAGGATCTATCCATGGTGATGAGCATCTATGAGAGGGAGAGTGGATATACATACCCTTGTAGATCGCTAAGCGAGAAGCATTAAGAAACACGGTTGATGTAGTCTAAAGTCTTCGCGATCCAAATTGCTAGGCGTCCCGCGATCCAATCACGATCTAGCGCCGAACGGACGATACCTCGGCGTTCAGTACACGTACAGCTCGATGAAGATCTCTGCCTTCTTGATCTAGCAAGAGGGAGCGGAGATGTAGATGAGTTCTCCAACAACGCGATGACACGGCGGCGGTGGTGGAACTATTCTGGCAGAGCTTCGCCTAAGCACCGCCGAAAACTAAAGGATACGATTTATCGGGGAGAGGGCGCTGCACTGTGGCTTGGGGTTTTCTGGTGCGGCTGCTCTCTCTCCCCTCCAATATGTATAGGATGGAGGGTAGGGGGCCAAGGACCCTAGGGTTTCCCCTAGGAGTCGGTCGAAGTGGTGGAGGTGGGAGAGACCACCTCCAATCCTACTCCTAGTAGGATTCCACTTGGAATCCTTCCCCCTCTTGGGATTTTTTCCTCCTCCCACCTCCTAGCCGCATGGGCCCTTAGGGGATGTCTTTTCCAAGCCACTAAGGGCTGGTGAGCCACTCCTAAGGCCCATGTGGCCTCCTGGCATGGGTGGCCCCTCCCGGTGGTCCCCTGGAACTCTCCCGGCACTCCCGGTACACTACCGAAGTACCCGAAACTTTTCCGGTGACCAAAACAGGACTTCCTATATATCAATATTTACCTCCGGACCATTCCGGAGCTCCTCATGATGTGCAGGATCTCATACGAGACTCCAAACAACCTTCGGTCACCACCATACATAACTCAATACCACAGAAACGTCACCGAACGTTAAGTGTGCAGACCCTGCGGGTTTGAGAACTATGTAGACATGACCGAGACACCTCTAAGGTCAATAACCAATAGCTGGACCTGGATACCCATATTCGTTCATACATATTCTATGAAGATATTTATCGGTTGAACCTCTATGTCAAGGATTCAGTTAATCCCGTATGATGTTCCCTTTGTTCTTCGGTATGTTACTTGCGCGAGATTTGATCGTCGGTATCTCTATACCTAGTTCAATCTCGTTACTAGCAAGTCTCTTTACTCGTTCTGTAATACAAGATCCCCTAGCTAACACCTTAGTCACATTGCTTGCAAGGCTCGTAGTGATGTTGTATTACCGAGTGGGCCTTGAGATACCTCTCTGTCACACGGAGTAAGAAATCCCAGTCTTGATCCATGCCTACTCAACATACACCCTGGAGATACCTATAGAGCATATTTATAGTCACCCGGTTATGTTGCGACGTTTGATACACACAAGGTATTCCTCCGGTGTCAGTGAGTTGCATGATCTCATGGTCATAGGAATAGATACTTGACATGCAGAAAACTATAGCAACAAACTAACACGATCACATGCTACATTCATAGTTTGGGTCTTGTCCATCACATCATTCTCCTAATGATGTGATCCCATTATCAAATGATATCTCATGTCTATGGCTAGGAAACCTTGACCATCCTTTATCAACGAGCTAGTCTACTAGAGTCATACTAGGGACACAATGTTGTCTATGTATCCACACATGCAATTGAGTTTCCAATCAATACAATTATAGCATGGATAATAAACGATTATCATGAACAAGGAAATATAATAATAACCACTTTATTATTGCCTCTAGGGCATATTTCCAATAGTCCCCACTTGCACTAGAGTCAATAATCTAGTTCGCATCACTATGTGATTTACATTGTAATGAATCTAACAGCCATACAGTTCTGGTGTTGATCATGTTTAGCCCTTGGAAGAGGTTTAGTCAACAACTCTGCGGCATTCAGATCCATGTGCACTTTGCAAATATTTATGTCCTCCTCCTTGATATAATCACGGATGGAATTGAAGCGTCTCTTTATGTGTCTGGTCCTCTTGTGAAACCTTGGTTCCTTGGCCAGAGCAATGGCGCCAATATTGTCACACAACAAAGTCATTAGATTCAGTGCATTGGGCACTACTCCAAGATCTGTTATGAACTCCTTCATCCAGACACCTTCCTTCTCCACCTCCCAGGCAGCGATGTACTCCGCTTCGCATGTAGAATCAGCTACCACGCTCTGCTTGGAACTGCACCAGCTTACCACTCCCCCAATAAGAATAAATATGTATCCGGTTTGAGACTTAGAGTCATCCGGATCAGTGTCAAAGCTTGCATCGATGTAACCCTTTATGACGAGCTCTTGATCACCTTCATAAACGAGAAATATTTCCTTAGTCCTTTTCAGGTACTTAAGGATATTCTTGACCATCGTCTAGTGCTCCACTCCTGGATCACTTTAAACCTTTCGGCCAAACTTATGGCAAGGCTGGCATCGGGTCTTGTGCACAACATTGCATACATGATAGAGCCTATGGCTGAAGCATAGGGGATGCCACTCATCTTCTCTCTATCTTCTGCAGTCACCGAGCATTGAGTCTTACTCAACTTCAGACCTTGCAATACATGCAAGAACCCCTTCTTGGACTGATCCATTTTGAACTTTATGAAAACTTTGTCAAGTTATGTGCTCTGTGAAAGTCCTATTAAGCGTCTTGATCTATCTCTGTAGATCTTGATGCCTAATATGAAAGCAACTTCTCCTAGGTCCTTCATTGAAAAACTCTTGTTCAAATATTCCTTCATGCTTTCCCGCATTTCTATATTGTTTCCAATCAACAATATGTCATCCACATATAACACTAGAAACGCTATAGAGCTCCCACTCACTTTCTTGTAAATACAAGCTTCTTCGTAAACTTGTATAAACCCAAACGCTTTGATCACCTCATAAAGCGAAGATTCCAACTCCGAGATGCTTGAACTAGTCCATAAATGGATCGCTGGAGTTTGCAAACTTTGTTAGCATTCTCTGGATCGACAAAACCTTCTGGTTGCATCATATACAACTCTTCCTTAAGGAAACCGTTAAGCAACGCTATTTTGACATCCATTGCCAAATTTCATAGTCGAAAAATGCAGCTATTGCTAACATGATTCTGACGGACTTAAGGATCGCTACAGGTGAGAAAGTCTCATCATAGTCAACTCCTTGAACTTGTGAAAAACCCTTTGCCACAAGTCGAGCTTTATAGACGGTGACATTACCGTCCGCGTCTGTCTTCTTCCTAAAGATCCATTTGTTCTGAATAGCCTTATGCTATCTCTTGAGCATGCGTTGATTTTCCCTTGAAGAGGAAAGGGTGATGCAGCAAAGTAGATAAGTATTTCCCTCAATTGTTGAGAAGCAAGATATCAATCTAGTAGGAGGAACAAGCAAGTCACCAATGGTTGCACCTACACAAACAATCAAACTCTTGCACCCAACGCTATAAAGGGGTTGTCAATCCCTTCACAGTTATTTGCAAGGATTAGATATGAAAGAGATAGATGTAAACGAGTGCGGAAAGTAAAAGATAAGTAAATTGCAGCAATTATAGATCTGAAAATATATGATGGAAAATAGACTCGGGGTCATAGGTTTCACTAGAGGCTTCTCTCTTCAAGGCAAATATCATGGTGGGTAAACAAATTACTGTCAAGCAATTGATAGAAAAGCGAATAATCATGTAGTTATCCAAGTCAATGATCATGCATATAGGCATCACGTCCGTATCAAGTAGACCGAAACGATTCTGCATCTACTACTCTTACTCCACACATCGACCGACTCCTGCCTGCATCTAGAGTATTAAGTTCACGAAGAACACAGTAACTAATGACCCACAAGTATAGGGGATCTATCATAGTCCTTTCAATAAGTAAGAGTGTCGAACCCAACAAGGAGCAGAAGGAAATGACAAGCAGTACTTAGTAAGGTATTCTCTGCAAGCACTGAAAGTATTGGTAACAAATAGTTTTGTGATAAGATAATTCGTAATGGGTAGCAAGTAACAATTGTAACAAAGATGCAACAACGTGGCCCAATCCTTTTTATATAAAAGGACAAGCCTGGACAAACTCTTATATAAAGCAAAGCGCTCCTGAGGACACATGTGAATTTATGTCAAGCTAGTTTTCATCATGCATATATGATTCGCATTCGTTACTTTGATAATTTGATATATGGGTGGACCGATGCTTGGGTGCTGCCCTTTCTTGGACATGCCTCCCACTTAGGATTAACCCCTCCCGCAAGCATCCGCAACTACGAAATAAGAATTAAGATAAATCTAACCATAGCATGAAACATGTGGATCCAAAGTAGCCCCTTACAAAGCAACACATAAACTAGGGTTTAAGCTTCTGTCACTCTAGCAACCCATCATCTACTTATTACTTCCCAATGCCTTCCTCTAGGCCCAAAAAATGGTGAAGTGTTATGTAGTTGACGTTCACATAATACCACTAGAGGAGAGAAAACATGCATCTCATCAAAATATCAAACGAATACCAAATTCACATGATTACTTATAACAAGACTTATCCCATGTCCTCGGGAACAAACGTAACTACTCACAAAGCATATTCATGTTCATAATCAAAGGAGTATTAATGATGATCAAGGATCTGAACATATGATCTTCCACCAAGTAAACCAACTAGCATCAGCTACAAGGAGTAATCAACACTACTAGCAACCCACAGGTGCCAATCTGAGGTTTTGAGACAAAGATCGGATACAAGAGATGAACTAGGGTTTGGAGAGGAGATGGTGATGATGAATATGTTGATTTAGATTGACCCCCTCTCAATGAGAGTATCGTTGGTGATGATGATGGCTTTGATTTCCCTCTCCGGGAGGGAAGTTTCCCCGGTAGGATTGCCCTGCCGGAGCACTAGATTGGTTCTGCCCAAGTTCTGCCTCGAGATGGCGGCACTTCATCTTGAAAGCTCTATTATAATTTCTTCCAAGACGAAACCCTCAATATAGCAGAATATGGGCATCAGAGGACTGCTAGGTGGGCCACAAGCCCCAGGGGCACGCCTAGGGGGTAGGGTGCGCCCTACAGGCTTGTGGCTGCGTGGTGGCCCTCTTGATGTATTTCTTTCGCCCAATATTTTTATATATTCCAAAATAATTCTCCGTAGATTTTCAGGACTTTTGGAGTTGTGTAGAATAGGTATCTCAGATTTGCTCCTTTTCTAGTCCAGAACTCCAGCTGCCGGCATTCTCCCTCTTCATGTAAACCTTGTAGAATAAGAGAGAAAAAGGCATAAGTGTTGTACCAAAATGTGTAATGACAGCCCATAATGCAATAAATATCAATATAAAATCATGATGCAAAATTGAAGTATCAACTCCCCCAAGCTTAGACCTCACTTGTCCTCAAGCGAAAGCCGAAATCGATAAATATGCCCACATGTTTAGAGATAGAGGTGTCGATAAAATAAAATATGGACATGAAGGCATCACGATCATATTTAGAACAACAACATATATTGACATATAATTTCTTATGCTGAAGTAATGATTCATTCACAATGGCAAAGTATGAATCAAGAACTCTATTGAGAACCGACAAACTATGATCTCAATCAATGAAGCAATTCCAATTTACCATAACGTAGGAAAGAGTCAATATAAGAGCTTGTAAAGCAAACCCACATACTTAATCATCTTTTAGTATTTCACAATTGCTAACACTCACGAGGTACCTATGAGTTCAAAGTTTTAATCGGACACAGAGAAAGATAGGGGCTTCTAGTGTTGCCTCCCAACTATTTACCTCAAGGGTAATGTCAACACTAATAACTCATGCTCGTCCACTTCCGAGTGGATATATGTGCCTAGATCATTCCCCAACATGTGACAATTGCCAGAAAATGAAGGCGAAAATAGAGAAAGTGATGGAAATCACCACGACTCTTGCATAAAGGTAAGTACTAGAAAATAAAAGTAATAGATAGGCCCTTCGCAGAGGGAAGCAGAGGTTGTCATGCGCTTTTATAGTTGGATGCACAATCTCTTAATGCAAAAGAACGTCACTTTACATTGACCCTTGTGATAGAGAACTTTATTATGTAGTCCGTCTCTTTTATTTCTTCCCTATCACAAGTTCGTATAAAGTTTAATTTCCTCACATTAATAGATCACACATATTTAGAGAGCAATTTTTATTGCTTGCACCGTTGAAAACTTACCTGAAAGGTTTTATTCTATCCTTAGGTAGGTATGGTGGACTCTCATGGCAAAACTGGGTTAATGGTGTTTGGATGCACAAGTAGTATCTCTACTTGGTGCGGAAGTTTTGGCTGATATTAGGTGGAAGCAAGCGACACATGTTGAGGGATCCGTAACAATATAACTTCTATTCGTAAATAAGAAAACATAAACCATTATGTTGTCTTCCTTGTCCGACATCAACTTCTTAACATATAATATTTTAATGAGTGCTCACAATCATAGAAGATGTCCAAGATAATATATTTATATGTGAACCTCTCTTTCTTTATTACTTCCTTTTAATTTCCCCAATGACCAACAGCTATGTTTGTCAACCCCAACAGGTTTCAATCGACATACTTCTTGTATGTGAAGTCATCACTCCCCATAAGATTGTCATATGCACTCTTTGCTTTGATTCTATACTTCTTTCTACTTCATCTTTCTCACGATCAAGATCATGCCAAACAAGCAAAAGCCCTCAACTCAAAAGCACTTTTTATTATATAACTCACGGACTTGCTTACATAGGAGGAATCATAAAGCAAAGACTTAAAACTAGATCACACGAAAACTTTATTCTACTAGATCAAGATATAACCAAAAGGATCGAACTAAGGAAATATGATAAAAACTAAAAATAAAAATAAAATAAAAAATAAAAATAAAAGATGTGATGGTGATATGATACCGGGGCACCTCCCCCAAGCTTGGCACAAGCCAAGGGGAGTGCCCATACCCATGTGTTTAGTTGTCTTGCTTCGGAGGTGGTTATGTTGGAGTTGTTGATGAGGTTGGAAGCTTGTCCTCCATCTTCCAAGGCATAGGCTCACCATCGTAAAAGGATGAATGAGTCTCTAGAATCCTCAAATCTGCAGCCAAACTCATTCTCTTAAATCTGTATTCCTACTCACAGTTTTGGTTTTGCAGGTCATAGATCTGGGCTTGGAGGTGCTCGATTCTCTCGTAAAGCTTGAAGATCTGATCCACAACGTCCTTGGCGTCTAGCTTATGTTTATGGATAAACTCCGCGATCATCATATGATTAGCATTGAGTCCCTGTTCCACCATCCCTTGGCACTTGAAAACTTGCTGCTCCATTGCTTTGACCCTTGTCTCCATGCCTCCAGTTTTCTTTGGCCCCTCAACATCACGGATGTGCAGCAGCCCCTCATGCATCTCAATGGTTTGAGGGTGTTGCATCACCTCCGCAAGGTAGGGGTTGATGACCTTCTCGGAGAACTTGTCCTCCGAAACACTTGGGGACGTCATGTTGATCTAAAATTTCTGCAGAAAACGCTCAAAGAGAAAGTAGGAGGTATTGTCGTGATACGAGAGTCAAAACCTTTGGGATATTATATAATGAATTTTTTAACAACCCGAAGGAGTATGCCACAAGAAAACAGAGTCTGGAAGGTGCACGAGGTGGCCACAAGCCCCAGGGGCGCGCCCAGGGGGTAGGGCGCGCCCTGCAGGCTTGTCACCTCCTCGTGCACTATTCAGACTACTATAAATTTTTCAATTTTTTAAATATTCCAAAACATATAAAAATTGCCATTGAAAAAGTTTTCGAGTCTTTTTACTTACCGTACCACATAACTATTCCTTTTCGGAGTCTGAATCGTTCTGGTAAGTCTCCCTAATGTACTCCTCCGGAGTTATGGTGTTGATGACATTGGTTTCAGCATTTATGGGAGTACCTGAGATATAATGTTTGATTCTTTCACCATTCACCACCTTTGGGTTTATTCCTTCGGCGTTGTTAATCTTGATGGCACCGGAATGGTATACCTCCTCGATAACATAAGGACCTTCCCATTTAGAGAGAAGTTTTCTTGCAAAAAATCTTAAACGAGAATTGTATAGCAAGACATGATCACTTACATTAAATTCACGCTTTTGTATCCTTCTATCATGCCATCTCTTAACCTTTTCTTTAAACAACTTGGCATTCTCATAGGCTTGGGTTCTTCATTCGTCAAGTGAGCTAATGTCAAATAACCTATTCTCACCAGCAAGTTTGAAATCATAATTGAGCTCTTTGATTGCCCAATAAGCTTTATGTTCTAGTTCTATAGGTAAGTGACATGCTTTACCATAAACCATCTTATACGGAGACATACCCATAGGATTTTTGTAAGCAGTTCTATAAGCCCACAATGCATGGTCAAGTTTGTTAGACCAATTCTTCCTAGATATATTAACAGTCTTCTGCAAAATCAATTTAATTTATCTATTACTCAATTCTACTTGACCACTAGACCGAGGATGATAAGGAGATGCAATTCTATGATTACCATCATATTTAGAGAGCAATTGACGAAAAGCACCATGAATAAAGTGTGAACCACCATAAGTCATCAAATACCTAGGGACTCCAAATCTAGGGAAAATAACTTCTTTAAGAATTTTAATAGAAGTGTTATGATCAACTCTACTAATTGGAATAGCTTCTACCCACTTAGTAACATAATCAACCGCAACTAGAATATGAGTATACCCGTTAGATTGTGGAAAAAGCCCCATATAATCAAAACCCCAAATATCAAATGGTTCGATAACAAGAGAGTAATTCATAGGCATTTCCTGACGTCTACTAATATTACCAATTCTTTGACATTCATCACAAGACAAGACAAACTTACGAGCATCCTTGAAGAGAGTGGGCCAATAAAACCCAGATTGTAGTACCTTATTTGCAGTTCTATCTCCAACATGGTGGCCTTTGTAGGCTTCGGAGTGACACTTGCGTAAGATCTATTCATGTTCATGCTCAGGTACACAACATCTAATAATACCATCTACTCCTTCTTTATAAAGGTGTGAATCATCCCAAAGTAATGCCTTAAATCATAGAAGAACTTTTTCTTTCGTTGGTATGTGAAACTACGAGGTATAAATTTGGCAACACTGTAATTGGCATAATCAGCATACCAAGGAGCATCATGTGAAGCATTCACGACAGCTAATTGTTCATCAGGAAAGCTATCATCAATAGGTAGTGGGTCATCAAAAACATTTTCTAACCTAGACAAGTTATCTGCCACAGGGTTATCAGCACCCATTCTATCAATGATATGCAAATCAAATTCTTGTAGCAGAAGGACCCACCTAATAAGTCTAGGTTTAGCATCTTTCTTCTCCATAAGGTACTTAATAGCAGCATGATCAGTGTGAACAATTACTTTGGAATCAACAATATAAGGTCTAAACTTATCACAAGCAAACACGACTACTAAAAATTCCTTTTCAGTAGTAGCATAGTTTGTTTGAGCACTGTCTAGAGTTTTACTAGCATAATGGATAACATTTAATTTATTATCGACTCTTTGTCCTAGAATAGCACCAACAACATAGTCACTAGCATCACACATAATTTCAAAGGGTAGGTTCCAGTCGGGTGGTTGAACAACAGGTGCGGTAATTAGGGCATTCTTAAGAATTTCAAATGCTTCCACACAATCGTCATAAAAAACAAACATGACATATTTTTGCAAAAGATTTGTGAGAGGCCAAGAAATCTTAGAGAAATCTTTGATAAACCTCCTATAGAAACCAGCATGACCAAGAAAACTTCTTATACCTTTGATATCCGTAGGACACGAATTTTTTTCAATGGCATCAACTTTAGCTTTATCAACTTCAATACATCTTTCGAAGATCTTGTGCCCCAAGACAATACCTTCATTAACCATAAAGTGCACTTTTTCTAGTTCAATACAAGATTAGTTTCTTCACATCTCTACAAAACTTGATCAAGGTTGCTCAAACAATCATCAAATGAAGTTCAGTAGACGGAAAAATCATCCATGAAAACCTCAAGAATCTTTTCACAAAAGTCAAAGAATATAGCCATCATACATCTTTGAAAGGTAGCAGGTGCATCGCACAAACTAAAAGGCACACGTCTATAAGCAAAGGTACCGAAAGGGCAAGTAAAAGTGGTTTTTTCTTGATCCTGGCTTGATACAGGTATTTGAGAGAAACCGGAGTAACCATCTAGAAAGCAAAAATGAGTTTGTTTGTATAATCTTTCTTGCATTTGATCAATAAAAGGTAAAGGTTAATGATCTTTCTTAGTAGCTTTATTTAATTTCCTAAAATCAATTACCATTCTATAACCTGTAACAATTCTTTGCGGGATCAATTCATTTTTATCATTAGGAACAACGGTAATACCTCCCTTCTTAGGGACACAATGGACGGGGCTAACCCATCTACTATCAGCAACATGATAAATTATACCTTCCTCTAGAAGCTTTAGTATTTCTTTTGTTACCACTTCTTTCATCTTAGGGTTCAATCGTCGTTGGCGATCAATAACTGGTTTGACATCAGGCTCCATATTAATTTTATGCTGACATAGAGAGGGACTAATGCCCTTAAGATCATCAAGAGTATAAGCAATAGCATCACGGTGATTCCTCAGAGTTTTCAATAATCTCTTTTCTTCATGCTCTGAAAGGTTAGCACTAATACTAACAGGATATATCTCCTTTTCATCAAGATAAGCATATTTCAACGTATCAGGTAACTGCTTGAGCTCAAACACGGGATCACCCTTGGGTGGAGGAGGATCCCCAAGTATTTCAACATGTAAGTTGTGTTTCAAAATAGGCTACTGATCAAAGAAAATTTCATCTATATCGTTCGTCTTATTCATATGAATATCATTTTCATGGTCTAGCAAATATTGTTCTAAAGGATCAGTAGGAGGCACACCAATAGAAGCGAGACCAATAATTTCATATTTACTAGGCAATTCTTTGTCATGGGGTTGTCTACGAAATTTAGAGAAATTAAACTCATGAGACATATCCCCAAAACTCATAGTAACTATTTCTTTCTCACAATCAATCCTAGCATTAACAGTATTCAAGAACGGTTTGCCAAATATAATGGGACAAAAATTATCTTGTGGGGAACCAAGAACAAGAAAATCTGTAGTATATTTTATTTTCCCACACAAGACTTCAACATCTCTAACAATCCCCATCGGTGCAATAGTGTCTCTATTAGCAAGCTTAATAGTAACATCAATTTCCTCTAGTTCAATTGGTGCAATATCATGCATGATTTCTTTGTGTAAGGAATAGGGGATTGCACTTACGCTAGCACCCATATCACACAAGCCATGATAACAATGATCTTCTATTTTAATAGAAACAACATGCACGCCAACAACTGGTCTATGTTTATGCTTAGTATTAGGTCTAGCAATTCTAGCCGCTTCATTGCAGAAATGAATAACATGCCCATCAATATTATCAACCAAGAGATCTTCAACCATAGAAATACTAGGTTCAACTTTAATTTGTTCAGGGGGTGTAGGTGTTCTAACACAACTCTTGCGTACCACAGTCGAAGCTTTAGCATGAACCTTTATCCTAACAGGGAAGGGTGGTTTCTCAATGTAAGCAATAGGGATAACAAGATCAACATTATAAGTAATAATTTCCTCTTCAACTTTAATAGGTTAAACTACTTTCACTTCAATGTGAGGATGATATTTAAATCAATTCTCCTTAGGGAGATCAAAATGAGTAGCAAAAGATTCACAGAAAGAAGATACTATCTTAGAGTCAGGTCCATATTTAGTGCTAAACTCACGAAAAGCATCGATGTCTATGAAGGATTTAACACAATCAAACTTAAGGTTCATACCTGACTCCTTAACTTCATCGATTTCCCAATCTTTAGAGTTGCCTTTAATTCTTTCCAATAAATCCCATTTGAATTCAATATCCTTCTTCATAAAAGAACCAACACAAGAAGTATCGAGCATGGATTGATCATTACGAGAAAGCCGAGCATAAAAATTCTGAATAATAATTTCTCTCGAGAGCTCATGATTTGGGCATAAATATAACATTGACTTAAGCCCCCCCCCCAAGCTTGAGCGATTCTTTCTCCTTCACGAGGCCAAAAATTGTAAATATAATTCCGATCACGATGAACCAGATGCATAGGATAGAACTTCTGATGAAATTCCATTTTCAGTCAGTTGTAGTTCCATGATCCAATATCATCACATAGCCTGTACAATGCCAATGCCTTTTCCTTCAAAGATAAAGGAAATACCTTCTTGTTGACAACATCCTCGTGCAAACCTGCAAGCTTAAACAATCCACAAACTTCATCCACATAGATTAGATGCAAATCTGGATGTAGTGTTCCATCTCCTGCATAAGGACTAGCTAGTAGTTTCTCTAGCATACCCGAAGGAATTTCATAATAAATATTTTCAGTAGGCTCAGTAGGTTGAGGGACAACTCTTTGTGTTTCCGATCGAGGTGAAGATACCCCGAACAAACCCCTCAAAGGATTACTTTCCATAGTAACAAGTGACAGTAAATTTAAGCACACTATATAATTTTTTCCTTACCAAGTTCCACTCACCAAAGGTGCTTCACTCCTCGGTAATGGCGCCAGAAAAGAGTCTTGATGACCCACAAGTATAGGGGATCTATCCTAGTCCTTTCGATAAGTAAGAGTGTCGAACCCAACGAGGAGCAAAAAGAAATGACAAGCGGTACTTAGTAAGGTATTCTTTGCAAGCACTGAAATTATCGGTAACAGATAGTTTTGTGATAAGATAATTCATAACGGGTACGAAGTAACAATTGTAACAAAGGTGCAGCAAGGTGGCCCAATTCTTTTTATAGCAAAGGACAAGCCTGGACAAACTCTTATATAAAGAAAAGCGCCCCCGAGGACACATGGGAATTTATGTCAAGCTCATTTTCATCATGCATATATGATTCGCGTTCATTACTTTGATATTTTGATATGTGGGTGGACCGGTGCTTGGGTGCTTCCCCTTCTTGGGAAAGCCTCCCACTTATGATTAACCCCTCTTGCAAGCATCCACAACTACGAAAGAAGAATTAAGATAAATCTAACCATAGCATGAAACATGTGGATCCAAATGAGCCCCTTACGAAGCAACGCATAAACTAGGGTTTAAGCTTCTATCGCTCTAGCAACCCATCATCTACTTATTACTTCCCAATGCCTTCCTATAGGTCCAAAAAATGGTGAAGTGTTATGTAGTCGACGTTCCAATAACACCACTAGAGGAGAGACAACATACATCTCATCAAAATATCGAACGGATACCAAATTCACATGATTACTTATAACAAGACTTATCCCATGTGCTTGGGAACAAACGTAACTGCTCACAAAGCATATTCATGTTCATAATCAGAGGAGTATTAATGATGATCAAGGATCTGAACATATGATCTTCCACCAAGTAAACCAACTAGCATCAACTACAAGGAGTAATCAACACTGCTAGCAACCCACATGTACCAATCTGAGGTTTTGAGGCAAAAATCGGATACAAGAGATGAACTAGGGTTTCGAAAGGAGATGGTTTTGATGAAGATGTTAATGGAGATTGATCCCCTCTCGATGAGAGGATCATTGGTGATGACAATGGCTTCGATTTCCCCTCCGGGAGGGATGTTTCCTCGGCAGGATCGCCCTCCCGGAGCTCTAGATTGGTTGTGCCCAAGTTCCTCCTCGAGACGGCGGCGCTTCATCCCGAAAGCTCTATTATGATTTTTTTCCAGGAAAGAAACCCTCAATATAGCAGAAGATGGGCATCAGAGGGCTTCTAGGTGGGCCACAAGCCCAGGGGCGCGCCCTGCAGGCTTGTGGCTACCTGGTGGGGCACCTGATGCATTTCTTTTGCCCAATATTTTTTATATATTCCAAAATAATTCTCCGTATATTTTTAGGACTTTTGGAGTTGTGCAGAATAGGTATCTCAGATTTGCTCCTTTTCCAGTCCAGAACTCCAGATGCCGGCATTCTCCCTCTTCATGTAAACCTTGTAAAATAAGAGAGAAAAGGCATAAGTGTTGTACCAAAATGTGTAATAACAGCCCATAATGCAATAGATATCAATATAAAATCATGATGCAAAATGGACGTATCAGTAACACATTAAGAAAGATGACATGATGTAGAGGGATAAACTCAAGCAATATGATGAAAACCACATCTTGTTACCCTTTATGGCAACAATACAATACGTGCCTAGCTACCCTTACTATGTCACTGGGTGAGGACACCGCACGATTGAACCCAAAACCAATCACTTCTCCTATTGCAAGAATTACCAATCTAGTTGGCCAAACCAAACCAATAACTCGAAGAGACTTGCAAGGATATGAAATCATGCATATAAGAAATCAGAGGAGATTCAAATAAGATTCGTGGATAATCTGAACATAAACTCACAATTCATCGGATCTTGACAAACACACCACAAAAGAGGATTACATCGGATAGATATCCATGAAGATCAGGAAGAACATGGTATTGAAGATCAAAGAGAGAGAAGAAGCCATCTAGCTACTAGCTATGGACCCGTAGGTCTGTGGTGGACTACTCACGCATCATCGGAGGGGTAATGGAGCTGATGTAGATGCCCTCCATGATCGAAACCCCCTCCGTGATCGAAAGTATTTGTGTGGCTCTTTCTAATGTTGGGGGAATATTTTTGTATTTATAGGCCAAGAATTATGGTTAGGAGACCTGCCAGGGAGTAACAAGCCTGCTAGGTGCGGCCACGGGGGCTACGCCTAGCAGGCTTGTGGCGCCCTGGCACCTCCCCTGACGTGCACTCCAAGATTCGACTTGTTTTATTCCAGAAAAATTCCTTTAGAAAGTTTTATTCCGTTTGGACTCCGTTTAATATTCCATATATGCAAAACTCAAAAACAAGAAAAAAACAGAAACTGGCACTTGGCTCTAGATTAATAGGTTAGTCCCAAAAATAATATACAATAGCATATTAATGCATATAAAACATCCAAAATAGATAATATAATAGCATGTCGTCATCCAAACTTATAGATACGTTGGAGACGTACCACCTTACGCCCTTCAGCTAATACTTCCAAAGTCCATACTTTGTTTTCATACATGATCCCTTCCCGGATTTCATGGCTCTAACCATTTCTCGGAATCCGGGACCATCATTGCTTCTCCATAGCTCATAGGTTCATCATTGTCCAACAACATGATCTCTAAGACATGGTTGCCGTACCACTGAGGAGCAGTACGTACCCTTGTTGACCTACAAGGTTTGATTGTAACTTGACCTGAAGCTTCATGATCATCATCATTAATTTCCTCTTCAACTAACGTAGGCTTCACAGAAACATCTTTCTGCGCTGCGCTACTCTCTAGTTGAAACAAAGGTTCAACAACCTCATCAAGTTCTATCTTCCTCCCACTCAATTCTTTTGAGAAACTCTTTCTCAAGAAATGTTCCATTTTTAGCGACAAACACTCTGCCTTCAGATCTGAGATAGAAGGTATACCCAACTGTCTCCTTTGGGTATCCTATAAAGACACATTTCTCTGCTTTGGGTTCCAGCTTTTTAGGCTGAAGCTTTTTGACATAAGCATCACATCCTCAAACTTTAAGAAACGACAACTTTGGCTTCTTGCAAGACCATAGTTCATATGGCGTCGTCTCAACGGATTTCGATGGTGCCCTATTTAAAGTGAATGCACCTGTCTCTAATGCATAACCCCAAAACGATAGTGGAAAATCGGCATGAGACATCATAGATCGCACCATATCCAACAAGGTTCAACTACGATGTTCGGACACACCATTACGATGTGGTGTTCTAGGCCGAGTCAATTGTGAAACAATTCCACACTGTCTTAAGTGACTGCCAAACTTATAACTCAGACATTTTCCTCCCTGATCAGATCATAGGAATTTAATCTTCTTGTTACGATGATTCTCAACTTCACTCTGAAATTGCTTGAACTTTTCAAATGTTTCAGACTTGTGCTTCATTAAGTAAATATACCTATATATACTTAAGTCATCAGTGAAGGTGAAAAATAATGATATCCACCACGCACCTCAATGCTCATTGGACCGCACAAATCAGTATGTATGATTTCCAACAAGTCACTTGCCCATTCCATTGCTCCAGAGAACGAGGTCTTAGTCATGTTGCCCATGAGGCATGGTTCACATGTGTCAAGCGATTCAAAATTGAGTGACTCCAAAATTCCATCAGCATGGAGCTTCTTCATGCATTTTACACCAATATGACCTAAGCGACAGTGCCACAAGAAAGTGATACTATCGTTATCAACTCTACATCTTTTGGCATCAATGTTATGAACATGTGTATAATCACTATCGAGATTCAATAGGAATAAACCCCTCATATTGGGTGCATGATCATAAAAGATATTAATCATATAAATAGACCAACCATTATTCTCAAATTTAAATGTCTCGCAATAAACAAGATCCAGATATAATGTTCATGCTTAACGCAAGCACTAAATAACAATTATTGAGGTTCATCACTAGTCCCGATGGTAGTCTAAGAGCGAGCGTGCCGACGACGACCACATCAACCTTGGAACCATTTCCCACCCGCATCGTCACTTCATCCTTAGCCAACCTTGGAACCTTGGAACCATCTATTCCGTAGGTCCTGTTTTGAGTTGCAAATGTGAGCAACCAAACCGGTATCAAATACCCAGGCACTACAACGAGAGTTGGTAAGGTACACATCAATAACATGTGTATCATATATACCATGTTTGGTCTTGGCCGCCTTCTGGTCGGCCAGATACTTGGGGCAGTTCCGCTTCCAGTGACCAATTCCCTTGCAATAAAAGCACTCAGTTTCTGGCTTGGGTCTAGCCTTGGGTTTCTTCATGGGAGGGGCCACTGCTTTGCCACACTTCTTGGAGTTACCCTTCTTGCCTTTTCCATTCTTCTTGAAACTAGTGGTTTTATTGACCATTAACACTTGATGCTCCTTCTGGATTTTAGACTCACCGACTTTCAACATCGCAAACAGCTCGGCGACTGACTTGATCATCCCTTGGATGTTATAGTTCATCACGAAGCTCTTGTATCTAGATGGCAATGATTGGAGAACTCTGTCAGTAATCGCCTCCAGTGGAAGGGGCATCCCTAACTCACCCTAACGGTTCGAATACCCAGACATTCTGAGTATATGTTCACTGACAGACCCGTTCTCCTCCATCTTGCAAGCATACAACTTATCGAAGGTCTCATACCTCTTGGTCCAGGCATTCTTCTCAAAGATAAACTTCAACTCCTGGAACATCTCATATGCTCCATGACATTCAAAACATCTTTGAAGTCCCGGTTCTAAGCCATACAACATTGCACATTGAACTATTGAGTAATCTCCAGAACGTGCCTCCGTTCTTAACGTCTTCGGACAACACGGGAGCGGGTAGATCACCAAGCGGTGCATCAAGGACATAAGCCTTCTGGGAAGCTGTTAGGTTAATCCTCAGATTACGGGCCCAGTCTAGAAAGTTACTTCCATCATATTTCAACTTGGCTTTGTCTAGGAACGCATTAAAATTCAGGGGAACTACTGCGCGAGCTATTGATCTACAACATAAATTTTCAAAGGTTACTAAGACTATTGTTCAAGATAATGAGTTTAGTTAATCAAATTACTTAAAAACTCCCACTCAAATTGACATCCCTCCGGTCATCCGAGTGATACATCATCCAAAGTCACCAACTCAAGTCCGATCATCACATGAGTTGAGGTGGTTTCAATGGTGAACATCATCATGTTGATCATATCTACTATATGACTCATGTTCGAACTTTCAGTCTCTCCTGTTCCGAGGCCATGTCTGTACATTCTAGGCTTGTCAAGTTTAACCTGAGTGTTCTGCACGTGCAACACTGGCTTGCACCCGTTTTATGTGAATGTAGAGTCTATCACACCCGATCATCACGTGGTGTCTCGACACGACAAACTTTTGCAACGGTGCACACTCGGGGAGAACACAATTTTATCTTGAAAATTGAGCGTGGGATCACCTTATAATGCTACCGTCGTCCTAAGCAAAACAATGTGCATAAAAGGATTAACATCAGATGCAAATAAAAGTGACATGATATGGCCATGAACTTGTGCTTTTGATCTCCATCTCCAAAGCACCGACATGATGTCCATCGTCACCGGCACAACACCATGATCTCCATCATCTTGATCTCCATCAAAATGTCACCATGAGGTTGTCGCGCCAACTATTGCTTCTACGACTATTGATAACTCATAGCAATAAAGTAAAGAAAAAACAGTGAAAATAATTAAAGACAACCCTATGGCTGCTGCCGGCTGCCATACTCATCGACATGCAAGTCTTGATATTCTATACAAAACATGATCATCTCATACATCACATATATCTCATCATGTAATTGGCCATATCATATCACAACATACCCAGCAAAAACAAGTTAGACGTCCTCTAATTGTTGTTGCATGTTTTACGTGGCTGCTACGGGTATCTAGCAAGAACAATTCTCACCTACGCAAAACCACAACGGTGATACACAAATTGCTATTCAACCTTCTCAAGGACCGCCTTTGTCTAATCCGATCCAACTAGAGTAGGAGAGACAGACACCCACCAGCCATATTTATGCAACAAAGTCACATGTCAGTCGATGGAACCGGTCTCTCGTAAGCGTACGAGTAAGTTTGGCTCAGGACGCTTCATCCCACAATACCGCCGAATCAAGAAAAGACCAAGGGAGGAAGCAATCTGAGCATCAATGCCCACAAACTCCTTTGTGTTCTACTCGTGATCTCATCTACATATATACCTAGCTCATGATGCCACTGTTGGGGAACTTTGCATGGGAAACTTCTCCGAGATTCGATCGTCGGTATCTCTATACCTAGTTCAACCTCGTTACCGACAAGTCTCTTTACTCGTTCCGTAATACAAGATCCCTGGCTAGCACCTTAGTCACATTGAATGCAAGGCTCATAGTGATGTTGTATTACCGAGTGGGCCCTGAGATACCTCTTCGTCACACAGAGTAATAAATCCCAATCTTGATCCATGCCCACTCAACAGACACCCTTAGAGATACCTGTAGAGCATCTTTATAGTCACCCAGTTACGTTGTGATGTTTGATACACACAAGCTATTCCTCCGATGTCAGTGAGTTGCATGATCTCATGGTCATAGAAACAAATACTTGACATGCAGAAAACTATAGCAATAAACTGACACGATCACATGCTACGTTCATAGTTTGGGTCTTGTCCATCATATCATTCTACTAATGATGTGATCACGTTACCAAATGACATCCCATCTGTATGGCTAGGAAACCTTGACCATCTTTGATCAACGAGCTAGTCTACTAGAGGCATACTAGGGACACAATGTTGTCTATGTATCCACACATGCAATTGAGTTTCCATCCAATACAATTATAGCATGGATAATAAATGATTATCACGAACAAGGAAATATAATAATAACCACTATATTATTTCCTCTAGGGCATATTTCCAACAGTCATGCCGCGCTACCACCAGGCTTCCTACTGGTTCAGTCCTGCGGCCGACCCGAAACTGGGTACCACCCCCGGGACAGATGAAGATCAACGTAGATGACAAGATCTGTAGAAGTCGCGTGGGTGCTTCTGCGGTGGAGTGTCGAGATCATGAGGAACATTATTTGGGGTCCTCTACACTTGTGATACCCGGACTGGATGATCCGGCGATCTTGGAGGCCATTGCCTGTCAAGAGGCGCTAGCGCTAGCAGAGGACCTTGCTCTTCAGAGTTTCACGGTTGCATGCGATTGCAAGCCGATGGTCGAGGATATCTAGAATGACCAGGGAGGTGCTTATCTAGGAGTAGTCAAGTAAATATCGATCCAGAGAACAAATTTCAATGGATGACATTTTATTTTCGAGTCTAGAGCATCGAATGTAGATGCTCACAATTGGGACAAACACGCTCTCTCGCTTGATCGGGGTCACCACCTGTGGCTTATTAACGAATATGATCATATGTGTATTCCCGTGTCTCTTCATATAGATCAATAAAGTGTTTGGTAACCCAAAAAAAATGAAGGACTACCTGCCCATGCACACCCTAGAAGATGTGTCCGTAGGTAGGAGTGCTTGCACATCTATGAGCATCATCTTCAAGATCTTAAGCCGGTACAACATCTTAACAAATAACGTAGAATTAGAAAAATTCAAGTACAAGTGTAAAGTTTAGAACTTGTCTGGAACTTTGATGAGCTGCTTCGATCCCTTTTTTGCCTTTTAAAAAAGAATCTTCTCTAAAATTATTAGCGTCTTTTTAAAAAAATTTATGAAGATTTTGGATTCATTTATTAAAATTCAAAATCTTCTTTTGAATTCTTGAACATTTTCTATTTCATCATTCTGAAATTCATAAATATTTTTCTTAATATATGAATATTTTTGAATACACCATAATCATATTATCAACTTGTGACCATTTTTAGAATTTGTATACATTATTCGAATTCACAAACATTTTATGAATCCATGAATATTTTCTGAATTTGTCGATAACATATTTAGAATTTGCCGTCATTATATTTGAATCTGTGGATATTCTTTAATATTTAAGTATTTTATTAATTTTCCCTGGTCCTATTTTGAATTCATGAAGAATATTTGAGCACACAAACCTTTTTATCAGTCCTAAACATTTTGAATTCATGATTTGTTTAAAATTTGTGAATAATTTTTGACTTCATGTCATTTTTCGGATTAATGAACATTTTTTATTCAGGTTTTCTTCAATTATCCAACTTTTATAAAATCAAATATTTTTTTATTAAAATTATACTATTCAAATAAAAAGCAATGTGAAAAATCGGAGTAAAGAAATGTGGAACGCAACAGGCGCTCAAAGTAATGTCTGCGTGGGCTGTCGAACATGCAGCGTGAAAAAAGACTAGAATTAAAGCTTCTCTACAATGAGGCTAACCACTAGACAAACTAACCGCTAGTTTTCTCAAAAAAAAAAAACCCTAACTGCTAGTGATTATTTAGCGCGGACCATTAAGAACAAAACAAGAGACAGCGTACAGTTTAGATTTATGAATTATTTGAAAACATGTTCACAAATTTCATATAAAGTTCATGACCAAGCAAAACAAAGTTCACCGAATATATAATGTTAATGTATGAAAAATGTTCATGAATTCAAAATAAGTTCATTTTTTTTAAAGTTCAACATATTGTGATTTTTTTAATAAAAATTCGAAAACATTTTATGTATTTGAAAAAGCACACAATTGTAAAAGGTTCTTGAGTTTGAACAAAATTTCATTGATTTCGAAAAAGTGTTCATCAAATTTGAAAAAGGTTCATCGAATTGGAAAAAGCTTCATCAATTTTGAAAAAAAGTTCTTTTAATTTTAAAATATTTCTAAATTTTTAAAAAGTTCATCGAGTTTGAAATAAAAATTCATCGATTTTTAAGAAAGTTCATCGAATTTGAATAGAGTTCATCGATTTTGAAAAGATCATCAATTTGAAAAAATAATCATGAATTCAAGTTTTATTTATCAAATAAAAGAAGGAAATACCGAAAATTTAAAAGGGAAAAAAGAAAAAAGAAAAAAGGAAACAAGAAAGAAGAAAACACGGGAAAATATGCAACATACCACATCTGCTCAAGTGCCTGAAGTGCCAAATAGGAAGTGTTTGAAATACGTGTGTGATGGGTCGCTGGGCCTGACCCACATACTACAACACATGAGCGATGAGGTCGCTATTGTTCGCAGCAAGCGACAAATATCACGACGCATTTTGCCGAGCGCCTGAACTATTCCCCTAATTAAACCTGGCCCTATATCCATTACATGCTGATTTGGGTGGCCCAATTTTTTTATCTTTTTTTTGGGGGGGGGGGGAGGGTGCAATCGCCCACTTCGACCTATCCCGCATGCCATCTATCCTTGACGAATAAGGTTTTGCCCGAACTCTTAGCTATTCTTTGTTGGGGAAGAAATGTATGTCTCTCATCTCGTCCCCACGCGGGCCCCAGTCCTTGCCTTATTCACCGACATGGCGAGGGTAACATGGCTCGGACCAGGTCTTGTTCGGGTCGAGGACCTTAAAGTCTTTGCATCCACGTCTGAGCCCTAACAATGCCTGCCCTGCTCCTTTCATGGGCCCATGGTTCCCGTTGGGCTAAGTGTTATGGGACACTCTTATCTTCTTTTGGGACTTGGGACCGCGTTCCTAGGATTCATGGTGAGGAATCAGGATCTGCACCTCAGGATCTCCATCTCGTAACCTTGCCAAATAGAGAGAGTCGTCGCATCAAATGAAGATACAAAGGAACCTTATTTGTCGCCATAATTGTCACTCTCGAAGTGGAAGCCATTGACAATCAAAGACCCTACTTGAGAAAGCCTAGGCCGTTGGACATACGCGGGACAAGGCCCCAACATTCCTCTCATTCATGTCACCGCCGAAGCAGCGGACGACGAAGGCGAGTAACCCCGATGATGCTGGTGGTTGGTTCACCCTCTGTATTCCCGTTTACCTAGATTTGACAGTGGCAGCTAGGTTTGGAGAAGACCTTACGTATCCATGTCTCTATCGCGACTGTTCACATATCTATGCATATCTGCCAATTGATCTATCTTATCTCTAGCCATGTATATTTTTACTTCTAGAGATTTGATAGGATTAGTTGGCTTGTCAAGTAAGACATCTCCTGTATATATTACAAACGACTCCAATGAATACTATTGGGGAATGTTGCATGGGAAACAAAAATTTTCCTATGCTTCACCAAGATCAATCTAGGAGATGAGAATCTATGAGAGGAGAGATTGGATCTACATACCACTGTAGATCGCTAAGCAGAAGCGTTAAAAAACACGATTGATGTAGTGGTACGTCTTCGCGATCCAAATCACAAGCCGTCCCACGAATTCCCGATCAAGTGCCGAATGGACGGCACCTCCGCGTTCAGCACACGTGCAGCTCGATGAAGATCTCCGCCTTCTTGATCCAGCAAGAGGGAGCGGAGAGGTAGATGGGTTCATTGGCAGCACGACGGTGTGGCGACGGTGGTGGTGGAGCTGATCTGGCAGCGCATCGCTAAGCGGCGCGGAATCAATCTATGAGAGGAGAGGCTATCGGAGAGGGAGGAAGGGCTGCTCCATGGCTTAGGGTGCGGCTGCCCTCCTCCCTCTCACATATATATAGGGGGAGGGGTGGTGTGTCATCGTTTTCTCACGGTAGATGCCATGGATAGGCTTATCGTAGGTGGTTGGGGCCGGAGGACGCCGACGGGCTCCGGGTGCGAGATTAGGTACAAGCGGTGGTGACACACGATGTACCCAAGTTAAGGGCCCTTTGTGGGAGGTAATACCCTTAGTCCTGCTTGATCTAGTTTGATGGATGGGTGTGTTTATAGGGTTGCTCCTAGAGCCGAGTCTAGAGGAGGAAGAGGGAGCAGCCGACTCACCATCCTCCGCTACTAAGTGTGAGAATGTGGGAAGTGTCCCGTGGGAGTGTGCGTGAGAGTTGTCTGTCCCCGTTGCATGGCGAGCTCGGGGGGTTTTATAGGCCAACCCCTGACTTACAATATTCCTAAGGTACAAAGGTGGGGGGACCCTGCTAAAAGCCTCTCTAGCTGGCCACGGGGTCCCGCCCTTCGAGCCGTCTCATCGCCCGTAGGGTCCACCGGCTCTGCGGTCGCGTCGCGTGCTGGGGCCCGCCAGCCGGCTCCACGATTGGCCCTCGCCCACCTGCCGCAGCACTGCCCACCCGGGAGGCGTCGTCTAGTGCCAGCCGGCCGAAGTCTCCAGTACGGCCCGCTACACTGTAGCCATGCCGGGGAAGGTAATCGAGTGGACGGGGGCGTGCCAGCACTGTTTCCCCGCCCAGTCACGCTCGCTAAGGTCAGCGGCCTAACGGCCAGACTATAGCCATGCGCACCCGTGCGTCGGCGGCCATTGTGGCTACAATGTCGCCCGTCGTGGCGGTCACGTCATGTCACCGTACCCGCGCGCAGAGGGACGGGACGTTGCATGTCCTTCCCGGGGTTAATGGAGGAGGTGGCCTGGAGGAAGCCGGCCGTGCCCAGCCAGCCAGGGGTCGAGCCGGCTCCTCAACGAGCCATCCGTGGGCCAGTCGGCAATCGCTAAAACCAACGCGCTCTAGCCGGTCGTGGACAGCCGGTTGCATACTTTTTCTTTGAAGCGGGGAGGAGAACCCCGTTGCTTTGGCCTACCCAGGGGTAATAACCCCGTCAGTAGTCCCCGAATCCGGCGTTGGCCCGCATCCAACAGACGGAGGGGAGCCGACGGCTTCCCCTTAGCGGTGCCCGCCTCTGGTGTGAAGCCGAAAGGCCAGCCGGGTTAGCGGTTGGCCCTAATGCCTCGGGTTCCGGCACGTCGCCCCGTGACCCGAGTCGGCCCGCCGCGTGCCACGCGGCGAGCAATGATGTCACGGGCCCCACGCATGCCGGTAGACGGGATGTTGCCTGGGCCTAGCCCGCTAGGCCTTGGGCATAGCCCAGTAGGCCTCGAGGCGCAAGCCACGATCCTCTGCGCCCCGAAGTGGCCGTTATGGCCCGAGCCACCCACTCGTGCACGGAGTTTTCCGGGGGAGTGGGCGCAATTAATCCCCACGTCCCCCGGTCGTGGCCTCCCCATTTAAAAGGGAAGGAAGGGCAGGGGGCGGAGATACCCGCACCCCTTTGCCTCCTTGCTTCTTTCCTCTTTGCCTTCCTCGCCCCCTCGCGCAACACCGATCCCGAGCTCGCAAATGTGCCCGCACGCCGCCCTTCCATCACAAATGACACCGGGCGCGAAGTAAGCTGGGCCAGATCTGTCGTCACTGAGAAGGCCATTGCAGACCTCCGTCGTGCGCGCATGCTGTCGTCGGCGGAGCATGTGATCGCTCGCGCGCCGGGCGACGAGGTGGTGCCGGTGCCGCAGGCAGGGGAGCACGTCGTCTTCCTCTGGCACTTCTCCCGTGGTTTCGGGCTCCTGATGAGCCACTTCTTCCGGTTGCTCATGGACACCTTCAACGTTCAGCCGCACCACCTCGGCCCCAACGCTATCCTCTACCTCACTGGCTTCGTGACGCTATGCGAGGGGTACCTGGGGGTCCTCCCATTTCTTGACTTCTTCAAGGCCCTCTTCTACCTCAAGGCGTTGAGGAGCAATGCCTGCGGGGGCACGGCAGTGTGCTGCCGCGGAACCACGCACTTCCCGCCCTTCTCTGTCATTGATTCTGTCAAGGGGTGGCATAAGACGTTCTTCTATGTGAAGAACACCGACCCAAGCTTGGACTACATCCGGCTGCCGCCGTTCGTCAACACGCAGTCCTCCGGGGCGAACTGGCCGGGAGCCGCCCCGCGTGGGGTGGCCCTGGCAGAGCTCGTTCGGCTCGCGCAGCTTAAGAGCGCTGAGGGGTTGGTCGCCTCCGATCTGGTGGCAGCCTTCATCTCGCGCCAGGTGTTGCCTCTCCAGTTGAGGCTGCACCGGATCTACGACATGTCCGATCGCCGGGACCCCTGCCGGCTGACCACCGTGACCTGACACCAGCTCAGGTGGCGACGCGGCTGAATGCCATCACGACGTTCAAGCTGGCACCGACGCCGTGGACGTTCGGCGTGGAGCCGTACGACTACATCAACCGTCCCCCTGGTACGTTTTCGTCGAGATGGCTTCTTTTTATTTGATTCTTTCTAGTCGACAGCCAACAACAGACCTTACTTTGCCATGCTGACCGCAACAGTTGGTGCGGCAGAACACGTCGGACGGCCCGTACCCCCAAATCTTTGAGGCGGAGCGCGACCACTTTGACTCCGAAGACTACGAGCGGGAAGGCCCGCCTAAAGAGGGGATGGACTCCTCGGGAGGGGCCGACGAGCCGTCAGACCCGCGAGCCGGCTGGCCTAGCAGAGTCGGAGAGTCCAACGCAGCCGGGAAGCCCAGCGGAGCCGGTGAGTTCCCTATTGGTCCCACGATCAGGGACTAGACAGATGACGATGATGACAATGACGATGATGTGATGATCCTGAATGCGCCTCCCCCTCAGTTCAGCAGGGCCAGTATGGGCAGAGCAAGAAGCGGCCGGCTCAAGCCCCGGTAGCCGGAGCTGCCAGCCGGGCGAACAGGCCGGCTCAGGAGGAGCCGGTGGCCCCGCCGCCCGTCCATAAGCGGGTGAAGGTGGCCGCACGGAAGCCGCCGGCGCGCGCCAAGCGGGCTTTGCCCGTCGTCACTGGGTAAGTTTTTTTTATTGTGTGCGTTTCCTTCCGAGTCGCGAGCCGATGGGTGTCTGACCCTTATGCCCCACAGGGACCCCATCGAGCTCCACGGGGGGGAGTCGGTGGTGGACCCGACGGACGCCGCTAGCCAGCTGGCCTGCGAGCACACGACCACCTAGTAGGAGAAGAAAAGGAGGCTCACGTAGCTGCGAGCCTCAAAGTACGGAACGCGAGGCAGGGCCTTGCACTCCAGGACTTCGAGCGGCGGGAGGCAGAGGAGGTCTGCGGACCCCGCGTGGGAGTCGAACTCGGCGGCGGAGTCAACCCATCTATCGAGGCCCCCATCGAGCGAGCCGCGAGGGGAGGCTATGGAGCCGCCTGCGCCTCCGTTTGTGAAGGAGGCATCCCGAACAAGGGTTGTGGCTACGGAGCCGTCCCCCGAGGCGACCAGGCCGGAGGTGCCGGAGGTGACTCCACGTGCGGCCGAGTCAGCCCGGGTCGATGCACCAGAGGCTCCGGTGGCCCCGGAGGCGCCAACCATGGAGACGAAGGCGTCGTCCATCGCAGTTGTTGCGTCGGGCCGGCGAGAGGAGGAGGCGGTACTGGTGCCGAGCGGTGGGCCAGTGGGGACCGACTCCCGGGCCCTCGCTGTCATTAATCCTCCCCCTGCGGCCGGCGCCGTGGCGAGCACCGGGGCGGGTGGCAGCGGCGGCCAGGTCCGGAGGTCCATGCAGGACGTGCTCCGTGACTGGGAGGCGCTGGCACGTGTCCCGACACTTCCGGTTCCCCTGACAGGCGGCCCGATCCCTGCACTTGGGGAACTGGGGAGCGTCCTAGACCGGTGCCGCCAGGAGCTGGCCCGGTTTGCAGAGGCGGTCGACACCACTTTGCGGCACGTGGAGGTAAGAGTTGTCGTCTTTATCGAATTTTTCAGTGGGGGCACGCAAGCGCACCCACTGGGTGTAGCCCCCGAGATGCGGGCCGGCTGACTGGCTGACGGGCAGCCAAGACGGATCTCCATGAGCGTTTTTTGACCTTGGCTTCATGTGGTAGGAGGGGAACTCCCAGCGTTAGAAGCTGTTTGAGGAGGAGATCTCCATCCACGACCGCGGCAAGCACGACTTCTACCGGTTGGAGGAGGAACTGGCGCGGGTGCAAGGTATGTCAAGTTTTGCAGGAGGGGCACGTAGCCCCTGGGAGCCGGGCCGGCTGCCTGACAGCAGGAGCGGATGTAAAAGGGTCGGCTGACACCTGCCTTGTCTTGCAGATGAGCTGAACGCCCTTTGGGAGGAAGAGACCGAGGCCGTCTCCGAGCAGGACCGACTAGCGCAAAACGTTCAGGCAGTCACACAGGAGAAGGACCGGCTGGCTACACTGCTGGTGGACAGGGAGGCGGCCCAGGACCGCCTCAAGGCCGACGTGTCACGGGAGGTGACGGCCAAGGAGATGGCCGCCAAGAAGGCAGCTGACGCTGCCTGGCGGACCGCCACCCTCCAAGGCGAGGTGACCCACCTCGAGAGGATGCTCAAGGAGCTCAAGGGTTCCCTCGCCAAGGCGGAGACGGTGTTGGCATCGAAGAAGGATTCGTCGCTCCACTTTGCCATCGAGGTGGATGATTCCATCGAATGTAAGTGTCCGTTTTTCCTTTTTCTAGCCGGTTGCCTTTTTCTTTACTGGTTCTTGTTCTTTATTTGCTTTTCTTTCCTTCTTCTCTTTCTTCTTTAGGGCGTTTTCCGGAAACCCAACGCCGCACTGAGCATGTCGTTGAGGAGCACCGGAAGTCTCTTCGCGCGCGCGGGCACGCCATCGCGGAGGATGCCGCGTGGAGCGTGGCGGAGCTTGGGCTCTCCATAGAAAACCGTCTGATTCACCTCGAGTGGAACATGGAGCGGCTGAAGGCGGCTGTCAAGAAGATCATCGCTGCCTTGTGGCCAGGCCATGGAGGAGCTCCAGCGAACCGTGTGGCCTTGTGGCCGGAGCATGTCGTGGCCCGACTCGAGGTCTAGAAGGCGTAGGCGGTGCGAGCCGGAGCGCAAATGGCGCTCCGGTTCGTAACTTCGTGGTACTGCGGCATGGACTTGGACCGGCTGGACACCATGCGGAACGAGTCGGCCGAGGAGCGTGCGGCCCGTGAGCCGGTCTTTGTCCGCCACGCCAACGATCTCACATCATGCGTCGACCCGGACGAGCTCCTGCCTGCCCTTGGAGAGGATGGCGAGCCGGCAGCCGAAGACTGCTTCAAGGTCCGGAGGACGAGGAGGTTGCCGACGAGAGTACCGACTCCAGCGGCGAGACGGTTGGGACTGCAAAGGTTGCCTCGAAGGCCAAGGAGGCCGACCCAAAGGCCGCGACCACCTCCGGGGCAGGAGTCGAGCCGCTCAGTGATGCGCCGGCTGGAGGCGCGCCGGCTGGCGACGCGCCGGTGGCCCGAGCCCCTGGGCATTTTATCCTTCTTTCTCTTTCCTGCATGTTAGGCTTAAGTCCACCGACCGGGGGTGTAATGTAATGAACCATGATGGCCGTGGGCCTATTTTAGCTTAGAATTCGTATTGTGAATATTTGATGTGTTTGCCTTATCGTGCGTGCCTGCTCGTCCTTACCCTTTTTTGTCCCTTTGGTTCCGTGCCCTGCCCCTTTTCCCCTTTGGTTTCGGCCCCGCCAGCCCGCCAGCCGGGAGCCGGTCTGTAGCTAGGTCGGGGCATCCACCTCGAGGGATCCGGTTCTGAACTTAGGAACCATGAGATTTTTTAGGATAAGTAGAGTGGCAGAGGCGAGGCGGTGGTCCAGTTGGACCTAGCCGACATCTCCTTTGCGATCGATCTTTCGTGTGTGCTAAGCTTTGTCGCCCCGAGGCCCCGTCTGCCGGATAGCCGGGTGCCGGATCTGTAGCTGAGAGGGGTGGGAGGGCTTGCTCGGCTCACACTACTTGGTCAATTTTTTGGGAGAGGCGACCTGGGACCAGCCGGCGAGCCCCCAGGCCAGGGAGCCGGGTCGGGGAGCCGATTAGTGAGAAGACCTTCGAGGGAAACGAAAAAGGTGTGCCCCAAGAGCCGGCCTAGGGAATCCATTGCATTCATAAGCCCCAAAGGGGAGGGATACATACATACACTGGTCTTTTCAGTAGTAAAACGGATGGAGGAGCGCCGCGTTCCATGGGCGCTCGGTCTCCTCGCCGGAGGCGTCTCTTTTGTGCTTCTGCTGCTTCTGGGCGTCTATTAGGTAGTACGCATTGTTGTGCAACACCTTGCTGACGATGAACGGGCCCTTCCATGGGGAGGAAAGCTTGTGTTGTTCGGCTGTCTGCTGGATCCGCCTGAGCACCAAGTCCCCTTCACAAAAGGAGAGCGGCCGGATCCGCTTGCTGTGGTAGTGCCGGAGCATCTGCTAGTAGTTTACCATCTGGCTCAAGGCCAGCTCGTGGGCTTGTTCGAGTAAGTCAATGCCGTATTCTCTTGCCTCCTTTCTGTCCTTCTCCGTGTATAGGGAAACCCGAGGTGAGTCGAACTCGATGTTGGTGGGGATGATCGCCTCGGACCCGTACACAAGGAAGAAGGGCGTGTAGCCGGTTGATCGGTTGGGGTGGTCCTGAGACTCCAAAGGACAACCGGCAGCTCGTTGACCCAGCAGCCGGCTGACCTTACCAGCGGTGTCACGAGCCGGGGCTTGATGCCAGACAGGATGAGGCCATTTTCCCTCTCGACCTGGCCATTTGACTGTGGATGAGTGACGGAGGCCACGTCGAGCCGGATTCCTTGCTTGAAGCAGAAACGCGCAAGCACGCCCTTGGCTAAGTTCGTGCCATTGTAGGTGATGATGCTGTGGGGGACGCCGTAGAGAACCGTGATGTCGTCGATGAACCGGACGGCCGTGGGGCTATCTAGCTTCTTGATTGGTCATGCCTCGATCCACTTGGTGAATTTGTCGACAACCACTAGCAAATGCGTCATGCCACCTCATGTGGTCTTGAAGGGACCCACCATGTCCAGCCCCCAGACGGCGAATTGCCATGAGAGGGGGATGGTCTGGAGGGCCGATGCCAGCAGGTGGCTCTGCGTGCTGAAGCGCTGGCAGCCCTCGCACTCGTCGACGAATTTCTTGGCCGCCTCGAGAGCAGTGGGCCAGTAGAAGCCGCGGCGGAAGGCCTTGGCCACCAAGGTCCTGGAGGCAGCACGATGCCCACACTCGCCCTGGTGGATGTCAAGGAGGATCTCCAGACCCCTCTCCGGCTTGACACACCGCTGAAAGACGCCGGTGGTGCTGTGATGGACGACTCCTCATTGTTGATAATGCTGTATGCCGAGGCCAGCGCTGGATTTGCCTCACCATGGCCACATCCGGGGGAAGCTCGCCGTGTAGAAAGAATGCCAGGATGGGATGTGCCCAAGAGGGGCCCGAGACGGGGGCCAGCTCGGGAGCACCTGGGCCCAGATGATCAGTCCCCGGGACCAGCCCGCCAGCCCCCGAGGCCGGCTGGTCGATTGTCATCATGACAATTGCGTCGCTGGAGCCGTTGGTCTCGGACACAACCGGCTCAACTGATGCCGGCAAGGCGACCAAGGTTGAGGGAGCCGGTGGCAAAGATGCCGAAGGGACAGCCGGAGCTGTCGATGGGTCGGCGGCGTCTGCCGACACGAAGATGGATTCCGATTCTGGGGAAGGCTTCATCGATGGCTTGAGCAGCCGCTCGAGGGAGATGCCAGCTAGGATGGCCTACTGGGTGGAGCCGATCTTTGCCAGTGCGTCGGCCGCCTCGTTGTCCGCCCATGGGATGTGGTGGAACTCACATCCCTCGAAGGAGCCGGTGACCTGTTGTACAATGAAGCGGTAGCTGGCCATGTTGGACTCCCTGGCGTCCCATTCGCTAGAGATCTGAAGTACCACGAGGTCGAAGTCGCCGAAGCATAGGATGCGCCTGATGCCGATCTCCTTTGGAAGCCGTAGGCCATGGATGATGGCCTCATACTCGGCCACGTTGTTGGAGGTGAGGAAGTGGATCTGGAGGGCGTACTTGAGCTGGTCACCTTTCGCGGAGGAGAAGACTATGCTGGCACCCAGGCCGGTCCTTATTTTTGAGCCATCGAAATGCATGCACCAATGTGTGGAGTCTGGAGGAGGCGACACGAACTTGGTCTCTGCCAAGTTGACGAGGAAGTCGGCCAACGCCTGCAACTTGATGGTGGTGCGAGGTTCGTACCGGATCTCATGATCGGCGAGGGCGATGACCCATTTGGCGATCCGGCTGGTGGAGTACCGACCGCTCATGATCTCGTCGAGCGGGGCCATGCTCACCACGGTGATGGTATGCTCCTGGAAGTACTGCTTGACCTTCTTGGCGGGCGAAGTATATGCCGTAGCACATCTTCTGGTAGTGGGGGTAGATCTGCTTGGACGCGGAGAGGACCTCGCTGAGGTAATAGACGGGGTGCTGAACCGGCAGGGACTTGCCCTCCTCTGACCACTCGACCACCAAGACGACGCTGATGACGCGAGTGGTCGCCGACATGTAGGCGAGCAGAGGCTCCTTCTCAGCCGACGCGGACAGGATGGCGCATGGGTGAGAGCCTTTTTCAGGTCGCAGAAGTCCTTGTCCGCCTCGTCAGGCCAATCGAACATGCCCGGCTTCTTGGTGTGACCTTGCTTGGCCAGAGCCATCTTGCGAAGGAGACCGTAGAGAGGCAAGGCCTTCTCCCCTAGCCATCTGATGAACCGGCTGAGCGAGGCAAGGCAGCCCATGAACTTCTAGACGTCGCGGAGCTGGGTTGGCTTGGGCATGCGTTCGATTGCGCTGATCTTCTCTGGGTTATCTTCGATGCCGCGGGCGGACACGAAGAAACCCAGGAGCTGGGCGGCAGGGACGCCGAAGACGCATTTCTCCGGGTTGAGCTTGATCTTGTATTCGTGCAGGTTCGCGAAGGTCTCTCGGAGGTCGTCGAGGAGGCTGAAGTGCTTCTTGGTTTTGACGATGATGTCGTCGACGTAGACATAGACGTTCTTCCCTATCTAAGGCAGGAGGCACTTCTGCATGCACCGCTGGAAGGTGGCGCCTGCGTTCTTCAAGCCGAAGGACATGGTGATGTAGCAGTAGGCCCCGAAGGGCATGATGAAGGAGGTCTTGAGTCGGTCTTTCGAATCCAGCTTGATCTGGTGGTAGCCAGAGTAGGCGTCCAAGAAGGACAGCAAGTCGCTGCCGGCCGTGGACTCGATGACTTGATCGATGCACGGCAGGGCGAATGGGTCCTTGGGGCACGCCTTGTTCAGGCTGGTGTAGTCAATGCACATGCGCGAGGTCTTGTTGTTCTTTAACACCAGGACTGGGTTGGCCAGCCAGTCCGAGTGGAAAACTTCCATGATGAACCCAACTACGAGCAGCCGGGAGATCTCTTCTCCTATAGTACGCCGCTTCTCCTCGGTGAAACAGCGTAGGGGTTGCTTGACCGGCTTGACGTCCAGCCGGACGTGTAGTTTGTGCTCGGCGAACTTCCTCGGAACACCTGGCTATTGGAAATATGCCCTAGAGGCAATAATAAATTAGTTATTATCACATTTCCTTGTTCATGATAATCGTTTATTATCCATGCTATAATTGTATTGATCGGAGACTTAAATGCATGTGTGGATACATAGACAAAACCATGTCCCTAGTATGCCTCTAGTAGACTAGCTCGTTGATCAAAAGATGGTTAAGGTTTCCTAGCCATGGACATGAGATGTCATTTGATAACGGGATCACATCATTAGGAGAATGATGTGGTGGACAAGACCCGAACTACAAACATAGCATATGATCGTGTCAATTTATTGCTACTGTTTTCTGCATGTCAAGTATATGTTCCTATGGCCATGAGATCATGCAACTCACGGATATCGGAGGAGTGCCTTGTGTGTATCAAATGTTGCAACATAACTGGGTGACTATAAAGGTGCTCTACAGGTATCTCCGAGGGTGTTTGTTGAGTTGGCATGGATCGAGACTGGGATTTGTTACTCCGTGTGACGGAGAGGTATCTCAGGGCCCAGTCGGTAATACAACATCACAATTAGCCTTGCAAGCAATGTGACTAATTGTTAGTTGCGGGATCTTGTATTACGGAACGAGTAAAGAGACTTGCCAGTAACGAGGTTGAACTAGGTATGGAGATACCGACGATCGAATCTCGGGCAAGTAACATACCGAAGAACAAAGGGAACATCGTACGGGATTAACTGAATCCTTGACATAGAGGTTCGACCGATAAAGACCTTTGTAGAATATGTAGGAACCAATGTGGACGTCCAGGTCCCGCCATTGGTTATTGACCGTAGAGGTGTCTCGGTCATGTCTACATAGTTCTCGAACCCGCAGGGTCTGCACACTTAAGGTTCGGTGACGTTTCGGTAATGTAGAGTTATGTATGGTGGTGACCGAAGTTTGTTCGGAGTCCCGGATGAGATCCGGGACGTCACGAGGAGCTCCGAAATGGTCCAGAGGTAAAGATTCATATATAGGAAGTCCCAGTTTGGTTTCCGGAAAAGTTTCGGGCTCATCGGTAGTGTACCGAGAGTGCCGGTAGTGTACCGGGAGGCCTCCGGGAGGGGTATTTCGACCCCAAGAGGTCCATGGTCTGTGGGAGAATAATAACCAGCCCTTTTTGGGCTGGGAAAACATCCACAAAGGCCCATGGCGCAGGAGAGAAAGTCCTAAAGCAAAAGTGGAAAATCAGCCAATAGGAGGCAATCCTACTCCAACTAGGATTGGAGGTGAAGTAGGATTGCTTCCCACCTCCTATTTCGGCCGACCCAAAGGCCTTGGCTGCCTCTACTCTCCTCTCCTCCTATATATATTAGTGGATTGGGTGGTTTTTGGACAGAATTTCCGGCCACGTGCTACCCGTTCCACCGGTGCATAGTTTCTCCTCTAGATTGTAGTTCCGCAGTGCTTAGGCGAAGCCCTGCCGGAATTGCTCCACCACCATCACCGGAGCGCTGTCATGCTGCCGGTGAACTCTCTCTCCTCTCCACCTCCTCTTGCTGGATCAAGATGGTGGAGATCGTCATCAAGCTGCACGTGTGCTGAACGCGGAGGTGTCATCCGTTCGGCGCTAGATCGGAAGAACCGTGATCGAGATCGCGAGACGGTTCGTGATGAGATCGCGGGACGGATCGTGATGAGTTCGCGGGACAGATCGTGATCAAGATCGTGAGACGGATCGTGATGAGATTGCGGGGCGGATCGTGATGGGATCGCGGGACGGATCGTGATGAGATCGCGGGACGCTCGGCGATTTGGATCGCGAAGATGTTCGACTACACCAACCGCATTTCTTAACGCTTCCCGCTTAGCGATCTACAAGGGTACGTAGATCCACTCTCCCTCTCGTAGATGCTCATCACCATGGATAGGTTTGCGTGTGCGTAGGAATTTTTTTGTTTCCCATGCGACGTTCCCCAACAGTGGTATCATGAGCTAGGTTGATGGTTCGATGAGATCTCGAGTAGAACACAAAAGGTTTGTGGGTGTTGATGCTTAGATTGCTTCTCCCTTGGTCGGATTTTGGTTCAGCGGGATTGTGAGATGAAGTGGCCCAGACCAACATTACTCGTACGCTTACGAGAGACCGGTTCCCTCGATGCAACTTGTTGCCTAGATGGCTTGCGGGTGACAATTTCTCTCACTTTAGTTGGATCGGATTCGACAAAGGCGGTCCTTGAGAAGGTTGAAAAGCAACTAATGTATCACCGTTGTGGTTTTTGCGTAGGTGAGAATTGTTCTTGCTAGATACTCGTAGCAGCCACGTAAAACATGCAACAACAATTAGAGGACGTCTAACTTGTTTTTGCAGGGTTTGTTGTGATATGATATGGCCAATTACATGATGTGATATATGTGATGTATGAGATGATCATGTGATGTATAGATTATCATGACTTGCATGTCGATGAGTACGGCAACCGGCAGGAGCCATAGGGTTGTCTTTAATTATTGTATGACCTGCGTGTCAATCATTAAGCGCTATGTAATGCTTTACTTTATCGCTAAACGGTAGCAATAGTAGTAGAAGCATGCAGGGCGTGACAACCCCGATGGCGACACGTTGATGGAGATCAAGATTATGAAGATCATGGTGTCATGCCGGTGACGATGGAGATCATGTCGGTGCTTTCTAGATGGAGATCAAAAGCACAAGTTCATGGCCATATCATGTCACTTATGATTTGCATGTGATGTTAATCCTTTTATGCACCTTGTTTTGCTTAGGATGACGGTAGCATTATAAGGTGATCCCTCACTTAATTTCAAGATAAATTGTGTTCTCCCCGAGTGTGCACCGTTGCGAAAGTTCATCGTGTTGAGACACCACGTGATGATCGGGTGTGATAGACTCTACGTTCACATACAACGGGTGCAAGACATATTTGCACACGCGGAAACACTCGGGTTAAACTTGACGAGCCTAGCATGTACAGACATGGCCTCGGAACACAAGAGACCGAAAGGTCGAACATGAGTCATATAGTAGATATGATCAACATGATGATGTTCACCATTGAAGCCACCTCAACTCACGTGATGATCGGACTTGAGTTGGTGGATATTGGATCATGTGTCACTCAGATGATCTGAGGGATGTTAATTTGAGTGGGAGTTCTTAAGTAATATGATTAATTGAACTCATTATCATGAACATAGTCAATAGTGTCTTTGCAAATTATGTCGTAGATTACTAGCTCACGCTGTAGCTCCCTTGTAATTTTATGTTCCTAGAGAAATAGAGTTGAAAGATGATGGTTGCAATATTGCAGACTGGGTCCGTGATCTGAGGATTGTCCTCGTTGCTGCACAGGAAGGCTTATGTCCTTGATGCACCGCTCGGTGCGCCACCCCCTCTAGCGTCGTCTATAGATGTTGTGAACATCTGACAGGCACGTTCCGATAACTACTTGATAGTTTAGTGCGTCATGCATTACGGCTTAGAATTGAGGCTCCAAAACATTTTGAACGTCACGGAACATATGAGATGTTCTAAGAGCTGAGATTGCGATCTCAGGCTCATGCCCGTGTTGCGAGATATGAGATCTCCAAGAAGATTCTTTGCCTGTAAGATGAAGGAGAATAGCTCAATCGTTGAGCGTGTACTCAGATTGTCTGGGTACTACAATCGCTTGAATCAAGTGGGAGTTGATCTTCCAGATAAGATAGTGATTGACATAGTTCTCCAAGTCACTGTTACTAAGCTACTAGAACTTAGTGATGAACTATAAATTGCCAGGGATAGAAATAATGATTCCTGAGCTGTTCGTGATTTGACACCGCGAAGGTAGAAATCAAGAAGGAGCGTCAAGTGTTGATGGTTAACCAAACCACTAGTTTCGAGAAGGGCAAGAGCAAGGAGGGAACCTTCATGGATAGCAAGTCAGTTGCTGCTCCAGTGAAGCAACCCAAAGTTGAACTCAAACCCGAGACTAAGTGCTTCTGTTATGAGGTGAACGGTCGCTGAAGCGGAACAACCCTAGATACTTGGTAGATAAGAAGGCTGGCAACATCGACAGAAGTATATTTGATATACGAGTTATTGATGTGTACCTTGCTAGTACTCCTAGTAGCACCTGGGTATTGGATACCGGTTCGGTTGCTAAATGTTAGTAACTCGAAATAAAAGCTATAGAATAAACGGAGAACTAGCTAAGGGTGAGGTGACGATATGTGTTGGAAGAGTTTCCAAGGTTGATGTGATCAACATCGCACGCTCTCTCTACCTTCAGGATTAGTGACGAACCTGAATAAATGTTATTTGGTGTTTTGCGTTGAGCATGGACATGATTAGGTCATGTTTGTTGCAATACAGTTATTCATTTGAATTAGAGAATAATGGTTATTCTGTTTGCATGAATAATACCTTCAATGGTCATGCACCCAGTGAGAATGGTTTGTTGAAATCTTGATTGTAGTAATACACATGTTCATAACATTGATGTCAAAAGATACAAAGTTAATAATGATAGTACCACATATTTGTGGCACTGCCGCAGAATGTCATATTGGTATAAAGTGCATGAAGAAACTCCATGCTGATGGATCTTTAGACTCATTTGATTTTGAATCGGTTGAGACATGCGAACCATGGCTCTTGGGCAAGATGACTAAAGGACCCCGTTGGATGGAGCGGGCAAGTGATTCATTGGAAATGATACATGTTGATGTATGCAATCCAGTGAGTCTTGTAGCGTGCAGTGGATATCGTTATTTTCTTACCTTCACTGACGATCTGAGTAAATATAGTGTATATTTACTTAATGAAACACAAGTCTGAATCGTTTGAAAGGTTCGAGCAATTCAGAGTGAAGTGTAAGATCATCGTGACAAGAAGATAAAAATAACTGCGATATGATCGTGGAGGTGAATATCTGAGTTACGAGTTTGGCATACAACTTGAGACAATGTGAAATTTGTTTCACAACTAACGCCACCTGGAACACCATAGTGTGATGGTGTGTCCGAGCATCATAGTCATGCTCTATTGATATAGTGCATACTGTGATGTCTCTTATCGTTTTACTACTATAATTTTGGGGTTATTCATTACAGACAACTACATTCACTTTAAATAGGGCATCATCTAAATCCATTGAGATGACACCGTGTGAATTATGGTTTGATAGAAACCTAAGCTGTCATTTCTTAATATTTGGGGCTGTGACACTTGTGTGGAAAATGTTTTCACCTAATGAGGTCGAACCCAAGGCGGACAAATGCATCTTCATAGAATACCCTAAGATCAGTTGGGTGAACCTTCAATCTCAGATCCTAGTGCAAAGTGTTTGTTGTTTAAACAGATCCTTTCTCGAGGAAATGTTTCTCGCGAAAGAATTGAGTGGGAGGAAGATAGAACTTGATGAGGTTGTTAAACCTTTGTTCAACCAGAGAGTAGCGCAGCGCAGAAAGATGTTTCTGTGAAGCCTACATTAGTTGAAGAGGAAGTTAATGATGATGATCATGAAGCTTCAGGATCAAGTTACTATCGAACTTCATAGGTCGACAAGGATGTGTACTGCTCCTAAGTGGTACGACAACTCTGTCTTGGAGATCATGTTGTTGGACAACGATGAACCTACGAGCTATGGAGAAGCGATGATGGGCCCGGATTCCGACAAATGGTTGGAGGCCATGAATCCGAGATAGGATCCATGTATGAAAACCAAGTGTAGACTTTGGTAGACTTGCTCGTTGGACGGCAGGTCGTTGAGTATAAATGGATCTTTAAAATGAAGACTGACACTGATGGTGAATGTCACTATTTGTAAAGCTCTACTTGTTGCAAAGATGTTTGTGACAAGTTCAAGGAGTTGACTACGATGAGACTTTCTCACTCGTAGTGGTGCTAAAGTCTATTGGAATTATGTTAGCAGTTGCTGTGTTTTCAATTATGAAATCTGGCAGATGGATGTCAAAACATCGTTTCCTTAACTGTTTACTTGAGGAAAGGTTGTATGTGATACAACCGGATGGTTTTGTTAGTCCTAAGGATGCTAAAAGGTGTGCAAGCTTTAGTGATCCTTGTATGGACTGAAACAAGCATCTCGGAGTTGGAATATACGCTTTGATGAGGTGATCAAAGTTTTAATGTTTATACAAGGTTTACGAGAAACTTGTATTTACAATAAAGTGAGTGGGAGCACTATAGAATTTCTGATAAGTATATATGGATGACATATTGTTGATCGGAAATAATGTAGGATTTCTGGGAAGCATAAATGGTTGTTTGAAAAGTGATTTTTCAAAGGAAGACCTGGATAAAACTACCTAATTGTTGAGCATCAATATCTATAGAGATAGATCAAGATACTTGATGAGAGTTTCAATGAGCACGTACCTTGACAAGATTTTGAAAGAGTTCAAAATGGATCAGTCAGAGAAAGAGTTCTCGCCTGATTTGTAAGGTATAAAATTGAGCATGACTCAAGGCCCAGTGACTGCAGAAGATAGAAAAAAGATGAGTGTCATCACCTATGCTTCAGCCATAGGCTCTATCATGTATGCAATGCTGTGCACAAGACCCGATGTCAGCCTTGCCATAAGTATGGCTGGAAGGTTTCAAAGTGATCCTGGAATGGAGCACTAGACAATGGTCAAGATTGTCCTTAGTAACTAAAAGACTAAGGAGATGTTTCTCGATTATGGAGGTGATAAAGAGTTCGTTGTAAAGAGTTACGTCGATGCAAGCTTTAACACCAATCCGGATGACTCGTAGTAGCAATCTGGATACGTATAGTGGAGCAGCCATTTGGAATAGTACCAAGTGGAGTGTGGTAGCGGTGTTTTCGGTTTGACATAGAAATTTGCAAAGTACACACGGATCTGAATATCGCAGACCCGTTGACTATAAGACCTCTCTCACATGCAAAGCATTATCGAGCCCCAGAACTCATTGGGTGTTAGATTCATAACAATGCGAATCACATGGTGATGTGAACTAGATTATTGACTCTAGTGCAAGTGGGAGACTATTGGAAATATGCCCTAGAGGCAATAATAAATTAGTTATTATCATATTTCCTTGTTCATGATAATCGTTTATTATCCATGCTATAATTGTATTGATCGGAGACTTAAATGCATGTGTGGATACATAGACAAAACCATGTCCATAGTATGCCTCTAGTAGACTAGCTCGTTGATCAAAAGATGGTTAAGGTTTCCTAGCCATGGACATGAGATGTCATTTGATAACGGGATCACATCATTAGGAGAATGATGTGGTGGACAAGACCCGAACTACAAACATAGCATATGATCATGTCAGTTTATTGCTACTGTTTTCTGCATGTCAAGTATATGTTCCTATGACCATGAGATCATGCAACTCACGGATATCGGAGGAGTGCCTTGTGTGTATCAAACGTCGCAACGTAACTGGGTGACTATAAAGGTGCTCTACAGGTATCTCCGAGGGTGTCTGTTGAGTTGGCATGGATCGAGACTGGGATTTGTTACTCCGTGTGACGGAGAGGTATCTCAGGGCCCACTCGGTAATACAACATCACAATGAGCCTTGCAAGCAATGTGACTAATTGTTAGTTGCGGGATCTTGTATTACGAAACGAGTAAAGAGACTTTCCAGTAACGAGGTTGAACTAGGTACGGAGATACCGACGATCGAATCTCGGGCAAGTAACATACCGAAGAACAAAGGGAACATCGTACGGGATTAACTGAATCCTTGACATAGAGGTTCGACCGATAAAGATCTTCGTAGAATATGTAGGAACCAATGTGGACGTCCAGGTCCCGCCATTTGTTATTGACCGTAGAGGTGTCTCGGTCATGTCTACATAGTTCTCGAACCCGCAGGGTCTGCACACTTAAGGTTCGGTGACGTTTCGGTAATGTAGAGTTATATATGGTGGTGACCGAAGTTTTTTCGGACTCCCGGATGAGATCCGGGACGTCACGAGGAGCTCCGGAATGGTCCGGAGGTAAAGATTCATATATAGGAAGTCCCAGTTTGGTTTCCGGAAAAGTTTCGGGCTCATCGGTAGTGTACCGGGAGTGCCGGTAGTGTACCGGGAGGCCTCCGGGAGGGGTATTTCGACCCCAAGAGGTCCATGGGCTGTGGGAGAATAATAACCAGCCCTTTGTGGTCTGGTAAAACAGGCACAAAGGCCCATGGTGCAGGAGAGAAAGTCCTAAAGCAAAAGGTGGAAAATCAGCCAATAGGAGGCAATCCTACTCCAACTAGGATTGGAGGTGAAGTAGGATTGCTTCCCACCTCCTATTTCGGCCGACCCAAAGGCCTTGGATGCCTCTCCTCTCCTCTCCTCCTATATATACTAGTGGATTGGGTGGTTTTTGGACAGAATTTCCGGCCACGTGCTACCCATTCCACCGGTGCATAGTTTCTCCTCTAGATCGTAGTTCCGCAGTGCTTAGGCGAAGCCCTGCCGGAATTGCTCCACCACCATCACCGGAGCGCTGTCACACTGTCGGTGAACTCTCTCTACTCTCCACCTCCTCTTGCTGGATCAAGACGGTGGAGATCATCATCAAGCTGCACGTGTGCTGAACGCGGAGGTGCCGTCCGTTCGGCGCTAGATCGGAAGAACCGTGATCGAGATCGCGAGACGGTTCGTGATGAGATCGCGGGACGGATCGTGATGAGTTCGCGGGACAGATCGTGATCAAGATCGTGAGACAGATCGTGATGAGATTGCGGGACGGATCGTGATGGGATCGCGGGACGGATCGTGATGAGATCGTGGGACGCTCGGCGATTTGGATCGCGAAGATGTTTGACTACACCAACCGCGTTTCTTAACGCTTCCCGCTTAGCGATCTACAAGGGTACATAGATCCACTCTCCCTCTCGTAGATGCTCATCACCATGGATAGGTTTGCGTGTGCGTAGGAAATTTTTTGTTTCCCATGCGACGTTCCCCAACACTGGCATCTCCTTGGGGGACCATGCAAAGATGTCCTGGTTCTCACGAAGGAAGTCGATGAGCTCGCCTTCCTATTTGCTATCGAGGCGGGAGCCGATGGTGACGCACTGAGCGGGGTTGGCCGGGTCGAGCGGGATTTGCTTGGTGTCCTTGGATGGCTGGCAAGAGCCTTCGCCGACGGACTGCGAGGGGGAGCCAGCACGGCCAGCTGGCTGGCGGCTAGGGCCACGAGCCGGTTGAGCTGTCGCTTCTCCTCGGCTATTTGGAGGGCCTCGGCCAGCCGTCAGCCGTCTCGAGCGCACTCGATCGACATCTAGTAGTCACCCGCGATGGTGATGATTCCATTGGGGCCCGACATCTTGAGCTTGAGGTAGGCGTAATGGGGGACCGCCATGAAGTTGACAAGGGCTGTCCGGACCAACAGTGCATGGTAGGGACTTGCAAGGTGCATGACCTCGAACAACATCGACTTGCGGCGGAAGTGGTCGGGTCCGTCGAAGAGGACGTCGAGCGTGATCTTGCAGATAGGGAGAAGGACTTCCCAGGCACGATGCCATGGAAGACCGTCCGGCTCGCCTGTAGGTCTTCTGTCTTCAGCCTCAGCTTGCACATCGTGTCGAGGTAAAGGATGTTGATGCTGCTGCCACCATCCACCAGCACCCATGAAAAGCGGCAAGTGCGCTTCTCGGTGACGATGGTGGGGTCGAGGACCAGGGCGTAGTTGTCGGGACTCGGCATTACAGCGGGATGATCTGCCCGGCTCCAGGTGCCCGGCTTCTCCGACCAGTGCATGAACTGGGGAGTCGCCGGCATGGTGGCGTTCACCTCACTATGGAGCCAACGTTGAGCTTGTTTGCTCCTCTCTTCACTGGTAAAGACAACGTAGCAACCGTCCTGGTTGGGGAACTGGTCGTGAAGACGACCGTCATTTTGGGTCGGAGCCGGAGCTGGCGCCGGGACGGCAGCTAGTGCCAGGGCCAGCGCGTGGGCAGGCGGCGCGGGAGGAGCCGGAAGGCCATCCCCCGGGCCATTCGCTCTGAGAAGCTGCACTGCCGGAGCGTGTGCGTAGAGGGTTTGGCCCCTGAGTGGTTCTTGCAGGGGAGGTCGAGCATCTGCTCGAAGGTGTGCTTCGGCTGCCATGCAGCCTTGCTAGTGCGCTGGCGCTGGCTGGAAGACTGGGCAGCCGGCTCTTGCTCCTCGATGGTGGCGACCTGCCGGCTCCCGTAGCGGGGATCCGGCTAGTCGCTCTTGCGTTCGTTGTTCTGCGGCTATCGGTTGTCGGCAGCTGGCCGGGACGTTGTCGGTGTCGTCGTCGCCTTGGCGGGCGGGGTCGTCTTAACCCGGATGGCTGAGTCAGCCGTGGCGTACTTGTCTGCCTTGGTCATGAGCTCGGCGAGTGTGGCCGGCTCGGAGCACATAAGCTTGTGCTTGAGGAGGGTGCCGTCCCGACAGCCTTCGATGAAGTACTGTATAGCTTGTACCTCGTGCACCCCCTCACAGGAGTTGTGGAGCTTGGTCCATCGAGTGAGTAGTCGCGGAGGGACTCGTCCGGCCCTTGAATGCACATGGCGAGTTCATGGGGGCGGCCAGGCCGCTTGTAGGTGCCGATGAAGTTGCGGACAAAGGCTTCTTCAAAGTCCATCCAGGTGTTGATGCTGCCGACTGCCACGCTGTTGAGCCAGGTGCGGGCCAAGCCGACCAACATGAGGGGAGCGTAGCAAACTGCTACGCGCTTGTGCCCCCTGGCGATGCCGACCGCGATAGTGTAGTCAATCAGCCAGTCCTCGGGTTTGGTGGCCCTGTTGTACTTCGGGGTGTCTCAGGGGAGCATGAAGCCGGTTGGGAACGGCTCGTTACGGATCTGAGGGCCGAAACAGGCCAGGCCAATCGAGCCCTCCTCTTCGAGGAGGGAAGACTACACAAGCTGGTCGATGCGGTTGCGGGCGTCATTCTTGCTGCGGGGGACACGTGGCCCGATCCGGGCCGAGAGCTCGGGGCAGAACCGATCGTTCCGGCTCGCGCTGTGGGGGCAGAGTGTGCCCGCGGTTGCACCGGCTGCCGGCCACCGATGCCTCGTGGCGGCTGCTACGAGGCGGGTTGTTGGTGCGCCGGCTATTGACAGTCAGCTGCTCACTCCCCGACAGCTGAGAGGTCCGGGGGTTGCTTGCCTCGACCCGGCAGCCAGAGATGCGAGGGGAGCAGGAGTGCTGAGCCGACTGACGGTCAGCAGTCCCCGCGCCCTCACGCTCGGGCCGGGGGCCTCCTCAGGCGGTGCCGCCAGCCGCGAGCAGATGCTGCTACGCGTCAGCGGCGTCAATGGGTTCCTTGATGTGACGCTCGCGGGCGGCACGTTCTTCACCCTCCAAGGTAGCCAAATCCTCATAGGCTACCTTGAGGGCCCGCAGGTTGGCTACGGGGGTGTCATAGATGGGCATCTTGCCGCCCAGGATTTCGGCGACAACACAACCGCGGTCGTGCATCGCCCCACGCCGGCTGGACTCAGTGCCAGCCAGTGTGAGATCATAGGTGCAAGCATATTACCGCTGGGCGGCCTCCATGCGGCGCCGCGTGGCCGCGAGGGCGGTGGCGTCCTCGAACAGGACGCGGCGAGCCGCCTCGAGCTCGTCCACGGTGGGTCAGGGTTTGCCGTCGGGGCAATGGGGGTGCTCCAGCCTTGGAGGGCCACACCAAGCGGGACAGAGGTGCCGACGCGGGCCGCGGCGGTGTCAGCCTTGGCCCGCGCTCGTCCGGAGGAGGCGGAGGAGATGATGGCCATTGCCCCCACGCGATTGTGGGAGCCGCTGGACTAGGTCGCAGCAAGTGCGCCCACAGCCGTGGGCGGACCGACGCAGACGAGCACCTGGCTGGGGTACTCGTAGGCGACCAGAGCTTCGGCGAGGCTGAGCCTACTGAAAGGCTCGGTGAGCGCGTCGATGTTGAGCGCGAGGTCGACGGAGCTACCCGCAGGGCATGCCGGAGCAAGCCCCACGAGCCCGCGGTTTCGCCTGGACGTGTGGCGAATGCGGGGAATGGCGTGGGGTCCCGCCCGGAGCATGAATCCGGCAAGCGCCACGTACGACCCCACGGTGGGCGCCAACTGTCGTCATTTTCACACGACAGATGCCATGATAGGCTTATCGTAGGTGGTTTGGGCCGGAGGACGCCGATGGGCTCCGGGTGCAGGATTAGGTACAAGCGGTGGTGACACACGATGTACCCAGGTTCAGGGGCCTCTGTGGGAGGTAATCCCCCTAGTCCTGCTTGGTCTAGTTTGATGGATGGGTGTGCTTATCGGGTTGCTCCTGGAGCTGAGTCTAGAGGAGGAAGAGGGAGCAGCCGGCTCACCTTCCTCCGCTACGAAGTGTGAGAATGTGGGAAGTGTCCCGTGGGAGTGTGCGTGAGAGTTGTCTGTCCCCGTTGCATGGGGAGCTGAGGGGGGTTTCTAGGCCATCCCCCCGGCTTACAATATTCCTAAGGTACAAAGGTGGGGGGACCCGGCTGACAGCCTCTCCAGCTGGCCAGGGGGTCCCGCCCTTCGAGCCGTCTCGTTGCCCATAGGGTCCACCGGTTGTGCGGTCCCGTCGCCTACTGGGCTCACCAGCCGGCTCCGCGATTGGCCCTCGCCCACCTGCTGCGGCACTGGCCGCTCGGGAGGCGTCGTCTAGTGCTAGCCGGCCGAAGTCTCCGGTACGGCCGGCTGCACTGTAGCCATGCCAGGGCAGGTAATCAAGTGGACGGGGGCGTGCCGACACTATTTCCTCGCCTGGTCGCGCTCGCCAAGGTCAGCGGCCTGGACGGCCGGACTATAGCCATGCGCACCCGTGCGTCAGCGGCCATTGTGGCTACAATGTCGCCCGTCGTGGCGGTCACATCATGTCGCCGTACCTGCAGAGGGACAGAACATTGCATGTTGCCCGTGGTCAACAGAGGAGGTGGCCTGGAGGTAGCCGGCCGCGTCCAGCCGGCCATGGGGTTGAGCCGGCTCCTCAACCAGCCATCCGTGGGCCAGCCGGCGCGCTCCAGCCGGTCGTGGACAGCCGATCGCATACTTTTTCTTTGAAGCGGGGAGAGGAACCCCGTTGCTTTGGCCTACCCAGGAGTAATAACTCCATCATGGTGTGCCAAACCCCTAGGGTTTCCCCCTTGGGGCGGCGACCAAGGGTGGAGGCGTGCTAGGGTGGCTTGCCACCCAAGTTAGGTGGCGCCAACCCTAGGGTTGGCCCTCCCACCAAACCCCTTGCCACATGGGCCTTTGTGGGAGGGGCGGCCAGTCGACCAGTGGCTAGTGTGCCGTCTCTCACAGCCCATGTAGGCCTTTGGGGCTGGTGGCCCCTTCTGGTGGACCCTCAGGACCCTCCCGACACCCCCGATACGTTACCGGTAACGCCCGAACTTTTCTTGGTAACGAATACAGAACTTCCTATATATGAATCTTCACCTCCGGACCATTTCAGAGCTCCTAGCTACATCCGGGATCTCATCCGGGACTCCGAACAACCTTCGGTCACCAACACACATAACCCATATATACTGAAACGTCACTGAACCTTAAGTGTGCAGACCCTGGGGGTTCGAGAACCATGTCGACATGACCGAGACACCTCTACGGTCAATAACCAATAACGGGACCTGGATGCCCATTTTGGTTCCTATATGTTTTACGAAGATCTTTATCGGTCGAACCTCTATGTCAAGAATTCAGACAATCCCGTATGTTGTTCCCTTTGTTCTTCGATATGTTACTTGCCCGAGATTCGATCATCGGTATCTTTATACCTAGTTCAATTTCGTTACTGGAAAGTCTCTTTACTCGTTCCGTAATACAAGATCCTACGACTAACACTTAGTCACATTGCTTGCAAGGCTTGTTGTGATGTTGTATTACCGAGTGGGCCCTGAGATACCTCTCCATCACACGGAGTAACAAATCCCAGTATTGATCCATGCCAACTCAACAGACACCTTCGGAGATACCTGTAGAGCACCTTTATAGTCTCCCAGTTACATTGCGACGTTTGATACACATAAGGAACTCCTCCGGTGTTATTGAGTTGCATGATCTCATGGTCATAGGAACATATACTTGACATGCAGAAAACAGTAGCAATAAACTAACACGATCATTTGCTACGTCCATAGTTTTGGTCTTGTCCATCACACCATTCTCCTAATGATGTGATCCCAATATCAAACGACATCTCTTGTCCATGGCCAGGAAACCTTAACCATCTTTGATCAACGAGCTAGCTGCTAGAGGCACACTAGGGACACAATGTTTGTCTATATGCCCACACATGTATTGAGTTTCCAATCAACACAATCATAACATGGACAATAAACGATTATCATGAACAAGGAAATATAATAATAAACACTTTATTTATTGCCTCTAGGGCATATTTCCAAATTTCTTCCACTTGCACTAGAGTCAATACTCTAGTTCACATCACTATGTGATTTACATTGTAATGAATCGAACACCCATGCAATTCTGGTGTTGATCATGTTTAGCCCTTGGAAGAGGTTTAGTCAACGGGTCTGCAACATTTAGATCCGTGTGCACTTTGCAAATATTTATGTCCTTCTCCTCGATGTAATCGCGGATGGAATTGAAGCGTCGCTTTATGTGTCTGGTCCTCTTGTGAAACCTTGGTTCCTTGGTCAGAGCAATGGCACTAGTGTAGTCACAGAACAAAGCCATTAGATTTAGTGCACTAGGCACTACTCCAAGATCTGTCATGAACTGCTTCATCCATACACCTTCCTTCGCTGCCTCCGAGGCTGCGATGTACTTTGCTTCACATGTAGAATCGGCTACCACACTTTGCTTGGAACTACACCAGCTTACCGCTCCCCCATTGAGAATAAATACGTATACGGTTTGCGACTTGGAGTCATACGGATCAGTGTTAAAGCTTGCATCGACGTAACCCTTTACAACGAGCTCTTGATCACCTCTATAAACGAGAAACATTTCCTTAGTCCTTTTCAGGTACTTAAGGATATTCTTGACCGCTGTACAATGCTCCATTCCAGGATCACTTTGAAACCTTCCGGCCATGGCAAGGCTGACATCGGGTCTTGTGCACATCATCGCATACATGATAGAGCCTATGGCTGAAGCATAGGGGACGACACTTATCTTTTCTCTATCTTCTGCAGTCATTGGGCATTGAGTCTTACTCAACTTCACTCCTTGTAACACAGGTAAGAACCCTTTGTTAGATTGATCCATTTTGAACTTCTTCAAAACTTTATCAAGGTATGTGCTTTGTGAAACTGCTATCAAGCGTCTCGATCTATCTCTATAGATCTTAATGCCTAATATGAAATCAACTTCTCCTAGGTCCTTCATTGAAAAACTCTTGTTCAAATATTGCTTCACGCTTTCCAGCATTTCTATATTGTTTCCAATCAACAATATGTCATCCACATATAATATTAGAAATGCTATAGAGCTCCCACTCACTTTCTTGTAAATACAAGCTTCTCTATAAACTTGTATAAACCCAAACACTTTCATCACCTCATCAAAGCGCTTATTCCAACTCCGAGATGCTTGCACTAGTCCATAAATGGATCGCTGGAGTTTGCAAACTTTGTCTGCATTCTCTGGACCGACAAAACCTTCCGATTGCATCATATACAACTCTTCCTCAAGGAAACCTTTAAGGAATGCTGTTTTGACATCCATCTGCCAAATTTCATAGTCGAAATATGCAGCTATTGCTAACATCATTCTGACGGACTTAAGCATCGCTACGGGTGAGAAGGTCTCATCATACTCAACTCCTTGAACTCATGAAAAACCCTTTGCCACAAGTCGAGCTTTATAGACGGTGACATTACCGTCCGCGTTTGTCTTCTTCTTAAAGGTCCATTTATTCTGAATGGCCTTTTGCCCTTCAGGTAATACTTCCAAAGTCCATACTTTGTTTTCATACATGGATCCCATCTCGGATTTCATGGCCTCTAACCATTTCTCAGAATTCGGGCCCATCATCGCTCCTTCATAGCTCGTAGGTTCATTGTTGTCTAACAACATGACCTCCAAGACAGGGTTGTCGTACCAATCAGGAGCAGTACACGCTCTTGTCGACCTACGAGGTTCTATAGCAACTTGATCCGAAGTTTCATGGTCATCATCATTAACTTCCTCTTCAACCATCGTTGGCTCCATAGAAACATCTTTCCACGCTGCGCTACTCTCTAGTTGAAGTGAAGGTTCAATAACCTCATCAAGTTCTACTTTCCTCCCACTCAACTCTTTCGAGAGAAACTCTTTCTCAAGAAATGTTCCGTTCTTAGCGACAAACACTTTGCCTTCGGATCTGAGATAGAAGGTATAACCAACTGTCTCTTTTGGTTATCCTATGAAGATGCATTTCTCTGCTTTGGGTTCCAGCTTTTGAGGCTGAAGCTTTTTGACATAAGCATCACATCCCCAAACTTTAAGAAATGACAACTTTGGCTTCTTGCCAAACCACAGTCGTATGGTGTCGTCTCAACGGAATTTGATGGTGCCCTATTTAAAGTGAATGCAGCTATCTCTAATGCATAACCCCAAAACGATAGTGGCAAATCGGCAAGAGACATCATAGAACACATCATATCTAATAAGGTTCGATTACGATGTTCGGACACACCATTACACTGTGGTGTTCCAGGCGGTGTCAATTGTGAAACAATTCCACACTGTCTTAAGTGACTGCCAAACTCATAACTCAGATATTCCCCTCCTCCATCAGATCATAGGAATTTAATCTTCTTGTTATGACGATTCTCAACTTTACTCTAAAATTGTTTCAGACTTGTGTTTCATTAAGTAAATATATCCATATCTACTTAAGTCATAAGTGAAGGTGAGAAAATAACGATATCCACCGCGCGCCTCAATGTTCATCGGACTGCACACATTAGTATGTATGATTTCCAACAAATCACTCGCCCGTTCCATTGTTCCAGAGAATGGCGTTTTAGTCATCTTGCCTATGAGGCATGGTTCACATGTGTCAAGTGATTCAAAATCAAGTGACTCCAAAAGTCCATCAGCATGGAGCTTCCTCATGCGGTGTACACCAATATGACCCAAATGGTAGTGCCACAAGAAAGTGGTACTATCATTATCAACTCTACATCTTTTGGCATCAATGCTATGAACATGTGTATCATCACTATCGAGATTCAATAAGAATAAACCCCTCACATTGGGTGCATGACCATAAAAGTATTACTCATATAAATAGAACAACCATTATTCTATGATTTAAATGAGTAACGACTCGCAATAAACAAGATCCAGATATAATGTTCATGCTTAACGCAGGCACTAAATAACAGTTATTGAGGTTCATCACTAATCCCGATGGTAGTCGAAGAGCGAGCATGCCGACAGCGATCACATCAACCTTGGAACCATTTCCCACACGCATCGTCACTTCATCCTTAGCCAGCCTCCTTCTATTCTGTAGGTCCTGCTTTGAGTTGCAAATGTGAGCAACCGAACCGGTGTCAAATACCCAGGCACTACAACGAGAGCCAGTAAGGTACACATCAATAACATGTATATCATATATACCTTGTTTGGTGTTGGCCGCCTTCTTGTCGGCCAGATACTTGGGGCAGTTCCACTTTTAGTGACCAGTTCCCTTGCAATGAAAGCACTCAGTTTCTGGCTTGGGTCCAGCCTTGGGTTTCTTCACGGGAGGAGCAACTGCTTTGCCACCCTTCTTGGAGTTACCCTTCTTGCCCTTTCCAGGCTTCTTGAAACTAGTGGTTTTATTGACCATCAACACTTGATGTTCTTTCTAGATTTCAGACTCAGCGAGTCTCAGCATCGCAAGCAGCTCAGCGAGTGACTTGTTCATCCCGTACATGTTATAGTTCAACATGAAGCTCTTGTGTCTAGTTGGCAATGATTGAAGAACTCTATCAGTGGTTGCCACCAGTGGAAGGGGCATCCCTAACTCCGCCAGACGGGTCGAATACACAGACATTCCGAGTATATGTTCACTGATAGACCCGTTCTCCTCCATCTTGCGAGCATAGAACTTATCGGAAGTCTCATACCTCTCAATCTGGGAATTCTTCTTAAAAATAAACTCCAACTCTTGGAACATCTCGTATGCTCCATGAAGTTCAAAACGTCTTTGAAGTCCCCGTTCTAAGCCATACAACATTGCACGTTGAATTATTGAGTAATCTCCAGAACGTGCCTCCCAAGCGTGCTTAACATCTTCGGATGACACGGGAGCAGGTGGGTCACCAAGCGGTGCATCAAGGACATAAGCCTTCTGGGAAGCCGTGAGGATAATCCTCATATTATGGGCCAAGTCAACAAAGTTACTTCCATCTTCTTTCAACTTAGCTTTCTCTAGGAACACATTAAAATTCAGGGGTGCTGCTGCGCGAGCCATTGATCTACAACATAAATAAGCAAAGGTTAATAAGACTATTGTTCAAGATAATGAGTTTAGTTAATCAAATCACTAAAACTCCCACTCAAATTGACATCCCTTAGGTCATCTGAGTGATACATGATCCATATTCACCAACTCAAGTCCGATCATCATGTGAGTTAAGGTGGTTTCAATGGTGAACATCATCATGTTGATCATATCTACTATATGACTCATGCTTGACCTTTCGGTCTCTTGTGTTTCGAGGCCATGTTTGTACATGCTAGGCTCGTCAAGTTTAACCCGAGTGTTCCACATGTGCAACACTGGCTTGCACCCGTTGTATGCGAACGTAGAGTCTATCACACCTGATCATCATGCAGTGTCTCGACATGACGAGCTTTCGCAATGGTGCACACTCGGGGAGAACACAATTCATCTTGAAATTTAAGTGAGGGATCACCTTATAATTAATGTTATCGTCGTCCTAAGCAAAACAAGGTGCATAAAAAGATTAACATCACATGCAAATCATAAGTGACATGATATGGCCATGAACTTGTGCTTTTGATCTCCATCTCCAAAGCACCGACATGATCTCAATCATCACCGGCATAACACCATGATCTCCATCATCATGATTTCCATCTTTGTGTCGTCATCGGGGTTGTCGCACCCACCATGCTCATACTACTATTGCTACCGCTTAGCGATAAAGTAAAGCATTACATAGCGCTTAAAGATTGACACGGAGGTCATACAATAATCAAAGACAACCCTATGGATCCTGCCCGTTGCCGTACTCATCGACATGCAAGTCGTGATATTCTATACAAGAACATGATCGTCTCATACATCACATATATCACATCATGTAATTGGCCATATCACATCACAACATACCCTGCAAAAACAAGTTATACGTCCTCTAATTGTTATTGCATGTTTTACGTGGCTGCTATGGGTATCTAGCAAGAATGATTCTTACCTATGAAAAACCACAACGGTGATATGAAGATTGCTTTTCAACCTTCTACAAGGACCGCCTTAATCAAATCTGATCCAACTAAAGTGGAAGAGACAGACACCCGCCAGCCATCTTTATGCGACAAAAGTCACATGTCAGTCGATGGAACACGGTCTCTCGTAAGCATATGAGTAAAGTCGGTCCGAGCTGCTTCATCCCACAATACTGCTGAACCAAGAAAAGACTAAGGAAGCAAGCAATCTGAATATCAACGCCCACAAACTCTTTGTGTTCTACTCAAGATCTCATTTACGCACAAACCTAGGTCATGATGCCACTGTTGGGGAACGTTGCATGGGAAACAAAAAATTTCCTACGCTTCACCAAGATCAATCTAGGAGATGAGCATCTATGAGAGGAGAGATTGGATCTACGTACTCTTGTAGATTGCTAAGCAGAAGCGTTAAAGAACGCGGTTGATGTAGTGGTACATCTCCGCGATCCAAATCGCAAGCCGACCCACGAACTCCTGATTAAGTGCCAAACGGACGACACCTCCATGTTCAGCACACGTGCAGCTCGATGAAGATCTCCGCCTTCTTGATCCAGCAAGAGGGAATAGAGAGGTAGATGGGTTCACCGGCAGCATGACGGCGTGGCGGCGACGGTGGTGGAGCTGATCCGGCAGAGACATCATAGAACACACACACACACACACACACACACACACACACACACACACATATATATATATATATAGGGGGAGGGTGGTGCGCCAAACCCCTAGGGTTTCCCCCTTGGGGCGGCGGCCAAGGGTGGAGGCGCCCTAGGGTGGCTTGCCACCCAAGTTAAGTGACGCCAACCCTAGGGTTGGCCCTCCCACCAAACCCCTTGCCGGATGGGCCTTTGTGTGAGGGGCGGCCAGCCCACCAGGGGCTGGTTTGCCCTCTCTCACATCCCATGTAGGCCTTTGGGGCTGGTGGCCCCTTCCAGTGGACCCCCGGGACCCTCACGGCACCCCCGGTACGTTACCGGTGACGCCCGAACTTTTCCCGGCAACCAACACGGAACTTCCTATATATGAATCTTCACCTCCGGACCATTCCGAAGCTCCTCGTCATGTCCGGGATCTCATCCGGGACTCTAAACAACCTTCGGTCACCAACATACATAACTAATCTATACCGAAACGTCACCGAACCTTAGGTGTGTAGACCCTGCGGGTTCGAGAACCATGTAGACATGACCAAGACACCTCTATGGTCAATAATCAATAGCGGGACCTGGATGCCCATATTGGTTCCTACATGTTCTACGAGGATCTTTATCGGTCGAGCCTCTATGTCGAGGATTCAGACAATCCCGTATGTTGTTCCCTTTGTTCTTTGGTATGTTACTTGTCCGAGATTCGATCGTCGGTATCTTTATACCTAGTTCAATCTCATTACCGGCAAGTCTCTTTACTCATTCCGTAATACAAGATCCCGCGACTAACACTTAGTCACATTGCTTGCAAGGCTTGTTGTGATGTTGTATTATCGAGTGGGCCTGAGATACCTCTCCATGACACGGAGTAACAAATCCCAGTATTGATCCATGCCAACTCAACATACACCCTCGGAGATACCTGTAGAGCACCTTTATAGTCACCCATTTACGTTGTGACGTTTGATACACACAAGGCATTCCTCCAGTGTTAGTGAGTTGCATGATCTCATGGTCATAGGAACATATACTTGTCATGCAGAAAATAGTAGCAATAAACTAACACAATCATATGTTACGTTCATAGTTTGGGTCGTGTCCATCACATCATTCTCCTAATGATGTGATCCCGATATCAAATGACATCTCATGTCCATGGTCAGGAAACCTTAACCATCTTTGATCAACGAGCTAGCTCCTAGAGGCACACTAGAGACACAATGTTTGCCTATATGCCCACACATATATTTAGTTTTCAATCAACACAATCATAGCATGGACAATAAACGATTATCATGAACAAGGAAATATATAAACACTTTATATATTGCCTCTAGGGCATATTTCCAACAAATACAACTGAGTTGCATTCAATACCTTCTCTACATGGTATCATTTTTACCCTAAGATCCTCTCACTTCTGCCTAAGACCGCCACCGCCTCCTTCCTCTCCCTAGGCCGTCATTGCTGCTTCCATCCCAAGCTGCCACTACCGCCCTTCCTTCCTACCCTAAGCCACTGCAGTTGCCGCTCCCTCCACCTATATCCTCTCTCATGCCCCCATCCTTTTTTTTCTCGCATTGTCGGTGATGGCTCCACTCTACTCATCACCCACCAGAGCGCCTCCTCTCTTTCTGTATCTAGCTCGCCACTACCTCTTCATAGTACGATTGTTTCTCCGTCCTTAATTAAAAATCTATGATCGATCTCTTAGTCGTGACATTCTGTTACTGTTGAGTTTGACAAACTTGTTTTTTCTGTTAAGGATGCCCACTGACGAAAGATCCTGCACGATGTGATTCCCCCGGCGACCTCTACCCCTTTGATCCGATGACAAGCAGTGATCAACTTGTTCTCCGTTCTGACACCTCGCTGTGGCATGCTTGTCACGGACACCCCAAGGCTGATACACTTCATAAATTTTTGTAAACTTTTCCGTCTTCTTGTAATAAATCGAAGGCTCATACTTGTCATGCCCGTTGCATAGGAAAACACATTGTTTGCATTTTTCTTCATTGTCATCAATTGCTACTTACCCCTTTTGATGTGATTCACTGTGATGTTTGGACGTCACCGGGGCTACCAATTCGGGTCTCTCCTATTATCTCGTCGTCTTAGATGATTTTTCACACTTTACGTGGACTTCTCCGTTACATCGCAACTCGCCGTACGTCTGGCGAGCAGCCGAGGCACGTCGCTCGGACGGGTGCCACTGGCTAGGCCCCGCCGGCAACACCGTGGCTCGTTTATTCCTCGTGGTCTCTCGCCATAATGCTCCGCTCCGCCTGGTCCACCGGTTGTTTGCTGATCATCCCGGTGCATGACAGGTACTATCGGAATGTCAGATCAGGTGTCTGGTGGTCTGCTGTTATACTCCTATAAACCAATACTTACCTGGTCCCGAGGGGATGGAACGATGCCAGCAAAAACCATCGAACGTGCCTAGCGCCCCACCAAGTACCACTAGCTTGTATGATGTTCGTCTGTTCGATCTTGTCGTTGATCCCGTGGGTCATCCCTTCAGCTCGGTTTCGCCACGGCAGCTATTGTTTCCAGCCATCATATATACATGTAATGCGCGGCTACATGCATCATATAGATGCAGAAGCCGGAATCTTTTATCTTTTAAAAAAGATATGTATGGAATGCTCCTCCCGCTAACGGCGCGCTTGGCGTCAAGCAAGACACCATATCATGGCTCTCACAAAACCGACGAAACTCATACCCCGTCATCGCATGAAAATAAATTATCGCCGGTGCAAAAACAAAGAAGAAAATAATCTGGCATGTTGGGTTTCGTGGAGACGAGTCCCTAACGGGCAGCAAGGTGGTTAGCGTCTTTCTTTAGTAGCACTCGTCTCTTTTCTCCACCAACACCGCTAGATCGATTATTCCATCCATGTCGCGGGAGTAGAGTAATTCAAGCACACGTACCTTTTAGCAAAAGGGGACCCCTTTGGGGAAAATTGGGTTACAAGCTAACAGCAGCATTAATAATGCCACGAAATCGTTGTGCAGCAACAGTGAAGCATTACTGAACCCCAACTAATCACTGAAACTGACTCGCACGTACGGCAGCTGCTCCTAATTCCGAGTAGAGTACTATAATGGCATCTTTCTTTCTTTCTTTCTCATTGCTTTCGTTAGACACAAATCAAGGGAAAAAAGAGGTAAAACAGGATGGCGACCTGCCAGAGCAACTTAGTAAGAGCCATGATAATGATATGATAGTTTCTCATTCAGGAGAGGAAAACACAAGCACAACACACAATCTTCCAAGTAGCAGGAGTAGCAACTTACCGAGCAAAAGAGTAAGTCTTATTCCTTTCAAAAAGGAGTAAAATCTCATGGTAAATTACAGAGTGTTCACATTTCTATACCTCTTATTTCAGCCATATATATATATATATATAAGAGCCATAAACAGACGGTGAAAAGAAACAGTGTTAAAGGAGTAATAAAGACTAGAGAAAATTAACAAAGTACAGTCTCTAATCTCCCGGTTGGTTGGGTTGGTCTCGCCCGTACGTGTGTAGAAACGAAACAATATATACGACAATGGCTAGATCAGGAAGGCCTCAGAAGTACTCCAGGTTGAAGTCAAAATGCGCCATGCTGTGCTCTTGCTGGCCGTGGCAGGGCAGCGCGAACTTGTCCTCGTCGCCGGCGGCGTAGTCGACGAATGGTTCCACCTTGCTCTCGGAGGCCCAATGCAGCGCCTCGCCCTCCAGCGCGTTGTTCGCCTCCGGCGCGCTGTTCCAGTTGCTGCTGTTGCTGGAGCTCTCGCCGTAGCCCAGGTTCTCCGACACGTCGAGCACGCTGCTGTAGTCCACGAACCCGGCCGCGTCCTTGCCGCCGAGGTGGTCGTACAACGGCATGCCTGCCACGTCGAAGCCGGCCCCGAAGGTGTCGGCCGCCGGGAAAGGGTCGAACACCTGCAGCTGCTGCTGTTTCAGGGCTAGACCGTCGGCCGCCTGCAGCTTCTCGTCTTTCGACGCCTGGTCCAAGTCCAGCCCCGCCACGCCGGAGATGGGCTTGTGGGTGCTCGGGTCGATGCCGCGCTGCCGCAGCTTCTTCTTGAGGCAGCTGTTCCAGAAGTTCTTGATCTCGTTGTCCGTCCGGCCCGGCAAGTGAGATGCAATCTGCGACCACCTGCATTGATTCCGTTCCGTTCATCAGCAATTCGCAAGAATTTCACCCTGCTAAAAAATTTCAAAAAAATTGGAAGGCGCAATGTAATGTACCTGTTCCCCAGGATCTCATGCAGGCCGACGATGGCGTCCTCCTCCTGCTGCGAGAAGCTCCCCCGCTTCAGGTCGGGGCGCAGGTAGTTGATCCACCGCAGCCGGCAGCTCTTGCCGCACCTCTGCAGACCTGGATTCATTCAGCACACGCATTAAGTTAAGCGCCAACGATGCAGCAGCACACGTGCAAGAACACAGAAGAGCGCGGGGAGCGTACCGGCGAGCTTGGGCACGGAGCTCCAGCACCCGACGCCGTAGCGGATGATGTGGTTGTAGAGCTTCTCGTCCTCCTCGGGAGACCACAGCCCCTTGCGCAGCTTCTGCTGGACGCCGCCACCGGTGCCCGCGTGCCGTCCCATTCTCCCGCCCGCCCGCCCGCCCGGCACGCAGCCGGCTGAAGGGATGGACGAGCAAACGAACGACCGAGCAACCGGCGAGCTACCTCGTCAGTGTGATAGTTGGTTCGTTGCGTTGCCCGCGTATCTATCTATCTCGGTCGGGAAGGCTGGCCGGGGTATATATGGGGAAGCGTGCGTGCCAAGAACTGCGCACGTACGGGCCGGGGGGAGGGGAAGACGACGCAGCAATCGAGCAGTAGGTCTCAAGCAAGCTAGCTAATAAGGAGTATCTGTGTCAGGTGTGTGTAAGTGTGTGCGCACTTTGAGGTGCTCCGGCTGCAATGGATTGGAGCTCAAGATACATCCCGTTTACTTCTTCTCCGTAGGAAGAGAGGCAGCTTCTACTCTTCTACTGTCGTAACACAGCGAGGAGGCAGAGACACGGGGAGGGGAATCGAGGGCCCAACAACGCTACAGGATGGAAAGAGACGGGGCAAAAGTTGGGTTAGTTGGAGCTATGACATGAGATTTTTCTCATGAGCACATGATTATGGAGAACAGGTACAGTGTTGATCACCCAGACCTAGGGGACTTCTGCGATAATGCAAAGCTACTCTCATGATAAGTGATTTGCAAAGGGCAATGTGATAGTATCAAATTGAACTAACAGGCTAGGTAAATGTGCTTAGATTAGTCACTAATCTCACCAACCATCGGTGAAATATATGAACAGCTAGCCTTTGCCGACCTCCACGTTCGATCTATCCATCTTGATTTGAAAATGGACAATCCCTTCGTCAACTGTGACAAACTGACTATAAGCTAGCTCGGGAAAGGGTTGCAGCACATCGTCACAGGAGAAAAAATGTTTGTGGCAGAGGTCATATTCGCCCTTGTAATTCATCACACTATTGAAAAATAACAGATCTGTCAATTTTGGAGAAAGAGAGCAGCACAACAACAGACGCGAGACCGGGACGCTGCGGCAGTGCCAACGAGGGCTAGCCAGGACCTCGTCGGGGCAGGGATGGCATGGCGCGTCTCCACTGAAGAGGAGAAATAAGCTTCATTGGTTCAGGTGGGTAGGAACTAGGAAGTGGGGAGCCGGGGAAGCTTCACATTTGCAGAGGACCCTCTTGACATGTGCCAGCTAGGTGCTATTGTTGGATATACCCTAAAAGCAATAATAAAATACTCGTTTAGGGAGAAGCAATACCATGCTTATTAGCTTATTGTCATAAGTTATAACAAATTAGTTAATAGTGATAGGATCCTTTTTGACGTCCCCATGCCCCCCTTTCGTGCAGCGAGTTTTGTTTTCATGTTTGTAATTAGTGTTTATATTTATGTGCTATAATTTTAATAGTTTGTGAATACAAGATTCAGAGAAAAACTCAGTTGCATTTGTGAAAATATAAACACCAAGTAGTTATACAGTCTCGCCTCTAAGATTAGCTCATAGTTGTTTTTTTGATCATAGAGAATTGTTAAAGTAGCAAAGATGCAGACAACAATAAGATCACATTGTAGGACATATCCAGCTTATGATAAACTACGAGATCCCATCGTCACTTTGTCAATATTCCATTTCAAGTGTTAACATCTTTAGACCGTGAGAATGTCATGGACCTTCATGTCGGATGGTTACTTTGGGGTTGTCACCTTAATTGGGTGATTATATTGGCAACTTTCATGCACATCAAAAAATTATGTCAAGGGATTTGATAGTCCAGTATTGGGATTTGCTCCTTCGACGGATAGATATATAGATACTCTCCAGGCCCACTCGCTATTACGACACCCATCATTGTCTGGCCCAGGTGAAGACACAATCCCATTATCTATCTTAGGAGTGTGGGTGCGTGGGGAAACCGAATAACCACACTGTGCCTGCCAAACGAGCGCACTGCCTGTTAGCGCGAGGCCGAGCCGGGGGGAGGGGGGTCAGGACCCCGCCCCCGACGAGGCCGAGCCAGGAATGAGCCGAATAACAGATGACGCGACGGAGTGGCGCGACATCACATGTGGGGGCGAGTCAATAACATGACTTGCCCCCCCCCCCATTATGTATCTTAGGGGTCGGGAATGAATTGGGAAAAATCTAGCACTACATGATGGGGCTTAGTGGTATCGACACATCTTTCTTGTTTGGATTGATGAACATCCGCGTCAGAACCAAGCGTTCAAGACACAACCCCATTATCCATTTTAGGAGTGTGGGTGCGTGGTGGTAGGTGGCAGAATAACCGCATCGCGCCTGTCAAACGAGAGCACTGCTCCTCAAATTAGACATAGCTAGGCCTTTGATAGTGTTTCATGGGAATACATATTAGAACTTCTTCAGAGAATGGGCTTCCCGCCACGCTGGAGGGGTTGGGTAGCGCTGCTCCTCTCCACTTCGACCTCGTCTTGCATGCTGAACGGTGTGACCGACAAACGCATCGACCACTGACTGGGACTGCGACAGGGAGACCCCCCTTCTCGCCATTGTTGTTCATCCTCTGCATCGACGCACTTCATCGTCTCTTAGAGGTTGCGTTGAGGATGGGGTGCCTAACTCCAATCCTTGGGACTACAACGAGAATGCACATGAGCCTGTACGTCGACAATGTTGTTATCTTCATAAACCCAGTTAGGAAGGAGATCGACGCACTAGTTGACATCCTTAGTTCCTTTGACAGTGCTACTAGCCTGCGAGTCAACCTGTCAAAGTCGTCCGCTGTGCCGATCTGCTATGCCGAGATCAAACTCTCCCACGTCCTGCACAATCATGGTGGGTCGTTGGCTGCACTACCGATCAAATACCTGGGATTCCCTATCACTAGTGGAAAGATTAGGTTAGTGCATCCTCCATTCATCTTAGATAGGATCAAGGCACGACTTGTAGGATGGAAGGGGAGTCTGATGCCGATGGCTGGGAGGCATGTGCTGGTGCATTGTGTTCTCTCTGCCATGCCCACATTTGCGATCACCATGCTGCGGGCGTCGAAGAAAATTTTCAAAGAGGTAGATAAGGCGAGGCCAATATTCCTTTGGCCACAGGATGATGAGGTCACCAACGAAAAATGTAAGGTGACCTGTATGAAGGTCATGTCGTCGGAGCGCTGCGGTGAACTGGGCATCCACGACATGTTCAAGTTCGCCCGTGTGCCGCGTCTCCGATGGCCGTGGCTGGCCTGGAAGCAGCCGAGCCGGACGTGGGTGGGCACGAGAAACCCCTGCGATGTCGGGGACCGCGCTGCCTTCGCGACTGTGATGATGGTCACCATTGGCAACGAGGCTACCGCGCCTTTCTGGTACTGCCCATGGCTAACGACAGGCATCTCTGCCACGCCTACCCGGCGATATTCGCACGCTGACAGTTTGGGAGGTGCTGCAGGGGGGGCGTTGGGTCCTAGACCCGCAACATGTCAACTATACCAACATTCTACAGCAAGTCATCTGCCTTGCATGGGAAACCAGACAAGCTGTCATTACAATGGAGGAAGGATAACAAGACTCGATTAGATGGTCTCTTTGCAGCTTAGGACAGTACTCTGTGCACTCTGCTTACAATGCAAAGTTTATAGACTCTCCAACTACAAACTTCCAAAGCACAACTTGGAAGGTCTGGGCACCCGACAATATCAAGATGTTCCTTTGGTTGCTGCATCTTGACAGGCTATGGTGCAAAGATAAACTACAAAGGAGAGGATGTGAAAACAACTACTTCTGCTAGCTATGCTTGAGAAGCCTATAGACATCTGTTCATCTCATTTGGGAGTGCTCGATCGCCACTCAGGTCTGGAACTGGGTGGCCATTTGGGAGGGTTGCGGTGCTGTGGCCAGCGACAGTGGAGCGCGGGAGACACGACGATGGAGTGAGTCCACATGATCATTCACGCGACCATGCCAACAACTAGCAAAGGCACCAGGACAATGATCCCCGCGTTGCTTGGCAGATCTAGATCAAAAGGAATGTGTGCACCTTCAGGGGAAAGATGCCTAACGCGAGCCACATCATCCATGCGTGCCGAAGTGACATGGAGCAGTGGAGAGTGGCAGGAGCGAGATGCATTGAGCACCCCTTTGGGGATGTGCCGTGAGAGGTCACACACAAGTTTCGAACCGGAGCAGCTCACCCCCTTCTGAGGGCGGATAGTTGATTTATTTTCTCTTTGTTAGCTCCTTTTTAGATCACCCGATCACTTGATCAACATAACTTTGTCGCCCTCTATCTGCTAAATTAACGAAACACCAGCAAGGTTGGATTTAAAAAAACAAGTGCACTGCTGATACGTCTCAAACGTATCGACTTTTCCAAACACTTTTGCTATGGTTTTGGCCTCTAATTTTCATGATTTGAATGAAATTAAACCGGACTAACATTGTTTTCAGCAGAACTACCTTGGTGTTATTTTTGTGCAGAAATAAAAGTTCTCAGAATTGAATGAAACTTTTTGTGAATTATTTCTGGAATATATGATGAATTATGGAGCGAAGACCTGCCAAAGGGGGTGTGCCAGGGGGCCACAACATATCAGCCCCCCTAGGGGCGCGCCTTCATGGCTTGTCGGGCCCTCGTGGCCCCGGCGACCCTAATTCCAGTCTTATAAAATCACATCCGCGGAGAAAAAACCAGGAAGAATATTTCATTGCGTTTCACGAGAAGGAACCGCCGCCACCTCCCGTTCTGTTCCGGAGGGCTGATCTGGAGCGTGTTTTGGGCTCCAGAGAGGGGAAATCATCATCGTCGTCATCACCAACCCTTCTCCATTAACACTGCCATGATGCTCACCACCGGGAGTGAGTAATTCCTTTGTAGGCTTGCTGGATGGTGTTGGGATTGGATGAGATTGATCATGTAACCGACTTAAGTTTAATAGGTCTTGATTGCTAGTATCCATTATGTTCTGAGATTGATGTTCCTATGACTTTGCTATACTTAATGCTTGTCAGTAGGGCCCGAGTGCCATGATTTCCGATCTTAACCTATTATGTTTTCATGAATATAAGAGTGGTTCGGATCCTATGTTGCAAGTTGTATGTACCTATTACGTGTCATGATCCGCATACCCCAAGGTGACGATAATTGGGATTCTTTCCGGTGATTGGCATAGTTTGAGGAGTTCATGTATTCACCATGTGCTAATGCTTTGTTCCGGTTCTCAATTAAAATGAGGACTTGATGTCCCTTCGTTTCCAATAGGACCCCACTGCCACGAGAGGGTAGGACAAAAGATGTCATGCAAGTTTGGAACTAAGATCGGGCCCTCTCGCATGAGAGGAGGTAAGGAGCTGCCATCTAGCTCTGCTTTAGATTCACCTACTGTCTTGGAGAAACTTGCTACACCACCACATGTTGATCGCCTTGATATGTAACATGAACTTGAGGTGCAACTTCTGAAATTAATGATGAAACTACTGCTACACATGTTGAAACTGAACTTGTGCCACCGAATGAATTACTTGATGGTCATATTGCTAAGGCTAGAGAACCTAAAAATGCTGAAACTAAGGAAGACTTTGAATCACCTATTACCCCTTGCTCACGTAATAGTTATGAATTGCCTCATGCACCTGAAGGTTATGTTATGGATGTTGATGTAGCTAGGGGTTTTGTTGCTTGTAAGGATAGAGATGACATGAAGAAACTATTATGCAAACTAAAAGAAAAATCTATGATGGGAAAAATGAAACGTGATCCTAAATTTGCTACATCTCCTATATTTGTTACTGATAAGGATTATTTGTTCTCTATAGACCCTGAGTTAATTCCTATAGTAGAGTCTGGTCCTTTCCATGGTTATCAAAATGAAACTATTGTCGAACACCTTATGAAACTGAATGATATTGCTGCTGTGTTTACCAATGATGAATATATTCGCTACTATTATATCCTTAAGCTTTTTTCCTTTCTCTCTAAAAGCCGAGGCCAAGGAATGGTTCCTTTCACTTGCTCCTGGTTGTATGCGTAGTCCCCAGGATATGCTTCACCACTTTTCTACAAAATACGTTCCCGCTCATAAGAAACAAGGTGCCTTACAGGAAATATTTAATTGCTCAAATTGAAGAAGAGAATCTCCCTCCATCTTGGGGGAGGCTTCTCTGGTTACAAGAGCTTTGGCTTATTGTCCTCTTGAGAAGAAGGAAATACTTGGTATTTTTTATAATGGACTAACCGATGCTTCTAGGGATTTCCTAGATAGTTGTGCTACTTGTGTTTTCAGGGAGAGAAATTTTGGACAAGCTGAAGAATTATCAAATAACATAATGCAAAGTGCCAATGATTGGACACTCCCTGAACCACCTTAAGAACCTATTCAAAAGAAGAGAAGTATTCTATTCCTTAGTCCTGAAGTCATGCAAGAAGCAAAAATATCCATGAAAGAGAAATGTATTAAAACCGATGATGTCAAGAAATTATTGCTTATTGAAGAAATTCATGGACTTGACACCCCAACACAGGTAGTGTAGGTAAACTCTCTCCGTTTCTTTAAGGAAAGTGATATACCTTATACTAAGACTCCTAAACAATGTTTGGATGAATTTGATAATTACGTTGTTAAGCAAGAACACTTCAATAATTATGTTAAGGATCAATTGCGATGTAATGCTATGATGATAGATCGCTTAAGTGACTTGATGTTTAGAATTGCAAATAACGTGAAAGGTTTAGGCAAACATGCTTCTCTGGTTCACACCCAATTAGATTAAACTGCTAAATCATAGAATGATTTTCTTGCTGAAATGAATAATAATATAAATGATCATGTTGTTAGAGTAGTGACTAGATGAGGTAGAATGACCCAAGAACCTCTTTATCCCGAAGGTCACCCAAAAATAATTGAACAATATTCTCATAATATTAATGAAGATACACCTAGTTCTTCTAAGAAGAAGAAGAAAAAGAAAGATGATAGGAACTTGCATGCTTCTAGTGAGCCTGCTATAGAAAAACCTGTTGAGAAACATAATGAAGTTTGTGTTCCCGATGGTAAGACTCAGTATGGTAGTGAACATACACCTAGTCGCAATGAAAACAATGATAATGACTAGGTTCATGTAGATCCCCAACCAGAAGATAACAAAGTAAACCATAATGATGTGGAAACTGAATCTGTTGATGATCTTGATAACCCACCTTCTAAAAATAAACGTTACAATAAGAGAGACTTTGTTGCTAGGAAACATGGAAGGGAAAGAGAGCCATGGGTTCAAAAACCTATGCCATTCCCTCATAAGCCCACTAAAAGTAAGGACTATGACGATTTTGAGCGCTTTGCTGAAATGATTAGACCTGTCTTTTTGCGCACCCGTTTGACTGATATACTGAAAATGCCTCCGTATTATAAGTATATGAAATATATTATTACCAACAAAAGAAAGATACTTGAAACTGAAATTCCCACCATGCTTGCTAATTATTCTTTTGATGGTGGAGTACATAAGAAGTTGGGAGATCCGGGTATACCCACAATACCTTGCTTTATTAAAAGAAACTATGTCAAAACTATTTTATGTGATTTAGGGGCCAGTGTTAGTGCTATGCCTTTCTCACTTTATAAAAGACTTGAATTAAGTAAACTCACACCTACTAAGATAACTTTGCGAATGGATGATAAATCCACTGCTTTACCTATTGGAATTTTCGAAGATGTTCCCGGTGTGGTTGCAAATGTTACAATCTTAACAGGCTTTGTTATTTGTGATATGCCTGAGGACGAAAATATATCGATCATCCTTGGTAGACCCTTTCTAAATACCGCAGGGGTTGTTATTGATTGCAATAAAAGCAAGATCACCTTTCATGTCAATGGCAAGCAACATACTCAGCATTTTCCGAAGAAGCAAACATTGGTTAATAATATTAATGTCATTGATCCTATTCCCACGGTTATCATTGGAGATTTTATAATTTCTCTACCTACTACCAAGAAGAAGAAATATTACTATCTCATTGTTGGGGAAATACAAATCCCTATTGTGGTAACCTAGTGGTATACAAAAGTTCTTGGTTTCATGTTAGTCAGAAACGATTATTAATAAGACTTGATCAACATTATTAATGAATCCTTTTCGAATGATATCTGATTGATGAATTGAGTATTCACAACTCTATGTATCACAAGTTTATTCTCTGTTTTTCTTAGTTAAGTAAAAATAAAATACCATGAAATTCCTGTTTTCTATTTTTCCCGTGCATGAAAACTACCCACAAAAACTAAAAAGTCTCGGATTGCCACAAAATTTTGGTTTGAATTTTTCCTAAATATTTTAAATTTTTGGCATAAAAATCACAACAAGGGTTTGTGCCAGTGAGCCAACAGGGCGTCCCCCCTAGGGCGTGCCCTGTTGGCTTGTAGGGCCCACAGCCCCCCTGCCTTATCCCTTCATCCCACTCCTTCTCCCACCTCGAGAAAAAATTCCCTATCCATTTCTCTCCCATGTTCTTCACCCAGAAAGTGGAAGATTTGATCTCTTTGCTCAGAACTTCGTTTCTGAAACTATTTTGAGGAATTACTCCTTCGTATGTGACTCCCCCATTACTCCAATTAGTTTTTGTTTTTGTGGTTTATATTTTGCACAAGTTGCTTAACTTGGTACTACAAAAAATGATCTTGCATGTTTAATTCTTTGAGTTCCAAGTAATATGAATGCTTAATATGGCCTATAGGCATCACTATGACAAGTTACTACCATTCTTGCAAAGTTTTGTTTGTTGGAAATATGCCCTAGAGGCAATAATAAATTGGTTATTATCATATTTCCTTGTTCATGATAACCGTTTATTACCCATGCTATAATTGTATTGATCAGAAACTCAAATACATGTGTGGATACATAGACAACACCATGTCCCTAGTATGCCTCTAATAGACTAGCTCGTTGATCAAAGATGGCTGTGGTTTCCTAGTCATGGACATGAGATGTCATTTGGTAACGAGATCACATCATTAGGAGAATGATGTGATGGACAAGACCCAAACTACAAACGTAGCATATGATCGTGTCAGTTTATTGTTACTATTTTCTGCATGTCAAGTATCTATTTCTGTGACCATGAGATCATGCAACTCACTGACACCGGAGGATTGCCTTGTGTGTATCAAACGTTGCAACGTAACTGGGTGACTATAAAGGTACTCTACAGGTATCTTCAAGAGTGTCTGTTGGGTTGGCATGGATCAAGACTGGGATTTGTTACTCCGTGGGACGAAGAGGTATCTCAGGGCCCACTCGGTAATACAACATCACAACAAGCCTTGCAAGCAATGTGACTAAGTGTTAGTCACGGGATCTTGTATTACAGAACGAGTAAAGAGACTTGCCGGTAACGAGGTTGAACTAGGTATGGAGATACCGATGATCGAATCTCGGGCAAGTAACATACCAAAGAACAAAGGGAATGTCATACGGGATTAACTTAATCCTTGACATAGAGGTTCGACCGATAAAGATCTTCATAGAATATGTAGGAACCAATATGGGCATCCAGGTCCCGCTATTGGTTATTGGCCGTAGAGGTGTCTCGGTCATGTCTACATAGTTCTCGAACCCGCAGGGTCTGCACACTTAAGGTTTGGTGATGTTTCGGTAGTATAGAGTTATGCATGGTGGTGACCGAAGGTTGTTCGGAGTCCCGAATGAGACCCCGGACGTCACGAGGAGCTCTGGAATGGTCTGGAGGTAAAGATTGATATATAGGAAGTCCTGTTTTGGTCCTGGAAAAGTTTTGGGCTCATCGGTAGTGTACCGGGAGTGCCGGTAGTATACCTGGAGACCATCGGGAGGGGTATTTCGACCCAAGAGGCTACATGGGCAGTGGGAGAGTAAATACCAGCCCTTAGTGGGCTGGTGTAAGTCCCACACAAGGCCCATGCGGCTGGGAAGAAAAGCCCAAAGAGAAAAAGGTGGAAAAAGGCAAAAAGGCAAAAATAAGGAGGAGTCCTAGTCCTACTAGGATTGGAGGAGGAATCCTCCTCTCCTCTTGGTTCGGCCGAAGCCTAGGTGGCTTGGCCCTTGGGCCAAGCCTCCTCCTCTCTTCCTCCTATATATACTGGAGGTTTTAGGGTTTTTGGCACCAGATTTTCAGCTACGTGCTACCCGTTCCTCCAGTGCATAGTTTCTCCTCTAGATCAGATTTCTGCAGTGCTTAGGCGAAGCCCTGCCGGAATAGCTCCACCACCATCGTCGGAGCGCCGTCACGCTGCCGGAGAACTCATCTACCTCTCTGATCCCTCTTGCTGGATCAAGAAGGCAGAGATCGTCATCGAGTTGTACGTGTGCTGAACGCGGAGGTGCCGTCCGTTCGGCGCTAAATCGGAAGGACCGTGATCAAGATTGCGAGACGAATCGTGATGAGATCGCGGGATAGATCATGATGAGTTCGTAGGACTGATCATGATTGGATCGCGGGATGGATCGTGATGTGATCGCGGGACACTAGGCGATTTGGATCGTGAAGACCTTTGACTACACCAACCACGTTTCTTAACGCTTCCCGCTTAGCGATCTACAAGGGTATGTAGATCCAATCTCCCTCTCATCGATGCTCATCACCATGGATAGATCTTGCATGCGCGTAGGAATTTTTTTCTTTCCCATGCTATGTTCCCTTACAGTGGTATCAGAGCTAGGTCTATGTGTAGATGAGATCTCGAGTAGAACACAAAGAGTTTGTGGGCATTGATGCTTAGATTGCTTCCTCCCTTGGTCATGTTTTGGTTCAGCGATATTGTGGGATGAAGCGGCCCGGACCAACATTACTTGTACGCTTACAAGAGACCGGTTCCCTCAACTGCAACTTGTTGCAAAAGATGGCTGGCGGGTGGCAGTTTCTCCTACTTTAGTTGGATCGGATTTGACAAAGGTGGTCCTTGAGAAGGTTGAAAAGCAACTTATGCATCACCTTGTGGTTTATGCGTAGGTGAGAATTGTTCTTGCTAGATAACCGTAGCAGCCACGTTCATGGACATATCATGTCACATATGATTTGCATGTGATGTTAATCCTTTTATGCGCCTTGTTTTGCTTAGGACGAGGTAGCATTTTAAGGTGATCGCTCACTTAAATTTCAAGATGAATTGTGTTCTCCCCAAGTGTGCACCGTTGCGAAAGTTCGTCGTGTCGACATACCACGTGATGATCGGGTGTGATAGACTCTACATTCACATACAACGGGTGCAAGCCAGTGTTGCACATGCAGAACACTCGGGTTAAACTTGACGAGCTTAGCATGTACAGACATGGTCTCGGAACACAAGAGACCAAAAGGTCGAACATGAGTCATATAGTAGATATGATCAACATGATGATGTTCACCATTGAAACCACCTCAACTCACGTGATGATCGGACTTGAGTTGGTGAATTTGGATCATGTATCACTCAAATGACCGGAGGGATGTCAATTTCAATGGGAGTTCTTAAGTAATATGATTAATTGAAATCATTATCATGAACATAGTCCATAGTGTCTGTTGGGGAACGTCGCATGGGAAACAAAAATTTTCCTACGTTCACGCAAGACCTATCCATCGTGATGAGCATCTACGAGAGGGAGAGTGGATCTACATACCCTTGTAGATCGCTAAGCGGGAAGCGTTAAGAAACGCGGTTGGTGTAGTCGAACGTCTTCTCGATCCAAATTGCCGTGCGTCCCGCGATCCAATCACGATCCGTCTCGATCAAGCACCGAACGGACGACACCTCCGCGTTCAGCACACGTACAGCTTGATGACGATCTCCACCTTCTTGATCCAGCAAGAGGGAGCGGAGAGGTTGAAGAGTTCTTCGGCAGCATGACGGTGCTCCGGCGATGGTGGTGGAGCTATTCCGGCAGGGCTTCGCCTAAGCACTGCAGAAATCCGATCTAGAGGAGAAACTATCCACTGGAGGAACGGGTAGCACGTGACTGAAAAACAAGTGCCAAAAACCCTAAAACCTCCAGTATACATAGGAGGAAGAGAGGATGAGGCTTGGCCCAAAAGGGTCTAGCCTTTGGTTCGGCCGAACCAAGTGGGAGAGGAGGAATCCTCCTCCAATCCTAGTAGGACTAGGATTCCTCCCTATTTTTCCTTTTTTCCACCTTATCTCTTTGGGTTTTCTCTCCCAGCTGCATGGGCCTTGTGTGGGACTTCCACCATACCACTAAGGGCTGGTATTCACTCTCCTACAGCCCATGTAGCCTCTTGGGTCGAAATACCCCTCCCGATGGTCTCCCGGTACACTACCGGCACTCCCGGTACACTACCGATTAGCCGGAAACTTTTCCGGTGACCATAATAGGACTTCCTATATATCAATCTTTACCTACGGACCATTACGGAGCTCCTCATGATGTCCGGGATCTCATCCGGGACTCTGAACAACCTTCGGTCACCACCATACATAACTCTATACTACCAAAACGTCACCAAACCTTAAGTGTGCAGACCCTGCGGGTTCGAGAACTATGTAGACATGACCGAGACACCTCTACGGTTAATAACCAATAGCGGGACCTGGATTTCCATATTGGTTCCTACATATTATACGAAGATCTTTATCGGTCGAACCTCTATGTCAAGGATTTAGTTAATGTCGTATGATGTTCGCTTTGTTCTTCGGTATGTTACTTGCCCGAGATTCGATCGTTGGTATCTCCGTACTTAGTTCAACCTCGTTATCGGCAAGTATCTATACTCATTCCGTAGTACAAGATCCCGTGACTAACACTTAGTCACATTGCTTGCAAGGCTTATTGTGATGTTGTATTACCGAGTGGGCCCTGAGATACCTCTTCGTCACACGGAGTAACAAATCCCAGTTTTGATCCTTGCCAACTCAACAGACACCTTCGGAGATACCTGTAGAGCACCTTTATAGTCACCCAGTTACATTGCGACGTTTGATACACACAAGACACTCTTCCGGTGTCCGTGAGTTACATGATCTCATGGTCATAGGAACATATACTTGACATGCAGAAAACAGTAGCAATAAACTGACACGATCATATGCTACGTTTGTAGTTTGGGTCTTGTCCATCACATCATTCTCCTAATGAGGTGATCCCGTTATCAAATGACATCACATGTCAATGGCTAGGAAACCTTGACCATCTTTGATCAACGAGCTAGTTCACTAGAGGCATACTAGGGACAAAGTGTTGTCTATTTACCCACACATGTAATGTGTTTCCAATCAATACAATTATAGCATGGATAATAAACGATTATCATGAACAAGGAAATATAATAATAAACACTTTATTTATTGCCTCTAGGGCATATTTCCAATAGTCTCCCACTTGCACTAGAGTCAATAATCTAGTTCACATCACTATGTGATTTACATTGTAATGAATCGAATACCCATGCAATTCTGGTGCTGATCTTGTTTTGCCCTTGGAAGAGGTTTAGTCAATGGGTCTGCAACATTCAGATCCGGGTGCACTTTGCAAATATTTATGTCCTTCTCCTCGATGTAATTGCGGATGGAGTTGAAGCGTCGCTTTATGTGTCTGGTCCTCCTGTGAAACCTTGGTTCCTTGGCCAGAGCAATGGCACTAGTGTTGTCACAGAACAGGTTCATTGTATTCAGTGCACTAGGCACTACTCCAAGATCTGTCATGAACTGCTTCATCTAGACACCTTCCTTCGCCGCCTCCGAGGCTGCCATGTACTCTGCTTCACATGTAGAATCGGCTACCATGCTTTGCTTGGAACTACACCAGCTTACCGCTCCCCCGTTGAGAATAAATACGTATCCGGTTTGTGACTTAGAGTCATCCGGACCAGTGTCAAAGCTTGCATTGACGTAACCCTTTACGACGAGATCTTCATCACCTCCATAAACGAGAAACATTTCCTTAGTCCTTTTCAGGTACTTAAGGATATTCTTGACCGCTACCCAGTGTTCCATTCCAGGATCACTTTGAAACCTTCCGGCCATACTTATGGCAAGGCTGACATCGGGTCTTGTGCACCGCATTGCATACATGATAGAGCCTATGGCTGAAGCATAAGGGATGACACTCATCTTTTCTGTATCTTCTGTAGTCATTGGGCATTGAGTCTTACTCAACTTCACACCTTATAACACAGGCAAGAACCCCTTCTTGGACTGATCCATTTTGAACTTCTTCAAAACTTTATCAAGGTATGTGCTCTGTGAATGTGCTATTAAGCGTTTCGATCTATCTCTATAGATCTTAATGCCTAATATGAAAGTAGCTTCTCCTAGGTCCTTCATTGAAAAACTCTTGTTCAAATATTCCTTCACGCTTTCCAGCTTTTCTATATTGTTTCCAATCAACAATATGTCATCCAGATATAATATTAGAAACGCTATAGAGCTCCCACTCACTTTCTTGTAAATACAAGCTTCTCCATAAACTTGTATAAACTCAAACGCTTTGATCACCTCATCAAAGCGCTTATTCCAACTTCGAGATGCTTCCACCAGGACATAAATGGATCGTTGGAGTTTGCAAACATTGTGAGCATTCTCTGGATCGACAAAACCTTCTGGTTGCATCATATACAACTCTTCCTCAAGGAAACCGTTGAGGAACGCCGTTTTGACATCCATCTGCCAAATTTCATAATCGAAATAAGCAGCTATTGCCAACATGATTCTGACAGACTTAAGCATCGCTACGGGTGATAATGTCTCATCGTAGTCAACTCCTTGAACTTGTGAAAAACCCTTTGCCACAAGTCGAGCTTTATAGACGGTGATATTACCGTCCGCGTCCGTCTTCTTCTTAAAGATCAATTTGTTCTGAATGGTCGTTCGCCCTTCAGGTATTACTTCCAAAGTCCATACTTTGTTTTCATACATGGATCCCATCTCAGATTTCATGTCCTCTAACCATTTCTCGGAATCCGGGCCCATCACCGCTCCTCCATAGCTCATAGGTTCATTTTGTCTAACAACATGACCTCCAAGACAGGGTTGCCGTACCACTCATGAGTAGTACGCGCCCTTGTCGACCTACGAGGTTCAATAGTAGCTTGATCCTAAGCTTCATGATCATCATCATTAACTTCCTCTTCTACCGTCGTAGGTTCCACAGAAACATCTTTCTATGCTATGCTACTTTCTGGTTGAAGTAAAGGTTCAATAACCTCATCAAGCTCTATTCCCCCCACTCAATTCTTTCGAGAGAAACTCTTTCTCAAGAAATGTTTCGTTCTTAGTGACAAACACTTTGCCTTTAGATCTGAGATAGAAGGTATACCTGACTATCAACTTTGGGTATCCTATGAAGACGCATTTCTCCGCTTTGGGTTCCCGCTTTTCAAGCTGAAGCTTTTTGACATAAGCATCACATCCCCAAACTTTAAGAAACGACAACTTTGGCCTCTTGCCAAACCATAGTTCATATGGCCTCGTCTCAACGGATTTTGATGGTGCCCTATTTAAAGTGAATGCAGCTATCTCTAATGCATAACCCCAAAACGATAGTGGCAAATCAGCAAGAGACATCATAGAATGCACCATATCTAATAAGGTTCGATTACGACGTTAAGACAGACCATTACGCTGTGGTGTTCCAGGCGATGTCAACTGTGAAACAATTCCACACTATCTTAAGTGACTGCCAAACTCATAACTCAGATATTCACCTCCTCGATCAGATCGTAGGAATTTGATCTTCTTGTTATGATGATTCTCAACTTCACTCTGAAATTGCTTGAACTTTTCAAACGTTTCAGACTTGTGTTTCATTAAGTAAATATACCCATATCTACTTAAGTCATCAGTGAAGGTGAGAAAATAACGATATCCACCACGCGCTGTAATATTCATTGGACCACACACATCAGTATGTATGATTTCCAATAAGTCACTCGCCCGTTCCATTGTTCCAGAGAACGGCGTATTAGTCATCTTGCTCATGAGGCATGGTTCACATGTGTCAAGTGATTCAAAATCAAGTGACTCCAAAAGTCCATCAGCATGGAGCTTCCTCATGCGTTTTACACCAATATGACCTAAACGGCAGTGCCACAAGAAAGTGGTACTATCATTATCAACTCTACATCTTTTGGCATCAATGTTATGAACATGTGTGTCACCACTACCAAGATTCAATATGAATAAACCCCTCACATTTGGTGCATGACCATAAAAGATATTACTCATATTAATAGAACAACCTTTATTCTCTGATTTAACTGAGTAACCGTCTCGTAATAAACAAGATCCAGATATAATGTTCATGCTTAACGCATGCACTAAATAACAATTATTCAGGTTCATCACTAATACCGATGGTAATCGACGAGAGAGCGTGCCGACGGCGATCACATCAACCCTGGAACCATTTCCCACGCGCATTGTCACTTCATCCTTTGCCAGCCTTCGTCTATTCCGTAGTTCCTGTTTTGAGTTGCAAATGTGAGCAACCGAACCGGTATCAAATACCCAGGCACTACAACGAGAGCTAGTAAGGTACACATCGATAACATGTATATCATATATACCTTGTTTGTCGTTGGTTGCCTTCTTGTCAGCCAGGTACGTGGGGCAGTTCCGCTTCCAGTGACCAGTTCCCTTGCAATGAAAGCACTCAGTTTCTGGCTTGGGTCCATGCTTGGGCTTCTTTATAGGAGTAGCAACTGCTTTGCCATCCTTCTTGGTTTTACCCTTCTTGCCCTTGCCCTTGCCATTCTTCTTGAAACTAGTGGTTTTATTGACCATCAACACTTGATGTTCTTTCTGGATTTCAGACTCAATGACTTTTAGCATCGCAAACAACTCGGCGATTGACTTGTTCATCTGTGCATGTAGTTCATCACAAAGCTCTTGTAACTAGGTGACAATGATTGAAGAACTCTGTCAGTGATCGCCTCTAGCGGAAGGGCAATTCCCAACTCCGCTAGACGAGTCGAATACCCAGACATTTTGAGTATATGTTCACTGATAGACCCGTTCTCCTCCATCTTGCAAGCATAGAACTTATCGGAGGTCTCATACCTCTCAATTCAGGCATTCTTCTGAAAGATAAACTTTAGTACATCTCATATGCTCCATGAGGTTCAAAACATCTTTGTAGTCCCGGTTCTAAGCCATATAATATTGCACAATGAACTATTGAGTAACCTCCAGAACGTGCCTCCCAAGCGTTCTTAACGTCTTCGGATGACATGTCTTCTGGTTGGTCACCAAGCGGTGCATCAAGGACATATGATTTTTTGGAAGCCGTGAGGATAATCCTCAGATTACAGGCCTAGTTAACAAAGTTACTTCCATCATCTTTCAACTTAGCTTTCTCTAGGAACGCATTAAAATTCAGGGGTGCTAATGCGTGAGCCAATGATCTACAACATAAATATGCAAAGGTTACTTAGACTACTGTTCAAGATAATGAGTTTAGTTACTCAAATTACTAAAGCTCCCACTCAAATTGACATCCCTCAGGTCAGCTGAGTGTCACATGATCCAAATTCACCAACTCAAGTCCGATCATCACGTGAATTGAGGTGGTTTCAATGGTGAACATCATCACATTGATCATATCTTCTATATGACTCATGTTCGACCTTTCGGTCTCTTGTGTTCCGAGGCCATGTCTGTACATGCTAGGCTCGTAAAGTTTAAACCGAATGTTTTGCACTTGCAACACTGGCTTGGACCCGTTGTATGTGAACGTAGAGTCTATCACACCCGATCATCACGTGGTCTGTTGACACGACGAACTTTCGCAATGGTGCACACTCGGGGAGAACACAATTCATCTTGAAATTTAAGTGAGCGATCACCTTAAAATGCTACCGTCGTCCTAAGCAAAACAAGGCACATACAAGTATTAACATCACATGCAAATCATATGTGACATGATATGTCCATGAACTTGTGCTTTTGATCTCCATCTAGAAAGCACCGACATGATCTCCATCATCACCGACACGACACCATGATCTCCATCATCTCGATCTCCATCAGTGTGTCGCCATCGGGGTTGTCACGCCCATCATGCTTCTACTACTATTGTTACTGTTTAGCGATAAAGTAAAGCATTACATAGCGCTTAATGATTGACATGCAGCTCATACAATAATTAAAGACAACCCTATGGCTCCTGCCGGTTGCCGTACTCATCGACATGAAAGTCGTGATATTCTATACAACACATGATCATCTCATACATCACATATATCACATCATGTAATTGGCCATATCACATCACAACATACCCTGCAAAAACAAGTTAGACGTCCTCTAATTGTTGTTGCATGTTTTATGTGGCTGCTACGGGTATCTAGCAAGAACAATTCTCACCTACGCATAAACCACAACGGTGATACATAAGTTGCTTTTCAACCTTCTCAAGGACCACCTTTGTCAAATCCGATCCAACTAAAGTAGGAGAAACTGCCACCCGCCAGCCATCTTTTGCAACAAGTTGAAGTTGAGGGAACCGGTCTCTCGTAAGCGTACGAGTAATGTTGGTACGGGCCGCTTCATCCCACAATACCGCTAAACCAAAACACGACCAAGGGAGGAAGCAATCTAAGCATCAACGCCCACAAACTCTTTGTGTTCTACTAGAGATCTCATCTACACATAGACCTAGCTCATGATGCCACTGTTGGGGAACGTCGCATGGGAAACAAAAAATTTCCCACGTTCACGTAAGACCTATCCATGGTGATGAGCATCTACGAGAGGGAGAGTGGATCTACATACCCTTGTAGATTGCTAAGAGGGAAGCGTTAAGAAACACGGTTGGTGTAGTCGAACGTCTTCGCGATCCAAATTGCCGTGTGTCCCGTGATCCAATCACGATCCATCCCGATCAAGCACCGAACGGACGACACATCCGCGTTCAGCACACCTATAGCTTGATGACAATCTCCGCCTTCTTGATCCAGCAAGAGGGAGAGGAGAGGTAGAAGAGTTCTCCGTAAGTGTGACGGCGCTCCGGCGATGGTGGTGGATCTATTCCGGCAGCGCTTCGCCTCAGCACTGCAGAAATTCGATCTAGAGGAGAAACTATGCACTGGAGGAACGGGTAGCACATGGCTGAAAAAATAGTGCCAAAAACCATAAAACCTCCAGTATATATAGGAGGAAGAGCTGAGGAGGCTTGTCCCTCAAGGGGCGAGCCTTTGGTTTGGCCGAACCAAGTGGGAGAGGACGAATCCTCCTCCAATCCTAGTAGGACTAGGATTCCTCCCTATTTTGCCTTTTTTCCACCTTATCTCTTTGGGTTTTCTCTCCCAGCCACATGGGCCTTGTGTGGGACTTCCATGTAGCCTCTTGGGTCGAAATACCCCTCCCGATGGTCTCCCGGTACACTACCGGCACTCCCGGTACACTACCGATTAGCCCGAAACTTTTCCAGTGACCAAAATAGGACTTCCTATATATCAATCTTTACCTCCGGACCATTTTGGAGCTCCTCGTGATGTCCGGGATCTCATCCGGGACTGCGAACAACCTTTGGTCACCACCATACATAACTCTATACTACCGAAACGTCACCAAACCTTAAGTGTGTAGACCCTACGGGTTTGAGAACTATGTAGACATGACCGAGACACCTCTACGGTCAATAACCAATAGCGGGACCTGGATTTCCATATTGGTTCCTACATATTCTATGAAGATCTTTATCGGTCGAACCTCTATGTCAAGGATTCAGTTAATCCCGTATGATGTTCCCTTTGTTCTTCGGTATGTTACTTGCCAGAGATTCGATCATCAGTCCATACCTAGTTCAACCTCGTTATCGGCAAGTCTCTTTACTCGTTCTGTAATTCAAGATCACGTGACTAACACTTAGTCACATTGCTTGCAAGGCTTATTGTGATGTTGTATTACCGAGTGGGCCCTGAGATACCTCTCCGTCACACGAAGTAACAAGTCCCAGTTTTGATCCATGCCAAATCAACAGACACCTTCGGAGATACCTGTAGAGCACCTTTATTGTCACCCAGTTACATTGTGACGTTTGATACACACAATGCACTCTTCTGGTGTCTGTGAGTTACATGATCTCATGGTCATAGGAACATATACTTGACATGCAGAAAACAGTAGCAATAAAATGACACGATCATATGCTAAGTTTGTAGTTTGGGTCCTGTCCATCACGTCATTCTCCTAATGATGTGATCCCGTTATCAAATGACATCACATGTCAATGGCTGGGAAACCTTGACCATCTTTGATCAACGAGCTAGTTCACTAGAGGCATACTAGGGACAAAGTGTTGTCTATTTACCCACACATGTAATGTGTTTCCAATCAATACAATTATAGCATGGATAATAAATGATTATCATGAACAAGGAAATATAATAATAAACACTTTATTTATTCCCTCTAGGGCATATTTCCAATAGTGTCTTTGCAAAATTATATTGTAGATTACTAGCTCACTCTGTAGCTCCCTTGAATTTTTATATGTTCCTAGAGAAATAGAGTTGAAAGATGATGGTAGCAATATTGCGGACTGGCTCCGTGATCTGAGGATTGTCCTCATTGCTGCATAGAAGACTTATGTCCTTAATGCACCGCTCGGTGCACCAACCCCTCTAGCATCGTCTATAGATGTTGTCAACATCTAACATGCACGTTCTGATGACTACTTGATAGTTTAGTGCGTCATGCATTATGGCTTGGAACTGAGGCTCCGAAACGTTTTGAACATCACGGAACATATGAGATGTTCTAAGAGCTGAAATTAGGATCTCAGGCTCGTGCCCGTGTTGCGAGATATGAGATCTCCAACAAGATTGTTTGCTTGCAAGATGAAGGAGAATATCTCAATCGTTGAGCATGTGCTCAGATTGTCTGGGTGCTACAATCGCTTGAATCGAGTGGGAGTTGATCTTCCAGATAAGATAGTGATTGATATAGTTCTCCAAGTCACTGTCACTAAGCTACTAGAACTTGGTGATGAACTATAAAACGCCAGGGATAGAAATAATGATCCCTGAGCTGTTCGCGATGTTTGACACCGCGAAGGTAGAAATCAAGAAGGAGCGTCAAGTGTTGATGGTTAGTCAAACCACTAGTTTTGAGAAGGGCAGGAGCAAGGAGGGAAACTTCATGGATAGCAAGTCAGTTGCTGCTCCAGTGAAGCAACCCAATGTTGAACCCAAACCCAAGACTAAGTGCTTCGATTATGAGGAGAGCGGTCGCTAAAGCGGAACAACCCTAGATACTTGGTAGATAAGAATGCTGGCAACGTCGACAAAAGTATATTTGATATATGTGTTATTGATGTGTAACTTGCTAGTACTCCTAGTATCACCTGGGTATTGGATACCGGTTCGGTTGCTAAATATTAGTAAGTCGAAATAAAAGCTACGGAATAAATGGAGAACTAGCTAAGGGTGAGGTGACGATGTGTGTTGGAAATGTTTCCAAGGTTGATGTGATCAACATCGCATGCTCTCTCTACCTTTGGGATTAGTGATGAACCTAAATAAATGTTATTTGGTGTTTTGTGTTGAGCATGAACGTGATTAGATCGTGTTTATTGCAACACGGTTATTCATTTAAATTGGAGAATAATGGTTATTCTGTTTACATGAATAATACCTTCAATGGTCATGCACCTAGTGAGAATGGTTTGTTGAATCTTGATCATAATAATACACATGTTCATAACATTGATGCCAAAAGATACAAAGTTAATAATGATAGTACCACATACTTGTGGCATTGCCGCTAAATGTCATGTTGGTATGAAGTGCATGAAGAAACTCCATGCTGATGGATATTTGGAATCATTCGATTTTGAATCGGTTGAGACATGCGAACCATGCCTCTTGGGCAAGATGACTAAGGACCCCGTTTTCCGATTTGATGGAGCGGGCAAGTGATTTATTGGAAATGATACATGTTGATGTATGCAATCCAATGAGTCTTGTATCATGCGGTGGATATCGTTATTTTCTTACCTTCACCGATGATTTGAGTAGATATAGTGTATATTTACTTAATGAAACACAAGTCTGAATCGTTTGAAAAGTTCAAGCAAATTCAGAGTGAAGTTTAAGATCATCGTGACAAGAAGATAAAAATGTCTGCGATATCATCGTAGAGATGAATACCGGAGTTATGAGTTTGGCATACAACTTTAGACAATGTGAAAGTTGTTTCACAACTCACGCCACCTGGAACACCATAGTCTGATGGTGTGTCCGAACGTCATAGTCGTGCTCTATTGGATATGGTGCATGCTATGATGTATCTTATCGTTTTGCTACTATAGTTTTGGGGTTATGCATTAGAGACAACTACATTTAATTTACATAGGGCACCATCCAAATCCGTTGAGATGACACCATGTGAATTATGGTTTGGTGGAAACCTAAGCTGTCATTTCTTGATGTTTGGGACTGCGACGCTTGTGTGGAAAAATGTTTTCACCTAATGAACTCGAACCCAAAGCGGACAAATGCATCTTCATAGAATACCCAAAGAAAAGTTGGGTGAACCTTCTATCTGAAGATCCAAGCATAAAGTGTTTGTTGCTAAAACTGGGTCCTTTCTCAAGAAAATTTTTCTCTCGAAAGAATTGAGTGGGAGGAAGATGGAACTTGATGAGGTTGTTGAACCTTTGCTTCATCCAGAGAGTAGCGCATCGCAGAAAGATGTTTCTGTGGAGCCTACGTCAGTTGAAGAGGAAGTTAATGATAATGATGATGAATCTTTGAATCAAGTTACTATCAAACCTCGTAGGTCGACAAGGACGCGTACTACTCCTGAGTGGTACGACAACTCTATCTTGGAGGTCATGTTGTTGGACAACAATGAACCTACGAGCTATGGAGGAGCGATGATGGGCCTGGATTCTGACAAATGGTTAGAGGCCATGAAATCGGAGAAAGGATCCATGTATGAAAACCAAGTATAGACTTTGGTAGACTTGCTCGTTGGACAGTAGGTCGTCGAGTACGAATGGACTTTTGAGATGAAGACAGACGCTGATGGTAAATGTCACCATTAATAGAGCTCGACTTGTTGCAAAGAAGTTTACGACAAGTTCAAGGAGTTGACTGCGATGAGACTTTCTCACTCGTAGCGATGCTAAAGTCTGTTAGATTTATGTTAGCAGGTGCTGCATTTTTCAATTATGAAATCTGGCAGATGGATGTCAAAACATCATTTCCTTAACGGTTTACTTGAGGAAAGGTTGTATGTGATACAACCAGAAGGTTTTGTCAGTCCTAAGGATGCTAAAAGGTGTGAAAGCTTTAGTGATCCTTCTATGAACTGAAGCAAGCATCTCGAAGTTGGAATATACACTTTGATAAGGTGATCAAAGTTTTTGAGTCTATACAAAGTTTACGAGAAACTTGTATTTACAATAAAGTGAGTGGGAGCACTATAGAGTTTCTAATAAGCATAGGTGGTAGACATATTGTTGATCGGAAATGATATTGAATTTCTGGAAAGCATAAAGGGTTGTCTGAAAAGAGTTTTTCAAAGGAAGACCTGGATAAAGCTCCCTAATTGTTGAGCATCAAGATCTATAGAGATAGATCAAGATACTTGATGAGACTTTCAATGAGTACATACCTTGACAAGATTTTGAAAGAGTTCAAAGTGGATCAGTCAGAGAAAGAGTTCTCGCCTGATTTGTAAAGTGTGAAGTTGAGTGAGACTCATCGAAAACGGCAGAAGAAAGAGAAAGGACGAACGTCGTCCCCTATGCCTTAGCCATAGGATCTGTATAGTATGCCATGCTGTGTATCGCACGTGTGTGTGCCTTGCCATGAGTCCGTCAAGGGGTACAAGAGTGATCCAGGAGTGGATCACTGGACAGCGGTCAATATTATCCTTAGTGACTAAAATACTAAGGAAATGTTTCTCGATTATGGAGGTGATAAAGGGTTCATCGTAAAGAGTTACATCGATGCAAGCTTTAACACTAATTCGGATGACTCTTAGTAGCAATCCGGATACGTATAGTAGAGTAGCCATTTGGAATAGTACCAAGTGGAGTGTGGTAGCACTGTTTAAATTTGACATAGAGATTTGCAAAGTACACTCAGATCTGAATGTCATAGAGCCATTGACTATAAGACCTCTCTCACATGCAAAGCATGATCGAGCCCCAGAACTCATTGGGTGTTAGATTCATAACAATGTGTATCACATGGTGATGCGAACTAGATTATTGACTCTAGTGCAAGTGGGAGACTGTTGGAAATATGCCCTAGAGGCAATAATAAATTGGTTATTATCATATTTCCTTGTTCATGATAATCGTTTATTATCCATGCTATAATTGTGTTGATCGGAAACTCAGATACATGTGGGGATACACAGACAACACCATGTCCCTAGTATGCCTCTAATAGATTAGCTCGTTTATCAAAGATGGTTGTGGTTTCCTAGTCATGGACATGAGATGTCATTTGGTAACGGGATCACATCATTAGGATAATGATGTGATGGACAAGACCCAAACTACAAACGTAGCATATGATCGTGTCAGTTTATTGTTTCTGTTTCCTGCATGTCAAGTATCTTTTCCTATGACCATGGGATCATGCGACTCACTAACACCAGAGGAGTGCCTTGTGTGTATCAAATGTTGCAACGTAACTGGGTGACTATAAAGGTACTCTACAGATATCTTCGAGGGTGTCTATTGGGTTGGCATGGATCAAGACTGAGATTTGTTACTCCGTGTGACGGAGAGGTATCTCAAGGCCCACTCGGTAATACAACATCACAACAAGCCTTGCAAGCAATGTGACTAAGTGTTAGTCAAGGGATCTTGTATTACGGAACGAGTAAAGAGACTTGCTCCTAACGAGGTTGAACTAGGTATGGAGATACCGACGATCGAATCTCGGGCAAGTAACATACCGAAGAACAAAGGGAGCGTCATACGGGATTAACTGAATCCTTGACATAGAGGTTCGACCGATAAAGATCTTCGTAGAATATTTAGGAACCAATATGGCCATCCAGGTCCTGCTATTGGTTATTGATTGTAGAGGTGTGTCGGTCATGTCTACATAGTTCTCGAACCCGCAGGGTCTGCACACTTAAGGTTTGGTGACGTTTCGGTAGTATAGAGTTATGCATGGTGGTGACCGAAGGTTGTTCGGAGTCCCGGATGATATCCCGTACGTCACGAGGAGCTCCGGAATGGTATGGAAGTAAAGATTGATATATCGTAAGTCCTGTTTTGGTCTCCGGAAAAGTTTCGGGCTCATCTGTAGTGTACCGAGAGACCATCGGGAGGGGTATTTCGTCCCAAGAGGCTACATGGGCTGTGGGAGATTAAATACCAGCCCTTAGTGGCTGGTGGAAGTCCCACACAAGGCCCATGCGACTGGGAAGAAAAGCCCAAAGAGAAAAAGGTGGAAAAAGGCAAAAAGGCAAAAATAAGGAGGAGTCCTAGTCCTACTAGGATTGGAGGAGGAATCCTCCTCTCCTCTTGGTTCGGTAGAAGCCTAGGTGGTTTGGACCTTGGGCCAAGCCTCCTCCTCTCTTCCTCTTATATATAGTAGAGGTTTTAGGGTTTTTGCACTAGTTTTTCAGCCACGTGCTACCCATTCCTCTAGTGCACAATTTCTCCTCTAGATCAGTTTTCTGCAGTGCTTAGGTGAAGCCTTGCCGGAATTGCTCCACCACCATCGCCGCAGCCCCTTCATGCTGCCGGAGAACTCGTCTACCTCTCCTCTCCCTCTGCTAGATCAAGAAGGCGTAGATCGTCATCGAGCTGTACGTGTGCTGAATGCGGAGGTGTCGTCCGTTTGGCGCTAGATCGGAAGGACCATGATCAAGATCGCGAGACGGATCATGATGAGATCACGGGACGAATCGTGATGAGTTCGCGGTATGGATCGTGATTGGATCGCGGACGGATCGTGACGAGATCGCGGGACGCTAGGCGATTTGGATCGTGAAGACATTCGACTACACCAACCACGTTTCTTAACGCTTCCCACTTAGCGATCTACAAGGGTATGTATATCCACTCTCCCTCTCGTAGATGCTCATCACCATGGATAGATCTTGCATGCACGTAGGAAATTTTTTGTTTCCCATGCAACATTCCCTTACATTGTTGACATAAATTTGTGAACCAAAAATTTCAGAAATTTGTTCTTAGGAGAATGAACTTTCTAAGGAAAGGTTCTTCAAGCCGTATCCCCAAGGGAGTTTCTAGGAGGACTCAGGATAGCGACATCAACCTCCCTCGCGACATGGAGGTTAAGCCCCATGAATGGCCACATATACCTTTCATGAACAAAGTGGGTTCTCATGAAGAATTCATGCAATTTGTTGCAAATGCCGGGTTAACCAACTTCCTCGTAGATAAGTGTGACCGACACTATCTCCTCACTAATTCCTTCGTGCAGAACTTTTACTTCATTAATATGCCTGGTGCTCCCATGGTGCGCTTTTCTCTTTATGCCACGAACTATGAGTTACCTCTCCATGAATTTTCTGAAATATGTCTGTTTTGCTCTGACGGGGGAGTGCGTGAACCTAAAACTGAGGAGTTTGAGGACTTTCTCCTTACCTTAACTGTGGGAGAAACCAGGGGCGTATCACACGCCAGAGCCACTAGTTTGCATTTTCCGTTTGTGCACTACTTTTCTCTGTTTATAGGAAAATGCATAACTGTTATGGAGCAGGGTGGTGGCCTCAGTGCTCCCACCCTTGCTATTTTACGCCGCACGCTTTATGGTGATAGTGCTTAAAACATAGGAGCTATTGTTGCACGTTGTTTACATATTAACCGAACCAAGGGAAAGGTTCATGGTGGTATTTATGCCACGCACTTGGCAAAGCACTTTGAGGTGACTATAAACCCTACTGATTACTTGTTGTGCAAGGTGTACCTTGACCACCTATCCATGGAGGAGCACCAATTTCTTAAGAAACCTAAACCGCTGATAAACCTTCGTTACAACTAGTGTTTAGTGAGGACACCTGTGATATTATTCCTTTGCCTGGACCTTCTTTGTCAATTATCATGGCAGGAACAGATTCAGAATAATGCCAGAGGACATCATTGCTTACTAGAACGAGCTTGCTGTTGCTGAGGCCGAGGCCCATGCATGGGTTGCTCAGGTACCTCAGTAGAGATAGTTTCCTAGACCCGACAACTATTATCAGTGCTGATTACCAAGCTAGGTGAAAGTCTAAGCTTGGGGGAGTACATATTTCTCACCGACATTACATTCATGATCTCACACTTCATATAAATTGTCGGTGTTCATCCTCTTTCATTGTATATCCGTGTTAGCTTTATTTTTCTTACTTTCTTCTTGCATGCTTGAAAAACTAAACCCAAAAATATTTCTTGTTTCTTTTCGGTTTTTCATTTCCTCAATTCTTTAGTTGTATAACTAAAAAGAAAACCCCAAAAGATTTCCTTAACCTGTTGGGAGCTTTCCCGTGTAAATAGTTATACTCGTTCTTGTTTTCCCTTAGTCTCTTTCCTTGCTTGAGAAAAAAAAACTACAAAATATTTCAGTGTGTTCCTATGAATTTCTTTTCTTTTTGTTGAATCTTTGAAAGGAGAAGACCACGATGTAAAAGTTGAGTGGCTCTTATATGCTTTGTTGCTCATCTAACAGAGAGCCAATTTTACCTTGTCTTCTCTTTTGTCTTAAACTACCATACAGATTCCAGCTTAGTCCACAACATTCTTTCCCTATTATTATTATCATATCATTCGATCATGCAAGTGAAAGGCAATACTAACGATATTTGATGAAGTTATTCTGGCAAAGGAAGCTGGTATGAACTGTTCTTGCTTTCTGTTTTTGTAAATATGTTTAGCCAGTTTGATCCTGATTCAGTATATCATGAGTAAACATGTTTATGATGACAATTAGACATTATAGTTCCCATGCCATGCCTAAATATTTAGGAGTTAATGATGGTTTATCTTCTGTGTGAAAATGCATTGAAATGGTTGTAATATGGTATGGTCGTATGGTATTTCCCTTAGAGAAATTCAAGCAGTTTTACATGGCCCTTGTGCAAACATGTAATCAAAACCAATGTAGCCTTCATGTTGTTTAAATTCAGAGTGTTGATATCCTACTCATGCTACGTCCAATGTTAATTATTCAAAATGCATGTTCATGACCGTTGTTGCTCTCTAGCTGGTTGCTTCTCAACCCATTACTAGACTTCACCTATACTAAGCGGGAATGTTTCTTGACCATACAAAACCCTTAAACCAAGTCATTCCACATGAGCCCACCATACCTACCTATATACATTATTACCCTATCGTTCCAAGTAAATTTGCATGTGCCATCTCTAAGTACTCAAATAGACATCTATTTTGTGCACTCATCTCGCTCATGGAGTGACGAGGTGATCGATATTTTCTATGCTAAGTGAGGTATTCTTAGGACGGTCATTTATTATCGTCATTGTACGAGAGAGGCTGGTAAAAGGGATGCCCAGTCCTACATAATCAAAATAAATTAAATAAACTTTTTGGGATAGTTGTATGTTGGCAGACATCTGTGGATTCAGTCAGCCATGGTTTGTGTATGGATGGTGGATAGGAGTAAACTTTACTATTCTGTTTGGGAACCACCAATAATGAGTTTAGCATGGAAAATTTTGAAAACCTTTGTCCTAACGTGACAAGAAAAAGTGCACCTCTCAAAAAATGTATCTTCACTCTTGTTTTAAGCTTCGAGCTCTAGCACTACTGCAAATCCATGCTTCCCTCTACGCAGGGCTTATCTATTTACTTTTATGCCGAGTCATCATCCTCTTACTAAAGCACTAGACCCGATAGCACTATTTTGATCCTTATGCATTGAGTCTAGTTAATGTTGGATATGAGCATGACTGGCTCTTTTCTACCCTGAATTATAATGGTAAGTCGTTGTTTGGATCTGAGAGGTGCTCTGCATTTATGTTTTGCGGTCTCAGAAAGGGCTAGCGAAATACCATGTCACCATATTCTATTATGATTGTTTTGAAAAATTGTTTGTGTATGAGATATTTTAGTATTGCTTTCTAGCTGGTTATGTATTGCCATGAGTTAACATAATATCTATTTGTTGTCACGGATGTGTCTATTTATGATTTATGTTGAAAACTTGAGCACTAGCTAAGCATATGTATAACAACGAGAACAAAAGAGTTTGTAAAAGTTTTCTTTACACTTCAGTTTATCAACTGAATTGCTTGAGGACAAGCAATGAGTTAAGCATGGGGGAGTTGATACGTATCAAATGCTTCTACCTTTTCAAACACTTTAGCTCTTGTTTTGGCCTCTAATTTTCATGAGTTGAATGAAACTAACCTGAACCGCTGCTATTTTCAGCAGAACTACCTTGGTGTTATTTTTGTGCAGAAATAAAAGTTCTCGGAATCGGACGAAACTTTTTGTGAATTATTTCTAGAATATATGATGAATTATGGAGCGAAGACCTATCGGAGGGGGTGTGCCAGGGGGCCACCACATATCAGGGCGCACCCTGATGGCTTGTGGGGCCCTTGTGGCCCCTCCAACCCCAATTCCGGTCCTATAGAATCACATCCGCGGAGAGAAAAATCAAGGAGAAGATTTCATCATGTTTCACTAGATGGAGCCACCACCACCTCTTATTCTTCCTCTGGAGGGCTGCTCTGGAGCCTATTTCGGGCTCCGGAGAGGGGAAATCATCCCTGTCGTCATCATCAACACCACCATGATGCTCACCACCGGGAGTGAGTAATTCCCTCCCCCCAACAAGGCCGAACCATGAACGAGTCGTAGTAGGCGACGACATGGCATGTTGTGGCCTTGCATGTGGAGGCGAGTCCGTATCATGACTTGCTGATACGTCTCAAATGTATCTACTTTTCCAAACACTTTTGATCTTGCTTTGGACTCTTGCATGAAACCAACCCAAACTGACGCTATTTTCAGCAGAACTACACTTGATGTTGTTTTTGTGTAGAAATGAAAGTTCACGGAATTGGACGAAACTTTTTGTGTTTTTTTCTGGAATGTATAGAAACTAATGGAGCGAATACTCACTAGAGGGGGACACCTGTTTGTTCCAAGCCAACAGGGTGCACCCACCCTCCCTGGGTGCATCCAGATGGTTTGGAGCCACCTCGTGGCTCCTCCGACCCTAATCCCAGTCGTTAAATTCCTATTTATGGAGAAAGAAATAAGAGAGGAGTTTTCATCACGTTTCACGTGATGGAGCCTAAGCCACCTCATGTTCTTCCTTGGGAGGGCTGATCTCGAGTCTGTTGCGGGCTTCGGAGAGGGGGATTGGTCGCCATCGTCATCACCAACCCTTCTTCAGCAACACCGCCATGATGCTCACCACCGGAATCGAGTAATTACTTTGTAGGCTTGCTCGACGGTGATGGGATTGGATGGGATTGATCATGTAATCGAGTTATTTTGATAGGGCTTGATCCCTAGAAACCACTATGTTCTGAGATTTATGTTGATATGACTTTGCTATGCTTAATGCTTGTCTTTAGGGACCGAGTGCCATGATTTCAGATCTGAACCTATTATGATTTCATGAATATGAGAGTGTTTTAGATCCTATATTGCAAGTTGTATGCACCTATTACATGTCATGATCCGCATACCCCAAGATGACAATAATTGGGTTTCTTTCCCGTGATTGTCGTAGTTTGAGGAGTTCACGTATTCGACATGTGTTAATGCTTTGTTACTATTCTCTATTAAAAGGAGGCCTTAATATCCCTTAGATTTCCTTATGGACCTTGCTGCAATAGGAGGGTAGGACAAATGATGTCATGTAAGTTTTTATTACAAGCATGTATGACTATATACGGAATACATGCCTACATTATATTGATGAATTGGACCTAGTTATATGTTGCCTCTAGTATGTTACTATTACATGATTGATGTCATCTAAATCATTGTCCATCACCGATCCATGGCCTACGCTTTTTATATACTCAATCTTGCTAAGTTACTATTGCTGCGACTACTGTTACAATGACTATAAAATTGTTGTTGTTACTGTTACCGTTACTATTAGCACTACTATTTTGCTGTGCTACTAAAACTTTTGCTACAGAGAGATGACCTAGGTGTGGTTGAATTGACAACTCAACTACCAAAGACCAATAAATATTTTTTTGGCTCCCCTTGTGTCAAAACAAAAAAATTGGGTAAAATACATCCCTCGAAGATTGTTACGATCCCCTATACATGTGGGTTATCACTTGCCCCCATTATCTATCTTAGGGGTCGGGAATGAACAGGAGAAAAACCATCACTCCACGATGGGGCATAGTGTTACTGAAACATCTTTCTTGTTTGGACTGATGAACATCTGCGTCAGAACCAAGCGATGAAGAGACAACCCCATTATCAATATTATGGGTGTGTGCGGGGGGGGGGGGGGGCACAATAACCGCACTACGCCTATAAAACAAGCGCACTGTCGCGTTAGCACGAGGCTGAGCTGGGGGAGGGGATCACCACGACCGTCTCGGCAAGGCCAAGCTAGGATCGAGCCGTAACAGGCGACAATGCGACATGCGGAGGCGAGTCAGTAACATGACTCGCCACCGATTATCTATCTTAGGGGTTTGGAATGAACAGGGGAAAACCATTATTGCATGATAGGGCATAGTGGTACTAACGCAACTTTCTTGTTTGGACTGATCGACATCTGCGCCAGAACCAAGTAGTGAAGACACAATCCAATTATCTATCTTAGGGATGTGGGGGGGGAGACAGAATAACTGCACCGCGCTTGTCAAACGAGCGCATTGCCACATTAGCGCGAGGCCGAGCCGGGGGGAGGGGGAAGGCCGCATGCGCAAACGAGTCCGTAACATGACTTGCCACCCAAACTATATCTTAGGTATCTGGAATGAACAAGGAAAAAACCAGCACTACACAATGAGGCATAGTGGTACTGACACATCTTTCTTGTTTGGAATGATGAACATCCATGTCAGAACAAAATGGTGAAGACACAACCCCGTTATCTATCTTAGAGGTGTGGGTGCATGGGGAAACAAAATAACCGCACTGCGCCTGTCAAACAAAGGCACTGCCTCGTGATATGTCTCAAATATATCTACTTTTCCAAACACTTTTGCTCTTGTTTTGGACTCTAATTTGCATGATTTGAATGAAACTAAGTCGAAGTGACGCTGTTTTCAGCAAAACTACCTTCGTGTTATTTTTGTGCAGAAATAAAAGTTCTCGGAATTGGATGATACTTTTTGTAAATAATTTCTGGAATATATGAAGAATTATGTAGCAAAGAATCATCGAAGGGGGCTGCCTGTGGGCCACGAGCCAACAGGGCGCGCCCACCCCCTGAGCGCGCCCTGTTAGCTCTTGAGACTCACGTGGTCCCCCGAGACCTAATTGCAGTCCTATAAATTCACATCTTCGAAGAAAAAATCGGAGAGAAGAATCAGCCGCCACCTCCTGTTCTTCCTCAGGTGGGCTGATCTGGAGCCCGTTTAGGGATCCGAAGAGTGGAGATCGTCGTCATCATCATCTCCAACCCTTCTACATCAACAATTCCATGATGCTCACCACCGGGAGTGAGAAATTCTTTGTAGACTTGCTGGACGGTGAAGGGTTTGGTGAGATTGATCGTGTCATCGATTTATTTTGATATGGCTTGATCCCTAGTATCCACTATGTTCTGAGATTGATGTTGCTATGACTTTGCTATGCTTAATGCTTCTCACTAGGTCCCGAGTGCCATGATTTCAGATCTGAACCTATTATGTTTTCAAGAATATGAGAGTGTTTTAGATCCTATCTTGCAAGTTGTATTAACCTATTACGTGTCATGATCCACATACCCCAAGGTGACAATAATTGAGATTCGTTCTGGTGACTGTCGTAGTTAGTTGAGTTCATCTATTCACCATGTGTTAATGCTTTGTTCCGGTTCTCTATTAAAAGGAGGCCTTAATATCCCTTATTTTCTTATGGACCTCGCTGCCACGGGAGGGTAGGACAAAATATGTCATACAAGAAGCACGTATGACTATATACAGAATACATGCCTACATTAAATTGATGAATTGGAGCTAGTTATGTGTTGCTATTGTGTGTAACTTTACATGATGAATGTCATCCATATATTTCCATCACTGATCCATGGCCTACGCTTTTCATATACTAAATCTTGCTAACTTACTATTGTTGTTGCTACCTTTACAATCACTACAAAATAGCCGCTACTATCGTTAGTATTACTACTGATGTTCTGCTTTGCTACTGAACTGTTGCTATAGAAAGATACTCTAGGTGTGGTTGAATTGACAAGTCAACCGCTAAGACCAATAAATATTATTTGTCTTCCCTTGTGTCGAATCAACAAATTTGGGTAAATACTTACGTCGAAGACTGTTATAACCCCCTATACTTGTGGGTTATTACCGCGTTAGCATTAGAACGAGCTGGGGGAACCCTCTCCCTCCGGCAAGGCAGAGCATGCAACAAGCCATAATAGGCGACGATGCGGCACGCCGCACCGTTGCATGCGAAGGCGAGTCCGTAACATGACTTGCCCCCCATTATCTATCTTATGGTTCGGGAATGAACATGGAAAAAACAAACACTGCACGATGGGGCATAGTGTTACTAACACATCTTTCTGTTTGGATCGATGAACATCCGTGTCAGAACCAAGCGGTGAAGACACAACCCCGTTTTCTATCTTAGGGGTCTAGATGCATGGGTGGGGGATAGAATAACCACACTACGCCTGTCAAACAAGTGCACTGGTGTGTTAGTGTGAGGCCGAGCCAAGGGGAGGCCGCATGCGGAGCCGAGTCCGTAACATGACTTGCCCCCCCCATTATCTATCTTAGGGGTCAGGAATGAACAGGAAAAAAACTAGCACTGCATGATGAGGCATAGTGGTACTAAGACATCTTTGTTCTTTGGACTGATGAACATCAGCGTCACAACTAGGCGGTGAAGACACAACCCCATTATCAATCTTAGGGATGTGGGTGCATGGGGGAGGGAACATAATAACCGCACCGCGCTTGTCAAATGAGCACACTGCCATGTTAGCACGAGGCTGAGCCGGGGAGGGGGCCGAGGACCCTCCCTTCCCCCTTAGAGGCTGAGCTAGGCATGAGCCGTAACAGGTGACGAAGCAGCGTGCCGCGACGTCTCATGCGGAGGCAAGTCCGTAACATGACTTACCCCCATTATATATCTTAGGGGTCGTGAATGAACAGGAAAAAACCCAGCACTACACGATGGGGCATAGTGATCCTAACACATCTTTCTTGTTTGGAGTAATGAGTATCCGCATCAAAACCAAGAGGTGAGGACACAACCTGATTATCTATCTTAGGGGTGTGGATGCATGGGGAACAGAATAACCACACTGTGCCTATCAAATGAGTTCATTGTCGCGTTAGCGCGAGGCCGAGCCGGGAGGGGGGAGGGGACCCCCTCCCCCCGTTGAGGACGAGCCAGGAACGAGCCATAACAGGCGATGATGCGATGTGCCGTGCCGACGCATATGGAGGTGATTCCATGACATGACTTGGCCCCCATTATCTACCTTAGGGGTCGGGAATGAATAGGAAAAACTAGCATTGCACTATGGGCATAGTGGTACTGACACATCTTTCTTGTTTGGACTAATGAACATCCGTGTTAGGATCAAGCAGTGAAGACAGAACCCCATTATCTATCTTATGGATGTGGGTGCATGGGGGAACCAGAATAACCGCATTGCGTCTATTAAACGAACGCAATGCCCCATTAGCGCGAGGCCGAGATAGGGTGGTCGATACCCCCAGTGAGGTCGAGCCAGGAACGGGCCGTAATAGGCGATGACGCGACATCCCGCGATGTCGCATACGGAGGTGAATTCCTAACATTATTTGCGTCCCATTATCTATCTTAGGGGTCAGGAATGAAAAGGGAAAAACTAACACTACATGATGGGGCATAGTAGTATTGACACATCTTTCTTGTTTGTACCGATGAACATCCGTGTCAGAACCAAGCGGTGAAGACACAACCACATTATCTATCTTTGGGGTCGGGAATGAGATGGTAAATAGTGGTATTGACACATCTTTCATGTTTGGACCGATGAACATCCACGTCAGAACCAAGCGATGAAGACACAATCCCATTACCCACCTTAGAGGTGTGGGTGCGCAGGGGAGGGGACAGAATAACCACACCGCGCCTGTCAAACGAGCGCACTGCTGCGTTAGCGTAGGGCCAATCCTGGGGTCGAGATTAGGTTCTAGGGATTTTGAAACCCAGCACGGCTCGACGTGGCATTGTTGTACTTAACTACATTTCGTTTTTGGAATTTGGCACATCTGCGTGAGCTTGAGGCTTGACTGTGGTGGAGGGGGCGTCTACATGGGCTGTTGAAACTTGGAACAAGCATGAGTAATCTAGTCCATTACGTGACTTGTGTCTGGAAGTGTAGCGCCTATTATTATTTCACTGCACTTACTATTTTTTTTAAAATTTTGTAGTTAATTTTGAATAATCTATCTAAGGTATTTAATTGCACCTTTGTGATAGTATTTATTCAACTGACTGTCTTTAATGTTTATTTCTTTGTGCATTATTTCCAGTTGCTACTTTTGTTATTGTATTTCATTATTATTGTTATTTTTAGTAACTGCCCCGGGATCATGGGCTTTCCTCATTTTCCCCCCACGGCCGTGGACTTTGGTTGTTCTGTTTTCTCCCACTCGTCTCTTAACTTCTCCTCCTCTCCCCTCTGCTCTCTCGTCTGTTTACTGGAAGTCATTTATTTTTCCTTCCCCTCTCCTATTTTCCATAGGAAGCTTCTTCTCCACTGTTGCCGCGGGAGCGTCTTTCGGTGGCTGGATCTCCAGGAGAAGCTTTGTGTGTGGTGTTGTTTCCTTTCCTCTCCCCTCTCCTCCCCTCACCTCCCATCAACTCTTGATTTTGTTGGCTTTTAACATTTTTCTCCCCTGCCGTGTTTCTAGGCTTCGGGTGGAGAAATTTTTGGTGGTGTGGTTTTTTCCGGCGAGTAGTGCACGGGTCTGCGCCTAAATTCGTTGGCGGAGTTCCTGCTTGGCCGTGAGATTTTCGCTTTTCTAGTGTGCACCCTTTCTAACCTATAAGAACCCCAAGGTTTGCTCATGTCTTTTGCAACTCTGTATCGGCGGTTTTCTGGATTGTAGATCTAGATGGGTTCACCATCGAGTCCCAAGAATGTGGACACCTGTAATACGTTGTACCGAAACCTTTCTTTTTTGTTTGGTGCTTGGTATTTATAAGATGTGGTGCATAAATGGGTTTTTTGTCATGTGATTCATATGGTTGTTGTATGGATATTACTAGTTGAGTTTTGTACTGGAATGTCTGGTACGTGTAGTTTTTATCTTGTTTTAACATCCACCGACATTGTAGTATTGAACATCATGTACAGTTTGAACTGGGTAGTGCGATGTGAATAGTTTGTACCTGTTTGAGAAGAACTGCTAGCATGTTGAAACATTGCACATTTTGAAGTGGGTTGTGCCAGTTGTGTTGTTATATGATTTATTGATTGTTGGTCATGTTCATTAATTGATGCACTGTGATGTATGTGCACCGGTAGAGTTCATATGATTGATATTTTTGCATCCTTTTTTTCTCACCATTATGTTCTTGCAGATGTTGGAGCGCCAGTACCACCTGATTTTGACAAATCAGACCCCCTTCATGATCTTGTGAATGCTATTTTTGAGATACCAAGTCCTCTAGAAGAACTTGAGAGTGTTGCTGGTCTTTCTCTTTTATTTGCTCTTTTTTAAAAGCCCTGTTTACATAAATGTGTTGAGTTAGCTTAGCTATTCCTTTTGTTTGCGTGTGTTGCTATGCATCTTATTTGTTTGCCTCTGTAGTGGTGATTGTTTTATTTTATTTTTGTGTGCAGCGAATGATAGCCATGGTGTCCAGAAAAAAGAGGTGGAACGACATCAAAAGGCTTCTTGTGTCCTGATACATCTTCAATGTATCCATAATTTATGAAGTATTCATACCATATTCACCTATGTTTACAATACTTTGATACGATTTTTATGCACTTTATATGATTTATTTAGAACTAACCCGGACAGACGTTGTTTTCAGCAGAACTACTGTGGTGTTATTTTTTGTGCAGAAAATAAAAGTTCTTGGAATCGTCCGAAACATTTTGCAGATTTTTTGGCACAAAAGAGGCATACAACGCTTCATGGGAAGGCCAGAAGGGTCACGAGGTGGCCACCCTCCACCATAGCATGCCAGGCCCCCTACTCATGCCCTGGTGGAGCATGCCCACCTCGTGGCCCATCTTCGAGTGAAACCAATGCCAAAAATTTCCTATAAATATAGAAACCATTAGAAAAAAGCCTAGACTCCTCGTTCCACCGCTGCAAGGCCTCTGTATCGACAAAAAACCAATCTAGAGAGAAAACAGTACCCTGCCGGAGAGGGTAGATCATCTCTGGAGGCCATCTTCATCATCCCTATAGCCTCCATGATGAGGAGGGAGTAGTCCACCCTCGGGGCTGACGGTTTGTACCGGTTGCTATGTGTTCAATCTATCTCTCTCTCTCTCTCTCTCTCGTGTTCTCGAGATGGCACGATCTTGATGTATCAAACGCTTTGTTAATATAGTTGGATCACAGGGTGTTTTCCCCTCTCTATCTTGTTGTGATGAATTGAGTTTTCCCTTTTAGATTTCGTTATGTTGGATTGAATATTGGATTTGAGAACACTTGATATATGTCTTGCACGCGAATACGCGTAGTGACATCGGGGTATTCAAGTGATTCACTTGATCTATGTCTTGGTACTCAACTTGTGGATTTTCGAGGTGACATTGGGGTAATCTATACATATTGGTTGATGCGTATTGTATAATTAACTCATGGATACTTGTGGTGACATTGGAGTATCTAGGTGACATTAGAGTTTGTTGATGCATATCATATGGTGTTATTCTAGTACGAACTCTTAGATAGATCGATCAAAAAGGATAACTTGGTTTTTTTAGTACGAACTCTTGGATAGATCAATCGAAAAGGATGGTTTAAGGTGGTTTCGTACCCTGCAAACAATTTATTCTTATGATCTCCACTACATAAGAACTTTGGAGCGATTATTCGATGCACGGTCAGGGATGGTTATCTGATCCAATTATATTAGCATTGTTGAGAGACTGCACTAGTGAAAGTACGGACCGTAGGCCTTGTTTTCAAGCATTGCAATACCGTTTGTGATCACTTTTGTTACTTGCTACCTTGCTGTTTTTATAATTTCATATTATAAAAACCTATATCTATCATCCATATTGAACCTGTATCACCATCTCTTCGCCAAACTAGTGCACCTATACAATTTGCCATTGTATTGGGTGTGTTGGGGACACAAAGAGAATTCTTGTATTTGATTGTAGGGTTGTTTGAGAGAGACCATCTTCATCCTACATCTCCCATGGATTGATAAACCTTAGGTCATCCACTTGAGGAAAAATTGCTACTGTCCTACAAAACTCTGCGCTTGGAGGCCCAACACCAGTGTACAAGAATAAAGTTGCATGGTAGACATCACATGCATCCACGTGCTAAGGTTGGTGCACAAGCTATACATGATGAAGGTGGTGCCAAGGCTAGTGCTACTCGTCATCCTGGGGCTGATGGAACTGACATGCCTAAAAAGATGAACTTGTTGCAAAATCGGCTGACTCAAGTCTTTCCTTGTGATGGAGTCAAAGGTCAAAAGAGCTATTGCCAAGAGGAAGATGGCACGTCCAATTTCTGATGGCATGCTGATACGTCACCAACATATCTATAATTTTTCATGATGGCATGCTATTATGTTATTTGCTTTGGATGTTTTATATGCATTAATATGCTATTTTATATTATTTTTGGGACTAACCTATTAATCTAGAGCCTAGTGCCAGTTTTTGTTTTTTCCTTGTTTTTGAGTTTTGCAGTTATGGAATATTAAACAGAGTCCAAATGGAATAAAACCTTTGGAAAGAATTTTTCTGGAAGGAAACAAATCAACCAGGCTCAGAGTGCATGCCAGGGCACCTGCCAAGGAGTCACAAGCCTGGTAGGCGTGGCCCCCCTGGCCGCGCCTAGCAGGCTTGCCATATCCCGGTAGGTCTCCCAACTCTATTCTTCGTCCTATAAATTCCAAAATATTCCCTAACACCATAATTAGCCATGCAAATACTTTTCCGCCGCTAGAAGCCTTCGTTCTCGAGAGATCCAATCTTGGAGCTTTTTTCGGTAATCTGTCGGAGGAGGTTTCGATCACGGAGGGCATCTACATCAACTCCATTGTCCCTCTGATGATGCGTGAGTAGTCCACCATAGACCTACGTGTTCATATCTAGTAGCTAGATGGCTTCTTCTCTCTCTTTGATCTTCAATACCATATTTTCCACGATCTTCACGGGGATCTATCCGATGTAATCTTCTTTTGTGGTGTGTTTGTCAAGATCCGATGACTTGTGAGTTTATGTTCATATTATCCATGAGTCTTATTTGAATATTCTCTGGATTCTTATATGCATGATTTCATATCTTTGTAACTCTCTTCGAGTTATTGGTTTGGTTTGACCAACTAGATTGGTAATTCTTGCAATGGGAGAAGTGCTTGGTTTTGGGTTCAATATTGCGGCGTCCTCACCAAGTGACATAGTAGGGGCAGTGAGGCACGTATTGTATTGTTGCCATCAAGGGTAACAAGATGGGGTTTTCACCATATTGCTTGAGTTTATCCCTGTACATCATGTCATCTTTCTTAATGCGTTACTCTGTTCTTCATGAACTTAATACTCTAGATGCATGCAGGAGTCGGTCGATGTGTGGAGTAATAATAGTAGATGCAAAATTGTTTCGGTCTACTTGATACGGAGGTGATGCCTATATGCATGATCATTTCCTTAGATAACTAAATGATTATTCGCTTCTTCATCAATTGCTTGACAGTAATTTTTTTACCCACCATGATATTTTCCTTCAAGAGAGAGGCCTATAGTGAAATATATGGCCCGAGGGTCTACTGTCCATAATATATTTTCAGATCTATAAACCAAAAAAATACCAAAAATACTTTGCTGCAATTTATTTACCTTTTACTTTCCGTTCTCGTTTACATCTATCTCTATTAGATCTAATCCTTGCAAATAATCGTGAAGGGATTAACAACCCCTTTATCGCGGTGGGTGCAAGAGTTTGATTGTTTGTGTAGGTGCATCCATCGGTGACTTGCTTGTTCCTCCTACTGGATTGATACCTTGGTTCTCAACAATTGAGGAAAATAATTATCTACTTCACTGCATCACCCTTTCCTCTTCAAGGGAAAACCAACACACGCTCAAGAGGTAGCAAGAAGGATTTCAAGCGCCGTTGCCGGGGAGGATACACATCAAGCCCACCAAGTACCCATCACAAACTCATCTACTGCATTTACATTATTTTCCACTTGCCTCTCATTTTCCTCTCCCCACTTCTAAAACAATTTTCAGAAAATACCAAAAAGATTTGCCTTTTTATTCGCCCTTCTTTCTTTTGCCTTCTTTCTTGCTAGATCTTCTGCTTGTTACTATGACTAGCATTACTACCTCCCCCTTGTCACTAGACTTTGAAGTTCTATACTTCAAGCAAAAACAAGGGGAAAATCTGAAATATGCTTGGTATAGGCTGATGGAATTCCATAGTATTTCCAATCTAAAAGGAGATACAAAAGTTCTGCTTTCAATTTTTTACATTGGATTGGCTTTGCATCATAGAAAGCTTTTGGATTTTGCCTCACATGGGAATTTTATCGAACTTGGCACAAGTGTCGCTTATAAAGTTTTGGAAGGAATTTTGGGGGTTCCCGCACAAAATAAGGGCCCTACATTTTCACAAGAGGGAGCTCAAATTCTCGACGCATGAAGTGACTTGCATAAACACTTACTCGAGTTACAAAAATATCATGAACCCCTGAAACATATTAATGGGAATCTCAGCCGCTTAAACACTTTGATTTCCCTTTGCAATAAGTGTTTGGATATTTTGGATCTTAAGATGGTGCTGTTACCCGAAAACCAAGGGAAGCGGAAAGAGCCCCCCGGATGTAATAAGGCCCTCACAAGGATTGCCAATATAAAAGATGACAATACCTAGATCTATCGCGTTTTGCCTAGCTAGGGGGGTTAAACAATAGCGCTTGTTGGGAGGCAACCCAATTTTATTTTTGTGTTGTGTTTTTTCTTTTGTTTTTGAGATTTTCCCATATTATTACTTCTGTAATAATTGTGTTTTGGTGTTTTAATTAGTGTTTGAGCCAAGTAAGACCTTTGGGGTGATCTATGGTAGTTGTTGATTTGATCTTGCTGAAAAATAAAAACTTTTGCGCTAAGTCCAGGAATTTTCCAAAATTTTCAGCATGTCAAACGAGTCTGAACTTTTAAAAAAAGATTTATACATAAATTTCCCAGGTTTTACTAATGTTTAGGAATTGTTTGAGTTACAGAAGTATATGCAGTTTTCAGATATATACAGACTGTTCTGTTTTCAACAGATTCTGTTTTCTTTGAGTTGTTTGCCAATTTTGATGAATCTATGAGTTGTATCATGGGGTGTGAACCATGGAGAAGTTAGAATACAGTAGGTATAACACCAATATAAATAAAGAATGAGTTCACAATAGTAACTAACGTGGTGATTTATTATCTTATACTAACGGATCTCACGAGTTTTCTGTTAAGTTTTGTGTTGTGAAGTTTTCAAGTTTTGGGTAAAGATTTGATGGACTATGGAATAAGGAGTGGCAAGAGCCTAAGCTTGGGGATGCCCAAGGCACCCCAAGTCATATTCAAGGATGCCAAAGAGCCTAACCTCGGGGCATACCCTCTTTCGTCTTCAATCCATCGATAAATTTACTTGAGGCTATATTTTTATTCACCACATGATATGTGTTTTGCTTGGAGCGTCTTGTATGATATGAGTCTTTGCTTCTTAGTTTGCCACAATCATCCTTGCTGCACACATATTTTGAGAGAGACACGCTGAATCATGAATTTATTAGAATACTGTTTGTGCTTCACTTATATCTTTTGAGTTAGGTAATTTTTCTCTGTGTGCTTGACTTATATTTTGTAGAGCACGGTGGTGTTTGCGTTTTATAGAAATAATTGAACTCTCATACCTCACTTATATTATTTTGAGAGTCTCTAAACAGCATGGTAATTGGTCTAGGTTATGAATTTAGTCCTAATATGATAGGCATCCATGAGGGATATAATATAAACTTCCATGTTAAGTGCATTGAATATTATGAGAAGTTTAATTCCTTGCATGAAGTTTTGAGATACAAAGTTGGTAATGTTAAGAGTCATGTTAGGAAGTAATTGTGATCTGGTAAAAATAGTTGTGTAAAGGTTTGTGATTCCCGTAGAATGCACGTATGGTGAACCGTTATGCAAGGAAGTCGGAGCATGATTTGTTTATAGATTGTAAACCTTTGTGTGAGGGTCGGGAACACACGATGATTTACTCCTACCAACCTCAACCCTAGGTGCACACGTTTAATACTTTTCTTCAATGACTAATAGACTTTTTCAATAAGTATGTGAGTTCTTTATGACTAATGTTGAGTCCATGGAATAAACGCACTCTCACCCTTCTAGCTTTGCTAGCCTCTCTAGTACCGTGCAACTTTTGCCGGTACAAAAAACACCTTCCTCAAAACAGCCACCATATACCTTCCTCAAAACAGCCATCATATATCTTTCCTCAAAACAGCCACCATACCTACCTATTATGGCATTTCCATAGCCATTCCGAGATATATTGCCATGCAACTTCCACCGCTTCCTTTTATGACTTGCAGCATCACTTCCATATTACATATAGAGTCATATTTTGTCACAGGTATCAAGTTGTAATTTTCTTTTGAGTTGTAAGTAAATAAAAGTTTGATGATTATCATTATTACAGCATGTCCCATGTGAGGAAAGGATGATGGAAGCTATGATTCCCTCACAAGTGGGGATGAGATTCCCGACTTTATGAAAAATAAAAGAGGCCAGCGAAGCCCGAATAAAAAATAGGCCTTAGATGCCCACCAAAATAAAAAAAGATAAAATAAAAAATGAGAGAAAAGAGAGAAGGGACATTGCTACTATCTTTTTCCACACTTGTACTTCAAAGTAGCACTATGCTCTTCATGATAGAGAGTCTCCAATTTTGTCACTTTCATATACTAGTGTGAATTTTTATTTATATAACTTGGCTTGTATATTCCAATGATGGGCTTCCTCAAATTTCCCTAGGTCTTCACGAGCAAGCAAGTTGGATGCACACCCACTTAGTTTCCTCTTGAGCTTTCATACACTTATATCTCTAGTGCATCCGTTGCATGGCAATCCCTACTCACTCACGTTGATATCTATTAATGGGCATCTCCATAGCCCGTTAATACGCCTAGTTGATGTGAGACAATCTTCTCCCTTTCCTTGACAACCTCCACCATATTCTATTCCACCTATAGTGCTATATCCATGGTGCACTCTCATATATTGCGGGAGAGTTGAAAAAGTTTGAGGAAATAAAGGTGTGAAAAAAATTGTTTGACTTACCATAAGGGTTGTGCATGATATAAATACTTTGTGTGGGGAAAATGGAGCATAGCCACACCATATGATATTGTAGGGATAACTTTCTTTTGCCATTATATTTTGAAGAGATGCAATTGCTTTATTAGTATGCTTGAAATATTATTGTTTTTATATCAATATTAAGCTTTTGTTTTGAGTCGTACGGGTCTGAATATTCATGCCACAATAGAAAATATTACATGGACAAATATGTTAGGTAGCACTCCACATCAAAAATTCTGTTTCTATCATTTACCTACTCGAGGACGAATTAAGCTTGGTGATGCTGATACGTCTCGAATGTATCTATAATTTTTTATGATGGCATGCTATTATATTATCTGTTTTGGATGTTTTATATGCATTAATAGGCTAGTTTATATTATTTTTGGGACTAACCTATTAATCTAGAGCCTAGTGCCAGTTTTTGCTTTTTCCTTGTTTTTGAGTTTTGCAGATATGGAATATTAAATGGAGTCCAAACGGAATAAAACCTTCGGAACATTTTTTCTAGAAGTACACAAATCAACCAGGCTTGGAGTGCACGCTAGGGCACCTGCTAGGGAGTCACAAGCCTGGTAGGCGCGGCCCCCCTGGCCACGCCTAGCAGGCTTGCCATCTCCCGGTAGGTCTCCTAACCCTATTTTTTGTCCTATAAATTCCCAAATATTCCTCCAACACAAAAAAGATCCACACAAATACTTTTCCGTCACCAGAAGCCTCCGTTCCCGAGCGATCCAATCTTGGAGCTTTTTCCCGGTAATCTGCCGGAGGGGGTTTCAATCACGGAGGGCATCTACGTCAACTGCATTGCCTCTCCGATGATGCGTGAGTAGTCCACCACAGACCTACGGGTCCATAGATAGTAGCTATATGGATTCTTCTCTCTCATTGATCTTCAATACCATGTTCTCCATGATCTTCATGGGGATCTATCCGATGTAATCTTCTTTTGTGGTGTGTTTGTCAAGATCCGATGAATTGTGAGTTTATGTTTAGATTATCCATGAATCTTATTTCAATCCTCTCTGAGTTCTTATATGCATGATTGCATATCCTTTTAATTCTCTTCGAGTTATTAGTTTGGTTTGGCCAACTAGATTGGTAATTCTTGCAATGGCAGAAGTGCTTAGTTTTGGGTTCAATCTTGCGGTGTCCTCAGCCAATGACATAGTAGGGGTAGCGAGGCACGTATTGTATTGTTGCCATCAAGGGTAACAAGATGGGGTTTTCATCATATTGCTTGAGTTTACCCCTCTACATCATGTCATCTTTCTTAATGCGGTACTGTGTTCTTCATGAACTTAATACTCTAGATGTACGCAGGAGTTGGTCGATGTGTGGAGTAACAGTAGTAGATGCAGAATCATTTCGGTCTACTTGATACGGACGTGATGCCTATATGCATGATCATTGCCTTGGATAACTACATGATTATTCACTTTTCTATCAATTGCTTGACAGTAATTTGTTTACCCACCATGATATTTTCCTTCAAGAGAGAAGCCTCTAGTGAAATCTATGGCCCCCGAGTCTACTTTCCATAATATATTTTCAGATCTATAAACCAAAAAAATACCAAAAATACTTTCCTACAATTTATTTACCTTTTACTTTCCATTCTCCTTTACATCTATCTCTATCGGATCTAATCCTTGCAAATAATCGTGAAGGGATTGACAACCCCTTTATATCGTTGGGTGCAAGAGTTTGGTTGTTTGTGTAGGTGCATCCATTGGTGACTTGCTTGTTCCTCCTACGGGATTGATACCTTGGTTCTCAACAACCGAGGGAAATACTTATCTACTTCGCTGCATCATCCTTTCCTCTTCAAGGGAAAACCAACGCACGCTCAAGAGGTAGCACATGGCGAGGCAAAGTCCACATGTGAAAGTTCTTATCAAACTGGTGATAGCAAAGCTGATGCAGACAATGTTGCTTTCAAGATTGGTCCAATCACTCTTGGTGGCTCCCTTGTTCATCAGAGTCCATAAGTTTTTGTATGTTGCTGATACATCTTGAATGTATTGATAATTTATGAAGTATTCATGCCATGTTCACCTATGTTTAAAATAATTTTATATGGTTTTGATGCACTTTATATGATTTCTTTAGAACTAACCCGGATTGATGCTGTTTTCAGCAGAATTATCGTGGTGTTATTTTTTGTGCAGAAAATGAAATTTCTCGGAATCGCCCGAAACTTTTTGACGATTTTTTTTGGAACAAAAGAGACATCTGACGCTTCGTGGGAGGGACAGAAGAGTCGCGAGGTGTCCGCCCTCCAGCAGGGCGCGCCAGGCCCCCTACCCGCACCCTGGTGGAGTGTGCCCACCTAATGGCCCATCTCTGCATGAAACCGACAACAAAAATTCCCATAAATATGGAGACCATCAGAAATAACCATAGACTCCTAGTTCCGCTGCCGCAAGGCCTCTATATCGACAAAAAACCAATCTGGAGAGAAAACAAAACCCTGCCGGAGAGGGTAGATCATCTCCGGAGGCCATCTTCATCATCCCTATGGTCTCGATGATGAGGACAGAGTAGTCCACCCTCGAGGCAGAGCGGCGCACGGGTCTCTGCCTAGATTTGCTGGCGGAGTTCCTGCTTGGCGGTGATATTTTTTCTTGTTCAGTGTGCTTCCTTTCTAACCTCTAAGAACCCCATGTTTTGCTCATTGCTTTTGCAACTCTGTATTAGCGGTTTTCTGGATTGTAGATCTAGATGGGTTCACTATCGAGTCCCAAGAATGTGAACATGGGTAACACGTTCTATCGAAATCTTTCTTTTTTGTTTGGTGCTTGGTCTTTATCAGATCTGGTGCATAAATGGGTTTTTTGTCCTGTGATTCATATGGTTGTTGTATGGATATTACTAGTTGTTGATTTTTGTAGTGGAATGTCTGGTACGTGTAGTTTTTTATGTTGTTTTAACATCCACCTACATTGTAGTACTGAACATCATGTACAGTTTGAACTGGGTAGTGCGATGTGAATAGTTTGTACCAGTTTGAGATGAACTGTTAGCATGTTGAAACGTTGCACATTTTGAAGTGGGTTGTGCCAGTTGTGTTGTTATATGATTTATTGGTTGTTGTTCATGTTCATTAAATGATGCACTGTCATGTAGGTGCACAGGTAAGGTTCATATGATTGAACTATGTGCTTGATCATATTTTTGCATCCTTTTTTTGCTCACCATTATGTTGTTGCAGATGTTGGAGTGCTAGTACCTCATGGTTTTGACAAACCAGACCCCCATGATCTTGTGAATGCTATTTTTGATATACCAAATCCTCTAGAAGAACATGCGACTGTTGCTGGTCCTTTTCTTTTATTTGCCCTTTTTAATAGCAATGTTTACATAATTGTGTTGAGTTACCTCAGCTATTCCTTTTATTTGTGTGTGTTGCTATGCTTCTTATTTATTTGTCTCTATAGTGTTGATTGTTTTATTTTATTTTTGTGTGCTTATGTTATTGGTTTATGAACCGAATGATAGCCATGGTGTTGCTCATGTCATGCTGTTGTCAAAGATATTAATGATGGGATTCATTCTCTCAGTTTTTTTGATAGTGACGGGAGCTTGCAGTTATCTGTGACTCAGTCTCAGAGTGTGGATGGCATCGATCCTGTTACCTAGGCTGATGATATTCCTCTACGAATACAATTGGAGGACGAAATGGTAAGAAACAAGAAGAATGATTATCTCCATAGAATGGAGATGGAAAAGCATCAAAAGGCTTCTTACGTGCTAATACATCTTCAACATATTGATAATTCATGAAGTATTCATGCCATATTCACCTATGTTTACAATACTTTTATATGGTTTTGATGCACTTTATATGATTTATTTAGAACTAACCCGGACTGACATTGTTTTCACCAGGACTACCATGGTGTTGTTTTGTGTGCAGAAAATGAAAGTTCTTGGAATCGCCCGAAACTTTTTGATGATTTTTTTCAGAACAAAAATAGGCATCCGACGCTTCGCGGGAGGGACAGAAGAGTCACGAGGTGGCCACCCTCCACTAGAGCGCGCTAGGCCCCCTACCATGCCCTAGTGGAGCGTGCCCACCTCGTGGCCCATCTCCGCGTGAAACCGACGCCAAAAACTCCTATAAATATAGAAACCTTCAGAAATAAGCATAGACTCCTCGATCCACCATTCCAGGACCTCTATATCAACGAAAAAACAATCTAGAGAGAAAACAGTACCCTGCCGGAGAGGGTAGATCATCTCCGGAGGCCATCTTCATCATCCCTATGGCCTCCATGATGAGGAGGGAGTAGTCCACCCTCGGGGATGACGGTTTGTACTAGTAGCTATGTGTTCAATCTCTCTCTCTCGTGCTCTTGAGATGGCACGATCTTGATGTATCACAAGCTTTGTTAATATAGTTAGATTACATGGTGTTTTCCCCTCTCTATCTTGTTGTGATGAATTAAGTTTTCCCTTTGAGATTTCGTTATGTTGGATTGAATATTGGATTTGAGAACACTTGATATATGTCTTGCATGCGGATACCCGTAGTGACATTGGGGTATTCAAGTGATTCACTTGATCTATGTCTTGGTACTCAACTTGCGGATTCCTGGGGTGACATTGGGGTAATCTATGCATGGGGGTTGATACACGTTCTTGTCCTAGCTTCTCTGGTAGAAATCTTGGGGAACTCTTTCAGGTTCTTTGTGTTGGATTGAGTATTATGAATCTGAAATTGTTTGATGTGTATCGTATAATTAACTCATGGATACTTTTGGTACGAACTCTTGGATAGATCGATCATAAAGGATAACTTTAAGGTGGTTTCGTACCCTACAAACAATTTATTCTTATGTTGTCTGCTAGATAAGAACTTTTGAGTGATTACTTGTTGCACGTTGAAGGATGGTTATGTGATCCAATTATAATAGCATTGTGGATAGATTGCACATTGCAATACCGTTTGTGCTCACTTCTGCTACTTGATACCTTGCTGTTTTTATAATTTCAGATTATAAAAACCTATATCTATCATCCTTATTGCACTTGTATCACCATCTCTTCACCGAACTAGTGCACTTATACAATTTGTCATTGTATTGGGTGTGTTAGGGACACAAGAGATTTCATGTATTTTATTGCAGGGTTGTTTGAGAGACACCATTCTCATCCTACACCTCCCACGGATTGATAAACCTTAGGTCATCCACTTGAGGGAAAATTGCTATTGTCCTACAAAACACTATACTTGGAGGCCCAACATGAGTCTACAAGAATAAAGTTGCGTAGTAGACATCAATGCCGCTAGGGAAAACTATGCCCCCGAGTCTATTCACTTATATATTTACAAAATATATCATTATCTTGCTTCCATTATTTACATTTTATTTTATTTTTCTATTTACAATTATCTACTATCATCTACACACTTCACTTGCTTGCAAATAACGAGATCAAGGGGATTGACAACCCTCTTGCCGTGTTGGTTGCAAGCACTGGTGCAGCGACATGCTATGCAACGGTTTTTAACCCCTTTCAGTGACGTAGATTCAACCCATCGCACACGTTATACATCCCACATAGTTCAACACAAAAATTGTTTGCAATTTGGATTAGCATCACACACGGTTATTTCACGAAAATCGTCTGTACTGTGCGATTCATTGCACAAGATTAAAAATAAAAAAAATTGCGTGATGTAAGTGCCATCACACACAATTGGATCAAACAAACTGTGTGCAATGTGTGATCTTAACGACGTGTTAATTAGTCCTAAAATCAGCTAGACGTAATAAATTTACTATGATCATTTTTTGACAATCAAACATAATGCAAAAATGCACATTCAAAATCCACTATATGATTTCTTTTCAAGCTTTGTCATACAATATAAAAAAGTACAAACCTACTATCTCACATCACATGACAGCCAACACATAAATCTAATTGCGTCGTAAAGCTTCATCAATCTCATGTTCATCGATGACATCAACTTCCAAACCTGCCCATATTTATTATTTATCTCATCCTGATAAACAAGAGAAAAGGGTGACAAGGTCAAAAAAATTTAAATCCTTACACAGAGTAGTAATTCAATGCCCAAGCTCATCTCCACCTTCGATCGTAAAAACTCAAAACAAATACTATAAAAATTCAAAAAATTTCAATTTTTTGCATGGTAGAGAATTTGGTGCGTGAGGTTCGCTCCAAATTTCAGATCATTTGAACATTTGAGTGTCCCTTGGCAAAAAAGACAAATTTGCGGTCTGTAAAAAAGTTTACTGTTCATGTATTGTTCTGACCCAATTTGTTTTTTTGCTGACAGCGACTCATATCTCCACATGAGGTGAAATGTGGAGCATACCTCATGCACTAAATTTTCTACCATGCAAAAATTGGATTTTTTTGAATTTATTTCTGTTTTTAATGATTGTTTACCTTACGGGCTCAAGTATCCTAGTTGAAATTAGTTCTTACACCAGTTATGCATAATATTTTTATCAAAAAGTACTGGAAGAGAAAGTTCAGGACTACGCAAGAGATATTTTGTGATTAGTTTGATGTCTTGGGAAATCTTGATGGATGAGAAGAATCAAGAATCGATTAGATAGCTAAAGATATCATACTTAGACATACAAAAAACAAGATTAGTTTAGTACTATCCGGCAAGCTAGCTAGCAGCCAACCTGGTGGATTGATTCTTGGAAAGAGATGCACGGGAAGCTAGCTTACATGGCCACAAACTACACCTCCATGACGCTGCCTTTCAGGATGCAGAACTTGTTGAAGCAGTTGTGCAACCATATGAGATCCCGGAGTTGTACAACCGCTTCGTGCTCATGCTCGTGCTCGGGTCTACGGCCGACGACAAGCCTCATGGCGTCGATGGTATCCGGCCCACGCATGGCCTCCCGACGCCGAGCAGTGCCGCTGTGTCCTGCTCGTAGTCGGAGCTTCGAGCAGGCGTCGTCTGCCTCGCCGACCATGGCATGGAAAAAGTGTGTGTTATGTCCATGGTTCTATAGGAGGTTGGATTGACGCTAGTTAGATATATATGTGGATGTGGTGAGTACGTGGTGAGGAGATAAGGCTAGATATTTTTGTTTGCCATGGAGTGTGGACGGATGGATTCATGCCATGTCATCAATCCAAGGCTTCAATCTCTTCACCAATAAGGATTTAGTACACATATGTGTGATTTCTTGCCATTTGATTTTTGCCCTTACACCATCAAAATAATTATGAATCCTTCTCAACTTTTTACTATAGTATACTGAGGTCTTATATTAACACCATGGCAAGTTTCATATTTATTAGACATTGTTTACATTTTCTAGAATTAAAATACCAATAAACTTCATGTTCACTTTGATTCTTACCACATAGATATTTGAATTTTATATTTATTCTTTTATGAGGCATACACATAGACTCACTGCCCTAAATATGATTTTTCAAATCATTTTTGTATACTTTTTTCTGTACTCTTAGTAGAAGTTTGAATGCATCCGTTAAATGACTAGAAATGTAGTTAATGACTCAAATATAGCAAATGAGCTCTGAAAAGTGCCAAATTTTATTGTGGATGATTCTATGGTGTATCTTAATTGTAGAAAAAAATCAAGGTCAAATGACAAAGGAAAACAAAAGTTCGCCGCTAATTTGGTACATTCACTCTTGAAACCATGATCTATCCTTGGAGGTTGTGAGACTTCTAAAGGATGTACATTAAAAAAACTGTGAAACCTTACCACATCATGGTGAGGTCATATCATGACATTATACCAAGTTTCGTATTTTTCAGACTTCATTTACAATTTTTATCATTTTAATACCAATAAACTCTATGGTCGCGGTTGATTCTTGCCACACATGTTTAATAAATTTATATTCATTTCTTGTGTGAGGCATACAAATATACTCAATAACCTAAATATGATTTTTTTAAATCACTCTAGCATAATATTTCATGCACTCATAGTTCAAATTTGAATTATATCCATCAAATGATTGGAAATGTAGTTAATGACTCAAATAGAGCAAATGAGCTCTGAGAAGTGACAAATTTAAACAGGGAGGATTCTATGGTGCATGTTAAGTGTAGAAAAAATTCCAAGTCAAACGACGAATGAAAATGTCAGTTTGCCTTCAAACATATTGCGCAAACCAGTATTCTTTCAGAAAATAATAATTGCAGACATCACACACGGTTCCATTTATGAAAGTGTGTGCGATGACAGACTACATCACACACACAATGTATGCAAAAAAATGTGTGCAAGGCATCACACACGTTTGTGTTTTTAACAATGTGCGCAATGATAGGCTACATCACACACACACTTTTTGCAAAAACTATGTGCATGGCATCCCACGCTGTTGATCATAATAACTGTGTGCAATGATATAATACATCACACACATCATTTGTGAAAACCTTGTGCAAAGCATCGCACACGCAACTTTTTTTTCTGAATTATATTTGATGGATCCGCCATCGCACATAGTTTGTGTCATTAGAGACAGAGGTTGAACAATTCTGTTTGCGATTGGTGGATTGCACACAGTTTCGTCGAAGGGTCTCTGATTGATGTGTTGTCTTTGGACCATCCCGCGGTAGTGAAGTGTTTGCTCTTTTGTGTGCAACTGCTGAAGACGGTTGTGGATTCATATTCCTATTGGTTCGATAAACCTTGGTTCTGAACTAAGGGAAATACTTATTTTTATGTTGCAATTACCCGTTCCTCTTCACGGGAAACCCAACGCAGATCACAAGTATCCACTAGTAGAAAACATGCCTTCCGTTTCAACCTTTAGTCCTGGTTTGGCTTTGGACCGGGACTAATGAGGAAATTAGTCCAGGTTCCAATGGCTAGGAGCGGTCCGGGTGTATGGGCCCCATTAGTCCCGGTTCGTTCGAGTCCTATAGTCCCGGCTTATATCACAAACCGGGACTACAGGGGTGTTGGCAAGCTGGGGTCAGCCTATGATACAAACCGAGACTATAGGTGGACCTTTAGTCCCGGTTTGTATAACCAACCGGGACTAAATCTTTCCCCATATAAACCCTTCGTCCAGCCTGACTTCATTTCTCTGTTTTCTCCGTCCGAATTCCCCTATCTGTTCTTCCCCTACCTCAATCTCCTCCTTCCATTTTTGCCAAGATTTGTCAAGATTTGAGGTAAGTGTCCACAAAGGTTAGCAACTTTTTCCTTTCATCTCTTATTGCTAGATCAGCTCGTGCAATGCTTTATAAGTATATGATTTGTGGGTTTTAGTTTGGGTGTAATTATGTGGTAGTTTTTTTTTGATTTATATGCAATTTGAGCTCTAATTAACTCCTTAGTTTGCATATGTGTAGGTGTGGTTTACTTAGTGTGCCTTCCCGTCCCGTCCTAACCACCTTCAATCGCCCTCACCGTCCCGTCGCCGACACCACCTTGGTGAGCCTATTCTTGTGTTCTTATCCTTTTTATAAAAAAATCATATTTGTATGATTTAGATAGTTACTTGCATAATTTACTTACTTGTATGATTGTTGTTACATATAGTGCCATGCTTATGATATCCGTGCCCATCGGCCCTCTTCCGGTTTACGATTCAGATGTGGTATATTCTCTTTTATAACTATTTGTTGCATTTCGTGTTAACGACAATTATGCCCATCAAGTTGACATAGATAATATTTATCTAGGAGGTAGTTGAACCGGAAATGCCAACCGACCCTATTGTCGAGAAGTTAAATTTAGTTGAAAAAGAAAATGAGGATTTGAAAGGAAAATTGAAAACAGTTGAAGAAGGGAAGATGAAATTGGAGTTGTACGTTGTCTATATGGTCGTTGATCACAAGATCAAGATGGATGCAGTGCGCTTGAAGATTAGAAAGATTAGAAAATGTGCCATTAATAAAGAGGCTTGGTATCAACCGTCGATGATCAAAAGAATTAAATGGCAAACACAAAATGAAAACGAAAAAAACAATAAACCCTATACCCCTAAATCCCTAAACCTCTAACCCCCCAAACCTTTAGTCCCGGTTGGTGTTACCAACCGGGACCAAAGGTCCCCATCCCTAGCGCATGCTGCCGACCACGTGGCCAGGGTTTAGCCCCGGTTTGTAGCCAAACAGGACTAAAGGCTTGGACCCTTTAGTCTCTATACTTTAGTCCCGGTTGGGGAACCGAGACAAACAGCCCTTCCCAACCGAGACTAATGGCATGTTTTATACTAGTGATCGGGAAGTATTTCTGGCGCGGTCGCCGAGGAATATCATGAACAACTACCAAGTAACTCCACACAAATTATCAGTCACTTGTTCTTCTTTTTAATTGCTGTTATATCTAGTTTGCTTCATAAAAATCATAAATACAAAAATATTTATCTTTGCTTGTTACTACTTTACTTCTCTGCTTGATAGTTTACTCTTCCTACTTGTCACTTTGCTTGCTCGGTCACCATGTATCAAGATACTACTAAGTTGTGTGACTTTTCAAATACTAATAACAATGCTTTTATATGTACTCCTATACCACCCGCCACTAGTGTGGAGGCTTTTGATATTAATGTTGCCTTGTTGTATCTTGTGATGAAAGATCAATTTTTGGGAAGTCCTAATGAGGACCCCGCTGTCATGTTAATACTTTTGTTGAACTTTGTGATTTGCAAAAAAAGGACATGGAAAGTGATTGTGAGTTTGGTTGCAAGGTTGCTGATGAGGATGTTGGTGCCGTTAGCATAGTTGATGGCAAATCTTCTGGTGTTGGTAGCGCTAAGAATGAAAATGGTTCTGATTCTGAGGATTTGCCTTCGGAAAATTTCCCACCTAGAGGGCTTGACTACGGTGACACATTGGAAGACAACATTGTGTCTAGCTTGGGAGACATGGTATCTAAAGACGATGATATTATTTTGTCGATTTCTTTTGGCCCCTTGATGAAGGAGGCGCTCCTATCCTCCTAGGATTTTACTTCGTCAAACCCTAAAAGTGCATCCATCTTGCTATCATAACACGACTTACCAAGATCGAACCCTAAAAGTGCAAGCAAGAATTTGTGTTGGGGTTTGGTGCCCTTTTTGTTGTACTTCTCATTTATGGTGTGGTTGCCATGTTCTCCTATAGTGATTGAACTTATTTTTTGTTCTTTTCTTTGTGTAAGCAGATGGTGCTAATACTGCGAAGGTGGATTCATTTTTCTTTGCTATTACGAGGTTGCACACGAACAGTGGGAAACGATTAGTGAGGGATTTCATGTCCTTACTTTGGTGGTATCATTTTTGTATTTTTTTTCCTTTCTCTCCTCGTGATTATTGTTGTCACTGCACTAGTTTTGATTCCTCACATCCTCTATTTTCCTTAGTGAGAAGCCAATGTTTCCTAAACAGGAATGTGATGCTAGCGTTGGTAGGGTGGCTTCCACCTTCATCCTCGGTGGCATGCTCAACTCGGATGCGGCCGATGTTATTCTATATTCTATGTGCTAAAAGTACTGAGGCACTAACAAGCTTATTGTTCCTAGATGGGTGACGGTGAGTACTGCCTATTTATTTTCTCTTTTTGGTTTGTCTGTCTTTATTGTTGTGCATCAGGTTTCATAAGTTTTCTGACAAATTTCTAAGTTTTTTGGTGTTTCGTACAACAGACAAACATACTTAATGGAAATATTGATGGCAATGTGAGGTGTTCACAAGTTCAGGGGCTGATGGTTATAACTTTGTAGGTGAATCATCCGATTGTTAATTTTTTTATCTGTACTAATGAAAGGATGTGTCCTCTTATTTAAAGTTGAACTTATTTTATTAATAAACTTGAACTGATATGTTCCTTGCAAATTTGGCAACATATAAATAAACTTAAGTAGTCTACTTTATTTTTTTGTACTGGGGTGCTTATTCATTTAGAACTTATTATTTTGTGATATGTTAGGACTGCTGAATTTCCTTTTTGGGGTTTGATTTTTTGTTTGAAGGCTGAGTATGAGTTTCATTTAGAATTCTTCAATTCATTTTCTTTTGCACTTGTTTTTGTCAGGTTCTTTTCCCTACTTTTGACCCATCGGAATTTGTGCCCGCCATGAATCATGGTCAAGATGTTGGCCATTGGTGTTTGGTTATTCTCAATTGGAAGTGTCGTTGTTTTGAGATCAAGGATTCACTCAATTCACGCGGTTAGTTTTTTCAAGACCGTGTCAGATAATGTAATGAGGCGCTGGAAGGAATCTTCTGCAGATAGGGGCAAACATTTTCTTCGGTGCATGTTGATGATTTTTCCAGCGCGTTTTATCGTGTGCCACAATAGACAAGCACATGAGTATCCCTTTTAATGAAATTTATTAGTTGTTTTTTGTTCGCGTAATTCATAGTATTGGAAACTGTGTCGTATTCATGTATTTCTATTTTTAATGTACCCTTTGTTTTTTCTGGTTAACATGCATGATTGTGAATTTTCTGGTTAACATAATATTCTTGTCATATATATAAGCAGTATTAAATTTCTACCTCGTGTGTTGGTGGGTGCAAATGTTCGTACTTGCATGAATTTACCAGGTACAATGTTGTGCAGTGTTGTGCACTAGCAGATCATTGTGATGTGCTACAAGGTTCTGTTTCTTTACATGCTATTACAGATAGTATCTATTCTATCTAAAGATTCCCTGTTCTCCTGACACCCAGAATAATAGATACTCTCTTTTCTTAGTCTCATTCTTCTTACTCCTCCTGTAACTGGCCTGAACAGGTACGATCTTGATCTCATCCCCTCTCTTCTATTTGCTCTTCTATATTTCTGTTCGTGGATAAGAACATATGCTCTTGGTCTTAGCTTTCCTATGATGTTTGCCCGAGGCAAACTCACTGTACTACATGTTGTAAATATGCCCTAGAGGCAATATCATTGTATTATTATATTTCCATATTTATAATGAAGAGTTTACATTCTATGCTATAACTGCTATGATTTTGAAATATGTGATTTAGTGGAAAACTCATATGCTGATATGATAAAATGATAAGATAAAGATTCCTAGTCTCCCATCTAATACTAGCTCAAGTGTTGTTAGTGATCACGTTTTCCGGATCTTAGGATATCGTTAAGTGCAACGAAAGTCCTAGAACAACATTGAGTATGACATTAAACGAATGATCATACTGAATTGACCCAAACTTGTTTGTGATACTTTGAGATAATATCGTCTGAAATCATGTGTTATAACGTAGAATGTTAAGATATCTTTTATCTCCTTAGACCATGTGAGTATCGTCGTCATTTATTACCATACGATGAGCTTTGGGGTTGCCCAAACGTCATCTATAACCAGGTGATCATAACAACAACTTACGAGTTCATCGGGAAGTTTGACAAAGGGCTAGATAACTCGAGAGTGGAATTTCCTCCTCCGGCTATGGACAGGTATTTAGGGACCTCTTAGTGTGATAGCCTCCATCATCGTTTGGCCATACAAAGGTGACTTTGTCATGGAGATTCTAGAACACATTAATGATAAAGAAGAACAAAGCCAATAACGAGTACAACGGTGTAGTGAGCATGTGCATGACTCAAGAGGATTCCAATGCATCTCGGGTTTTGTAAAATATCGTGAAGCAAAGGGAATATCACATGATAACCAAGGTTCACTCAAATACCATTCGTGTACTCATAGGGACCGATATGAACGTCCATGGTTTCACTGTCGGTCATTGAACGAAAGAGTTTCGTTCATGTCTATGAGTTGTCGAACCTACAGTGTCACAAGCTTAAAGTGATCACGATCTACCAGGTGTTAGTAGTGCGGGAGTAATGAGAACATATTTGTGAATTTTTTCATTAATATTTGAAATAGTTGTGTGAGGATCTAGGAGCGTTTCGGGGTCACGTGAAGGGTTTTGGATACTACCGAGTACTAGTAGAAAGCTCGTGCGTTGCCACGAGCTCTTGAAATATCATTGCGAGTTATATAATTCGAATGCATGTGAATTTTAACACGTAGAGACAATATAAAATGAGCACAATTGCTAGATCCGTGACTCCTAAATCAGGAGGAGGCAATGTAATGGAGTCAGCACACGGGGCGTTTAGCTTAGCTCAATACTGCTGATTGCGCTGAGCACTCCTCTGCCCCTTCTGCTCAGGTGTTAAGCTAACTCGATGCTTTCGATCTCTTTCCCGCCTCTGTGTATTAACGTGTTCTTTATTATCCTTGTAAGCTTCTCGTCTTTTGTGTTATTGTTTTCTATTTGTTCTTCTGTTTGCTCATCTTTTTTTTCTTCTGGTAAGTCGATTGTCTCCTTGCGTTTATCTCATTCATCTGTTCTTGGGTTAAGGCATCAACTGAGTGTCCTTCCCCTTCTTTTTTCTTTTTATAAGCTTCTCTTCATTGTGCATTTTTAATATCCCTTTGTTCTTTTGATAAGACCTGCAACACGTTCCGTAGTAGTACCTGGACCATCTATAAACAGAGTACACAAATGAAGATGTATATTATTTTAATTTTTTTAATCTATAACAAGAACAACGATGATAGTTTTCATAAAGTATATTGTGGAGTATGATATGAGATTTTTCATAAATTTACCGTATGAAGCAACTTTGAGATTGTCCAAGGAACAATTAATGACATTAGTTAAGGAAGACATATTGGAGGTAGAAGGGATTATTTGTTCATGTATGAATATTGCACCAGAAGGTTCTAGATGTGATTCCATGTATCGCGAATGTTCTTGTTGAACATTATCTGTTCAAATCAGTATGAATAGGAATCATATCATCAGGCATTGTAGAGTCAGTAGCAATACAAATAAAATCATCACGTTTTGTACAAAATATAATTTATTACAAATGCAAATGACCAAAATAACTAATTTATTTAAATACAGAAACAGATCAAGCAATGTAAATTTACTAAAATGCGTCACCGAAAAATGATTAACAATGATGAACCTGATTTGCTCTTTGACACATCTATGAGATTGCTTAGGAAACAACCGTTGGCATCAGTAGAGCGTGTCCTGTTGGTGACAGAGTCACGTATGAATAGGCAAGTTGATGGCTCTCGAACATATTCAATTCCTGGAGAATGTTCTCATTGAACATTATCTGTTCAAATCAGTAAGAATGTGAATCATATATCAGGCATTGTAGAGAACATAATGCAATTGCCCTTCATAATTAAATTACTTAAATCTAGAAGCAGATCAAGCACCATGAAGTTATTGAAGTATGTCAACGAAACAATGATTAATAATGCCTAACCTAATCAACCATGGGTTAAGGCATCAACCGAGAGTCTTTCCCTTCTTTTTTCTTCTTATAAGCTACTCTTCATTGTGCATTTTTAATATCCCTTTGTTCTTTTGATAAGACCTTTTTGCGTCCTGCAACACGTTCTGTAGTAGTAGCTGGACCATCTATAAACAGAGTATACAAATGAAGATGACTAATATTTTAATTATTTAAATCTATGGCAAGAACATGGATGATAATTTTCATAAAGTATACTACGGATTATGGTAAAAGAGTTTTCATATATGTATCGTCTGAAGCAACTACGAGATTGCCCAAGGTAAAATTAATGCCATTAGTTAAGGAAGACATGTTGGTTGTAGAAGGGATTGTTTCTTCATGTATGAATATTTGGAAGCACATTTGCTCCCTTGGTGATTTTGGTAATTAATAACAACATATATGTCATTGAACTAATGTTCCACTAAGCATGTTTCACGAAAAGTTCAATGATGGGTTGGCAGAACGATTGTGGAATACCCCAAGATGCAAGGAAATAGATTGACAAAGCTTCAAGCAAGAGGAAACTACGTTTTACTTTCTGAGAAATAACTTTTGAGTCCATAGGAAAGACAATACTATCAAAAGGGGGTAAGGTACTGTTGGTGTACAAAATGCTCCTATGTGCACAATTGATAGTCACCACATACACCCACAAGATCTTCCATAGAAGTCTGTCCAAAGCCAAACATCCAAAATCGGTGCAACCAACACTTCCCACTCGGCGCCACCGATTCTCAGCCTCAGACAGACTCAGCCAAACCCTAACCTTTCGGTGCAACCGATTCTTCTTTGGTGCCACCGAGTTTGGGTTGCCAACTTTTTGTTATGTGAATTCACAAAATCGGTCCCACCGAGTTTGTTGAATCGGTGTCACCGAGTCTGGCAATCTGACCGTTTGTCACCTTATCGGTGCAACCGAGTTTTATGTATCGGTCTCACCGAGATTCAAAAGTGGCTACCTTTTAGGCAACTCGGTACCACCGAGATTAACACATCGGTGTCACCGAGTTGGACTTATTAGGTGTAACGGTTGGGATTTTGGAGATGCCAATGTATACGCCTCCACCACCACTCACTCTCAAGAGAAGCACTCAGAACAGATCCCCACTCATACGAACTGATTTTATGAGAGAGAGAGCCACCTACTCATGTGTTGAGATCATGCCATTCCATTCCAACCATATGAATCTTGATCTCTAGCCTCCCCAAGTTGCTTTCCACCCAATCAATATCTTCCACCATAGCCAAATCTGTGAGAGAGTGATTGTGTGTTGAGGAGTCTATCATCTTGAAGCACAAGAGCAAGGAGATCATCGACATTATCGAGCCTATGACCTTTTCGAGGGTGGTGCCTCCTAGATTGGTTAGGTGTCGCTTGGGAGCCTCCTAGTTTGTGTTGTGGAGTCAATCAATAAGTTTGTAAGGGCAAGGAGATCACCTTCTTCATGAAGATCTACCCCGAGTTAGGCTGGTCCTTCGTGGACGAAGGCCATCATGGTATAGTCAAGAGGGGTTGCTTCTTCGTGGAACCCTCCGTGGGTAGAGCCCTTCGTGGACTCTCGCGACCATTACCCTCCGTGGGTTGAAGACTCCGTAAACAAGGACATACGATAGCACCACCTATCGGAACCACGGGAAAATCATCGTGTCTCCAAATTGCGCTTGATCCTCCTACCCTTCTTTTACTTCACATGCTTGTCTTTACTTTCCGCTGCTATAATCGTAGACAAGCATGTGTAGGGTGTACTTGACTTGCTATGAATGCTAAAATCTGCCAACACTTAAAATTGGGAAAAGGTAGATTTTTATTTGGTCAAGTAGTCTAATCACCCTCTCTAGACCTACTCTCGATCCTACAAGTGGTATCAGAGATTTGGTCTCCATTGCATTGGTTTCACAACCTAGGTGAGTATGTGCGGGATCTCTAGAATAGTATGTCTAGAGGGGGGTGAATAGACAACTAGCAGGAAATTAAAACTACCTCAAGCATAATATTAAGGGTTGGCAGTTTTAGCATATATAGCAAGTCTAGAACACCCGACATATGCAAGTCATCAAGTATAGCAGCGGAAAGTAAAGACATTGCACATGTAAGTAGAGGAAGGGTAGGAAGATCAAACGCAATTTAAAGACACGATGATTTTTCCTGTGGTTCCGATAGGTGGTGCTATTGTACTTCCACGTTTAAGGAGTCTTCAACCCACGGAGGGTAATGGTCGCGAGAGTCCATGGAGGGATCTACCCATGGAGGGTTCCACGAAGAAGCAACCTTAAATATTCCATAACGGCTTCCGTCCATGGAGTACTAGCCTAACTCGGGGTAGATCTTCACGAAGTAGGCGATCTCCTTGCCCTGACAAACTTCTTGGTTCACTCCACAACATGAAGTAGGAGGCTCCCAAGCGACACCTAACCAATCTAGGAGGCACCACCCTCCAAAAGGTAATAGGCTTTATAATGTTGATGAACTCCTTGCTCTTGTGCTTAAATATGATAGACTCCTCAACACACAATCACTCTCTCATAGATTTGGCTATGGTGGAAGAGATTAATTGGGTGGAAAGCAACTTGGGGAGTCTAGAGATCAAGATTCATATGGTTGGAATGGAATGGCATGATCTCGACACATGAGTAGGTGGCTCTCTCTCAGAAAATCAGTAGGTATGAGTGGGGAACTATTCTGAGTGCTTCTCTTGCGAGTGAGTGGTGGTGGAGGGGTACATATAGGCATATCCAAAAATCCAACTGTTAAACCTAATAAGTCAGACTCGGTGACACCGATGTTTTAATCTTGTGGTACCGAGTTGCCTCAAAGGTAGCAACTTTTGAATATCGGTGAGACCGATACATACAACTCGGTTGCACCAATAAGGTGACCAACGGTCAGATTGCCAAACTCGGTGACACCGATTCAACAAATTTGGTCAAACCGATTGTGTGAATTTGCGTAATAGGAATTTGGCAACCCAAACTCGGTGGCACCAAAATGGAATCGGCTAGGGTTTGGCTGAGTCTGTCTGGGTTGAGAATCGGTGGCACCGAGTGGAACGTGTTGGTTGCACCGATTTTGGATATTTGGCTTTGGATGGACTTTTGTGGAAGTGCTTGTGGGTGTATGTGGTGACTATCACTTGTTCACGTATGAGAATTTTGTTCACCAATAGTACCTTGCCCCCTTTTAATAGTATTGGCTTTCCTATGGACTCAAAGTGATTTCTCACAAAGTAAAATGTAGAGTCCTCTTGCTTGAAGCTTTGCCAATGCTATTCCTTATCGTTCTTCTTCATGGGGATATTCTCCACACTCCTTTTTGCCAACCCATCTCTCTATGGACTTTATCTGAAATACACTAGATGAAAGTATTAGTCCAAGAGACAATGTATGTTGTCATGAATTATCAAAACCACCAAGGGGCACATTGTGCTTTCAATCTCCTACCTTTTGGTAATTGATGACAACATACAATCAAAGCTTCAAATAAAGATATGTATGAATATAATGAACACTTTGAGAGACACATGACCTAGACTTGCTCCCCTAAATGTGTGCAATCCCTTTAAAGGATAGTTGCTTTCGAATGCATGGACACACATATAGTAGAAGGGATATGACAAGTCATGTGTATCTTGGCTATATGCATCAAATGTATATGAATGAGGTGTATCCTTGTTCAAGACTTCACTCTTGTAAACAATATGTGCAAGAACCAAGAGATCATCTTGATCAAAGATATGATGCATATACTTACCTTGAGTTCTTAAGCATTCTAGTAGTAGATATACACTTGAGAAAACAATGTTAGGAAACACAAGAGTATTCTACCAATCAAAAGCAATAGAACTCAAAAGTAAACACCAAGACATGGAGAACATATAGAAGGTAGTATTCGTTAAGATTGATATGTCTCCAAGAATATTTAGAACTTTCTCCCCTAGAAATGAAATAGTAGAACATCCTCTCCCCCTGGATCGTAGCATGTAGATATTGGGATTGGATAGGGTGAGAAACTTCTAACATAAGAAATCAAATGCAATAAACATTTGAGTATTCATAGAGAAACATGTGTTTATTTCGAGAAATTTTTCTCCCCCTACTTTGGTATTCTCCCCTTGTTTATATAAGTATGAACTTTTGATATCCTCATCTCCCCCTAAATAATATCTCCCCACCCATAAGAATGTATCTCCCTCTTTAGCTTTGAAACTTTGTATATTTCGCCCCCTTTGGCATTAATTGCCAAAAAGGTCAGTTATAGGGTTAGATAAAGGGATCATTGATTAAGAAGGGATCCTTGAGAACAAGGGTCATAGAATGTAGGATTCATAGAATATGTAAATCATGAGAAAAATGAAGGAATCATTGAAAATAATTTCTCTCCCTTTGGCTAAACTAAGAATTTGCGGAGCTTCTCCCACTTTGAGTTAGGGATCCTTGAATGTATTTCTCCCCCTTTTTTAAAACAGATCATCGAAGGAATGAAAATATCATAGATGGATTATAAGGATATACAAAAACGAACACAGACTGAAATATGATAGAAAGTCGGGGGCTCCGAGACAAATTTGTCGGTGGTACCAATATAATGCTATGCAACTCATCTACTGAATCGGTAGAACCGAGTCCTTTGTGTCGGAGGCTTTGAGGCATAAAACAGAAACTTGGCAGAGTTTGAGAAACATGCAAATTAAAAAAATGTTTGTACAAAGAATATCAACTAGAGAAGATTTGACTGGTTCCAAGAATTCTTGCAATAGAGAATGAACCAAACAAGATTCTTAACCAGATGATGGGGGGTCACTAGGTCACCTATATTAGAGTATATTAACTTAGGAGCCAAGCAAGAATACTTGAAAATAGGTAATACTCATCGTTAAGATCAAAATGGGGTTACCATTTTTTCAATTAAGCGTTTTAATGTATTCATATTGTTGGGGAACGTTGCATGGGAAACAAAAAAAATTCCTACGCTTCACCAAGATCAATCTAGGAGATGAGAATCTATGAGAGGAGAGATTGGATCTACGTACCCTTGTAGATCGCGAAGCAGAAGCGTTAAAGAACGCGGTTGATGTAGTGGTACGTCTCCGCGATCCAAATCGCAAGTCGTCCGACGAACTCCCGATCAAGTACCGAACGGACGGCACCTCCGCGTTCTGCACATGTGCAGCTCGATGAAGATCTCCGCCTTCTTGATCCAGCAAGAGGGAGTGGAGAGGTAGATGGGTTCGCCGGCAGCACGACGGCGTGGCGGTGGTGGTGGTGGAGCTGATCCGGCAGAGCTTCGCTAAGTGGTGCCGAACCAATCTACTAGAGGAGAGACTATCAGAGAGGGAGGAAGGGTTGCGCCGTGGCTTAGGGTGCGGCTGCCCTCCTCCCTCTCACATATATATAGGGGAAGAGGAGGAGGCTGGCCGCCCTAGGGTTTCCCCTTGGGTGTGGTGCGGCGGCCAAGGAGATGAGGCGGCGGCCAGGGTGGCTTGGCCACAAAGTTTGTTGGCTTGCCCACCCTTTTGGCCCAGCCCAAGCCTCTAGCCGCATGGGCCTTGAGGTGGGAGGTGTGGCCAGCCCACCGGGGGCTGGTTTGCACCCTATCACAGCCCATGTGGCCCTTTGGAGTAGATGGGCCCACCCGATGGACCCCCTAGGCACACTTCCGGCACTCCGTTGCACCACTTGCACATCAGGAACTTTTTTGGAACTCAAACACCAACTTCCCATATATGAATCTTTACCTCTAGACCATTTCGGAACTCCTCAGGACGTCCGGGACTCCAGACAACCTTCGGTCACCAACACACATAACTCATCTATACAAAAACGTCACCGAACCTTAAGTGTGTAAACCCTGCGGGTTCGAGAACCATGTAGACATGACCGAGACACCTCTACAGTCAATAACCAAAAGTGGGACCTGGTTGCCCATAAAGTTCCTAGATGTTCTACGAAGATCTTTATCGGTTGAACCACTATGTCAAGGATTCAGATAATCCTGTATGATGTTCCCTTTGTCCTTCGGTATGTTACTTGCCCGAGATTCGATCGTCGGTATCTCTTGACCTAGTTCAACCTCGTTACTGGAAAGTCTGTTTACTCGTTCCGTAATACAAGATCCCACGATTAACACTTAGTCACATTGCTTGCAAGGCTTGTTGTGATGTTGTATTACTGAGTGGGCCCTGAGATACCTCTATGTCACACAGAGTAACAAATCCCAGTGTTGATCCACACCAACCACGCAGACACCCTCGGAGATACCTGTGGAGTACCTTTATAGTCAGCGAGTTATGTTGTGATGTTTGATACACACAAGGCACTTCTCCGGTGTTAATGAGTTGCATGATCTCATGGTCATAGGAACATATACTTGACATGCAGAAAAAACAGTAGCAATAAACTGACACGATCATATGCTACGTTCATAGTTTGGGTCTTGTTCATCACATCATTCTCCTAATGATGTGATCCCGATATCAAATGACATCTCATGACCATGGCCAGGAAACCTTAACCATCTTTGATCAACGAGCTAGCCTTCTAGAGGCATACTAGGGCCACAATGTTTTTCTACATGCCCACATATGTATTTAGTTTACAATCAACACAATTATAGCATGGACAATAAACTATTATCATGAACAAGGAAATATAATAATAATAAACACTTTATTTATTGCCTCTAGGGCATATTTCCAACAGTCTCCCACTTGCACTACAGTCAATAATCTAGTTCACATCACTGTGTGATTTACATTGTAATGAATCGAACACCCATGCAGTTCTGGTGTTGATCATGCTTAGCCCTTGGAAGAGGTCTAGTCAACGGGTCTACAACATTCAGATCCGTGTGCACTTTGCAAATATTTATGTCCTTCTCCTCGACGTAATCGCTGATGGAATTGAAGCGTCACTTTATGTGTCTGGTCCTCTTGTGAAACCTTGATTCCTTGGTCAAAGCAATGGCACTAGTGTTTTCACAGAACAGAGTCATCGGATTCAGTGCACTAGGCACTACTCCAAGATCTGCCATGAACTGCTTCATCAAGACACCTTCCTTCGCTGCCTCCGAGGTTGCGATGTACTCCGCTTCGCATGTAGAATCGGCTACCATGCTTTGCTTGGAACTGTACCAGCTTACTACTCCCCCATTGAGAATAAATATGTATCCGGTTTGCGACTTGGAGTCATCCGGATCGGTGCCAAAGCTTGCATCGACGTAAACCTTTATGACGAGCTCTTGATCACCTCCATAAACGAGAAACATTTCCTTAGTCCTCTTCAGGTACTTAAGGATATTCTTGACCGCCGTCCAGTGCTCCATTCCAGGATCACTTTGAAACCTTCCGGACATACTTATGGCAAGGCTGACATCGGGTCTTGTGCACCGCATTGCATACATTATAGAGCCTATGGCTGAAGCATAGGGGACGACACTCATCTTTGCTCTATCTTCTGCAGTCACTGGGCATTGAGTCTTACTCAACTTCACACCTTGTAACACAGGTAAGAATCCTTTCTTAGACTGCTGCATTTTGAACTTCTTGAAAACTTTATCAAGGTATGTGCTTTGTGAAAGTGCTATCAAGCGTCTCGATCTATCTCTATAGATCTTAATGCCTAATATGAAAGCAGCTTCTCCTAGGTCCTTCATTGAAAAACTCTTGTTCAAATATTCCTTCGCGCTTTCCAGCATTTCTATATTGTTTCCAATCAGCAATATGTCATCCACATATAATATTAGAAATGCCACAGAGCCCCCACTCACTTTCTTGTAAATACAAGCTTCTCCGTAAACTTGTATAAACCCAAACGCTTTGATCACCTCATCAAAGCGCTTATTCCAACTCCGAGATGCTTGCACCAGTCCATATATGGATCGCTGGAGTTTGCAAACTTTGTCAGCATTCTCTGGATCGACAAAACCTTACGTTTGCATCATATAAACTCTTCCTCAAGGAAACCGTTAAGGAACGCTGTTTTGACATCCATCTGCCAAATTTCATAGTCGAAATATGCAGTTATTGCTAACATGATTCTGACGGACTTAAGAATCGCTACGGATGAGAAGGTCTCATCGTAGTCAACTTCTTGAACTTGTGAAAAACCCTTTGCCACAAGTCGAGCTTTATAGATGGTGACATTACCATCCACGTCTGTCTTCTTCTTAAAGATCCATTTATTCTGAATGGCCTTTTGCCCTTCAGGTAATACTTCCAAAGTCCATACTTTGTTTTCATACATGGATCCCATCTCGGATTTCATGGCCTCTAACCATTTCTCGGAATCTAGGCCCATCATCACTCCTCCATAGCTCGTAGGTTCATTGTTGTCTAACAACATGACCTCCAAGACAGGCTTGCCGTACCACTCAGGAGCAGTATGCACCCTTGTCGACCTACGAGGTTCAATAGCAACTTGATCAGAAGTTTAATGATCATCAGCATTAACTTCCTCTTCAATCGTCGTTGTCTCCATAGAAACATCTTTCTGCGCTACTCTACTCTTTGGTTGAAGTGAAGATTCAACAATCTCATCAAGTTCTACTTTCCTCCGACTCAATTCTTTCAAGAGAAACTCTTTCTCAAGAAATGTTCCATTGTTTGTGACAAACACTTTGCCTTCGGATCTGAGATAGAAGGCATACCCAACTATCTCTTTTGGGTATCCTATGAAGACGCATTTCTCCGCTTTGAATTCCAGCTTTTCGGGATGAAGCTTTTTGACATAAGCATTACATCCCCAAACTTACATAAACGACAACTTTGGCTTCTTGACAAACCACATTTCATACGTGTTGTCTCAACGGATTTTGATGGTGCCCTATTTAAAGTGAATGCAGCTGTCTCTAATGCATAACCCCAAAATGATAGTGGCAAATCGGCAAGAGACATCATAGAACGCACCATATCCAATAAGGTTCGATTACGACGTTCAGACACACCATTACGCTATGGTGTTCCAAGCGGTGTCAATTGTGAAACAATTCCACACTATCTTAAGTGACTGCCAAACTCATAACTCAGATATTCTCCTCCTTGATGAGATTGCGGGAATTTAATCTTCTTGTTACAATGATTCTCAAGTTCACTCTAAAATTGCTTGAACTTTTCAAACGTTTCAGACTTGTGTTTCATTAAGTAAATATATCCATATCTACTTAAGTCATCAGTGAAGGTGAGAGAATAACGATATCCATTGCGCGCCTCAATGTTCATCGGACCGCACACATCAGTATGTATGATTTCCAACAAATCACTCGCCCATTCCATTATTCCACGGAACGGAGTTTTAGTCATCTTTCCCATGAGGCATGGTTCACATGTGTCAAGTGGTTCAAAATCAAGTGACTCCAAAAGTCCATCAGCATGGAGCTTCCTCGATCGTTTTACACCAATATGACCCAAACGGCAGTGCCACAAGAAAATGGTACTATCATTATCAAATCTACATCTTTTGGCATCAATGCTATGAACACGTGTATCATCACTATCGAGATTCAATAAGAATAAACCCCTCACATTGGGTGCATGACCATAAAATATATTACTCATATAAATAGAACAACCATTATTCTCTGATTTAAATGAGTAACCGTCTCGCAATAAACAAGATCCAGATATAATGTTCATACTTAACGCAGACACTAAATAACAATTATTCAGGTTCATCACTAATCCCGATGGTAGTCGAAGAGCGAGCGTGCGACAGTGATCACATCAACCTTGGAACCATTTCCCATGTGCATTGTCACCTCATCCTTAGCCAGCCTCCTTCTATTTCGTAGGTCCTGCTTTGAGTTGCAAATGTGAGCAACCGAACCGGTATCAAATACCCAGGCACTACAACGAGAGCTAGTAAGGTACACATCAATAACATGTATATCATATATACCTTGTTTGGTGTTGGTCGCCTTCTTGTCGGCCAGATACTTGGTACAGTTCCGCTTCCAGTGACCAGTTCCCTTGTAATGAAAGCACTCAGTTTCTGGATTGGGCCCAACCTTGGGTTTCTTCATGGGGGGAGCAACTGCTTTGCCACCCTTCTTGGAGTAACCCTTCTTGCCCTTGCCATGCTTCTTGAAACTAGTGGTTTTATTGACCATCAACACTTGATGTTCTTTCTGGATTTCAGACTCAACAAATTTCAACATCGCAAACAACTCGGCGACTGACTTGTTCATCCCGTGCATGTTATAGTTCAACACGAAGCTCTTGTAGCTAGGTGGCAATGATTGAAGAACTCTGTCAGTGATCGCCTCCGGCACAAGGGGCATCCCTAACTCCGCTAGACGGGTCGACTACCCAGACATTCTGAGTATATGTTCACTGATAGACCCGTTCTCCTCCATCTTGGAAGCATAGAACTTATCGAAGGTCTCATACCTCTCGATCCGGGCATTCTTCTTGAAGATAAACTCCAACTCTTGGAACATCTCATATGCTCTGTGACGTTCAAAACGTCTTTGAAGTCCTGGTTCAAAACCATACAACATTGCACATTGAACTATTGAGTAATCTCCAGAACGTGCCTCCCAAGCGTTCTTAACGTCTTCGGATTACACGGGAGTGGGTGGGTCACCAAGCGGTGCATCAAGGACATAAGCCTTCTGAGAAGCCGGGAGGATAATCCTCAGATTATGGGCCCAGTCAACAAAGTTACTTCCATCATCTTTCAACTTAGCCTTCTTTAGGAACGCATTAAAATGCAGGGGTGCTACTATGCGAGCCATTGATCTACAACATAAATAAGCAAAGGTTACTAAGAGTATTGTTCATGATAATGAGTTTAGTTTATCAAATTACTAAAGCTCCCACTCAAATTGACATCCCTTAGGTCATCTGAGTGACACATGATCCATATTCACCAACTCAAGTCCAATCAACACGTGAGTTAAGGTGGTTTCAATGGTGAACATCATCATGTTGATCATATCTACTATATGACTCATGCTCGACCTTTCGGTCTCTTGTGTTCCGAGGCCATGTCTGTACATGCTAGGCTCGTCAAGTTTAACCCGAGTGTTCCGCATGTGCAACATTGGCTTACACCCGTTGTAAGCGAACATAGAGTCTATCACACCCGATCATCACGTGGTGTCTCGACACGACAAACTTTCGCAACGGTGCACACTCGGGGAGAACACAATTCATATTGAAATTTAAGTGAGGGATCAGCTTATAATGCTACCGTCGTTGTAAGCAAAACAAGGTGCATAAAAGGATTAACATCACATGCAAATCATAAGTGACATGATATGGTCATGAACTTGTGCTTTTGATCTCCATCTCCAAAGCACCAACATGATCTCCATCGTCACCGGCATAACACCATGATCTCCATCATCATGATTTCCATCATTATGTCTCTATCGGGGTTGTCGCGCCCACCATGCTTCTACTACTATTGCTACCGCTTAGCGATAAAGTAAAGCATTACATAGCGCTTAAAGATTGACATGCAGGTCATACAATAATCAAAGACAACCCTATGGCTCCTGCCGGTTGTCGTACTCATCGACATGCAAGTCGTGATATTCTATACAAAAACATGATCATCTCATACATCACATATATCACATCATGCAATTGGCCATATCACATCACAACATACCCAACAAAAACAAGTTAGACGTCCTCTAATTGTTGTTGCATGTTTTAGGTGGTTGCTATGGGTATCTAGCAAGAACGATTCATACCTACGCAAAACCACAACGGTGATATGAAGATTGCTTTTCAACCTTCTACAAGGACCGTCTTAATCAAATCCGATCCAACTAAAGTGGGAGAGACAAACACCCGCCAACCATCTTTATGCGACGAAGTCACATGTTAGTCGATGGAACACGGTCTCTCTTAAGCATATGAGTAAAGTTGGTCAGAGCCGCTCCATCCCACAATACCGCTGAACCAAGAAAAGACTAGGGAAGGAAGAAATCTGAATATCAACTCCCACAAACTCGTTGTGTTCTACTCAAGATCTTATCTACGCATAGACCTAGCTCTGATACCACTGTTGGGGAACGTTGCATGGGAAACAAAAAAAATCCTACGCTTCACCAAGATCAATTTAGGAGATGAGCATCTATGAGAGGAGAGATTGGATCTACATACCCTTATAGATCGGTAAGCGGAAGCGTTAAAGAACGCGGTTGATGTAGTGGTACGTCTCCGCGATCCAAATCACAAGCCGTCCCACGAACTCCCAATCAAGTACCGAACGGATGGCACCTTCGCGTTCAGCACACGTGCAGCTCGATGAAGACTCCGCCTTCTTGATCCTGCAAGAGAGAGCGAAGAGGTAGATGGGTTCACCAGCAGCACGACGGCGTGGTGGCGATGGTGGTGGAGCTGATCCGACAGAGCTTCGCTAAGCGGCGCCGAACCAATCTACTAGAGGAGAGACTATCGGAGAGGGAGGAAGGGCTGCGCCGTGGCTTAGGGTGCGGTTGCCCTCCTCCCTCTCACATATATATAGGAGAAGAGGAGGAGGCTGGACTCCCTAGGGTTTCCCCTAGGGTTTGGTGCGGCGGTCAAGGAGGTGGGGCGGCGGCCAGGGTGGCTTGGCCACCAAGTTTGGTGGCTAGCCCACCCTTTTGGCCTAGCCCAAGCCTCTAGCCGCATGGGCCTTGAGGTGGGAGGTGCAGCCAGCCCACCAGGGGATGGTTTGCACCCTCTCACAGCCCATGTGGCCCTTTGGAGTAAATGGGCCCACCGGGTGGACCCCTAGGAACACTTCCGGCACTTCGTCACACCACTTGCAAGTCACGGAACTTTTCTGGAACTCAAACACCAACTTCCCATATATGAATCTTTACCTCCAGACCATTCCAGAACTCCTCGTGACATCTGGGATCTCATACGGGACTCCGAACAATCTTCGGTCACCAACACACATAACTCATCTATACCAAATCGTCACTGAACCTTAAGTGTGCAGACCCTGCGGGTTCGAGAACCATGTAGACATGACCGAGACACCTCCATGGTCGATAACCAACAGCGGGACCTAGATGCCCATATTGGTTCCTACATGTTCTACGAAGATATTTATCGGTCGAACCACTATGTCAAGGATTCGGTTAATCACGTATGATGTTCCCTTTGTCCTTTAGTATGTTACTTGCCCGAGATTCTATCGTCGGTATCTCTATACCTTGTTCAACCTCGTTATTGGCAAGTCTCTTTACTCGTTCCGTAACACAAGATCCCGCGACTAAGACTTAGTCACATTGCTTGCAAGGCTAGTTGTGATGTTGTATTTGTTGGAAATATGCCCTAGAGGCAATAATAAATTAGTTATTATCATATTTCCTTGTTCATGATAATCGTTTATTATCCATGCTATAATTGTGTTGATTGGAAACTAAATACATGTGTGGGTCTATAGACAACACTGTGTCCCTAGTATGCCTCTAGTAAACTAGCTCGTTGATCAAAGATGGTCAAGGTTTCGTAGCCATTGACATGAGATGTCATTTGATAACGGGATCACATCATTAGGTGAATGATGTGATGGACAAGACCCAAACTATAAACGTAGCATATGATCGTGTCAGTTTATTGCTATAGTTTTCTGTGTGTCAAGTATATGTTCCTATGACCATGAGATCATGCAACTCACTAACACCGGAGGAGTACCTTGTGTGTATCAAACATCGCAACGTAACTGGGTGACTACAAAGGTGCTCTAAAGGTATGTCCGAGGGTGTCTGTTGGGTTGGCATGGATCAAGACTGGGATTTGTTACTTCGTGTGACGGAGAGGTATCTCAGGGCCCACTCGGTAATACAACATCACAACAAGCCTTGCAAGCAATGTGACTAAAGTGTTAGCGATGGGATCTTGTATTACGGAACGAGTAAAGAGACTTGCCGGTAACGAGGTTGAACTAGGTATACAGATACCGACGATCGAATCTCGGGCAAGTAACATACTGAAGAACAAAGGGAACATCATACGGGATTAACTGAATCCTTGACATAGAGGTTCGACCGATAAAGATCTTCGTAGAATATGTAGGAACCAATATGGGCATCTAGGTCCCGCTATTGGTTAATTATTGACCATAGAGGTGTCTTGGTGATGTCTACATAGTTCTCGAACCCGCAGGGTCTGCACACTTAAGGTTCAGTGATGTTTCGGTAGTATAGAGTTATGTATGGTGGTGACCAAAGGTTGTTCGGAGTCCCGGATGAGACCCCGGACGTCACGAGGAGCTCTGGAATGGTCCAGAGGTAAAGATTGATATATGGGATAATAGTTCTTGGTCTCCGGAAGGGTTCCGGAATTCACCGAAAATAGTTTCGGATGTTTCTCGAAATGTTCGGGGTACAATGACACTTTATTTGGGCCAAGGGGTAAAGCCCATGAGGCTTTAGGAAGGTGCAAAATATGTTTTGCGGAGGCCAGGGGCCAGACGCTAGGGACCCTGCTGTCTAGGGCCAGACGCCGAGGACCTTGGCGTCTGGTCCTGGAGTCCGAGAAGGACACTTGCCTTGCGGGCAAACCGACCTTGAGGAGGTTTTTTCTCCAAGTTTCGACCCCAAAGCTCAGCATATAAATAAAGGGGCAGGGCTAGCACTTGGAACACATCAAGAAACCCTAAGCCATGTGCTGCCTCTCCTCTAGTTCGTAGTTTCTCCTCTAGATCGGTTTCAGCGGTGCTTAGGCAAAGCCTTGCTGGAATTGCTACACCACCATCGCCGCAATGCCATCGCTCTGCCAGAGAACTCGTCTACCTCTCCGCTCCCTCTTGCTGGATCAAGAAGGCGGAGATCGTCATCGAGCTATACGTGTGCTGGACGTGGAGGTGCGTCTGTTCGGCGCTAGATCGAAAGGACTGTGATCAAGATCGCGAGACGATTCATGATTGGATCGCGGGACGGATCGTGATGAGATCGCATGATGGATCGTGATTGGATCGCGGGCCGGATCATGATGGGATTGCGGGACGCTCGGCGATTTGGATCATGAAGACATTCGACTACATCCACCGCGTTTCTTAACGCTTCCCGCTCAGCGATCTACAAGGGTACGTAGATCCACTCTCCCTCTCGTAGATGCCCATCAGCATGGATAGATCTTGCGTGTGCGTAGGAAACTTTTTGTTTGCCATGCAACGTTCCCCAATAGTATTATGGAGTGGGACCTGAGATACCTCTCCGTCACACGGAGTAACAAATCCCAGTGTTGATCCATACCAACCCAGCAGACACCCTCGGAGATACCTGTAGAGTACCTTTATAGTCACCCACTTACATTGCGACCTTTGATACACCCAAGGCACTCCTCCGGTGTTAGTGAGTTGCATGATCTCATGGTCATAGGAACATATACTTGACATGTAGAAAAAACAGTAGCAATAAACTGACACGATCATATGCTACGTTCATAGTTTGGGTCTTGTCCATCACATCATTCTCCTAATGATGTGATCCCGATATCAAATGACATCTCATGTCCATGTCTAGGAAACCTTACCCATCTTTGATCAATGAGCTAGCCTTCTGGAGGCATACTAGGGACACAATGTTTTTCTATATGCCCACATATGTATTTAGTTTACAATCAACACAATTATAGCATGGACAATAAACAATTATCATGAACAAGGAAATATAATAATAAACACTTTATTTATTGCCTCTAGGGCATATTTCCAACACATATCACTTGAGTTGCTTTATCTCATGACTTGGAGTAGAGTTTTATCAAGGATATGAGTACATACCTTTGAGTGATGTTGTTGACGTAGCTTGTAGGTGAACTTGTTGAGGATGCTTGAAGTTGATGAATATCATCTTGTGTTGGGAGCAGTCCTTGTTATTTTCGTTCAGTTTCACCTACATGGGTTAGTCACACAAGGAACAACATGATATATCCATTTGACATGACACCATTTGTGAGTTGATATCAATTGAGAATTGTGTGTCAAGGATATGTTTTGTTGTCTTCTTCCTTTCATCATCAAAGCAAGGTTGTGGATGCTTGGTCATGACAAGATTGCTTAAGACATGAGTTGTTGGCAATCTTGTTGAGTGTTGTTCTTCCAAGAACCTACAAAAGGATTAATTGCAAGACAAGGGAGCATAGAATTCCAACATAAATGATATTCAAGATAGTAGCATGGAATAAACAATGAAGCCCATCCCCTTGCATGCATCCGAATGAGCTTAACTCAAGTTTGAAGCATCAATAATGTTCAACTCACTCCTCAAATGACAAAACACTTTTTGATCAAGTGTGTTAGTAAAGATATCGACCCATTGCTTATTAGTACCAACATGTTTAAGATTAATATCTCCTTTGGCAACATGATCACGAATGAAATGATGTCGAACTTATATATGCTTGGTTCGAGAGTGTGGCATGGGATTATGACCAATCTTAATAGCACTTTGATTGTCACAAAGTAATGGCACATTTATAACATAGATTCCATAATCTTTAAGCGTTTGTGTCATCCATAATAATTGCTCACAACATGATCCAGCGGCAATGTATTCCGCTTCGGTAGTAGATAGAGATACCGAGTTTTGTTTCTTGGAGGACCAAGACACAAGAGATCTACCAAGAAATTGACATGTACCCGAGGTGGATTTTCTATCAACCCTGTCACTGGCATAGTCCAATTTGGAGTAGCCAACAAGATTAAAATAAGATCCCTTGGGATACCAAATGCCAAAGTTTGGTGTATGTATCAAGTATCTCACAGTGTGTTTCATGGCCTTAAGATGACATTCTTTAGGTGCAGCCTAATATCTAGCACACATGCAGACACTAAGCATGATATCTAGACGGGAGGCACAGAGATAAAGCAATGAACCAATCATTGATAGATAAACCTTTTGATCAACCGGTTCTCCCTCCTTAGTGAGACCATCGCATCCGCTAGTGGGCATGGGAGTTTTCATACCTTTGCACTCCTGCATGTTGAACTTTTTTATCAAGTTCTTGGTGTACTTGGTTTGAGAGATGAAAGTACCTTCTCTCGTTTGCTTGATTTGCAGGCCACGAAAGAATTTCAGCTCACACATCATAGACATCTCATACTTCTCTAACATTAACCTTCCAAATTTCCCACTAAGTTGTGGATTAGTAGATCCAAAGATAATATCATCCACATAAATTTGGCACACAAATAATTCACCGTTAACTCTCTTTGTGAATAAGGTTGCGTCAATTTTCCCAATTTCAAATCCTTTTTCAATAAAAAACTTTGTTAGGCATCTATACCAAGAACGAGGAGCTTGCTTAAGACCATATAAAGCTTTGCGAAGTTCGTAGATGTGATCATGTTTCTTAGGATTTACAAAACCAGGTGGTTGCTTAACATAGACCTCTTCTTCAATCTCACCATTTAAAAAAGCACTTTTAATATCCATTTGGTAAAGCGTGATATCATGGTGATTAGTATAAGCAAGAAGAATCAAATGGCTTCTAGTCTAGCAACAGGGGCGTAGGTCTCACCGTAGTCCATACCTTTGACTTGCGTATATCCTTGGGCTACGAGGCGAGCCTTGTTGCAAACGACTTGACCGTCTTCATCTTGATTGTTCTGAAATACCCATTTCATGCCGATGATGTTTTGTTCGTCCTTGGTATTCTCCATGAGTGTCCACACTTTGTTCCTCTCAAAGTTGTGAATTTCTTCATGCATAGCGTTCACCCAATCTGCGTCTTCAAGAGCTTGTTCGACCTTCAAGGGTTCAATGCTAGAGATGAAAGAATAATGCTCACAAAATTTAGCCAAGCAGGTTTTAGAGTGAGTGATCCTCCTTGTTTGTATATCACCAAAGATTTGGTTTAGGGGATGGTTCTTGGTCACTTGTGCTCGAACTCGGGGTAGCTTTGGCTTATTAATTGGTGGAGCTTCTTCTTCATCATCATCTCCTTCATCTCCGTTGTTGCCGAAGTGGTAGTCTCCTTGAGGTGGTGGTGAAGGAGGTTGGGGTGGATCTTCATGATGTACTTCCTCCTCTTCTTCATCTTGTCGTGTACCACTTGTGGATGCTTCCATGTCGTTTTGTCAGTAGACTTGATCCGAAGTAGGAGCTTCCACTTGGGTTGATGAAGTACTTTCCTTCACCTCCATGGGACAAATCTTGCAATGGGCAAACCTTGGATAGCTTCCGAAGGATCTTTATCACCTACAACATTTGGCAATTGTTCGGCTTACGACCCATTAGACTCATCAAACTTCACATCTACCGTCTCTTCAACTTTTTGAGTGAAGTTGTTGTAGGCACGGTAGGTGTGACAGTTCAATCCATAACCAAGTAGAAAACCTTCATGAGATTTAGGAGCAAATTTAGCATGACGATGCTTATCAAGAATGTAACACTTAGAGCCGAATACCCGAAAGTATCCAACTTGGGGTTTGTTACTGGTGAGAAGCTCGTTTGTCGTTTTACCGAGAAGCTTATGTAAGTAGAGTCGGTTTGTGCCATGACATGTTGTTTCCACTGCTTCTCCCCAAAAGTGTCTTGGTATCTTGTATTCGTCAAGCATCGTTCTTGCCATCTCAATGAGGGTTTAGTTTCTTTCTCTCAACAACTCCATTTTGTTGAGGCATGTATGTTGCCGAGAACTCATGTGAGATACCCTCTTCGTCAAGAAAGGTATCCACATGGGTGATCTTGAACTCCGATCCGTTATCACTTCGAACCTTCCTGATCTTCACTTCAAACTGATTTGGCGCTTTGCATGCGAAGTTCTTGAAGATCTTTTGTACCTGCGAATTAACATCAATAAAGAATACCCACGTAAATCTAGAAAAATCATCAACTATAACTAGACCATAAGAGTTTCCACTGAGACTCTTGTAAGCATTGGGTCCAAAAAGATACATATGAAGTAACTCGAGTGGTCTCCTAGTGGTCATGATGTTCTTGACCGGATGACTTCCACCTACTTGCTTTCCTGCTTGACAAGCCCTACAAAGCCTATCTTTGTCAAAGATGACATATTTAACACCAAGAATATGATCGCCCTTAATAAGCTTATCTAGATTGTGCATGCCTACATGTCCAAGTCTTCTATGACATAGCCAACCTTTAGATAGTTTTCCAATGAGACAAGTACGAGGTTGGGAGTTTTTAGTGAAATCGACAATGTATAGATCACCTCTACGAATACCGGTAAAGACAATTTTGTGATTATCAAATCAAAACACTTGGCAATCTACTTTAGTAAATAGCACATTCAAACCAAAGTCTGCTAGTCTAGATACGGAAAGAAGATTGTAGCCAAGGGATTTAACACGCATCACGTTTTGAATAGAGCTATCATGAGATATGGCCACCTTACCAAGCCCAAGTACCTTACCCTTAGAGTTGTCTCCAAAGGTCGTGTACCTTCGATGACCTTGATTTGGTGCGATCTCTTGGAACATGTCTTTATCACCAGTCATGTGATCCGTGCATCCACTATCGAGAATCGACTCTTTTCCACCGGAAATGTAATCCTTGAAGTTTGACATTAGACTTAGATTCTTCATGATCTTTTCATGCTTGATGTCGAACAACTCATCTTCCTCATAGTAGCCATGTTCTTCATTGTCATCATTTGGTGGAATCCCCTCATCATAGAAACCAAGATACTTGTTAGAATCGTAACCATGACAATGTTCAAGTTTATAAATGTGAATGGCTTCAATAACGATGTTGTTGACAGTGGTGACATCTCCTTTAGCACACATGAGATTACAGATCTCAAATAGGCATTTATCAAAGTTTGGATCACTAGGCTTCATTTTGGGAAAAGCAACAACTTTATGAAGAATTTTATCAAGATTACTTAATGAAGGATTTGGATATCATTTCTCCAAATCAGTCCACAAAGTATAAGCACATGCAAAGTTCTTCAATTGAGAAAGCACGAATCTTGGTAAGACTCTAACAATAAGATTAACAGTTCTAAGGTTACCAAGCATGTTAATTTTCTCTTCGTGTGTGGGATGCAATTCATCAATGGGGAGCACATAGGGAGTTTCAATATGTTTTCTCAAATGGAATTTGTCAAATAGATCAATCATGGCATTCTCACATCGACTATACTACTCCCCATCAAGAATGGGCACTCTACAATACAAACTCTCCACACTAGACACATCCATCTTCCTCCATGGTGTTGAAACCGAAACAATGGTGACCAATTCTCTGATACCAATTGTGGGATCACTAGAAGAGTATGTCTAGAGGGGGGGTGAATAGACTACTAGAAGGAAATTAAAACTACCTCAAGCAAAAGATCAAGGGTTGGCAGTTTTAGCATATATAGCAAGGCTACAACACCCGATATATGCAAGTCATCAAGTATAGCAGCGGAAAGTAAAGACATTGCACATGTAAGTAGAGGAAGGGTAGGAGGATCAAACGCAATTTGAAGACACGATGATTTTTCCCGTGGTTCCAATAGGTGGTGCTATCGTACGTCCATGTTTATGGAGTCTTCAACCCATGGAGGGTAACGGTCGTGAGAGTCCACGGAGGGCTCTAACCACGGAGGGTTCCACAAAGAAGCTACCTTGACTATTCCATCATGGCTTCCATCCATGAAAGACTAGCCTCACTATGGGTAGATCATCACGAAGTAGGCGATCTCCTTGCCCTTACAAATTTCTTGGTTCACTCCACAACACGAAGTTGGAGGCTCCCAAGCGACACCTAACCAATCTAGGAGGCACCACCCTCAAAAAGGTAATAGGCTTGATAATGTCAATGAACTCCTTGCTCTTGTGCTTCAAGATGATAGACTGCTCAACACACAATCACTCTCTCACAGATTTGGCTGTGGTGGAAGAGATTGATTGGGTGGAAAGCAACTTGGGGAGGCTAGAGATCGAGATTCATATGGTTGGAATGGAATGGCATGATCTCAACACATGAGTAGGTGGCTATCTCTCAGAAAATCAGTATGTATGAGTGGGGGACTGTTCTAAGTGCTTCTCTTGTGAGTGAGTGGTGGTGGAGGGGTATATATAGGCATCTCCAAAAATCCAACCGTTACATCTAATAAGTCAGACTCGGTGACACCGATGTGTTAATCTCGGTGGTACCGAGTTGCCTCAAAGGTAGCAACTTTTGAATCTCGGTGAGACCGATACATACAACTCGGTTGCACCGATAAGGTGACCAACGGTCAGATTGCCAAACTCGGAGACACCGATTCAACAAACTCGGTGACACTGATTCAACAAACTCGGTCGAACCGATTTTGTGAATTTGTGTAACAGGAAGTTGGCAAGCCAAACTCGGTGACACCGATTCAACAAACTCGGTCGAACCGATTTTGTGAATTTGCGTAACAGGAAGTGGGTAACCCAAACTCAGTGGCACCGAAATGGAATCGGTTGCACCGAATGGCTAGGATTTGGCTGAGTCTGTCTAAGGCTGAGAATTGGTGGCACCGAGTAGAAAGTGTTGGTTGCATCGATTTTGGATATTTGGCTTTGGACAGACTTTTGTGGAAGAGCTTGTGGGTGTATGTGGTGACTATCACATGTGCACGTATGAGCATTTTGTTCACCAACAGTACCTTACCCTCAGAGCAGGTTACAACAGATGTTGCCTTCGGGTCAGTGCCTCTGACCATTAAGTCCGACGAGTGGGACCGGTTTCAGTGGACTATTTGGCTGAAGCGCGCCACTCCGCCATCCCGTTTTGCAGGCATCTTTTCACATGCGCCCGCCACGTCGGGCTGACGACATGGCCCCATGCGGACTCGCCGGGAAACCCGACAGTCCAAAAGTCTCGACCGTCGGTGCGGTGTGAACACCGCATGGCACCACTTCGAATCACCGCCCGAGGCCATTCCCCGGCTGTTGAAGCCGGTCGTCGTCCCCTAGCCCTTGCACATCCTCATCCTCCTCCCACCTCACCGCCGCCCGAGCCCTTACTCCTCCTCTCAAACTTTCTTGCCGTCAGGATGGTCCGGCACCTCATCACCACGTACGCGCAGCTCACTCTGGAGCGGCGCCTACAAATCGAGGCGGAAATGCAGACTTGCCACGCTGCCCGCATCGCTGCGCGTCTTCCTACAGATTCGCCGGAGACAAAGGAGGAGGAGCAAGAGGAGGAGGAGGAGCAAAAGGAGGAGCATCAGCCAGTGCCCATGGAGGAGGATGGCCCGAAGGCGGAGGCGGAGGTCGCTGTTGACTAGCTGGAGGATATATTGGAGCAGCAGGCCATCCTGGATTCCATCTGGGATGAGGACGAGGTGAAGGCCAACCATCGGCTCATCCGGCAAAGGTAGGCGGAGGCCGATGCCATGTTCGACAAGCTGGAGGCAGAGATAAAGGTAGAGGGGGTGGTAGTGGAGCAGCTACAAGCGCCGGAGCGGGCGAAGCCGCAACAGGCGGCCATTTATCCACCGGAGGGCACAGAGATCATCGACATCTCCGACAAAGAGTACATATGTTTTATTACGTAGTAGTATGTAGGTTTTACATCCTGCATGCTTTTCTATGATTTTTTTCCTTTCTGAATATGAGATCTCCGGTTGTGTAATGATGTTTTCAATCTAATATGAAACATGGTGTTGTTGAAAAAGAATAAGGAAAAGAAACTAAAAAGAGAGAAACAAACGGTGCAATCCCTCAATAATGGGGTCAAATGTCAAGTGGCTCGTTTTCACACGCACTGCGGCGTCGGGAGTGTACACGCGTTGGAGGAGGAAGAATAAAAAAAGGACGCTAATTACACATGTGGGAATCCATTGTCATATATATTACATCAACAAAAATAGACAATTTTTGAATAGTTTGTGGCCATTTTGCATGATAAAAATAACTTTGGCCCTTATAAATTTGGTCATTTTTCATTTGTATTGAACAAAAAAAACTAAATCTTCTAGGCAATGTCAATTGTTGTGTAATTTCAAACGATGCAAAACAACAGAGCCAGCACGTTCACTAAGAACAGAGCAAACGATGCAAAAAAAGACGACGCAATTCGACGGTCCAACTAGAGCTTCATTTCCTTATGGGCCCAATAACAACGTTTTTTTCACGGAGTCAATGGTGGGCGAGCAGGCGAGCACAACCAATAGGATCGCCTCTCGCGGATTGCCCCACAATCCAACGATGCGGAGCCGTCCATATTATCGGACGGCTCACTTTCGGAGCTAGGGTTAGGAGGGGTTTTGAGCTGGTCAATGTGGTTTCCATGGCTTTGACTCGGCATAACTAATTTTTAAAAATCAAAAAAATTCGCCGTTTGTCATTTTATAAGACACACTAACTAGGAAAATACTAAACTTGGTATACGGACATTTAAAAACACTAGATGGCACGATCAAGGTCAAATGAGCACCATTAATTTAAAAAAATCAAAAAAATATAAAACTTGCGCACAATGTTGTCTTATGTGACATGTTACCAACCAAAAATCATAAACTTGGTCTATGGTCATTTTCATGAAAAAAAACCTTCACACATATGAGCTATCACGTACAACATTTCATAGAGTTCATGGAGAGGAGGTAGGGTTACCTTCTCTTTGAAAAATAAATAAAAATATCACCAAAGCTTTATTTCAAAGTGAATAAGAAGGATCTAAACTTAGTTTTCTAGTTTTATATTTTAAACGTGTTTTTAATAGTTTTTATATTAAATCATATTTTTTCAAAAGAAATGTAAAAATATGAAGATTAATTCAAAAAATAGTGAGACTTCGAATCTACACTATATAGATTGAATAGGTGTTAATAAAAAACATTTGGCTCATTTAGTGTAGGTCCAAAAAAATTTGATTACAAATGGGGTTGTTTACCCTAGCCTGGAAGCTGATTTGGAGCACATTTCTCAAATTCTTTTGAGGTAAGCTACCATCCCCAAGTTCAAATGAGAAGAACAAATTCAGAAATAATCAAAAAATGGAAGACCTGCGCACAATGCCGTTGTATGTGACATGGTTATGACAAAAAAAATCTTAGTTTATATTGGAAATGGCTTGTTTACCCTAACTTTTCGGAGCTCACCAACATAGGCTAACATGATCATTTGTTTCTATTTTTATATTTTTGTTGTTAGATCATTGCAAACTAGGATAACATGATCATTGAAATCACAGAGGTTTAGGGTTTAGGGTTTAGGCTAACATTAAAACAAATGTTGCTTATAATTCAAATGTGAGTCAAAATTCAAGCATCACACCATAGTCGAAACATCATATCAAATCACATCAACCTGCGTTAACTTTAATTATACATTAATGGCGGCCACAAAGGCCGGGAGATTTCACAAGTCTGCGAGGCGAGAGTTCACAAGTCTGCCATGCATTAACTAAAAACATTAAAAAATGAAAACGAAAACGAGGAGATGCGTTGCTCCCTAGGCGGCGGTGGCGGTGTCATCGTCGAGGCCGGTGAGGTCGACGAGGATCGGTGCCGGACCAGCCCAGGAAAACGACGTCTCCTAGGCGGTGGCCACGTCGTCCACCGGTGGCTGCATCTCCGCTACCTGCACTTCAGCATGGCGCTCCTCCTCCTCTGCCTCGGCATCCTTCTCCAACTCCTCGAGCCGCTAACCCTCAACGCTCCGCCCACAGGTACCATTGTTGCCAGAACTCAAGGTAGTCCCGCTCCTGCTCTGGCGTCGCTAGCATCCATATGGCTGGCACGCTCACCCACTACACCAACCCCTCCCACACATACTCGTGGGGCGTGAGGGTGGTCAGCGCCTACTCAAGCTTGGTAGGAGATGACGGTGCCAACGGCGGCACGACGCAGTCGCCAGCAGCAGAGAGCGCAATGGCCTCTGCCATCCGTGCCTGGTAAGATGCCTCTTCCTCCTCCTCCTTGCGCCACTCTTCCTCCTTGCTTTCATGGAGGACAGCTGCCAGCGCTAACGCCTCCTGTTATACGGCCTCTGCCTCCTGGTCCTCATCGCGCACGAGGAGGGGCGGCGGGGTGCAGGCCCGCAGGTCGTGGACGCCACGCCGATGTTGCTCAGCGTGCTCGAACACAAACCAGACCTCCCAATTGGGAGAGTCTGCAGCATAGGCCGAATCAAGCCGTTGTTCGGGTGTGAGCTGCTGCCGCCAGTGCCTCACCTCCTCTGCATGCACCCGCACCGACCGTGGAACCGCCGGCACTGGGATCCTCCCCGGATCCAAGTGCCACTCTTGTGGCAGGACCACGTCGGCGTAGGGAAGAGGGATGATGTGCTCCCAGTGCCACCTTGCCTGGTGCACTGGGACACGAATCCGCTGCCAAGGTGGACGGGAAGAGGACGGCGGGGGTAGCGTGCGCCAAGGGACGGCGGGGGCCTTGCCCTTCTTCTTGCCGGAGCTCGAGCCGCCCCTGAGAAGATGCCCATGGTGTCTACTGGCTAGGGTTTGGTTTTGTCGCCAACGGACTAGGGTTTGTAACCTGCCGGGGGTGGAGGGGGCAGGCGCGGCTCTGGAAGGATGGAAGGTGATGTGGATTGGTCGGTTTCCATTTAAAGAAGGATGACGACTCGAACATGGGTGGTTGATGACCGGGGCCCGCTGTGCATCCACATTTACTTTTGGAAATGGGGGTAGTTCGAAGGCCGCCACATTTCCCCGAGGTGGATGAGGAGAAAGCACGTGCACGTCTGTTCTGTGTCCGTGTGGCCGGAAATGGGGCGGGACGGACTCGGCACGGCCCCACTCGTTAGAGTTAACGGTCAAACCATTGACCCGAAGACATCCTCCGTTGTGACCTTTGGTGAGGGTTTTGGTATAGGGAGTGGGGAAAAGTGAGCAAAATTTAAGGATGTTGGGATGAATAAGCATAGCTAAGGAACTAGGGGCACACATGTAAAAAAACCTTAATAGTATTGGCTTTCCTATGGACTCAAAGTGATTTCTCACAAAGTAAAATGTAGAGTCCTCTTGCTTGAAGCTTTGCCACTGCTATTCCTTCTCCTTCTTCTTCATGGGGATACTCTTCACACTCCTTTTTGCCAACCCATCTATCTATGGACTTTATCTGAAATACACTAGATGAAAGTATTACTCCAAGAGACAATGTATGTTGTAATGAATTATCAAAACCACCAAGGGGGCACATTGTACTTTCAGCATAGCGTCTAGTGAGGGAAATTATCACCATAGAGGTCCGTACTTTGATGGCAATAATTTTGCTAGTTGGAAGCACAAAATGAAAATGCATCTTCTTGGTCATAACCCCTCCTTTGGGTTGTTGTTCGTGTTGGATTGCGAGGTGAATTCTTTGCGTATGGAAGAGAACCGGATCACGAAGCGACTGTGGATGAATTGAAGATGTTTCAACTCAATTCTCAAGCATGTGACATTCTCTTCAACTTCCTATGCGCCAAAGAATTCAACAAAATCAGCCGTCTTGAGAATGCAAAAGAGATTTAGGATACTTTGGTTGATATGAATGAAGGTACCGAATATGTGAGAGAATCCAAGTTGGATGTTCTTCAAAGTCAGGTTGACAAGTTCAAGATGAAGGATGGTGAAGGAGTCGCTGAGATGTACTCTAGGCTAGATCTCATCACCAATGAGATTGCCGGCTTAGGAAATGAAGAAATGACCGACAAATTCATCATCAAGAAGATACTTCAAGCTTTGGATGATCGATATGACATCGTATGCACATTGATCCAAATGGTGCCAAACTACAAAGATCTCAAGCCAACGAAAGTGATTGGAAGGATTGTTGCTCATGAGATGACACTCAAGGACAAGGAAGAGCTTCACCACAAGTCTAGCGGTGCTTACAAGGCTACAAGTGATTCTCTCACTACCTCAAGTGACAACCTTGACACAAATGAAAAGATAAGCCTCATGGTCAAGAAATTCAACAAGTTCTATAAGAATAGAAGCAAAGATCGAAGCTCCAACTCAAGATATGAAGAGAAGCGTTTGTCAAGTCGTGACCGAAACTGCTACAATTGTGGGAAGCCCAAACACTACTCCAATGAGTGCACGGCTCCTTACAATAGGAAATAAGAGTCACCAAGAAGACAAAGCTCAAGAGACGAGTCACCTCAAAGAGAGAGAAGGAGTAGGGATGATCTTTATGAACGAAGACCCTCAAGGAGAAGTAGGGACTCGGAGAAGAAGGACAAGTACACCAAGAGCTACTCAAGAAGAAGACATCAATCTCATGTTGGTGAATAGGTTTCCGGCTCTGAATCCGACAACCACTCCGAGAGAAGCTACCACTCCAACTCCAACTATAGTCAAGATGAAGGTGTTGCCGGACTTGCACTAGTGACAACCGACTCCTACGACATATTTGATTCACCAAATGAAGGGAGTGGATGTTGCTTCATGGCTAAATGCCCCAAGGTATCACACCTCGAGTATCTTTATTTCAATAGTGATGAGGATGACTTGTTAATTTAAGATGACTTGCTCTTTCACAAATCTAGTAATGTTAGTCAAGATGAAATTGCTAGTAATCACTCTAGTCTAGATAAGTCGTGTGATGATGATAAGTTGTAAATAGAACGACTAACTCAAGAACCAAAAACTCTTAAGTTAGCTCATGAGTCTACTCTACAAGATCATAGAGAACTTGAAAGGACACATGAGAAGCTCCGCTTTGAGAAGCTCAATTTATAGCAAGAGCATGAGTTCCTTAAACCTATAAATGATGATCTCCGAAATAAGACTTCCTCTTATCTAGCCGAATGAATTATCTTGTCTACGTTCATGCCACAAGTTAAGACTAAGAAAACTAGTAACAAAGGCAAGAAAGGTTCTTCAACTAGTAGCAATAAAAAGGATAAATCCAATGATATTGCTTCTAGCAGTTCTATTGATGCCACTAACTCTTCTCTTAGCCAAGTTACACTTGAGCAAGAAAATGAACTTTTGAAAGGGATTATAGAGAAAGGTATCTACAAGAGTCTTGCCGGGTGCAAACAATTTGAGGAGATTGTACGCAAGCACGGAGGATACCGGAAGAACCGTGGCATAGGCTACTTCAACGGTAATGGAGTTGAATGGGAAGAAGGTCAATACCCCAATCCCAAGTTTGTTCCTCAAAAGGAGAAGTATGAAAATACTCTCCCCAAGGGAACAAAAGCTCAAGATGACCTTCCACCACAAGACCCCAAGCTCAAGGGCAAGAACAAGCTTGAAGAGGACATTGACTCATATGAAGATGAATCCCAAGCTTTGGTGAAGCGGGTTCCCAAGGATACTACAAGCTCAACTTCTACAAGTGGTACTTCAGCACCAAGGATCCCCATCAACATAATGTGGGTCCCCATGAAGAAGAACTAGAGAAGTTCTTGAGGGGTGACTCCGCCAATCAAATTCACTCATATTCATTATTGGCAAGAACTAGTTGCAATCAACATCAACATCATGCAATAGTTCAAGGAGTCACACATTCCCTCAAAGGTAAGCAAGGGACAAAGTAATCAACAAATCAATGGACATCATTATGTATGCTTTGCACTCCATGTCCATATATATCCTTGTATTTGTCTCTTGTGTGTTGGGACTAAACCATGTAGGTGAGAAGAGTAATGAACCAACAAGGATGCTCCTAACTCATGGTGATCTTCATCAACTTTGAGCATCCATCACAACTTCACCTACATGAAGTCATCAACAAAAAAAACCCAAGGTTAGTTTATCCCTCCTATGGGGGGATGTCACATCAATGGGGAGCTTTACTCTAAGACTTGAGTCAAAGCATCGCATAGTATGAGACAACATTAAATGCGTTTTGTAAAAGTGGTAACCCCACTTGTGCTTAAACGATGAGTATGAGCTATGATCAAGTATTATTACTTGGATCCTAAGTCAATATACTCATATATAGATTAATCTGTCATCGCCAAAGTGCTTGTCAGATGCTAGTGTGTTTGTGCATGTTTGCCATGTTTTCATTTGACATCTTATTGTGTGAGCATGTTGATCTGCATTTATTTACTCATCCGAGGACATCCAATTGTTGCTATTTGGCTTTTGATTTTTCATTTGCCAATTGGATGTACAAGAATGCCTAGGACCAGTCCTCTAGCTATCTATGCTTTCTCACCTCATGTTCTATTCATGCTGCATCACAAAATTTGAAGATGTACTTTTCGATCTCTCTATGTGAGGAGCACTCGGAGTTCCGTATCGAAAAAGGATTGACCATTAAAACCTCCCAAGTGCATCTCGGTGCAACCAACTCAAAAAACTCGGCCTCACCAAATTCCTAGTATTGATCTGGTTTTCTATCTTGGTACTACTGATTCCATATTCTCAGTTACACCGAGTTTCCCTGTCAGCTAACAGTTGAGAAACTCGGTGACACCAAAAATTTAGAATTGGTGTCACCGACAGCCGCGGGTATATAAGGAGGCGGACCCGACCTTCGAATTTTTTCCTTCAACCGTCGCCCCCTCAAAGCCCTAAGATGCCATTCTGAGACCCCTGGTCATCGTTGTTGTCTTCCTGAGCGCCTCCGTCGTTGGAAGTCCATGCCTTCAACGGAATCTCCACTCCCTCACCGTCGTAGCGAAGTCGTCACCAAGCTAGGGTATGATTTCACCCCCTCATGCTCTCCAACCTCCATTCTTGTGCATTACGACTTTTCCATTGTCTAGCCACCGTTTGAGATCGATCTACCCATGAAAGAACTCCCGTAGCTAGCGAACATGAGATTTTCTAGGGTTTTTCGTCCTCCCGATGAAACTCGGTGGAACCGAAGCAAACAAATCGGTGTCACCGATTTGCTATCTGTGCTACTAAGAATGATCTCGGTGAAACCAAGTACTCTTTTTTGGTCTCACCGAAAAGAGTTCCAAGTTTCTGTTAAAGAGATAGTCAGTCTCGGTTGCATCGAAAATTTTTCTTTGGTTGTACCGATTTTCATGTGACAGAATGCAAACGTTGAGAATATTTTCTTCAAATTTTCAAAAACAGATGCATTTTGTGATGACTTATCCTATCCACTCTTCTATGCTCTATTCATAGGGTCAGATATGTCAGATGCTAAGGACAGCCAGAATTTGCAGGAGCAGAATGTTGACATGAGTTCACGCACTAGCCCTGGTTCCAGTTCCTTCTCAGATCCAGGCACCCCTAGCTCTCATGGGTTGCCAAAGGCTGCTACTAGGACCAGCGGGAAGCTAAATTCAGATGAGGAGGATTCAGGCTTTGTGCTAGAGGAAGTTCTTGCTAAGAAGCTGTCGGGACCCCGATCCTAAGTCATATGAATCTATACTGTAACATATCACATCACTTTGCGGCCTCACGCATGGTAAACCCCACGGCTGCAACTTTACCTTAGCCGGTACCGTTTGTGTCTTTTGGCTCACGTATGTGAACATGTCGCTGGCAATCAAACGACAAAGAACCCGGGCCGACATGACTAGTCATAGAACCCAAGTGGCACATCCGTACGGAAACAGGCATACGTAACCCAGCAATGCAGGTGTCAGCCTCAAGCGTGTGTAGATGAGTCATAGCAAGCTACAAGGACTCCATTACGCCGTGGGACATAAATGTCATCACTGCATGTAGATGAGTCGTAGCATGCTATAGAGACTCCATTACACTGCGAGATATTTCCCCGAAGGGACAGACACATGGCCTGACTATCTACAGCCCGCCACAGGGCATAAGGTCGTAGCTGGGACACCAGCTATTCGGCATCGTCGACATCTAGATAGAACCCACCTGATGGGTCCTGAGTCTCATCTGCAATATTTATTAAGCAAACGTGAGTACAAACGTACTCAGCAAGTCTTTAAAGCAGACCTAGACTATTCATGCTCAAGTATCAACAAGGGGAGTGGTGGAGTTTATGCAGCAATGCCAGCTTTGACTCATGGCTAACCTATACTACACAATTTTAACTCTTTGTTTAGATTTTAGATATCGCACACGAGTCCACTAACTCCACATCAATACACCATCATGGATTCACTTCCGTCCCCTATGAGAGTGCCATCCACGGTACTCACACTTGTCTTCATATTTTTATGAGTATCCATTAAATTATCTGTGAACAACATAAGTTATTCAAGTAGTCCATATCCGAGGACGCGGCTATTCGGATAGTTTTATACCCTGTAGGGGTGTACTTCTTCACACATGCTCTCGCCACTTATCGTTGTGTGCTCATAAAACCATGCACCTCGGCAACCTTCAAGCGGAAGCCCAGCGAGGGAGTTGGCCACGGCCGTCAATCACACAAGACCTCTAGTCCAGGCTATCGCCTATTTGAGACTGAACTCGCATGGAAGTCCGGCCGAAGTTTCCGCTATGGCCCCAAACGATGTGCGCAGTGTTCCCAAGCCCACCATTCAAGTGACCCTTGGTATACCGTGCCAGTGCCTACTGCGTCGTAACCCACCCCTACGCACGGCCTCTAGCATGCGATAAACACCAGAAACTACTTGCAACTCCTGGACCAAGGACTAAGCGATTGATAAGTCGAGCGGGGTCATATTTCAGGGCCCAGCATGTGGTAGTAACTAGTCTTGGATCACAAACACGGAACTCAGTTCCTAAGGACGGTCCCAATGAGACAACCCGCTATGTACTCCTACATAGCCTCTCATCGCTACCTTTACCAAATCGGGTTCATCATAAGCTTAACACATCAGAACAATATTGTTTCACTCCAGTTCATCACCCAGATGAATTAGACCTGACACAACTCTAAGCATAGCAAGCATAGAAGGCAAATAATCAAAGCACATCATGGCACAAGCATCTACCAGGTATGCTAGGTTGCATGGTTTAGCTATTTACTGTGACAATGACAGGTCATGCAACGAAATGGGTTCATCTACCATGTATGACAGACAAGTGAATGTTTGTCCTAATGCAATAAACAAGAGCAAGAGCGAGAGAATGTGATGTTATCGTAATGATCAAAGGGGTTGCTTGCCTTCCTGGGAAGCGGGAAGGTTTTCTCCTTCATTGGAATACTCAGAGGTATCCTCGGAAGTAGGGCCTACCGCAATGCAGATAAATAGCAATCAATACACGGCAAGTGCGACAACATGAAGCATGATCATGACATGGCAGCATGTATGGATGAGCTAATGCAACTACTGTCCAAGTTAAATGAAGTGATTTTGAGTATAGGTTCAAAATCATTCTTCATTTCACATTCCATATGTTAACCTATTGGTAAATGGCAATGTTCATCTACCTAGGTTGCTCTAACATGCATGATAACAGCACCATTGGATTCATTGGATTTTTCTGATAAATTTTCATATATAAATTATTTGAATCTGAGTTATAGATTAATTTCTATGAATTTTCTAAGTTTTAAATAGTTTCTGGAATTAATTTAATTCGGAAAATTCTTTATTGCATCAGCATGACATCATCATGACGTCAGCTGGTCAACAGACCATTGACAGGTCAAACCTGACCAGTGAGGTCCACTAGTGAGTGACCCAGCTACTAACAGAGTTAATTAAATAACTAATTACTAATTAGATTAGGGGAGGGCCCACTGGTCAGTGGGTCGTTAACTTAATTAAATTGATTAATTAAATAATTAAACTAATCCTAATTAGAAGGGTCTGGCCCCACCTGCCTGTGACCCAGGGGACTAACCCCTGTTAGTCAAACTGGTTAACTCGCCGGCATTGAGCCGCCAGCGATGTCAGGGACGGCGGAGGGGATTGGGTTTCCTCCTCCAGCAACCAAATGGGCTCTGTGTGCTTGCGCGTGTCGAGCCCGACACCTCCCAGGGGCTCGGATGGCCGGAATCGGCGCCGGCGATGAGCACGGCGGCTGCCGGAGCTCGGGCGAGCATGGGCTCGTCGAGCCAGAGATCGAATGTCCCAACTAAGGGCTCCTAAGGCTGCCTACGTTCCTCCTGAGCACGACTACGTGCTCAGGTGCGAGCTTGGGCTGCCGCAGCGACGGCCACGTCCACGCTGGCGGCGAGGAGCTCTCGAACCCGAGAGGATCCGGCGCCAGAACGTGCTATCGAAGGGGGAAAGAGGGGGAGAAGCAGCAGGAGCTCACAGCGGATGCAACGGTGACGAGAGCGGGCTCGGGGAGGCCTTGCTTGCGATGAACGGGCGGCGGCGGTCTTCAGCGATCGAGGAGGAAGAAGGCGTCGAGGTCGACGCTGGGGGCCTCCGGGCTCGATTCTTTCGGCGGAGAGGTCCAACACGTCACGGCGAAGCTATAGAGGGGCTCGGGAGCAAGGGGGAGCGGCTGGAGCGGCGGCTACGGCGGCGAGAAGGCGGCGGCCATGGCGGACAGAGGAGAGGGAAGAGGCAGGGGCGAATGGCGAGAGAGAGAGAGAGCGATGGGGACGGCAGCGGTGTCCTCATCCTCTCGCCAGCACGGCGGGGGATGCAGGCACGCAAAGAGCTATGTGGCAGCACCAGTGCGGGCGCGCGGCGAGCACACACTCGTCCTCCTGGCTACCAGGAGGACGACGATGGTGCTGGGCCAGATGGGTCGGCCCAGCTGCTTCCTCCTTTTCTTTTTTTAACATTCCAGTTTCTGATTTATTTTTCTGACATTTGTTTCATTTATTTTTAGGCACAAATGCTAGGTATAAAATATCCCAAATATATTATAGAACTTAGTTTGAATATTTCAAACTTCTATAAAAAGTTCCATAATATTTTGAAAACTAAAATACTTATAATGCTTTATTTGGCATTTTTAGCGGCTTTAATATTTATTTTTGAAATGCTATAAATATTCAAATATTTAGAATGACCCGTGATATATTCATGTCCACATTTATCAGACATAGGGGACATTTTTATGGGCATTTTGGATTTGTTGGTTTTTCACAATCATGGAAAATTTTGATTCAAGTGAGGTGTTTGGTTTTTTTGTTAATCCCCATTTCAAGTTGATGCAAAAAGTGAAACATGATGCACACACATGTTGTCCTAAGTAAGCTAGCTAGGGATGTGACAGAAGCAAGACAAGGCTGTCAAGTCAGCAAATGAAGCCACCTCTTCCAGGATGGTGGTTATCAAGACATATGCACCTCCAGAGACTATGAGATCCCCTAAGAGTGCTAGGGCTACCATGACCATTGAGCCCGAAGGAAGTCATTGCCTAAGAAGGTGGGAGAGAAGAAAGCCAGGAAGACAATTATCGGTGTTGTTGGCAGGCCTACCTCAATGTTTGAGGACCCTGAAGAGGCTGCTGGTGCTGCTAAGGAGGAGGAGGAGGAAGAGCAAGTTGTCAAGGACCATCCTAAGAAGAAGCAGAAGAAGCTTTTGGTAGATGCTATGCCAAAGCAAGGTCCCTCCAAGAGTACCAAGACTGCCCCCAAGAAGGTTGCTGCTGAAAAGTCCAAGAGGACTACCAGAAACATCCCAGCTTCTGAGAAGAACAAGGGATCCACCTTCAGAGATGCTGATGAGGATGTTATGTCTGCAGTGATGAAGCTCAGACCTCATCTTCTAGTGCACAATGCCAGCCATCCTTTAGATATGAATAAGAAGAAGGATGCAGGGTTGAGAGAGTGGAGAGCCATTGAACCTTACTCTTAGAGGAGGAAGATAGCTGTGGACTACAGGTTCTACACCAAGGAGCAACAGGATTTCTATGAGATTGTGTTTCTTGACAAGAGTCCAGCTGTGAGTGACATGAGATATGTCGATTGGAAGTACATCAAGGCAAATGAAGACTACTTCCCGAGTGTGCAAGACAACTTCCACTACATTGACCCAGACAAGTTTGTTGGCAAAGAATTCACTGCATGGAACGATGAGATGATCATGCAATTCTACTCCACTGCTCACTTCTATGGAGACGGTAGGATTGTGTGGATGATAGAAGGAGCAAGATACGAGTCCATGGTTGATGAATGGGCTGCCATCTTAGGAGTCCTAGAGGCACATGATGGAGATATCTGCGTGTACTCACAGTCCAAGGCAAGCCACAATGCCATGAAGGACATGTACAATGACATTCCTGCTGCACAGCTTCAGTCCCACAAGCTAGGATCTATCTATCACCTCCAGGCAGGTCTCCGCACCATCAAAACTATTTTGAGGGATACTTTGATGCCCAAGTCACGTGACGAGAAGATGATCCGAGGGTACTCCATCAACCTGTTGCTTCTTATTGACCAGCACCAGAGATTCAGAGTGGTGGATCTAATTGTGGAGACTGTGAAGAGGGTTGCTGTTGATCAGAAGCGCTCATGCTGCTATGCACCCTACATTCAGATGCTCATCAACTCCAATCTGGAGAAGCACATCTTTGCTCTAGACAAACCCCACTTGCCCCTACAACCAGACTTCGAGGACAATGTTGTGGTGATGGAACCAGACCATCCCACATCAGCTACAGCTCAGGCACAGATAGAGGCAGAGGCAGAGGCAGCTAGAGCCACTAGTGCTCCCGTTCCTAGATCCGGAAATGAGAAGATGGATCTCTTGATCTCTACAGTCATGGACATGAAGAAGGATATCAGAGGCATACCGCACAACCAGAACATTCTTGTGAGGATCTTTGAGGATAGAGTGAAGACCCTCAATGACAAGGTGGATGGGCTGACCAAGACCGTGAACGAGCTCAAGAAGGAAGTAGATGAAGCTCATATCCATTGCACCTCTTTAGAGTCTGATTCTGATGATGAGGAGGATTGTGCACCTGTCAGGACGACTGCCCAGTTTAGGACTCAGACCAGAAGACCTACAGTGCCAACTCCGGAGACGAGACCTTCATCGTCTGTACCAGCTACTGTCACATCAACTCCATCAGCTCCTCCAGTGCCACCAGTTGCTACTCCAACTCCGTCCATGACATCTGCAGAGGTCTTCACCAACGCACTTCTCTCGACTCCGACATCTACCACCAGAGGATATCAGCCCCAGAAGGACAATTAGCTATATCTCTTTGAACATTTTGGTAACTTGTTGCCAAAGGGGGAGAAGTTGTATATAAATCTTTAGGCTTCGAGTGAGAGAGCGTTTGGTTTTATCGCTGTTTTAAAAACATTTGGTCTTTTGGTTGCTTGTGTTATACTTTTGTTCGTGTTTGATCATATGCTTTAATGTCTGTTGCTATTATTTCCTATCCTTTTGATGGTTATGAGATGATCATTCACTTCGCTTGATGTGTTGTGCTATGATATTAACTCTTATTTACTCTCGCATACCACCAAGTTGTATGTGACATGGAAGAAGTGCCCCATGTACCTAACCGATTGTGCATTTGCATTCAAACGCAAATTTAAAAATAATGCACAAATTTAGGGGGAGCTCTTGCTTCTCACATATTTCTCAAAACTATGATTATATTCATTGATTATATCATATGTCGAAGCTTTGATCTATATGTTGTCATCAATTACCAAAAATGGGGAGATTGAAAGCACATTTGCTTCCTTGGTGGTTTTGGTAATTAATAACAACATATATGTCATTGAACTAATGTTTCCAATAAGCATGTTTCAGGAAAAGTTCAATGATGGGTTGGCAAAAGGATTATGGAATACCCCAAGATGCAAGGAAATAGATTAGCAAAGGTTCAAGCAAGAGGGCTCTACATTTTACTTTGTGAGAAATCACTTTGAGTCCATAGGAAAGCCAATACTATCAAAAGGGGGTAAGGTATTGTTGGTGAACAAAATGCTCAGACGTGCACAAGTGATAGTCACCACATACACCCACAAGCTCTTCCACAAAAGTCTGTCCAAAGCCAAACATCCAAAATCAGTGCAAACAACACTTCCCACTCGGTGCCATCGATTCTCAGCCTCAGACAGACTCAGCAAAACCCTAACCTTTCGGTGCAACCGATTCTGCTTCGGTGCCACCGAGTTTGGGTTGCCAACTTTCTGTTATGCAAATTCACAAAATTGGTCCCACCGAGTTTGTTGAATCGGAGTCACCGAGTCTGGCAATCTGACCGTTGGTCACCTTATCGGTGCAGCCGAGTTTTATCTATCGGTCTCACCGAGATTCAAAAGTTGCTACCTTTTAGGCAACTCGGTACCACCGAGATTAACACATCGGTGTCACCGAGGACTTATTAGGTGTAATGGTTGGATTTTTGGAGATGCCTGTATATACCCCTCCACCACCACTCACTCGCAAGAGAAGCACTCAGAACAGATCCCCACTCATACCAACTGATTTTCTGAGAGAGAGCCACCTACTCATGTGTTGAGATCTTTCCATTCCATTCCAACCATATGAATCTTGATCTCTAGCCTCCCCAAGTTTCTTTCCACCCAATCAATGTCTTCCACCATGGCCAAATCTGTGAGAGAGTGATTGTGTGTTGAGGAGTCTATCATCTTGAAGCACAAGAGCAAGGACTTCATCGACATTATCGAGCCTATTACCTTTTGGACGGTAGTGCCTCCTAGATTGGTTAAGTGTCGCTTGGGAGCCTCGTACTTCATGTTGTGGAGTGAACCAAGAAGTTTGCAAGGGCAAGGAGATCGCCTACTTTGTGAAGATCTACCCCGAGTTAGGCTAGTACTCCATGGACGAAGGCCATCATGGTATAGTCGAGGTTGCTTCTTCATGGAACCCTCTGTGGGTATAGCCCTTCGTGGACTCTCGCGACCATTACCCTCCGTGGGTTGAAGACTCCATAAACGTGGACGTACGATAGCACCATCTATTGGAACCACGGGAAAAATCATCGTGTCTCCAAATTGCGTTTGATCCTCCTACCCTTCCTTTACTTCTCATGCTTGTCTTTACTTTCAGCTTCTATACTCGTAGACATGCATGTGTAGGGTGTACTTGACTTGCTATGAATGCTAAAATCTGCCAACACTTAAAATTGGAAAAAAGTAGATTTTTATTTGGTCAAGTAGTCTAATCACCCCCCTCTAGACCTACTTTCTATCCTACAATATTGCACTGGATGGTTCTGGATGCGATTTAATGCATCGTGAATGTTCTAGTTGAACATTATCTATTCAAATCAGTAGGAATAGGAATCATATCACCAGGCATTTTAGAGTCAGTAGCAATACGAATCATATCATCAGGCATTGTACATAATATAATTTATTACAAACACAAATGACCAAAATAACTAATTTATTTAAATACAGAAACAAATCAAGCAACATAAATTTACTAAAATATATTTGTGAGAAATGATTATAAAAGATGAACATGATTGTCACTGGGCTATACCTGGACCCTCTTTGGATAGTTGATCAATAGTTGAGATATCATGAAGATTTGGACTGACAACCATCTGCTCAGTTTTTTTGCGTGCTCGTAGTTGTTTAGCAAGATTTACCCGTTCCCATCGGGATTGAAAAGGGGTTAAGTTTTCTGAGCTCACTAATTCTGCAATAAATTTCAATGCAAAACAAGGTAAACCATATGACCCACTGCAATAAAGCATTCGTGATAATTGGGAATTACCTGGCACTGAGACACATTAGAACGATGTTCAACATTAGACATATCATGTAGAGGAGGCCGGCGCTGATTTGGCGCGTCCATATCATCAAGTGTCATGTTATGTCGGCGCAACGACAGTGTTCTTGTGCCATCCACTTAATCTATAAAAATAAGTATCATTTTAATATTTGCAAGGCAGTTCGAGCTTTCATTTCAAAAGTGATAAATTATGCACCAATCAGATACTTTTTTGTATATATGTAGAAACTGTAGTTAAGACTGTTTGCAAATACTTCAGTGCTCTTTTTGTTGTGCATGAGCATGGTCTTTTTGTTTGTTTGATGCCGCACTTATTTGATCTATTTCTCAAGCATAGTTACTGAAAAGCAAGTGCATGCTACTGAAGAAACTTGGAGCCATCGGAGGTATTTTTGGTTCCCCTAGAATTGATTTTCAACACCACACACATCGCATCCATCGCATGCACAAAGTGGTGGTACTATTTTAGGTTGACTGAGTTAGTAGAATGAAGCGGAAAATGGAAGTTATAGAACAAAATATATATTTGCACGTATGCAAGGCATTTTTCCTTTTAAATTAAAAGTATTTGCACATCTAGTGATCATATATGATACTTATAGCCACCCAACATCCACTTTTAAATTCAAAATATGCAAAATAGAGTACTACACACCTAAATAGAGCTTCTGCACTTTGCCTCACGTGCAAATAGGGTAATAAACAGGGCAACAGACAAGGCAATGAACAGAACGTCTGACATGTGCCTCCTTTTCTAGGGATCGCGGTTGACCGGTGCTTCCACCGGTGGAAAAGAAGCGTCTCCTAGGGATCGCCGCTACGCCAGGAGATGCGGAGAACCACGACTCGTTGGCCCGCCCATATGGAACTCCCCTGCCGGAAAGTCAAACCTGATATGGAAACTTTGAAAAAATTAGGCGTCCAGGAGAAAGTTTTGACCGATTTGATATGGATTGTTTTAGAAATACAGGCTGATATAGAAAGTTATGGTAGCTCATGATTTTGATCTTGGTGTTGTATATGCAAATTGGTGTTGTATATGGATACTTCTGATCTTGACGGTTGATGATTTGTGGCAATAGAAGGAAATTGTTTATTTGGCATGATTGCAAAATAAAAACCAGATGAGAGATGGGGGAGGCTAGCTCGTTAAAAACGGCAGGGGAAAGAAAATCAGTGGGGGTAGAAAATCGGCGGGAGGGGGAAGCTATCGATCGAGGGGGAGGGGTGGTACGAAACGAATGACGTACCAACTTCTCCTTTAGGAGTAGAGATGTAGAAAATATTTTCGGAGATGTTTATATTTAATTTAATATCAACGGGTCTTAAAGGCCAAAAGGTGGAAGGCAACTTGAGCCACATGGGCCCAAATGGAGGTGGCGCCCCCTTTCCCACTTATAAAGGGAGGGGATGCCAAATTGGAGGGGGATTTCTCCCCCTCTTGGCCAGCCAAGGGGAGGGGACTTTCCCTACCCTTGTGGCTCCTCCCCTCTTCCCCTCCATCTATATATACTAGACGATTTCCACCCTTTTGGATACACAAGTTTTGGAGTCGCGTCTAGTTCTCTAGTTCTAGTTCTAGTTGATCCTAGTGGTCAATTAGAGCTAGACCTAGATCCTCTAATCCTCGTAATTAGAAGCCCTATGTGGTTATAATCTCCTCGGTCTTATTCTCCAACGATGATTAGCTCTGAACGGTGAAGCGCTGCCAGATCATGAAGACCGTACGCTTGCAACCACATGGAGAGGTCATGTATTCGCTCTTCAGTTCAGGGGATCGTTTGTGGACGGTTCGCGGGATCGTTCATCTATGGTTCGAGGTACTCCAAGTACGATCTACACCTACCCGTCTTCTTCTGCTGCAACTCAAAGTTGCTAACAATCGACATCTAAACCATTTACGCATCTTCATATTGATCATGGTTGATTGTAGGGCAAATTTTCTTTTGTTTTCTACGACATTTCCCAACACAACATGTGCTATTGTGGCTTCTAAAATACAATGATGCAGAGCATAACATCACTATGCAATCCTGAGGATTCTATTCTACCAATTCTACTTGCTTCTCTTCCTGAAGCTTTGTCTTGTGGGTTCTATTGTGCTTGCTTCTTGTGGTAAGCTGGCTCCTCCTCACTACTTTATTTGTAGCTAGTTTGGAGGTCTTGTGTGTTTGTACAATACTAACAGGTGTGGCTAAAGGTTGTTTGGCTGGCTATGCTTGCTTATTTATCGACTAAGCTTTCTCCTCATCACTTGCCACATGAGCATGTGACTTACTTGCAACTGTGGTTCTTTATGGTGGCTTGGTCGACTCGAAAGCTCTGGTGGTAGTGGTGTTAACAGTAGTTGATTCTTGTTGCCAAGCTCTCTTTGATGCTAATCCTTTAGCAGCTGTGTGGCTAACTGGTTGGGACTTATTTCCTGACTCGGCTAGGTCTGATGCTTATCTCTTTGGGTAGCTTATTTCTGATGCTAAACAATGTATTTTCATGTTGTCATCTTGACAATATATCATCTATAGTGGTGGTGCTTGATCCATAGCATTACATACTAACTTGGAGGCTTAGGTTAATTATGGAGCTAGTGCTAGTTGGTTGATTGATCTTGCCTTTGCTGATTTACCTCTCTTGACTTTCTGGGGCACTACAAAATCTATGGTACTGCTTGGTACAATTGGCTTGGTTTACAGTTCCTCTCTGACTTGATCTATTGGTTGGCTCCTCCATTTGACTATTTCTAATTTTGTGTCTAACCTATCTCTGGATGGAATTTGACTAAGTTTGTCAAATATCCAAGTGTTAGCTCCTAACATATATATGCATTTGCAGAATGGAAATGGTACATTTTAATGATAATAATTTCTTTCGTCGTTGATCAAGGTCATGTCATATGTTAAGTTTGAATGCAAAATGACTTAGTGATTTGAAATGCAAGTTTGAGTTAAACCCCAAACCTATATGCACGGATGCAAGTTAAAGCGGAAAAAATTCCTCTGCTCTCATATAACCATGAGTCATTATATTGAACCTTGGGATAAATCACCGCGTTCTTGTTCATTCGATTTTCTTGTTCTCGGGCTCTTCTAGTTATTTTGGGTGCTACTACTTGCTACTTTATCTTGTGTATGTTGTTGCAAGTTGTGTCATTTAGTTTTATTTTATAAAACTTATAACTTTGAATCCCTAAACCGATTAAGAAATTTAAAACTTATAGTCGTGTATTCGTCCAACCTCTATTCAATACTTTGATCTTCAACGGGTATCAGAGCAAAGGGCTTTTGTGGTAGGATTTAATGCATGCAGAACAAAGATGTCTCCTTGGATAATGAGGCAAGGATTAAAGATGTAGAACCAAAATCAAAAACATATCAGTAGGTCCGTGGATAATATCTCTTCCTTGGGTAATTCCGCGGATGACAGGGGAGTAGGTTCATTCGGACTACTGAAAGGTGACACTAGATTATAGTGTTTATACTTCTCAGAACACTCATGTAGCTAATGTTGGCCCCACACCATGCTTCATAGGTCTTATTGTGTCGATTGGAAACTTTAACGATGATTCACCTATATGGAGATAATTTTGGTCTTTGGAAGGTTACTAGGTAAGTTTTTTGTGTGGTTGATCCAAAGCATCTCACTCCTTCCCTCGAAGACAAAGGTAAAATAATTCAAATCCCTAGCTTCTTCCATGATTCTCAAGGACGTGGCTGAAACTACATTGAATTGCATTAGCCTTCATGGAATCGCCTAGGGAGCTTGGGATGCTTTGGTACAATCTTTCTTTCGCGACGGTACCCCGCCACTCTCTCCACAATCATCACGTCTCGGCATCGCTAGTGAGTTCCATCTAGCAATGCTAACCATTCCGGCCAGGTGCCCCCTTCCCCGGGCTCCATTGTACACTTGGTGGCTCCACCTCGGAGCATCGATGAGCTCACCGACACCCAAAATATCACAGAGCAGAAGAAGAAGATGGGCCAAAGGACGAGCACAAATCAAGAAGCAAATCCGTTGGCAAGATATTTGAGTGATTTGCAGGAACAAATCACCTAACCAGTGATACTCCCTCCGTTCCTAAATATAAGACATTTTAGAGATTACACTATAGACTACATACGGATGTATATAGACCTATTTTAGAGTATAGATTCACTCACTTTGCTCCGTATGTAGTCTTATAATGAAATCTCTAAAAGATCTTATATTTAGGAACGGAGGGAGTAGTTAGCAAATACCAACAAACAATAAATAGACCACCGCATGCATGTCCTTTTCATCCTAATTATCTTTGTTTTCTTACCTTTCATGTCTGAAATCTGCAGATCGACGTAATTTGATGTAACCTACATCCTGGTTCTAGAAAGATGCAAAGGCGAAAGTTACCGCTCGGAGGTGAAAAATCACATGATAACCGCTTGGCGCGCGGTCTCTTCAACCGGAAAGGATAGAAAAAAGGCGAAAGAGACGCATGGAGGAGGTGAATGCGCAGCAGAACATACACACGGCCGGTACGTAGGTACGAGCCGGGTCGATCGATCTGTTCCCATCGCTCTTAGTATCACGTACGTGCGTGCCTTGAGAAGGCAATCAATCGTGCAATCATGCCGTCCCAGTACAACACGCTGAAAGGCGAAGGGGCCCTAGTAGCTTCCTAAAGCCACTAGCGGCGTGCAGGAGAACCCGGCAACCCACCCCACGCCAGGAAAACAAAGGAGAGCTTATGCGCCAAAAGCATATGCATAATCGTCTTCTTTCTATGCATGTGTCCGGATCATATATATACGTCGTATTTTAAACTATTGCCTTGTGAAACACATTTGCTAACGACAACAATAATACTACTAGTACTACGTGGTACAAATATGGACGGTTTAATCCGGTCATCTGCAAATGCGTTGTCGATCACGAGGGAGGAAGAAATCGCCGCATACGACACAAGATACGAATCTACTTAGTTAAGTGTGCGTCTACTGGTTAGTACCAGTACCCCCTGCCCCCTGGTTAGTGTGGCTTCAAGGGTAGTGCCCAATGATGGCAGCTACTATAGTCTTTCAAGAGAGAGAGAGAGAGAGAGAGAGGGGGCTAGAGCTACAACCGCATGGATAGTGACGTAGCGGGGAATGTGTCCGCCCGGCGGGGCTGGCTAGCGTGCGTTGGAGAAAGCACGCAGGTTAGCGTAGCACGGAGACCACCCGTGCGCACGGCCGTGGACGTTTGGTGGCCTATCAGGCTCGGGGTTTAGCTTCCAACTTGCTCCATCGATGCATGATCAGAGAGCTTGTTAGCCTCCTGATGGTATGTAACGGTTGTGCCCCTTGCAAGTCTGCAACTGCATGCATGGACGGTAGCCATTTACCCACATAACCGTGCACCGTTATCATTAGGCATGCATGTACCCATGGCGCCATTAATCACACTACCGTGTGCACGGGCCATGCATGATTCATCTATATGCCAGTCTCGGCTAACTTTGGCTTCAAGGAAAAATATGAGAGTGACTACTCATGTTTAGTGACTCAGTGATGTTTAGGAACGCCGAGAATTTAGAGGGGTTTTTCTTTTTATTTTGAGAAAAGAATATCGAGATTGCTCTTGGTTAGCTTACATATGACTCGTCTAACTGCCAATTCATAGTCCGATAGTCGTTAGCTGTCAGCTTGATGAAGAATACAACATATAGCTTATCGTGAACGGGGAAATACACTTCGGTTCCTAGTTGTATATGCATCCTAAATGAAGAATTTTTTAATAATTAATTTAAAAAGTCAAAATAGTTTTGAAGTATTTTTAGATTAAATTTGAGTTTGTTTTGCACTAGCATATAAATTTTCACGAAAAAAGTCAACATTCAGTTCTAGGTAAAAAGACAAAATTTATTTGCTATTATAAGTCACTATTCACACTATTTTGACCGAAAATTTGTTTTTTTTTAAAAGAAGTCAAAATGTAATTTTTCTGTTGTGGAATATTTTTTACAAGTACAATGAAAGGTCAAGTTTATTTCAGAAATATTTTTTGACTTTTTATTGATTTGCTATTTTTTTTGCATATAGGATGTATATACACCCAGGTTTCAAAAGTTCTCGTCCATCGTGAACGCGCACTTGCATTGTCACTTTGCCATCTTGCCAGGCAGACCGGTCTGCATGTGTATGAGTGAAACCCAAGAAAATTTCATGTAACATTCATGCTGGATTTGTGATGATTTACGACATGTACTGCATTTGGAACGATGCTTCTTGTCCAATTCTTCTGCCCAGTCGAGGTAGGCAGATATTCCCTTTCAGTCGAGCTAGCTGCATGAGTGTGTAAAACACAAGCTAGCTGGACGTTTTCATTTTGCACCCACAAGAAGAAAGAGAAGAAGAAAAACAACTCGGCAAGAAAAGGGGCAGACAGTAACATAATATGTTGACAACTTGTATCCCTTTCCTTTTGCGCCCTGCTCATTTCTTCAAAGGAACTCCAATCTCGGTGCAGGAGTAGTACGTCAACTTGTATACTCCCAGTTGACGCTGATTATTTCAGACAGACTCGAGACAAACTGGCTAGTGGACAGAGAAAGGATCGAAGGGCAACGAACTACATAGCATTATTACAGTTTATAAAATGTGTTACCGACACTAGGTAGGATCGACTACGTGGTACGTAAGCGGATCCATCGGTGCATGACATGTAAAAGGAATCGATGATCGATCGTCGATGGATGGATGGCCCAGCTGATTAATGAATTATTAGCACAAGTGCATGTCTCTATTGTGGGGTAAAAAGATGATGCAGCAGGATTCTATTCTCCCCTAGCTAGCTGCCTGAGAGCCTGATCTTGACATGCCTCCTCTAGAAAGGAAAGTGAAAGGGCAAAGAGGAGGGCGGGAAAAAAGGTAACGAGAGCTAGAGGGGTGCATCATGGTGGCTCCTCTTTGAAGTTATGCAACCCCGAAGCTATCAGCTAAGTGGCCACATTACACATCACATTACGCACATACGGCTCGATCGCCACCGGCGCGCGCGCGCGCGCACACACACACACACGTCCCACGCCTGCCTAGTTTATTCGCCGCTGCAGGCAGGGCTAGCTTGCTTGCTCGCCTTGACCGGAGAAACAGAGTGCGAACGTACGTAAGGTTGCTCCGGTGCTACTATATCCTATACTGCTGCTGTTGCCGCTCGATGGCCGGTACTAGGACTTTGAGAACGCCGTTGCCATCAGAAAAAGATGGCGTGATGTGCACTTGCCTTGCATTGCATGAGTAACCCGCATGATTGAGCCGCGTTCGCTGGCTACAACGGAAAAGCGCCCTGCATGCTCGCCCGAGCCATGCAAACCAACCCGGTGCACTAATTAATTCCCCCACCTAATTTGGCCTGCCTTTTTCCATCGTGAGGCCGGGCCAGGACACTACTGCTGGTACTGTTCCTTTCAGCTCTCTTTCTTGCTCTCACGCCACACTGATATGACAGGATGGATCGGAGCTAATACTACTGACTCGCTGGCTATGTGTGTAGTGTAGGCTATACGTAGTACGTACTAGCAACAAGCCACGGACGTGGGGGTTAGGAAGACGAGCCAAGCAACGTAACTAACCGGCGGTACTGTCCTGTTTCGCCCTGAGACGGACTTGTCTGGATTGCGGAACGTTCTGACGGTACTAGGCTACTGTTCCAGCACGAGGAGTGCCTTCCTCTAGCTACGGAGTGCAATTCGCTGGGTGTATTAGCTTGTTCTTCAGAAGAAGTTTTTGATAGATTTATTTGTTTTCATTTCCCTGGATTCAACGATGATTTTTCGATACGTACGAATAGCATCGGATTCTTGTGCATGCGAGTCAAGTACTGAATGATCACTCAGGCGACTGATTGCATGCAGGTTAGGAAGCTCGAATCTTAGCGGCCTTGAATTGGCAGACACAATATCGATAAAGTATCCGATGGAAATCAAAAGTTTCGGAGGAAATTGGTAGAAACAAAATAAAAAACATGTTTCGGAAATTATGATATAAATACAGTGTGCTGGAGAGGTGACGTTCCGTTCTACAAGCATGTAAGATTGCAGTTTCAAATCCAGTTTCACTTGGGAACGTGCCAACATCCCTTTCTGTGATGCACCTTGGGTTCACAACCGGAAACCCAAGGAGATAACACCTCTCCTTTACAAGGAAATATTGGAAGGTGAAAGAAGCCCTTAATGCGGATGCTTGGGGTATCAAAAAACAATATTTTCATCAATTTTCTATGACCAAAATTTGTCAATTCATTACCCTTTGGAGACTATGCGGCTTCCACCTTGATGAGCAGGCTGAGCATAACATTGTTTGGAAGCACGCGGATAGGGGTTATTACTCAGTGGCCTTCTCTTATACGATACAATTCATGGGAACTTACTACTCCCTATCGAGCACACGGTTAAGGCTTGGGCTCCACCAAAATCAACTTCTTTTCCTGGTTGGCCATACAAGATAGGCATTGGACTTTTGATAGATTGGCCAAGCAAGGGTGGATGAATTGTGGTGTTTGTCCCCTTTGCAAGATGGGGTAAGATTCCGGGATGCACCTCTTCTTCAAGTGTTGCTTCACCCTCCTCCTTTGGAACTTGGTAAACGAGTGGCTTCGCCTCGAGAACATTGACACATCCAATTAACACCTTGAACGATCCATCAAAGAGTGTTATGTATTGATTGTATGCACTGGACATGGAATAACTATCATGCCACATGACATCAACAGTATAGAGGGCATTGCCATGATCCAACCATCATTCTCGAAGCAGTTGCATCAGAGCAACTATGGGTTTATCATTCATACTTTGGAATGCATGGCTCTAACAATGACCTCAGTTTCCTACAAAGATCTCCTTTATTCAGAATGTTTGTTACCGGCCATGTGCCACCTTGCAACTATGCTGTCAATGGGCACCAATACTACATGGGCTCAACCTTGCAGATGCCATCTGCCCTCCATGGGTCGTATTTATGAAAATTTACCGTTCAGAAGGCAACAAGAGATCTCACTATGCAAACTGCAAATAATCTGCAATGAAGGATGGTACTCGCTTTGCAATTTCCCGCGACCCTATTGTGTATTGAAATCTAAATATACTATGAAAGAACATGTGTAATATTGCACAACGGGATCATCGAAGATAGAGAGGCCAGCCAGAGGACTATAACTACAACTATAGTGAGGTACATGTGGATCTAGAACATCAACGAAAGTGGATCCAGAGATTCCACGCAACACATTGTAGGATCGAGAACTGAGAAGTTCATCATGAACTCTAAGATGATCTTGTTAAGCACTTGCAGCAAATTCATGCTTCTTAATTCTTTACTCCATTTGGACCCTATGTTGGGTTTGAATAAATATTTAAATGAAAACATTGAATTTAAAATGTTGTTGAAATATGTGCATTAGAAACTAGTTTTGAATTAATATGTTTTGCAAATGCAGTTGTAATCTGTTTTCTATGCAAAAGGATGAAAGAAATAACACAGAAAATTATAGGAAGTTGAAAATTAGAGTAAAAGTTTAGGACCTCAAAACTCAAGAAGAAGCTCATGAATTTAATCTGGAGTTCTACATTTTAATATATTTTCCTATGCACTTGATCAAATTTAACCAAGCTTGACTTGTGACAAACCTAGAACTTCAATCGGTATACGTGAAAGTCATTGTAAAGTCCTTGCAAAAAAAAATCCCTGTGATTGAAATAATTCCGTCGTGTCGATCTTCGTTTTGACGTGTCGATTGAGGAGCTGTCTCCGCATGGCGCACTCACGAGGTTGACCGACGGGCCGCCCTGTGCTGGCCGGACTGTCGGCACGAGACATGTGACCCTGTGGGAGAGATCCCAGCCCACCGTATTGCGCGCTCTGAAATGCGACGTTGCAGCTTGCAAGCACACACTGCGATAGAGCCGGCTATAGCACGCACCAACACTTGGATCGGCATCCATTGACAAACGGTTTGAACCAGGCTTTGACCCGGTATGTCAGTCCTGGGTAATGATTTCTCCCGCCAACGATCGACGACCCCCGCGCGCGCCGACGAGTGCCGTCACGGCCGCACGAGCGAGCTGCTATTTGCGTCGACGGCCGATGGACCGGCTTTAATCTTACTTTGGTCGGCTTCGTCAAACAGCGCAGATCGACATGTCTCCTCCCAAAAGGGCTAGCTACCTGGCTGGCCATATCCGGCCTCACGACGGAAACCATGGCCTCCTTTGCCTCCCTCGTGCGCGCGGATCGGATAGCCAGCCAGTTGATTTCTATCCATCCAACGTAACCAAAAGCTATACGCGTACACGCCCGAGTCTGCGTTCACAATCACGCTACTGTGCAGAGCAATAAGCCACAGTGCCCGATGGGATCAGAATCGAGGAAAAACAAGCGCATGGTATTACGTCCATCTATCGCCGGCCCTAATCAATGGGCGCCCCGTAATCGCATCGGTTTTGTCGTAGATTTGTCATGATAGATGTTCAAGTAAACGGATTTAGGTTCGGGATGAAGACGCAACTACGTGACGGTTTGAAGGAGTTGATCGAAATCAAGAGACACGGAGTTTACCCAAGTTCGGTCCCTCCGATGGAGGTAAAAGCCTACGTCCTGCTTGTCTAGTATTGATACTGAAGGAGATCTCTCGGTTACAAGGGTGCTGTTTGCTACTTCTAATTCCGCGAGCCTCTAATCTGTCTAAACTTGTCGACTTGTGAATCTGTCCCTCTTAGAACGTCTTACCCCTCCTTATATAAGTGGAGAGGGTAGGTTTATAAATAGAGTCATACTAGGAATAGGATTAACCTTCGGCAGGGAGTCTTTCTCTCTTTGAGCCTTCTCTTGTGAGCCGCCTGACGCCGGCTTACACACCGGGTCTTGGACCTGGTCGTCCTATGATCCGCCTGCCGGGTCATTAATAAAATGTCATGTCCTTTCCGGGTCTCCTGTGAGTCGTCAGGCCGGGTCATACCACGAGGTATATCCCCGACATTAGCCCCTAGATTAGTTTAAATTTATTCATGCTAAGCTCCTGAAATAAGAATAACAAATATGTTAAGTAGCCGGCTTGCTCTTTTGGCCGGCTTATGAAATGGCTCCTCAGAAATCCGGATCGTTTCTGCATATGAAATAATCGTCTTTGATAATCATCTTGCTTGTTAATGTCCTTTGAAAAATATTGGGAATAGAACACCCATATGCCATTGAGTCGGCTTCCAATACTCTTGGCGGGTCAATTTCCGCCGGGTCATAATCATTGATGATGCCGGGTCATTATCGTTGGTGACGCCGGGTCAAAAAACTAGAATCCAGCTGACTTGATGAAAATATTGGGATGAAAATGCATCTGATGTAAAACCGGACTTCCATTGTTGTGAAGCAAGGAAGCTTATATAAAATCCGGCGGGTTATGATCTTTTGATAACGGGGTCATAAATGTTTGGTGACGTCAGGTCTAACAACTGAACTCCATAATTAGCATCTTGAAAATTCTCCTCAAAGTTTTTTGATATGTCCATATTACCTCTAGCCCCCAAGCTCCGAGATTATCCATGATGACTTGGTGCTTTGCAATAATATTTTGGACTGTGTAGCCCCCAAGTGTCGGGTTGTCCTGCTTGCAGCAACCTGGGACTTATAACTGTCTTATACTTTATGAAACTTCAGCAGGTGTAGCCCCCAAGGGTCGGCTCATCATCATGTGATGGGCCGGGTCTTCAATTTGAATCTCTTAATCTGTTTGAACAGCTGAATACTGTAGCCCCCAAGTGTCGGGTCGCATGCCTGCGGCGACTTGGGACATTTTAGAAAATTTGATCTGAGCGGTGTAGCCCCCAAGTACCGGGTCAATAAGAATTACTGAGCTAGGAAAAAATATAGAAAGACCGGCTCATCTGTAGCGACCCGACTCAAAACGAGTCAAGCCTCTGTGTTTTCTGTGCCATCCCTGGATCAGTATGCTGGCACACACAGTACATCAATGTATATATCAAAGTGCAATCACATGTAAATAGCGTAAAACTGATATATACCTTAAAATAGCAGCGGATACAGTCAACAGGAGTGGAGTCCTAATAACACCAACGGCAAGTTGAGTGCGGACCGTAACCCTGAATCGTACTCTTACCCGTCGTAGAAGAGTATCTACAACATAAGACGTTGCAGCTGTGTACGTCAGCATTTTGAATATGCTGGCAAGATCACCATAGTAGAACAGAAGAATAAAGACTATTCTATATGCAAAGGCTTTGTGGCTTTGTGTCTAAGTTTTTGCGTAAAAGCTGATTTTATTTTCCTACAACAAAGGAATATCAGGAATTTCACTATAGAGTTACCTATCATGACATGGTTCCGCCAACCAATGTCTCAATGCCCATAAGTACCATTAAGTTGCCCACAATTAGTTATCAGTCCAGTGTTGAGAGTTCAGAGATAGATCCAAGTCTAGAAGCTCAAATTGTCCGTAACCGGGGACACGGCTAATCGATTAGGTTTAAACTCTGCAGAGTGTTGTGTACTTTACCCACAAGATTCTTTCCCTCCTGGTAAGTCCTCGCACTGCCTGGTGTTGGAGAACAGGATGAAAGAAATATGGTCTTTCAGAGTGCTTCCCTGACTGTCCGACAGTGCCCATCCCAATCCTAACGTCGACTACATCTCGTAGCACTGCCCAGCAGAGTCACAACAAAGATCAACCAAGCCAGAGCCCATAATGACTTGTGGCTACACAAGTAAGCTTCCGGGCATGAAGTATTCATCCTTCTCTTTGAGTCTGGGTGAAGCTTTCCGCAAGATGTCATGGCGCTTCTCCATGCATCCCGGCCACTCACTGGTTTCTCCAGGGTGCCCAATCAACCATCCTTCACCCAGTAGTGTTTATTGAAAACTTGTCTTCTCGAGTCTTGAAGTCTTGAGGTCTTGAAGATGCAGGACTTGAAGATGTCTTCATGAAGTCGTCGTTTTGACGTGGAGTCCTTCTTCACACCACTCACGAACACTCATACCAGACCCCGTCTACTTTAGCATAGCATTGCACTAACTAGCGTTCCCGGGGTTTTAGTAACCAGTGGTGGGTTCCTACCTCATGCATTCTACTCAACTACAAGAATTTCAATAACACTACGGGAGGGATATGTTGAATGATGTCACTACATGCAATAAAAACATAGGTATGAAATAGATGGTCAAGGTGAACTTGCCTGTACTGTTGATGAAGAGAAAGATCGCTCTCAGAAATAACTTGATAGACTATTCGTCACTCTCCGATGAAATCTATAACAAACATTACATACATATAAGCAATCATACTGGCAATCAATTCTAACAATCACAAGGTAACACAAGAACAAAATCAACAAGGTTGATGAAAGAAATACTTAAGACAAAGTTGAAACACAAAACTCCAACAAATTCAAAAGTAACACAAAACTCAAAACAAAGTAAAATATAATAAAAGGATTTTAGTAAATATTTTGTTAGCAAAATGAATTACTTTTGAAGAACAAGTAAAACTATGCAAACAATATTCTAAACAACATAAGTGTTTGCCTAATGAACTTAACTACAAGCACAACCATAAACTAAGAGAAAACAAATTATGAAACAACTAAGTTAACAGAAAGTAATTAAATAAAATCTTTTTTATAAAACAGAATTAAGTCAATTAAAACTTTTGTGAAAGAATTACTATTAAAACTAAATTGTTTTATAAAACATTACCAAATGAAGAAAATATATAGTTTCCTATAATAATAGGGTAAAACTAAACTATTTTTGTTTAAAACATTTATTTACAGAAAAGAATTAGTAAAAACTTTATTTGAAAACATAATCTAAATACTTAAAACTTTAGTTAAAAGAATTGTTACTAACAAATTTGCTTTTAAAACAACTATACCTATTTGAAAGAGGGTATAGATCCCTACAACAAAATTTATAAACTAAACAAATTAACTTTTGTTAACAGCAAGCAATTTACTAATGTTTGGAACAACAAAACTAAATGGAATCTGAAACTTAATATAAATCATATTCAGATTTTCAAAAAAACAAAGTAAATCAATATAAATAAACTAATATGAAACTAAACAGATTCTGTTTGGTTTTGAAAACACTATTTAAAATTATTATAAAAATTCTCAAACTCTACCTAATGATAGCTAATATCACTAGTGACAAGTAGGAAAAAGAATCATTCAAAAATTCATTTTAAAACTCAAGATATTAAGAAAACAAAATTTAAATCAAATCTGTCCAAATTCAAATTTAAATGTTCAAACATAGTCAAATATGGTATGTACAGAAACTAGATAATTTTTTTGATCTAATGCAAAAAAAATCAATTTAAAATAGTTAAAAAGATAAAAGATATGATTAAAATGAAAACAGAGCTAAATCTGTTTTTAAAACAGAAAACAGAAAAAAAAACGAAAAACTTAACTAGCGGTCAGGGGTGACGTGGCGTGCTCTGGTTGGTCCAGGTGGGCGTGTGCTAGGGGTTTTCGGGCGGTCGACCGGTGCTTTAGAAGAAAACGGTTCGCGTTTAATAGTTTCTAATCTGGATCGTCAGATCCAGATCGGACGGGGGAGAGAGGTGGTGGAGCTCACCGCGGTGGTGGTGGAGGCCGGCGATGACTCCGGTGACGGCAGCGGCTCGGGTGTGGATGGGGACGGCGCTCCGGTGGATTTCAGCGTCGGGGAAAGGTCCCAGTCGACGTGCGCGAGCGTGGAGATGACGATGGTAGCGTCAGATGAGCTCGGGGACGACAGGAGCGAGCGGCACGAGCTCGTGGAAACTTCGGGATGGTGGTGGAGCTCCGGCGAGGGTGACGGTGAGGCGAGTCTGGGGTCTCTGGGCTCGGGCAGGGGATGGGGTGGTGCGCACGGGCGAGAGGAACTTGATGGTGCGCTCGGGAGAGGTCGGGGAGGTCGGAGACGGGCGCTAGGAGGGGAGAGGCGCGGCGGCGACCAAAAGCTCCGGCGAGCGATTCCGGTGAGGAGAGACGTCGGGGTTGGGGGCAACGAGGGGGAATGGGAAGAGGAGAGGCAGGGGTACTTATAGGGGCTCGCGTGTGGTCGGGGAAGGCATGAGGGGAGAGATCCGCGGGAGGCATTGCCGGTGGTCGTCGGGTGCGTGGGAGGAGGAGGAAGGTGACCGCAGGGGGTTTTGGTCGGGCGTGGGACCGGGCGGTCAGTGAGAGAAAAAGGAGCGGCGCGCGTCGGTTGGCTGACCGGTAACGGTCTCGGCTTTAAAGCCGTTGGGCCGGCCGTTTAATACAAAACCGTTACCGTTTTCTATTTATGATTTTACCAGAGCGTTTCAAAAACCTTTAAAGCATTCAAATCGTCTCTAAATATAGGATTATTACATATCAAAATTAACAGAATAATAAATGCAATTTAATGAACATTTTTATTCTGGCATTTGAATACATTAAAAAAATCATTTTTCAGAAAATGCCTTAATTGGCTTTATTTAATTTTGCAAATATTCTTCAAATAACTTTTTGGGTTTGATGATTCAAAAACTTCACAAATTACCCCCTGGCTTGGAGTGTCATGTTACTCCTTTCAAATTTTTGTCAGGGGTTTGAATACTTTGAAAATTTTGAATAGGGACTAAATATGAAATGGTTTTTTTAAAATAATCCAGAGGTTTTCAAAAGCTCTTTCAATTCCTTCTTTTAAACTTCCAACTCATATTTCTTAAAATTTGAGGAAGTCATATTATCCTCTCTCATGAAAATCATTGAGTTGCATAAAGTTTTCTGAATTTGAAATATTTTCAAAATGGAAATTCAAATCATTTTCAAATCCCTTTTCATTTCTTTAAATGGAAGAAGTCATGTCATCTTCACTCTAGGGTTTTGTGATGAAATGAATTTGAATTCCTGGTGATAAAATGCAGATTGAAAGTTTTGGGAAAGTCATTTCATTCCCTCTCAATAAATTTTCAAAAGTTTCAAATTGCACTCACTTCCAATCATTCAAGCAAACAAACAATCATTCTATAATTATTATAACATTCCAAAATTTGGGATGTTACATCATCTCCTTGAGATAATGTGGCCTTGCTGACAATATAATGATTTGAAAACCGGCTTGCATTAGCCCCCAAGTGTCGTGGTGCATGCTTGCAGCGACATGGGACTTGCATATTTGATATAAACTAGACTTGAATAATGTAGCCCCCAAGTGTCGGGTTGTCTGTCTGCGGCTACTCGGGACTATGTGAGAATAATATGACTCACCACAACTTGTTGGATGAATCTTTGACCGTGGTTGTAATATAACTCGGAATGAATATCCTGAAATAATTCCTTTGTCTTTGACATGAAATCCCTGCTCGTGGTTGCGATGCAACCCGGCAAATACATATTTGGAGAAATCCATGAGTGTTGTAGATTACTATAGAGTACGATTGAAGAATTCTGAGAACTGGCCAATTAGATGACATGACATTATATCTGACAGGGCGGCTCTTTGAAAAAATAAAAATTTCTCCGAGCTGGCTTAAAAACCCCAATCATTTATTACTGGTTATGATAAACCATGAAGATCGAGCTATGTTGGCTACTAAAAAATCCATTTGCTCTTGCAGAACACTTAATGGCGGCTCATCTTAAGAGATGATACCTGCAAAAAATAAACAAGACAGAATATATTCTGCATTGTTGTGAGGGCGTCTTGAAGAAGCTCAACCCGGAGATGTTATATCTTTCATAACATTGCTCCTTCTTTCATAATCTTGCTCTGATCTGGCTTGATAAGCCGATATGTCATGTGAATATGATGCAAAGTATGATGCAATGTTTGACTTGTCAACATTTTTGGCGCGAACGCCGGTTGTTAGGGTTAGATAAGCTACACCCGGAGGTGGGAAGCCCCCTTTAGACAACCATGGCTAATCGTGTTAGCCGGAGATGGCATAAAGCCGGCCGATAAGGTGTTAGAAGCGATACCCGGAGGTAAGAAGCCACCCTTAGCAATATGGCGCGAATGCCGGTTGTTAGGGTTAGATAAGCTACACCCGGAGGTGGGAAGCCCCCTTTAGACAACCATGGCTAATCGTCTTAGCCGGAGATGGCATAAAGCCGGCCGATAAGGTATTAGAAGCGATACCCGGAGGTAAGAAGCCACCCTCAGCAATATGGCGCGAACACCGGTTGTTAGGGTTAGATAAGCTACACCTGGAGGTGGGAAGCCCCCTTTAGACAACCATGGCTAATCGTGTTAGCCAGAGATGGCATAAAGCATGTCCGATAAGGCATTAGAAGCGATACCCAGAGGTAAGAAGCCGCCCTCCGCCGGTTGTTAGGGTGTTAGATACCCGTCGGTAAGAACCCCCTACAACCGCGGCTAATCCTGTTAGCCGGAGATTTGGCATAAAGCCGGCCGATAGGGTGTTAGAAGCGATACCCGTAGGTAAGAAGCCTCCTTCAGCAATTTGGCGTAAACGTCGGCCGACAAGGCATTAGAAGCGATACCCGAAGGTAAGAAGCCGCCCTCCGCCGCGGCTAATCCTGTTAGCCAGAAATTTGGCATAAAGCCGGCCGATAAGGCATTATAAGCGATGCCCGGAGGTAAGAAGCCGCCCTCAACAGTTGCAGTTGATATATCAACTGGAATGTTTATGGACTTTTCTTGTAAGTCGCCATCTCGTAAGCCGTCATCTTGTATGAAGAAACGACAGAAGCTCCGAGTGATGATCCAGTAAATCCAGACACCCATGATTGAATGGTGCATCACGGCGGTTCGTCCTCTTGGGCAACTTTTAATCTTCCACCAAAAATGTAGTAGCCCCCAAGATCGGGTTAACTTTGCCATGACCCGGGGTTCTCGTTGAAAACGACCAAATGTGTCTTGCCATGTCTGTAGCCCCCGAGTCTTAAGTTGACTCGAAAAGGCGGCTTGAGAATCTCCACTGAAAGTTGAGGTTGCCCGTGGCGGGTTATAGATGATCCCGCATGATTTGTTTCAACGATCCAGTCGAGGGTTCGTTCCGGCTGGTTGTTGAAGTGAACCAAACTGTAGTGGCGGCGACTTGTGTGCCTGTTCGTCAGGCGGCTCATACCGGCTAGCACTGTATTGATATGTCAATATTGATTGGACCGCGGGGCAGCGATTCAGAACCGTTAGTTGGGTGACTTGTACTGTTGCATGCAGCCACTGTTGGGTTGATGTAGACGTAGCAAACACCCGCGGCATTGTAAGCCAGTACTGTTGTCAAAGACGCCACGACGTTGTAAGCCGGCTCAGATGGCGAGAGACGGCCACGGCAGTGTAAGCCAGAGCGGTGGTGAGAGACGGCCATGACATTGTAAGATGGAGCAGACGGATGAATCAACCGTGACGTTTGATGGATGAGTCGGCCGCAGGCGCGGACGGATGAGTCGATCGCGTGTTGATGTAGACCGGACCGTAGGAGCGGCGGCTTACGCGCGTCCGTTGAGCAGGTGCGGACGACTCCGATGCATGATGATTCTGGCACAATCTCCATATCCGTAATATAACGCCACTTTTTTAGAGAATAATTGTCCTGCATACCAAAATACCATAAGGCAGAGTAGTTATGCTCGGAGGAATCAAAATGTGCTGATAGAATATATAGGAGGGATAACACCTGATCATATCCCCTCCAAAAACCACACGTCTTCTATCTTCCTCGCTCGCTCTCCTTAATATTGTTTATTAATGCATCCATCCGTCTGAAACTCCGAAGGTATGGTTGTTAAAGCCGTTGGCGCCACCGGCGAGGGGAGGCAAGCCTTTGACGGCAACAGCAGCGGCTGAAGCAGACGGCGGTTCGCGGATGACGGCGCCTCAAGGCAGAGCCAGGGCAACGGTGTCTAAGAGAGACGCGAAACAGGGCGGCGGATCGGTGGCATCGGCGGCTCTTTGGCGGCGACTGTAGAAGTGGCGAGAGATGACTCAGAGGCAGCTTGCGGAAACCAATCGATGCAGGAGCAGCTCGGAATCGGCTTGGCGACAGCGAGGGGCGGCTCAAAAGCAGCTCACTGTAGAGCCTCAGAACCAGCTCGCGGGCAGAGGCGAGCGTCGTCTTGAAGCAAAGGGACCGCGACGTTTAGCGACACAGGCTTCTCGAGGCAGTGAAGGACCACAGCTTGTTTGACAAGGCGGGTCCCATTTTTTTAGGCAACTCCCAATTGTTTCATACTACAACCGGTCCTTTCTTGGGTGGTCACAACTGACCCTCTCTCTATATCTAGTGGGCCTTACGTGGCCGGCCGGTGAGGGCGACGGTCGGAGCAGCGGCTTCCGGGCATGCTGAGGGAGAGAGCTAGCGCCGGCGGGTCGCGGGTCCCAGCAGGAGAGGCGCCGGCTAGCCACGGCAGGAGAGGCGCCGTCGGGGCGGAGCCAACGGTGCGGCGCGGAAGCTGGCTAAGGCAACAACGCAGGGCGGCTCAGCTGGGGGAGGCCCGAAGGCAGCAGTAGCGCGGCTCGTCCCGGACGGCGACTGTGAGACTGGGCCGACTCAAAGGCAACGGCGGCTATAGTACGGAGGTCGGCCGACGGCTCATAGGCAGAGGCGTCTTTGGAGCGGGGCACCCTAACGGGGCTACGACAACGCGGCTTTGGAGTGGCGCACCCCCGACGGGGCCTTCCTGGCGACGCACGACGTCGGCTCGTGGAGTGAGCAAATGCCCCGCGGGCGCAGCAGCGGTGGGATTGGCAACAGAGGCAGAGGGAGCCGGAGGCGAGAGGGAAACGCGGCGACTCACTACGGCAACGGTGGCTCAACACAGCAGGGGCGGCGGCTCGCACGGGCACGACGGCCTATGCGGGCACGGAGACAGAGCCTCCCGGTGGCTCGGGGTAGGCTGAGGTGAACCGGGGGATGGAAAAGCGCTAGTGGAGTCAGAGTCCGAGTCGTGCCACTTCCCTGTCCATATATTTTTCTTCTTCTTCTTTGTTTTGATCTTCTCGTGGAGAGGTAGGACTAGATGTAATATCTGAGTCATTTTGGCTGTTGCAGATGAGCATATTTCATCTGTGAAGGCTTCTGTTGTACTTTTTGGAAACATCTTTCCGGCTATTCCGATGGAAATCAACCTCACTCGGACGGGCAGATCGACAGATCGGGTGTGGCAACGTACATGGAACCCTAGCTTCCTTTGATCTCAAACTTTCTCATCTCGACTGATGAACCTATAGCTGGTAAGAAATCCTTCAGCGCCGACTCTTCTTCACACGGGAAATTGTGATCTTCTCAATCCTAAAGAGATCCCTTCAAGAATAAAACCACCGTGCATGCCCCAAGGTGGGCGCCAATTGTCGTGGATTTGTCACGACATATGTCCGAGTGAACGGACTTAGGTTCGGGGCGAAGACGCAACTACGTGGCGGCTTGAAGGGGTTGATCAGAATCGAGACACACGGAGTTTACCCAGGTTCGGCCCCTCCGATGGAGATAAAATCCTACATCCTGCTTGTCTAGTCTTGATGGTGAAGGAGAGCTCTCGGTTACAAGGGTGATGTTTGCTACCTCTAATCTCGAGAGCCTCTAATCTGTCTAAACTTGTGGACTTGTGAATCTGTCCCTCTTGGGGCGCCTTACCCCTCCTTATATAAGTGGAGAGGGTAGGTTTACAAATAGAGTCCTACTAGGAGTAGGATTAGGACTAGTCTCTCTAGAATCCTATTCCGGGTCTTGTAACCTTCGTCATGGAGTCTTTCTCTCTTTGAGCCTTCTCTCGTGAGCCGCCTGACGCTGGCTTACACGCCGGGTCTTGGGCCTGGTCGTCCTGTGATCCGCCTGTCGGGTCATTAATAAAATGTCATGTCTTTTCCGGGTCTCCTATGAGTCGCCAGGCCGGGTCATACCGCGGGGTATATCCCCGACAAGTTTGGTTTGCAGATCGTAATCGAGGCCGGCGAGGATCGTTGACCTTTTTTTTTGAAACGGAGGCAAAAGATTTGTCTCATATATTAAATAAGGAGGAGAAAGAGTTTGTTACAACACAGTGTCAAGAAACGCATGGCAATTACTCTCGCAATAAGAAAGACCCTAATTTTTTGCCCCGGCTCTAACCCAAAGGTTAGACTCTTCGATCACATTGTTTAGCAAAACATGCCGAGGGGCACTCTTGTGTCTAAACACCCTTGCGTTACGTTCATTCCAGATCACCCATGAAACCAACATGGTTATCGAAGCCTTCGCTTTTCGGTTGGCTGTGCCCTCGGCGCTCATGCTCTCCCACCATTCCTTGATGGAGTCGTACAAGTGCCATGCGGATGTGTCCATGTTGTGGATGCAGAGCTTCTAAATCACCATGTTCCAGAGCCTGAGGGTGAAGCGGCAACTGAAGAATAGATGGGGACCGCATTCCTGCACCCCTTTGCATAAGGGACAAGGGCCACAGTTTGGCCAGCCTCGCCTCTGCAATCTGTCTGCAGTCCAGATCCAATCTTGAAGCGTGAGCCAAGCAAAGAACTTGACTTTTGGAGGGGCCCAAACCTTCCAAACCATTTGGTCCATGAGGGAGAGGACCAAGCCCAAAAACTACGCCCTGTACGCGGAGGCCGCGGAGTAGTTCCCGGAAGCCGTGTGCTTTCAAAGGATGTCATCGTCGGCAAGCTCATCAAGGTGGACCTCCTAGAGCAGCTTCCATAGGGTGAAGAATTGAGAAACATGCTCAATGGAGGCCGGCGTAGGTGGCCTGATTTTGAGAATCCACGCGCTCTCCTTGAGAGCCTCCCGCACCTTCCATCGCTTCCGCAAGGAAGCCTCATAAATGAGCGGAGCGATGTCTCTGGGCTTGCGACCCAAAAGCCAAGGAGGGTCCCAAAAGGGTGTCCGCGCACCATTTCCAACCGTGATGGTGGTACATGCGTAGAAAAAAATTAGGTCATCCTCATCACACGGGTTCCCACCTCCAACCCCTTTGTGGGCTCCTTCCACTCATACCAAGGCCACCGCAGACGCAAGGCCCACGCGAACTTGAAGGTGTTTAGGACCCCAAGCCCACCATAGTCAAGCGGCCTACTGACAATGTCCCAATTGACCTTGCACTTTGCCCAGTTGTCTTATCTGATCCCGACCAAAGGAATGCCCGCTCGAGTTTGTCAATGTTTTGCAGGATGGTGGTTTGTATGACAAGCGGCATGATGAAGTAGATAACTTGGGAAGCGAGTGTTGGAAATATGCCCTAGAGGAAATAAATATAGTGTTTATTATTGTATTTCCTTGTTCATGATAATCGTTTATTATCCATGCTATAATTGTATTAATTGGAAACATGGATACATGTGTGGATACATAGACAAACACAATGTCCCTAGTATGCCTCTAGTGAACTAGCTCGTTGATCGAAAGATGGTTATGGTTTCCTAGCCATGGACATGAGATCTCATTTCATAACAGGATCACCTCATTAGGAGAATGATGTGATGGACAAGACCCAAACTACAAACGTAGCTTATGATCAGGTCAGTTTATTGCTACTGTTTTCTGCATGTCAAGTATATGTTCCTATGACCATGAGATCATGCAACTCACAGATATCGGAGGAGTACCTTGTGTGTATCAAACGTCGCAATGTAACTGGGTGACTATAAAGGTGCTCTACAGGTATCTTTGAGGGTGTCTGTTGAGTTGGCATGGATCAAGACTGGGATTTGTTACTCCGTGTGACGGAGAGGTATCTCAGGGCCCACTCGGTAATACAACATCACAATAAGCCTTGCAAGCAATGTGACTAAGTGTTAGTTGCGAGATCTTGTATTACAGAATGAGTAAAGAGACTTGCCAGTAACGAGGTTGAACTAGGTATGGAGATACCGACGATCGAATCTCGGGCAAGTAACATACTGAAGAACAAAGGGAACATCATACGGGATTAACTGAATCCTCGACATAGAGGTTTGATCGATAAAGATCTTCGTAGAATATGTATGAACCAATGTGGACATCCAGGTCCTGCCATTGGTTATTGACCGTAGAGGTGTCTCGGTCATGTCTACATAGTTCTCGAACCCGCAGGGTCTGCACACTTAAGGTTTGGTGACGTTTCGGTAATATAGAGTTATGTATGGTGGTGACTGAAGGTTGTTTGGAGTCCCGGATGAGATACCGGATGTCACGAGGAGCTCTGGAATGGTCCGGAGGTAAAGATTCATATATAGGAAGTCCTGTTTTGGTCGCCGGAAAAGTTTCGGGCTCATCGATAGTGTACCGGGAGTGCCGGTAGTGTACCGGGAGGCCTCCGGGAGGGGTATTTCGACCCAAGAGACTTCATGGGCTGTGGGAGAGTGAATATCAGCCCTTAGTGGGCTGGTGGAAACTCCCACACAAGGCCCATGTGGCTGGAGGAAAAAACCAACAGGAAAAGGTGGAAAAAAAAGGCAAAAAGGAGCAATCCTAGTCCTACTAGGATTGGAGGAGGAATCCTCCTCTCCTAGTAGGTTCGGACGAACCAGCTAGCCTTGGAGGCCAAGGCTGCCTCCTCTCCTCCTCTCCTCCTATATATACTAGAGGGTTTTAGGTTTTTGCACTAGATTTTCAGCCACGTGATACCCGTTCCTCCAGTGCATAGTTTCTCCTCTAGATCGGTTTTCTGCAATGCTTAGGCGAAGCCCTGCCGAAATTGCTCCACCACCATCGCTGGAGCGCCGTCAGGCTGTCAGAGAACTCTTCTTCCACTCCACTCCTTCTTGCTGGATCGAGATGGTGGAGATCGTCATCAAGCTGTACGTGTGCTGAACGTGGAGGTGCCGTCCGTTCGGTGCTAGATCGGAAGGATCGTGATCAAGTTCGTGGGACGGATCATGATCAATTTCGTGAGATGGATCATGATCGGATTGCGGGACGGATCATGATTGGATCGCGGGACGGATCGTGATTGGATAGCGGGACGCACGGCAATTTGGATCGTGAAGACGTTCGACTACACCAACCGCGTTTCTTAATGCTTCCCGCTTAGCGATCTACAAGGGTATGTAGATCCACTCTCCCTCTCATAGATGCTCATCACCATGGATAGATCTGCGTGTGCGTAGGAATTTTTTTGTTTTCCATTCTACGTTCCCCTTGAGTGGCATCATGAGCTAGGTCTATGTGTTGATGAGATCTCGAGTGGAACACAAAAGGTTTGTGGGCGTTGATGCTTAGATTGCTTCCTCCCTTGGTCGGATTTTGGTTCAGCGGTATTGTGAGATGAAGCGGCCCAGACCAACATTACTCGTACGCTTATGAGAGACCGGTTCCCTCAACGGAACTTGTTGCCTAGATGGCATGCGGGTGGCAGTTTCTCTCACTTTAGTTGGATCGGATTCGACAAAGGCGGTCCTTGAGAAGGTTGAAAAGCAAATTATGTATCACCGTTGTGGTTTATGCGTAGGTGAGAATCGTTCTTGCTAGAAACCCGTAGCAGCCACGTAAAACATGCAACAACAATTAGAGGACGTCTAACTTGTTTTTGCATGGTATGTTGTGATGTGATATGGCCAATTACATGATGTGATATATGTGATGTATGAGATGATCATGTGATGTATAGAATTTCACGACTTGCATGTCGATGAGTACGGCAACCGGCAGGAGCCATAAGGGTTGTCTTTAATTATTGTATGACCTGCGTGTCAATCATTAAGCGCTATGTAATGCTTTACTTTATCGCTAAATGGTAGCAATAGTAGTAGAAGCATGCAGGGCGCGACAACCCCAATGGCGACACGTTGATGGAGATCAAGATTATGGAGATCATGGTGTCGTGCCAGTGACGATGGACATCATGCTGGTGCTTTCAAGATGGAGATCAAAAGCACAAGTTCATGGCCATATCATGTCACTTATGATTTGCATGCGATGTTAATCCTTTTATGCACATTGTTTTTCTTAGGACGAGGTAGCATTATAAGGTGATCCCTCACTTAAATTTCAAGATCAATTGTGCTGTCCCCGAGTGTGCACCGTTGCGAAAGTTTGTCGTGCTGAGACACCACGTGATGATCGGGTGTGATAGACTCTACGTTCACATACAACGGGTGCAAGCCAGTGTTGCACGCGCAGAACACTCGGGTTAAACTTGACGAACCTAGCATGTACAGACATGGCCTCGGAACACAAGAGACTGAAAGGTCGAACATGAGTCATATAGTAGATATGATCAACATAAATGATGTTCACCATTGAAGCCACCTCAACTCACGTGATGATCGGACTTGAGTTGATGGATTTGGATCATGTGACACTCAGAGGACCTGAGGGATGTCAATTTGAGTGGGAGATTTAGTAATTTGATTAACAAAACTCATTATCTTGAACAATAGTCTAAGTGAACTTTGCATATTTATGTTGTAGATCAATGGCTCGCGCAGTAGCACCCCTGAATTTTAATGCGTTCCTAGAGAAAGCTAAACTGAAAGATGATGGAAGTAACTTTGTTCACTGGGCCCATAATCTGAGGATTATCCCCACGGCTTCCCAGAAATCGTATGTTGTTGATGCACCGCTTGGTGACCAACCAGAAGACATGACCTCCGAAGACGTTAAGAATGCTTGGGAGGCACATACTGGAGATTACTCAACAGTTCAGTGTGCAATATTGTATGTCTTAGAACCGGGACTTCAAAGACGTTTTGAACGTCATGGAGCATATGAGATGTTCCAGGAGTTTAAGTTTATCTTTCAGAAGAACGCCGGGATCGAGAGGTATGAAACCTCCGATAAGTTCTATGCTTGCAAGATGGAGGAGAACGGGTCTATCAGTGAACATATACTCAGAATGTCTGGGTATTCAACTTGTCTAGCGGAGTTGGGAATTGCCCTTCCACCAGAGGCGATCACTGACAGAGTTCTTCAATCATTGCCACCTAGTTACAAAAGCTTTGTGATGAACTATAACATGCACGGGATGAACAAGTCAGTCGCCGAGCTGTTTGCGATGCTAAAAGTCGCTGAGTCTGAAATCCAGTAAGAACATCAAGTGTTGATGGTCAATAAAACCACTAGTTTCAAGAAAAATGACAAAGTCAAGGGCAAGGGCAAGAAGGATAAAACCAAGAAGGATGGCAAAACAGTTCCTACGCCTGCAAAGAAGCCCAAGCATGGACCCAAGCCGGAAACTGAGTGCTTTCATTGCAAGGGAACTGGTCACTGGAAGCAGAACTGCCCCAAGTACCTGGCTGACAAGAAGGCGGCTAACGACAAACAAGGTATATATGATATACATGTTATTGATGTGTACCTTACTAGCTCTCGTAGTAGTGCCTGGGTATTTGATACCGGTTCGGTTGCTCACATTTGCAACTCAAAGCAGGAACTACGGAATAAACGAAGGTTGGCAAAGGACGAAGTGACGATGCGCGTGGGAAATGGTTCCAAGGTTGATGTGATCGCCGTCGGCACGCTCTCTCTTCGATTACCATCGGGATTAGTGATGAACCTAAATAATTGTTATTTAGTGCCTGCGTTAAGCATGAACATTATATCTGGATCTTGTTTATTACGAGACGGTTACTCATTTAAATCGGAGAATAAAGGTTGTTCTATTTATATGAGTAATATCTTTTATGGTCATGCACCCAATGTTAGGTGTTTATTCATACTGAATCTTGATAGTGATGACACACATGTTCATAACATTGATGCCAAAAGATGTAGAGTTGATAATGATAGTACCACTTTCTTGTGGCACTACCGTTTAGGTCATATTGGTGTAAAACGCATGAGGAAGCTCCATGCTGATGGACTTTTGGAGTCACTTGATTTTGAATCACTTGACACATGTGAACCATGCCTCATGGGCAAGATGACTAAAATGCCGTTCTCTGGAACAATGGAACGGGCGAGTGACTTATTGGAAATCATACATACTGATGTGTGCGGTCCGATGAATGTTACAACGCATGGTGGATATCGTTATTTTCTCACCTTCACTGATGACTTAAGTAGATATGGGTATATTTACTTGATGAACACATAAGTCTGAAATGTTTGAAAAGTTCAAGCAATTTCAGAGTGAAGTTGAGAATCATCGTAACAAGAAGATTAAGTTCCTACGATCTGATCGAGGAGGTGAATATCTGAGTTATGAGTTTGGCAGTCACTTAAGACAGTGTGGAATTGTTTCACAGTTGAAACCGCCCGGAACACCACTGCGTAATGGTGTGTCCGAACGTTGTAATCGAACCTTATTAGATATGGTGCGTTCTATGATGTCTCTTGCTGATTTGCCACTATCGTTTTGGGGTTATGCATTAGAGACAACTGCATTCACTTCAAATAGGGCATCATCAAAATCCGTTGAGACGACGCCATATGAACTATGGTTTGGAAAGAAGCCAAAGTTGTCGTTTCTTAAAGTTTGGAGATATGATGCTTATGTCAAAAAGCTTCAGCCTGAAAAGCTAGAACCCAAAGCGGAGAAATGCGTCTTCATAGGATACCCGAAAGAGACAGTTGGGTATACCTTCTATCTTAGATCCGAAGGCAAAGTGTTTTTCGCTAAGAACGAAACATTTCTTGAGAAAGAGTTTCTCTCGAAAGAATTGAGTGGGAGGAAAACAGAGCTTGATGAGGTTATTGAACCTTTACTTCAACCAGAAAGTAGTGCAGCACAGAAAGATGTTTCTGTGGAACCTACGACGGTAGAAGAGGAAGTTAATGATGATGATCATGAAGCTTCGGATCAAGCTGCTATTGAACCTCGTAGGTCGACAAGGCCGCGTACTATCCGTGAGTGGTACGGCAACGCTGTCTTGGAGGTCATGTTATTGGACAACAATGAACCTATGAGCTATGGAGGAGCAGTGATGGGCCCAGATTCTGAGAAATGGTTAGAGGCCATGAAATCCGAGATGGGATCCATGTATGAAAAGAAAGTATGGACTTTGGAAGTATTACCTGAAGGGCAAAAGGCCATTCAGAACAAATGGATCTTTAAGAAGAAGACAGACGCGGACGGTAATGTCACCGTTTATAAAGCTCGACTTGTGGCAAAGGGTTTTTCACAAGTTCAAGGAGTTAACTACGATGAGACTTTCTCACCCGTAGCGATGCTTAAGTCTGTCAGAATCATGTTAGCAATAGCTGCTTATTTCGACTATGAAATTTGGCAGATGGATGTCAAAACAGCGTTCCTCAACGGTTTCCTTGAGGAAGAGTTGTATATGATGCAACCAGAAGGTTTTGTCGATCCAGAGAATACTGAAAAAGTTTGCAAACTCCAGCAATCCATTTATGGACTGGTGCAAGTATCTCGGAGTTGGAATAAGCGCTTTGATGAGGCGATCAAAGCGTTTGAGTTTATGCAAGTTTACGGAGAAGCTTGTATTTACAAGAAAGTGAGTGGGAGCTCTATAGTGTTTCTAGTATTATATGTGGATGACATATTGCTAATTGGAAACAATATAGAAATGCTAGAAAGCGTGAAGGAATATTTGAACAAGAGTTTTTCAATGAAGGACCTAGGATAAGCTGCTTTCATATAAGGCATTAAGATCTATAGAGATAGATCGAGACGCTTAATAGCACTTTCACAGAGCACATACCTTGATAAAGTTTTGAAGAAGTTCAAAATGGAACAGTCCAAGAAGGGGTTCTTGCCTATGTTACAAGGTGTGAAGTTGAGTAAGACTCAATGCCCAGTAACTGCAGAAGATAGAGAAAAGATGAGTGTCATCTCCTATGCTTCATCCATAGGCTCTATCATGTATGCAATGCTGTGCACAAGACCCAATGTCAGCCTTGCCATAAGCATGGCCGGAAGGTTTCAAAGTGATCCTGGAATGGAGCACTGGCAAGCGGTCAAGAATATCCTTAAGTACCTGAAAAGGACTAAGGAAATGTTTCTCGTTTATGGAGGTGATGAAGAGCTCGTCGTAAAGGGTTACGTCGATGCAAGCTTTGACACTGATCTGGACGACTCTAAGTCACAAACCAGATACGTATTTATTCTTAACGGGGGTAGCGGTAAGCTGGTGCAGTTCCAAGCAAAGCGTGGTAGATGATTCTACGTGCGAAGCGGAATACATCGCAGCCTCGGAGGCGGCGGAGGAAGGTGTCTGGATGAAGCAACTCATGACAAATCTTGGAGTAGTGCCTATTGCACTGAATCCAATGAACCTGTTCTGTGACAACACTGGTGCCATTGCTCTGGCCAAGGAACCAAGGTTTCCCAAGAGGACCAAACACATAAAGCGACGCTTCAACTCCATCCACGATTACATCATGGAGAAAGACATAAATATTTGCAAAGTGCACACGGATCTGAATGTTGCAGACCCATTGACTAAACCTCTTCCAGGGGCTAAACATGAGCAACACCAGAACTGCATGGGTGTTCAATTCATTACAATGTAAATCACATAGTGATGTGAACTAGATTATTGACTCTAGTGCAAGTAGGAGACTGTTAGAAATATGCCCTAGAGGCAATAAATAAAGTGTTTATTATTGTATTTCCTTGTTCATGATAATCGTTTATTATCCATGCTATAATTGTATTAATTGGAAACATGGATACATGTGTGGATACATAGACAAACACAATGTCCCTAGTATGCCTCTAGTGAACTAGCTCGTTGATTGAAAGATGGTTAAGGTTTCCTAGCCATGGACATGAGATGTCATTTGATAACGGGGTCACATCATTAGGAGAATGATGTGATGGACAAGACCCAAACTACAAACGTAGCTTATGATCGTGTCAGTTTATTGCTACTGTTTTCTGCATGTCAAGTATATGTTCCTATGACCATGTGATCATGTAACTCAGAGATATCGAAGGAGTACCTTGTGTGTATCAAACATCGCAAAGTAACTGGGTGACTATAAAGGTGCTCTACAGGTATCTTCGAGGGTGTCTGTTGAGTTGGCATGGATCAAGACTTGGATTTGTTACTCCGTGTGACGGAGAGGTATCTCAGGGCCCACTCGGTAATACAACATCACAATAAGCCTTGCAAGCAATGTGACTAAGTTTTAGTTGCGAGATCTTGTATTACGGAACGAGTAAAGAGACTTTCCTATAACGAGGTTGAACTAGGTATGGAGATACCGACGATCGAATCTCGGGCAAGTAACATACCGAAGAACAAAGGGAACATCATACAGGATTAAATGAATCCTTGACATCGAGGTTTGACCGATAAAGATCTTCGCAGAATATGTAGGAACCAATGTGGACATCCAGGTCCCGCCATTGGTTATTGACCGTAGAGGTGTCTCGGTCATGTCTACATAGTACTCGAACCCGCAGGGTCTGCACACTTAAGGTTTGGTGACGTTTCGGTAATATAGAGTTATGTATGGTGGTGACCAAAGGTTGTTTGGAGTCCCGGATGAGATCCCGGACGCCACGAGGAGCTCCGGAATGGTCCGGAGGTAAAGATTCATATATAGGAAGTCCTGTTTTGGTCGCCGGCAAAGTTTCGGGCTCATCGGTAGTGTACCGGGAGTGCCGGTAGTGTACAGGGAGGCCTCCAGGAGGGGTATTTCGACCCAAGAGACTTAATGGGCTGTGGGAGAGTGAATATCAGCCCTTAGTGGGCTGGTGGAAACTCCCACACAAGGCCCATGTGGCTGGAGGAAAAAAAACAATAGGAAAAGGTGGGAAAAAAGGCAAAAAGGAGCAATCCTAGTCCTACTAGGATTGGAAGAGGAATCCTCCTCTCCTAGTAGGTTCGGCCGAACCAGCTAGCCTTGGAGGCCAAGGATGCCTCCTCTCCTCCTCTCCTCCTATATATACTAGAGGGTTTTAGGTTTTTGCACTAGATTTTCAGCCACGTGCTACCCGTTCCTCCAGTGCATAATTTCTCCTCTAGATCGGTTTTCTGCAGTGCTTAGGCGAAGCCCTGCCGGAATTGCTCCACCACCATCGCCGGAGCGCCATCAGGATGCCGAAGAACTATTCTTCCTCTCCACTCCTTCTTTCTGGATCAAGACGGTGGAGATCATCATCATGCTGTACGTGTGCTGAACGCGGAGGTGTCGTTCGTTCGGTGCTAGATCGGAAGGATCGTGATCAAGTTCGTGGGACAGATCGTGATCAAGTTTGTGGGACGGATCGTGATCGGATCGTGGGACGGATCGTGACTGGATCGCGGGACAGATCGTGATTGGATCGCGGGACGCACGACAATTTTGATCGCGAAGACGTTCGACTACACCAACCCCATTTCTTAACGCTTCCCGCGTAGCGATCTACAAGGGTATGTAGATCCACTCTCCCTCTCGTAGATGCTCATCACCATGGATAGATCTGCGTGTGCGTAGGAAATTTTTTGTTTCCCATGCTACGTTCCCCTTCAGCGAGAACCGACTTGACGAGCGCCACGCATCCAATGGTGGTGATGTTTTGGCCCTCATATGTTGTCAATCTAATCGCCACTTTACCCACTAAGAATTGAAGATCAGCAAGCTTCAGCCTCCAAATCGACAGCGGTAGCCCCAAATAACAGAGCAGAAAGGCAACCCTAATAGCTGGCAGCCCATGGGTTATGCGGTCCAAGTCGAGGTTGCCAGATCTAATGGGAACCATTGAGCTCTTATGGAAGTTAGTGCACAGACCGGTGACGTCCTCGAATCCCCTCAGAATGGCTGCTAGGTTGTCCACATCTCTTTTGATGGGCGCAACAAACACAGCTGCATCGTTCGCGTAAAGAGAGGTATGCATGATGACCCCTCTCCCACGGAGCTTGTGCAAAAGGCCTTTCCTAGTTGCCGTGTCGAGGATTTGCTTCAGAGGGTCGATGGCAGTGACAAAAAGGAGGGGAGTGATGGGGCCCCCTGCCGAAGCCCTTTGCCATACTTGATGGGAGAGCCGGCTACCCCATTCAAGAGAACCCTCGAAGATGAGGAACAAAGGAGAGCCGCAATCCACTCCCGAAATTTGCTAGGGAAGCCACGCCTCCGCAGGAGGTCAAGCAAATACTCCCACTTGACGGAGTCAAATGCCTTGCGAATATCCAGCTTGAACAGGAAGGAAGGGGTCTTGCTCTTGTGCAGGCGACGAGCAAGGTTCCTAACAGACATGAAGTTGTCATGGATACTCCGTGTTTTGATGAAGGCACTTTGGGCGTTGGAGACGAGGGCGGACATGTGCGGTCCAAGCCTACTAGAGAGCACTTTGGCGATGAGCTTGGCGACCGCATGAATGAGACTAATAGGCCTGAAGTCAACGATGCTCTCCACCCCTTCCTTCTTGGGAAGAAGCACAATATTCGCAGACTAATAGGGAGTCGAAGCGCTGGATCACCGCCATGAGGTCGAGCTTGACGATGGCCCAACACTTCTTGAAGAACAGGCCGGTGAAGCCATCCGGCCCTGGGGCCTTGTCACAAGGCATGCTATTTATTGCCTCAAGGACCTCCTCCTCAGTGAAGGGCGAATCAAGCTCGTGCAGGTTATGCGACTCCAGATTGAGCTCCTCCCAATTGAAGTCCGTCGTACTTCCGCTTCCTCTTTTCATGACATGCGAGAAGTGGTCATGGATTATCTTCTCATTGGCCTTGTGTTCGGTTACCGGCCCTTGATCGTTCATGATGCAGTGGATATGGTTTTTTCTCCTCCGCGCGTTGACTCGACGGTGAAAGAACTTGGTGTTGGCATCTCCTTCTTTGATGTTAGCGATTCGGGCACACTGCTTTTTGCGTGCTTACTCAAGCACGTCCAAGCTTATCACCCTTCTCTTAAGGCAAGCATGAAGGTCACGCTCCTCAGGGGAGAGAAGCCTACTCTCCTGGGCAATGTCGAGGCAAAGGATAACCAACAGGGCGGCGTGAAGATGGACCTTAGCCTTGGAGAGGAGGCCTCTACTCCACTCCGTGAGCCGCATGGCCGTTTTCTTTAGCTTGTGGAAAAGCAGAATGTAAGGGTCGGTGTGCTCAACTGGCTCTATCCAGGCCTTTTGGACCACTTCGGTGAATCTGGGCATAAAAGCCCAAAAATTCTCAAATCTAAAGGTCCTAGGCCTCCGCGGCCCCTTATCCTCGGCAAGCAGAAGGGGGCAATGGTTAGAGAGAGACGAAGATAACGCATGGAGAACGTGATCATCAAAGGTTGTGTCCCACTCCGCATTGCAAAAGACAGAGTCAAGCTTGCACAAGGTAGGATTTGACCTCTCATTACTCCAGGTGAACCTCCTGTTCTTGAGATGGATTTCTTTGAGCTCACACTCATGGAGATAAGCCCGAAACTGGTTGATTCTGTTGCAATTTACGTTCCGCTTGTTCTTGTCCCTAGCTCAGTAAATCTGGTTGAAATCCCCGGAGGCTAACCAAGCCACCCCCACAGGTGGCTTCTGTGCAACAAGCTCAGCAAAGAACACATCTTTGAGCGAGTGGTCTGTAGGGCCATAAACGATGGTTAGCTTGAAGCTCACGCCCGAGTCATGGACCCGAATCATGGCCGAGAGGTAGAAGGTAGTAACGATGATGTTGGAAAGTTCCACCAAGAGATCATCCCAGAGGAGCAGGATCCCCCCCTGGTGCCATTTCCCGGATGCTACGCAACGCTACGCAGTCTATGCCCCCCCCCCAAAAAGACGCCGTGAACGGGTCGATATTGTAGAGCTTCGTCTCTTGAAGGCACACAACATGGCAAGAGGAGGAAGAGATAGTGGCGTTGACTGTCGACCACCTATCAGGGCAATTGAGGCCCCTGACATTCTAGCTCAAAAAATTGATCGGTTGTGTCGACATGATCTAACCATAACAACCCTTGACCAAAGCCACATAACATGTGCTAGGATAGTGGAGTTCAAATTAGAAGCATACAGACTATAGAAAGATTCAAAAGCCAACTCCGATGAGTGTATAGCCACCCCAACAGACCTGGTACAAGGCGTAACCACAATACGCCCAAACAGCACACTTCCAGTATAAAATTGGACCTCTAAGCACGTACGCATATTAACTAACATTCGAAACTGAAGGCCCTAGGCATATCGGCATATTGAGCAGCAACTCAAGTTGTTGCATGCTGCAGCACAACCTCCTCGTCAATCCTCTCCAGGTCCAGCGCGGCTCCACCTCCATGCGTTAGGAGGGACTCTTCCATAGTAGCAGCATCAGTGTCGTCAAGGTTGAATAGGCCCCTCATGGCTGTGAGCACCTCCGGCAAAAGCTGCTCCTTGAAGCGGTCCACGAAGGCGTCCAGGGCTGTCGCAGTCACGTCCTCGCCGTCTTTGACGATACCCAGAGAACGACAAACCAGGATTTCAGCTGCACAAGCCATGGGCATGGCCATTGGATGAGCCGTCACCCGCGCCTTGTGCAACGAGAGTGCACCGCCAACCTCAGAGACGGTGACTCCTGCCAAGGTATTTCGACGTGCCATTGGAGCTCGTAGAGGCGTTGTAGCCGGGGTGGGAACGGGCAGAATGGTGGCCTGCCGCTCCCCGAAAAGCGGCGCTAGGCACTAGAGGCCAACCGCACCGGAAGCGTCAGCCCGGCGGCGCCACACAGGAGAGGGAGTATGATGCACCGGCCCGCGGGACGGCAGGGGAGGCGTTGGGGAGGCCTCGAAACCAGGGGGCCTGGAGGGGGACGGCACCGGCAACAGGAGCATGGGGGGCTCACAAAGCTGGAGCAGCACCGAGCTCGTCCCGTCAGGCAGGAGCGTGGCTGACCGGGCTTCATTCCTCTTTGATCTTGGCGACGAAGGTAGGACAGAGGTAGGCAACAGCGGCGGCGACACCAGTGGCATGAGGGCCTCGAGGGAGCGACGCCTGGCAGCACGCTGCGAGGGGTGCCGAGAGGTGCTGCGGCCGCGCCCAACGTCTAGTGGCTCGACAAGGAGAGGCAGCATCTCAGCCGCGTAGGCCGCCTCAGTGCTAGAGGATCCAGAGCCGGCCAGGACGGCTAACACATCGGCAGAGCGTCGGCGACCGTCGCGGTCGCGACCAGCATTGTCATCACGACGGTCGTCGTGCCCATTGTCGCGGCCCTGATCGCGTGAGGAGTCCCGCGACTTCCTAGAGAGGCTACGCCTGATGCGCGTGCCCCACCCCTCCCTATTGCGTGAGCGATCGCGGCCCCTGCGGTCGCGGTCATCACGGCGCCTGTCGCGGTCTTCATCGTGGTCACGACGGTGGTTCTTGACGGTCCTGGAGATGCGCTCCCGCGGATCGCCAGCCTGCCGCTCGCCGTCGACGAAGCCTTTCGTGAGGTCATAGCCCTTGGATACCACCCTGTGCTGGAAATATGCCCTAGAGGCAATAATAAAATGGTTATTATTGTATTTCCTTGTTCATTATAATTGTCTGTTATTCATGCTATAATTGTATTAACTAGAAACCAGAATACATGTGTGAATACATAGACCACAACATGTCCGTAGTGAGCCTCTAGTTGGCTAGCTCGTTGATCAATAGATGGTCACGGTTTCATGACCATAGACATTGGATGTCGTTGATAACGGGATCACATCATTAGGAGAATGATGTGATGAACAAGACCCAATCCTAAGCATAGCACAAGATCGTGTAGTTCGTCTGCTAAAGCTTTTCCAATGTCAAGTATCGTTTCCTTAGACCATGAGATTGTGCAACTCCCGGATACCGTAGGAATACTTTGGGTTTTCCAAACGTCACAACGTAACTGGGTGGCTATAAAGGTGCTCTACGTGTATCTCTGAAAGTGTCTGTTGGGTTGGGAGGAATCGAGATTGGGATTTGTCACTCCGTGTGACGGAGAGGTATCTCTGGTCCCACTCGGTAAGACATCATCATAATGAGCTCAATGTGACTAAGGAGTTAGCCACGGGATGATATATTATGGAACGAGTAAAGAGACTTGCAGGTAACGAGATTGAACAAGGAATAGGGATACCGACGATCAAATCTCGGGCAAGTATCATACCGGTAGACAAAAGGAATTGTATACGGGATCGATTGAATCCCCGACATTGTGGTTCATCCGATGAGATCATCGTGGAGCATGTGGGAGACAACATGGGTATCCAGATCCCGCTGTTGGTTATTGACCGGAGAGGTGTCTCGGTCATGTCTACGTGTCTCCCGAACCCGTAGGGTCTACACACTTAAGGTTCGATGATGCTAGGGTTATAGGGAAATAGTGTACGTGGTTACAGAAGGTTGTTTGGAGTCCCGAATGAGATCCCGGACGTCACGAGGAGTTCTGGAATGGTCCGGAGACAAAGATTGATATATAGGAAGTGAGGATTTGGTTACCGGAAATGTTTCGGCGTCACTGGTAACGTACTGGGACCATCGGAAGGGTTCCGGGGATCCACCAAGTGGGGTCACCAGCCCCAGAGGGCTGCATGGGCCGCAAGTGGGAGGGAACCAGCCCCTAGGTGGGCTGGTGCGCCCCCCACAAGGGCCCAAGGCTCAGCTGAAGTGGGAGGAGGGGCAAACCCTAGGGCAGATGGGCCTTAAGGCCCACCCTAGGGCAGCCGCACCCCTCTCCCTCTTGGCCGCCGGCCAGATGGGATCTGGTGGCTGCCACACCACCCTAGGGTGGAAACCCTAGGGCGCAGCCCTCCCTCCTCCTCATATATATAGTGGTGGGTTTTGCGGCTGCTAGACACACGGTTTTCTTCCTCTCTCGGCGCATCCCTACTCCTCCCTCTCCTCGCTCTCTGTAGTGCTTGGCGAAGCCCTGCCGAAGACAAAGTCTTTGTTGCCAAGAATGGATCCTTTCTCGAGAAAGAGTTTCTCTCGAAAGAAGTAAGTGGGAGGAAAATAGAACTTGATGAGGTAATCGTACCTCCACTCGAACCGGAGAGTAGCACAACACGGGAAGTTGTTTCCGTAGAGCCTACACTGGCTGGAGAGGAACTTAATGATGATGATCAGGAACCTTCAGATTAAGTTACTATTGAATGTCAAAGGTCCACTAGGACACGTTCTGCACCAGAGTGGCATGGCAACCCTGTCCTGGAGATCATGTTGTTGGAGAACGGTGAAACTTCAAACTATGAAGAAGCGATGGCGGGGCCGGATTCGAACAAATGGCTTGAAGCCATGAAATCCGAGATAGGATCCATGTATGAGAACAAAGTATGGACTTTGGTGGACTTGCCTGATGATAAGCGAGCCACTGAAAATAAATGGATCTTTAAGAAGACTGACGCGGATGGTAATGTGACCGTCTATAAGGCTCGGCTTGTCGCTAAGGGTTATCGACAAGTTCAAGGAGTTGACTACGATGAGACTTTCTCACCCGTAGTGATGCTGAAGTCTGTCCGAATCATGTTAGCAATTGCCGCATTTTATGATTATGAGATCTGGCAAATGGACGTCAAAACGACATTTCTTAATGGCTTCCTCAAGGAAGAACTGTATATGATGTAGCCGGAGGGTTTTGTCGATCCTAAAGATGCTAACAAAGTATGCAAGCTCCAGCGCTCCATCTATGGGCTGGTGCAAGCATCTCAGAGTTGGAACATTCGCTTTAATGAGGTGATTAAAGCGTTTGGGTTTGTACAGGTTTATAAAGAACCCTGTATTTACAAAAAAGTGAGTGGGAGCTCCGTAGCATTTCTCATATTATATGTGGATGACATACTGATAAAGGGAAATGATATAGAACTCTTGGAAAGTGTAAAGGCCTACTTGAATAAGTGTTTTTCAATGAAGGACCTTGGAGAAGCTGCTTACATATTAGGCATCAAGATCTATAGAGATAGATCGAGATGCCTCATAGGTCTTTCACAAAGCACATACCTTGAAAAGATATTGAAGAAATTCAATATGGATCAGTCCAAGAAGGGGTTCTTGCCTGTGTTACAGGGTGTGAGATTGAGTACGACTCAATGCCCGACCACGACAAAGGATAGAGAAGAGATGAGTGGCATCCCCTATGCTTTATCCATAGGCTCTATTATGTATGCCATGTTGTGTACCAGACCTGATATGAACCTTGCCATAAGTTTGGTAGGGAGGTACCAAAGTGATCCCGGAGCGGAACACTGGACAACGGTCAAGAATATCCTAAAGTACCTGAAAAGGACAAACGACATGTTTCTCGTATATGGAGGTGCCAAAGAGCTCGTCGTAAAGGGTTACGTCGATGCTAGCTTCGACACAGATCCGGACGACTCCAAGTCGCAAACCGGATACGTGTATATTTTGAACGGAGGGGTAGTCCGCTGGTGTAGCAACAAGCAAAGCATCGTGGCGGCATCTACATGTGAAGCGGAGTACATAGCTGCTTCGGAAGCAGCAAAGGAAGGAGTCTGGATGAAGGAGTTCATCACCGACCTAGGAGTGATTCCCAATGCGTCGGGCCTGATGACTCTATTCTGTGACAACACTGGAGCTATTGCCCTTGCGAAGGAGCCCAAGTTTCACAAGATGACAAGACACATCAAGCGCCGCGTCAACTCCATCCGTGATTGCATTCAGGAGGGAGATATAGATATTTGTAAAGTACATACGGATCTGAATGTCGTAGATCTGTTGGCTAAACCTCTCTCACGAGCAAAACATGATCAACACCAGAATGCTATGCGTGTTCGTTTCATCACAATCTAACAAGATTATTGACTCTAGTGCAAGTGGGAGACTGTTGGAAATATGCCCTAGAGGCAATAATAAAATGGTTATTATTGTATTTCCTTGTTCATGATAATTGTCTGTTGTTCATGCTATAATTGTATTAACCGGAAACCAGAATACATGTGTGAATACATAGACCACAACATGTCCCTAGTGAGCCTCTAGTTGGCTAGCTCGTTGATCAATAGATGGTCACGGTTTCATGACCATGGACATTGGATATCATTGATAATGGGATCACATCATGAGGAGAATGATGTGATGGACAAGACCCAATCGTATGCATAGCACAAGATGATGTAGTTCGTTTGCTAAAGCTTTTCCAATGTCAAGTATTGTTTCCTTAGACCATGAGATCGTGCAACTTCCGGATACCGTAGGGACAAGTAAAGATACTTCTTGGTAACGAGATCGAACAAGGTATAGGGATGCCGACGATTGAATCTCGGGCAAGTATCATACCGGTAGACAAAGGTAATTGTATACGGGATTGATTGAATCCCCAACATCGTGGTTCATCCAATGAGATCATCGTGGAGCATGTGGGAGCCAACATGGGTATCCAGATCCTGCTATTGGTTATTGATCGGAGAGGTGTCTCGGTCATGTCTACGTGTCTCCCGAACCCATAGGGTCTACACACTTAAGGTTCGATGACGCTAGAGTTATAGGGAAATAGTGTACGTGGTTACCGAAGGTTTTTCGGAGTGCCGGATGAGATCATGGACGACATGAGGAGTTCCGGAATGGTCCGAAGACAAAGATTGATATATAGGAAGTGAGGATTTGGTTACCAGAAATGTTTCGGGCATCACGGGTAACGTTCCGGAACCACCGGAAGGGTTCCGAGGGTCCACCAAGTGGGGCAACCAGCCCAGAGGGCTGCATGGGCCGCAAGTGGGAGGGAACCAGTCCCTAGGTGGACTGGTGCGCCCCCCACAAGGGCCCAAGGCACAGCTGAAGTGGGAGGAGGGGCAAACCCTAGGGCAGATGGGCCCTAAGGCCCACCCTAGGGCAGCAGCACCCCTCTCCCTCTTGGCCGCCGGCCAGATGGGATCTGGTGGCTGCCGCACCACCCTAGGGTGGAAACCCTAGGGCGCAGCCATCTCTCCTCCTCCTCCTATATATAGTGGTGGGTTTTGGGGCTGCTAGAAACACGGTTTTCTTCCTCTCTCGGCGCAGCCCTACTCCTCCCTCTCCTCGCTCTCTGTAGTGCTTTGCCAAGCCCTGCCGGAGACCATGCAACTCCACCGTCACCATGCCGTCGTGCTGCCGGAGCTCTCCCTCAACCTCTCCTCCCTCCTTGCTGGATCAAGGCATAGAAGACGTCACCGGGCTGCACGTGTGTTGAACGTGAAGGTGCCGTTGTTCGGCGCTAAGATCGGAGTCCACCGTGATTTGAATCGCTACGAGTACGACTCCAACAACCGCGTTCTTGTAACGCTTTCTCTTAGCGATCTTCAAAGGTATGAAGATGCAATCTCTCTCCACTTGTTGCTGGTTTCTTCATAGATAGATCTTGGTGATTGTAATTTTTTTTTGATTTACTACTACGTCTCCCAACACCTTGGTCCTTGCGTTGGGTCCTCGTGGATCGATAGGTGAATGATGATCCGCCACTCTAGTCCGCGACGCCCGAATGCTAGCTGGGTGCCCGCACGCGCTGGAAGGGTGACCCAATTGAAACGCGGGACGCAAGCCGGTGACGCCGTCCATGCCCAGACAGCGAGCATCTCGCAGTTGGTCTTCAGCTTCGAGGCCGGCTCGATGTAGTCATGGAGCAGCCCGGGCCGATGGCCTGCGTCACGGCGGGCTCGTCCCACGCGTGTAGCGGCAGCCCGTCTAGGCAGAGACGGACGTGGTGGACTAAATCAACGGTTTCGGAGTGGTCGTCCAGGCGCCAAGGGCGCAGCTGCAGCCTCGTCGCTCCGAACGGGATGTCGCGGCGCCCTGCCGCGTCGGCGCAGTGGTGCTAGTAGAAGAACCTGACGAGGAACGCCTCCGGAAAGTGCTTGACGACGTCGATGTCCGCCGACAGCATGCCGAGCTCGAGGACGATGGTGGCGGCGATGTCGTTCGTGCTTCCACGCACGTCGCGGTCCAGCCATGCCACCAAGGCGTTCGAGCCCAGCAGAGCCGCCTCCTGATGCATGACTGGGGTCCCGTGGATGACCGTAAAAACCTCGGCCGGGCACTGCGAGTGGTCTTCGGACCAGACCATGGCTGGTGCAGGGCGCGGGGTTGGTGCAGGTGTCGGAGAAGGCGCAGGCCGGCAGGACTGCGCGATGACGGGGGCCAGGCGAAGGGGACGAGCGCGCGGGGCACCCGGCCGGAGATGCGGAGCCGGCTTGTTGTAGCAGGATCTTGCGCGGTGGCCTGACCGGAAGCAGCGGCGGCAGACGACCTGGTTGGGGCACTTGGCTTGGCGATGTCGAGGCTCAAGACAACGGAAACAAAGTCCTTTTATCCACTCCGGAGGAGGCCGGCGGGGCGTGAATGCAGCGTCAGGCAAAGCCGTCCGGCGCGGCCGACGGGACGCGACGGTGACCCATCCCGCCACGTCTGCAGTCTCGAACCCCGCGGGCGTCGCGCGCGATGAATGACCGGCAGCGCCCTGGACGACCGCGGCCCAGCTACCGCAGTTAAGGCTCGCCCTGTGGCCAGCGGGCGCCGCGGCCGCATTGAAGAGGGGTGGTGGGGGCGGGAGGGGGGGGGGCGTTCAGTCCGCCCTCGACACGGAGCAGCGCAGGAGGCGTCTCCAGGACGACAGAGACCTCCCGCGGGGGCGACATTGAGCCGGGATGGGTGGCCGGCGGCAATGGAGCGGCGGCCGCCAGGAAGGGCTGGTGGACTACGGCGGACTACGGCGGATGGGGCTCGGCTGTCGCGATGCTTGTCGTATGCATGCCTGCTCATATGATCTTGCAAGAAACTGGTGGTTTCATGAATGGAATAGGATCGTTGACCTGAGTGTCACGTTAAGTGCGGTTCAGACTTCAGAACCCGTCGTCGATGCATGATATGGCTCTAGTCACTGTGCCCAGGCATAGAGGTGAGCAGGGCGGGTTAATTTTCTGGGGCCCTCTCGTGTGTCGACCGTGTCGTGGTCGCGCGCCGTCAGCAAATCACCGCTGACTACACTTGTTCCAGAAACTCAATTACGACGGAAACAAAACTGATGGCTAACCTTTTACTTATGCCCGTGACTTGATATAAATATTTTAGTACGTTATAACTTGTGTTTAAATTACATATTGGTAGAATACTCGTGCTTTGTCACGGCCTCTTAAAATATTTTATAGTAGTTGTATAAAAATAATGCATGTTAATTTTCACATATAGTGACAATATAAAACGGAAACAATTGCTTAATAATTGAATTTCGTCTCATTTGCAATGTAAATTGATAACAAAAGGACAAATTGACAACGTGTTTGTGCAACAAATTGAACGATGATCCAACTAAAATTCTATTATAAATTATTGGGATATACTTAATGCGTTTAAAAAATTCTTGCACAAGATCAGAAAAATTGTTTTTACCTTCATTCCCATGATGTTTTAGCAAGTATAATAAAAAGTGCTTCCTCAACCCATATACATCCCGCACAAGCAATATATGTAGTCAGCACGAATATTTCATGTCGAAGGTGTTAAAATGTGTAACAAACAAAATAAATGTGCAAACCAAGTTGACCAGTTCTTTACCGTTCCACCAGAGCATAAAGTGAAAAACAAAATAAACAGATACATCCCTACAATTTCCTAAGTTAACATTATATAAAATATAGTGATAACAAAAATAAATGTTTGTATTATGAATTTATTACCCATCTGTGCTCGTTGGAATACCAGACGGTAATAAACGTTGTCATTTAGATGTATTGGAATTCCAACCAGGTTGCTTTATTTCGAGTGCTTCTTTGAATTCCCTCGCAAAACTTCTTAATTTCACTAAATGCCTCAGATTTTTTATTCTCTAAGGACTGTGATGTATGAATAGGGTCCATAATACATACATGATGTTCCCCTTTGTCAATGACATACAAGATGTATCGGTCGATGGATGCATATGGATGCATAAGTGGTAGCTATTAGAAATAACAATAAACCATGACAACAATAGACAAAATACCTTATTTACCATGTTGCACGATGAGATGTTGTTCTCTATCCCAGACTAGCCATCAAACAATGTTGCCAACGTCTGAATAGTTTCCTTCTTATAAAAGTTTTGATCTTGTGTTGACACTAGCATGATGGACTGAGTAAAAAAATAACTATTGTTTCAACATGTTGATACTAATGACACTGAATGAAGAGTTATGATAACTTACACAAAACATAGATCAATGTAATGTATAGGAGAGTCAGTGAACAATACTCCCTCGTCACATGCGAGTATACGCATGACGATGTTAAAACAATCATTGTCCATACTTTGCTCCATGTTAAGTATGCCCTAAAGTTTTTTGAGATTTAAGAACATTCGATGGGGTGTCGAGATTCAGACTCATTCCCACTCCTAGTAGAACGCCCATGCGTTGCTACGAACTACAATGTGCATGCATTGTTACGAACATACTGCAATTAAATAAATAAATCAGGTTATCTCAAGGCATGTCTAATGTCTAAGGGGATTTCGTAATCGATCCCCAATAACCAGTTAAAGTAGTAAAATCCCGGTTTTAATCCTCTAATTGGGAGCTAACCAATCCCCAATAGCCCCACGGGGCGTCGTCCACCGACACATGCTCGTGCTGCTACTGCTAGCCCAATCCACCCGCCTCCACACGATTCACCGATTTCGCAGAGCTCCCTCCGCCGCAGCCACCATAGAGGACCTACCTCGACGCCCGGCATCGCTCCTGGGGGACATCAGTGGTGGAGATCACCGACTGGGAGACCCAAAAGAGGAAGTAGGTCGGTTCGTTCCACACGGCGGAGCTCGCGGCCATGGAATATGATCGGTGGCATGTCAGCTACCATGACGTCGCTGCCAAGCTGAACTTCTTGTTTCGGATGGTGTCGGTCCACCTCGTCTTGCCAGACCTGGGTGTGAAGAGCGCGGAGATGGCATGGGAGTATCGAGAGGCGAGGGAGCGCCTCAAGGCAGAGGTCACTAACGAGGCGTACATGGAGGACCTCCGCCTCCAGCAGTTGGAGCTTCTGAAGGCGGAGAGGGAGATGTTCTTCAAGAATGGTGAGGAGGCCATCGTCATCTCCAATGACGAGGTGCAAGGTGGCGAGGAGGGAAACAAGAAAGGTGACGACAAGGAGTTTGATCTTGAGGAGTGGCAAGCATTTTCCCCAACTGCGACGACGATGGCACTGGCCCGGACCCTGCTCCCACTGAGGGTGGCCTGACAAGGAAGGAGTGGCTCGACCCCCACTATGGTCATTGAAGTTTTTAGTGTAGTTTAAGTTTAAATATATCTTGAATGTTTGGTTGTCAATACTATCTATGTTGAACAATATTTAAATGCATACAAATTTTGCTTGAAATTAGGTTGAATTTATGCAAATTTATGTTTTACTTTGCTAAGTTTAGGGGATTGGCTAGAACCGACCAAAACTTAGTGGACTATAAATACTCCACTAATATTTACTCGATCGGATACTCCCCTATTTTTTAGAGATCAGTTAGAAATGCCCTAATATATGGCCTCTTTATCAATTTATTTAGTAAATTCTATGGGATCGGCCGCGAGAATAATTTTTGTCCCAACCAAAATCCACGTGCATCTTTCCCTTTCCTACATCCTCCTCCTCTCGCTCCCCAACCCACCCTCTTGGCGCCGGCCAAACTGGAAACCTCTACCAACCACAACTAGCAAGGCTACTTGTGTTGAGCCTCGTTGGCCTGCCCTACCCTAGCAGCCAAAACCGTCGGCACGGTGTCATCGACCATCATGTTCTGTTTTTCTCAAACAACGTCAACCTTTGGCAAATGGCCAAATCTTGTGGTGTTACACAGGTAGTAATGGTAAATTCTCTTTATAAATTTGATGAGGGTGATATACCTTATAATAAATATGCTAGTCAATGCATGGATGAATTTGATAACTACATTGTTAAGCAAGAAAACTTCAATATGTATGTTAGCAATCAATTGAAACGAAATGCCATGATGATTGATCATTTCAATGACTTGATGTTTAGGATTGCTAATGATGTTAGGGATTTGAGTAAACATTCTTCCATGGTCATACTCAAGTAGAACAAGTCTCTAGGTCACAAAATGATTAGCTTAATGAGATGAATAATAAATTGAGTGATCATGATGTTAATGTGGTGACTAGAGGAGGCAGAATGACTCAGGAGCCTCTATATCTCGAAGGACATCCTAAAACGATTGAACGGGATTCTTAAAACATTAATATAGATGCACATAGTTCATCTAAAAAGAAAAAGAAAAATGATAGAACTTTGCATGCTTCTAGTGAACCTGTGATAGAAAAACCTTATGAGAATCATAATGATGTTTATATTTCTGTTGCCGAGACACAATGTGATAGTGAACATCCACCTAGCGTTAATGATGATAATAATGATGATGTTCATTTTGATGCTCAACGAGACAATGACAAAGAACCTGGTAATGAAGTAGAAATAGAACTTGTTGTTGATCTTAATAACCCACCTCCTATGAATAAAAGATATGATAAGAGGGATTTCATTGCTAGAGAACATGGTAAGGAAACATAACCATTGGTTCAAAAAAACATGACATTCACTTATAAACCTTCGAAAAACAAGGATGGGGAAGATTTTGGGCGCTTTGTTGAAATGCTTAGAACCGTGTTTTTGCAAACATATTTTACGGATATTTTGAAAATGGCTCCTTATGCAAAATAAATGAAAGATATTATCACTAATAAAAGAAAGATAACAGAAGCTGAAATTTCCAGCATGCTTGCTAATTATTCTTTCAGTTGGGAGTACCCAAGAAGTTAGGTGATCCTGGAATACCCACTATACCTTTCTCCATTAAAAGAAGTTATGTTAAAACTACTTCATGTTATCTAGGAGCCGATGTTAGTGCATGCCTTTCTCTTTATATAGAATACTTGATTTGAATAAGCTGACACCTACTAAAATATCTTTGCAAATGGTTGATAAATCAACTGCTATACCTATTGGAATTTATGAGGATGCCCCTGTTGTGGTTGCAAACATTACTATCTTAATAGAATTTATTATTCTTGATATGCCTGAAGACAACAATATGTCGATTATCGTTGGTAGACCCTTTTTAAATACGGCATGGTCTGTTATTGATTGCAACAAAATCAAGGTTACTTTTCATGTCAATGGTAATCAACATACGTTATACCTTCCAAAGAAACAAGGCTCAGTGAACATTATCAACTCCATTGAACAAATTGCGACAATTACTATTAGAGGGTTCAAATTTCCTCTTCGTGTCATCAAAAGGAAATATGAAATTATTATTGTTGGGGAAACACATATCCCTGTTGAGGTAACTTAGTGTTATACGAAAAAAATCGGTTTCATGTCACTAGGAAATAGTTTGTTAATAAGACATGATCAATCTTATTAGTGGATAAATTTTTTAGGATCATGTGGTCGATAAATTTTGTAAGAACAACCTACTTTATCCATAGTTTTATTATTTGTTATGTAATGTTTAAATAAGTTAGAATGCCATTATTATTCTGTTTTATGAATTATCCATGCAATACAAAATGACCCGAAATAAAGGTTCTCAAAATGACCTGAAAATTTAGTATGATTTTTGCTACAATATTTAAGAATTTTTGGCACTGAACACACCCTAGGGGTGCACCTGTGAGCCACGAGCTCACAAGGCGCACTGATACGTCTCCATCGTATCCACTTTTCCAAACTCTTTTGCCCTTGTTTTGGACTCTAATTTGCATGATTTGAATGGAACTAACCCGGAGTGATGCTGTTTTCAGCAGAATTGCCTTGGTGTTATTTTTGTGCAGAAATAAAAGTTCTCGGATTGACCTAAAAATTTACAGAGATTATTTTTGGAATTAAAAAATACCAGCGAAAGAATCAACAGGATGGGGGCCACCCATTGGCCACAAGCCAGGGGTGGGCCACCCCCTGCCGCGCCTAGCAGGCTTGTGGCCCCCTTGGAGCTCCACCGACCTCAATTGCAACTCCATACATTCACATCCGCGGAGAAAAAACCAGAGAGAAGAGTTCATCGCGTTTCACGATACGGAGCCGCCGCCACCTCCTATTCTTCCTCACGAGGCCAGATCCGGAGTCCGTTTTGGGCTCTAGAGAGGGGAAATCGACGCCATCGTCATCACCAACCATCCTTCATCACCAATTCAATGACGCTCTCCGCCGTTCGTGAGTAATTCCATCATAGGCTTGTTGGACGGTGATGGGTTGGATGAGATTTACCATGTAATCGAGTTAGTTTTGTTAGGGTTTGATCCCTAGTATCCACTATGTTCTAAGATTGATGTTGCTATGACTTTGCTATGCTTAATGCTTGTCACTAGGGTCCGAGTGCCATGATTTAAGATCTGAACCTATTATGTTTTCATGGATATATACATATAGGTGTTCTTGATCTTATCTTGCAAGTTGTAGACACCTATTACGAGTTATGATCCACATCCCCCAGGGTGACAATAACTGGGATTCTTTCTGGTGATTACCGTAGTTTGAGGAGTTCATTTATTCATTATGTGCTAATGCTTTGGTCCGGTTCTCTATTAAAAGGAGGACTTAATATCCCTTAGTTTCCATTAGGACCCCGCTGCCACGGGAGGGCAGGACAAAATATGTCATGCAAGTTCTTTTCCATAAGCACGTATAACTATATATGGAGTACATGCCTGCATTACATTGTTGAATTTGAGCTAGTTCTGTGTCACCCTATGTTATAACTGTTGCATGATGAATGCCATCCGACATAATTATCCATCACTGATCCATTGCCTACGAGCTTTTCACATATTGATCCTTGCTAAGTTACTTTTTCGTTGCTATTGTTACAATCGCCACAAAAATGCTACTGTCACTTTTGCCATCGTTATCGTTACTTCCATACTACTTTGCTACTAAATACTTTGCTACAGATATTAAGTCTTTTAGGTGTGGTTGAATTGAAAACTCAGCTGCTAATACTCGAGAATATTCTTTGGCTCCCCTTGTGTCGAAAATAAATTTGGGTTGAATACTCTACCCTCGAAAACTGTTGCGATCCCCTATACTTGTGGGTTATCAAGACCTTTTTATGGCGCCGTTATCTAGGAGCATGGCTCTATTCTCTGAGTCACTTGGGATTTATATCTGTTGATCACTATGAAGAATATGAAAGACCCAAAAACCAATATCTATCCGTCTACTATGAGGGGAGGTAAGGAACTGCCATCTAGCTCTGCACTTGATTCACCTTCTGTTATGAGTAAATTTGCGACACCACCACCTGCTATTGATTATGATATGTCGCAAGTAATTGATGATGCCACTTCTGCTATGCATGATGCTTATGATAATACTTTGCTTGATAATACTGTGCCACTGGGTGAATTTCTTAATGAACAAATTGCTAGATTCAATGCTGAAACTAATGATACTTCAGAAACTAATGAAAATATTAAAACTGAACGCTATGAGACACCTGCTTGACCTAGATCTCCTAGATATGAATTGCCTAATATACCTAAGGGTTATGTTATGGAAGGAGAGGTTGCTAGGGACTTTCTTGCTTGCAAGTGGAATGAAAAATCTTTGAATGCTAGAATGCAATATGATCCTAAGTTTGCTACTTCACCTATCTTTGTTACTGATAAGGATTATGAATTCTCTGTCCATCCTGAGTTAATTACTTTGGTTGAATCTGATCCTTTCCATGGTTATGAATCTGAAACTGTTGTGGCACATCTTACTAAATTGAATGATATAGGCACCCTATTTACTCATGAGGAAAAAAATCGTTACTACTATATTCTTAAGTTGTTTCGTTTCTCATTAAAGGGTGGTGATAAGATATGGTTTAATTCTCTTGCTCCTGGTTGTGTGCGTAGTCCCCAGGATATGATATATTACTTGTATGAAAAATATTTTCCTGCCTATAAGAAACAATCTGCCTTGCAGGAAAATTTAACTTTGTGGAAATTGAAGAAGAGAGTCTCTCACAAGCTTGGGGGAGGTTTCTCCAATTACTTACTGCTTTTCCTGATCATCCTCTCAAGAAAAATGAAATACTTGATATCTTTTATAATGGACTAACCGATGCTTGTAGGGACCACCTAGATAGTTGTGTTGATTGTGTTTTTAGGGAACAGACTGTTAAACAAGCTGAACTACTATTGAATAATATATTGAGCAATGATAATGATTGGTCTATTCCCGAACCACCTCCAAAGCCCACTTCAAAGAAAAGAGGTATTTTATTTCTCAGTCCCGAAGATATGCAAGAGGCAAAGAATTTATGAAAGAAAAATCTATTAAAGCTGAAGATGTTAAGAATCTACCACCTATTGAGGAAATACATGGTCTTGATAACCCGACACTGGTAGTAGAGGTAAATTCTCTCCGTAATTTAATGAAGGTGATATTCCTTATAATAAGTCTGCTAGCCAATGCTTGGATGAGTTTGATAACTTTGTTGTTAAGCAAGAAAATTTCAATGCTTATGTTAGTAGACGATTGAAACATAATGCTTACATGCTTGATCACTTACGTGATTATATGAGTAGAGCTATTAATGATCTTAAGCTTATTAGTAAACATGCTTCCATGGTAACTACTCAAGTAGAACAAGTACTTCCGGCACAAAATGATTTGCTTAATGAGATGAATGGTAAGAACAATGATCATTCTGTTAGAGTTGTGACTAGAGGTGGTAAAATGACTCAGGAACCTTTGTATCCCGTGGGCCATCCTAAGGGAACTGAGCAAGATTCTCAGGGAATTAATACTGATGCACCCAGTCATTCCAATAATAAGAGGAAAAAGAATGATGATAGAACTTTGCATGCTTGTCGTGGTTTTATCACGACAGATGTCCGGGTGAATAGACTTGGATTCGAGGCCATTGCTAAAGTGATGGAATCAAAGGGGTTGGTTGGGACGAAGGACACGAGTTTACCCAGGTTTGGCCCCTCAAATCGAGGTAATAGCCTACGTCCTGCTTGTGCTTGTATTGCTTGATGTATCGATTACAAGGGAGTTGTCACTTAACCTAGTTCTCGATAGCCTCATCTCTAAGTCGCCCTAGGTCTTGCCTTTATATAGGAGGTCAAGCCCACGGGTCATACAAGTTGTAACCGACTCTCATTACACGTCCGAGTCTACCTCTACTTTCTCTTGCCTTTCTTGTCCAAGTTGTCCCCGGGCGGCTTACACGCTCGGGTCTTCTCCGTCCAGGCCACATCGCGGCCCATCCTGTCAAGACACCAAGCTTCTTGGGCCTTAAGTCTTCACGGTTCACTCTTGGGCTGGTGTACGAGCCGCCTGGTGTGACCCGGAGCCCTCAGGGCGGGTTTCACCGTGGGGTTATATCCCCAACATTAGGCCCCGGGTTGATTTGAGCTTGCTCACTTTACCCTTTCTTCTTACTCGTCGGCGAGTCACCTAGAAATGACCCGCCGTGACGTCATGTCAAATCTGTAAAAAAGATCCTCTGACGCACGCAACAAATCTTCTCTTATTAAATGAATAGTTCATAAATCAAGGCGTCCACCTCGGTCAAACGACATCCGATGCCTGGATTTTCGCGCCTGTTTCCGCCTTTTCCCTATTAAATAGGACCGTCACGGGCAGCATTTGCCTTCCCCCGCTCGCTCTTCATCTCTTTCCTTCCGGCGCTTCCATTCCAGCGCATCCCACTCCGGCGCCGTCTCCTCCTCGCCATCGATAGGGCCGCTACATCAACCTAACTCGTTCCAGAGCTCCTTCCGCGCTCATTGCACCGTCGCCGGTGAGTCCTTCTTCCCCTAGATCCATAACTGTTTTGGTAGGGTTTTCATGGAGCTCCGCCGCCGCCGCTCAGAACTTGGGTATCAATGCCGGCCATATTTAGCCCATGAATCTTTGACCATATCTTGTCCTCACTGCACCACTATGTAGGAGACCAATAGTAATGCTATTCAGATTTACCACAGCTCCGTCCGTCGTTTTAAACTTTTCTCTATTTTCACTAGTTCATCTCTATGTCTAAAAATAGAAACTTTTCCTTTGTTTTTGTAGATCCGTAATCTGAGCGATACTTTGCGAAACTTGTTTTCAACACTTAGCCAAATTTTACTTTGTCTTCTCATGATGTTGACCCGCCGTGCCGTTCCGGCTCTCACCAGCCGGATCTTGGAGTCTCATCCTTAAGGTCTTTAAGATTTTAAGCCACCCATAGATATCTTCCATTTCTTGACTCTTCGTATATGGTTACTTTGCACAGTTTTGAACCGCCGCCATGTCTCGTGCATCCAACTCCTGCAATTGGGTCGGCTCTTGCATCACCGAAGAGTTCCTGATGGACTTTGTACTCGCGGGCACCCTTCCTGCCAAAGAGGTCATCCGTTGGTAGGTTTCGGGTAATGAACTGAAGCCCGTTCCTCAGGAGGGCGAGGTAGTTGTTTTTTCGGATCACATTGAACGTGGATTCGTACCCCCCAGCTCAAAATTCTTTCGGGACATCCTTCATTTTTACAAGATGCATCCTCAAGATCTTGCCCCCAACTTTGTCTCAAACATATGCAACTTCCAAGTGCTCAGCAAGGTCTATCTGCAAACTAAGCCGTATGTGGGTCTCTTTCGGGAATTCTTTTATGCGAATCGGCAAACTGAAGTGAAGGCCGGCCCAAGCTTAGAACTTGGTGGAATTTCCATTCAGAGGCGCCGGGACATTATCTTTCCAGCTGTACCCATGCCGAGTCATCCAAAGGATTAGAATAAGACTTGGTTTTATTGTAAGGATACTTCCCCAGAGGGTGAGCATCCGCTGTCGGGTTATCGCCCCTCCTAGCTCAAGACAACTTCCGAGCTTCCCGGCCGGCTGTCAACTTCTGAACGTGCAAGGCACAAGCTGGCTCACGCCAATATTAGATCCCTCATGGTCAATGGATTGACGGGATTGGACTTGATCCGCTGCTGGATCTCCCGGAGGATTATGCCTTTGAGCTAGAGAAGCCGCCTCATGTGCGAATACCCGGGCCAGTATGATGGTTCCCTATGCTTTAGCCGGACAACATTAACCAAAGATGATATTACCACTATCATCCGCAGTCTTGTCCATGAGACGTCAGGAGCTTGCAGCGCTATTGGGCTGGCACCTTTCTATGCCATTAATCCGGCCCCAGACATAAGGCGACTCTTCACCGTCTCTTCTCTTTGTTTAGCTATGACTTGTCAATTCATCGCTATTAGCCGGCTTGCCTTTCCAGGCTGACTCCGACTTCTGGAAGAAGAAGTATGTTCCTCCTCTGAAGAAAAACAAGAAGAAGGCCCCGGCCAAGAGGGCGAAGAAGATCACCCCTCAAGAGGAATGGTTTGAACCACCAGAATCGTCCGGCTCAGAGGTATAGTTTGACTACTTTTTGTAACCTCGTTATTCACCTTTATTGATAACAACTTATTCACAGAATGAGGTAGAGACGAGCCGCGCTAACGCCCCTCAGGTAACTTATGTTGCATCTGACTCAGAATGTTTTGTACCCCAGAAGATACGGCGGGCCATTCGAAAAGTTCCCCTTTCTCATCTTCTTGCTTATTTGGATCCCCAATTTCTTTTGAAAAAGCAACAGCAAGCCGACCGACGTCAGACCTGGAGCGCCGGCTCCACAGATCTCATGTCCGGGTTACCTAACTCCCCGACTCAGAAGAAGCGCCCCATAGAGGTATGTATTTCCTCTTTGTTTGATTTTACTAGCTTTTCCTTTGTAATCTCAGCACTGCCTTATATTATCTGAACTGTCTCTCAGGGATCACCTTCGTCCGGCGACTCTACGACCACTGCTCTACCACCTCCGAAGATTAATCCGCTGTACGTGTTTTTCCAGCCTTTACGCCCAGCTCTTCGGCGGTTGTAACCCTTGGACTCTGACTTTCATGTTTTTTCTAGGGCTCAGGCTCAGCGGAGGAAAACCAACAAGTCCTCCCCTGGCCCTACTGCTCAAGAGCCGGAGCTTGCTAAGTCGGACGCACCTGTGCCGGCTGTGGACCCCCCAACGACTTCTGCAGAACCGGCTGCTAATGACATTATTCCTGAGAGCCCGCGTTGGGACCTTTCCAAGCCACCGAGCCCTGCCAAGACTGCTGAAAATACCGCTGCCCTGGACGTCATGATTACCGGCACCGTCTTGCACTCTTCATCACCTCACGTTCTGACCAAGCATAGTGAGACGGCTGAAGCTTCCAGGAAGCTGGAGTTTGAGCTCCCTGCCTTAGAGAAAATGACATCTGACGAACTTCATGTTGGCTACATGAACCGACTGTCTACGAGTCGGGATCTGGAGCTCAAACTGGTTAACTTAATGAAGAGAAAATATGAGGTATTCCTTTTTCCTCCTTATACCCTTACGTAGCCCCCAAGGACCGGGTTAATATTGACTTATAATAATCCGGCTCATGCATCTTAGTAGAAGTAGAAACATCTAACATGCAGGCCTCAACTTACATGACGAGGGCCGGCTCAATAATTGATAATTTTGAACCGGAACTTCATAGAAGATAGATAACAGAGCCAATCATAGCCCCAAGGGCCGGTACAATCTTTTCCAAAGTTAAGTCGGGACTTTCATGTTGTACCTCCTGAGAAAAGCAGTATGCAGCCCCCAAGTTCTGGGTCAATCTTATCGAAGTTGCGTCAGAACTTTTAATCTTTAACAACTTGAAGAACCAACATGTATCCTCCAAGTTCCGGGTCAACCTTGTCGAAGTTGAGTCGGAGCTGTCTTGAAAATAGACATTAGCCCCCAAGTGTCATGCATATTGCTTGCAATCTGTTTGAAACTTGCTGAGTTTTTGAAATTTCTCCCCCTGCCTATTTACTCCATATTTTGATATGTCACAGGAAGCTTTAACCGAAGCCGGGTCAAAACTGGCCGGCTTAAAAACCAACCTAGATACTCAGCAAGCTGCCCGGAGTGAAGCCGCCGAGAAATGACGGCTCCTTACCAAAGAATTAGCTAAAATCAAGGCCGACTTCACCGCCATCAAGGAATCTGTTAAGGCTGAAAAAGCCACGTTGACTAAACAGGCGGATGACGCCGATCAGCGACTCATGATCGTATTTGACGAGCTGCAGTCCTTGAAGCGCCACATCACGAAGATGGTAGCCGCCCTCTTTGGTAAGTTTTTGATAGCTTGACTCAATCCGGATAATGTACTTGTGTTGGCGACTCATAACGAGGCCGTTGTCTCATGCAGGTCCTTGGAGCCGCCAACTTGCCTCTAACAGCTCGCTGCCCCTGAAGGCCATATACACTTTGACAGAACAACTCTACTGCGGCGTAGTATGCACAATCAAGGTTGTGCAGTATAAAAAAATATCCCTTCAGCTCTGAAAGGGGTCTTGGAGCTTCTGTCGACGATGCCAAAGCAGATTGTGGAGTTGAAGAGATCAGCCGCCCGCCAGGGGGCGATCGCGGCCATAAGCCGGGCATTGGCTTTCGCTCCAGAGCTTACTCCGGCTGATATGATGGACGGGTTTCCCTCCAAGAAGGACGACGACTCTGAATTTATAGACGCTGACTATGCCTGGTGTGTAAAGGATTCCAAGGTCCTAGCCTCCGTCTTAGCAGAAGAGGTCAATTTGGCGACTTACCAGGCGGCTTACATCGCCGATCAAAAAAGGATCCGTGGCCCGCTCTTTGAATGCAAGTATCTGACACCCGCTCACAGTAAGAATCTTTTTGCCTCTGATCTTGACCCACCCCCCTTCTTTGAAGAAGGAACTTTTGCAGATTTAACCGACTGCAACTGGGACTTGGACAATCTCCAGATCAAGGCAGCCGAAGAGCCGGAGCAGGGTGACCTGCCAGCCAGCTGATCATGTTGTAGAAATCTTTTAATAGCCAGCTCTTCATGACCCGCCGTGAGTGGTGTAAAAACTTGATGATATTTTTGGGCTCCACAGAGAGCGTCTGCAATAGACTAGTAACAACTTTCGCCTTTCTTGAATTGTGCCATTGCGCACATATGAAAGTCTGGCTTTAAAATATATATATGCTATCTTCCTTGTCCTTCTCATTGTATGCCTTACCGGCTCTTTGTAGCTTAGTTTCCTGCATGCATAGATGTACCTTTATACCGTTAGGAGGGTGGGTTAAAAGCGCAACCCGAAGATGCTGTGTCTTCCCAACGTGCTGACGGAGTCCATTGCTTGGCTTAAGAGCCGGCCAATAAGGTTTGATAAGCTTCACCCGTAGGGCAGGAAGCCTCCTGTACAGCTATGTTGACTTGTCAACATTTTGGCGTGAACACCGGCTGTTAGGGTTAGATAAGCGATACCCGAAGGTAAGAAGCCCCCTTCGACAGCCAATGTTGACATGTCAACATTTTTGGCGCGAACGCCGGTTGTTAGGGATAGATAAGCTACACCCGGAGGTGGGAAGCCCCCTTCAACAACAGCAGCTGACATGTCAACCGGATTGGCATAAAGCCGGTTGTTAGGGTTAGATAAGCAATACCCGAAGGTAAGAAGCCCCCTTCGACAACCAATGTTGGCTTGTCAACATTTTTGGCGCAAACACCGGTTGTTAGGGATAGATAAGCTATACGCGGAGGTGGGAAGCCCCCTTCGACAACCGCAGCTGACATGTCAACTGGATTGGTATAAAGCCGGCTGTTAGGGTTAGATATGTGATACCCGAAGGTAAGAAGCTCCCTTCGACAGCCAATGTTGACTTGTCAACATTTTTGGCGCGAATGTAGGTTGTTAGGGATAGATAAGCTACACTCGGAGGTGGGAAGCCCCCTTCGACAACCGTAGCTGACATGTCAACTAGATTGGCATAAAGCGAGCTGTTGGGGTTAGATAAGCGATACACGAAGGTAAGAAGCCCCCTTCGACAGTCAATGTTGACTTGTCAACATTTTTGGTGCGAACGCCGGTTGTTAGGGATAGATAAGCTACACCCGGAGGTGGGAAGCCCCCTTCGACAACCGCAGCTGACATGTCAACTGGATTGGCATAAAGCCGACTGTTAGGGTTAGATAAGCGATACTCGAATGTAAGAAGCCCCCTTCGACATCCAATGTTGACTTGTCAACATTTTTGGCGCGAATGCCGATTGTTAGGGATAGCTAAGCTACACCCGGAGGTGGGAAGCCCCCTTCGACAACCGCAGCTGACATGTCAACTGGATTGGCATAAAGCCGACTGTTAGGGTTAGATAAGCGATACCCGAAGGTAAGAAGCCCCCTTCGACAACCAATGTTTTGGATTATTCTTGCATCGATGAAGATATGTGACATGGCAGAGGCCCCGTCTTACAGGGATGCTATTTTATTCATATATAAATATGATATGTACAATGATAATGTATAGTGGTGATTATCAACAACCTTAAGTGTAATAAGGCTGTAGATGTGCTATGTTCCACGGCCAGCGGGTCTCCTGAACCGAAGTATCTGAGTCGTCCTGGATGTCAATGAGGTAATACGACCCATTGTTGAGATTTCTGCTGACCACGAAAGGACCTTCCCTTGGAGGAGACAACTTATGCATATTTGTCTAGTCTTGAATCAGCCGTAGCACTAAATCGCCCTCTTGAAATGTTCGGGTCTTGACCTTGTGGCTATGATAGCGTCGCAGGTCTTGTCCGTAAATCGCCAAACGGGCAGCCGCCACCTCTCGTTCCTCCTTCAAAGTATCCAACGCGTCTTGACGCGCCGTCTCATTGTCCATCTCAACGTAAGCCGCCACTCGTGGCGAGTGATGCCGGATGTCACTTGGCAACACGGCCTCAACACTGTAAACCATGAAGAAAGGTGTATACCCTGTGGATGTGTTGGTGGTGGTTCTCGTTCTCCATAAGACGGAAGGCAACTCTTCCATCCAACAGCCCGGCGTTCGTTGTAAAGGAACCATAAGCCGTAGCTTGATACCCCTCAAGATTTCTTGATTGGCACGCTCCGCCTGACCATTGGACTATGGATGAGCAACTGCCGAAACATCAAGCCAGATGTGCTCCTCGTCGTAGAATTTTTTCATAGCCCCCTTGGACAAGTTTGTGCCATTGTCAGTGATGATGCTGTGAGGGTAACCAAAACAGTAGATCAACTTCTTGATAAACTGAACCGCCGTAGCCGCGCCACACTTCCTGACCTGCTCAGCCTCTACCCATTTGGTGAACTTATCAACCGCCACCAAGAGGTGTGTTTTCTTATCCTTGGATATCTTGAAAGGCCCTACCATATCAAGCCCCCAAACTGCAAATGCCAAGTAATTGGTATCATACGTAATTCTTGAGCCAGAACATGAGCACGCCAACCGAATTTTTGATAGCCGTCACACTTGCGGACCAGATTCTCTGCGTCCTTGTGAGCCGTCAACCAGAAGAAACCGTGCTGGAAAGCCTTGGCCACTAGAGATTTTGAACCGGCATGATGTCCACAATCTCCAGCATGAATTTCATTCAAGATTTCCTGACCCTTCTCTGGTGAGACACAACATTGGAAAACCCCAGTAACACTGCATTTGTGCAACTCACCATTAACTATTGTCATGGACTTAGACCGCCGGGGGATCTGTCTGGCCAGATTTTCATCATCAGGTAACTCGCCCCGAGTCAAATAGGCCATGTAAGGTACATTCCAATCCGGAATAGCATGTAGAGCCACCACCAATTGCCCCTCTGGGTCTGGAACAACCAAATCTTCCTCTGAAGGCAACTTGACAGTCGGGTTATGTAAAACGTCCAAAAAGATATTGGGCGGCACCGGCTTTCGCTGAGAGCCTAACCATGACAAGGCATCAGCCGCCTCATTCCTTCGTCGATCAATGTGATCTACCTGATAACCGTTGAACTGACCAACAATGACATCCACCGCCTGACGATAAGCCGCCATCCGCAGGTCCTTGGAATCCCAAGTGCCTGAAACTTGCTGATCCACAAGATTTGAGTCGCCCAAACACCTTACCCGATTTAAATTCATCTCCTTGGCTACCCTGAGACCATGAAGCAGGGCTTCATATTCAGCCGCATTGTTGGTGCAAGGGAACATCAGCCGGAGCACATAACAAAACTTATCACCTTTGGGAGATGTCAAAACAACTCCTGCCCCTGATCCTTCTAGCTGCTTGGATCCATCAAAGTGTATAGTCCAGTATGTGTTATCCTGTTTTTCCTCGGGAGCTTGACACTCTATCCAATTGTTTATAAAATCCACAAGGGCTTGGGACTTGATATCCGTACGAGGCACGTATTTCAGATTGAGAGGTCCCAGCTCCAATGCCCACTTAGCAATCCTTCCAGTGGCTTCTCTGTTCTGAATTATGTCCCCCAACGGAGCAGAGCTGACCATGGTGATCTGGTGCCCTAAGAATTAGTGCTTTAACTTGCGATTGGCCATGAATACCCCATACACTAGCTTTTGCCAATGTGGATATCTCTGCTTGGATTCTGTTAGGACCTCACTTATATAATAAACCGGCCTATGTACCGGATACTCCTTCCCGGCTTCCTTGCGCTCGAACACAATTGCAGCGCTGACCACCTGGTTGTTAGCCGCCATGTACAAGAGCAAAGGTTCTTTCTCAGCCAGAGCATCCAATACCGGCGGCTCAGTGAGCTACTTCTTGAGTGCCTCAAATGCTTCACCTGCCGCCGTACTCCATACAAAATTGTTTGTCTTTTTCATCCTCTGATATAGGGGGATAGCTTTCTCCCCAAGGCAGCTTATGAACCAGCTCAACGCGGAGATCCGCCCCGCCAACGGTTGGACATCGTTGATACAAGCCGGCTCTCCCGGGGAGGTGATAGCTTTGATTTTATCCGGGTTAGCCTCAATGCCACGTTCAGAAACCAGAAATCCCAAGAGCTTGCCAGCCGGAACACCAAAGACACACTTGGCCAGGTTAAGCATCATCTTATAGATCTGGAGATTGTCAAAGGTTTCCCTTAAGTCGTCCAAAAGGATCTCCTTCGACCTTGATTTGATCACAATATCATCCACGTAAGCGTGAACATTGCACCCGATCTGACTGTGAAGGCAATTTTGCACACAGTGCTGATAAGTCGCCTGGGCACTCTTGAGCCCGAAAGGCATAGATACATAATACAAGGTTCCAAAAGGCGTAATGAAAGCCATCTTCTCTTGGTCCTTAACTGCCATTTTGATCGGATGATATCTTGAATAAGCATCCAGGAAGCACAAGCTTTCACAACCCGCTGTAGCATCAATGATCTGATCAATGCGTGGAGAGCAAAGGGATCAGCCGGACAAGCCTTGCTAAGGTCCGTATAATCCATGCACATCCCCCACGTGCCGTTATTTTTGAGCACAAGTACTAGGTTAGCAAGCCACTTCGGGTGAAAGACCTCGACGATGAAACCCGCCGCTAAGAGCCGGGCGACTTCTTCCCCAATGGCCTTGCGTCTCTCCTCATTTAACCGTCATAGAAACGGCTTGACAGGCTTAAACTTAGGATCCACATTAAGGTTGTGCTCAGCGAACTCTCTCGGTACACCCGGCATGTCAGAAGGTTTCCATGCAAAGATGTACCGATTCTCACGATGAATTCGATGAGTCCGCTTTCCTATTTGGGATCCATGTGAGCCCCAATGATGAACTGTTTGGATGAGTCGCCCGGAGTGAAAGCTATTGCCTTGGTATCATCCGCCGAAAACTTGAGGGGCGACTAAACCTCCGTTGTGGGCTTTTTCAGCGGGGTCATATCCTCTGGGTAAACATTCTCCTTATAAAACTTAAGCTCCTCCTGAGCACAACTATATTCTGCATAAGCCGCGTCTCCTTCCTCGCATTCAACAGCCGTATTCCGATCACCATGAACGGTAATCGTACCTTTTAACCCGGGCATCTTGAGCTGTAAGTAGACATAACAGGGCCTAGCCATGAATTTAGCATAAGACGGCCACCCAAAGAACGCATGGTAAAGGCTCTTGATCTTGACCACTTCAAACCACAAGGATTCCACCCTATAGTTATATTCGTCACCAAAGGCAACTTCCAAAGAAATCCTGCCCACTGGATAAGCTGACTTGCCTAGCACCACACCATGAAAAACAGTGGATGAGGGCTTAGATCCTTGTCAAGCAGCTTCATCCGCCGCAAGGTATCATAATAGAGGATGTTGATACCGCTGCCTCCATCCATAAGTACCTTATTCACCATATATCCTCCCACATGGGGGGCAACAAGCAAGGCCAGCCGCCCCGGGTCATCAACACACGATGGGTGATCCTCCTGGCTCCACGTTATGTCATATTCAGACCACTTCAAGTACTGCGGCAGAGCCGGCACAACCGCATTAACCGCTCGCTTGCGCAACTTCTGATCCTGCTTGTTAAAACTGGTCGTGAAAACATGATACTGGCCCGAACTAAGCTGCTTTGGATTACTTTGATACCCAGACTGGTTATGCTGCTCCTGGTTGTTGTTACTGGAGTGTTGTGGATGTCCTCCTTGATTGCCCTAACCATGATGATCGGACCCTGAGCCGCCAGATCCAAATCCGGCTCCTGACCCGCTCGGTCCTGAGCCACCGGGCTGGCCACCGCCCTGGTTGTTGTGTTGATGCATGTGGTAATTCTTGAACTTCTGCATGATATGTCAATCACCCCATGTGTGTGATGAAGGATTACTAGGCTGGCTATGTTCCGGATAGGGCTTCTTAAGCGCATCCTCCAAATTGAAAGGAGTTCTGTTCTTATTAAAAGGCAGCCTGAACTTCCCATTGCCCTTAGGATGATTCTGGCCAGTGCTTGCATTGGCTACCAGTTCTGACCCGCCATCGGGGTTCTTCTGCTTACCCTGGTTACCATTGTTTGCCACACCCTTACCTTGATTGTTCCTCTTGCCTTGCCCGGCCTTCTCCTTATTAGAGCCTGGATCCTTTGTGTTATCAGAGTCGGCGTATTTTGTGAGAGCCGTTATGAGCTCTCCCATGTCGTGACACGTACGCTTGAGCTGACTAAGCTTCTGCTTCAGCGGGACGAAGCGACAGTTCTTCTCTAAGATCAGTACTGATTGAGCCGTCATGATCTGTTCAGATGAGTGGATGATGGTAGACACCCATCGGACCCAATGATGAGCCGACTCACCCTTCTATTGGACGCAATGATCAAGATCCACGATGGTCATAGGCTGTTTGGAAGTCCCTTGATTTTTTTTGATGAACCTTGTGTGATAGCCTGTCATATTAGGGATGATAGACTACTCATATCAATAAGGAATTCCTTCTTTTCCGGGAGCACATTCAAAAAGAACTCCCAGGTTAAGCATGCTTGGCTTGGAGTAGTTCTAGGGTGGGTGAACGACCGGGAAATTGGTCCCAGGTGCGCATGAGTGAGGACAAAGTGCCTAGAAAAGACTAGTATTGATCTGTGAGGCCAGTCTAGATACCGCCAGGAGTAACGACTATCGACGGGTGTGTCCGGGGCATTACAAGTTGGTATCAAAGCCGACTCTCGCGGTTACACGGATGTTTGCCGACAAGTGCACGGTCATGTTGTTCACGAAGTTGGTGACCCGTCGTGGCACATGGAATGACACATGTATCGGACTAGAAGCACAGACGTTTGTGCCAAGAGGGAACGTTCCTGTGACCCGACGAGGACGTCAGTTCCTCTGAGTGGTGGTGTATGTGATAGCCTGTCATATTAGGGTTGATAGACTACTCGTATCAATAAGGAATTCCTTATTTTCCGGGAGCCCATTCAAACAGAACTCCCAGGTTAAGCATGCTTGGCTTGGAGTAGTTCTAGGATGGCTGACCGACCGGGAAGTTGGTCCCGGGTGCGCATGAGTGAGGACAAAGTGCGTAGAAAAGACTAGTGTTGATCTGTGAGGCCAGTCTAGATCCCTCCAGGAGTAACGACTACCGCCGGGTGTGTCCAGGGCGTTACAAGTTGGTATTCAGAGCCATACGACCATAGGAGCCTTTGCTTGTTCGAACTTGGCCCCGACCGGGAAGTTGGTCCTGGGTGCGCATGAGTGAGGACAAAGTGCGTAGAAAAGACTAGTATTGATCTGTGAGGCCAGTCTAGATCCTGCCAGGAGTAACGACTACCGGCGGGTGTGTCCAGGGCGTTACAAGTTGGTATTCAGAGCCATACGACCATAGGAGCCTTTGCTTGTTCGAACTTGGCCGAGTCATGTCTAGTAAAACTATTTTGAGTCTAGTTATATTGGAGAGTAGGATTCTTTTTACTCCTCTTCTTTGCTCTGGTGAGGTTTCCGACTTAGGAATTTTGATTCTACTCCTCTTCTCGCTCAAATTTTTTTTAGGATCACACGGATATTTTGGATTCTATATGCTTTTCTTTGCTTTGGTGAGGTTTTCGACTTAGGAATTTTGATTCTACTCCTCTTCTCGCTCAAAAATATTTTAGGATCACGCGGGTATTTTGGAGTCTATATGATACCGATATGACAGGGTGCTGTCTTGGTGCCTCCTGTCTGACTTGATTTCTTCCAGGAAGTCAAACTCCAGGGAATGTTGTCACATCGTTATCATTCAGCTTCCTTGATATCTCAGGACGGAGAGTGTTCGGAATTACTTCAATACTTATCGTGGTGAGATAAGGTCGGAGTCACCCCGCGTCCGGGGTACCATCATGGTTTAGTATCATTGTGAGTTTCGAGGATTCGAGATTAGATGAGTTTGCGAAAGCCTCTGGTTATGTGTTGAAGGATGGATATAGTTGGGGTGTAGGATTGCTAGTTGTGAGAGATATTTCCTCATTGTATCCCCCACACCGGATTGCATAACCAGAAAGTTTTCGGAAGTTCATAGGTGGGAAATCTTGTAGCCTTCTAGGATCATCTTTTGCAAATGTATGTGGGCATGTACATTTGTTCCGAGCGCTTAGCTCAATACTTTTGTGTTATTGCAAGTGGCTTTTTATATCTGATGATGTTATCATGAACCGAAGCAACATTCTTACTAATTTTTCAGTAGGAAGGCTATGTAGTATTTGTTCAATTTCTTTCAAGCATTTGATTCAGCTTTGAATTCATCTTATCAATGAGGTGCTGATGCGTTTTGTCCATCTTCAGGATGGCTCCACCAACTCACAACAATCCGGGTGGTGGTGAGGAGCAGTCTGATGTTCCACCACCGCCACCACCACCGCCTCCTCCACCTCCTCCTCCAGAAGCTTGGCAAGCTGTGATGGGCGCAACCAATGTGAACACTCAGATGTTGCTCAGACTGTTGCAAGAAAGGGAGCAGGGTCAGCAAGGTTTCCAAGGGAATTTTCTGAATCAGCCTCAGTTCGCAACGCTTAATCAGTTCCTTGCCAACCAGCCCAAGTCTTTCACCTGTTGTGAGCAGTCTTTTGATGCTGATGATTGGCTTCATGATATGAGTAAGCATTTCGAGTGCATCAATGTCAGGCCAGAGGACTTTGTCAGATTTGCATCGTTCTAGCTCAAGGGTCAAGCAGCTGATTGGTGGCAGCAGTACAAGGATTCCAGGGGCGATTGTGTTGTTACTTGGTACGATTTCCGTCGTGACTTCATGGCTCATTACATTGCAACAAGCTTTGTCAAGGAGATGCGTGAGAAGTTCAGGCACCTGAAGCAGGGAAGCAAGTCTGTCTACCAGTACAACATCGAGTTCTAGAATCTAGCCCATTATGCCAAGCAAGATGTTCCAGATGACAAGGCTATGATCTATCAGTTCAGAGGTGGTCTCAAGGATGAGCTTCTGCCAGGCCTAGTTCTTCAAGATCCTTGGGAGTTCGATCAGTTCTACAACATGGCTTTGAAGGTTGAAGAAGCTCAGCTCAAGTTGGAGAACTCCAAGAAGCGTTCAAGGGATCCATATTCTTCTTCTTCTGGCTCTCAGATGGTTCCCATGCAGCAGAAGTATTGGGCGCCAAATCCTCTTCCATTTCGCCCTCCTCAGCAGCAGAAGCAGTTTGGTGGTCGTGGTTCTTCCCACCCACCCAACCCAGGATTCCAGAAGAGATCCTAGGCATCCAAGGCCGTTCTTGTTCCTCCTCCAGGCAATGTTCGTCCGCTTTCTGAGGTGACTTGTCACAAGTGTGGCCAGAAGGGTCACTATGCCAACAAGTGCAACCAGCGGCATCTTCTGCCTCTTCCTCCTGTGAAGCTCCAGGCAATGCTATGGTGAAGCATAATTCCAAGTTTGCAAGAGTGAACCATGTGAACACAACAGAGGCAGAGGATTCTTCTCAAGTGATCATGGGTAATCTCTCAGTTAAATCTGTTCCTGCAAAAGTTTTGTTTAATACTGGAGCATCACATTCATTCATATCAAGGCCATTTGTTTCAAAGCATGAGTTTTGTTGTGAAGAATTGTCAAAATCATTGACTGTGGTGACTCCGGGTTTACAACTGAATTCTCGTTATGTGGTTCGGGATGCTTCTATCAAGATGGGCAATTATTCGTTTCTAGCTTCTCCAATTGTTCTTGGGAATTCCGATATTGATCTCAGTCTGGGCATGGACTTCCTGGCTATGAACAAGGCTTATGTTGATTGTCAAGCAAAATAAGTCAAGCTGACTCATCCTTCAGAAGATGTGATTATCTTCACGGCTCGTGATGACACAATCCGTCTCTTTGTTCTTAATGAGAAGGGTGAAATCTCGGCGAATTCTCAAATTCTGGTGGTTTGTGAGTATGAAGATGTCTTTCCAGAAGAATTGCTAGGAATGCCTCCACACCGGCCAGTCGAGTTCGTGATTGATATCGAGCCCAGAACTGAACCAGTCTACAAGCGCCCATATAAACTTGGCCCCGAAGAGCTGAAAGAGTTGAAGAAACAGATAGATGAGCAAGAACGTCTGGGTCTGATCAAACCAAGTTCTTCTCCATGCGGTTGTGGAGTTTTGTTTGTCAAGAAGAAAGATGGCATGGATCGTCTTTGTGTTGACTACCGGCCATTGAACAAGAAGACAATCAGAAACAAATACGCACTTCCCAACATCAATGAGTTGTTTGAACAACTGAAAGGTGCCAAGGTTTTCTCGAAGCTTGATCTTCGCATGGGTTATCATCAGATTAGCATTCGCGAAGAAGACATTCCCAAGACCGCTTTCAGGACGAGTTTTGGCTCTTATGAGTACACCGTCATGTCTTTTGGTCTTGCTAATGCTCCTCCAACCTTCTCAAGAATGATGAATTTCATTTTCTCTCCCTTCAAGAATGAATTCGTCTTGGTCTATCTCGATGATATCCTTGTGTTCTCGGAGACAGAAGAAGTGCATGCAGAGCATCTCTACCTTGTGCTTGACAAGTTAAGGGAACATCGGTTCTATGCCAAGTTTTCCAAATGTGAGTTATGGCTCAATGAAGTGGTGTACTTCGGGTATGTCATCTCTGCCGAGGGAATTAAAGTGCACCATGAGAAAGTTGAGGCAATATTGAAGTGGGAACCTCCTCAGAACGTGAAGCAGCTTTGGAGTTTCCTCGGGCTTGCTAGTTATTGCAGAAGATTCGTGGAGAACTTCTCTCAAATTGATAAGCCTCTGTCCAATCTCCTCCGGAAGAGTGTCAAGTATGTTTGGTCTCCTGAGTGTGACATAGCATTCAATACGCTCAAGCAAAGACTAACTTCAGCTCCAGTTCTTGTTCCTCCTGAGCAGTCTAAGCCTTTCCATGTTTTCTGTGATGCTTCTCTCCAAGGTCTTGGTGGTGTTCTCATGCAAGACAAGAAGATTGTTGCTCATACCTCACATCAGTTGAAGCCTGCCGAGAAGAACTACCCCACTCATGATCTTGAGTTGGCGGTAGTTGTGCATGCTCTAATGACTTGGAGGCATTTGTTGTTGGGTAGACCAGTTGAGGTGTACACCGATCACAAGAGCTTGAAGTACATTTTCACGCAACCCAATCTCAATCTTCGGCAATATCGTTGGGTGGAAATGCTTGAGGACTTCAATCCAAGCATTGAGTATACTCCTGGGAAAGCAAATGTCATTGCAGACGCGCTCAGCCGTAAGGCATACTGCAATAGTCTCATTTTGAAGCCTCTTCAACCCGAGCTTTGTGAGGCCTTCCGCAAGCTCAACCTTCAGATGATTCCGCAAGGATTTCTTGTAAATCATCAAGTTTCTCCGACTCAGGAAGATCAGGTTCGCCAAGCGCAGCTTCTTGATGCTATGGTGAAGAAAGTGAAGAAAGGTGTGGCCAAGAGCATTCCGAAGTATAAGTGCTTTCGTGTTGATGACAAAGATACCTTGTTCTTTGAGGACCGTCTTGTGATTCCAAAAGGTGATCTCAGAAAGGTTATCATGGACGAGGCACATAATTCTCTTCTATCCATTCATTTAGGCAGTTCAAAGATGTATCAGGATCTCAAGCAAACCTTCTGGTGGACTCGCATGAAACGTGAAATTGCTCAGTTCGTGAACGAGTGTGATGTTTGTCATAGAGTGAAGGCGGAACATCAACGTCCAGCAGGTCTTCTTCAGCCTTTGCCTATCCCAGAGTGGAAATTTGATCATGTGGAGATGGATTTTGTCACTGGGTTCCCGAAGTACAAGATACGCAACAATGCCATCTTTGTGGTTATCGACAAGCTGTCAAAAGTTGCTCATTTCCAGCCAGTCAAAGAATCTATCTCGGTAGCCCAGCTTGCAGAGTTGTATACGTCAAGGATAGTGTCTTTGCATGGTATTCCTCAGCTCATCTCTTCTGACCGTGGAAGCCTCTTCACTTCCATGTTTTGGGAGTCCTTCCAGACTGCTATGGGTACCAAGATCCATTTCAGCAGTGCGTTTCATCCGCAGACAAGTGGTGAAGTTGAGAGAGTCAATCAGATCCTCGAAGATATGCTGAGAGCCTGTGTGATTTCGTTCGGCATGAAGTGGGAAGACTGCCTTCCATATGCTGAATTCTCATACAATAATAGCTGTCAAGCTAGTTCAGGCAAGGCCCCTTTCAAGATTCTCTATGGCAGAAAGTGTCGTACCCCTCTTAACTTGTCTGAAACCGGGGAGCATCAGATATTGGGCAATGGCATGATCACTGAAGCTGAAGACATGTGCCATGTCATTCGTGAGAACCTCAAAGCAGCTCAGTCCCGACAGAAGAGTTATTACGATAACAAACATCAGGATGTTTCCTTCCAAGTGGATGATGTAGTCTATCTTAGCGTCTCTCCCATGAAAGGCACTCAACGGTTTGGAATTAAAGGGAAGCTAGCTCCTCGTTTTGTTGGTCCTTTCAAAGTTTTTGGCAAGAGAGGTGGTCTTGCATATACCCTAGAGCTTCCTCCAAATTTCGCAAACGTGCACGATGTCTTCCATGTTTCTCAGCTTCGGAAATGCTTCAAGACTCCTGAGCAGACCATTGACCTCCAAGACATCGATCTCCAAGAAGATCTCTCTTATCGTGAGCATCCAGTTGCAATTCTTCATGAAACTGAGCGTAAGACTCGCATCAAGTCTATCAAGTTCCTCAAGGTGAAGTGGTCTCATCGTTCCGACAAAGAAGCTACTTGGGAATGCGAGGACCTTCTCCATTTTGAATTCCCGGACTTCTTTCATTCCTAGATCTCGGGTCGAGATCCTCATGTAGTGTGGGAGAGTTGTGACAGCCCAAGTGTTGTCCCTACCTTATATGGCATGTAACCCCTTTGTATGAATATTGTGTCATGAGCTATGTTATGTTTTGCAACTTGTCTCCCATGTGTTGTTGTGCATTCATGCATCATTTCATCATGCATCATTTCATTCTTCTTGCCATGTGGTTTTCATGTGTCTTGGTATGATGTGATGGTGGTGAGTGGATATGTGTGTGTGAGGTGTTTGAGTGTGGTGGAATTCATGTGTGCAACTCCTCCTTCTTCCCCCTCCTTTCTTTTCATCAATTAAACCTCACCATAATGCCTTTCTTTCCCATATTATTTCACAACAGAATTAATTGCCTTATTAAAATGTTTTAAAATGTTCAAGAGGTGGCCCCATATGTTTTATGAATTGTGAGTATGATAGTTTTGATGTTTGTAGTTTGTTTGCTTTTGTGTTTAAATAATAGGAGCTGCCATTTTTTATAAGTATTAAAAATTACTTGTTTAATAAATCAACTTAATATTTTTGTTAATTAGTTCACATTATTTCCTTTGCAAAATATTTTTGTTTTGCACTAAAGTCTTTTGTTTTTCTCTGGGTATTTATTTGAATGTGGCTGTTTTTTTACAAGTGAGAAAACCCTTCCTGCAGTGTTTTGCGAGAGAGAGTGGAGTGGGCCTTCCACGGCCCAGCCCACGAGAGCAGGACGGACACCTGCTCCCATTCCCCTCCGTCAAGTTTACAGAGAGGGAGCAAGGCAGGTGGGCATGTCGACGTGAGCTGTCGCCGTCGCCTCGCCGTTTGGGTCCTCCCTTTTATAGCCCCTCGACATCCGTGCCTACCCATCTAGGGTTCCGCGCGTCCTCCCGCGCCGCCGCCAGCCTCTTCCTTCTTCCTCCTCTCTTCTTTCCCCTCTGGTAAGTCTCTGTAGTTAGGTTCAGAGAATGCTCCCGTCGCCGGTGGTTCTTCGGCTCGTCGTCGTCGCCTCTGATGCCCGTCTCGTCGCCATCGGAGATGACAAGCAACGTCTTGGTGCTTCCCGCGGCCGATTCCCGGTGCTAGAAGGGGCCGGGGAGCCCAACATCGCCGATGCCGCATCATCGCCATCGTCTCCTCCCTTGCTTCGAACCATCGACGCCGTCATCTCATCCCTGCTCCGACCGCAGCCTTGCCATCCCTCCTGTGAGCATCCGCTTCTCCTCTCCCTTCCCTGCCTCGAGTAGTTGCTGTCGTGCTCGTCGCCGTAGCTGCTCATCGCCGTGCCTGCGCGTCGCCGCCGCCATGTTAGGTAGAGCCTCGATCTCGCCAGCATCCCCCTCGTCGCAAGGCGAATGGGGAAATGGATTCCCTGTAGATCCCGCAGCCCCCGCAGCGTCTTTCCCTCTCTGGAGATGCCCTGTAGCACATGTAGTCGCCGGAGTTCGTAGCCGTCGTTGCTCTGTTCTGTGTGCATCTTCAGTTTCGTCAGACTGGTATGTGCGCGTGTGTAATACATGGGTAGAGGCCCCCTCTGTTATAAGTCGCGGCGATAGTGTAGTGGTAGGGCTCGGGGGGAGTGACCGAGAGGTCTTGGGTTCTAGCCCAAGCCTCCCCCTTTTTTTATTTTATTTTCTGTTCTGTTTTTCATTTCATTTATTTTTCCTTTCATGCTTACATACATGTATGTGTGGATTTACCAGCTTGTGTAGGTCATATGTGTGTGTGTGTGCTTCTTGCATACACACATATGTGTGTGCTTGGTGTAGTTGTAGTGTGTGTGTATGTTATGCATACACACATGTGTGTGTAGATGTTGTGTGTATGTATATATGCCTAAGGCATATATGCTAGTGTGTGTGTGCCACAAGGTGGGTGCATACATATGCATGTGTGTATGTGTGTTTGTGAGTGTGTGCATGAGTATATGTGTATGCACATAGGTTCATATGCATGAGAGTGTATGTGTAGGTCCATGTGAGGTGCCCACATGCATGTCCTTGTGTGGTGACAGTTTATATGCATGCTTGGTTGTGGGTGTGTGTGTGTTACCATACAGATATACATATACATATATGAATAGGGCATAGATGTATGCATATGTGTGTGGAGGACCACCCAAACACATGAGCTAGTGCGTGTGTTTGAGTGAAGTGCCTTGTGCACTTGTGTGTGTGGGGGGGGGACTAGAGGGTTTCCCCACTTGATATACCCCTTGTTGTATACATCTTGCTTGTGCCTTGTGTTTCGCATGAGCATATGAGTATGATCCATGATTTTGGGGTAGGAAGAGCCAATGAATCCATTGGAACTCTCAGATTCCACTTTTGGGCAAGTTCATAAATCTGTCATTTTAGCTGAGATGCCTTCTTGTCATTTTTGCATGATTTAATCCTTACTTGCTTTGGGGCATGTGCCAACATGGAAGTGCTAGTATTTTATATCTAGCATGCCTTGGTATTTTTTTTTTAACTTGAGAGTCACCCATATAAGTGGGAAACATGTTGTTAAATAGCCAACTTAATGTTTCTGTTTCAGCATGCTAAAAAAACTAGCAAGTCTGAGAATCTGCTGTTATTTTTATGCCATGAAGAGTGGATGGTATCTTGTGATGTGTTGTGAATTTGCTCATGCTTAGTGTTAGTTATTTCAAGTAGATGTTGTCTTCTACCATCCTGTTAATTTTCATGCCAATAGGTGATTCCTAGCATATTTTACTACTGCTGTCAACTTGCTACTTTATAATCTCAGATTCTAGAAAACTGGAATTTTCACAAAGTCCCAGAAATTTGTTTCATCATGTCAACTTGATTGCTTCATGCTTATTGATGTGTGCCTCCTTTGCTGATTGTGTAGTTGGATAAGTTGATGTGTGTGTTGATTAGATTCTTTCCATATCTTGTTTGTGGCTGTAGGGTTCCTGTAGCTCAAGTTGTGAGCTGTAGAAGTTGCTATGTTGCTATTTTGTGGCAGATTGTGTGTTTATTTGTTTTGTGACTTGTGGGAGCTATACTCCATGGAATTGATTGATCTTTGAGTCCGTTGTGCGTGATTGTTCATAACCTATCAAGTGGCTACCTTGGAATGCCAAGAATTAGCCCATGACTTGGTGGTCTTGTGATTTTGCCTTCGTACCTTGTCGTGAGCGTATCATGAGAACCGTGACTCCGTTTCTTGCGTTCTTTATATGCATTTCTATCGATTTTGCATGATGAATCCATATTTACCATAATCATGCATGTTTAAATAACTTAACATGAGATTCTGTCCAGATTCATTAAAACAAGCTTTGCATGTGAAACATGACTAGTTTTGGATTGCCATGTTTAATTCTTCATAAATGAATCATGCATCATCTTGGTTGTGCATTGCACCTTGGTTGAATGTTTATTGTTGCTGTTTCTCTTGGGTAGACGCGAGTGTCGATACTGAGTACGAGGACCCAGGAGAGTACCACTACGAGGATCCCGCTACTTGTTCCGCTGAAGAACCAACAAGCAAGATGATCGTACCCGGATCCCGATACTATTTTTGCTTGCTAGTTTCTTGCTCTTATCGTTACAATTGCGCTACCTAACACTTGATATCAGCCTCCTAATTGCCATGATAGCCTCTAACCTCCACATCCTAGCAAACCTTTGATTGGCTAAGTTACCGCTGCTCAACCCCTCTTATAGCATTCTTAGTTGCAGGTGCAGGTTGTTCGATGTGATAACATGGATGTGGATATCACAATATTATCTGTTGTTTAATTTAATGCACATATATATCTTGGTATTGATGGAAGGCTTGGCCTTTTGCTAAGTGATTTGTTCCGCTGTTACCGCCTTAGTTCCTTGTTATTGGTGTTATGTTTTCCATATTTTGCGCTCCTAAGATGCTCGGGGTTGTTATGGGCCCCCCTGCTTCATTCGGTTGAGATTAAAACTTGTCTGGCAAGACCCAACTTTGGTACTACATTTGCTAATAACTTAATAAAACTTGCATCGGGCTTTGCAACCCCATGGATAATTTAATCAACCCCCGGGCCAGCGCTCCACATGAGTGTTGGTCCAAAAATGTCAACAACTGGTGGCCACCAGGGGCAACTCTGTGTTTGGCCTACCGGAAGTTTGGACAATCCGTCGTGTCCTGAGACTGAGATATGCGGCTCTTATCAGGTTCGTCGACACGTCAGGAGGTCTTGCTGGATTTGTTTTACCTATATCGAATGTCTTGCGTGCGGACTCTGACTTTCCTCGGGTTTACTTGAGGTGCTGGAATTCCTTTGGAATTACCTATGATGATTGCGAGATCCGCGGTCGAGGCTACTCCCGCGGATTGTGGTTAATTTGTGATGGATTAGTTGGAGCACCACTACAGGGTTAAACTTTCGGAAAGCCGTTCCCATGGTTATGTGGCAACTTGGATATTTGTTTAACACCCGGTTATAGTTAACTTGAAGTAAATTACAATTAAAATACACCAACTATGTGAGTAACCGTGATCGTCTCTGCTCGTGAACATGATCCGAGAGAGAACACGGTGGGGTTATGATTGACGTAAGTAAGTGTTCAGGATCTCATAGAGATTATGCTAGATTCGATCACTCGTCGTAGGCCGCTCATATTTACATTCTTGTTACGTAAGTTAGCCACCATAAATGCTTAGTGTTGCTGCAACTAAACACTTACCACCCCCCAACCTTTAAGCTTGAATAGTCTCGGTACCCGGGAGCACGATTGCTGAGTCCTTGTGGCTCACAGTTTACTACAACACTCCAGGTACAGGGTCAGATGAGTTCGTGCAGGATGACCTTACCCAGCTCCAGCGGGAATATGATTAGGAAAGAGGCAGGATGTATGTGACTTATTCGGATGAGTAGAGGACCATGGTCGTGATCTTTGGGATAGATTGATAGTATCATTTGCATCTATTTTATCGTTTGATTTCGTCCGTAGTCAGACCCTGTCTTTAACTTGATGTTATGAACTTGTGTGGAATTGTTATTTAGTATGTGGCGAGTGTAAGCCAATCTTGTATACTCATCTCTTCAGTATTGTATGTTGTGATGATACTATTCTTGCTAACGACAAGATGCACATCTATCCCTTACGAGGGCCTCGTGCCTTAATAGGGATAGGCGCGCATCTTGGGCGTGACAAGTTGGTATTAGAGCCGACTCTCGCGGTTACACGGATGTTTGCCGACAGGTGTGCGATCATGTTGTTCACGAAGTTGGTGACCCGTCGTGACACACGGAATGACACATGTATCGGACTGGAAGCACAAACGTTTGTGCCAAGAGGGAACGTTCCTATGACCCGACGAGGACGTCAGTTCCTTTGAGTGGTGGTGTATGTGATAGCCTGTCATATTAGGGATGATAGACTACTCATATCAACAAGTAATTCCTTCTTTTCCGGGAGCCCATTCAAACAAAACTCCCAGGTTAAGCATGCTTGGCTTGGAGTAGTTCTAGGATGGATGACCGACCGGGAAGTTGGTCCCGGGTGCGCATGAGTGAGGACAAAGTGCGTAGAAAAGACTAGTATTGATCTGTGAGGCCAGTCTAGATCCTGCCAGGAGTAACCGGACCTTCAAGCATCATGATGAAGTACTTAGCGCACACCACCTCAATGAGATCTAGCATCTCCATAGGCATCTCATAAATTTCGATTCAGGCCTCCGGAGGTAAATCAGCAGTGTAATTCGGAACCTTGTGAGGTCCTTTAAAATCCTTCGGCAACCGTTCACTTCGCAGAGCCGGCGGTAAGCATGGCACTCCCATGGCCCTAGTAGTTACTCCTGCTCCTACTGATACAAAGGGCGCAGGCTGCTGGTGAGTCACCGTGGCCAAAGCTGCCACCTCTTGGTGGTCTCTCGCCTGGTTTATGAGCCCTTGCGCATCTAGAGCCGCCTGATCGTCCCCCGGAGGTCCTATCTGTCGATCGCTGCTGGAAACAGCTGGTGATTCATAGCGCCGGCTAAAGCTCCGGCCGGGGAGAGGGGTTGAATGAACGCGGCTCCAGTTGTGAGTATACTTCTCCTGCTGGGCCATCACCGTCTGAAGGTATCCAATGGCATTCCATACGTCTTCCGCAAAAGGTGCTTCATCCGGAATAGGAATCGTTTCAAGCCGGGTGGCCGCGGCCACCATGTTCTCGGCCGGGTTAGAATAATGACCCTCCGGTGTTGGAAAGACCACTGGTGAGGCCTGGTTTCGTCGGGCGGCTTCCAGGTGCATCCGCTGCTCGTCGCGTTCCTGGCGTGTTGAAGAGGTTCCTAGCCTCATAACGTTCTAGTAAGCGGGATTGATGTGACAGCCCAAGTGTTGTCCCTACCTTTTATGGCATGTATCTTTGTACGAACCTTGTGTCATGAGCTTATGTATGTGTGCAACTTGCCATCCAGGAGTTGTTTTGCATTCATGCATCATATCATCCATCATAGCATTCATCTTGCCATGCTTGTTTTCATGTGTCTTTGAATGATGTGGTGGTTGTGAGTGTGCCTTGTGTTGTGGTGGTGTTTGAGTGTGGGTGGAGTTCATGTCTGCAACCTCTCCTCTTCCCCTCTCTTTTCCTTTGCAACATAACCTTCCAACACCCCTCTTTTCCCCATGTTATTTTCATAGCAGAATTAACTTGCAAATTAAAATGTTTAAAAATGTTCAAGAGGTAGCCCTATTTATATTAATAATTTAGAGTGTGGTTTTTTTGTTGTTTAGAGTTTGTATGATTTTGTGTTTAAATAAAATAGGGGCTGTTATTTTCAAAAGTATTAAATTACTTGCCCAATAAATCAACTTAATATTTTTATTAAATAGTGCATATTATTTTCGTTACAAAGTAATTTTGTTTTGCACTAAAACCTTTCTTTTTTACTCTGGGGTTTTTCCCTTGACTTGTGGTGTTTAAAAAAAAGGGAAAGGCTTTCTTGTTTGTTTGATTCCCAGAGTGTGTGCGTGTGGCCTCCCCAGCCCACGAGGCCCAGCAGGAACCTGACGGCAACCTGCCCCATCTCTATTCCATCAGGTTCAGTGTGCCCAAGCAAGCAGAGCAGAAGCCGCCGTTGGCACGGACATCGAGACGCCGTTAGGCCGCGTTCCCCTTTTAAAAGTTGTTCGCGCGGATCCCTATGGTTCCCTCTTCCCATTCCCCTCTCTTCCTCTCCGTGCTACCGCCAGGTAAGCGTAGCCACACCGTAGCCGTCGCCGTCCGCCATGAGCCGAGCGGGTGCAAGCTCGAGCTCAGGCTAGCCCCGAAAGCCGTCCCATAGTTCTTCTGCGAGAAGGAACGTGGGCGGAGTCCTCCTCTGCTTCCTTGTCGTTTGTGGGAGCGCCAAGACCTTCTCGTCGCTGTGCCCCCCTAGATCCTTCTTCCTCTGCGTCCGATCAGAAGCTCGCCGGAGTTTCTCCCGTCCCCGTCGTAGTTCTGTTGCGCCTCCATCCGCATCATCGCGTCTAGGTAGGAGAGGTATCCTCTCGCGTCCAATCCCTGCTCTCTGCTCCTTCCCTAGGCCTCCGTAGTCGACAACGTCGTGCGGTCGTGGTGATGCTCTCGGTGCTCTCCAAGCCGACCCCTTTTTCTCTGTGTTTGTGCGTATGTGCTGGTGCAGGCGAGGACTACCGCTGCAGTGTTGTCTCCGCCTGTGTGCTGCTCCTTTCCGCGTGCAGCTCATGCCTGGTAGCCCTGTCATCGCCGCTGTCCGTCGCCGCTATCGCCTATTGCCGTTGCCACTGACTGCGCCCGTCGCTGGTCATCGTTGCGTGTGCTGCAGCCCGCGTTTCGTCGCATAACCAAGGGAATAGATCCCCTATAGATCCCGCGTTCCCCGCCGGGGTTCTCCCTTGCCGGAGTCCTCCCCAGCTTTCGCCTGGCTACCGCCGTCGTGTGCGATGTCGGAAGTGTCAAGCCTCAGTTTCGTCAGAGTACTGGTGTGATGAGTGTATTAGTGCGGCAGACCCCCCTCCTATTAAGAGCAGCGAGCGTAGCAGAGTGGTTGGGCTCGGGAAGTTGACCCTAGTGGTCTTGGGTTCGAGCCCGTGGCTCCCCCTTTTTTATTTTGTTTTTTATTTGTTTTCCTTTTAAGTTTTCTTCCTTTTGCAAAATGCATGTGTGTGTAGATGCAGATTCCAGGTTTTTTTATTTCTTCCCTATCAAGTGTATGTGTATGTGGATATGTGTGTGTGCTTATGCATACATGCATCTATGAGTTCTTGGTGCATACACATGGGACAGTGTGTATATGCACATGTGTAGGTGTATGTCTGTTGAGTGTGAGTATGTGTATATACATAAGAGTAAATATGCATGTGTATATATATGTGTGTGCGGGCAGATTACACCCTTATGTGTGTGTATGTGCATGTGAGGTGCACATATGCATGTGCTTGTGTGCGTGTAGGGGACTAGTGGGTTTCCCCACTTGACCTACCCCTTTGTTGTCATGCTTGTTAGTAGGTTTATGTGTGTTTTCCATGTTAAGCTAAGATTCTAAATCCGGTTATCATCATATTGCTTTTGTCCATCTAGATCCAAATGTCACTTATGAGAAAGGTGGTAGTTTTGCTAGCTTAGTGGTGCCATGTTGCTTGACATGATCCTTTGTGTATGACCCATGCTTTTGGGGTAGAAAGAGCCAATGAATCCATTGGAGCTCTCAGATTTCACTTTTGAACAAGTTTATAAAAACAATCATTTCAGCTGAGATGCCACTTTGTCATTTTTGCATGATTTAATCCTTGATTGCTTTGGGGCATGTACCAACTAGGAAGTGCCAGTGTTTTATATCTATTATGCCATAGTATTTTTCTTTAAAATGATAATCACCCATATAAGTGGGAACCATGCTATTAAGTAGCCAACATAATGTTTCTGTTTCAGCATGCTAAAAACTACTAAGTCTGAGAATCTGCTGTTATTTTTATGCCATGAAGAGTGGGTGACATCTAGTTTTGTATTGAGATTTTGCTCATGCTCAGTGTTAGTTATTTGAAGTAGATGTTTTCTACTACCATACAGTTAATTTTTGTGCCAAGAGGTGCTCTCTAACGTATTTAACTACTGTTGTCAACTTGCTACTTTATTAACTCAGATTCCAGAAAACTGGAATTTTCACGAAGTCCCATAAACTGTTTCATCATGTCTAATTGATAGCTTCATGCTTATTGATGTGTGCCTCCTTTGCTGCTTGTGTAGTTCGATATGTTGATGTATATATCATGTAGTTTTTGTCAATATCTTGTTTGTGGCTGTAGGGTTCCTGCAGCTCAAGTTGTGGGCTGTATAAGTTCCTATGTTGCTGTTTTGTGGCAGATTGCTTGTTTTGTTGTTTTGTGACTTGTGGGAGCTATGCTCCATGAAATTGATTGATCTTTGAGCCTATTGTGATCGGTTTTTCATTGCCTAACTAGTGGCTACCTTGGAATGCCAGGAATTAGCCCTTGGCTTGGTTGTCTTGTGTTTTTGCCTCCATACCTTGTCGTGAGCCTATTGTGAGAACCATAACTTCGTTTCTTGCGTTCTTTATATGCATTTCTATCGATTTTGCATGATGCATACATATTTGCCATGTTCATGCATGTCTAAATAACTGAACATGAGGTTCTGTCCAGATTCACTAATAAACAAACTTTGCATGTGAAACATGACTAATTTTGGATTGCCAACTTTAATTGTTCATAAATGGATCATGCATCATCTTGTTTGTGCTTTGCACCATGGTTGGATGTTTATTGTTTCTGTTTCTCTTTGGTAGACGCGAGTGTCGATACTGAGTACGAGGACCCAGGAGAGTACCACTACAAGGATTCCGCTACTTGTTCCGCGGAAGAACCAACAGGCAAGATGATCATACCCGGATCCCGATACTATTTTCGCTTGCTAGTTTCTCGCTCTTATCGTTACAATTTCTCTACCTACCACTTGAATATCAGCCTCCTAATATCCATCAAAGCCTCTAACCCTCCACATCCTAGCAAACTTTTGATTGGCTAAGTTACCACTGCTGAGCCCTCTTATAGCGTTCTTAGTTGCAGGTGCAGATTGTTCCATGTGATAACATGGATTTGGATATTAAAATATTTATTTTTTATTTAATTTAATCCACATATAAATCTTGGTATTGGTGGAAGGCTTGGCCTTTTGCTAAGTGTTTTGTTCTACTGTTACCGCCATAGATTCTTGTTACTAGGGTTATGTTTTCCATATCTTGCACTCCTAACACGCTCAGGGTTGTTATGGGGACCCCCTTGTTAATTTGGTTGAGACTAAAACTTGTCTCGCAAGACCCAACATTGGTACTGTATTTGCTTAACAACTTAATAAAATTTGCATAGGGTCTTGCAAACCCGTAGATAATTAATCAACCCCGGGCCAGTGCTCCTCGTGAGTGTTGGTCCAAACTAGAGCACTATGCAGGGCCAACCCAGCGCAACTTGGGAGATTTCTATCAGGCCTCCGTATGCGTCGCTTATCCGTCATGTCCTGAGAACGAGATACGCGACTCTTATCGCGTTCGTCGACACGTCGGGTGGTCTTGCTGGATTTGTTTTACCTTTATCGAGTGTCTTGCGGGTGAACTTTGACTTTCTTTGGGTTTTCTCGAGGTGTTGGAATTCCTTTGGAATTACCAATGATGACCACGAGATCCGTGGTCGAGGCTATTCCCGCGGAGCGTGGTTATTTATGATGGACTAGTTGGAGCACCCCTGTAGGGTTAGATCTTTCGGAAAGCCATGCCCGCGGTTATGTGGCAACTTGGATATTTGTTTAACACCCGGTTATAGTAAACTTGAAGTAAACCCTACTAAATTACACCAAATGTGTGAGTAACCATGATCGTCTCTGCTCGTGAACATGATCTGAGAGAGAACACAGTGCGGTTATGATTGACGTAAGCAGGTGTTCAGGATCTCTTAGAGATCATACTAGATTCGATTGTTCATCGTAGGCCACTCATATTTATGTTCATGTTACGTAAGTAGGTACATGTTCAGATGAGTACGTGCAGGATGATCTTACCAAGCTCCAGTGGGAATATGATGAGGAAAGAGGCAGGATGTACGTGACGTACCAGGATCAGTAGAGGACCATGGTCGTGATCTTTGGGATAGTGAGATAGTATCATTTGCATCTGTTTTATCGTTTGATTTCGTCCGTAGTCGGACCCTGTCTTCATCTTGATGATTTGACCTCTGTGTGGATTGTAATTTAGCATGTGGCGAGTGTAAGCCAACTTGTATACTCATCTCTTCTGTAATGTATGATGCAATGTTACTATACTTGCAAACGGCAAGATGCGCCTCTATCCCTTGCGAGGCCCTCGTGTCTTAAAATGGATAGGCGCACATCTTGGGCGTGACAAGTTGGTATTCAGAGACATACGACCATAGGAGCCTTTGCTTGATCAAACTTGGCCGAGTCGAGTCTAGTAAAACTGATTTGAGTCTAGTTATATCGGAGAGTAGGATTCTTTTTACTCCTTTTATATGCTCTGGTGATGTATTCGACTTAGGAATTTTGATTCTACTCCTCTTCTCTCTCAAAATTTTTCTAGGATCACACACGTATTTTGGAGTCTATATGATACCGATGTGACAGCATTCTATCTTGGTGCCTCCTGTCTGACTTGATTTCTTTCGGGGAGTCGAGCTCCAGGGAATGTTGGCACATCGTTATCATTTAGCTTCCTTGATATCTCAGGACGAAGAGTGTTCGGAATTACTTCAATACTTATCGTGGTGAGATAAGGTCGTAGTCACCCAGTACTAGGGAGGCTTCCGGGGTACCACCATGGTTTAGTATCGTTGTGAGTTCGAGGATTCGAGTTAGACGAATTTGCGAGAGCCTCTGGTTATTTGTTGAAGGATGGATACAGTTGGGATGTAGGATTGCTAGTTGAGTGAGATATTTCATCCTTGTATCCCCCACACCGGATTGCATAACCAGAAAGTTTTTGGAAGTTCATAGGTGGGAAATCTTGTAGTCATCTAGGATCATCTTTTTCAGATGTATATGGGCATATACATTATTCCAAGCGCTTAGCTCAATACTTTAGTGTTATTGCAAGTGGCTTATTATATCTGATGAAGTTACCATTAACTGAACAAGCATTCTTACTAATTTTTCAGTAGGAAGGCTATGTTGTTATTTGTTCAATTTCTTTCAAGCATTTGATTCAGCTTTGAATTCATCTTTTCATGAGGTACTGATGCGTTTTATCCATCTTTAGGATGGCTCCACCAACTCGCAACAATCCGGGTCGTGGTGAGGAGCAGACTGATGTTCCACCACCACCCCCGCCGCTTCCTCCTCCGCCTCCTCCGCCTCCTCCCCCAGAAGCTTGGCAAGATGTGATGGCCACAACCAATGCGAACACTCAGATGTTGCTCAGGCTGTTGGAAGATAGGGATCAGGGTCAGCAAGGTTTTCAAGGGAATTTTCAGAATTAGCTTCAGTTTGCGACACTCAATCAGTTCCTTGCCAACCAGCCCAAGTCTTTCTCCTGTTGTGAGCAGCCTCTTGATGCTGATGATTGGCTTCGTGATATGAGTAAGCATTTTGAGTGCAGCAGTGTTAGGCCAGAGGACTTTGTCAGATTTGCATCGTTCCAGATCTAGGGTGAAGCAGCTGATTGGTGGCAGCAGTACAAGGATTCCAGGGGCGATCGTGTTTTTACTTGGGACGATTTCCGTCGTGACTTCAAGGCTCATTACATTCCGACAAGCTTTGTCAAGGAGATGCGTGAGAAGTTCAGGCACCTGAAGCAGGGAAGCAAGTGTGTCTACTAGTACAACGTCGAGTTCCAGAATCTAGCCCGTTATGCGAAGCAAGATGTTCCAAATGACAAGGCTATGATCTATCAGTTCAGAGGTGGTCTCAAGGATGAGCTTCTGCGAGGCCTAGTTCTTCAAGAGCCTCGTGAGTGTGATGAGTTCTATAACATGGCTTTGAAGGTCGAGGCATCTCAGCTCAAGTTGGAGAACTCAAAGAAGCGTTCAAGGGATTCATATTCTTCTTCTTCCAGCCCTCAGATGGTTCCCAAGCAGTAGAACTATTGGGTGCCAAATCCTCCTCCGTTTCGCCCTCCTCACAGCAGAAGCAGTTTGGTGGTCGTGGTTCTTCTCACCCACCCAACCCAGGATTCCAGCAGAGACCCCAGGCATCCAAGGCAGTTCTTGTTCCTCCTCCAGGCAATGTTCGTCCGCTTTCTGAGGTGACTTGTCACAAGTGTGGCCAGAAGGGTCACTATGTAAACAAGTGCAACCAGCGGCTTCTTCTGCCTCCTCCCCCTGTCAAGCCTCCAGACAATGCTTTGGTGAAGCATAACCCCAAGACCACAATAGTGAATATGGTGAATGCAACAGAGGCTGAGGATTCTTCTCAAGTGATCATGGGTAATCTCTCAGTTAATGGTTTTCCTGCAAAAGTTTTGTTTGATTCGGGAGCATCGCATTCATTCATGTCTAAAGCATTCTTTGTCAAGCATGATTTTGATTCTGAATATTTGAGTAAGGCTTTGCGTGTTGTTTCTCCCGGCACTCTCATGAGCGCTAACAAGGTGGTTCCGGATGTTTCTATCAAGTTGGGCAATTATTCTTTTCTAGCTTCTCCAATTGTTCTTGGTAATTCCGACATTGATCTCATTTTGGGCATGGACTTCCTGGCTATGAATATGGCTCATATTGATTGCAAAGCAAAAGAAGACAAGCTGACTCATCCTTCAGAAGACGTGATTATTTTTGCAGCTCGCGATGACACAATCCGTCTCTTTGCTCTTAATGAGAAGGGTGAAATCTCGGTGATTTCTCAAATTCTGGTGGTTTGTGAGTATGAAGATGTCTTTCGAGAAGAATTGCTAGGAATGCCTCTGCACCGGCCAGTCGAGTTCATGATTGATCTCGAGCCCGGAACTGAACCGGTGTGCAAGCGTCCGTATAAACTTGGCCCCGAAGAGCTGAAAGAGTTGAAGAAGCAGCTAGACGAGCAAGAATGCCTAGGTCTGATCAGACCAAGTTCTTCTCCATGGGGTTGTGGTGTTTTGTTTGTCAAGAAGAAAGATGGCACGGATCGTCTTTGTGTTGACTACCGTCCATTGAACAAGAAGACAATCAGAAACAAGTACCCACTTCCCAACATCAATGAGTTGTTTGAACAACTGAATGGTGCCAAGGTTTTCTCGAAGCTTGATCTTCGCATGGGTTATCATCACATTCGCATTCGCGAAGAAGACATTCCTAAGACCGCTTTCAGGACGAGTTTTGGCTCTTATGGGTACACCATCATGTCGTTTAGTCTTGAGAATGCTCCTCCAACCTTCTCAAGAATGATGAATTTCATTTTCTCTCCTTTCAAGAATGAATTCATCTTGGTTTATCTGGATGATATCCTTGTGTTCTCGGAGACAAAAGAAGAGCACGTAGAGCATCTCCGCCTTGTGCTTGACAAGTTAAGAGAGCATCGATTCTATGCCAAGTTTTCCAAGTGTGTGTTTTGGCTCAATGAAGTGGTGTACCTTGGGCATGTCATCTCTGCCGAGGGAATTAAAGTACACCCTGAGAAAGTTGAGGCAATCTTGAAGTGGGAACCTCCTCAAAATGTGAAGTAGCTTTGGAGTTTCCTCGGGCTTGCTAGTTATTGCAGAAGATTCGTTGAGAACTTCTCTCAAATTGCTAAGCCTCTGTCCAATCTCCTCCAGAAGAGTGTCAAGTATGTTTGGTCTCCTGAGTGTGATGTGGCGTTGAATACGCTCAAGGAGAGACTGACTTCAGCTCCAATTCTTGTTCCTCCCAAGTAGTCTAAGCCTTTCCAAGTTTTCTGTGATGCTTCTCTCCAAGGTCTTGGTGGTGTTATCATGCAAGACAAGAAGATTGTTGCTCATACCTCGCGTCAGTTGAAGCCTGCCGAGAAGAACTACCCCACTCATGATCTTGAGTTGGCGGCAGTTGTGCATGCTATAATGACTTGGAGGCATTTGTTGTTGGGTAGACCAGTTGAGGTGTACACCGATCACAAGAGCTTGAAGTACATTTTCACTCAACCCAATCGCATTCTTCGGCAGTCTCGTTTGGTGGAAATTCTTGAGGACTTCAATCCAAGCATTGAGTATACTCCTGGGAAAGCAAATGTCATTGGAGACGCGCTCAGCCGTAAGGTGTACTACAATAGTCTCATCTTGAAGCCTCTTCAGCCCGAGCTTTGTGAAGCCTTTCGCAAGCTCAACCCTCAGATGATTCCGCAAGGATTTCTTGCAAATCTTCAAGTCTCTCCGACTCTGGAAGATCAGGTTCGCCAAGCGCAGCTTCTTGATGCTATGGTGAAGAAAGTGAAGAAAGGTGTGGCCAAGAGCATTCCGAAGTATAAGTGCTTTCGCGTTGATGACAAAGATACATTGTTCTTTGAGGACCGTCTTGTGGTTCCAAAAGGTGATCTCAGAAAGGTTATCATGGACGAAGCACACAATTCTCTTCTATCCATTCATCCAGGCAGTTCAAAGATGTATCAGGATCTCAAGCAAACCTTCTGGTGGACTCGCATGAAATGTAAAATTGCTCAGTTCGTGAACGAGTGTGATCTTTGTCGCAGAGTGAAGGCGGAACATCAACGTCCAGCCGGTCTTCTTCAGCCTTTGCCTATCCCAGAGTGGAAATTCGATCATGTGGAGATGGATTTCATCACTGGGTTCCCAAAGTCCAAGAGAGGCAACGATGCCATCTTTGTGGTTATCGACAAGCTATCAAAAGTTGCTCATTTCATGCCAGTCAAAGAATCTATCTCGGCAGCCCAGCTTGTAGAATTGTATACGTCAAGGATAGTGTCTTTGCATGGTATTCCTCAGCTCATCTCTTCTGACCGTGGAAGCCTCTTCACTTCCAAGTTTTGGGAGTCCTTCCAGACTTCTATGGGTACCAAGATCCATTTCAGCACTGCGTTTCATTCGTAGACAAGTGGTCAAGTTGAGAGAGTCAATTAGATCCTCGAAGATATGCTGAGAGCCTGTGTGATTTTGTTCGGCATGAAGTGGGAAGACTGCCTTGCATATGCTGAATTCTCATACAACAATAGCTTTGAAGCTAGCTTAGGCAAGGCCCCTTTTGAGATTCTCTACAACAGAAAGTGTCGTACCCTGCTTAACTGGTCTGAAACCGGTGAGTGTCAGATATTGGGCATTGACATGATCACTGAAGCTGAAGAAATGTGCCATGTCATTCGCGAGAACCTCAAAGCAGCGTAGTCCCGACAGAAGAGCTATTACGATAGCAAACATCGGGATGTTTCCTTCCAAGTGGATGATCTAGTCTATCTCAGAGTCCCTCCCATGAAGGGCACTCAGCGGTTTGGAATTAAAGGGAAGCTGGCTCCTCATTTCGTTGGTCCTTTCAAAGTTGTTGGCAAGAGAGGTGGTCTTGCATATCAACTAGAGCTTCCTCCAAATTTTGTGAACGTGCACGATGTCTTCCATGTTTCTCAGCTCCGGAAATGCTTCAAGACTCCTGAGCGAACCATTGACCTCCAAGACATCGATCTCCAAGAAGATCTCTCTTATTGTGAGCATCCAGTTGCAATTCTTGAAGAAGCTGAGCGTAAGACTCGCAACAAGTCTATAAAATTCCTCAAGGTGAGGTGGTCTCATCATTCCGAGAAAGAAGCTACTTGGGAACGCAAGGACCTTCTCCATTCTGAATTTCCGGATTTCTTTTGTTCCTAGATCTTGGGTCGAGATCCTCTTGTAGTGTGGGAGAGTTGTGACAGCCCAAGTGTTGTCCCTACCTTATATGGCATGTATCTTTGTAGGAACCTTGTGTCATGAGCTTATGTATGTGTGCAACTTGCCATCCAGGAGTTGTTTTGCATTCATGCATCATATCATCCATCATAGCATTCATCTTGCCATGCTTGTTTTCATGTGGCTTTGAATGATGTGGTGGTTGTGAGTGTGCCTTGTGTTGTGACGGCGTTTGAGTGTGGTGGAATTCATGTGTGCAACCTCTCCTCTTCCCCTCTCTTTTCCTTTGCAACATAACCTTCCAACACCCCTCTTTTCCCCATGTTATTTTCATAGCAGAATTAACTTGCAAATTAAAATGTTTAAAAATGTTCAAGAGGTAGCCCTATTTATATTAATAATTTAGAGTGTGGTTCTTTTGTTGTTTGGAGTTTGTATGATTTTGTGTTTAAATAAAACAGGGTCTGTTATTTTCAAAAGTATTAAATTACTCGCCCAATAAATCAAATTAATATTTTTATTAAATAGTGCATATTATTTTCGTTACAAAGTAATTTTGTTTTGCACTAAAACCTTTCTTTTTACTCTGGGGTTTTTCCCTTGACTTGTGGTGTTTAAAAAAAAGGGAAAGGCTTTCCTGTTTGTTTGATAGCCAGAGTGTGTGCGTGTGGCCTCCCCGGCCCACGAGGCCCAGCAGGAACCTAACGGCAACCTGCCCCGTCTTCATTCCGTTAGGTTCAGTGTGCCCAAGCGAGCAGAGGAGATGCTGCCATTGGCACAGACGTCGAGATGCCGTTAGGCCGCGTGCCCCTTTTTAAAAGCTGTCCGCGTGGATCCCTAGGATTACCTCTTCCCATTCCCACCTCTTCCTCTCTGCGCCGCCGCCAGGTAAGCGTAGCCACACCATAGCCCTTGCCATCCGTCATGAGCTGAGCAGGTGCAAGCTCGAGCTCAGGCTAGCCCCGGAAGCCGTCCTGGAGTTCTTCTGCGAGCAGGAACGTGGGCGGAGTCCTCCTCTGCTTCCTCGTCGTTCGTGAGAGCGCCAGGACCTCCTCGTTGCCGCGCCCCCCTAGATCCTTCTTCCTCTGTGTCCAGTCGGAAGCTCGCCAGAGTTTCTCCCGTCCCCATCGCCGTTCTGTTGCGCCTCCGTCCCCGTCATCGCGTCTAGGTAGGAGAGGTATCCTCCCGCGTCCAATCCCTGCTCTCTGCTCCTTCCCTAGGCCTCTGTAGTCGTCGGTGTCATGCGGTCGTGGTGATGCTCTCGGTGCTCTCCAAGTCGACCCCTTTTTCTCTGTGTTTGTGCGTGTGTGCTGGTGCAGGTGAGGCCTGTCGCTGCAGTGTTGTCTCTGCCTATGTGCGTCTCCTTTCCGCATGCGGCTCATGCTTGGTAACCCTGTCGTCGCCGCTGTCCATCGCCGCTGCCGCCTGTTGCTATTGCCGCTGACTGCGCCTGTCGCCGATCGTCATTGCGTGTCCTGCAGCCCGCGTTTCTCGCGTAACCAAGGGAATAAATCCCCTGTAGATTCCGCGTTCCCCGCCGGGGTTCTCCCTCGCTGGAGTCCTCCCCTGCTTTTGCCTGGCTGCCACCGTCGTGTGCGCTGTCGGAAGTGTCAACCTTCAGTTTCGCCAGACTAGTGGTGTGGTGAGTGTATTAGTACGGCCGACCCCCCCTCCTGTTAAGAGTAGCGAGCGTAGCAGAGTGGTTGGGCTGGAGAAGTTGACCCTGGTGGTCTTGGGTTCGAGCCCGTGGCTCCCCCCTTTTTTATTTTGTTTTTTATTTGTTTTTATTTTTAGTTTTATTCCTTTTGTAAAATGCATGTGTGTGTAGATGCGGATTCCAGGTTTTTATTTTTTTTATTTCTTCCCTGTCAAGTGTATGTATATGTGGATATGTGTGTGTGCTTATGCATACATGCATATGTGAGTGCTTGGTGCATACACATGGGAGAGTGTGTATATGCACATGTGTGTAGGTGTATGTGTGTTGAGTGTGAGTATGTGTATATACATAAGAGTATATATGCATCTGTATATATGTGTGTGTGTGGGCAGATTACACCCTTATGTGTGTGTATGTGCATGTGAGGTGCACATATGCATGTGCTTGTGTGTGTAGGGGACTAGTGGGTTTCCCCACTTGACCTACCCCTTTGTCGGCATGCTTGTTAGTAGGTTTATGTCTGTTTGCCATGTTAAGCTAAGATTCTAAATCTGGTTATGCTCATATTGCTTTTGTCCATCTAGATCCATATGTCACTTATGAGAAAGGTGGTAGTTTTGCTAGCTTAGTGGTGCCATGTTTCTTGACATGATCCTTTGTGTATGACCGATGCTTTTGGGGTAGAAGGAGCTAATGAATCCATTGGAGCTGTCAGATTTCACTTTTGAACAAAGTTCATAAAAACTGTCATTTCTGCTGAGATGCCACTTTGTTATTTTTGCATGATTTAATCCTTGATTGCTTTGGGGCATGTGCCAACTAGGAAGTGCTAGCGTTTTATATATATTATGCCATGGTATTTTTGTTTAAAATGATAATCACCCATATAAATGGGAACCATGCTGTTAAGTAGCCAACTTAATGTTTCTGTTTCAGCATGCTAAAAATTACCAAGTCTAAGAATCTGCTCTTATTTTTATGCCATGAAGAGTGGGTGACATCTAGTTTTGTATTGAGATTTTGCGCATGCTCAGTGTTACTTATTTGAAGTAGATGTTGTCTACTACCATCCTGTTAATTTTCTTGCCAATAGGTGCTTTCTAACATATTTAACTACTGCTATCAACTTGCTACTTTATTAACTCAGATTCCAGAAAACTGGAATTTTCACCAAGTCCCAGAAACTGTTTCATCATGTCTACTTGATAGCTTTATGCTTATTGATGTGTGCCTCCTTTGCAGATTGTGTAGTTGGATAAGTTGATGTATATATCATGTAGTTGCTGTCAATATCTTGTTTGTGGTTGTAGGATTCCTGTAGCTCAAGTTGTGGGTTGTGTAAGTTGCTATGTTGCTGTTTTGTGGCAGATTGCTTGTTTTGTTGTTTTGTGACTTGTGGGAGCTATGCTCCATGGAATTGCTTGATATTTGAGCCTATTGTGATTGGGTTTTCATTTCCTAACCAGTGGATACCTTGTAATGCCAGTAATTATCCCATGGCTTGGTTGTCTTGTGTTTTTGCCTCCGTACCTTGTCGTGAGCGTATCGTGAGAACCGTAACTCCATTTCTTGCGGTCTTTATATGCATTTCTATAGATTTTGCATGATGCATCCATATTTTCCATGTTCATGCATGTCTAAATAACTTAACATGAGGTTCTGTCCAAATTCACTAATAAACAAACTTTGCATGTGAAACATGACTAGTTTTGCATTGCCATGTTTAATTCTTCATAAATGGATCATGCATCATATTGTTTGTGCATTGCACCATGGTTGGATGTTTATTGTTTCTATTTCTCTTGGGTAGAAATGAGTGTCCATACTGAGTACAAGGACCCAGGAGAGTACCACTACGAGGATCCCGCTACTTGTTCCGCTGAAGAACCAACAGGCAAGATGATCTTACCCGGATCCCGATACTATTTTCGCTTGCTACTTTCTCGCTCTTATAGTTACAATTGCGCTACCTACCACTTGAATATCAGCCTCCTAAATGCCATGAAAGCCTCTAACCCTCCACATCCTAGCAAACCTTTGATTGGCTAAGTTACCGCTGCTCAGCCCTCTTATAGCGTTCTTAGTTGCAGGTGCAGATTGTTCCTTGTGATAATATGGATTTGGATATCACAATATTTATCTATTATTTAATTTAATGCCTATATATATATATTGGTATTGGTGGAAGGCTTGGCCTTTGCTAAGTGTTTTGTTCTGCTGTTACCGCCATAGATTCTTGTTACCGGGGTTATGTTTTCCATATCTTGCGCTCCTAACACGCTCGGGGTTGTTACGGGTACCCCCTTGTTTATTCGGTTGAGATTAAAACTTGTCTGGCAAGACCCAACATTGGTACTACATTTTCTTAACAACTTAATAAAATTTGCATAGGGTCTTGCAAACCCGTGGATAATTAATCAACCCCCGAGCCAGTGCTCCTCATGAGTGTTGGTCCAAACTAGAGCACTGTGCGGGGCCAACCCAGGGCAACTTGGGAGATTTCTATCAGGCCTCCATACGCGTCACTTATCCGTCGTGTCCTGAGAACGAGATACACGCCGCTTATCGGGTTCGTCGACACGTCGGGTGCTCTTGCTGGATTTGTTTTACCTTTATCGAGTGTCTTGCATGTGGACTCTGACTTTCTTCGGGTTTTATCGAGGTGTTGGAATTCCTTTGGAATTACCGATGATGACCATGAGATCCATGGTCGAGGCTATTCCCGCGGAGCGTGGTTATTTCTGATGGACTAGTTGGAGCACCCCTGCAGGGTTAAATCTTTTGGAAAGCCATGCCCGCGGTTATGTGGCAACTTGGATATTTGTTTAACACCCGATTATAGTACACTTGAAGTAAAATCTAATAAAATACACCAACTGTGTGAGTAACCATGATCATCTCCGCTCATGAACATGATCCGAGAGAGAACACGGTGGGGTTATGATTGACGTAAGCAGGTGTTCAGGATCTCTTAGAGATCATACTAGATTCGATCGTTCATCGTAGGCCACTCATATTTATGTTCAGGTTATGTAAGTTAGCCACCAATAAATGCTTAGTGTTGCTGCAAACTAAACACTTACCACATCCCAACCTTTAAGCTTGAATAGTCTCGGTACCCGGGCGCATGATTGCTGAGTCCTCTTGGCTCATAGTTTACTACAACACTCTAGGTACAGGTTTAGACGAGTACGTGTAGGATGATCTTACCCAGCTCTAGTGGAAATATGATGAGGAAAGAGGCAGGATGTACGTGACTACCCGGATGAGTAGAGGACCATGGTCGTGATCTTTGGGATAGTGAGATAGTATCATTTGCATCTGTTTTATCGTTTGATTTCGTCGGTAGTCGGACCCTGTCTTCATCTTGATGATTTGAACTCTGTGTGGATTCTAATTTAGCATGTGGCGAGTGTAAGCCAACTTGTATACTCATCTCTTCTATAATGTATGATGCAATGTTACTATACTTGCAAATGGCAAGATGCGCCTCTATCCCTTGCGAGGCTCTCATGTTTTAAAATGGATAGGCGCACATCTTGGGCGTGACAAGTTGGTATTCAGAGCCATACGACCATAGGAGCCTTTGCTTGATCAAACTTGGCCGAGTCGAGTCTAGTAAAACTGATTTGAGTCTAATTATATCGGAGAGTAGGATTTTTTTACTCCTCTTCTATGCTCTCGTGAGGTATTCGACTTAGGAATTTTGATTCTACTCCTCTTCTCGCTCAATTTTTTTTAACATGCCAGCAACGGGAGGTACAACGGATGCACCTGGAAGTCGTCCGGCGGCTCGGCAACAACTTAACCTGCTCCGACGGAACCAGACCTCACCGATGGCTTTCTCGAAGCTGGCGGGTCACTATTCAAACCCGACGGAGAACATGGTGCTGGCAGCAACCCGACTTGAAACAATTCCTCTTACTGACGAGACGCCCTTTGCAGAAGAGGTGCGGAACGCCCTTGGGTACCTTCAAACGACGATGGCCCAGCAAGAGAAATATACTTACAGCCGGAGCCGCGTGCATTCAACCCCCCTCCCCAGCCGCAGCTTCAGCCGGCGCTATGAGCCACCAGCGGGTTCTAGTAGTGATCGGCGCCAGGGGGCACCGCGAGATGATCAGGCGGCGCTGGATGCACATGCGCTCGTAGACCGGGCAAGAGTACAACGAGAGGCAGTGGCTCTGACAGGGGCGGTTCATCAAGAGCCTGCACCTTCTGTCTCAGTTGGAGCAGGAGTGACCACCAGGGCCGTGGGTGTCCCATGCATGGTGTTGGCTTTGTGGAACGAGCGTCTGCCGAAAGATATCAAAGGCCCTCGTAAGGTTCCAAACTACACTACAAACCTGCCCCCAGAGGACTGGATTGAAAGTTATGAGCTGGCTATGGAGATGTTGGATGTCAATGACGCGGTTTGCGCCAAATACTTTATCATGATGCTGGAAGGTCCGGCTCGCACATGGTTGAAGGGTTTGGCACCCAATACCATCAACTCATGGGCTAAGATGAAGGCAAGGTTCATCAAAAAATTTCAAGGAACTTGCAAGCAGCCTATGACAATTGTGGATCTGGATCACTGTGTTCAATAGGAGAATGAGTCGGGTCATCATTGGGTCCAGCGGGTATCGACCATCATCCACTCGTCTGAACAGATCACGACGGCTCAAGCGATGTTGATCCTGGAAAAGAACTATCACTTTGTCCCTCTGAAGCAAAAGCTCGGTCGGCTCAAACGCACGTGTCAAGACATGGGGGAACTCATGGTGACTCTCACGAAGTAAGCCGACTCTGATAACACAAAGGATCCAAGTTCTGATGAAGAGAAGCCTGGTTAGAATAAAAATAATAACCATGGCAAGAGTGTGGCAGGCAATGGCAACCAAGGCAAGAGGAAGAACCCGGACGACGGGTCAAAATTGGTAGCAAACGCCAGCACACGCAACAACCATGCCAAGGGCAACGGGAAGTTTAGACAACCTTTTAATAAAAATAAGACTCCTTTAAATTTGGAAGAGATGCTCAATAAGCCTTGTCCGGAGCACAACCGACCCGATAGACCGGCAGGTCACACATGGGGTAATTGGCATGTTATGCAAAAGTTCAAAGACCACAACTTACGATAGCACCACAACGATGGTGGCCCGCCCGGTGGCTCAAGACCAGGCGGGTTAGGAGCCGGGTTTGGGTCCGGCGGCTCAGGATCCATTCATCATGGCCAGGGCAACCACGGAGGATATCATCAACACTCTGGTGGTAACAATCAACAACAGAATAACCAGTGTGGGTATTAGAGTAATCCAAAGCGGCTCAGCTCGGGTCAGTATCATGTTTTCACGACCAGCCTAGACAGGCGAGATCAAAAATTGCGCAAATGGGTTACACTGGCTCTACCACAATACTTGAAGTGGTCTGAATATGACATAACCTGGAGCCGGGAAGATCATCCGCCACGCATTGATGAGCCGAGGTAGCTGGCTCTGGTGGTTGCGCCACAAGTGGGAGGATATGTGTTCACTAAGGTGCTTATGGATGGTGGCAGTAGTATCAACATACTATACTACGACACTTTCCAATGAATGAAGTTGCTTGATAAGGATCTTAAGCCTTCCTCGACAGTTTATCATGGTGTAGTGCCTGGCAAGTCAGCTTACCCAGTGGGTAAGATCTCTCTGGAAGTCGCCTTTGGTGATGAATACAACTACAGGGTGGAGACCTTGTGCTTTGAGGTGGTAAAAATCAAGAGCCCCTATCACGCTCTGTTCGGGTGGCCGGCTTATTCCAAGTTCATGGCTAGGCCCTGCTATGTCTACTTGCAGATCAAGATGCCTGGATTGAACATGACGATTACAATTCATGGTGATCGGAAGACGGCTATTGAGTGCGAGGAAGGAGACGCGGCTTATGTAGAGTCTAGTTGTGCTGAGGCGGAGCTCAAATTTTACAAGGAAAATGTTGACCTGGAGGACATGACTCCGTTAAAAAGGCCCACCATAGAGGTTCAGCTCCCCCTCAAATTCTTGGCGGATGATAACAAATTGGTGGATTTCAATCCGGGCGACTCATCTCAGCAGTTCACTATTGGGGCCAATATGGATCCCAAATAGGAAAGCACGCTCATCGAATTCATCCATGAGAATCGGGACATCTTCGCATGGAAACCTTCTGACATGCCAGGTGTTTTGAGAGAGTTCACTGAGCACCACCTTAATGTGGATCCTTAATTTAAACCAGTCAAGCAGTTTCTATGGTGGTTCAACGAGGAGAGACACAAGGCCATTGGGGAAGAGATAGCCCGGCTCTTGGCGGTGGGCTTCATCATCGAGGTCTTTCACCCGGAGTGGCTTGCTAACACGATGCTGGTACTTAAGAAGAACGACACATGGTGCATGTGTGTGGACTACACAGATCTTAACAAGGCCTGTCCGGCTGACCCGTTTGCTCTCCCTCGCACTGACTAGATCATTAATGCGACGGCGGGTTGTGAGAGTTTATGCTTCCTGGATGCTTATTCTGGTTATCATCAGATCAAGATGGCAGTCAAGGACCAAGAGAAGACGGCTTTCATCACACCTTTTGGTGCCTTCTGCTATGTATCTATGCCTTTTGGGCTCAAGAGTGCTCAGGCGACTTATCAACGTTGTGTCCAGAAATGTCTTCACAGTCAGATTGGGCGTAACGTTCATGCATATGTGGATGATATTGTGGTCAAATCAAGGAAGAAAGAGACTCTGCTGTATGACCTGAAGGAGACTTTTGACAACTTACGAGTCTACAAGATGATGCTTAACCCATCTAAGTGTGTCTTTGGCGTTCCGGCTGGCAAACTCTTGGGATTTTTAGTCTCTGAGTGTGGCATTGAAGCTGACCCGGATAAGATCAAAGCTATCACCTCCTTGTCTGAGCCGGCATGCATCAACGATGTTCAGCGCCTGGCGGGTCGAATTGCTGCGTTAAGCCGGTTTATAAGCTGCCTTGGTGAGAAGGCCATCCCTTTATACCAGATGATGAAAAAGACGGAAAGTTTTGTCTGGAGTAAGGAGGCGGGTGAAGGATTTGAGGCGCTCATGAGAAAACTCACTAAGCCATTGGTTTTAGCAGCTTCGGTCGAGAAGGACCCCCTTGCTCTTATACGTGGCGACTAATAACAGGGCTATCAGTGCTGCAATCTTCGTCGAGTGTAAGGAGGTGTGGAAGGAATATCCGGTTCAAAGGCCGGTTTACTATATCAGTGAGGTCCTGACAGAGTCCAAGCAGAGAAATCCACATTGGTAGAAGCTGGTGTATGGGGTGTTCATGGCCAATTGCAAGCTAAAGCATTATTTCTCGGGCCACCAGATCACAGTGGTTAGCTTTGCCCCTTTGGGAGACATAATTCAAAACAGAGAAGCACTGGTAGGATCGCCAAGTGGGCACTAGAGCTTGGACCTCTCAATTTGAAACATGTACCTCACACAGCAGTCAAGTCTCAAGCCTTAGTGGATTTCATAAATGACTGGACTGAGAGTTAAGCGCGCGAGGAAAAGCCAGACAACACATACTGGATGATTCACTTTTATGGATCCAGGCAACTGGAAGGATCAGGGGTAGGAGTTGTCTTAACATCTCCCAAAGGTGATAAGTTCTGTTATGTGCTAAGGTTGATGTTTCCTTGTACTAACAATGCAGCTGAGTACGAAGCCCTGCTTCATGGCCTCTAGTTGGCTAAAGAGATGAATCTGAGCCGAGTTAGGTGCTTTGGCGACTTAGATCTGGTGGCTCAGCAGGTATCATGAACGTGGGACTCCAAAGACCCGCGGATGGCGGCTTACCACCAGGTGGTTGATTTCATTGCTGGTCACTTCAAGGGTTACCAGGTAGATCATATCGATCGTCGCAAGAATGAGGTGGCTGATGCTCTATCAAGGCTGGGTTCTCAATGAAAGCCGGTGCCGCCTAATGTTTTCTTGGATGTGCTACATCACCCGTCGGTTAAGTTGCCTTCAGAGGAGGACTTGGCTATTCCTGACCCGGAGGGACTGCTGGTGGCGGCTCTACATGCTATTCCTAACTGGACTATGCCTTATTTGGCATACTTAACTCGCGGCGAGTTACCTAATGATGAAAATCTGGCCAGACAGATCACCAAGCGGTCTAAGTCTATGACAATAGTCAATGGCGAGTTACATAAGTGCAGCGTCACCAGCGTGTTTCAACATTGTGTCTCACCTGAAGAGGGCAAGGAAATCCTGAATGAATTCATGCTGGCGATTGTGGTCATCACGCTGGCTCAAAATCTCTGGTGGCCAAGGCCTTTAGACATGGTTTCTTCTGGCTGGCAGCTCATAAGGATGCGGAAGATCTGGTCCGCAAGTGTGATGGTTGTCAAAAGTTTGGCCAGCGTGCTCATGTTCCGACTCAAGAATTGCGCATGATTCCAATTACTTGTCCGTTCGTAGTCTAGGGGCTTTATATGGTCGGTCCTTTCAAGAGATCCAAAGACAAAAAGACCCACCTCTTGGTGGCGGTTGACAAGTTTACCAAATGGGTAGAAGCTGAGCCGGTCAGCAAGTGTGACACGGCTATGGCGGTTCAGTATATTAAGAAGATGATCTACCGTTTTGGTTACCCTCACAGTATCATCACGGACAATGGTACGAACCTATCCAAGGGGGCTATGAAAACATTCTGTGACAATGAGCACATCCGGCTTGATGTTTCTGCGGTTGCTCATCCACAGTCCAACGGTCAGGCGGAGCGTGCTAACCAAGAAATCCTAAGAGGTATCAAGCCCCGGCTTATGGTTCCATTATAGAGAACGTCGGTTTGTTGGGTGGAGGAATTATCGTCCGTCTTATGGAGCATCAAAACCACTCCCAACAAATCAATGGTTTATACACCTTTCTTCATGGTTTACGGTGCAGAGGTCGTGTTACCAAGTGACATCCGTCAGGACTCGCCACGAGTGGCAGCTTATGTTGAGGCGGACAATAAAATGGCGCGTCAAGACGCCTTGGATGCCCTGGAGGAGGAACATGATCTAGCGGCGGCTCGTTCGGTGATTTATCAGCAAGACCTGCACCGCTATCATAGCCGCAAGGTCAAGACCCGGACGTTTCAAACAGGCGACTTAGTGCTACTGTTGATTCAAGATCAGACAGATGCACACAAGTTATCCCCTCCATGGGAAGGACCTTTTGTGGTTAGTAGAAATCTCAATAATGAGTCATATTACCTTATTGACATCCGAGACGACTCATATACCTCAGGGCAGGAGACCCGCCGGCCGTGGAATATAGCGCATCTATGGCCTTACTATACTTAAGTTGTCAAGACTTGACATTGTACACCATCATTGTACATATCATATATTTATATGAGTAAAGTAGGCATCCCTGTAAGCCAGGACCTCTGCTGTTTTACACATCTCAATCTGGGCAAAAAGTGAAGATATGATCGCCCAGGGGGCTTCCCACCCACCGAGTGTAGCTTATCACACCCTATCGGTCGGCTCTCAAGCCAAAATAGTTGACTCCATCGACATGATCGTCCAGGGGGCTTGCCACCCACAGGGTGTAGCTTATCACACCCTATCGGTCGGCTTTTAAGCCAAACAGTTGACTCCGTCAACAAAGTTCACATGGGGCTTCCAACCCACCGGGTTTAGCTTACACACCCTCTTGATCGGCTCTCAAGCCAAACAGGATTAAACCTGCCCATGAGACTGATGCTTCTCGGCTAGGTGACCAGCCGAACTCTCACCAGTTAATCTCGCTTGGAGACCCTGAGCCGGTTGAAAGAACTTAATGACCAATCTTGATAGAGACCCTGTACTGGTTAAGGTTAAAACGGTGGCTGTTGTCACGTGAGGGCCATCTTACAGAAAGCAAGGATAAACTCTCCCATCTACTGCCGACTCTCCGATATGTGTCCTGTTTGTACTCTTAGACGGTTAATCCTTGAGGACCCTGTATTGTTTAAGGTTAAAACGACGAATTTATGTCACGTGAGAGGCAGTTTTTGGGCTATCAGGGTACTCATGCCATGCTGTGTCTCTTCTGGGACGTCACACTTCCTTTCAGTTAATCTCGCTTAGAGACCCCGAGCCGGTTCAAAAAACTTAACGACCAATCTCAATAGACACCCTGTACTGCTAAGGAGTTTTAAGTGGCGAGTTAGCCCAGCAGAACCGACACATGAGTTATTATGAAAAAGCAAGTTAGGAAGATACAACATCTTTGGGTTACGCTATTCTAGGCCGCCCTCCTAACAATGTGAATATAAATCTATTCTTGCAGGTCGGCTAAAACCACCAAGAGTCGGCAAAACATCCAATATAAGTCGGCAGCGTAAGGCAGATGTCATATGTTAAGGCGGATAATTTAATATGTGCACGATGGCACAGTACAGGCAAATATTAGGTTTACTATAAGCCTATTACAGACGCTCTCGACAGAGCTCAAAAGTGGTGATTCAAAGTTTTTTACACCGCTCTAAGGCGGGTCACAAGGCCGGCTTATCCACGGCGTTATCGAAGTCATCAGTTCGATGGCGGGTTACCTTCTGGCGGATCTTCGACCTCCATGATCTGGAGATTGTCCATGTCCCAGTTGCCGTTCGTTAAAGCCGCAAAGATTCCCTCTTCAAAGAAGGGGGACGGGTCAAGATCAGAAGCAAAAAGGTGCTTACTGCATGCAGGGATCAAGTCTATGGCTTCAAAGGTTGGTTCACGTATTCTCTTCTGCTCAGCATTATAATCAGCCTGGCATGTTGACAAGTTCACTTCCTCTGCTAACATGGAAGCGAGGACTTTGGAAGCCTTCACACACTGTGCATAGTTAGCCTCCGTAAAATCTGAGCCGTCATCCTTCTTGGAGGGAAACCCGTCCATCATGTCTTCAGGAGTCAACTCTGGAGCAAAAGCCAACGTCCGGCTTATGGCTACGATGGCTCCATGTCGGGCAGCTGATTTCTTACGATCTTGGATCTGTTTCGGCAGGGTGGACAGCAGTTCTATGACCCCCTTCATAGTCGGAGGGATGTTATCCTTATAAAGTACCACCCTGATAGTGCAGACAGCTCTGCAGTATAGCTGGTCTGTCAGAGTATAGATAGCTTTCAGAGGAAGCAAACTGTCAGAAGTAAGTTGACGGCTCCTTGGACCTACATAAGCCGGATTTTTGGTCATAAGTCACCAGTATAAGTATTCATACAAACCTTTTGGCTTAGTATTTAAATGCTTACCAAATATGGCAGCTGACATCTTCCTGATATGGTGCTTCACGAGCCGCTGGTCAGCATCTGAAACAATCACGAGCCGTTGGTTAGCATTGTTTGCTTGTTGAGTCAGGGCGACTTGTTCTGCTTCAGCAGACTCATTAAAAGCAGAAAAGTCAGCTTTAATCTTGGTCAGTTCCTCGGCAAGGAGCCATCACTTTTCATCGGCCTCGCTTCGGGCGGCTTGCTGGGTAGCCAGATTGCTCTTTAAACTGGTCAATTCTGACCCGGCTTCGTTTAAGGCTTCCTGTCACATATCAAAATGAAGAATAAGTCGCCAGGATGGAATTTTATCAGATGATGAAGATTAAGATAATATTATGCAAGTTTCAAGCAGATTGCAAGCAATATGTTTGACACTTGGGGGCTAATGTCTATTTGATCTCCCAAGATTTACAAGGAAGCTCCAACTCGACTTTATCAAAATTGAGACAACCCTTGGGGGCTACAATTGGATCTTCAAACTATCCACATTAAAGCTCCGACTCAACTTTATCAAAATTGAGCCGGCCCTTGGGGCTACAATTGGCTCTCCAAAGTATCTACAATGAAAGCTCCGACTCAACTTTATCAAAATTGAGCTGGCCCTTGGGGGCTACGGATGATGCTTTGAGCAACCAAATCTAAACTAATAGTTGACGCCTACAGGCTAAGTATCTCTACTTGTAGCAAGACTTGAAGACCCGACTTACCATTAGCTAATATTAACCCGGATCTTGGGGGCTATGTAAGGGTATAAGGAAAGGAGAGTGAGAGTACCTCGTATTTCTTCTTCATCAGGTTCACAAGCTTGAGCTCTAGGTACCGGCTTGTAGACATGCAGTTCAGATAACCAGCGTGAAGCTCATCGGCTGTTAGCTTCTCTAGTGCAGGGAGTTCAAATTCCAACTTCTTGGAGGTCTCAGTCGCCTCATGTGCTTTGTTAATACACAAGGTTGAGGAGAGTGAAAGCCGGTGCTGGTAATTTGGACGTCTGGAGTATTTGAATTGTCAACAGTCTTGGAAGGGCTTGACGGCTTGGAATTGGCCCTCGAAGGACTCTCAGGAATCATATCGTCGGTCGCTGGCTCAGCAGAATGACGGGCTTCTTAAGGTGCCTCCTTGGAAGCCGCTGAGGGATCAACATGCGGCACGGGAGAATCCGGATTGGCAGGCTCCGTCTCTCTAGCTTTGTGGCTAGGGGTAGAGCCGTTGGTCTTCCTTCATTTTGCTTGGGCCCTGGAAACCACAGGAGGTCATGGTTCGAGCTTTATATAAAACATAAGTTTGAACATAAGCATAAAGACACAGACTCTGGGTTAATCTGGAGAGGCGGCAGAGCAGTTCTAATAGAGTCGCCGGGCGGAGGGGGTGATTCCTGAAAACATTTAAGACAACATAAGACAATGTCGAATTACAAAGACAAGGTTGATAAACAAAGTCAGGTTGAACATATACCTCAATTGGCCGCTTTCATTAAGCCGGAGACAACCCGGCCATGAGATCGTTAGAGCCGGTGCTCTGGGTCTTGCGTCAAGAGATTTGTTGTTGCTTTTTGAAAAGAAAGTGGGGGTCTACGTATGCAATAGGATGAGAAAGTGGGACTTTTCGGACAACCCGCCGTATCTTCTGTGGTACAAGATGTTCCGAGTCGGATGAAACGTAAGTTACCTCAGGAACGTTGGCATGGCTTGTCTCCATTTCGTCCTGTGAATAATTATTGTCAATAAGGTGCACGAAGTGACGACCAAATAAATCAAGCTCTACCTATGAGTCGTCAGATTCCGGCTGTTCTTCGGGCTGTTCTTGGGGTGTAGTTTTCTTGTTTCGGCCGTTAGTCTTTTTCTTTGACTTCTTCGACGGAGGAACGCACTTCTTTTTCTAGAAGCCGGAATTGGCCTGAAAATATAAGCCGACAAAAGGTTGAGAGATTGCTAAGTATAAGCTAATACAGAGATAAGGACATCGAGAGTCGTCCTTACGTCTGGGGCCGGGTTTGCGGCACAAAAAGGTGCTAGCCCAATGGCACTACAAGCTCCTGAAGACTCATGGACAAGGCTCCTGATGGTAGCCACAATGTCATCATCTGATAATGTTGTCTGGTTAAAGTAGAGGAGGTCATCAGACTGGCCTGTATATTCACACATGAGGCGGCTGCGCCGGCTCAACGGCATGACCCTCCAAGAAATCTAGTAGCGGATTAAGTCTAGGCCTGTCAGTCGATTGGGCTAATTTTTGCGTGAGCTGGAGCGTGCTTCGCCCGCTTAGTGGCGGACAGCCGTCCAGGAAGCTTAGTTGTTTTCTTAAGCCGGGACGGACGATAACCCAACAAAGTATGCTCTCCTTCTAGGGAGGTGTCTTTGCAGTAAAACCAAGTCTTATTCCAGTCTTTAGGATGACTCGACATTTGAACAACCGGAAAACTTATGTCTTGTCGCCTATGAATGGAAATCCTGCCAAGCTCTTAGCTTGGACCAGACTTCACCTCTGTCTGGCGGTTCGCATAAAAAACTCACGAAATAGACCAATGGATGGCTCTTCTTGCAAGTAAACTTCATTGAGTACTTGGAAGTTGCAAATGTTGGAGACAGAATTGGGAGCGAGGTCTCGAGGGCGCAGTTTGAAGAAGTGAAGAACGTCCTAGAAGAATTTTGAGCCGGGGGGCTAAACCCGCGCTCGAGATGATCCAAAAATACAACTACTTCACCCTCCTGAGGAACGGGATTTAGCTCATTACCCGAAACCCGCCAATTAATGACATCTTTGGTGGGTAAGGTATCCGCGTCTACAAAATCCATCAGGAACTCCTTTGTGATAGCAAAGCCGACCCAATTGCATGAACTGGATGCGCGAGACATCGTGGCGACTTAAAACTATGCAAAGTAATAATTTTTGGCGAGTCAGAAGGTGACAAACAGACTAAGGGCAGTTAAAAAGTTTAAGTGCCATAAGTTAAGTCTCCAGAGCAGTTTTGATGAGAGTCGGAAGTTCACTGGCGAGTCAAGTTTGCAAAACAACGAGGAAAAATCTTACTAAGTGTGGAAAACAGGTTTCACAGACTACTTATGTAATTATGGATCTACAAAACAGAGGAAAATTGGGTTTATTCTAGACCTAGCGACGAACAGTCGGACCAGTAACATTTTGAAGACAGTGAACAGAGCAACTATAGATTTGCGTGATGCTATTATCGACTTCCTACGATCTACCACGATGGAGCAGAGGACGATATCATGTTCGATGATGTGTATACTATCTGCCATTGCGGAGAAGTTCATGTTCTAGCGGCAGAGAACTCCATGAAAACCCTACCGACGACTATGGATCTAGGGAGGAGAAGAACTTATCGGAGATGGCGCAACAGACGCGGGCAGAGCTCTAGTACGAATAGGTTGATGCAGCGGCCTGGAGCGACGACAACATGGAAGCTTCGCCGGAGCAGAAGGATGCTCGAGCGATGATGTCAGGAGGAAGAAGAAGAGGCGCGAGCGGAGAAGGAAGTGAAATTGCCACCCCCCGCGGTCCTATTAAATAGGAAATAAGTGGAATTTGGCACGAGAATCCAGGTGACGGAGGTTAATTGACCGAGACAGATGCCTCGATTTTCAGGATATCAGTTTAATAGCGGAAAGATCCGTTGCGATCGTCAGGGAATTGTTTTGATGTCGCTGGCATGACGTCATGGCGAGTTACTTTGTCTTACTTTCAGGTGGTAATGAGCATGACTCGCTGCCAAGTGAGACGGAAGATTGAGCAAGACTCGCCATTAAATGAGACGGAAGATTGAGCAAGACTCACCGCCAAGTGAGACAGAAGATTGAATGGAGCAAGCTCAAATCAACCTGGGGCCTAATGTTGGGGATATAACCCCATGGTGAGACCCGCCCAGGTGAGGTCGGGTCACACCTGGCGGCTCATGGGCCAGACCAAGGACGGGGCTGAAGACTCAAGCCTTGGCATTCGGCGGCTCACCAAGATGGGCCAAGATGAGTCCCAGGCAAAGAAATCATGAAGACCCAGGCAGGTAAGCCGCCCGGAGATGGCTTGCTCAAGAAGGCAAGACAATGTAAAGATAGACTTAGACACGTTGTAAGAGTCAGTATGCGACTCGTGTAACCCGTGGTCTTGACCTCCTATATAAGGGTGAGACCTGGGGTGACTCAGGCAGAAACAAACTAATCGAGTGCTAGGTCAAGCGATTCCGCTACCTTGTAATCGATACTCCAATCAATACAACACAAGCATGATGTAGGCTATTACCTCTACTTGAGGGGCCGAACCTGGGTAAACTCGTGTCCTTCGTCCCAACCAACCCCTTTGAGTCCATCACCTAGCGATGGCCTCGAATCTAAGTCCTCAGACATCCGCCGTGATAAAACCAAGACACCATGGGTTCAGAAACCCATACCCTTTCCTCCTAAACCATCCAAGAAAAAGGACGATGAGGACTTTGAGCGTTTTGCTGAAATGCTTAGACCTATCTTTTTGCGTATGTGTTTGACTGATATTCTGAAAATGTCTCCTTATGCTAAGTATATGAAAGATATTGTGACAAATAAATGAAAGATATTGGAAGATGAGATTTCCACCATGCTTGCTAATTATACCTTTAAGGGTGGAATAACAAAGAAATTAGGAGATCCAGGAATACCAACTATACCATGCTCCATTAAGAGAAACTATGTTAAAACTGCTTTATGTGATCTTGGAGCTGGTGTTAGTGTTATGCCTTTCTCTTTATATCGTAGACTTGATTTGAATAAGCTGGCACCTACTGAAATCTCTTTGCAAGTGGTTGATAAATCAAGTGCTTTACCCATCGGTATTTCTGAGGATGTACCTGTCGTAGTTGCAAAATGTTACTATCCTAACAGACTTTGTTATTCTTGATATTCTCGAGGACGACAGTATTTCGATGATCCTTGGTAGACCTTTTCGAATACTCCAAGGTCTGTTATTCATTGAATCAAGGGCAAAGTCACTTTTCATGTTAATGGTAATGAGCATATAGTGCACTTTCCAAAGAAACAACCTCAAGTTCATAGTATCAACTCCATTGAAAAAATTTCAACGATTATTATTGGAGATTTTTAATTTGCTCTCCCTACTGTCAAGAAGAAATATGAAATAATTATGGTAGGGGACATGCCTGTCCCCATTGACGTAACTTAGTGTTATTCAAAAATTCTCCGGTTTCATGTTACTCGAAAGAAGTTTGTTAATAAGACTTTATCAACCTTATTGATGGATTCCTTTTGACGGGCATAAGATGGATGAATTTAGACAGCACAACCTTCTGCATCCAACTTTTACTTTCTGTTAGTCAGAGTAAATAAAGTAAAAATGCTATTATTTTTTTGTTTTCTGAGTTTTCCATGCAATAAAAAATGACCTGAAAATAAAACTCCTCCAAATGCCCCGAAAATGTAGTATTTTTTTGGAATATTTAAGAATATCTGGTGATAACCCACAAGTATAGGGGATCGCAACAGTGTTCGAGGGTAGAGTATTCAACCCAAATTTATTGATTCGACACAAGGGGAGCCAAAAAATATTCTCGAGTATTAGCAGCTGAGTTGTCAATTCAACCACACCTGAAAGACCTAATATCCGCAGCAAAGTGTTTAGTAGCAAAGTAATATGGTAATAACGGTAACGGTGGCAAGTGATAGTAGCAGTTTAATGTGTTTGTAACAGTAGCAACGGAAAAGTAACTAAGCAAAGATCAATATATGGAAAGGTCGTAGGCAATGGATCAGTGATGGATAATTATGTTGGACGGCATTCATCATGCAATAGTTATAACATAGGGTGACACGGAACTAGCTCCAATTCATCAATGTAATGTAGGCATGTATTCCGTATATAGTCATACGTGCTTATGGAAAAGAACTTGCATGACATCTTTTGTCCTACACTTCCGCGGCAGCAGGGTCCCATTGGAAACTAAGGGATATTATGGCCTCCTTTTAATAGAGAACCGGACCAAAGCATTAACACTTAGTTAATACGTGAACTCCTCAAACTACGGTAATCACCGGAAAGAATCCAAGTTATTGTCACCCTAGGGGATGCAGATTATAACTCGTAATAGGTGTCTACAACTTGCAAGATAGGATCAAGAACACATATATATTCATGAAAACATAATAGGTTCAGATTTGAAATCATGGCACTCGGGCCCTAGTGACAAGCATTAAGCATAGCAAAGTCGTAGCAACATCAATCTTAGAACATAGTGGATACTAGGGACTCCCGATCAGGTCTCCTAAGGAAGAACAGGAGGTGGTGGCGGCTCCGTATCGTGAAACGCGTTGAACTCTTCTCTTTGTTTTTTTCTCCCGAATAGGAATATATAAGAGTGGAAACGATGTCGGAGGAGTAGCAGGGGCCCACAATCCTGCTCGGCATGGCCTAGGGGGTGGCCGCAACCACCAGGCTTGTGGCCAGGTGGTGGGCCCCCTCCAGTTGATTCTTTCGCCAGTATTTTTATTAATTCCAAAAATATTCTCCGTAAATTTTCAAAACGATCCGAGAACTTTTATTTATGCACAAAAATAACACCAAGGCAATTCCGCTTAAATCATCGCCAGTCCAGGTTAGTTCCATTCATATCATGAAAATTAGAGTCCAAAACAAGGGCAAAAGAGTTTGGAAAAGTAGATACGTTGGAGACATATCAACTCCCCCAAGCTTAAACCTTTTCTTGTTCTTAAGCAATTCAGTTGGTAAACTGAAAGTGATAAACAAAAACTTTTACAAACTCTATTTGATCTTGCGGTTGTAAATATGTCTAACTTATGTTCAGATTTTGAGCAAAGGTTTTAAACTAACAACATTAACAATAACACTTAGGTCTCACATTTACTCATAGCAATGATATAATCAACTAGAAAGCAATAATAACAATTCTCAGATGATAAGAAATTTATCAAAACAATCCCGATACAATATGACATAATGGTATCTCGCTAGCCCTTTCTGAGACCGCAAAACATAAATGCAGAGCACCTCGCGATAATAAGGACTGACTAAACATTGTAATTCATGGTGAGAGAGATCGAGTCATGCTCATACTCAACATCAATTAATAGCAAGGCATACGAATGACAATGGTGCTCTCTAACTGGTGCTTTTTATAAGAGGGTGATGACTCAACAATAAAGTAATTGGAAAGACCCTTCGTAGAGGGAAGCATTGATTTGCAGAGGTGCCAGAGCTCAAGCTTTTAAAGCAGAGATAGGTAATGATTTTGGAGCGGTATGCTTTCATTGCTCACATAATGACCAAGAGGTTTTCAATATCTTCCATGATAGATACATTATAGGCGGTTCCCAAACAGAATGGTAAAGTTTTTAGTCCCCCTCCAGCAATCAGTCACACTCCACGGAGGGCCGAATTCACGGGTACCGTCCATACAAACACAGTCCTGGGGGGAGTTTTGTTTAATTATATTTTGCTTTTTATTTCGAGCATGGAACTGGGCATCCAGATTACCAACCACTTTCTCCTGAATGATAGTGAATCAACACATATAGTGAGAATAACCCAGCTAGCATGGATGATACTGATAGCCCCCAGTCGCCACATGAGCAATTTGGGCATACAAAACAGAAAGTCTATTTCAAGGTTTAAATTTTAGCACATGCAAATTGACTTGGAACGGCAGGTAAATACCGCATATAGGTAGATATGGTGGACTCATATGGAACAAGTTTGGGTTTATTGAGATCGATGCACAAGCAGTATTCCCTCTTAGTACTAGTGAGGGCTAGCAAAAGACTAGGGAGCGACCAGCTAGAGAGCAACACAGTCATCAACATCCTTTGAGATTAACCAACATTGAATGCAAACATGAGTAGGATATATTTCACTATGAAATATAATATCGTGGAGGCTATGTTGATTTCTTTCAACTACATGCGTGAACATGAAGTCAAGCCACTTGAATCATCCAAAGGAGGATACCATTCTATCATACTACATCACAACCATTTCAATGCGCATGTTGGCACTCAAGACAAACCATTATCCACTCTTAGCTAATTAAGCATGGCATGAATAACTATAATCTCTAATTATCATTGCAAGCATGTTCAACCCATAATGTACTGAATTCGGAACGATGAGCTAATCATGTTTACAAAAGCAAGATAGGTCGAGTTCATACCAACTTTTCTCCATCTCAATCCTTTCATCAAATATCGCCATTATTGCCTTTCACTTGCATGACCAAACGATGTGAATAATAATAAAAGTGTGCGTGCATTGGACTAAGATGGAATCTGCAAACAATAAACCGAAGGAGAAGACAAGGCAAAATGGGCTCTTTGTAAGATAAACAATAGTGCATATGAGAGCCACTCAACACGTCATCGTGGTCTTCTCCTTATGACCCAAAGAAAGGAAAGGAAAATTATTTACACGGGAAAGCTCCCAACAAGCATAAGAAGAACGAGAAATATTTTTGGGTTTTGTCTTTAATGCTACAACTAAGCAACTAGGAAATAAAGCTAGAACTAATTTTTTTGTATTTTCCTCAAAGTTAATTAAACACACAAGAAGAAAGCAAAACAAGAAATAAACTACCAGGGATAGTACAATGAAAAAGTATGAACACCGACAACTGAAATAAGTGTGTTAACATGAATGTAATGTCGGTGAGAAATATGTACTCCCCCAAGCTTAGGCTTTTGGCCTAAGTTGGTCTAGGTCCATGGCTGGAAATAACCTTCTCTCAGATACTCCGGAGGACACTAAGGGTTCCACTGATTAGCGACCTCCTGTGGATCCCACTCAAAGATCGGGACCTGATATGGATCAAGGGCTGGTGCCTGCTCAAGTGCTGGGGGTTGCGACAAACCCCAATATCGGTAGATGTCAACGGGAATAAGAGTGTAACTTCCTGAATGAATATCGAACAGAGAAGAAGCAGGTAGAGTAATCTCACAAGTACCCTGACCAAATACTAAATTGTAAAGAAACCGCCTATCATCATTCTTTTTAATAACATCATGGGCTACCATACGATCATAATCTAAAAACTTCGCGGGTATTAGTCTCTCATCTTTCTCGTGAAGCCTAATGGGTATCTCAAAATGTTTAGCTAAACGAGATGCATAGATACCTCCGAATATGGGCCCCTTCGAACAGTTGGTGTTCAACAGTTGGGCCACCATAGATCTATCAGCAAATAAAGCATGGCGCAAAATAGCGAGGTCAGGGGTACTGAGGCTTCCACTCTCCCAGCGACCAACTAAACATCTTCCCGCAAATAATGAATAATAGCATAGCACAGGAAAATGTAAACTAGCAACTCTTGCCTTTAACACGCCTCTCTCTTCCGCTACAGTGACTGTGGCAATAAAATCTTCCATGTCTCGAGGACGTGGTTCCTTGATGCTGCCCTCATAGGATATCTTGGAAACTTTGCAAAAATCATAAAGGTTCATTTTCTTAGGCACATCATATAAGTGGAATTCTACTGTAGGAGGGTCTTCCCTAGGATGAAAGTTAAAATTTTGCACAAAGGTATTAGTGAGCAAGAGGTACTAGTCACACTTATCGTTGAGGAAGTCGGTGTTGCCTACATTCTCAGCAAAATAATAGAAATCTTCATAAATTCTGGCCACCCTAAAGAATGTGTCACAGGCCATTCACATGGTCCAATTTCTGCATTGCGAGGAAGATTATATTTGGGTTTCTCCTTCATTTCATTTTTATCTTCCTTAGAACCCCTTCTTGAAGAACCTCTTAGTAACCTTCTCAACATTTCTGAAAAATTCTGAAATTTTTAGTGAACTAAAATGAAGGTGAACAAAACTCAAAAAAACTCATAGCAACTACTCCCTCAGGTGCCTACATACTATATCATGCATCAAAACTACTTGGGACCATATAAATTTGACATGCAAGCTCAAGAACAAGGTCACCATAACATCAAAAGGTGGCAATATATAAGTCACTAGAACAAAAACTAATTGGACCATTGGAGGAGTCACATACCAATGAGCAATCCCCTAAAACAGTTTTGCAAATGGAGATTTGAGCAAGGAGATAAAAAATGGTAGCAAGATGAGCTAGAACACGGGTTTGAGAAATGGTGGGATTTTTTCTAGAGGAAGATGAAGTGAATGGGTGCTGGAATAAGTGGAGGAGGGCCACATGGGACCCACAAGCCACAAGGGCACACCCAGGGGAGCTGGTCGCGCCCTGCAGGCTTGTGGCCCATTGGTGCAGGCCCCTGATGCATTCTCAATGCCAAATATTCTTAAATATTCCATAAAAACTCATACTAAATTTTCTGGGAATTCTGGGAACTTTTATTTTCAGGTCATTTTTCTATTGCACGGAAAACTCAGAAAATAGAAAAATAATAGAATTTTTACTTAATTTCATCTAGGTAACAGAAAGTAAAAGTTAGGTGCAGGAAGTTGTGCTTTCTAAATTCATCCATCTCATGCTCATAAAAAGGAATCCATCAATAAGGTTGATCAAGTCTTATAAACAAACTTCTTTGTATCATGAAACCGAAGAATTTTCGAATAACACTAAGTTACCTCAATGGGGATATGCATTTCCCCGACAATAAGTATATCATATTTCTTCTTGACAGTAGGAATAGGGAACTCAAAGTCTCCAATAATAATTTTTGGAATTTTTTCAATAGAGTTGATACTATGAACTTGAGATTGTTTCTTTGGAAAGTGTACCGTATGTTCATTACCATTAATATGAAAAGTGACATTGCCCTTGTTACAATCAATAACAACCCCTGCAGTATTCAAGAAGGGTCTACCAAGGCTGATCGACATACTGTCGTCCTTGGGAATAGCAAGATAACAAAGTTCGTCAAGATAGTAGCATTTGCAACTATGATAGGTACATCCTCACAAATACCGATAGGTAGAGCAGTTGATTTATCAGCCATTTGCAAAGAGATTTTAGTAGGTTCAAATTATTCAAATCAAGTCTATGGTATAAAGAGAAAGCCATAACACCAACACCGGCTCCAAGATCACATAAAGCTAACATAGTTTCCTTTCATAGAGCATGGTATCGTAGATACTCCGGGGTCCCCTAATTTCTTAGGGATTCCAGCTGTAAAAGTATAATTAGCAAGCATGGTGGAAATCTTAGCTTCCGGTATCTTTCTTTTATTCGTCACAAAATATTTCATATACTTAGCATAAGGAGACATTTTCAAAATATCAGTCAAGCGCGCACGTAAAAGACAGGTCTAAGCATTTCAGCAAAGTGCTCAAAATCCTCATCATCCCTTTTCTTGGATGGTTTGGTAGGAAAGGGCATGGGTTTCTGAACCCATGGTTCTCTTTCTCTACCATGTTTCCTAGCAATGAAGTCTATTTTATCGTATCTATTCTTAGGTTGTGGGTTATCAAGATCATCAGTAGGTTCAATCTCCACATCATTATGATTACTAGGTTGAGCACCAGCATGAACATCATTATTAATGTTATCCCTAGGCTCATGTTCATCACCAGATTGTGTCTCAACATCAGAAATAGAAATATCATTTGGATTCTCAGACGTATCTATAACAGGTTCACTAGCACCGTGTAGAGTACTATCATCATTCTTTTTCCTACTCTTATTGGAAGGAATAGGTGCATCATTATTAATTCTGTGAGGATCATGTTCAATTCTCCTACGATGGCCCTCGGGATACAAAGGTTCCTCAGTCATTCTACCACCTCTAGTCACAACTTTAACAGAATGATCATTGTGTTTACTATTCATCTCATTAATTAAATCATTTTGAGCCTTAAGTACTTGTTCTACTTGAGTGGTTACCATGGAAGCATGTTTACTAATAAGCTTAAGATCATTGAAAATTCTACTCAAATAATCACCCAAGCGATCAAGCATATAAGCATTATGTTTTAATTGTCTACTAACATAGGCATTGAAATTTTCTTGCTTCATAATAAAATTATCAAATTCATCCAAACATTGGTTAGCAGACTTATTATAAGGAATATCTCTTTCATCAAATCTACCGAGAGAATTTACCTCTACTACCTGTGTCAGGTTATCAAGACCATTTATTTCTTCAATAGGTGGTAGATTCTTAACATCTACAGCTTTAATACCTTTTTCTTTCATAGATTTCTTTGCCTCTTGTATATCTTCAGGACTGAGGAATAGAATACCTCTTCTCTTCAGAGTTGTCTTTCAAGCTGGTTCAGGAATGGTCCAATCATTATCATTGCTCTATATATTATTCAATAGTAATTCAGCTTGTTCAACTGTTCGTTCCCTGAAAACACAACCAGCACAACTATCTAGGTGGTCCCTAGAAGCATCGGTTAGTCCATTATAAAAGATATCATGTACTTCATTTTTCTTGAGAGGATGATCACGCAAAGCATTAAGTAATTGGAGAAGCCTCCCCCAAGCTTGTGGGAGACACTCTTATTCAGTTTGCACAAAGTTAAATATTTCCTGCAAGGCAGCTTGTTTCTTATGGGCAGGAAAATATTTTTTAGAGAAGTAATAAATCATATCTTGGGGACTACGCACACAACCAGGAGCAAGAGAATTAAACCATATCTTAGCATCACCCTTTAATGAGAAACGAAACAACTTAATAATATAGTAATAGCGAATTTTTTCCTCCTGAGTAATACGGTGGCTATATCATTCAATTTGGTAAGATGTGCCAAAACAGTTTCAGATTCATAACCATGGAAAGGATTAGATTCAACCAAAGTAATTAACTTAGTATCGACAGAGAATTCATAATCCTTATCAGTAACAAATATAGGTGAAGTAGCAAACTTAGGATCACATTGCATTCTAGCATTGAGAGATTTTTCCTTCCACTTGCGAAGCAATTTCTTAACATCATCTCTATCCTCACAAGCAAGAAAGTCCCTAGCTACCTCTCCTTCCATAACATATCCTTTAGGTATATCAGGCAATTCATATCTCGGAGAGCTAGGTCTAGCAGATGTGTCATAGTGTTTAGTTGCAATAATTTCATCAGATTCAGAAATATTATCACTTTCAGCATTGGCTCTAGCAATTTGTTCATCAAGAAATTCACCCAGTGGCACAATATCATCATATGCATCATGCATAGCAGAAGTAGCATCATCAATTACTTGCGACATATCAGAATTACTAGCAGGTGGTGGTGTCGCACACTTACTCATAACAGAAGGTGAATCAAGTGGAGAGCTAGATGGCAGTTCCTTACCTCCCCTCGTAGTAGAAGGATAGATCTTGGTTTTTGGATCTTTCGGATTCTTCATAGTGATGAATAGATATATATCCCAAGTGACTCTGAGAATAAAGCTATGATCCCTGGCAACAGCGCCAGAAAAAGGTCTTGATAACCCACAAGTATAGGGGATCACAACAGTTTTTGAGGGTAGAGTATTCAACCCAAATTCATTGATTCGACAGAAGGGGAGCCAAAGAATATTCTCGAGTACTAGCAACTGAGTTGTCAATTCAACCACACCTAAAAGACTTAATATCTACAGCAAAGTGTCCAGTAGCAAAGTAATATGGTAATAATAGTAATGGTGGCAAGTGATAGTAGCAGTTTGTAGTGTTTGTAACAGTAGCAACGGAAAAGTAACTTAGAAAATATCAATATATGGAAAGCTCGTAGGCAATGGATCAGTGATGGGTAATTATGTCGTATGATATTCATCATGCAATAGTTATAACAAAGGGTAACATAGAACTAGGTCTAATTCATCAATGTAATGTAGGCATGTATTCCGTATATAGTCATATGTGCTTATGGAAAAGAACTTGCATGACATCTTTTGTCCTACTATTCCGTGGCAGCAGGGTCCTATTGGAAACTAAGGGATATGAAGGCATCCTTTTAATAGAGAACTGGACCAAAGCATTAGCACTTAGTGAATACATGAACTCCTCAAACTACGGTAATCCCCAGAAATAATCCTAGTTATTGTCACCCTAAGGGATGCGGATCATAACTCGTAATGGGTGTCTACAACTTGCAACATAGGATCAAGAACAAATATATATATTCATGAAAACTTAATAGGTTCAGATTTGAAATCATGGTACTCGGGCCCTAGTGACAAGCATTAAGCATAGCAAAGTCATAGCAACATCAATCTCAGAACATAGTGGATACTAGGGATCAAACCCTAACAAAACTAACTTGATTACATGATAAATCTCATCCAACCCATTATCGTCCAGCAAGCCTACGATGAGATTACTCACGAATGGTGGATAGCATCATGGAATTGGTGATGACGAAAGCGTCGATTTCCCCCTCTTCGGAGCCCAAAACAGACTCCATATCTAGTCTCCCGAATAGGAATATATAGGAGTGGAAACAAGGTCGGAGGAGCTGCAGGGAGATGCACTAGTGGGTCACAAGCCCACAAGGCGTGGCCACCCCTGGCCACGCCGAGGTGGCTTGTGGATCCCACGTAGGCCCCCTACATGTATTCCAGCACCCATCCACTTCGTCTTCCTCTAGAAAAAATCCCACCATTGCTCAAACTCGTGTTTTGGCTTATTTTGCTGCCATTTTCAATCTCCTTGTGCAAATCTCCATTGCAAAACTGTTTTAGGGGATTGGTCTTTGGTATGTGACTCCACCAATGGTCTGATAACCCACAAGTATAGGGGATCACAACAGTTTTTGAGGGTAGAGTATTCAACCAAAATTTATTGATTCGACACAAGGGGAGCTAAAGAATATTCTTGAGTATTCACAGTTGAGTTTTCAATTCAACCACACCTGAAAGACTTAATATCTGCAACAAAGTATTCAGTAGCAAAGTAGTATGGAAGTAACGATAACGGTGGGAAAAGTAATAGTAGCAGTTTTGTAGTGATTGTAACAGTAGCAACGGAGAAGTAACTTAGCAAGGATCAATATGTGTTAAGCTCGTAGGCAATGGATTAGTGGTGGATAATTATGTTGGATGACATTAATCATGCAACAGTTATAACATAGGGTGACACAGAACTAGCTCCAATTCATCAATGTAATGTAGGCATGTATTCCATATATAATCATACGTGCTTATGGAAAAGAACTTGCATGACATCTTTTGTCCTACCCTCCAGTGGCAGAGGGGTCTTAATGGAAACTAAGGAATATTAAGGCCTCCTTTTAATAGAGAACCGGACCAAAGCATTAGCACTTAGTGAATGCATGAACTCCTCAAACTACGGTAATCACCAGAAAGAATCCCCGTTATTGTCACCCTAGGGGATGCGGATCATAACTCGTAATAGGTGTCTACAACTTGCAAGATAGGATCAAGAACACATATATATAATAGGTTCAGATCTGAAATGATGCCACTCAAGACCTAGTGACAAACATTAAGCATAGCAAAGTCATAGCAACATCAATCTCAGAACATAGTGGATACTAGGGATAAAACCCTAACAAAATTAACTCGATTACATGATAAATCTCATCCAACCCATCACCGTTTAGCTAGCCTACAATGGTATTACTCATGAACAGCGAAGAGCATCATGGAATTGGTGATGAAGGATGGTTGGTGATGACGATGACGTCGATTTCCCCTCTCCGGAGCCCAAAACGGACTCCAGATCTGCCCTCCCGAGGAAGAACAGGAGGTGGCGGAGGCTCCGTATCATGAAACATGATGAACTCTTCTCCATGATTTTTTTCTTCATGAATAGTAATAAATAGGAGTGGAATTGAGGTTGGTGGAGCAGTAGGGGCCCCACAAGCCTGCTAGGCACGGCCAGGGGGTTGTCGCACCTGGCAGGCTTGCCACCTATGGGTGGCCCCCCGCTGTTGAGTTTTTCGCCAGTATTTTTTATTAATTCCAAAAATATTCTCCGTAAATTGTTAGGTCAACCCGAGAACTTTTATTTCTACACAAAAAGAACACCAATGCAATTCTGCTGAAAACAGCGTCAGTCCGGGTTAGTTCCATTCAAATCATGCAAATTAGAGTCCAAAACATGGGCAAAATAGTTCGGAAAATTAGATACGATGGAGACGTATCAACTCCCGCAAGCTTAAACCATTGATTGTCCTCAAGCAATTCATTTCATAAACTGAAAGTGATAAAGAAAAAAATTTAACAAACTCTATTTGACCTTGTTGTCGTAAATACATCTAACTGATGTTCAGATTTTTAGCAAAGATCATGGACTAACCACGTTCACAATAACAATTAGGTATCACATTTACTCATATCAATGACATAATAAACTAGCAAGCAATAATAATAGCTCTCTAATGACAACACTTTTATCAAAACAAACATGATACAATATGATGAAATGATATCTCGCTAGCCCTTTCTGAAACCGCAAAGCATAAATGCAGAGCATATCCAAAGAACAACGACTGACTAGACATTGTAATTCACGGTGAAAGAGATCCAGTCATGCTTATACTCAATGTCAATTAACAGCAGAGCATACAAATGACGACTGTGCTCTGTAACTAGTACCTTTTATAAGAGGAGGATGACTCAAAAATAAAGTAAATGGAAAGTCCCTTCGCAGAGGGAAGCATTGATTTGCAGAGGTGCGAGAGCTCGAGCTTTTAAAAGAAAGATGAGTAATAATTTTGAGCGGTATGCTTTCATTGCTCACACAAAGACCAAGAGTTTTCAACATCTTCTATGCTAGATACATTATAGGCGGTTCCCAAACACAATGATAAGGTTTTTATTCCCCCTCCTTCAATCAATCACAATCCACGGTGAGCCGAATCCACGGGTACCGTCCATACAAACACAATCCTGGGGGAGTTTTTTTAAGTTTATTTTTCTTTTATTTCGAGCATGGAACTGGGCATTCTGATTACCAGCCACTTTCTCGTAAATGATAGTGAATAAACACATATCATGAGAATAACCCACCTAGCATGGAAGATACTCACAGCCCCTAGTCTCCACATGAGCGATTTGGGCATACAAAACATAATATTTATTTGAAGGTTTAGAGTTTGGCACATGCAAATTTACTTGGAATGGCAGGTAAATACCGCATATAGGCAGGTTAGGTGGACTCATATGGAACAACTTTGGATTTGAGGAATTGGATGCACAAGAAGTATTCTTGCTTAGTCCAAGTGAAGACTAGCAAAAGACTAGGGAGCGACCAACTAGAGAGCGACAATGTCATCAACATGCTTTGAGATTAACCAACATTGAATGCAAGCATGAGTAGGATATAAATCATTATGAACATAAATATCATAGAGGCTATGTTGATTTTTTCTCAACTACATGCATGAACGTGTGCCATGTCAAGCCACTTGAATCGTTCAGGGGAGGATACCATCCCATCATACTACATCACAACCATTTTAGTATGCATGTTGGCACCCAAGACAAATCATTATCCACTCTTAGCTAATTAAGCATGGCATGAATAACTATAATCTCTAGTTATAATTGCAAATATGTTTCACCTATAATGAACTAAATTCGGAATAATGAGATAATCATATTTACAAAAGCAAGATAGGTCGAGTTCATACCAACTTTTCTCCATCTCAATCTTTTCATCAAATATCATTATTGCCTTTGACTTGCATGACCGAATGGTGTGGATAATAATAAGAGTGCACGTGCATTGGACTAAGCTGGAATCTGCAAACAATAACTCAAAGTAGAAGGCAAATTAATATGATTGATAAACAATTATGCATATGAGAGCCACTCAACATTTTTATTGTGGTCTTCTCCTTATGACACAAAGGAAGGAAATTCAAAACAAGAACGAGAAAAACTATTTACACGGGAAAGCTCCCAACAAGCAAAAGAAGAATGAAAAATATTTTTGGGTTTTTCTTTTAGTACTACAACTAAGCAACTAGAAGTTAAAGCTAGAACTAATTTTTTTGTATTTTTCTCAAAGTTAATTAAACATACAAGAAGAAAGAGAAACAAGGAAATAAACTACCATGGATGGTACAATGAAAGAGTATGAAGAATGACTACTAGAGTGTGAAAACATGAATGTAATGTTGGTGAGAAATACGTACTCCCCCAAGCTTAGGCTTTTGGCCTAAGTTGGTCTAGGGCCATGGATGGCTCGTGTAATATCCGAAGTCATGGCCGGGGTTGTGCTAGGCTACGACGGCCACTGCCTGAATGACTGCAACATGAAGGCGAGCTGCTTCCGCATTTCTCTCATACTCGTTTGCCTCCTCTCTGGTTATAAAGTATCTATGTTTTTCCTAAAAGTTAAAAAAAGGAAGGAACAGGTAGGGTAACATGGACAACACGTTGTCTATCAAAAATTAGTCGGTACTAGAGGGATTGTTCTCTCCTTTCAAACTGAAAACGTACCAAAGCCTCATAATCAAGAAAAGTAGGTGGTAACTCAATATCATTTCCCCACATGGGTACCCCAAGATAATTATCTACACAAGTGGCATAAATCCCACCAAATAAATCTCCATCCTTAGCATTATTATGCAACCTTCTAGCAATAATGGCTCCTGTGTTATATCGCCACCCATTACTGCACTCTTAAGAATACTGAGGTCGGTTGCACATAGGTGGCTATGGTCAGTTTTACCGTTAATACATCTACCTATTAATAGAGCAAAATAATGCATCGCAGGAAAGTGAATGCTCCCCACGGTAGCCTGTGTAATATTTCTAGTTCCTCCGACGATGATGCTAGCAATAAAATCATTATATTTAGTTTTGTGCGGATCACTATAGCCGCCCCATTGTGGAATTTTGCATGCATGGTTAAAATCCTCTGTGTCCAAAGTATATGATTTGTCATAAAGGTCAAATAGGATGGGAGGTTTATTACGATTGAGCAAAAATTCAAACCTTCGCAAGAAAGAAACTCCGAGTTGATAGTATTGCTTGCATTTGTCCGAAATGAATTCCTCAAGGCCAACATTTCTTGTGTATGCGTCGAATTCTTCCTTGAAACCGGCATCACTCATAAATTGATCCGATGGCCATTCACAAGGTTGTACTACTGCTCCCCTCAATGGTTCAAGATCAGATTCACGTATTGCGAGTCTCGGGGCCTTCTTGCTCGAGGAACCCCCTTGAAACGCCCTCCTCAACATTTTTTGTAAAAAAGCTGAAATTTTTAGTGACTCAAAATAAAGGTGAACAAAACTCAACAAACAAAATTCATAGCAACTACTCCCACAAGTGCCTACAGGTTATATCATGCATCAAAACTACTTGGGACCATAAAATTTGACATGCAATCTCAAGAGAAGGATCACCACAGCAGCAAAAATTGCAATAAATAAAGCACTAGAACAAAAACTAATTGGACCATTGGAGGAGTCACATACCGAACAACAATCTCCCAAGACAAGTTTGCAAATGAAGCTTTGCACAAGGAGATCGAAAATGGTAGCAAAATGATCTAGAACACGGGTTTGAGCAATGGTGCGACTTTTTCTGGAGGAAGATGAAGTGGATGGGTGCTGGAATATGTGGAGGGGGGCCATGTGGGAGTCACAAGCCTACTAGGCGCGGCTAGGGGTGGTCGCACCTTGTGGGCTTGTGACCCACTAGTGCAGCCCCCTGTAGTGTGCTCAATGCCAAATATTTTTAAATATTCCATATAAGATCATACTACATTTTCATGGCGTTTGGAGAACGTTTATTTTCAGGTCATTTTTCTATTGCACGAAAAACTCAAAAAACAGGAAAATAATAGCATTTTTACTTAATTTAATCTAGCAAACAGAAAGTAAAAGTTGGATACAGAAAGTTGTGCTTTCTAAATTCAACCATCTCATGATCATCAAAAGGAATCCATCAATAAGGTTGATCAAGTCTTATTAGCAAACTTCTTTCGAATAACATGAAACCGGAGAATTTTTGAATAACACTAAGTTACCTCAATGGGGATATGCATGTCCCCAACAATAAGTATATCATATTTATTCTTGACAGTAGGAAGAGGGAATCCAAAGTCTCCAATAATAATCTTTGGAATTTTTTCAATGGAGTTTATACTATGAACTTGAGGTTGTTTCTTCGAAAAGTGTACTGTATGCTCATTACCATTAATATTAAATGTGACATTGCCCTTGTTGAAATCAATAATGGCCACTGCAATATTCAAAAAGGGCCCACCAAGGATGATATACATACTGTCGTCATCGGGAATATCAAGAATAACAAAGTCCGTTAAGATAGTAGCATTTGCAACTATGACAGGTACATCCTTAAAAATACCGATAGGTAGAGCAGTTGATTTATCAACCATTTGCAAAGAGAGTTCAGTAGGTGTCAACTTGTTCAACTCAAGTCTACGATATAAAGAGAAAGGCATAACACTAACACCAGCTCCCAAATCACATAAAGCAGTTTTAGCATAATTCCCTTTAATAGAGCATGGTATAGTTGGTATTCCCAGGTCTCCTAATTTCTTTGGTACTCCACCTTTAAAAGTATAATTAGAAAGCATGGTGGAAATTTCAGCTTTTGGTATCTTCCTTTTATTAGTCACAATATCTTTCATATACTTAGCATAAGGAGACATTTTCAGAATATCAATCAAGCGCATACGCAAAAAGACAGGTGTAAGCATTTCAACAAAGCGCTCGAAATCCTCATCATCCTTTTTCTTGGATGGTTTAGGAGGAAAGGGCATGGGTTTCTGAACCCATTGTTCTCTTTCTTTACCATGATTCCTAGCAATAAAATCTCTTTTGTCATATCTTTCGTTCTTAGGATGTGGGTTATCAGGATCAACAATAGGTTCAATCTCCACATCATTATCATTACTAGGTTGAGCATCAACATGAACATCATTAATATTATCACTAGGCTCATGTTCATCACCAGATTATGTCTCAGCATCAGAAACAGAAATATCATTTGGGTTTTCAGGTGTATCTATAATAGGTTCACTAGCAACATGCAAAGTTCTATCATCATGCTTGTTCCTCTTATTGTTGGAGCGACGAGGTGCATCAATATTACTTCTTTGAGAATCTTGCTCATTTCTCTTAAGATGGCCTTTAGGATACAAAGGTCATTGGGTCATTCTACCACCTCTACTCACAACCTTAGCAGAATGATTGTTGTTCTTACTATTCATCTCATTAAGCAAATCATTCTGAGCTTTGAGTACTTGTTCTACTTGAGTAGTTACCATGGAAGCATGTTTACTAGTCAGTTTAATGTCATTGATAGTTCTGGTCATATAATCACCTAAGCGATCAAGCATGAAAGCATTATGTTTCAATTGTCTACTAACATAACATTACAGTTTTCTTGCTTAACAACAAAATTATCAAACTCATCCAAGCATTGGCTAGCTGACTTATTATAAGGAATATCGCCTTGATAAAATCTACGAAGAGAATTTACCTCTACTACCTGTATCGGGTTACCAAGACCATGTATTTCTTCAATAGGTGGTAGATTCTTAACATCTTCAGCTTTAATACCTTTTTCTTTCATAGATTTCTTTGCCTCTTGCATATCTTTAGGACTTAAAAATAGAATACCTTTTTTCTTTGGAGTTAGCTTCGGAGGTGGTTTGGGAATAGTCCAATCATTATCATTTCTCAATATATTATTAAATAGTATTCCAGCTTGCTCAATGGTTCGTTCCCTGAAAACACAACCACCACAACTATCTAGGTGGCCCCTAGAAGCATCGGTTTGTCCATTATAAAAGATATCAAGTAGTTAATTCTTCTTGAGGGGATGATCAGGCAAACCATTGAGTAATTGGAGAAGCCTCCCCCAAGCTTGTGGGAGACTCTCTTCTTCAATTTGCACAAACTTAAATATTTCCTACAAGGCAGCTTGTTTCTTATGGGCCGGAAAATACTTTTCAGAGAAATAATATATCATATCCTAGGGGCTACGCACACAACTAGGAGCAAGAGAATTAAACCATATCTTAGCATAACCCTTTAGCGAGAAAGGAAAGAACTTAAGGATATAGTAATAACAAATTTTTCCTCATGAGTAAATAGGGTGGCTATATCATTCAATTTAGTGAGATGTGCCACAATAGTTTTAGATTCATAGCCATGGAAAGGATCGGATTCAATCAAAGTAATTAACTTAGGATCGACAGAGAATTCATAATCCTTATTAGTAACAAAGATAGGTGAAGTAGCAAACTTAGGATCATATTTCATTCTAGCATTCAGAGATATTTGTTTCCACTTGCATAGTAATTTATTAAGGTCATCTCTATCCTTACAAGCAAGAAAGTCCCTAGATACCTTTCCTTCCATAACATAACCCTTGGGAATATCAAGCAATTCATATCTAGGAGAGCTAGGTCTAGCAGGTGTCTCATAGTGTTCAGTTTCAGTAATTTCATCAGTTTCAGAAGTATCATAATTTTCAGCATTGGCTCTAGCAATTTGTTCATCAAGAAATTCACCCAGTGGCACCGTATTATCAAGCAAAGTATCATCATAAGCATCATGCATAGCAGAAGTGGCATCATCTATTACTTGCGACATATCAGAATTACTAGCAGGTGGTGGTGTCGCAAACTTACTCGTAACAGAAGGTGAATCAAGTGCAGAGCTAGATGGCACTTCCTTACCTCCCCTCATAGTAGAGGGATTGATCTTGGTTTTTGGATCTTTCAGATTCTTCATAGTGATCAACAGATATAAATCCCAAGTGACTCAGAGAATAGAGCTATGCTCCCCGACAACGGCGCCAGAAAAAGGTCTTGATAACCCACAAGTATAGGGGATCGCAACCGTTTTCGACGGTAGAGTATTCAACCCAAATTTGTTGATTCTACACAAGGTGAGACAAAGAATATTCTCGATTATTTGCAGCTGAGTTGTCAATTCCACCACACGTGAAAGACTTAATACCTCTAGCAAAGTATTCAATAGCAAAGTAGTATGGAAGTAACTGTAACGGTGGCAAAAGTAACAATAGCAGTGTTGTAGTGATTGTAACAATAGTAACAGAGAAGTAACCTAGGAAGGATCAATATGTGGAAAGCTCATAGGCAATGGATCAGTGGTGGATAATTATGTCAGATGGCATTCATCATGCAACAGTTATAACATAGGGTGACACAGAACTAGCTCCAATTCATAAATGTAATGTAGGCATGTATTCCATATATAGTCATACATGCTTATGAAAAAGACCTTGCATGACATATTTTTTCCTACCCTCACGTTACAGCGGGGTCTAATGGAAATTATGTGAAATTAAGGCCTCCTTTTAATAGAGAACCGGGCCAAAGCATTAGCACTTAGTGAATACATGAACTCGTCAAACTAAGGTAATCACCGGAAATAATCCCAATTATTTTCACCCTGGGGGATGTGGATCATAACTCGTAATAGGTGTCTAAAACTTGCAACATAGGATCAAGAACACATATATATTCATGAAAATATAATAGGTTCAGATCTGAAATCATGGCACTTGGGCCCTAGTGACAAGCATTAAGCATAGCAAAGTCATAACAACATCAATCTCAGAACATAGTGGATACTAGGGATCAAACCCTAACAAAACTAACTCGATTACATGATAAATCTCATCCAACCCATCACCGTCCATCAAGCCTACGGTGGGATTACTCACGAACGACGAAGTCGATAATGGAATTGGTGATGAAGAATTGGTGATCAACGCCATTGTCATCACCAACCATCCTTTATCACCAATTCCATGATGCTCTCCATGGTTAGTGAGTAATTCCATCATAGGCTTGCTGGATAGTGATGGGTTGGATAAGATTTACCATGTAATCGAGTTAATTTTGTTAGGGTTTGATCCCTAGTATCCACTGTGTTTTGAGATTGATGTTGTTATGACTTTGCTATGCTTAATGCTTGTCACTAGGGCCCAAGTGCCATGATTTCAGATCTGAACCTATTATGATTTCATGAATATATATATATATATGTGTTCTTGATACTATCTTGCAAGTTGTAGACACCTATTACGAGTTATGATCCGCATCCCCCAGGGTGACAATAACTGGGATTCTTTCCGGTGATTACCGTAGCTTCGGTTTGGTTCTCTATTAAAAGGAGGCCTTAATATCCCTTAGTTTCCATTAGGACCCCGCTTCCATGGGAGGGTAGGACAAAATATTTCATGCAAGTTCTTTTCCATAAGCACATAAGACTATATATGGAATACATGCCTACATTACATTGATGAATTGGAGCTAGTTCTATGTCACCCTATGTTATAACTGTTGCATGATGAATGCCATCCGACATAATTATCCATCACTGATCCATTGCCTATGAGATTTTCACATATTGATCCTTGCAAAGATACTTTTCCGTTGCTACTATTACAATCACCACAAAACTGCTACTTTCACTTTTGCCATCGTTATCGTTACTTCCATACTACTTTGCTACTAAATACTTTGTTGCAGATATTAAGTCTTTCAGGTGTGGTTGAATTGACAACTCAGTTGCTAATACTTGAGAATATTCTTTGGCTCCCCTTGTGTTGAACTAACAAATTTGGGTTGAATACTCTACCCTCGAAAACTATTGCGATCCCCTATACATGTGGGTTATCACACACCTACCCCCCACAATGGCCCTTCGCTTAGTGCACCAGCCCACTACCTTCACCTTCCTCCATGAAAATCACCATTGCCTCCTAACCCATGTCCTTTATTATTTTCGAGTTATTTTTGATCCCCCTGCTCGAAACTCCATTTTTGAAACTTTTTTGAGGAATTGCTCCTTGGTGTGTAACTCCTCTAATGCTCCAACTAGTTTTTGTTGTAGTTCTTTTTGTTTAGAAAATTTTGCTATTGTTGATGACCATGTATATCACCTTGCATGTTGAATTTGTAAGCTTCAAAGTAGTTTTGATGCATGATATAGCCTCTAGACACTTGTGGGAGTAGTTGCTACCAATTTTGTTTAGTTTTGTTCACTTTTATTTTGAGGGACTAAATTTTTTAGAAAAGTGTGAAAGAAAAAATGTTTTAAAGGATGTTGAGAGGTTCTTCAAGCTGGAGCTCCTTGGAAATTTCAAAGGAGAAGCCCAACTATAATCTTCCTCGTGCGGCCGAGGTGCGGTCATGCAAATTGCCATGTAACACATTCTTGAAGGATGCGGGCATTCACGATGGTTTCTATTATTTGGCAAGCAAAGCCAGACTCACTCCCTTCCTTTAAGGTAAGTGTGATTAGTATATCCTCCTCACTAATACTTTTGTGAAAAACTTCCACTATCATGCTAGGACAGAACCACCCACCGCATCGTTTCACCTCTATGACATACCAAAGGAGGTGACACTTGAGATATTCTCCCAAGTATGTAAAATACCTAATGAAAAGTTATCCCAAGTTTGTGATTTTCTATATGGAGTAACCGTAGTGGAGACGAGAGAAGTGTCTGGTGCAAGGGTCACTTGTTTGCACTTTCCTGTCTTGCGTTACTTTTCATTATTTTTTGGGAGGTGTATTACTGGTAGGTGGGATAGAAGAACACTCAGCTCGCCAGATCTTGCTATCTTACATGGTGCACTTTATGGTGACATTTCCTTTAGTTTGGGAGCTATTATGCGTCACGGTTGCCCACGAACCGCTCCAAGGGTGTCATCTATGGTGGTAAGTATGCCTCTCACCTCACTAGATATTTTGAGATTCCTATTAGATGTCCGGGGAGTGCGGTTGTACTACTAAATATATTGATTATGATTGCATGGTTGGGCATAATTTTATTGACTCTCGCAACATATGATTCGGTGTAATTGGGTATTTAGTCAGGTTACTTGTGAGAAGATTACTTTGGCAGCTCCTTCTTTGTTCGATCTTTCTAGACGTAGGTAAACGGTTATGCATGAGGATGTTTACGCTTATTGGGGTTTGACACCGCCCTAAGTAGCTGACCCTGAGCCAACACCTGAGCCAGAACTAGCATCAGAGCATATGTACCATTGGGATCCTGAGGAGCCTCAACATCACCCTGGATTTGAGTATTTTCAGTCATGGCCATGGACCAAGTTAGGTCAAAAGCCTAAGATTGGGGGAGTACGTATTTATCACCGACATTACATTCATGTACCACACATTCACTTCAGTTGTCGGTGTTCATCCTCTTTCATTGTATATGCGTTGCTCAGTTTTATTTTTGCTTTCTTTTGTGTGTTTGAAAAACTTCAGAAAACCCTATAATATTTCCCACCTCTTTTCAGTTTTTCTTTCTTAGTTAGTTTGTAGCACTAAAAGAAAACCCAAAAATATTTCTTATTCTTCTTGTTGCTTGTTGGGAGCTTTTCCATGTAAATAGTTTTTCTTGCTTTACAGTTTTTCCTGTGTCAATTTGCTTTCTTCAGAAAAAACAAAAAACTCTAAGAACATTTCAACGTGTTTCTTTGAAATTCTTTCCTTTTTTGAGTCATTGTAGGGAGAAGACTATGCTAGAATTGTTGAGTGGATCTTATATGCTATATTGTTGATCGAACAAAGAGTCAATATTACCTTGTCTTATCCTTTGAATAAATGGTTTTGCAGATTCCATCTTAATCCAGGCCACACTTGCACTATTATTATTTTTACATCATTCGGTCATGCAAGTGAAACGCAATAAATACGATGATTTGATAAAGTGATTGATGTTAAAGGAAGCTGGTATGAACTCTTCTTGTTTTCCACTTTTATAAATATGATTAACTCAGCCGATCTTGATTCATCATATTATGAGTAAACATGTTTGTGATAACAATTAGAGATTATAATTTCTCATACCATGCTTAAATAGATAGAAGTGGATAATGATTTATCTTGTGTACCAACATGCACTAAAATAATTGCGATGTAGTATGTTAGCATGGTATCCTCCTCTGAATAATTCAAGTGGCTTCATTTTGCACATGTGCAAACATGTAGTTGATTTGAAAATAATGCAACCTTCATAATATTTATATTCAGAGTGTTCATATCGTACTCATGGTCATATCCAATATTAATTATTCATAATACATTATTATGAACGTTGCTGCTCTCTAGCTCATCGCTTCTCAATCTATTTGCTAGCCTTCACCTGTACTAAGCGAGAATACTATGTGTGCATCCAAAATCCTAAAACCAAAGTTATTCCAGATGAGTTCACCATATCTACCTATATACGGTATTACTTTGCCTCTCCAAATAAATTTGCATGTGTGACCTCCAATTATTCAAATAAATGTCCATTTTATGTGGCCATACTGTTCATGGAGCGACGGGGCAGTAAATATCTTCCATGCTAAGCGGGTTATTCTCAAGATGGGCATTTATTCGCCCAACATTGCATGAGAGAGGCTGGTAATTGATACGTCTCCAACGTATCTATAATTTTTGATTGTCTCATGCTATTATATTATCTTTTTTGGATGTTTTATCTGCATTAATATGCTATTTTATATTATTTTCGGGACTAACCTATTAATCTATAGCCTGTTGCCAGTTTATGTTTTTCCTTGTCTTTGAGTATTGCAGATATGGAATATTAAATGGAGTCCAAACGGAATACAATCTTCACCATGATTTTTTCTAGAACAAAAGAGACCTACCAGGCTTGGAGTGCAAGGCAAAGAAGCTATCAAAAGGTCAAAAGCCATGGGCGTGGCCACCCCCCTGTTCGCACCTGGCAGGCTTGTGACTCCCTAGCAGGAGTCCTAGCCCAATTCTTCATCCTATAAATACCAAAATATTCCCCCAATACCAAAAAGAGTCATGCAAATACTTTTCCGCCGCAAGAAGCCTCTGTTCCCGAGAGATCTAATCTTGGAGCCTTTTACGGTAATCTGCCGGAGGGGGATCCGATGACGGAGGGAATCTACATCAACTCCATTGCCCCTTCAACGATGTGTGAGTAGTCCACCACAGACCTACGGATCCATAGCTAGTAGCTAGATGGCTTCTTCTCTCTCTTTGTGCTTCAATACCATGTTCTTCATGATCTTCATGGAGATCTATCCGATGTAATACTCTTTTGTGGTGTGTTTGTCGAGATCCGATGAATTGTGGGTTTATGTTCTGATTGTAGCGACCCGACCTGAAAGGTCGAATCTCCGGTGTTTCTGTACCATCCCAAGATCATGCAGGTACACACATGGTACATCAATGTATATATCAAAGTGAAATCACACAGCTTTTAATAATCGAAACAATCTCATATCGAGTCCTTTATTACAATATGAATTACAATAAAGTGACTGAAGACCAACTCATGAGAACAACTAATCTTGTGGAAGCTTCAAAGGTAGTTGAGTCCATCTGAACCCAAGGGCATCTCACAGAGCGTAGAGCGTATCCTCACTCCTGGTCGGAAAAGTACTCTGCAACATGATATGTTGCACCGTGTAGGACAGCATATTGAATATGCCGGCAATGTCACAAAAGAGGGGGTAAAGTAATCATCTACTCTATATGCATATATGGCAGGTGGGGTAGTAAGTTTTTGCATAAAGCTTTATAAAACTACATGAAATTTGTGACCTAATGCAAAAAGAATCAATTAAAAACACTAATTAGTTTAAAACATATAATAAAAAACAGAATACATTCTGTTTTCTAAAACAGAAAAGAAAACAAAAAGAATTTGATCGAACGGGCAGGGTCTACGTGGCATGCTGTGATTGGTTGCGAGAGTGTGTGTGCGGGAGCTAGCGAGCGGACGACCAAAACTTAACGTGTACCGATTCATTTTATAAAGCTTGTAATCTGGCACGTTGGATCTAGATCGAACGGATGCGGGTGGAGGTGGCGGCTTACAGAGGAGGGGGTCGGGGTTTCGGCGAGGTTTGACGGCGATCGGACGTCGGAGGTGGTCGGAGACGATGGTGCGGTGGTCGGGGGCGGCGTCCGAAGTGCTTAGGCAACGGCGACGAAGCTCCGGCATCGATTGGTGGCGTCGGCCCGGGCTGGGGACGATGAAGGCGACGGCCTCGTGCTCGGGGAGATTCGGTTGACGTCGGAACTCCGGCGAGGTCGTGTGGTAGCGTTCTGGTGAGGGTAGAGGGGGTTTCAGGGTGGAGCGGAGAGCGGAGGGACGGGGGTTTCTTATAGGTGTGGTGCGGTGGTCGGGGAGGGAGAGAGGAGCGAGATCTGTGGGGAGAGATCGCTGGCGACGTCGGAGGCGCGGTGAAGGAGACGAGCGCGATGTCGCCACGGTCGGACGGTGGGTCGCATGCGTCAGTGAGGGTGGGACGCGGGATCTACGCGTCGATGGCCGACCCGGATTGATTCCGGGTCTTAAAGGCTGTGGGCCGGCCCATTTCTGTTTAATTTGTTTCCTTATTTATTTACAGAGTGTTTAAAACATCTTTAATGCACTCAAATCATTTCCAAAACTAGGAAATCTATATATCAAAATGATCAGGGGATTAAATGCTATTTAATGAACATTTTTCCTCTGTCATATTGAATATATTTTTAAAATTTATTTTCAGAAAAATGCCTAATTGATTTTAAATCCTTTTGAGATAAACTTTCAAATAACCCCCTGGTTTTATTGCTCAAATATTTCACCAAGATGCCCCTGGTGTGGAGTGTCATGTTACTCCCCTCTTTCTTTGGACATTACCAAAGGTTTTCAAATATGTGAAACAAATACATGGAAAAATTGAAATGCCCTTTCAGAATTTCAAAATAAGCACTTCAACCATTCATTTCATTCAAACAAAGTGATGATGATGCATAGCTATATTTCATAACATTCCAAAATGAAATTTTGGGATGTTACAAACCTACCCACCTTAAGATGAATCTCGCCCTCGAGATTCGGGTTGGCTAGAAAATAGGTGCGGGTGGTCTCTACGAAGATCTTCTTCGCGTTCCCAGGTGGCTTCTTCCTCGGTGTGGTGACTCCACAGAACCTTACAGAACTTGATGGTCTTGCTTCGGGTAACTCTATTGGTAGTATCAAGGATTCTTATAGGCTTCTCCTCGTAGGTCAGGTCATTGTCAAGTTGTATGGCCTCTAGGGGCACTGTGTCGCTCAAGGGAATATCAGCCATCTCAGCATGGCCTTTCTTCAGCTGGGAAACATGGAAAACATCATGAACTCCGGACAGTCCTTCCGGCAATTCTAGCTTGTATGCAACTTCGCATCTATGTTCTAGAATTTTGTAGAGGCCTAGGAATCTGGGTGCTAACTTTCCTTTAACACCAAACCTCTTGATTCCTCGAAGTGGGGACACACGAAGATATGCTCGATCTCCCACTTCATATGTCACCTCCTTGCGTTTGTTATCAGCATAGCTCTTCTTCTTGGATTGAGCTATCTTGAGTCGGTCTCGAATCAGTTTGACATTTTCTTCATAATCTCGGATAAGATCGGGACCAAAGAGTTTTCGGTCTCCAACACTATCCCACATCAATGGTGTTCTGCACCTCCTTCCGTATAAAGCTTCAAAAGGGGCCATCTTCAGACTAATCTGATAACTGTTGTTGTACGAGAACTCTGCGTAAGGTAAGTTGTCGTCCCAACTGGACCCATAATCTAGCGCACAAGCTCTCAACATGTCTTCCAAGATCTAGTTGACTCTCTCGGTCTGTCCGTCGGTCTGCGGATGAAAAGCTGTACTGAATTCCAGCCTTGTACCCAAAGTTTCATGTAACTGATGCCAAAACTTTGAGGTAAATTGTGTTCCTCTATCTGATATGATACTCCTCGGAACTCCATGCAGACATACGATCCTGGTCATATATATCTTGGCTCACTTAGCACTGATATAGGTGGTCTTCACTGGAATGAAATGAGCCACCTTGGTCAAGCGATCGACCACTACCCAGATGGAATCATAACCTGAACGGGTCCTAGATAATCCTGTGATTAAGTCCATACCAAGCTTATCCCATTTCCACTCGGGTATCGGCAAAGGTTGGAGTAACCCTACTGGTTTCTGATGTTCCGCCTTTACTCGTTGGCAAACATCACATACCACAACATGTTCAGCAATATCCTTCTTCATTCCTGTCCACCAGTAACTTTCCGTCAAATCCAGGTACATCTTGGTGTTTCCTGGGTGTATCGAGTATGGTGAATCGTGGGCTTCTTGAAGTATCAACTTCCTGAGCTCTAGGTCATTGGGCACATAGATTCGGTTCTCAAACCATAGAGTACCTTGTTCATCTTCACGAAAGTCTTTAGCTTTTCCTTCTTTCATTCTCTGCTTTATCTCATCTATCTCCTTGTCCAATTTCTGGGCTTCACGAATTCTTTCGGTCAAGGTGGACTGAATCTTTAGTGTGGCAACATATCCTTTTGTAACTATCTTTAACCAAAGCTCTCTGAGATCATCGGTTAACTCCTGGGGTAATCCTCCGGCTATGAGTGTGTTCGCATAACTCGTCCGACTCAAAGCATCTGCCACAACATTTGCCTTTCCTGGATGGTAATGCAGTCTCATGTCATAGTCCTTGATTAACTCTAACCATCTCCTCTGTCTAAGGTTCAACTCCTTCCGTGTGAAGATATACTTCAGGCTTTTATGATCAGTGTAAACATCACAACTATTTCCGATAACGAAATGTCTCCAGGTCTTGAGAGTGTGGACTACGGCTTCTAGTTCCAAATCATGGGTGGCATAATTCAACTCATGGGGTCATAGCTGTCTGGATGCATAGGCTACAACTTTTCCCTCCTGCATGAGTACTCCTCCAAGTCCTTGACGTGACGCATCACAATAAACCTGGAAGTCCTTCCGAATGTTTGGCAGTATCAACACTGGGGTTGTGACCAAACGTTTCTTCAACTCCTGGAAACTGGCCTCACATTCCTCAGTCCAGATATACTTTGACTCTTTCTTCAACAACTCTGTCATGGGCTTGGCAATCTTTGAGAAATTCTCAATGATCCTCCGGTAATATCCTGCAAGTCCGGGAAAACTGCGGATCTCCTTAACTGAGGTGGGTGACTTCCACTCAGTGACTGCTTCAACCTTAGCGGGGTCTACTGCTATTCCTTCTCTGGAAATAATGTGTCCAAGGAATCCAACTTCCGTCAGCCAGAATTCACATTTACTGAACTTGGCATACAACTGATGCTCTCTAAGCTTCTCCAGAACTAAACGCAAGTGTTCCTTGTGTTCTTCCTCGCTCTTGGAGAATATCAAAATGTCATTGATGAACACCATGACAAACTTGTCCAAATATTCCATAAACACCTTGTTCATCATATTCATGAAGTAGGCAGGAGCATTAGTCAAACCAAAGGACATGACCGTATACTCATATAAGCCATACCTTGTGGTGAAGGCTGTTTTTGGTATATCATGTTCACGAATCTTTAGTTGGTGATACCCTGATTGAAGATCGATCTTGGAGAATACTTTGGCGCCTACTAGCTGATCAAACAGGTCATTAATCATCGGCAGAGGGTACTTATTCTTGATAGTCACCTCATTCAATGCACGATAATCGACCACCATCCTCAAGGTTTTATATTTCTTCTCCACCAAAAGAACTAGGGCTCCCCAAGGTGAAGAACTTGGGCGGATATATCCCTTATCCAATAGCTCCTTAATCTGCTTCTTGATTTCTACTAAATCATTTGCGGGCATCCGATAGGGTCTCTTGGAAATTGGGGCGGTTCCTGGTAGTAGCTCTATCAGAAACTCAATCTCTCTATCTGGTGGCATGCCTGGTAATTCCTTCGGGAATACATCTCGAAAGTCTTGTACAACCGGCACTTCCTCCTGAACAACTCCTGTGAGGTAATTTAACCGAGCACTCATCTGTGTGCGTCGGGATACATACTTAATCCTCTTGTTCTCCGGAGTGGTGAGCGAAATAGACTTGCTGGGGCAATCAAGGTTTCCTTCATACTTGGTCATCCAATCCATGCCTAGGATTACATCCAATCCCTGGGATTCTAATACGATGAGGTCAGTGGGAAAAACATGATTTCCTATATGGAGTTTCAAGGCGTGGCATCCTATCCCTGCCATCATCATACCTCCTGGGGAATTAACCTTAATGGGCTGACTAAGGGTCCTGGTCGGTAAACCATACTTTTCCACAACTACCCTTGATATGAATGAATGAGTTGCACCAGAATCAAAAAGTACCATAACTGGACATGAATGCAATAAAAACTTACCAACCACAGTCTTGGGCTGATCATGGACTTCTTCCACATCAAGGTGGTTCACCTGAGCACGAGGAAAAGGATTTGGCTTCTTAGTTGCGGAGTTGCCGTTGTTGTTGCCGTTTCCATTTCCTTGCTTGTTCTGAGGGCATTCAGTGGCATAGTGCCCTATCTTCTGGCACTTGAACAGGTGATATGGTTCAGATCCTTCTGAGCTGGAGCGGAACGGTGTTGGTTGCCATTCCCACTTCCGTTACCATTCTTGAAGTTGCCATTGTTGGGACGATTATTCCCCTTTCCTCCATGGTTATGGCCTCCACGGTTGTGCACGCGATGAGTGTGTCCTCCATACTTACTGGTCCCTGATCCGGTATTTCCTGAGTACGGGGAGTATCAGGGCTTCTGTTGAGCTCCAGAGTGAGACTTCCCCTGTCCATACTTCCTCTTGCGGTTTTCGATTTGCTGCTGCTTACCCTCCAAGATGAGGGCCTTGTCTACCAGCTCCTGGTAGTTGCTGAAAGTAGCCACCATCAGCTGCACGCTCAACTCATCATTGAGTCCTTCCAAGAACTTCTCATGTTTGGCTGCATCATCGGCAACATCTCCTGGTGCATAACGAGCCAACGTGCTGAAATCATCCACATACTAGGCCACGGAACGGTTCCGCTGGCGTAAGTTGCGAAACTCATGCTTCTTTAGACTCATGGCTCCAGCTGAGACATGAGAAGTGCGGAAAGCTAGCTTGAACTGCTCCCAAGTCACACCAGCAATGGGGTACGTGGTGGTGTAGTTCTCCCACCATGAATCTGCTGGTCCCTCCAGTTGATGGGCGGCAAAGCGCACCCTTTCAGCCTCAGTGCATCAAGCGGTGGTGAGTTCCCTCTCCATCTTGCGGAGCCAATCATCTGCCACAATGGGCTCAGTGCTGCGGAAGAAAGTTGGTGGATTCAGCCTCAGAAAACGGGTGAGGTTGTCGCCTTGAGGTGGACGGTGGTTGTTGTGGTTGTTGGTCTCGTTCTGAATCAACAGTTGCATCAGGGCGTTCTGCTGCTGGAGAAGTTGTGTGAGTTCCGGCGAGAAAGTGAATTCGGGCTCACATCGCGGAGGCATCTTGCTGTTTTTAGAGGGGTGAGAATTAGAATAGAACAAGGACCTAAAAGGAAATTCACTACCCATATGCAATGCAACAAACATATCACACCAAACACTCATTCATTTATTCAGCTCAAGGTTCAAACATCGAGATACAAATCTCCAAATCTAGGCATCGACCTACGCTTTAACGACGAAAATAAAGATACATGGGGGAATAACTAAAGTTCTCCTCAAAAGTACATGGTGAAGTGGCCTCCTCCGGTGACGCTCTCCTCATAGTCATCATCGTTGCTGATCAAGGGAGCCATGTCTCCTTTTGGATGAAGATTTTCACCCATGTCCAACTGTTCCTCCAGAGTTGTAATGTGAGTGTTCATCTTATCGATCCTCTCTAAGAGATCCTTCACTTAATACTCATGCTCGTACTTGGCTTCCCGTAGGTCAGCTTCGAGGTCAATCTCACGGTTCATCAGCCTCTTGGTCGTCTTCGTGTCGGCACGTACCCGAAGCTCCAAGGTCGTGATGTGCGTCTCCAAAGTCTGGATATAGGAAATGGTGGTGTCTTCAGTGGGAGTGGTTATGATATTTCCATTGGCATCCCTGCGACAAACCACGCTGAGTCCTGGTGAAATGGGTCCACCCCAGTATTCCTCCTGAATACATCCAAGGGCACGGTGAATTGCCATGTCTCTCCCAAGTATCTAGCTGGGTGCCACAAACTTGAAGTCGATGGGTTCCTTACGATTTCCAAAGGTCTTCCCAGGTATGTGCACCTCGATCCTGTAGCGACCGTCTTGTGGAAAAGACATGATAGCAGTCTCGGTGATGCTTTGCAAGGCAATCCTTACGTCCTTGGAGATCCTCATCAGCTCCTTGCCAAAGGGCATTGTCGCGTGAGGCTGACAAAACTCCGTGATCAAAACTGGGATGAAGGTGGCCATCTATAAATTTTGAAATAAATCGGAGGAAAGTCAGAAACAAGTAGATGACAGTATAAGAATTTTAAAGACAAAATAGAAATAAACCCTAAGGCTTTTCCAATCCTAGAGGTTACGTCCTATGGTCAGCGTGTGCTCTGATACCATTTCTGTAGCGACCCGACCTAAAAGGTCAAATCTCCGGTGTTTCTATACCACCCCAAGATCATGCTGGTGCACACATGGTACATCAATGTATATATCAAAGTGAAATCACACAACTTTTAATAATTGAAACAATCTCATATCGAGTCCTTTATTACAATACGAATTACAATAAAGTGGCTGAAGGCCAACTCATGAGAACAACTAATCTTGCAGAAGCTTCAAAGGTAGTTGAGTCCATCTGACTCCAAGGACATCTCACCGAGTGTAGAGCGTATCCTCACTCCTGGTCGGAAAAGTACTCTGCAACATGATACGTTGCAGCCGTATAGGTCAGCATATTGAATATGCCGGCAATGTCACAAAAGAGGGGGTAAAGTAATCATCTAGTCTATATGCATATATGGCAGGTGGGGTAGTATGTTTTTTGCATTAAGCCATTTTTTTCCTACAACAAGAGAGGGCAGAAAATTATTACTACAATGTTGGTTGATTAATGAGATGGTTCCACCAACCAATTCTCATACCCAAGTTGACATTAATATCCACATCAATGTAATTAATTGTGTTGAGAGTTCTAGATAGTTGCAGTTCCTTTGGCTCAAACTGTCCATGATCGTGGACACGGCTAATCGATTAGGTTTGGGTACTCTATAGAGTTTTGCACACGTTCCCCAAAAGATTTGATCGCCTCCGTTGGATTTCTCGCACTTCAGGGTGTTTGAGAAACGGATGACCAAAACATGGTATTCTAAAGGGTTTCCCCGAGACTCTGTCGATGCCCATCATTTCCTACCGTTCTTCTACATCTCGTAGCACCGCTTGTCTAGGGTCACCATGATATCCAACCAAGCCAGAGCCCATAATGGCTTGTGGCTGTGTAGGTAAGCCTTGGGTCTTGAAGCATCCATCCATCTATTTGTGCCTGGGTGGACCTTTTCGCATGAATACTGGCACTTCTCCAACAACATCTAGGCTAACCACTGGTTTCTCCAGGGCGTCGTTCAACCATCATCCACCCAGAGGTATGTTGAAAACTTGGAGTCTTGAAGACTTGATCATCTTGTAGGTCTTGAAATTATTAACTCACAACTCTCATGAATCACACAACCAACCCCATCTACTAATAGCATAGCAAAATTAAATCAACATTTCCCGGGGCCAATGTGACAAAGGGTTGAGGGGTGCCTACCACATGATACTACATCAAGTAACCAAGTTTCCAAATTACCTACTTTGCATGCAATTGGGGAGATGGTAGAACTAATGCAATAAAAACATAGGTATACATTGTCAAAGTGACTTGCCTTGCTGACGATCCTCGTATTCAAGTAACTCTAGATAACAAGCTTCGCACTCCGGATGATCTAACGAATCAAACAAAACACACAATAAGCAAAAACACAATACAATTCATACAACAGCAAGGTAAACAAATACTTCAACAAACAATAGCACAATCAAAAGGAAGAATCACTCAAAGTATAAGACTCAAAAAAAAATTTGGTGTCAAAACTCTACTAAGACATGACAAGTAAAAAATTTGTTTTGAACAACTAGGCATTTAGATAACAGAAAAGTAAATATAAAATTTTATTAGAAAACATGAAGTATTTCATTATAAAAAATTTGTGCAAAAAGAGTTACTACAAAACTTTTTGTTTAAACAATACTAAAGGTGAAAATAAGATGTACCTATTCAAACTAGAGCACAAAACAAATAAAAAATATATTTTTATTAAAAGAAAATAATACACCTAATGTTGAATCAACAGAATCTAATGAAATCTAAAAACAAAAGTTAAACTAACTCATATTCAAACTAAACAAAAATCAAAATTAACTAAACTCTATTAAGACTAAACATATTCTGTTTTTGTTAAAAAGATTAACCAAATTTATCCTAAAAATTCTCAAACTATGTAGGATGATAGGTCTAACTAATACAAACCAGTGGCAAAAAGATTCACTCAAAAATATATTATTAAACTCTAGTTATACAGATTTTAGTAATTTAAGCAAATTTGGTTAGGTTCAAACTTCAAAGTTCAAATTTGAAATCTAAGACTGCAGGATGAAACTACAGGAAATTTGTGACCTAATGCAAAAAAGAATCAATTAAAAACACTAATTAGTTTAAAAGATATAACAAAAACAAAAACAGAATACATTCTGTTTTCTAAAACAGAAAAGAAAAGAAAAAGAATTTGATCGAACGGGCAGGGTTTACGTGGCAAGTTGTGATTGGTTGCGAGAGTGTGCGTGTGGGAGCTAGCGAGCGGATGACCGAACCTTAAAGCATACTGATTCGTTTTATAAAGCTTCTAATCTGGCGTGTTGGATCTAGATCGAACGGATGCGGGTGGAGGTGGCGGCTTACAGAGGAGGGGGTTGGGGTTCCGGCGAGGTTTGACGATGGCCGGATGTCGGAGGTGGTCGGAGACGATGGTGCGGTGGTCGAGGGTGGCGTCTGAAGTGCTCAGGCGACGGCGGTGTAGCTCCGGCATCGATTGTTGGCGTCGGCCGGGGCTGGGGACGACAGAGGCGATGGCCTCGTGCTCGGGGAGATTCGGTTGACGTCCGAACTCCGGCGAGGTCGTCCGGTAGCGTTCTGGTGAGGGTAGAGGGGGTTCCGGCGTGGAACGGAGAGCGGAGGAACGAGGGGTTCTTATAGGGGTCGTGCGGTGGTCGGGGAGGGAGAGAGGAGCGAGATCTGTGGGAGAGATCGCCGGTGACGTCGGAGGCGCGGTGAAGGAGACGAGCGTGATGTCGCCACGGTCGGACGGTGGGTCTCGTGCATCAGTGAGGGTGGGATGCGGGATCTACGCATCGGTGGCCGACCCGGATTGATTTCGGGTCTTAAAGGCTATGGGCCGGCCCGTTTCTGTTTAATTCGTTTCCTTATTTATTTACAAAGCGTTTAAAACATCTTTAATGCATTCAAATCATTTCCAAACATAGGAAATGTATATATCAAAATGATCAGGGTATTAAATCCTATTTCATGAACATTTTCCTCTGTCATATTGAATATCTTTTTAAAATTTATTTTCAGAAAAAATGCCTAATTGATTTTAAATACTTTTGAGATAAAATTTCAAATAACCCCCTGGTTTTATTGCTCAAATATTTCACCAAGATGCCCCTGGTGTGGAGTGTCATGTTACTCCCCTCTTTCTTTGGACATTACCAAAGGTTTTCAAATATGTGAAACAAATACATGGAGAAATTGAAATGGCCTTTCAGAATTTCAAAAGAAGCACTTCAACCATTCATTTCATTCAAACAAAGTGATGATGATGCATAGCTATATTTCATAACATTCCAAAATGAAATTTTGGGATGTTAAACCGATTATCCATGAATATTATTTCAGTCTTTTCTGAATTCTTTTATCCATGATTTCATATCTTTGCAAGTCTCTTCGAGTTGTTGGTTCGGTTTGGCCAACTAGATTGGTAATTCTTGCAATGGGAGAAGTGCTTAGTTTTGGGTTCAATCTTTCGGTGTCCTCACCCAGTGACAAAGTAGGGGTAGCAAGGCACATATTTTATTGTTCCCATCAAGGGTAACAAGATGGGATTTTTATCATATTGCTCAATTTTATCCCTCTACATCATGTCATCTTACGTACCTAATGTGTTACTCTATTCTTCATGAACTTAATACTCTAGATGCAGGCAGGAGTCGATCAATGTGTGGAGTAATAGTAGTAGATGCAGAAATCTTCGGTCTACTTGACACAGACGTGATGCCTATATGCATAATCATTGCCTTGGATATCTTCATAATTATTCGCTTTTCTATCAATTGCTCGACAGTAATTTGTTCACCCACCGTGATACTTTCCTTCAAGAGAGAAGCCTCTAGTGAAACCTATGCCCCCCGGGTCTACTTTCCATAATATTTTTTCATATATATAAACAAAAATACCTTGCTGCAATTTATTTAACTTTTTTTACTTTCCGCAATCTTTTACATCTATCTCTATCAGATCGAGTCCTTGCAAATAACTGTGAATGGACTGACAACCCCTTTATAGCGTTGGGTGCAAGAGTTTGATTGTTTGTGTAGGTGCATCCATTGGTGACTTGCTTGTTCCTCCTACTGGATTGATACTTTGTTTCTCAAAAACTTAGGGAAATACTTATCTACTTTGCTGCATCACCCTTTCCTCTTCAATGGAAAAACCAATGCACGCTCAAGAGGTAACAAGAAGGATTTCTCGCGCCGTTGCTGGGTAGGATACACATCAAGCCCACCAAGTACCCATCACAAACTCATCTCTTGCATTTACATTATTTGCCATTTTCCTCTTGTTTTCCTCTGCCCCACTTCACAAATTTGCCATTTTATTCGCCCTCTCTTTTTTGTTTGCCTTCTTCTCGTCGGATCTCTTGTTTGCTATGTTTGCTTGTGTTGCCATGTGCCTTCTATTTTCTTGCATCTTTGCGTGCTAAAAATTTATTGATATGGATCCCCATTCACTTTCTAATCTTTTCAAAAGACCAAATTATGATGGACCTATTGCTAGTGAGTTGAGTGCACTTGATTATCTCTATGCAGTTTTGTTTGAAAATCATGAATCTGAAGTTTTTTGATGAAGTGTTGAAAGAAGAAATTTATAAGGTGATTCATGATAGTTACTTGAATGAAAAGCATGATTTACATGTTGTTAGTATGAATTATCTGAATATCCATGATGCTAATGATATGCAAAACCACAAGCTTCGAGATGCTATGCTTGATGAAGATGATATTTTTTATTCCCCAAGTTTTGGTGATGACATGTATGCTGTAATTGATCATGAAAAGATGATTTATGTGATAGTTACATTGTTGAATTCCTTCATTATGCTACTGAAATTTATTATTATGGGGTAACATATGCTTGTAGGAATTGCAATAATATCAAGTTTCCTCTCTATGTGTCCAAAGTTTTGAAGTTATGCTTGTTTTGCCTTCTTATGCTAGTTGATTCTTGTTCCCATAAAATGTTTGCTCACAAAATCCCTATGCATAGGAAGTGGGTTAGACTTAAATATATTTTTCATGCTATTCATGATGCTCTGTTGCATATCTCAATTACTACTTTTTATGTGAGCATCATTGAAATCATTATGCCTAGCTAGGGGAGTTAAACAATAGCGCTTGTTGGGAGGCAACCCAATTTTATTTTTATGTTCTGTTTTTTGCTTCTATTTTTTAGTGTTTTACACATTATTACCTCTGTAGTAATTTTGTTTTGGTGTTTTAATTAGTGTTTGAGCCAAGAAAGACCTTTGGGATGGTCTATGGTGATTGTTCATTTGATCTTGCTGAAATACAAAAACTTTTTCGCCCAGTACAGGAATTTTATGAATTTATAAGATGGTCTAATGAGTATTAAATATTTATACAAGATTGATATACAATTTTTCCAGGTTTTCCTATTTTTTCAGAATTTTTCGAGTTACATAAGTACACGAAGTATACAGATTTGTACAGACTGTTCTGTTTTTGACAGATTCTGTTTTCCTTGTATTGTTTACCTATTTTGATGTATCTATGGGTTGTAACGGGGGGTATGAACCATGAAGAATTTATAATACAGTAGGTATTACACCGATATAAATAAAGAATGATTTCACAATAGTTCTTAAAGTGGTGATTTATTTTCTTGTACTAACAGATCTCACGAGTTTTCTGTTGAGTTTTATGTTGTGAAGTTTTCATGTTTTGGGTAAAGATTTGATGGACTATGGAATAAGGAGTGACAAGAGACTAAACTTGGGGATTCCCAAGCTACCCCATGTCATATTGAAGTATGCCAAAGATCCTAAGCTTGGGTCATCCCCTCTTGCTTTTTCAATCCATCGATACATTTACTTGAGGCTATATATTTATTCACCACATGATATGTATTTTGCTTGGAGCGTCTTGTATGATATGAGTCTTTGCTTTTTAGTTTGCCACAATCATCCTTGATGCACACATATTTTGATAGAGACTCTCATGAATCATGATTTTATTAGAATACTCTATGTGCTTCACTTGTATCTTTTGAGATAGGCAATTTTGCTCTAGTGCTTCACTTATATCTTTTTAGAGCATGGTGGTGTTAGGTTTTATAGAAATAATTGAAATCTCGTACCGCACTTATATTATTTTGAGAGTCTTTAAACAGCATGTTAATTGGTTTAGGTTATGAATTTAGTCCTAATATAATAGGCATCAAAGAGGGATATAATAAAAACTTCCATATTAAGTGCATTGAGTATTATGAGAAGTTTGATTCCTTGCATAAAGTTTTGAGATATAAAGATGGTAATGTTAAGAGTCATGTTAGTAAGTAACTGTGAATTGGTAAAAATACTTGTGTAAAGGTTTGTGATTCCCGTAGCATGCACGTATGATGAAATGTTATGTAAGGAAGTCGGAGCATGATTTGTTTATAGATTGTCAACCTTAGTGTGAGGGTCGGGAGCGCGCGATGGTTTACTCCTACCAACCTCTCCCCTAGGGGCATGCGTCTAATACTTTGGTTTGATGACTAATATACTTTAGCAATAAGTATGTGAGTTCTTTATGACTAATGTGAGTCCATGGATTATACGCACTCTCACCCTTCCACCTTTGCTGGCCTCTCTAGTACCGCGCAACTTTGGCGGGTGCGATAAACCCACCTTCCTCAAAATAGATACCATATATCTTTCCTCAAAAAAGACACCATACTTACCTATTATGGCATTTCCATAGCCATTTTTAGATATATTGCCATGTAACTTTCACCGTTCCGTTTATTATGACACGCACCTTCATTTTCATATTGCTTTGCATGATTGTAAGATAGCTAGCACGATGTTTCCATGGCTTGTCTGTTTTTTGATGTCATTTGCTATGCTAGATCATTGCACATCTCGGTACACCGCCGGAGGCATTCATATAGAGTCATAATTTGTTCTAGTTATCGAGTTGTAATTCTAGAGTTGTAAGTAAATAAAAGTGTGATGACCATCATTATTAGAGAATTGTCCCATGTGAGGAAAGGATGATGAAATCTATGATTCCCGTAAAAGTGGGGATGAGACTCCGGACTTTATGAAAAATAAAAGAGGCCAGCGAAGCCCAAATAAAAAAAGTTAGGCCTTATATTCCCACCAAAATAAAAAAATAAAAAAATGCTGATAGAAAAGAAAGAAGGGACAATGCTACTATCTTTTTTTCCACACTTGTGATCCAAAGTAGCACCATGATCTTCATGTAGAGAGTCTCCTATTTTGTCATTTTCATATACTAGTAAGAATTTTTCATTATATAGCTTGGCTTGTATATTCTAGTGATGGGCTTCCTCAAATTACCCTAGGTCTTCACGAGCAAGCAAGTTGGATGCACACCCACTTAGTTTCCACTTGAGGTTTCATACACTTATAGATCTAGTGCATCCATTGCATGGAAATCCCTACTCACTCACATTGGTATCTATTAATGGGCATCTCCATACCCTGTTGATACGCCTATTTGATGTGAGAATATCTTCTCCTTTTTCTTCACAACCTCCACCATATTCTATTCCACCTATAGTGCTATATCCATGGCTCACGCTCATGTATTGCGTGAGAGTTGAAAAAGTTTGACAAAATAAAGGTGTGAAACAATTGCTTGACTTGTCATCGGGGTTGTGCATGATATAAATAGTTTGTGTGGGGAAGATGGAGCATAGCTAGACTATATGATATTGTAGGGATAACTTTCTTTTGCCATTATATTTTGAAGAGATACAATTGCTTTGCTAGTATGCTTGAAATATTATTGTTTTTATGTCAACATTAAGCTTTTTTGAGTCTTATGGATCTGAATATTGATGCCACAATAAAAAATATTAGATGGATAAATATGTTAGGTAGCATTCCACATCAAGAATTCTGTTTTTCATTGTGTCATGCTATTATATTAGCTGTTTTGGATGTTTTATATGCATTAATATGCTATTTTATATTTTTTTGGGACTAACCTATTAATCTAGAGCCTAGTGCCAGTTTTTGTTTTTTCCTTGTTTTTGAGCATTGGAGATATGGAATATTAAATGGAGTCCAAACGGAATAAAATCTTTGCGATGATTTTTTCTGGAACAAAAGAGATCTACCAGGCTTGGAGTGCAAGGCAAGGAAGCTTCCAGGAGGTCACAAGCCAGGGGCGCGGCCACCCCCCTGGTCACACCTAGCAGGCTTGTGACTCCCTAGCAGGAGTCCTAGCCCTATTCTTCATCCTATAAGTACCCAAATATTCCCCTAATACCAAAAAGAACCACACATGTACTTTTCCGCCGCCAGAAGCCTCCGTTACTAAGAGATCCAATCTTGGAGCCTTTTCCTGTAATCTACCGGAGGGGGATCCGATCATGGAGGACATCTACATCAACTCCATTGCCCCTCCGATGATGCGTGAGTAGTCCACCACAGACCTACGGGTCCATAGCTAGTAGATATATGGCTTCTTCTCTCTCCTTGTGCTTCAATACCATGTTATTCATGATCTTCATGGAGATCTATCCGATGTAATACTCTTTTGCGGTGTGTTTGTCGACATACGATGAATTGTGGGTTTATGTTCAGATTATCCATGAATATTATTTGAGTCTTTTTTGAATTCTTATATGCATGATTTCATATCTTTGCAAGTCTCTTCGAGTTATTGGTTTGGCTTGGCCAACTAGATTGGTTATTCTTGCAATGGGAGAAGTGTTTAGCTTTGGGTTCAATCTTGCGGTGTCCTCACCCAATGACAAATTAGGGGTAGCGAGGCACGTATTGTATTGTTTCCATCAAGGGTAAAAAGATGGGGTTTTGATCATATTGCTTGAGTTTATCCCTCTACATCATGTCATCTTACCTAATGTATTATTTTGTTCTTCATGAACTTAATACTCTAGATGCAGGTAGGAGTCGGTCGATGTGTGGAGTAATAGTAGTAGATGCAGAATCGTTTCGGTCTACTTGACACGGATGTGATGCCTATATGCATAATCATTGCCTTGGATATCTTCATAATTATTCGCTTTTCTATCAATTGCTCGACAATAATTTGTTCACCCACCGTGATACTTTCCTTCAAGAGGAAGCCTCTAGTGAAACCTATGGCCCCGGGTCTACTCTCCATAATATATTTTCAGATCTATAAAGCACAAATACCAAAAATACCTTGCTGCAATTTATTTACCTTTTTTAATTTCTGCAATCTTTTACATCTATCTCTATCAGATATAATCTTGCAAATAACCATGAATGGATTGACAACCCCTTTATAGCGTTGGGTGCAAGAATCTGATTGTTTATGTAAGTGCATCCATTGGTGACTTGCTTGTTCCTCCTACTGGATTGATACCTTGGTTTTCAACAACTGAGGGAAATACTTATCTACTTCACCGCATCACCCTTTCCTCTTCAAGGGAAAACCAATGCACGCTCAAGAGGTAGAAGTAATTTGGATGCCCAGTCCTGTAATCCAAAATAAAGAAAATATTATAAAAGAAACCCCAGAAGGTTGATTGTTTGGAGGGAACCTATGAATTCAGTTAGCCATGGTTTTTGTTTGTAAGGTTGGGGGGAGTAAACTTTACCTTTTTTCCTGGGAACCGCCAATAATGTGTTTAGCATAGAATATATTAGAATCCTTTGTCGTAGCGTTGACAGGAAAAGCACACCTTGCAAAATATATTCATCGCTTATTTAAATATTGAGCTTTGGCACCTCTCGAAACTCTGCTTTCCTCAACGAAGGGCCTTTTGTATTTACTTTCATGATATTTACTTTTATTGTTGATTCATCATCTCCTCATTAAAGCACCGGCCTGAGAGCGCTATTGTCATTTTTATCCATTGAGTCTAGTTAATATTGGATGCGAGCATGACTGGATCTCTTGTACCATCAATTACAATGTTTAGTCGCTCCTTGATCCTAAGAGGTGCTCTGCATTTATGTTTTGCGGTCCCAGAAAGGGCGAGCGACATACCATGTTATCACATTATATCATGATTGTTTTGACAAATTGTTAGCATCCAAGATATTTTATTATTGCTTGCTAGTTAGTATGTTATTGCTATGAGTAATATGATATCTAAGTTTTACTATTCACATGGTTAGTTTATAATCTTTCCTGAAAACTTGAACAATAGTTAAGCATATAGATAGCAATGAGAACAAAAGAGTTTGTCAACGTTTTATTTATCACTTATTATATCATGTCATCATATTATGTCATGATTGTTATGACAAATTATTGGCAAGTGAGATATCATATTATTTCTCGCTAGTTGGTTGTGTATTGCCATGAGTGAATATGATGTCTAATTGTTATCATGGATATGGTTATTTGTGATCTATACTGAAAACTTGAACACTAGCTAAGCATGTGTATAACGACAAGAACAAAAGATTTTGTAAAAAATTTCTTTATCACTTTTAGTTTATCAACTGAATTGCTCGAGGACAAGTAATGAGTTAAGCTTGGGGGAGTTGATATGTCCCAAACGTATCTAGTTTTCCAAACACTTTAGCTCTTGTTTTGGAATCTAATTTGCCTGATTTGAATGATACTAACCCAGATTGACGTTGTTTTTAGCAGAACTACCATGGTGTTATTTTTGTGCAGAAATAAAAGTTCTCGGATTAGGCTGAAAATTTATGAAGAATATTTTCAAAATATATAAAACTTATTGTCAGCGTGACCTACTAGAGGGGGGCCACCCAGAAGCCACGAGCTCAGGGGGCACCCCCCCACACACTCACACAAGGCACGCCATGTGAACTTCTGGCTCCCACGGCCCTCCGTTTGCCCTAACCCCAAATCCATAAGTACCGTCTCATGGAGAAAAATTAGAGAGAAACTTTCATCACGTTTTGCGGGATGGATCTGCCTCCACCTCTTGTTCTTCATTGGGAGGGCTAGTATAGAGTCCATTTGGGGCTCCAAAGAGGGGGTACGTCATCGTCGTCTTCACCAATATTTCTCCATTAACAACTCCATGATGCTCTCCATCGGGAGTGATTAATTCCTTTGTAGGCTTGTGCTACCTCTTGCGCGTGCGTTGGTTTTCCCTTAAAGAGGAAAGGGTGATGCAGCAAAGTAGATAAGTATTCTCCTCAGTTGTTGAGAACCAAGGTATCAATCCATTAGGAGGAACAAACAAGTAACCCATCGACGCACTTACACAAACAATCAAACTCTAGCACCCAATGCTATAAAGGGGTTGTCAATCCCTTCACTGTTATTTGCAAGGATTAGATCCGATAGAGATAGATGTAAACGAGAACGGAAAGTAAAAGGTAAATAAATTGCAGCAAAGTATTTTGGGTATTTTTTATTTATAGATCTGAAAGTATATTACGGAAAGTAGACCCGGGGGCCATATGTTTCACTAGAGGCTTCTCTCTCAAACGAAAATATCATGGTGGGTAAACAAATTACTGTCAAGCAATTGATAGAAAAGCGAATAATCATGTAGTTATCCAAGGCAATGATCATGCATATAGGCATCACGTCCATATCAAGTAGACCGAAACGATTCTGCATCTACTACTATTACTCCACACATTGACCGACTCCTGCCTGCATCTAGAGTATTAAGTTCATGAAGAACAAAGTGATGCATTAAGAAAGATGACAAGATGTACAGGGATAAACTCAAGCAATATGATGAAAACCCCATCTTGTTACCCTTGGTGGCAACAATACAATACGTGCCTCGCTACCCCTACTATGTCACTGGGTAAGGACACCGCAAGATTGAACCCAAAACCAAGCACTTCTCCCATTGCAAGAATTACCAATCTAGTTGGCCAAACCAAACCAATAACTCGAAGCGACTTGCAAGGATATGAAATCATGCATATAAGTATTTAGAGGATATTCAAATAATACTCATGGATAATCTGATCATAAACTCCCAATTCATCGGATCTTGACAAACACACCACAAAAGAGGATTACACCGGATAGATCCCCATGAAGATCTTCAAGAACGTGGTATTGAAGATCAAAGAGAGATAAGAAGCCATGTAGCTACTAGCTATGGACCTGTAGGTCTGTGGTGGACTACTCACGCATCATCGGAGGGGCAATGGAGTTGACGTAGATGCTCTCCGTGATCAAAAACCCCTCCGGCAGATTACCGGAAAAGGCTCCAAGATTGTATCTCTCGGGAACTGAGGCTTCTGGTGGCGGAGAAGTATTTGTGTGGATATTTTTGATGTTGGGGGAATATTTGGGAATTTATAGGCCAAATATTAGGGTTACGAGACCTGTCGGGAGATGGCAAGCTTGCTAGGCATGGCCAGGGGGCGCGCCTAGCAGGCTTGTGACTCCCTGGCAGGTGGCCTGTCGTACACTCCAAGCCTGGTTGATTTGTTTCCTTCAAGAAAAATTCCTTCCGAAGGTTTTATTTTGTTTGGACTTCATTTAATATTCCATATCTACAAAACTCAAAAACAAGGAAAAAATAGAAAGTGGCACTAGGCTCTAGATTAATAGGTTAGTCCCAAAAATAATATAAAATAGCATATTAATGCATATAAAACATCCAAAAATGATAATATAATAGCATGCCATCATCAAAAATTATAGATACATTGGAGATGGATCAGCATCCCCAAGCTTAATTCCTGCTCGTCCTCAAGTAGGTAAATGATAAAAACAGAATTTTTGAAGTGGAGTGCTACCTAACATATTTATCCATGTAATATTCTTTATTATGGCATGAATATTCAGAACTGTAAGACTCAAAACAAAAGCTTAAGATTGATATAGAAATAATAACATTTCAAGCATACGAGCAAAGCAACTGTATCTCTTCAAAATATAATGGCAAAAGAAAGTTATCCCTACAATATCATATGGTCTGGCTATGCTCTGTCTTCTCGAGACAAAATATTTACATTATGCATAACCCCGATGAAAAGTCAAGCAATTGTTTTCACACCTTTATTTTCTCAAACTTGTTCAGCTCTCACACAATACATGAGCGTGAGCCATGGATATAGCACTAGAGGTGGAATAGAATATGGAGGAGTTTGTCAAGGAAAGGGAGAAGATATTCTCACATCAACTAGGCGTATCAACGGTCTATGGCGATGCCCAATAATATATATCAATGTGAGTGAGTAGGTATTGCCATGCAACGGATGCACTAGAGCTATAAGTGTATGAAAGCTCAAAAAGGAACTAAGTGGACGTGCATCAAGAAGAAAAATTCCACTAGTTATATGAAAGTGACAAAATAGGAGACTCTCTATCATGAAGATCATGGTGCTACTTTGAAGCACAAGTGTGGAAAAAGGTAGTAGCAATGTCCCTTCTCTCTTTTCTCTCATTTTTTTATTGGTGGGCATCTAACGCCTCTTTTTTTATTTGGGCTTCGCTGGCCTCTTTTAATTTTTTTTCATAAAGTCCGGAATCTCATCCCCACTTGTGAGGGAATCATAGCTTCCATCATACTTTCCTCACATGGTACATGCTATAATAATTATAATCATCACACTTTTATGTACTTACAACTCAAAATAAAATTACAACTCGATACCTATGACAAAATATGACTCTATATGCAATATGGATGTGATGGTGCAAGTCATGGTGGAAGTTGCATGGCAATATATCTCGGAATGGCTAAGGAAATGCCATAATAGGTAGGTATGGTGGCTGTTTTGAGGAAAGATGTATGGTGGCTATTTTGAGGAAGGTATATGGCGGCTATTTTGAGGTAGGTATATGGTGGCTGTTTTGAGGAAGGTGTTTGTTGTACCAGCGAAAGTTGCGCGGTACTAGAGAGGCTAGCAAAGGTGGAAGGGTGAGAGTGCATATAATCCATGGACTCAACATTAGTCATAAAGAACTCACATACTTATTGCAAAAGTCTATTAGTCATTGAAGCAAAGTATTAAACGCATGCTCCTAGGGGAGAGGTTGGTAGGAGTTAACCATTGCGCGCTCCCGACCCTCACACAAAGGTCGACAATCTATAAACAAGTCATGCTCCTACTTCCTTACATAACGGTTCACCATACGCTCATGCTACAGGAATCACAAACCTTTACACAAGTATTTTTACCAAATCACAATTACTTCCTAACATGACTCTTAACATTACTATCTTTATATCTCAAAACTTTATGCAAGGAATCAAACTTCTCATAAATACTCAATGCACTTAATATGGAAGTTTTTATTATGTCCCTCTTGGATGCCTATCATATTAGGACTAAATTCATAACCTAGAACAATTACCATGCTGTTTAGAGAATCTCAAAATAATATAAGTGAGGTACGAGAGTTCAAGTATTTCTATAAAACGCAAACACCACCATGCTCTAAAAGATATAAGTGAAGCACATAGAGCAAAATTGCCTAACTCAAAAGATATAAGTGAAGCACATAGAGCATTCTAACAAATTTATGATTCAGCATGTCCTTACCAAAAATGTGTGTAGCAAGGATGATTTTGGCAAACTAACAAGCAAAGACTCATATCATACAAGACTCTCCAAGCAAAACACATATCATGTGGTGAATAAAAATATAGCCTCAAGTAAATTTACCGATGGATTGAAGACGAAAGAGGGGATGCCTTTCAGGGCATCCCTAAGCTTAGGCTCTTTGTCATCCTTGAATATGACTTGGGGTGCATTGGCCATCCCCAAGCTTGGGCTCTTTCCACTCCGTATTCCATATTCCATCAAATCTTTACCCAAAACTTGAAAACTTCACAACACAAAACTTAACAGAAAACTCGTGAGATCCGTTAGTATAAGAAAATAAATCACCACTTTAGGTACTGTTGTGAACTCATTCTTTATTTATATTGGTGTTATACCTACTGTATTCTAACTTCTCCATGGTTCATACCCCATGATAGAACCCAAAGATTCAACATAATAGGCAAACAACTCAAAGAAAACAGAATTTGTCAAAAACAGAACAGTGTGTAGCAATCTAAAAACTTTGTATACTTATGTAACTAAAAACAATCTAAAAAATTATGACAACTTGGGAAATTTATATCTAAATCTTTTTTAAAACTTTCATACTCATTCGGCGCTCTTAAAAATTTAGAAAATTCCTGGACTGAGCGCAAAAGTTTCTGTTTTTCAGCAAGATCAAATACAACTACCGTAGATCACCCTAAAGGTTTTACTTGGCTCAAACACTAACTAAAAGACCAAAACACAATTAATACAGAATTAATAATGTTGGAAACACTCAAAAATAGAAGCAAAAACAAAACACAGAAATAAAATTGGGTTGCCTCCCAACAAGCGCTATTGTTTAACGCCCCTAGCTAGGCAAAACGCAATAGATTTAGGTATTGTCATCTTTGGTATGCAAATTCTCAATTGCACACTTATAATCCCTAGGAGGACGATTGTTCTTATCAATAATAATACTCCTAGAAAAAAAATCAAGAGATTCAGTGATGGCCATGGGTTCCTTAATAATATTGAGAAAGTTAGGGTGAATACTTATCATCTTAATATCTTCATCTCCTTTACTAGAAAATTCACCCTTAGTTTTAGGAACATAAACAAACTTGGAAGCCTTAGTATTGGAAATATGCCCTAGAGGCAATAAATAAAGTGTTTATTATTGTATTTCCTTGTTCATGATAATCATTTATTATCCATGCTATAATTGTATTAATTGGAAACATGGATACATGTGTGGATACATAGACAAACACAATGTCCCTAGTATGCCTCTACTGAACTAGCTCGTTGATTGAAAGATGGTTAAGGTTTCCTAGCCATGGACATGAGATGTCATTTGATGAAGGGATCACATCATTAGAAGAATGATGTGATGGACAAGACCCAAACTACAAACGTAGCTTATGATCGTGTCAGTTTATTGCTACTGTTTTCTGCATGTCAAGTATATGTTCCTATAACCATGAGATCATGAAACTCACAGATATCGGAGGAGTACCTTGTGTGTATCAAACGTTGCAATGTAACTGGGTGACTATAAAGGTGCTCTAAGGGTGTCTCCGAGGGTGTCTATTGAGTTGGCATGGATCGAGACTGGGATTTGTTACTCCGTGTGACGGAGAGGTATCTCAGGGCCCACTCGGTAATACAACATCACAATGAGCCTTGCAAGCAATGTGACTAATTGTTAGTTGTGGGATCTTGTATTACAGAACGAGTAAAGAGACTTGCCGGTAACGAGATTGAACTAGGTATGGAGATACCAACGACCGAATCTCGGGAAAGTAACATACCGAAGAACAAAGGGAACATCATACGGGATTAACTGAATCCTTGACATAGAGGTTCGACCGATAAATATCTTCGTAGAATATGTAGGAACCAATGTGGACATCCAGGTCCCGCCATTGGTTATTAACCGTAGTTCTCGAACCCGCAGGGTCTGCACACTTAAGGTTTGGTGACGTTTCGGTAGTATAGAGTTATGTATGATGGTGACCGAAGTTTTTTCGGAGTCTCGGATGAGATCCTGGACGTCACGAGGAGCTACGGAATGGTCCAGAGGTAAAGATTCATATATAGGAAGTCCTGTTTTGGTCGCCGGAAAAGTTCCGGGCTTATCGGTAGTGTACTGGGAGTGCCGGTAGTGTACCGGGAGACCACCGGGAGGGGTATTTCGACCCAAGAGGCTTCATGGGCTGTGGGAGAGTAAATCCCAGCCTTTTTTGGGCTGGTGGAAGTCCCACACAAGGCCCATGCGGCTGGGAGAAAAAGCCCAAAGGGAAAAAGGTGGGAAAAGGCCAAAAAAAGGAGGAATCCTAGTCCTACTAGGATTGGAGGAGGAGTCCTGCCGGAATTGCTCCACCACCATCGCCGGAGCGCCGTTAGGCTGCCGGAGAACTCTTCTTCCTCTCCACTCCTTCTTGCTAGATCAAGACGGTGGAGATCGTCATCAAGCTGTATGTGTGTTGAACGCGGAGGTGCCGTCCGTTCGGTGCTAGATCGGAAGGACCGTGATCAAGTTTGTGGGACGGATCGTGATCGGATCGCGGGACGGATCGTGATTGGATCACGTGACGGATCGTGATTGGATCGCGGGACGCACGGCGATTTGGATCGCGAAGACGTTCGACTACACCAACCGCGTTTCTTAACGCTTCCCGCTTAGCGATCTATAAGGGTATGTAGATCCACTCTCCCTCTCGTAGATGCTCATCACCATGGATAGATCTTCATGTGCGTAGGAAATTTTTGTTTCCCATGCAACGTTTCCCAACACTTAGGAGGCGAAGGAATTGGAGTAGTTTGAACCAAAGCAAAAGCGGATCCCAAGTTGGTAATAATGTCCTCTAGCTTGCCAATCTAAAGGAATCTTGTTCCAATTTTTCATTAACTATGGGTTCCTTTTTCCTTTAGGTTTTTTAAGTTAACTCCTAATTTAGATCCATATTGAGTAATGTGATTATTATTCTTTTTATCCCGGTTTTCAATAAGCTCAACTGTAGCAACCTTTTTTTTAATAATATCAAGCCTTCGCATAACATGTTCTAGACTCAAGTTTGTTCCATTAACCATGATTGGGGGTGAACCTAACAGAATTATCATAGCGCTATAAGAGTCAAAGGTATGACTTGCCAAGAAATTCGCTCCCATGATGGTATCTAGAACATATGTATTCCAAGGGGTAATACCCACGTAAAAATTACGAAGGAGAACAGTAGTAGATTGCTTACAAATAGATCTATTTTGAGAATTGCAAATTATATACCAATCATATTTTAAGTTTTCTCCTTCCATTTGCTTAAAATTAAGAACTTCGTACTCGGGAGTATTAGCTAAATAGGTAAGGCTAGCCATAACTTCAAGCAATCACATGGGCAATCAAAAGGCAAATGAAACGAGGGCAAACAAAAAGGCAAATCTATTTGGTATTTTCTGAAAATTGTTTTAGAAGTGGGGGAGAGGAAAATGGCAAATAATGTAAATGCAAGAGATGATTTTGTGGTGGGTACTTGGTAGGCTTGATGTGTATCCTCCCCGGCAACGGCGCCAGAAATTCTTCTTGCTACCTCTTGAGCGTGCGTTGGTTTTCCCTTGAAGAGGTAAGGGTGATGCAGCAAAGTAGATAAGTATTTCCCTCATTTGTTGAGAACCATGGTCTCAATCCATTAGGAGGAACAAGCAAGTCACAAATGGATGCACCTACACAAACAATCAAACACTTGCACCCAACGCTATAAAGGGGTTGTCAATCAAGGTTATTTGCAAGGATTAGATCCGATAGACATAGATGTAAATGACAACTGCAAGTAAAAGGTAAATAAATTGCAGAAAAGTATTTTTGGTGTTTTTTATTTATAGATCTGAAAGTATATTATGGAAAGTAGACCCGGGGGCCATAGGTTTCACTAGAAGCTTCTCTCTCGAAGGAAAATATCATGATGGGCAAACAAATTACTGTCAAGCAATTGATAGAAAAGCAAATAATCATGTAGTTATCCAAGGCAATGATCATGCATACAGGCATCACGTCCGTATCGAGTAGACCGAAACAATTCTGCATCTACTACTATTACTCCACACATCGATCGACTCCTGCCTGCATCTAGACTATTAAGTTCATGAAGAATAGAGTAATGCATCAAGAAATATGATATGATGTAGAGGGATAAACTCAAACAATATGATGAAATCCCCATCTTGTTACCCTTGATGGCAACAATACAATATGTGCCTTGCTACCTGTTGGGGATATAAACTCATGGTGAGACCCGCCCTGAGGGCTCTGGGTCACACCAGGCGGCTCGTACACCAGCCCAAGAGTGAACCATGAAGACTTAAGGCCCAAGACGCTTGGCGGCATGACAGGATGGGCCACGATGTGGCCCGGACAGAGAAGACCCGGGCGTGTAAGCCGCCCGGGGACAACTTGGACAAGAAAGGCAAGGGAAAGTAGAGGTAGACTCAGACGCGTAATGAAAGTTGGTTACAACTTGTATGACCCGTGGACTTGACCTCCTATATAAAGGCAAGACCCGGGGCGACTTAGAGATCAGGCTATCGAGAACTAGGTTAAGCGACAGCTCCCTTGTAATCGATACATCAAGCAATACAAGCACAAGCAGGACGTAGCCTATTACCTCGATTTGAGGGGCCGAACGTGGGTAAACTCGTGTCCTTCGTCCCAACCAACCCCTTTGAGTCCATCACTTTAGCAATGGCCTCGAATCCAAGTCCGTTCACCCGGACATCTGCCGTGATAAAACCACGACACTACCCCTACTATGTCAGTTGGTGAGGACACCGCAACATTGAATCCAAAACCAAGCACTTCTCCCATTGCAAGAATTACCAATCTAGTTGGCCAAACCAAACAAATAACTCGAAGAGACTTGCAAGGATATGAAATCATGCTTATAAGAATTCAAAGGAGATTCAAATAAGATTCATGGATAATCTGAACATAAACTCACAATTCATCGGATCTTGACAAACACACCACAAGAGGATTACATCGGATGGATCCCCATGAAGATCATGAAGAACATGGTATTGAAGATCAAAGAGAGAGCAGAAGCCATCTGGATACTATCTATGGACCTGTTGGTCTGTGGTGTACTACTCACACATCATCAGAGGGGCAATGGAGTTGATGTAGATGCCCTCTGTGATCGAAACCCCTCCGGCAGATTATCGGAAAAGGCTCCAAGATTGGATCTCTCGGGAACGGAGGCTTCTGGCGGCGGAAAAGTATTTGTGTGGCTCTTTTTGATGTTGGGGGAATATTTGGGAATTTATAGGCCAAATATTAGGGTTAGGAGACCTACCAGGAGACGGCAAGCCTGCTAGGCGTGGCCAGGGGGCCGCGCCTAGCAAGCTTGTGACTCCCTAGCAGGTTGCCTGTCGTGCACTCCAAGCATGGTTGGTTTGTTTCCTTCCAGAAAAATTCCTCCCAAAGGTTTTATTCCGTTTGACCTCCATTTAATATCCCATATCTGCAAAACTGGAAATCAAGGGAAAACAGAAACTGGCACTAGGCTCTAGATTAATAGGTTAGTCCTAGAAATAATATAAAATAGCATATTAATGCCTATAAAACATCCAAAACAGATAATATAATAGCATGCCATCATGAAAAATTATAGATACGTTGGAGACATATCAGCTTGCAGGACGGTGATGGAGTTTGGTAAGATTTGTCATGTAATTGAGTTGATTTGTTAAGGATTCATCCCTAGTATCCACTATGTTCTCAGATTGATGTTGTGACTTTTCCATGCTTAATGCTTGTCACTAGGGACCGAGTACCATGATTTTAGATCTGAACCTATTATTTTTTCATGAATATGAGAGTGTTTTAGATCCTATCTTGCAACTTGTATGTACATATTATGTGTTATGGTCCTTGTACCCCAAGGTGACAATACTTGGGATCATCTTCGGTGATGACCATAGTATGAGGAGTTCATGCATTCACCATTTAATGCTTTGTTCTAGTTCTCTATTAAAATTAGGCCTTAATATCCCTTAGTTTCCCTTTGGACCCCACTGCCATGGGATGGTAGGACAAAACATGCCATGGAAGTTCTTACTATAAGCACGTATGACTATATACGAAATACATGCGTACATTGATGAATTGAAGCTAGTTCTATGTACCTCTAGGTTTTGGATGTTTCATGATGAATGTCATCCAAACTATGTCCATCACCGATCCAGTTCCTACACTTTTCTCATATTTATCTTTGCCAAGTTACTACTGTTGCTGCCGTTACAATCATCACAAACTGCAATTGTTATTGTTCATGTTACTATTGCTACTACTTCTAAAATTGTCAAAACTATCAAACTATTGTGCTACTAAATATTTCGTTGTAGAGATATTTTACAGTTGTGGTTGAATTGACAACCCAATTACCAAGTCTCATAAATATTCCCTGGCTCCCCTTGTGACGAATCAACAAATTTGGCTGAAATACTACCCTGGAAGACTATAGTGATCCCCTATACTTGTGGGTTATCTGTGTGCATCCAACTTGCTTTATCTAGAAGACCTCAGGAATATGAGGAAGTCTGTCATTGGAATATACAAGCCTAGTTCCATAATGAAAAATTCCCACTAGTATACGAAAGTGACAAATTAGGAGACTCTCTATATGAAGAACATGGTGCTACTTTGAAGCACAAGTGTGGTAAAAGGATAGTAACATTGCCCCTTCTCTCTTTTTCTTTTCTTTTATTTTTTATCTCTCATAGTTCGGAACCTCATCCTAATTCATTGGAGGAATCATTGGTATCCATCATCCTTTTTCCTCACTGGAACAATGCTCTAATAATAATGATCATCACACTTCTGGCTATACGAATGCCTCAATAAACCTAGAACAACAATGACTATATGAATGCCTCTGGCAGTGTACCAGGATGTGCAATGATCTAGCATAACATGTAGAACAATGATTAACGGTGGATTTCCCAAAAATATCATGTCAACTCTATATGATCATGCAAAGCAATGTAATGATGAACACACATGTTAAACAGAATGGTGGAAGTTGCATGGCAATATATGCCATGGAGAAGTTAGGATACATTACCTTATGCAATAATATAATATGAATCAAATTATAACAGTACCTAAAGTTTTTGATTTACCTATCATACTAACATAGCTCATGAGTTTTCTATTGAGTTTTCTATGGTGTAGTTTTCAAGTTTTGGGTGCGATCATGATGGATGAAGGAATTAGGAGCGGCAAAGATCCTAATCTTGGGGATTCCCAAGTCACCCCAAGGAAAATTATAGGAAGACTCAAGCATCCAAGCTGGGGGATGCCCCGGAAGGCATCCCCTCTTTCGTCTAATTCCATTGGTATGTCACTTGGAGCTACATTTTTATTCACCACATGATATGTGTTTTGCTTGGAGTGTCGTGTGTTATAGTTTGCTTTTGTTTTAGTTTTCCAAAATCATTGTTTGTTGGACACACCTACTTGAGAGAGACACATGTTCACTGATAACCCACAAGTATAGGGATCAATTATCGCTTTTCTCGATAAGTAAGAGTGTGGAACCCAACTATGCTCTAAAGGTAGAACAAATATTTCCTCAAGTTCTATCGACCATCGATACAACTCTACGCACGCTTAACTTTTGCTTTACCTAGAACAAGTATGAAACTAGAAGTACTTTGTGTTGGGGAACGTTGCATGGGAAACAAAAAATTTCCTACGCACACGCAAAATCTATCCATGGTGATGAGCATCTACGAGAGGGAGAGTGGACCTACATACCCTTGTAGATCGCTAAGCGGGAAGCGTTAAGAAACGCGGTTGGTGTAGTCGAACGTCTTCGCGATCCAAATCACCGAGCATCCCATGAACTCATCACGATCCGTCCCGGGATCCTATCACGATCTGTCTCGTGAACTCATCATGATCCGTCACGCGATCTCATCACGATCCGTCTTGCGATCTTGATCACGGTCCTTCCGGTCTAGCGCCGAACAGATGGCATCTCCGCATTCAACACATGTACGGCTCAATGACGATCTCCACCTTCTTGATTCAGCAAGAGAGAGCGGAGAGGTAGAAGAGTTCTCCGGCAGCACAAAGGCGTTGCGGCGATGGTGGTGGAGCTATTCCGGCAGGGCTTCGCCTAAGCACAGCAGAAAACCGATCTAGAGGAGAAACTATTCACTAGAGGAGAGCTAGCACGTGGCTATTAGGGATAGCTTTTTCCTCTAAATCCTCTAGTATATATAGGAAGGAGGGAGGGGAGGAGGCAGCCTCAAACCCTCAAGGTTTGGTCGAAATTGGAGTTGGAGGAGTCCTACTCCAATCCTATTAGGAGTAGGATTCCTCCTTTCCACTTGGAAACTCTTTCCACCTCTCCACCTTTGGATTTTTTCCTTCTCAAACCACTCCAGCCGCATGGGCCCGTAGAGGAGGCTTCAGCCAGCCCACCAGGGGCTGGTTTACCTCCTCCCACAGCCCATGTAGCCTCTTGGGTCGAAATACCTCTCCCGATGGTCCCCCAGTACACTACCGGCACTCCCGGTACACTACCGATGAGCCCGAAACTTTTCCGGCGATCAAAACAGGACTTCCTATATATATATATATCAATCTTTACCTCCGGACCATTCTGGAGCTCCTTGTGATGTCCGGGATCTCATCCGGGACTCCGAACAACCTTCAGCAACCACCATACATAACTCTATACAACCGAAACGTCACCGAAGCTTAAGTGTGCAGACCCTGCGGATTCTTGAACTATGCAGACATGACCGAGACACCTCTACGGTCAATAACCAATAGCAGGACCTAGATGCCCATATTGGTTCCTACATATTCTACGAAGATCTTTATCGGTCGAACCTCTATGTCAAGGATTTAGTTAATCTCGTATGATGTTCCCTTTGTTCTTCGGTATGTTACTTGCCCGAGATTCGATCGTCGGTATCTCCATACCTAGTTCAACCTTGTTACCGGCAAGTCTCTTTACTCGTTCCATAATACAAGATCCCGTGACTAACACTTAGTCACATTGCTTGCAAGACTTTATTGTCATGTTGTATTACCGAGTGGGTCCTGAGATACCTCTCCGTCACACGGAGTTACAAATCCCAGTCTTGATCCATGACAACCCAACAGACACCCTCGGAGATACCTGTAGAGCGCCTTTATAGTCACGCAGTTACGTTGTGGCGTTTGATACACACAAGGCACTCCTCCGGTGTCAGTGAGTTGCATGATCTCATGGTCATAGAATAGATACTTGACATGCAAAAAACAGTAGCAATAAACTGACACGATCATATGCTACGTTTGTAGTTTGGGTCTTGTCCATCACATCATTCTCCTAATGGCGTGATCCCATTATCAAATGAAATCTCATGTCCATGAATAGGAAACTATAGCCATGTTTGATCAATGAGCTAGTCTGTTAGAGGCATACTAGGGACATGGCGTTGTCTATGTATCCACACGTGTATCTGAGTTTCCGATCGATATAATTATAGCATGGATAATAAACGATTATCATGAACAAGGAAATATGATAATAACTAATTTATTATTGCCTCTATGGCATATTTCCAACACTTTGTAGGTGTAATGGATAGGTTTGCAAGATAATAAAGAGCACGTAAATAAAAACTAGGGGCTACTAAGGTAAAGTAACAATTAAGTTAGTTTAACGAGTGTGGAAAAGTGGTGGTAGGAGTTGCGAATTGTCCCTAGGCAATCCATAACTAGACTTGTAATCATTATTGCAATTTTATATGAGGGAGAGGCATAAGCTAACATACTTTCTCTACTTGGATCATATGCACTTATGATTGGAACTCTAGCAAGCATCCGCAACTACTAAAGATCATTAAGGTAAAACCCAACAATAGCATTATAAGGTATTAAGTCCTCTTTACTCCCATATGCAACAACCCAACTACTCGGGTTTATGCTTCTGTCACTCAAGAAACCCACCATAGGCAAATCATGAACACATTGCAACACCCTACAACAAGGATCCCTCATGCTTGTGCGACACGGAGAGCACCATAGGACAACACCAATAATAAAACATGCAACTCAAACCAATCAGGATCATCAATCAACCCATAGGACAACAAAAATCTACTCAAACATCATAGGATGGCAACACATCATTGGATAATAATATGAAGCATGAAGCACCATTTTCAAGTAGAGGGTACAACGGGTTGCGGGAGAGTGGACCGCTGTAGATAGATGGGGGAATGTGATGGAGGTGTTGGTGGAGATGACGGAGTTGTCTGATGTAACACCCCAACAATTTTAAACATGTTTTATTAATTAAATTTTTGCCAGGAAATTAATTTTTATTTTCTGGATCAACTTTTGAGTTCAGAATCATTCCTTTCTTCTGAATTGTGGAGTTTTCTCCCAAAGTAGAAACTTTTCAAAAATAATTGATGGACTTGAATAACTTCTCAAGAACAATTCTTCTCATTTTGTATGATTAGTGGAAATATTTTATAATTATTCTTCTAAGCCTTATTCATTTTTAAATGGTTTCTCATAAATTTTGGAGCCTCTTTTGCACTACAACCATTTGATAACTTCATTTAAAAATTCCACAAAACTTTGGGAATGACATGTGGTGTCCCTGGATCACATTTGTACAAAAACCTCACTTAGTCATTTGAAGATTTTGAGCCCTACCTCAAGTTTTCAAACCTAGTTCAGTTTGGTAGTTTGCACTACAACCTAATTAAATATTAATTTAAAAATTCCATGAAAATTTGGAGATGTCAGTAGATGTATATAATTCATTTTTATGCAAAAACCCATTTGTGTTCTTTGGAAAATTTGAGCAAACCATCCACATTTGTATTATGGTCCAGTTTGGTAATTTGTACTACAACCCTATTTTATTTTGCTCTATTGATCTTGGGATTTTCCCTGCTATTAGTACTTGCTACCAAACCCTTAAGTCCGGTATATTGGACCCATTTGAATATTTTTGGTCCATGCAATAATAGCCTTTCTTTTCTGTCCAGATTTGGTTTTCTCAAAAGCTTGCACTAACTACTTTCTATTTTGATCAAAATGACTTTGCCATCATCACCTACACCTAAAGATACCCTAACCTGGAGAGTTTGGTCACCAGAGGAGATGCCCTAATGCCCTTGGCATTTCATCAAGCAGGTTAGGAGCATGGCCAGAATTGGCATGCTATTAGACTTGCATTATGAAGTTGTTCTAGAGACCAAACTGGCATGTCATAAATATTGTCCTTGACCTAAAACCCACCCTTGCTTAACCCCTTATACATTTTAGTCTCCTGGAGGGCCTGGTCATTTCGCCAAGCACCTGGAAGGCGTGCGCTGGGCGTTCCCAGAGCGCACGTATTGCAGCCGCGCATCCGAGCCGTCGCATCGCACCTGACCCTGTGCCCTTGACATTTTGCCCGCCCATAGGGCCACGCCCCATCCTTATCCGCCCACCCATGCCACCCTGCCACCCCTGGCACCCCACAGCGCCACCGCAGCAAGCGCCTTGGTGCTACGCCAGCGTCGGCAACAGGCCTCCTGCCATGGCAGCACCGCCCAAGCCACAATCGTGCGCCAACTCGCCCTCAGGAACAGCTCAAGCTCATCCGCAAGCTGTCGGTTAGCGCCGACCAAACCCACGTCGCCCCGAGCCATAGTTCGCCGATCTTATCCCTGGCTGCCGCGGAACCGACCTAGTTACGCTATAAAAAGGAGACCCCCAGGCTCAACCAGACCGTCAGGCGACCTCATGCCATCCCTCTAGAGCCACCATAGCCAGCAAACAACTAGAGAAGGCCGTCTTCACCGCCTCCGGTAGCTTCGGCCGCCGCCATGCACTGGTCAAATCCATCGTGAGCAGGGCCTCCCTAGCTTTTTGTCGCCACCATCCGCTTTCCCTTGGCATTGCGGAGCCGCCCTACCTCTCAGCTCCGACTAGGAACCACCCTAGGCCGAAACCCCATTAGCTCCTGAAGCCACCACCCGCCATGGAGCTCGCTGCCGGCGACCCCCTTCATCCTTGCTAGCCTTTTGACCACCGGGAGGACCGCCTTGAGCTGACGGATCCATCCCCACCATCAGAGCACCATGGGGAACCGCCATTCGGCGATGGAAATCGCCGGAGCTCCGCCTCCGCTCAGCCAGAGGAGGAGGGAGACGCGGGCGACTGGTCAAACCTGACCAGTAGGCCCGAGGGACCCACTGTCAGTGACCCAGCGATGGCTCGCTCTGGTTCAAGTGGAAGCATAAACCCCCAAAAGTACGACTTCTCCACCTCGAAAGCGTATTCTGATTCGAACCGTTTTCTTTTTCTGATTTATATTGAAAAAAGAACTTTGACCATTCTTTGATTGGCTATAAATTTTAAAATATAACCCCAATGGACCTGATTCTTTTTCTGTTGTCTCCCAAATTCCATCTAGTTTATTTTCATGTTTATTTGAAAATTTTCCAAACAACTTTTATGTGATGTTTTTTAATTAAGTGTTAAACTGAAGTATTTCCAAAATAGGAATTTGGAGAGAGAAGGAAACTTTCGAAAGTTTTCTGATGCACCCTACCTCTCAACAACTTGAAGGCAAGCATTCTGAACCCTGGTATAATATTTGTTGTGTGCTGTTTTGAAGTGCTACAACACCGAGTTGACTTGAAGTATGTGTTATTTCATGAGATAATGCGATCATGTTAATTTACAAGTGCATGATGAAAATTCCTTGCTGTTGGAATTGATATACTTCAGACAGTATTCACCCTCGTATACCTTTCATGCCTACCGGAAGGAATCAGGAGAAGTCTCTATCTCGGGTAGACACGAGCTTGGTGCTGACATCTCGTTGGAGCGATAATGGTCAGTAAGGCATGAAGGGGTATTGGTGGGGATATAACCCCGTGGTGAGACCCGCCGGGAGGCTCCGGGTCACACCTGGTGGCTCATAGGCCAGCCCAAGGATGGGCCTTGAAGACTCAAGCCCAAGACATTTGGCGGCTTGCCAAGATGGGCTAAGATGAAGCCCAGACAGAGAAGGTATGAAGACCCGGGCGGATAAGCCGCCTGGAGACAGCTTGCTCAGGAAGGCAAGATAATGTAGAGATAGATTCGGACACGTTGTGAGAGTCGGTTACGACTTGTATGACCTGTGGTCTTGACCTCCTATATAAAGACGAGACCCGGGGCAACTTAAATAGAGACTAACTAATCGAGAGCTAGGTCAAGCGATTCCGCTACCTTGTAATCAATACTCCAATCAATACAACACAAGAAGGACGTAGGCTATTACCTCTACTTGAGGGACCGAACCTGGGTAAACTCTTGTCCTTCATCCCAACCAACCCCTTTGAGTCCATCACCTTAGCGATGGCCTCGAATCTAAGTCCTCGTACATTTGCCGTGATAAAACCACGAAAGTTGGCGCCCACCCTGGGGCTAGCGGTCGGTGGTGTTGAGTTCTCAAAGGACTCTCTCCCAGGATTCGAGGGATACGTGGTCGGAAGGATGAGCAAAAGTCGCCGCGGCCGGCTCTACATCGACGACGCCGGCTAGGGCCCTGAGGCCGACTCTGTCGAATATGGATTCTGGGTTCCTTTCGGCGAAATCCACGTCTTCATCAGCAAGGTTGACAGATCTACGCCCAGGCCGGACGTCTGCACCAACATCGTTGAGCCGGCTTGGTGCGCGCAACCCGCCCAACACGTGCGATCTGCCTGTGCTAACCCGGGTCAGAAGCATATCTTCGTGGGCTTCACTCAAGGTATGGATCTTGAGGTTTCTATGTCGTAGGAGACTCTCATCTATTCAGAGGACGGTTCTTCGAGCGGAGAGGCGGAATTAATCTACCAGCTTCACAACGGCGGTCTCGGGGGCTACGACGAGCTTTACCCTGAGTCGGACCGTTTTGAGCGAGATGATCACGGGCTGCCGATTCATGCAGCCGTGTTCATGGCGGGGTCAGCACCGGGCATGAGCAGCACAGCCGCCGGAGCCGCGAACACAGGGGCTGACCCGCCGCCGTCGTCTCAGGTTCTTCTAGATCTGATGAATGACATCACAACCCTGATGGCGACTGAAGTCACACCAGACAATCAAGCAGCCCGGAACATGGAGATCAGAAGACTTAAGGACCAGATGGCGAAAGTCCAACAAGGGATTGGCGAGTTAAATGCTCAAATGGATGCGGAGGCACAACGCCTTAGGATAGATGCTTTCCGCCTTGAGCTAGAGTAGCAGTCAGCAGCTGTGGTGCAGCGGATGACACATCAGTCTCGCTTACCAGAACAATATGAGGTCAGGAATCTTTTTAACAGGCTAGGGATGGGACGAATAGCGGACGTGACTGGAAGTTGGCCGGCGGCTCGACAATAGCTTAATCCGCCCCGACGAAACCAGGCATCACCAGCGGCTTTTCCAACACCGGCGGGTCATTACTCAAACCCGATGGAGAACATGGTGGCGACAGCAACCCGGCTTGAAACAATCCCTTTTCCTGTCGAGGCGCCCTTTGTGGAGGAGGTGCGGAACGCCCTTGGATACCTTCAAACGGCGATGGCCCAACAAGAGAAATATACTTATAGCCGGAGCCGCGTGCATTCAGCCCCCCTCCCCAGCTGCAGCTTTAGCCGGCGCTATGAGTCACCGGCGGTTTCTAGCAGTGATCGACACTGGGGGATACCGCGAGACAATCAGACAGCTCTAGATGCGCAGGCGCTCGCAGACCGGGCAAGAGTACAGCAAGAGGCAGCGGCTCTGGCAAGGGTGGCTCATCAAGGGCCCGCGCATTCCGTCTCAGTTGGAGCGGGAGTGACCACCAGGGCCGTGGGAGTCCCGTGCTTGGTGCCGGCTGTGTGGAACGAGCGTCTGCCGAAGGATTTCAAAGGCCCTCGTAAGGTCCCGAACTACACTACAGACCTGTCCCTAGAGGCCTGGATTGAACGTTATGAGCTGGCTATGGAGATGTTGGATGTCAATGATGCGGTTTCCACCAAATACTTTATCATGATGTTGGAAGGTCCGGCTCGCACATGGTTGAAGGGTTTGCCACCCAATACACTACAGGAATCAGCAACTTTGCCATCAACCATCCCGGACGGCAAAGGCTTACATGGCGGACGACAAAGGCTTTGTCTTCGGCCAGTAGACGGCCAACCTTCTAGCTGAATAAGCCACGGTAATGGGCGCTTTGCCATCTGCTGGCAGACGGCAAAGATCCTTAGGTCTTTGTCGTCTGCCAGCAGACGGCAAAGACCGTGGATGACACACGTTGGAGCTTACAACCGTTAAGGGGTTAACGGCGTGTTTGCCATTCGTTGGCAGACGGCAAAGACCTAAGGATCTTTGTCGTCTGCCAGCGGACGGCAAAGCAACTGTTTCTTTGCCGGCCTGCGTGGTTTCTTTGCCGTCTGCCAGCGGACGACAAAGAACCTTAGGTGTTTGCCGTCTGCCAGCGGACAGCAAAGAAACCACCTAGGCCAGCCTAGTGCTACCCCAGGTTGCACATGTAGCTGCCACGTGGCAGCTTTGCTATCTGCGAGCTGACGGCAAAGACCTTTGTCGTCCGCCAGCAGACGGCAAAGTTGCTATATAGCCCATGCTTTTTCTGCTTTATCTTAAATTCTTTCAATTTGACATAATTTCACATATATATACACATTTCAAAATAATTTCAACATATCCAACATACAACTTTCCAACAACATATCCGACATACAATGGTTTCCAACAACATATCCAAAACAAGTTTCCAACAAGTTTGCGTAAACAAAAAGGAAGCACAAGTAGAAGAGTACACTCCATCAATGCAAGCTTCCTCATCTATAGCAAATCTACAAATTAGGAAAGATGAAAGTTAGAAGAAGAAGAAGACTAGCTAGAAGAAAAATAAGAAAAAGAAGAAGAAAAAGAAGAAGAAGAAGAATTTATCTTCCCTTTATTTTTCTACTCTCCTCTTCCTTATCTTCTTATTCTTGTAACTAAGGTAGGTAAAAATGCCATTTTTTAGCTAAGGTAGGTAAAAATGCTAAGTATGTAGGTCATTTTAGAGCTAAGATAGGTAAATAGGTCATTTTGGAGCTAACCTAGGTAGTTATGCCATTTTTTAGCTAACCAAGCATATTTATTCATTTTGGAGGAAAAAATGGTAAGTGTAGGCCAATCTAGAGCTATCCTAGTTAAAATCGGTCATTTTGGAGCTAGGTAAGGTTATTTTGTCATTTTGGAGGAAAATAAATTGATTATATGATAGTTTGGAGCTAAACCAAGGTTATTATAAATTTTTTTACCTAAGTAAGCTAATTATGTCATAAATGAACTAGGTAAGTTAAGTACAGATTATTATTTAGCTATCCAAGGTAGTTATGAAAAAATTTCAGCTAACTAAGTATATTAAGTCATTTAGGAGGAAAAAATGCTAAGTATAGGTCATTTTATAGCTATCCTAGGTAAAGTATGTCAGTTCGGAGCTAAGTAAGGTTATTATGTCATTTTCGAGGAAAATAAGCTAAGTATAGGTCATTTTGGAGCTAAACCAAGGTTATTATGCCATTTTTACCTAAGTGAGTTAATTATGTCATAAATGAACTAGCTAACCTAATTATAGATCATTATTGAGCTATCCTAGGTAGTTATGCCATTTTGTACCTAAGTGAGCTAACTATGTCATAAATGAACTAGCTAAGCTAGCTATAGATCATTATTGAGCTATCCTAGGTAGTTATGCCATTTTCAAGCTAACTAAGCATATCAAGTCATTTTGGAGGAAAACCTGCTAAGTATAGGTCATTTTATAGCTATCCTAGGTAGAATATATCATTTTGGAGGTAAGTAAGGTTATTATGTCATTTTTGAGGAAAATAAGCTAAGTATAGGTCATTTTGGACCTAATTAGGTCATTTCTTAATCTAAGTATGCATTTGTTAAGCAAAATACTTGAGAAAACTTACCATCATCACGGAGGTGAAGGACCGGTCGGGTTTGCGCCAGGGTGAGACGTAGAAGGATCGGTCGAGGTTGCGGCAGATGCAGAAGGATCGGTCGATGCTTGTCGGGAGGCACACTGCACCAAAGATCATTTGCAATGTCTCCTTAGCATGATGCTACTCAAATGTGAATACTAGTAACTAATGACCATTCAAATGAAACTCACCGTGGGTGCTATAGCAATATGGGGCATCGATAGAGGGGTCTGACCATTATTCTGGCACACGGTGTGCACATTTTGTTTTCACGAGTCATTCATATTATTTAGTGATGAAACGAACATTACGTGCATGATTTGGCTAATATGCAGGAGAAACTTACCACGAGGAGCTCGTATAGGGCCCGGTGAGATGTGTCATTCCGGTTCCTCTCCTCCTTCAACAGCCTAGTCGTCCTCTCCTCCATGTCCCTCTCCCTTTGTGTCGCCTGCCTGTTTGCCTCCACCAGAAGCTCCTGGGCCCTAGCCTCAATGGTGAGCTCCATTGGCCATGGACGAGGCCTTATCTCAGGATCAGAGCTCGTCTGGCGCTTCTTGATCTCCAGGAGAGTTCTAGGACAACGTATCAGTCCATCCCCAATGGCTATCGAGCCATGAGGCCTCCCGCCACCAGATATCATCACGAGCTCTGGATCAAAAGGACTCTGGCTCGGGTTGAAGTCCTCCCCTTTCCTCGCCTTCTCCTCATCTTTGTACCTCACGAGCGTGTTGTGGGAGGAGATGTTGCTGAAGCTCTCTGGATGATCGAGGTCATCCTTAGAGAATGCCTTGGCCTTCTTGTACGAGGCAGTATGGGACATGGCATAGAGGTCGAACAGAGGTGGCACCTCCTTCTTGTTTTCTCGCGCCTAAAAGAGAGGAACAAAATATTAGTTAAGGGCTCAAGCTAGCACGAAGAATGAAATTACATGAATCATGAAGCAAACCACATACCTAGTGATCCCCGTACTCAAACAGGTTGGAGCTCCCTTGATGGTGTGGCACACCTCTGATTTGGGCACACTTATCCTTGGCCTTGCTGTGTTCAGCTAGCCATTCGGGAGAGCACCACTCATCCACTAATGCCTCCCAACAGTCCATCCTATCCGCACACCATCCCGGAGGCACCTAATTTAGACAAGAGAAATTTCAGTGCTACGCCTACGAATCAAATCAAGGAAACTAAGTACAAGGCCTTAAGAATAGATAATTACCTTCATTAACTTCTCCTTACTCAGATAATTTTTGCGACACTTCTTCTTGGCCCTCTTAATGTTAGTCGAGGCGTAGTAGTCTCGAAAAGCCTGCACCCGAGCCTCGTGTTGTAAGTTCTGAAGTAGGCGCTTGCACTCGGCTTCGAGAACAACAGTTGCTTTCGCCTCGTGTTCCTCAAGACACATGTAGAAGGTCTGCAATCAAACAAGACAACACTAGTTAGTACAATCACTAGGTGCTATTGATTTTTAATTCTAAAAAGGAGAAATTACCCAAAAGCGATGGATCACAATGCCAGCCACTGTCTCGCACAAGACACCATCAACTATCTCGTCTGACGGGGCCGGGGCAGTCATGTACAGCTCCCAGTTCAATGCTACCTGTGGAACTTCAACCTCACCGGGCAGCTGGACCTTCCCGGGGAAGTGGTGTCGGAGAAGCACACCAAGGACCTGGTTGGGCCTACGGACACCACACTCGTGTTTCCAACCCTTGCAGTATGACAAGGCCAACACATTAGATATTAATTTGAATAAACATGAAGGCAAGAGGTTAAAAAAGAGTAAATGCACTTACTTCTCCGCATTAGGCGCAATCAACCACCTCTGATCACGGGTCGTCGGCACGGGTGAGAGCTTTGTACAACCACGCTGGTAGACCTTCTTGCCCTCCTCAACCAGCTCGCCCTTGCTATAGGTGTCCTCAGACAAGTTGTCCTCGCCACCATTAGCATGGCCACTAGCCTCCGGAGTCACGTGGGATGAAGACTCTAGGACCCTAGTCTCCTAGGATGAAGACTCTGGGACCGGAGTCTCCTGGGATGAAGGCTCGGTGACCCGAGGCTCGTCGACCCGAGACTCGGCGACCGGAGTCTAAGATAGGTCCAAGTCAGACGGGTCCACCTGACATGGAGCACTCCTGTGGTCGGGAGAATCAGCTGGGGGTGGCGGCGAGGAAGGCGCAGTAGCCTTCCTACTTCTAGAACCTCTCTTCGTCTTCCCCCGACCTCTCTCGGTCGAAGAAGAAGCACACGCCGGTGTCTGCATACTGTGTACCAGCGCTCTCCGGAGTTGCTTGGGTGGAATAATAGCACCCCTCCTAGCACGCGTCGAGGAAGGAGGCTCAGAGCGCTCTTGATCTGAGCCCACCATCTGTCAACACATGCAATGACAAAGAGTGAACGAAATTAGTTCAACATAAAAAAAATTGAATACCTAATAACATGAACAAATTAATAATATATATGTCCATAATAATAATTGAAGAGCTCACATTACTAATATTAATCTTCATCGTCTATATATGCTCCGGGATCAATAAATGCATAATCATCATCACTATCAGTAATGACGTGCTCATCAGCATCACCAATAAATGCATCAAGATGTGGAAGGCCTCTATGTAATCGGTCAAGCATTGACAGGTCATCCGCAGTAGTAACCTCTTCTTCTTCCATCTCTTCTTGTTCCTGCTCAGGGGTGAAGTCGGATTCACTGTCGCTATCGACCTCAATATTCTGGGGTGAATTAGAGCGGTTCTTGAAATGTTTTTTGGAAACACGTGTTTCTTGGAAGAATTCTCCTTCATATGTGTCTGAGTTAATGTGAGGTTCATAATCATCTTTATTGAGGGGAGGTGGTCTAAAATGTGAAGGCACATCATAAACGACATCCCAACCTTTCAAATTTGGATCCATTTGGCACGCCCACGGTAGATAGAAAACTTGGGTCACCTGTTGAGCTGTAATATAGACATCGGGAACATCTAAATGGGTGCTTTGTTTGATTTCGACTAGCCCTATATCTTCATGAGTCCTTCTAGTATCCTTCAGCTGGAACCAATAACATTTGAAGACTACGAAGTTTGGTGAGTTTTCACCAAAGAATGTAAGTTCACAAATTGCTTCAACTCTTTCATAATACTCGACCCCTCCTTCGCCGAGAGTGGAGACAACAATTTGTAGACTTTCGGTCAGCCATAGAATTTGGCGACGTATCGACTGTATCACATATCCGGGAATAAGAGCATTTCAAAGGAATTAGAAGTTGCGAACAATGTACCGAGAACTTACTCGATGTACGGCCGCACTTCTGTTAGGTTGTTCAAGATATACTACGAAATGGTCCACCATTCTTTGACATCCAATGCTATTGCTTTCGAAGCACCGGCTGGCGTGAGCTTCCCTTTGAATAGGCTAAGGTTGGATCGACCTTTTTCATAATCGCCATCATTGTACCGAGGCTTCAGATTATGCAAATGACGATTCTTGGCTTTGTAGTGTGCTGTCACGAAGTTTGCCGCCTCCTCAGTAATAAATGCCTTAGCCATCGATGCTTCAACTCTACGTTTATTTTTACATTTTGCTCAAAGCGTCTTCTGCATCCTCTCAGTTGCGAAGCACCAACAATTTTGCATGGCCCCCCCAATCTTGCCTCGGTCGGGAGATGCAAAATCAAATGCTGGATTGGATTAAAGAAGCCCGGTGGAAAGATCTTTTCTAAATTGCAGATCAACTCCGGCGCCAACTCTTCCAGTTCCTCTAGCACGTCAGGCGATAGCTCTTTCGCACAAAGAGCACTGAAGAAATAGCTCAGCTCTGCCAGTACTATCCATTCATCCTTAGGGATAAAACCATGCAACATCACCGTCATTACCCGTTCAAACCATATGTGCCAATCATGACTCTTGAGACCAAATATTTTCAATTTGTTAAGACTCGCTCCCCTCTTTAGATTCGCTGCATACCCATCGGGGAACATCAACTGCATTATCACCCACAAGATCATTTCCCTCATAGCTGGCCTTCCAAGATTGAACCATGCCTTTGGCTTCCTCCGGTTCTTCTTTCCTTTCGGTTGTCGAATGTTTTATAACGTTCTATCACATAGAGCCTCCTGATCGACTCTAGCCTTAGGATTATCCTTCGCTTTCCCCTCTATGCCGAACAATGTACCAAAAAGGGCCTCCGTGATATTCTTTTCAGTGTGCATCACGTCGATGTTGTGTGGGCAAAGGAGGTCTTTAAAGTAAGGCAGATCCCACAAACATATCTTGTGAGTCCAGGCATGTTCCGTATTATACCCTTTGAAATACCCTAGACGATTTGGATCCGGCTCAAGAGCATTTATCTGATCCAGGATCTGTTGGCCTGTCAACGTAGGTGGTGCAGTGTTTTTGACAACTCTACCTTTGATAAAATTCTTCTTGTCTTTTCTGAACTTATGGTCAGGATCCAGGAATTGTCTACGCATGTCAAAGCAAGAAAACTTGCGACCCGCCTGCAGCCAATGGAAATCAAGAATTGCCTTGCATGTCGGGCATGGAGACCTTCAATGCACACACCAGCCAACGAATAGCGCATACGCCGGCAAGTCATGCGACGATTACATGTACCACACATGCATTTTGAAGTTCTTTTTGGTAGCGATGTCGTATGTCTTGATCCCATTATCCCAGGCTTCTTGAAATTCATCCTTAAGCGGTTGCATGTACATCCTTAAGCGGAAATGTATTGTGCTGTCGTCATACCATACACATTGATCCCATCCGTGTCGATGGCAACTCGAGTATGCCTTGGATCTGCCGCTTTATCCTTATGTAATACATCAAAGTGCTTCCACGCAAAAGCGTCTGAAGTGTGTCCCAACATCGGATTCCCATCTGCATCTAGTTCTGTTCTTTTGCCCAATTTATGCCACGTCATCTGTCTGGCCGTCTCTTCAACCATGAAAAGACGTTGAAGTCTTGGTATGATTGGCAGATACCGAAGAACATTAATGAGGATTTTGGTCTGACTCTTCTCACCCATACCATTGTCTACCAGAACATACCTAGAAGCATTGCAAATGGGGCAATAGTTCAAGCCCGCATACTCAAGCCTAAATAAGGCACATCCATTCTCACAGGCATCTATCTTCTCATAGGGCATCTTAAGCGCACATAGGATTTTGTCCGACCGGTACAGGTTTGCTGGCAATACATGGCCTTTGGGTAGAAAGCGTCCAAATATCATCATCATCGCGTCGTAGCATTCTCTGCCCAGGTTGAACTGAGCCTTCAGAGCCATTACTTGCGTGATGGCATCCAACTAGCGAAGCTCAGTGTGCTCATGGAGAGGACGTTTTGAATACTCCAACATTTCATAAAAGGCCTTTGAAGATTCCTCCATCTCATCGTCCAAACCCCAAGCATCATCAAAGTCTTGCACCATGTCTTCGATCCCGGTACCATGCTCGTCGGTGCGATGACGAACCACCTCAGCTCTGGCACGTTGGGCAGACTCACCATGAAATGTCCAGACCGCATAATTAGGCGTAAAACCCCACTTCTGCAGGTGTTTGATCATTTCAAACTCTAACTTCTTCTTAAAGTTGTCGCAATCGACACAAGGGCACCAGGTTGTTTTCTGTCCATTTGCAAATGCGACTCTCACAAACTCCTTTGTTCTTGTTATCCATTCACGGGTCATGTCTTTTTGACTAGTGTGACCGGTGTACATCCACCCACGATCACTCAACTTGCCTAGCTACTAGACACACACAAAATATATACATGATTCAGCAAACCATATTCATGAGTTAATAGAGTTTGTCAATTTTATTACGTCGATGCAACCTAGACGCTAGTAGGTAAAGATAGGTCCTCATCCCACCCGAGTATGTGTAGATTGGGTTCATTTTCCAATGCTCCGCTTCGGATCCGACGCACAATTTTGGCAGCACCTCCCCGTTGTTCTCCTGATTCACGTCTCGGCAATAAGCAGAGAGGATGTGTACCCGGAGAACAACATGGAGGCACTGACGAAATTCTGCATCAGATCCGGAGCAGAGCATATGGGAAAATGAACCCAATCTACACATACTCAGGTTGCCCATGGATAACGTTGGACAATTCGAAAGAATGATGGTTATAAATATGCTAATGAATGCATATTTATAGATGTAACCCTTTCGAACGGGAGAAGCATAGTGGTCACACATACCGGTGATTGAAGACACCTATAGCTAGCAAGTTTCATCGGCACGAAGACCGGAACAGAGCAAAAAATTTAAGGGTGTCGGGGGAGAAGATGTCATTTGTGCTCACCAACAAACGCAGCAGGGGAGCTCGTCAAATGCACGGGGAGGTCGTCGAACAACTGCACATTGAAATTCACCCAATCAACACAACATATGATGTTTTTATAACAAAATAGGAAAATATGTGACCTAGCTCACAATTTACGAAACTATGACCTCCTCGGCCTCGAAGGCCGAAAAACACCTTTTTGGTCAACAGGAGGCAGAATAAGTGTCGAGGATCGGGGGGTCAATGGCATCAGGAGATAGTGGCATCAGGGGTCAGTGGAGTCGGGGGTCGATGGCATTGGTGGTCGGAGGTCGATGGTGTTTGTGGTCGATGGTCGGGGGGCGATGGCGTCGGTGGTTGGGGGTCGGGGGTCGGGGGTTCGGGGCATCGGGGGTCGGTGGCGTCAGGGGTAGCCGGTCAGTGATCAGGGGTCAGTGGAGTCAGGGGTCGGTGGCGTTGGTGGTCGGGGGTCGATGGCGTCGGTGGTCGGGGGTCGGGGGTGTCAGTGGTCAGGGGGCGATGACGTCGGTGGTTGGGGGTCGGGGGTTGGTGGCGTCCTTCTTCTTCTTCTTCTCCTCTTCTCCTCATCCTCTTCTCCTCATCCTGTTCTTCTTCTTCTTCTTCTCCTTCTTCTTCCTCTTCCTCATTCTTTTCCTTTTCCTCTTCTTCCTTCTTTTCCTTTTTCCTCTTCTTCTTCTCCTCTTCTCCTCTTTTTCTTCTCCTTCTTCTTCTTCTTCTTCTTTTTCTTCTTTTTCTTCTTCTTCTCCTCCTCCTCTTCTTCCTCTTCTTCTTAACCTAAACTAAACCTAAAACTAAACTAAACCTAAGACTAAACTAAACCTAAAACTAAACTAAACCTAAACTAAACCTAAAACTAAACCTAAACCTAAACCTAAAACTAAACCTAAACCTAAACCTAATTAAACAAAATCTAAATTAAACCTAAACCTTAAAAAACGGCAGAGAAGAGAAGTACCTTGGGCGGCGGCAGGGGCGGCAGGCGGTAGGGGCAGGGGCGGACGGCGGCAGGGGCGGGGGCGGACGGCGGCAGGGGCGGGGGCGGTCGGCTGCAGGGGCGAGGGCGCCCGGCGGCAGGGGCGGGGGCGGCCGGTGGCACGGGGGGCGGCCGCGGCGGCGGCTCGGGCATGAGGGAGTAGGGGGTGTGGGGAGGGGAGAGAGAGGGGTGGGGCGCGCTGACAGGTATACTAAGGCTCTTTGTCGTCTTCTTGCAGATGGGAAAGAGCCTTAGTTAGTGTGGTGGTGCCGAGGGAAACGGCCATTAGATGGCCACTCTCTTTGTCGTCTGCTAGTAGACGGCAAAGAGAGTGGCCGTTAGCTGGTTCTCATTGTGGGCCACCCTTCCTCTTTGTCGTCTTCTAGCAGATGACAAAGAGGCTTTGCCATCTGCTAGGCTTTGCCATCTGCTAGCAGACAACAAAGAAATGGCTGACGGCAATGATATCTTTGCCGCCAGCTCTTTGTTCGCCGTCAGTTTTATTTAAGCTGATGGCAAAGACCTTCTTTGTCGTCAGCTAGCAGACGGCAAAGATCCTAATTCCAGTAGTGATACCATCAACTCATGGGCTGAGCTGAAGGAAAGGTTCATCAAAAGAATTCAAGGAACTTGCAAGCAGCCTATGACGATTATGGATTTGAATCACTGTGTTCAACAGGAGAATGCGTCGGCTCATCATTGGGTCCGGCGGGTGTCGACCATCATTCACTTGCCTGAATAGATCACAGTGACGCAAGTAGTGTTGATCGTGGAAAAGAATTTTTACTTTGTGTAACACCCCGTTATGCCTAGCGGGATCTAGACTGGCCCCACAGACCAACACTAGTGTTTTCTGCGCACTTTGTCCTCACTCATGCGCACCCGGGAGCAACTTCCCGATCGGTCACCCATCCTAGAATTGCTCCAAGCCACGCACGCCTAACTTTGGAGTTCTTTTCGAATGGACTCTCGGAAAAGAAGGAATTCCTTGTTGATATGAGTAGTCTATCATTCCTATTAAGCCAGACTCTCACACTTTGTCCCTTTGAAGAAGAAGCTCGGCCGGCTCAAACGCACGTGTCAAGACATGGGGGAACTCATGGTGGCTCTCACGAAGTACGCCTATTCTGATAACACAAAGGATCTGGGTTCTGATGAAGAGAAGCGTGGTCAGAATAAAAAGAATAACCATGGCAAGAGTGTGGCAGGCAATGGCAACCAAGGCAAGAGGAAGAACCCGCATGGCGGGTCAGAATTGGTAGCCAACGCCAGCACAGGCAACAACCGTGTCAAGGGCAACGGGAAGTTCAGACCACCTTTTAAGAAAAATAAGACTCCTTTCAATTTGGTAGAGATGCTCAATAAGCCTTGTCCGGAGCACAGTCGGCCCCATAGACCGGTGGGTCACACATGGGGTAATTTCCATGTTATGCAAAAGTTCAAAGATTACAGCTTATGGCGGCACCACAACGATGGTGGCCCGCCCGGCGGCTCAGGGCCAGGCGGGTCAGGAGCCGGGTTTGGGTCCAGCGGCTCAGGATCTGGTCATCGTGGATTGGGCAACCACGAAGGACATCATCAGCACTCGGGTGGTAACAATCAACAACAGAATAATCAGTCTAGGTATCAGAGTAATCCAAAGCAGCTTAGTTTGGGCTAGTATCATGTTTTTATGACTATCCTTAACAAGCGGGATCAGAAGGTGCGCAAGCAGGCGGTTAATGCAATCGCGCCGGCTCTACCGCAATACTTGAAGTGGTCTGAGTATGACATCACATGGAGCCGGGAGGATCACCTGCCACATGTTCATGACCCGGGGTGGCTGGCCCTTGTAGTTGCCCCCCAAGTGGGAGGATATATGTTGAATAAGGTACTTATGGATGGTGGCAGTAGCATCAATATCCTGTACTATGACACCTTTCGGCGGATCAAGCTGCTTGATGAAGACCTTAGGCCCTCTTTGACAGTCTTTCATGGTGTGGTGCCTGGCAAGTCAGCTTACCCCGTGGGTAGGATCTCCTTGGAAGTTGCCTTTGGTGACGAGTACAACTACAGGGTAGAGTCCTTGTGGTTTGAAGTAGTCAAAATCAAGAGCCCCTATCATGGCTTGTTTGGGCGGCCGTCTTATTCCAAGTTCATGGCTAGGCCCTGCTATGTCTATTTACAGCTCAAGATGCCCGGATTAAAACAGATGATTACTGTTCATGGTGATCGGAATACGGCTATTGAGTGCGAGGAAGGAGACGCAGCTTACGTAGAGTCAAGTTGTGATGAGGCAGAACTCAAGTTCTATAAGGAAAATGTTGAGCCGCGGGACATGATTCCACTAAAAAAGCCTACCATAGAGGTTGAACCGCCCCTCAAATTTTCGGCGGATGATACCAAGTTGGTGGATTTCACTCTGGGCGACTCATCGCAGCAGTTCACTATTGGGGCCAATATGGATCCCAAATAGGAAAGCACGCTCATCGAATTCATCCGTGAGAATCGGGACATCTTCGCATGGAAACCTTTTGACATGTCGAGTGTACCGAGAGAGTTCACTGAGCACCACCTTAATGTGGATCCTAAGTTTAAGCCTGTCAACCAATTTCTACGATGGTTTAACGAGGAGAGACGCAAGGCCATTTGGGAAGAGATAGCCCAGCTCTTGGTGGTGGGTTTCATCGTTGAGGTTTTTCACCCGGAGTGGCTCGCTAACCCAGTGCTCATGCTCAAGAAGAACGACACTGGCGTATGTGCGTGGACTACACGGACCTTAACAAGGCCTGTCCGGCTGATCCCTTTGCTCTCCCTCGTATTGATCAGATCATCGATACTACGGCAGGATGTGAGAGTTTATGCTTCCTGGATGCTTATTCTGGATATCATCAGATCAAGATGGCAGTCAAGGACCAAGAGAAGATGGCTTTCATCACGCCTTTTGGTGCCTTCTGCTACGTATCAATGCCTTTTGGACTCAAGAGTGCCTAGTCGACTTACCAGTGCTATGTGCAGAATTGTCTTCATAGCCAAATCGGGCGCAACGTTCACGCATATGTGGATGACATTGTGATCAATTCACGGAAGAAGGAGACTCTGTTTGACGACTTGAAGGAGACCTTCGACAATCTATGGGTCTACAAAATGATGCTTAACCTGGTGAAGTGTGTCTTTGGTGTTCCAGCGGGCAAGCTCTTGGGATTTTTGGTCTCTAAGCGTGGCATTGAAGCTAACTCGGATAAGATCAAGGCTATCACCTCCCTGGCTGAGCCGGCATGCATCAATGATGTTCAACGTCTGGTGGGGCAGATCGCCGCGTTGAGCCGGTTTATAAGCCACCTTGGTGAGAAAGCCATCCCTTTATATCAAATGATGAAAAAAATAGACAACTTTGTATGGAGTACGGCGGTGGGTGAAGCGTTTGAGGCACTCAAGAAGCAGCTCACTGAGTCGCCGGTCTTAGCCGCTCCGGTTGAGAAAGAACCCTTGTTGTTGTATGTGGCAGCTAACAACAGGGCTATCGGTGCTGCAATCGTGGTCGAGCACAAGGAGGCAAGGAAGGAATATCCGGTTGAGAGGCCGGTTTATTATATCAGTGAGGTCCTGACAGAGTCCAAGCAGAGATATCAACATTGGCAAAAGCTAGTATATGGGGTGTTCATGGCCAACCGCAAGCTGAAGCACTATTTCTAAGGGCACCAGATCACCGTGGTTAGCTCTGCCCCGTTGGGAGACATAATTCAAAACAGAGAAGCCACTGGCAGGATTACCAAGTTGGCATTGGAGCTTGGACCTCTCAATCTGAGATATATACCTCGTATGGCTATCAAGTCCCAAGCCCTAGTGGATTTCATAAATGACTGGACAGAGTGTCAGGCGCCCGAAGAAAAGCCGAATAACACATATTGGACAATACACTTTGATTGATCCAGGCAGTTGGAAGGGTCAGGAGCAGGAGTTGTCTTAACCTCCCCCAAGGGTGACAAGTTTTGTTATGTGTTGCGGCTGATGTTCCCCTGTACTAACAATGCAGCTGAGTAGGAAGCATTGCTTCATGTCCTCAGGGTGGCTAAGGAGATGAACTTAAGCCGGGTTAGGTGCTTCGGCGACTCGGATCTTGTGGCTCAGCAGGTCTCAGGAACGTGTGACTCCAAAGACTCGCGGATGGCGGCTTACCGCCAGGCGGTTGATGTCATTGCTGGTCACTTCAAGGGTTACCAGGTAGATCATATTGATCGTGGCAAGAACGAGGTGGCTGATGCTCTGTCAAGGCTGGGTTCTCAACGAAAGCCGGTGCCGCCTAATGTTTTGTTGGATGTGCTACATCACCCATTGGTTAAGTTGCCTTCATATGAGGAATTGGCTATTCTTGACACGGAGGGGCAGCTCGTGGCGGCTCTACATGCTATTCCTAAGTGGACCGTGCCTTATTTGGCATACTTAACTTGCAGCGAGTTACCTGATGATGAAAATCTGGCTAGACAGATCACCAGGCGGTCTAAGGCTGTGACGATAGTCAATGGTGAGTTACATAAGTGCAGCGTCATCGGCGTGTTTCAACGTTGTGTCTCATGCGAAGAGGGCAAGGAAATCCTGAATGGAATTCATGCTGGCGATTGTGGTCATCATGCCGGCTCAAAATCTCTGGTGGCCAAGGCCTTTAGACACGGTTTATTCTGGTTGACGGCTCATAAGGATGCGGAAGATCTGGTCCGCAAGTGTGATGGTTGTCAAAAGTTTGGCTGGCGTGCTCATGTTTCAGCTCAAGAATTGCGCATGATTCCAATTACTTGGCCATTCACAGTCTGGGGGCTCGATATGGTCGGACCTTTCAAGAGATCCAAAGACAAAAAGACCCATCTTTTGGTGGCGGTTGACAAGTTTACCTAGTGGATAGAAGCTGAGCCGGTCAGCAAGTGTGATGCTGCTACGGTGGTTCAGTTATTAAGAAGTTGATCTACCGTTTTGGTTACCCTCACAATATCATGACGGATAATTGTACGAACCTGTCCAAGGGGGCTATGAAAATGTTCTGCGACAATGAGCACATCCGGCTTGATGCTTCTACGGTTGCTCATCCACAGACCAACGATCAGGCGGAGCATGCTAACCAAGAAATCCTGAGAGTTATCAAGCCCCGGCTTATGGTTCCTTTACAGAGAACGCCAGGTTGCTGGGTGGAGGAATTGTCGTCTATCTTATGGAGCATCAGAACCACTCCCAACAGATCAACGGGTTATACACCTTTGTTCATGGTTTACGGTGCAGAGGCCGTGTTACCAAGTGACATCTGTCATGACTCGCCACGAGTGGTGGCTTACATTGAGGTGGACAATGAAACGGCGCATCAAGACGCCTTGGATGCCCTCGAGGAGGAATGTAATCTGGTGGCGGCTCGTTCGGCGATTTACCAGCAAGACCTGCACCGCTACCGTTGCCGCAGAGTCAAAACCCGGACGTTTCAAGAAGGCGACTTAGTGCTGCGGCTGATTCAAGACCAGAAAGATGTGCATAAGTTATCCCCTCCATGGGAAGGACCCTTTGTGGTCAGCATAAATCTCAACAACGGGTCATATTACCTCATTGACATCTGAGACGACTCAGATACCTCAGGGCAGGAGACCCGCCGGCCATGGAACATAGCACATCTACGGCCTTACTACACCTAAGTTGTTAAGACTCAACAATGTACACTATCATTGTACATATCATAGTTATATATGAATAAAAGCTGGCATCCCTGCAAGCCGGGGCCTCTGTCGTTCGCATATCACAATCTGTGCAAAAAAGATTCAACATGATCGTCCAGGGGGCTTCCCACCCACCGGGTGTAGCTTATCAAACCCTATCGGTCTGCTCTCAAGCCAAATAGTTGACTCCGTCAACATGATCGTCTAGGGGGCTTCCCACCCACCGGGTGTAGCTTATCAAACCCTATCGATCGACTCTTAAGCCAAACAGTTGACTTCATCAACATGATCGTCCAGGGGGCTTCCCACCCACCGTGTGTAGCTTATCAAACCCTATCGATCGACTCTTAAGCCAAACAGTTGATTCCATCAACAAAGGTCACTTGGGGGCTTCCCACCCACCGGGTGTAGCTTACACACCCTCTTGATCGGCTCTTAAGCCAAATAGGGTTAAACATGCCTGTAAGCTGATGCTACTCTACTAGGTGACCCGTCGAACTCTTACCAGTTAATCTCGCCTAGAGACCCTGAGCCGGTTCAAATAAATTGACTGCCAACCTCCATAGAGACCCTGTACTGGTTAAGGTTAAAACGGCGGCTCTTTTCATGTGAGGGCCGGCTTACGGAAAGCAAGGATAAACTCTCCCATCTACTGCCGACTCTCCTCTATGTGGCCCATTCGTACTCTTAGACAGTTAATCCTTGAGGACCGTGTACTGTTTAAGGTTAAGATGACGGATTTATGTCACGTCAGAGGCAGTTTTTGGGCTATCAGGGTACTCATGCCCTGTCGTGTCTCTCATGGGATGTCACACTTCGTTTCAGTTAATCTCGCTTAGAGATCCTGAGCCGGTTCAAAGAAATTGACGGCCAATCTCCACAGAGACCATGTACTCCTAAGGAGTTTTAAGTGGCAAGTCAACCCAGTGGAATCGGCACATGAGGTGTTATGAGAAACAAGTTAGGAAAGATACAACATCTTTGGGTGACGCTATTATAAGTCGCCCTCCTAACAATGTGAAGATACATCTATTCTTGCAGGTTGATTCAACCGCCAAGAGCTGGCAAAACATCCAATATGAAAGTGCAAGGAAGATGTCATATATTAAGCCGAACAATTTAATATGTGCACGATGGCACAGTTCGGGAAAGGCACAGTTTACTACGAGCCTATTACAGACGCTCTTTGTAAGAGCTCAAAAGTGATTCAAAGTTTTTTACACCTCTCATGGCGGGTCATAGAGCCGGCTTATCCACGGCATCACCAAATCTGTCAGTTGGCTGGCGGGTCACCCTGCTCTGGGTCTTCGACCTCCATGATCTGAAGATTGTCCATGTCCTAGTTGCAGTGGGTTAAAGCTGCAAAGTTTCCCTCTTCAAAGAGGGGGGATGGGTCAAGATCATAAGCACAGAGGTGCTTACTGCGGGCAGGCGTCAAGTCCTTGGCTTCAAAGAGGGGGACGCGGATTCTCTTCTGATTGGCACCGTAAGCCGCCGGGTATGTTGACAAGTTCACTTCCTCTGCTAAAACGGAAGCGAGGACTTTGGAAGCCTTCACACACCGTGCATAGTCAGCCTCCATAAAATCTGAGCCGTCATCCTTCTTGGAGGGAAATCCGTCCATCATGTCTTTGAGAGTCAACTCTGGAGCAAAAGCCAACGCCCAGCTTATGGCTGCGATGGCTCCCTGTCGGGTGGCTCATTTCTTAAGCTATTGGATCTGTTTCGGCAGGGTGGACAGCAGTTCTATGACCCCCTTCATAGTCGGAGGGATGTTATCCTTATAAAGTACCGCCTTGATCATGTAGACAGCTTCGCAGTATAGCTGCTCTATCAAAGTGTAGATAGCCTTCAGAGGCAGCAAACTGTCAAAAGCAAGTTGATGGCTCCTTGGACCTGCATAAGCCGGATTTTTGGTCATAAATCACCAGTATAAGTACTCATAAAGAAGTTTTGACTAAGTATTCAAATGCTTACCAAATATGGCGGCTGACATCTTCATGATATGGCACTTCAAGGATTGCAGCTCCTCAGACACAATCACGAGCTGCTGGTCAGCATCGTCTGCTCGTTGAGTCAGGGCAGCTTGTTCTGCTTCGGCAGACTGTTTCAAAGCAGCAAATTCAGCTTTAATCTTGGTTAGTTCCTCAGCAAGGAGCCGACACTTTTCATTGGCCTCACTTCGCGTGGCTTGCTGGTTAGCCAGATTGCTCTTTAAACTGGTCAATTCTGACCCGACTTCGTTTAAAGCTTCTTGTCACATATCAAAATGCAGAATAAGTTGCCAGGACAGAATTTTATCAGATGATGAAGCTTAAGACAATATTACGCAAGTCTCAAGCAGATTGCAAGCAATATGTTTGACACTTGGGGGCTAATGTTTATTTGATATCCCAAGATTTATAAGGAAGCTCCAGCTCAACTTTATCAAAATTGGGCCGGCCCTTGGGGGCTACAATTGGCTCTTCAGACTATTTGCAATGAAGCTCCGGCTCAACTTTATCAAAATTGAGCCGGCCCTTGGGGGCTACAATTGGCTCTTCATATTATTTGCAATGAAGCTCCGGTTCAACTTTATCAAAATTGAGCTGGCCCTTGGGGGCTACAATTGGCTCTTCAGACTATTTGCAATGAAGCTCTGGCTCAACTTTATCAAAATTGGGTCGGCCCTTGGGTGCTACAATTGGCTCTCCAAAGTATCTACAATGAAAGCTCCGACTCAACTTTATCAAAATTGAGCCGGCCCTTGGGGGCTGTGGATGATGTTTTTAGCAACCACTTCTACACTAGTAGTTGAGACCTATAGGCTAAGTATTTCTACTTCTAATAAGATTTGAAGACCCGGATTACCATTAGCTAATATTAACTTGGCTCTTAGGTGCTATGTAAGGGTATAAGGAAAGGAGAGTGAGAATACCTCATATTTCTTCTTCATCAGATTGACAAGCTTGAGCTCCAGGTCCCGGCTTGTAGACAGGCGGTTCAGATAACCAGCATGAAGCTCATCGGCTGTTAGCTTCTCTAGGACAGGAAGTTCAAATTCCAACTTCTTGGAGGTCTCATTCGCCTCAGTGTGCTTTGTTAATACACAAGGTTGAGGAGAGTGAAAGCCGGTGCCGGTAATTTGGATGTCTGGAGTATTTGAATTGTCAACAGTCTTGGAGGGCTCGACGGCTTGGAATTGGCCCTCGGAGGACTCTCAAGAATCATATCGTCGGACGCCGGTTTAGCAGAATGGCGAGCTTCTTCAGGTGCCTCCTTGGAAGCCGCCGAGGGATCAACATGCAGCACGGGAGAATCCGGCTTGGTAGGCTCCGGCTCTCGAGCTTTGTGGCCAGGGGTAGACCCGCTGGTCTCCCTTCATTTTGCTTGGGCCCTGGAAAACACAGAAGGCCATGGTTCGAGCTTTATAGATAACACAAGTTTGAACATAAGCATAAAAGACACAGACTCTGGGTTAATCTTCAGAGGGGACAGAGCAGTTCTGGTAGAGTCATCGGATGAAGGGGGTGATTCCTGAAAAACATTTAAGACAATATAAGACAGTGTCGAATTGCAAAAGACAAGGTTGACAAACAAAAGTCAGGTTGAACAGATACCTCATCCGGCCGCTTCCATTGAGTCCGAGATAATCCGTCCATAAGATCGTTAGAGCCGGTGCTCCGGGTCTGGCGTCGAGAGATTTGCTGTTGCTTTTTCAAAAGAAAGTGGGGGTCCAAATAAGCAAGAGGATGAGAAAGTGGGACTTTTCGGATGACCCATTGTATCTTTTGTGGTACAAGATGTTCTGAGTCGGATGAAACGTAAGTTACCTCAGGAACGTTGGTGTGGCTTGTTACCATTTCGTCCTGTGAATAATTATTATCAATAAGGTGCATGAAGAGACGACCAAATGAATCAAGCTCTACCTCTGAGTCGTCAGTTTCCGGCTGTTCTTCAGGCCGTTCTTGGGGTGCAGTTTTCTTCTTTGACTTCTTGTTCGGACGAACGTACTTCTTTTTCTAGAAGCCAGAATTTTCCTGAAAATATAAGCTGGCATAAGATTGAGAGATTACAAAGTATAAGCTAATATAGAGATAAGAACATCGAGAGTCGCCCTTACGTCTGGGGCGGGGTGTGTGGCACAGAAAGGTGCTAGCCCAAAGGCACTGCAAGCTCCTGAAGATCATGGACAAGGCTCCTGATGGCAGCCACAATGTCATCCTCTAATAAGGTTGTCTGGTTAAAGAAGAGGAGGTCATCAGACTGGCATGTATACTCGCACATGAGGCGGCTGCTCCGGCTCAGGGGCATGACCCTCCAAGAAATCCAACAGCAGATTAAATCCAGGCTTGTGAGTCCATTGTCCATAAGAGCTTTAATTTTTGCGTGAGCCGGAGCGTGCTTCGCCCGCTCAGTGGCTGACAGCCGGCCAAGAAGCTCAGTGGTTGTCTTGAGCCGGGACGGACGATAACCCGGCAAAGGATGCTCTCCTTCTGGGAGGTGTCTTTGTAGTAAAACCAAGTCTTATTCCGGTCTTTAGGATGACTCGGCATCTGAACAACCGGAAAAGTTATGTCCCGTCGCCTCTGAATGGAATTCCCGCCAAGCTCTAAGCTTGGACCAGCCTTCACCTCCGTTTGGCGGTTCGCATAAAAGAACTCACGAAATAGACCAATGGATGGCTCTTCTTGCAAGTAAACTTCACTAAGTATTTGGAAGTTGCACATGTTGGAGACGGAATTGGGAGTGAGGTATTGGGGGTGCAGTTTGAAGAAGTGAAGAACGTCCCGGAAGAATTTTGAGCCGGGGGGGCTAAACCCGCGCTCGAGATGATCCGAAAATACAACTACTTCACCCTCCTGAGGAACAGGCTTTAGCTCATTACCTGGAACCCGCCAATGGATGACATCTTTGGCAGGTAAGGTACCCGCTTCTACAAAATCCATCAAGAACTCCTCTATGATAGCAGAGCCGACCCAATTGCATGAATTGGATACACGAGACATGGTGGCGACTTAAAACTGTGCAATGTAACAATTTGTGGTGAGTGAGAAGGTGACAGACGGATTAAGGGCGGCTGAGAAGTCTAAGGTTCTATAAAGTTAAGCCGCCAAGAGCTGTTTATCGAGAGCCGGAATTTCGCTGGCGGGTGAAATTTACGAGAAGATGAAGTAAAATTTCACTAAGTGTGGACAACAAGTTTTACAAACTACTTATGCAGTTATGGATCTACAAAACAGAGAAAAATCAGGTTTATCCTAGACCTAGTGATGAATAGTCATTCCAGTGAGGTTTGTGAGGATAGTAAACAGAGCAACTACAGATTTGTGTGGTGCTATTGTCACTCTCCTATGGTGTGCCGCAAGATAAAAGAAGGCATTATCATATTCAATGATGTAAGCATTATCTACCATTACGGAGAAGCTCAAAATCTAAGCGGGCAGAGGACCCCATGAAACCCTACCGAGAACTTCGAAACTGGCGGAGGAGAAGAACTCATTGGAAGGAATGAGACAGATGCAGATGAATCTTTGGTAAGGTCAGGTCGATGCAGCGGCCCGGCGCGACGTCGGTGTGAAGGCTTCACCGGAGCGAGATACGCTGGAGCGGCGGTGTCGGGAGGAAGAAGAAGTGTGAAGAAGAAGGAAATGAAAACAGCTCTTCGCCGTCCTATTTAATAGGAGAAATGTGGAAACGGGCGCGAGAATCCAGGCGACAAAAAATGATTGACCGAGGCGGATGCCCCGATTCTCCGTTGATTTAATAAGAGAAAGATCCGCTACAGTCGTCAGAGGATCTTTTTAACATATCTGATGTGACATCACAACGGTTCATTCTGTCTTAATTTCAGGTGACACAAGCGAGACTCGCCGCCAGCTAAGAAGGAGGTTGAAATGAGCAAGCTCAAATCAACCTGGGGCCTAATGTTGGGGATCTAACCCCGTGGTGAAACCTGCCAGGAGGCTCCGGGTCACACCTGGCGGCTCATAGGCTAGCCCAAGGATGGGCCTTGAAGACTCAAGCCCAAGATGTTTAGTAGCTTGCCAAGATGGGCTAAGATGAAGCCCAGACAGAGAAGGTATGAAGACCCAGGCGGATAAGCCGCGCGGAGACAACTTGCTCACGAAGGCAAGACAACATACAGATAGATTCGGACAAGTTGTGAGAGTCAGTTACGACTTGTATGACCCGTGGTCTTGACCTCCTATATAAAGGCGAGACCCAGGGCAACTTAGACAGAGACTAACTAATCAAGAGCTAGGTCAAGCGATTCCGCTACCTTGTAATCGATACTCCAATCAATAAAACACAAGCAGGACATAGGCTATTACCTCTACTTGAGGGGCCGAACCTGGGTAAACTCGTGTCCTTCGTCCCAACCAACCCCTTTGAGTCCATCACCTTAGAGATGGCCTCGAATCTAAGTCCTCGAACATCTTCCATGATAAAACCACGAAAGGTATGATGAGTGGTGATTCTGTCTAATGTCGTGAAATATGTTTGTTGTACTAACCATGCAGAGAATACATAACCTCCTGAGTCGACCATAGATCGAGTCTTGTGCCAATAAACCCCATACTTGTTTCGTACTACCACTTGTCCCTACAGCAGGTAAGGTATGATTCAGTAAGTTGTCAACCCCTTTCTTAGCACACACCGTACAAAGAGGCCATAGTGAAAGATACCAGTGGCCCCTAGTAGGCATGTCACTTGGTCCGGGGGCATGGCTGTTTCCGATTGGAGCCGAGGAGGTAGCTCCCCTTGTTTGCGCACGTTATAAATTTTGTGATCCCATGCTAATCGAGGTCGATATAGCCTCTTCACTTAGAGTTTTGCTTAACGAGTGCCGTGGGTGATTACAGGCATCGGTAAGTTAAGCTGGTGTGTGCAGGTCAGGTGTGTTTTCAATTCAAAGACTGTAAGCAGAATTAGTCCCGGTGGACTAAAGCAATCCGTTACTCGTGGGTAAAGAGTACACCCTCTTCAGAGTTAATACCTAATCGAATAGCCATCTCCACGGTTAAGGACTACAGTCTGGGATGGGTCAAGCGTCGGTCTTAGTGTCGGTCTTCGAAGGAAAAACTTCTAAACCGGAATATTGATCATGACAAGTGATGAATGATGGTTATGATTATTATTATTATGGACTAACCATTTATATTATTTGAATTATTGAGTATCCCTGGGAAGGTTCTACCTCCTGGATATTCATTATCCTTATAAGCGCTTTATGTGGCGTCGCACAGACGCCCGACTGTGGCATACTGATTATTTATTTTCATTATAAGCCCTTTATGTGACGTCGCTTAGACGCCCGACTGTGGCATGCTGAATATTTATTTTTCCTCATAAGCCCTTTATGTGGCGTCGCTTAGACGTCCGACTATGGCATGCTGATTATTTATTTTTCCTTCTAAGCCCTTTATGTGGCATCGCTCCGACGCCCGACTGAGGCATGCTTTATATTATTATCCTTTCGAGGCGTTGCTTCAGACACCCGATCGGTCTATTTTATTTCTATCCTCTGATTGTTTATTCATGTTTAATATGAATGACCTGCTTGCTTGCATCATGAAGTTTTATTTTGTGACTGGTTATGTGTTCGTGGATTAAATTCAATGCATGAATACCACTACTATGTTATACTTGTTTTCATAATGTTTGCGAGTACATTCAAAGTACTCACTAGCTTGTCCCTGGCTATTGTCTTGGCTAGATTATGCATGTGGAGAGGAGCATTACGACAACAACCTCGGAACCTAGGCATCGAATATTGCAGCCACGCGAAGATAGAAGTTAACCAGGTCAATTGTTCGTGTGGGAAATGGAGTCCCAAGACGCTGATAACCCCGAACCGCTTCCGCCACCAACCACTAGAAACCTTTTGTTGTACGCATAGACCATGGTGGTCTTGTACTTCAGCTTTTGAAAATTTTGCTTGGAATTTCTGTATCAAGATTTTGTCTCATCAGCTAACAGCAATCCTGGGATTGATGAGTACAAGGGCCATTTACTGGGAAATTAATATCCTTGAAAACCGGTCCTCACAACCTTGGTATCAGAGCCAGGCCGACCATTGGCTAATCCTATCTTAGCCAGGTCGATAAACCTAGGTAAAGCACCCACCAAGACTTTAACCTAACTACAGCCAAGCCTATCCTATCCGATAGCCAACACAGTGACCCCGACACCTTTCGGCAGTCGGTGCCCAACCTATCAGCCTAGCCCATCGATCACACGTCGTGACCGAAACCTAAACTGTCCCTTTCACAAGCATGCGAAGGAAGACTCTATTTTCTTCTATAAAAGAAAATGTTTGCCCCAAACCCGTCACACCATAGCCAACCATCCAAAACCAAGCCAAGATTCCTGGCGCCATTGTTCACAATGAGACCACCGCAAACAACCTTGGAGGTTTTGTGACCATCCTAGCTAACCTCACCCATCGTGCCTTTGCAATGGAAGAGCCCTCAGAATATGTTGTGTACCAGGAGCACACGAGTGATGTGAGTCATCACTTCTGGGCCACGGTGCACATCTACAGTAGTGGCATCTCGCCAGAACGCCCCTACAGGTTCACCAAAAGGTCAACTTCCTTTGAGCCACAAGCCATCCAGTTAGCAGCTCGAGAGGTTGTAGTTCAACTCTGGCACTTGTCGCCAAGAGTTAACTGCCGCTCGTTCTATTATTACGTCAGTCATGATGGGTATAGTAGGTCACCCTAGATTGCCAACGAAGACCACGAGACGGACCCTGCACTGCTGCATCTTGTGCGCTACCTCAGCGCACTAAAGGCACTATTCGATCAGGTCACTCTTGATCTGGTCGCAGCTCATGGAGAACTTGCTCATCGAGCCCTAGCAAGAAGAGAAGTGGCGCCTGACACCGACAACCCCGTCGTGCTGTTCAGACGACCAATCGAGTCATTGAGGCCTACCCCAGCAACCGACCGGAATGTGTTTGTATCCCCGGAGGAGCTTCGTCGCCTTTTGGGGACTCGCTCCAACGGGATTGTGGCCACCAACCCCCGCAATAGTCATCATGGCTACCCCGACCCTGCAAACCATCACACTGATCCAGCAAACCCCGACGGTGAAGCCCAAGGAGAAGCCTCCGTGTTCGCAAGGCACGCTCGACTAGATATTAACGAGGTAGACTAAGCCATTCGAGTAGTGCCGAGTCTTAGTATTCCTACGCCAAGTAATAGTGTGTCCTTGTATCGCCATGAATAAAATGCATGTTGCTTGTATGCCGTTTTTTTTAACAGTAGTATGAGTATCCATGCATAAATAAAATTTTGATGTTTGGTTGCTTATTAAATGTTTGGGTGTAGCTACCAAAAACCACCTGAGTCGTCAACCGACAGTAATATGTCATTTTTGTGAGATGTGTATATCTGTGGCATTAACCCCTTAGAGCAGAACCGACAACAAAGGTTGGCCCCACGCCACAATGGGTAACCCAACCCAGATGCTATATAAGAGGCCACTCCGTGACCTTACCAAGCATCCCTCACCTTATGCTCTGCCCTCACACCCATTTTTAACCATGCCTAACCCCAGGATTCATCGGAGAACCCCAGATATGACCCCAGGCAGTTTTGCTAAGATATTGTGGGACTTTACCCGCAGTGCCATAGGTTCTCCCCATCCACTCCAGTACGAGATGTTTAAATCAAGGATCACATCATTTGCCTCGAAATATTGGGCAGTGGTGCACATCGCACCTGTGAACCCAAACCAAGACCCAACAAAAGTCTCCTTCGTGGGGAATCTATGCCGACTCCGCAAATGGCCATAGAAGTTGCTGCGTACGAAGCGATTACCCGCCTTCGATTCGCAGTGCCCTATGCCAGTGAAAGGGGGTATTATTACTTCCCGAGCCGTGCAGCACCCGGAGAAGAAGCATCTTTTCCCGGGGGACGAATAGAGAGAGACCCAGTACTGGCCAACCTTATCCAGTACGTCATCGTCCAAGAGCATTTGACTCAGCGAGTAATGGATTACCTCCAGAATCTTGCAGTTTTGAATCCTCGAACTGCCATTGGCAGACCACTGAGGCCAGACCAGGAGAGGCGCGTTCTTCGACTAGTCCATCTGCTCTCCTAGAAGAGGAAGAATGTGCTCCAGTGCCGGTGACATTTCCTCGGGACCGTGCATATTTTGCTTTTGCGCCGTAGACAACACATGTTGTATTTGTTAAGCTTACAATTAATTGTTGACTGCAATATGTGTGTTATGTCATAAGATTGGGCTATGAATAATTGTTTGATTTCAATTGTGTGCGAGGAAATTTTTACTGCTGTGATTTGTGATCAACTGTTTTTCACTCTCCGTAATTCTCGAGGTGAGTTTTCTTTCAGCAAATTGCAACAAATATATTTTTTCGTGACATAGATTTAAATTCGCGCAGTACCACGGCAACAGGCTCACAGTCACAACCACTACACCAGATGCAATAAGTGCAGAACCACGTACATATTTCGCATAACCAATCACCCACTAACACACCACAATTTTTCTAAAAGAGAAATTTGTGGGTAATTATTCTGATGCGGTTTGCCTCCAGCACACTGACAGCAGTCAGCACCTAACACCGATACCTAATCCTTGTGATCACCACCACCGTGAAGAGCTAACACTCGATCAGCTGCATCACGACGATCATCGAGGATCATCGCGCATAGGAGCACGGATAACCCTAGCAATGCCGCCAACCCTCCACATAGCAGGATCGTGAACCAATCCGGCATCACCTCCGCCATTAGAGCCTCATCTCGTGAAGTAGTTTCTATTTTGATCAAAATGACTTTGCCATCATCACCTACACCTAGAGATACCCTAACCTGGAGAGTTTGGCCACCAGAGGAGATGCCCTGATGCCCTTGGCATTTCATCAAGCAGGTTAGGAGCATGGTCGGAATTGGCATGCTTTTAGACTTGCATTTTGAAGTTGTTCTAGAGACCAAACCAGCATGTCATCAAGATTGTCCTTGCCCTAAAACCGACCCCTGCTTAACCCCTTGTGCATTTGAGTCTCCTGGAGGGCCTGGTCATTTCGTCGAGCACCTGGTAGGCATGCACTGGGCGCGCCCCAGAGCGCGCGTATTGCAGCCGCCGCATTGCACCTGACCCCGCGCCCTTGACCTTTTGCCCGCCTATAGGGCCACGCCCCATCCTTATCCGCCCACCCGTGCAACCCTGCCACCCCTGGCACCCCACAGTGCCACTGTAGCGAGCGCCTTGGCGCTATGCCGGCGTCGGCAGCAGACCTCCTGCCAAGGCAGCATCGCCCAAGCCACAGCCGCGCGCCAGCTCGCCCTCAGGAACAGCTCGAGCTCATCCGCAAGGCGTCGGTTAGCGCCGACCAGACCCACGTCACCCCGAGCCATAGTTTGCTGATCTTATCCCCGATCGCCGTGGAACCGACCTAGTTGTGCTATAAAAAGGAGACCCCCAGGCTCAACCAGACCCTCAGGCGACCTCATGCCATCCCCCTAGAGCCCCTGTAGCCAGCAAACAACTAGAGAAGGCCGTCTTCACCGCCTCTAGTAGCTTCGGCCACCGCCGCCTACCAATCAAATCCACCATGAGCAGGGCCTCCCTAGTCTTTCCGTCACCGCCATCCGCTTTGCCTTGGCATTGCGGAGCCGCCCCACCGCTCAGCTTCGATTTGGAACCACCCAAGGCCGAAACCCCATTAGCTCCCGAAGCCACTGCCCGTCGTGGAGCTCGCCGCCGGCGACCCCCTTCGTCCCTGCTAGCCTTTTGACCACTAGGAGGACCGCCATGAGCTGACGGATCCATCCTCATCATCGGAGCACCGTGGGGAACCACCGTTCACCGATGGAAATCGCCGGAGCTCCTCCTCCGCTCGGCCAGAGGAGGAGGGCGACGCGGGCGACTAGTCAAACTAGACCAGTAGGACCGAGGGACCCATTGTTAGTGACCCAGCGACGGCCCGCTCTAGTTTAAGTGGAAGCGTAAACCACCAGAAGTACATCTTCTCCACCTCGAAAGTGTATTCTGATTCGAACCGTTTTCTTTTTCTGATTTATATTAAAAACAGAACTTTGACCATTCTTTGACTGGCTATAACTTTTAAAATATAACTCCAATGGACTTGATTCTTTTTCTGTTGTCTCCCTAATTCCATCTAGTTTATTGTCACATTTATTTGAAAATTTTCCAAACAACTTTTATGTGCTGTTTTTGAATTAAGTGTTAAACCGAAGTATTTCCAAAATAGGAATTTGGAGAGAGAAGGAAACTTTCAAAAGTTTTGTGATGCACCCTACCTCTCCACAACTTGAAGGCAAGCATTCTGAACCCTGGTATAATATTTGTTGTGTGTTGTTTTGAAGTGGCTACAACACCGAGTTGACTTGAAGTATGTGTTATTTCATGAGATAATGCGATCATGTTAATATACAAGTGCATGATGAAAATTCCTTGCTGTTGGAATTGATATGCTTCAGACAGTATTCACCCTCGTATACCTTTCATGCCTACCGGAAGGAATCAGGAGAAGTCTCTGTCTCGGGTAGACACGAGCTTGGTGCTGATATCTCGTTGGAGCGAGAATGGTCAGTAAGGCATGAAGGGGTATGATGAGTGGTGATTCTGTCTAATGTCGTGAAATATGTTTGTTGTACTAACCATGCAGAGAATACATAACCTCCTGAATCGACCATAGATCGAGTCTTGTGCCAGTAAACCGCATACTTGTTTTGTACTACCACTTGTCCCTCAGCAGGTAGGGTACTATTCAGTAAGTTGTCAACCCCTTTCTTAGCACACATCGTACAGAGAGGCTATAGTGAAAGATACCAGTGGCCCCTGGTAGGCATGTCACTTGGTCCGATGGCATGGGTGTTTCCGGTTGGAGCCGAGGGGGTAGATCCCCTTGTTTGCGCGCATAAATTTTGTGATCCCATGCTAATCGAGGTCGATATAGCCTCCCCACTTAGAGTTTTGCTTAACGAGTGCCGTGGGTGATTCCAAGCACCGGTAAGTTAAGCTCGTGTGTGCAGGTCAGGTGTGTTTTCAATTCAAAGACCATAAGCGGAATTAGTGTCGGTGGACTAAAGGAATCCGTTACTCGTGGGTAAAGAGTACACCCTCTACGGAGTTAATATCTATTTGAATAGCCGTGTCCGCGGTTAAGGACTACAGTCTGGGATGGGTCAAGCATTGGTCTTAGTGTCGGTCTTTGGGGAAAACTTCTAAACCGGAATATTGATCACGACAAGTGATGAATGATGGTTATGATTATTATTATTATGGACTAACCATTTATATTATTTGAATTATTGAGTATCCCTGGGAAGGTTCTACCTCCGGGATATTCATTATCCTTATAAGCCCTTTATGTGGCGTCGCACAGACGCCCGACTGTGGCATACTGATTATTTATTTTCATTATAAGCCCTTTATGTGGCGTCGCTTAGACGCCCGACTGTGGCATGCTGAATATTTATTTTTCCTTATAAGCCCTTTATGTGGCGTCGCTTAGACGACCGACTGCGGCATGCTGATTATTTATTTTTCCTTATAAGCCCTTTATGTGGCATCGCTAAGACGCCCGACTGAGGCATGCTTTATATTATTATCCTTTCGAGGCGTCGCTTCAGACACCCGATCGATCTATTTTATTTCTATCCTTTGATTGTTTATTCATGTTTAATATGAATGACCTGCCTGCTTGCATCATGAAGTTTTATTTTGTGACTGGTTATGTGTCTGTGGATTAAATTTAATGCACGAATACCACTACTATGTTATACTTATTTTCATAATGTTTGCGAGTACATTCAAAGTACTCACTTGCTTGTCCCTGGCTATTTTCTTGGCCAGATTATGCATGTGGAGAGGAGCATTACGATGACAACCCCGGAACCTAGGCATCAAAGATTGCAGCCACGCGAAGATAGGAGTTAACCAGGTCAGCTGTTCCTATGGGAAATGGAGTCCCATAGATGCTGATGACCCCGAACCGCTTCCGCCACCAACCACTAGAAACCTTTTGTTGTAGTCATAGACCATGGTGGTCTTGTACTTTAGGTTTTTTATTTTTCTTGGAATTTCTGTATCAAGATTGTGTCTCATCAGCTAACAGTGATCCTGGGGCTGATGAGTACAAGGGCCATTTACTGGGAAATTAATATCCTGGAAAACCGGTCCTAACTGTGGAGTAGATCGCCGTCACGATGATGGCCCAAGCAGCATTCTGGTGCCAATGGGAGAGGGGGAGAGAGCCCTCCTCCTTCTTCTTCCTTGACCTCCCCCCTAGATGGGAGGAGGGTTTACCCTATGGTACTTGGCCTCCATGGTGGCGGAGGAGCGGGAGCCCCTCCGAGATTGGATCTCTCTCTCTCTCTCTCTGTGTGTGTGTGTGTGTGTGTGTGTGTGTGTGTGTTTCCTTCTGTGTCTGCGCTCCTAGATTCTGGCCTTTCACCGTTTCTTAAATATTCAGAGATCTGTATCTCTGATCGGGCTGAAATTTTGAGGGGATTTTTATTATAAAAATATCTTCATTGTGGAAAAAGGAGAGCTCCAACCGCCTTAAGTGGTGACCACAAGGGCCCAGGGCGTGGCCAAGGGGTAGGTCGCGCCCCTGGCTTGTGGTCACCTCAGGCATCGTCTCACGTTGATTATTTTTCCCAAAAATCACATATATTCCAAAAAAATCTCCGTATGTTTTTATCGCATTTGGAATTCGTTTGGTATGGATATTCTTCGAAACAAAAAACATGCAACAAACAGGAACTAGCACTAGGCACTGGATCAATATGTTAGTCGCAAAAATAGTATAAAAAGTTGTCAAAAGTGTATGAAAGTTGTAGAATATTGGCATGAAACAATAAAAATTATAGATACGACGGATACATATCATTCACCATTACTTGTTAGAATACTCTATGTGCTTCACTTATATCTTTTGAGCTAAGCAGTTGCTCTAGTACTTCACTTATATCTTTGAGAGCATGGGGGCGTATAGATTTTATAGAAATAATTGCACTCTCATTATTCACATAAATTTGTTTGAGATTTTAATATATAGTTATGGTAATTTGCATGGGTTATAATACTATTCCAAAAATAATAGGTATTCATGCAGTGCATAATCAAAACCTTCATGTAGCGCATAAAAGAGAAAATGTGGGTTAGTGATACTGATGTGGTGATATGAAAGGGCGTGAGTGCATGGTTCTTGGTTAGTAGAAATACCGATAGTTAAAGGGTGTTAATTTTTTGTTCATTTAAATATTTCTTATGGCATGGTGGTGATGTGTGAGCATTCTTATTCCTCGTTGAAATCTTAGTGTTGTTTAGGTCGGGGGTGTGAACTCCTACAAACCTCCTCCCTAGGGGCATGCGAGTACTACTTTGGTTCGAGAAAGCTAATAAATCTTTGCAATAAGTATGTGAATTATTTATGACTAATGTGAATTCATGGGTCTACGCACACTCACCTTTTCATAGTATGTTAGCCTCTTCGGTACCATGCATTGCCCATTCTCACCTAGAGGATCGATGCAGTTTGCGTTGGTGCATCCAAACCCCGCGACATGATACGCTTTGTTCCACATAAGCCTCCTTATATCTTCCTCAAAACAGACACCATACATACCTTTTATGGCAATTCCAAAGCCATTCCGGGATATATTGGCATGGAACTTCCACCATTACAACATATGACTTGTGCAATCATTGTCATATTGCTTTGCATGATCGTGTATCTGACATAGTATTTGTGACATACCCACCATTCATCATTGTTTAAATGTTATGCTAGATCATTTCACATCCTGGTACAATGCCAGAGGCATTCATATAGAGTCATATTGCTTAGTAGTTTTTAATATCGAGTTGTAAGTAAATAAAAAAGTGATGATTATCATTATTAGAGCACTTTGTGAGTGAGTAAAGGATGATGGAGACAATGCTTCCCCTATAACTTAGGATGAGACTCCGGACGAAAAAATAAGAAAGAAAGAAAAAGAAGAAAAGAATAAAAGAAAAAAGAGAAATAAATGAGAGAAAAGAGAGAAGGGGCAGTGCTACTACCTCTTTTTCCACACTTATGCTTAGAGAAAGCATCATGTTTTTATATAGAGATTCTCATGTTTTTCCATTTTCATATGCTAGTGAGAATTTTTCATTAAAGAACTTGGCTTGTATATTCTGATGACGGGCTTCCTCAAATGCCTGAGCTCTTCATACCCACTTACCTTAATTTGAGGTTTCAAACACTTATAGCTCTAGTGCATCTATTGCATGGCAATCCCTACTCCTCGCATTGATATCGATTGATGGGAATCTCCATAGCCCGGTGATTTGCTTAGTTGATGTGACACTTTATTCTACACTTTTACCCCTTTTAAACCAACCACCATATTCTATTCCACCTATATGCTATGTTCATGGTTCACACTCAAGTATTGAGTGAGGTACAAAAAGCTGAAGCGTGTAAAAGATGTTGGAAATATGCCCTAGAGGCAATAATAAATTAGTTATTATCATATTTCCTTGTTCATGATAATCGTTTATTATCCATGCTATTATTGTATTGATCGGAGACTTAGATGCATGTGTGGATACATAGACAAAACCATGTCCCTAGTATGCCTCTAATAGACTAGCTCATTGATCAAAGATGGTTAAGGTTTCCTAGCCATGGACATGAGATGTCATTTGATAAACGGGATCACATCATTAGAAGAATGGTGTGATGGACAAGACCCAAACTACAAACGTAGCATATGATCGTGACAGTTTATTGCTACTGTTTTCTACATGTCAAGTATATGTTCCTATGACCATGAGATCATGCAACTCATGAATACCGGAGGAGTACCTTGTGTGTATCAAACGTTGCAATGTAACTGGGTGACTATAATGGTGCTCTACAAGTATCTCCGAGGGTGTCTATTGAGTTGGCATGGATCAAGACTGGAATTTGTTACTCCGTGTAATGGAGAGGTATCTTAGGGCCCACTCAGTAATACAACATCACAATAAGCCTTGCAAGCAATATGACTAAGTGTTAGTCACGGGATCTTGTATTACGGAACGAGTAAAGAGACTTGCCGGTAACGAGGTTGAACTAGGTATGGAGATACCGACGATCGAATCTCAGGCAAGTAACATACCGAAGAACAAAGGGAACATCATACGGGATTAACTAAATCCTTGACATAGAAGTTCGACTGATAAAGATCTTCGTATAATATGTAGGAACCAATATGGGCATCCAGGTCCCGCTATTGGTTCCTGACCGTAGAGGTGTCTCGGTCATGTCTACATAGTTCTCAAACCCGCTGGGTCTGCACACTTAAGGTTTGGTGATGTTTCGGTAGTATAGAGTTATGTATGGTGGTGATCGAAGGTTGTTTAGAGTCCTGGATGAGATCATGGACGTCATGAGGAGCTCCGGAATGGTCCGGAGGTAAATATTCATATATAGGAAGTCCTGTTTTGGTCGCCGGAAAAGTTTCGGGCTCATCGGTAGTGTACCGGGAGTGCCGGTAGTGTACCAGGAGACCACCGGGAGTGGTATTTCGACCCAAGAGGCTTCATGGGCTGTGGGAGAGTAAATACCAGCCCTTTGTGGGACGGTGGAAGTCCCACACAAGGCCCATGCGTCTGGGAAGAAAAGCTCAAAGAGAAAAAGGTGGAAAAAGGCAAAAAAAAGGCAAAAATAAGGAGGAGCCCTAGTCCTACTAGGATTGGAGGAGGAATCCTCCAATCCCACTAGGTTCGGCCGACACAAGGGATGCCTCTTTGGCAGCCAAGCCTCCTCCTCCTCTCCTCCTATATATACTAGAGGATTTTAGGGTTTTGGCACAGAATTTTCAGCCACGTGCTACCCATTCCTCTAGTGCATAGTTTCTCCTCTAGATCGGTTTTCTACAGTGCTTAGGCGAAGCTCTGCCGGAATAGCTCCACCACCATCACCGGAGCGCCGTCACGCTTCCAGAGAACTCTTCTTCCTCTCTGATCCCTCTTGCTGGATCAAGACGGCGGAGATCATCATCAAGCTGTACGTGTGCTGAACACGGAGGTGCCGTCCGTTCGGCGCTAGATCGGAAGGACCGTGATCAAGATCGCGAGATGGATCGTGATGAGTTCGCGGGACAGATCGTGATGAGTTCGTGGGATGGATCGTGATGAGATCGCGGGATGGATCGTGATGAGATTGCAGGACGGATCGTGATGAGTTCGCGGGACGGATCGTGATTGGATCGCGGGACGGATCGTGATGAGATCACGGGACGCTCGGCAATTTGGATCGCGAAGACGTTCGAATACACCAACCGCGTTTATTAACGCTTCCCGCTTAGCGATCTACAAGGGTATGTAGATCCACTCTCCCTCTCGTAGATGCTCATCACCATGGATAGATCTTATGTGTGCATAGGAAAATTTTTGTTTCCCATGCAACGTTCCCCAACAGTGGCATCATGAGCTAGGTCTATGTGTAGATGAGATCTCGAGTAGAACACAATGAGTTTTTGGGCATTGATGCTTAGATTGCTTCCTCCATTGGTCGTGTTTTGGTTCAGCGGTATTGTGAGATGAAGCGGCCCGGACCAACATTACTCGTACGCTTACGAGTGACCGGTTCCCTCAACCGCAACTTGTTGCATAGATGGCTTGCGGGTGCCAGTTTCTCTCACTTTAGTTGGATCGTATTCGACAAAGGTGGTCCTTGAGAAGGTTGAAAAGCAACTAGTGTATCACCGTTGTGGTTTTTGCGTAGATGAGAATTGTTTTGTCTAGATACCCATAGCAGCCACGTAAAACATTTAACAACAATTAGAGGACGTCTAACTTGTTTTTGTAGGGTATGTTGTGATATGATATGGCCAATTACATGATGTGATATATGTGATGTATGAGATGATCATGTGATGTATAGATTATCACGACTTGCATGTCAATGAGTATGGCAACCGACAGGAGCCATAGGGTTGTCTTGAATTATTGTATGACCTGCGTGTCAATCATTAAGCGCTATGTAATGCTTTACTTTATCGCTAAATGGTAGCAATAGTAGTAGAAGCATGTTGGGCATGACAACCCCAATGGCAACACATTGATGGAGATCAAGATGATGGAGATCATGTTGTCTTGCCGCTGATGGTGGAGATCATGCCGGTGCTTTCTAGATGGAGATCAAAAGCACAAGTTCATGGCCATATCATGTCACTTATGATTTGCATGTGATGTTAATCCTTTTATGCACCTTGTTTTTCTTAGGACGACGGTAGCATTATAAGGTGATCCCTCACTTAAATTTCAAGATGAAGTGTGTTCTCCCCGAGTGTGCACCGTTGCGAAAGTTTGTCATGTTGAGGCACCACGTGATGATCGGGTGTGATAGACTCTACATTCACATACAACGGGTGCAAGCCAGTGTTGCACATGCAAAACACTTGGGTTAAACTTGATGAGCCTAGCATGTACAGACATGGCCTCGGAACACAAGAGACCTAAAGTTCGAACATGAGTCATATAGTAGATATGATCAACATAATGATGTTCACCATTGAAACCACCTCAACTCACGTGATGATCGGACTTGAGTTGGTGAATTTGGATCATGTATCACTCGAATGACCGAAGAGATGTCAATTTGAGTGGGAGTTCTTAAGTAATATGATTAATTGAACTCATTATCATGAACATAGTCAGTAGTGTCTTTGCAAAATTATGTTGTAGATTACTAGCTCACACTGTACCTCCCTTGAATTTTTATATGTTCCTAGAGAAATAGAGTTGAAAGTTGATGGTAGCAATATTGCGGACTGGTGCCATGATCTGAGGATTCTCCTCATTGCTGCGTAGAACGCTTATGTCCTTAATGCATCGCTCGGTGCGCCAACCCCTCTAACGTTGTTTGTAGATGTTGTGAACATCTGACAGGCACGTTCTGATGACTACTTGATAGTTTAGTGCGTCATGCATTACGACTTAGAATTGAGGCTCCGAAACGTTTTGAACGTCACGGAACATATGAGATGTTCTAAGAGCTGAAATTAGGATCTCAGGCTCATGTCCGTGTTGCGAGATATGAGATATCCAGCAAGATTCTTTGCTTGCAAGATGAAGGAGAATAGCTCAATCGTTGAGCATGTGCTCAGATTGTCTTGGTGCTACAATCGCTTGAATCGAGTGGGAGCTGATCTTCCGGATAAGATAGTGATATATATAGTTCTCCAAGTCACTGTCACTAAGCTACTAGAACTTGGTGATGAACTATAAAATGCCAGGGATAGAAATAATGATCCCTGAGCTGTTCGCGATGTTTGACACCGCGAAGGTAGAAATCAAGAAGGAGCGTCAAGTGTTGATGGTTAGTCAAACCACTAGTTTCGAGAAGGGCAAGAGCAAGGAGGGAAAAATTCATGGATAGCAAGTCAGTTGCTGCTCCAGTGAAGCAATCCAAAGTTGAACCCAAACCCGAGACTAAGTGCTTCGATAATGAGGAGAGCGGTCGCTGAAGCGGAACAACCCTAGATACTTGGTAGATATGATAGGCTGGCAACATCGACAAAAGTATATTTGATATACGTTTTAATGATGTGTACCTTGCGAGTACTCCTAGTAGCACCTGAGTATTGGATACCGGTTCGATTGCTAAACGTTAGTAACTCGAAATAAAAGCTACAAACGGAGCACTAGCTAAGGGTGAGGTGATGATGTGTGTTGGAAATGTTTCCAAGGTTGATGTGATCAACATCGCACGCTCTCTCTACCTTCGGGATTAGAGACAAACCTAAATAAATGTTATTTGGTGTTTTGCATTGAGCATGAACGTGATTAGATCATGTTTATTGCAACACGGTTATTCATTTAAGTTAGAGAATAATGGTTATTCTGTTTACATGAATAATACCTTCAATGGTCATGCACCTAGTGAGAATAGTTTGTTGAATCTTGATCGTAGTAATACACATGTTCATAACATTGATGCCAAAAGATACAAAGTTAATAATGATAGTACCACATACTTGTGGCACTGCCGCTAAATGTCATATTGGTATAAAGCGCATGAAGAAACTCCATGCTGATGGATCTTTGGACTCATTCGATTTTGAATCGGTTGAGACATGCGAACCATGCCTCTTGGGCAAGATGACTAAGGACCCCGTTTCCAGATGGATGGAGAGGGCAAGTGATTTATTGGAAATGATACATGTTGATGTATGCAATCCAATGAGTCTTGTAGCATGCGGTGGATATCATTATTTTCTTACCTTCACCAATGATTTGAGTAGATATAGTGTATATTTACTTAATGAAACACAAGTCTGAATCGTTTGAAAGGTTCAAGCAAATTCAGAGTGAAGTTTAAGATCATCATGACAAGTAGATAAAAATGTCCGCGATATGATCGTGGAGATGAATATCTGAGTTACGAGTTTGGCATACAACTTTAGACAATGTGAAAGTTGTTTCACAACTCACGCCACCTGGAACACCATAGTGTGATGGTGTGTCCGATTGTCATAGTCGTACTCTATTGGATATGGTGCATGCTATGATGTCTCTTATCGTTTTGATACTATAATGTTGGGGTTATGCATTAGAGACAACTACATTCACTTTAAATAGGGCACCATCTAAATCCGTTGAGATGACACTGTGTGAATTAGGGTTTGATAGAAACCCAAGCTGTCATTTCTTAATGTTCGGGGCTGCGACGCTTGTGTGGAAAATGTTTTCACCTAATGAGCTCGAACCCAAAGCGGACAAATGCATCTTCATAGAATACCCTAAGAACAGTTGGGTAAACCTTCTATCTCAGATCTAAGCATAAAGTGTTTGTTGCTAAAACTGGGTCCTTTCTCGAGAAAAAGTTTCTCTTGAAAGAATTGAGTGGGAGGAAAATAGAACTTGATGAGGTTGTTGAACCTTTGTTAAACCAGAGAGTAGCGCAGCGCAGGAAGTTGTTTTCTGTGAAGCCTGCGTTACTTGAAGAGGAAGTAAATGATGATGATTCATGAAGCTTCGGATCAAGTTACTATCAAACCTCATAGGTCGACAAGGATGTGTACTGCTCCTGAGTGGTATGACAACCCTATCTTGGAGGTCATGTTGTTGGACAATGATGAACCTACAGGCTATGGAGAAGCGATGATGGGCCCGGATTCCGACAAATGGTTAGAGGCCATAAAATCCGAGAAAGGATCCATGTATGAAAACCAAGTATAGACTTTGGTAGACTTGCTCGTTGGACGGCAGGTCGTTGAGTACAAATGGATCTTTAAGATGAAGACAGACGCTGATGGTGAATGCCACCATTTATAAAGCTCGACTTGTCATAAAGAAGTTTCCGCCAAGTTCAAAGAGTTGACTGCGATGAGACTTTCTCACTCATAGCGATGCTAAAGTCTGTTGGAATTATGTTAGCAATTGCTGCATTTTTCAATTATGAAATCAGGCAGATGGATACCAAAACATCGTTTCCTTCCTTCAGGAAAGATTGTATGAGATACAACCAGAAGGTTTTGTCAGTCCTAAGGATGCTAAAAGGTGTGCAAGCTTCAATTAACCTTCTATGAACTGAAGCAAGCATCTCGGAGTTGGAATAGACGCTTTGATAAGGTGATCAAAGTTTTTTAGTCTATACAAAGTTTATGAGAAACTTGTATTACAATAAAGTGAGTGGGAGCACTATAGAGTTTCTGGTAAGCATATGTGGTTGACATATTGTTGATCGGAAATGATGTAGAATTTCTGGAAAGCATAAACGGTTGTTTGAAGAAGAGTTTTTCAAAGGAAGACCTGGATAAAGCTACCTAATTTTGAGCATCAAGATCTATAGAGATAGATCAAGAAGCTTGATGAGACTTTTCAATAAGTACATACCTTGACAAAGTTTTGAAAGAATTCAAAATGGATCAGTCAGAGAAAGAGTTCTCGCTTGATTTGTAAGGTGTGAAGTTGAGTAAGACTCAATGCCCAGTGACTGCAGAAGATAGAGAAAAGATGAGTGTCGTCCCCTATACTTCAGTCATAGGCTCTATCATGTATGCAATGATGTGCACAAGACCCAATGTCAGCCTTGCCATAAGTATGGCCGGAAGGTTTCAAAGTGATCTTGGAATGGAGCACTGGACAGCGATCAAGATTATCCTTAGTAACTAAAAGACTAAGGAGATGTTTCTTGATTATGGAGGTGATAAAGAGTTCGCCATAAAGAGTTACGTTGATGCAAGCTTTAACACCAATCCAGATGACTCATAGTAGTGATCTGGATACGTATAGTGGAGCAGCCATTTAGAATAGTACCAAGTGGAGTGTGGTAGCAGTGTTTACGGTTTGACATAGAAATTTGCAAAGTACACATGGATCTGAATGTCGCAGACCCGTTGACTATAAGACCTCTCTCACATGCAAAGAATAATCAAGCCCCAGAACTCATTGGGTGTTAGATTCATAACAATGCGAATCACATGGTGATGTGAACTAGATTACTGACTCTAGTGCAAGTGGGAGACTGTTGGAAATATGCCCTAGAGGCAATAATAAATTATTTATTATCATATTTCCTTGTTCATGATAATCGTTTATTATCCATGCTATAGTTGTACTGATCGGAGACTTAGATGCATGTGTGGATACATAGACAAAACCATGTCCCTAGTATGCCTCTAATAGACTAGCTCGTTGATCAAAGATGGTTAAGGTTTCCTAGCCATGGACATGACATTTCATTTGATAAATGGGATCACATCATTAGGAGAATGGTGTGATGGACAAGACCCAAACTACAAACATAGCATATGATCGTGTCAATTTATTGCTACTATTTTCTGCATGTCAAGTATATGTTCCTATGACCATGAGATCATGCAACTCACGAATACCGGAGGAGTACCTTGTGTGTACAAACGTCGCAACATAACTGGGTGACTATAAAGGTGCTCTACAGGTATCTCCGAGGGTGTCTGTTGAGTTGGCATGGATCAAGACTGGAATTTGTTACTCCATGTAACGGAGAGGTATCTCAGGGCCCACTTGGTAATACAACATCACAATAAGCCTTTCAAGCAATGTGACTAAGTGTTAGTCACGGGATCTTGTATTACGGAACGAGTAAAGAGACTTGCCGGTAACGAGGTTGAACTAGGTATGGAGATACCGACGATCGAATCTCGGGCAAGTAACATACCGAAGAACAAAGGGAACATCATACGGGATTAACTGAATCCTTGACATAGAGGTTCGACCGATAAAGATCTTCATAGAATATGTAGGAACCAATATGGGCATCCAGGTCCCGCTATTGGTTATTTACCGTAGAGGTGTCTCGGTCATGTCTACATAGTTCTCGAACCCGGAGGGTCTGCACACTTAAGGTTTGGTGACGTTTCGGTAGTATAGAGTTATGTATGGTGGTGACCAAAGGTTGTTCTGAGTCCTGGATGAGATCCCATACATCACGAGGAGCTCCGGAATGGTCCGGAGCTAAAGATTCATATATAGGAAGTCATGTTTTGGTCATCGGAAAAGTTTCGGGCTCATCGGTAGTGTACCGGGAGTGCCGGTAGTGTACCGGGAGACCACCAGGAGGGGTATTTCGACCCAAGAGGCTTCATGGGCTGTGGGAGAGTAAATACCAGCCCTTTGTGGGCTGGTGGAAGTCCCACACAAGGCCCATGCGGATGGGAAGAAAAGCCCAAAGACAAAAAGGTGGAAAAAGGCAAAAATAAGGAGGATTCCTAGTCCTACTAGGATTGGAGGAGGAATCCTCCAATACCACTAGGTTCGACCGACCCAAGGGATGCCTCTTTGGCAGCCAAGCCTCCTCCTCCTCCTCTCCTCCTATATATACTAGAGGATTTTAGGGTTTTGGCACAGAATTTTCAGCCACGTGCTACCCGTTCCTCTAGTGCATAGTTTCTCCTCTAGATCGGATTTCTGCAGTGCTTAGGCGAAGCCCTGCCAGAATAGCTCCACCACCATCACCGGAGCGCCATCACGCTGTCGAAGAACTCTTCTTCCTCTCCGCTCCCTCTTGCTGGATCAAGATGGCGGAGATCGTCATCAAGTTGTACGTGTGCTGAATGCGGAGGTGCCATCCGTTCGGCGCTAGATCAGAAGGACCGTGATCAAGATCGCGAGACGGATCGTGATGAGTTTGCAGGACGGATCGTGCTGAGTTCGCGGGATGGATCGTGATGAGATTGCGGGACGGATCGCGATGAGATCGTGGGACGGATGGTGATGAGTTCACGGGATGGATCATGATTGGATCGCGGGACGGATCGTGATGAGATCGCGGGACGCTCGGTGATTTGGATCGCAAAGACGTTCGACTACACCAACCGCGTTTCTTAACGCTTCCCGCTTAGCGATCTATAAGGGTATGTAGATCCACTCTCCCTCTCGTAGATGCTCATCACCGTGGATAGATCTTATGTGTGTGTAGGAAAAAAATCCCATGCAACGTTCCCCAAAAAAAGATTACGATCCAATTGCTTGGCTTAACACCGTGGTGCTTGAGGTTTTTATTTATGCGGTGAAGACGGAGTCATGCCATGTTAATATGATAAAATTAATGGGGGGTTAAAATTCTTTCAGGATCATATATTTTGAAAGTTAATGATTGTGTTACTTATTTTTATGGATATTACTATGCTAATGTTTGTTGATGTGTCGTTTCTCAATGCTCATACCTAAAAGAGATTACATGTTGGGTAGCATGTCACATCAAAAATTCTATTTTTATCATTTACCTACTCGCGGACGAGCAGGAATTAAGCTTGCAGGTGTTGATACGTCTCCAACATTTCCATAATTTGTGATTTTTCCATGCTATTATATTATCATTCTAGGATACTTTATAAGCATTTACTTGTTGTTTATATTATTTTTGAGCACTAAAAAATTAACCTAGTTCCAAGTGTGTTGGTAATATTCCCTAGAGGCAATAATAAAGTGGTTATTACTATATTTCCTTGTTCATGATATCGTTTACTACCCATTCTATAGTTGTATTGATTGGAAACTCAAATGCATGTGTGGATACATAGGAAAAACTTTGTCCCTAGTATGCCTCTACTAGACTAGCTCGTTGATCAAAGATGGTCAAGCTTTCCTATCCATAAACATGAGGTGTCATTTGATAACGGGATCACATCATTAGGAGAATGATGTGATGGACAAGACCCAAACTATGAACGTGGCATATGACCGTGTTAGTTTATTGCTATAGTTTTCTACATGTCAAGTATCTATTCCTATGACCATGAGATCATGCAAGTCACTAACACCGGAGGAATACCTTGTGTGTATCAAACGTCACAACGTAACAAGGTGACTATAAAAATGCTCTACTAGTATCTCCGAGGGTGTCTGTTGAGTAGGCATGGATCAAGACTAGGATTTGTTACTCCATGTGACAGAGAGGTATCTCAGGGCCCACTTGATAATACAACATCACAATAAGCCTTGCCAGAAAAGTGACTAAAGTGTTAGCCATGGGATCTTTTGTTACGGAACAACTAAAGAGACTTGCTGATAACGAGATTGCACTAGGTATAGAGATATCGACGATCGAATCTCGGGCAAGTAACATACCAAAGAACAAAGGGAACAACATACGGGATTAACTAAATCCTTGACATAGAGGTTCAACCGATAAAGATGTTTGTAGAATATGTAGGAACAAATATGGGCATCCAGGTCCCACTATTGGTTATTGACCGTAGAGGTGTCTCGGTCATGTCTACATAGTTCTCAAGCCTACAGGGTCTACACACTTAACGTTCAGCGACATTTCGGTAGTATTGAGTTATGTATGGTGGTGACCGAAGGTTGTTTAGAGTCTCGGATGATATCACGGATGTCACGAGGAGCTCCGGAATGGTCCGGAGGTAAAGATTGATATATCGGAAAGAGGTGTTTGAACTCCGGAAAAGTTTCGGGCATTTCCGGCAGTGTACCGGGAGTGACGAATGGGTTTCGGGAGTCCACCAAGTGGATCCCACACACCGCAAGGGGCCACATGGGCCTTAGTGGTGGCGCACCAGCCCTTGGTGGGCTGGGCGGCCAGCCCAAGAAGGCCTATGCGCAGGAGAAAGAGGAGAGGGGGAGGAATCCTAATCGAAGGAGGACTCCTCCCACGCCCACCTCCTAGTTAGAGGTGGACTCCTCCACCTCCTAGTTTGGCCGTCCCTAGGGAAGGAACCCTAGGGCGCCAGCCCTCCCCCTCCCTCCTATATATATTGGAGGGGAGAGAGGCCAGCCGCACCAAACCAAAAAAGCCACGTGCTGCCCTCTCTTCCTCTAGATCGTTTCTCCTGTAGATTAGTTCGGCGGAGCTCGGCAAAACCCTGCCGGATTAGTTCACTACCACCAACACCATGCTGTCGTGCTGCCGGAGAAATCATCTAGCTATCCGCTCCCTCTTGCTAGATCAAGAAGGCGGAGATCATAATTGAGCTGTATGTGTGCTGAACGCAGAGGTGCCGTCCGTTCGGCGCTAGATCGGGACGGATCGTGATAGGATCGCGGGACGGCTAGCGATTTGGATCGCTAAGACATTTGACTTCATCAACCGTGTTTCTTAACTCTTCCCTCTTAGTGATCTACAAGGGTATGTAGAAACACTCTCCCTCTCGTAGAAGCTCATCACCATGGATATATCTTGCGTGTGCGTAGGAAATTTGTTGTTTCTCATGCAACGTTCCCCTACAGTGGCATCATGACCTAGGTCTATGAGTAGATGAGATCATGAGTAGACCACAAAGGAATTTGTGGGCATTGATGCTCAGATTTCTTCCTCCATTGGTATTTTCTTGATTCGGCGGTATTGTGAGATGAAGCGGCTCGGACCAACCTTACTGGTCCACGTACGAGAGACCGGTTCGACCAACTGGCATGTGACTTTGTTGCACAAATATGGCATGCGGGTGTCTGTCTCTCCTACTCTGATTGGATCGAATTCGACAAAGGCAGTCCTTGAGAAGGTTGAATAGAAATTTGTGTATCACCATTGTGGTTTTGCGTAGGTAAGAATCGTTCTTGCTAGATACCCGTAGCAGCCACGTAAAACATGCAACAACAATCAGAGGACGTCTAACTTGTTTTTGCAAGGTATGTTGTGATATGATATGGCCAATTACATGATGAGATATATGTGATGTATGAGATGATCATGTTTTGTATAGAATATCATGACTTGCATGTCGATGAGTACGGCAACCGGCAGGAGCCATAGGGTTTTCTTTAATTATTATATGACCCACGTGTCAATCATTGAGCACTATGTAATGCTTTATTTTATCGCTAAGCTGGTAGCAATGGTAGTAGAAGCATGGTGGGCGCGACAACCCTGATGGAAACACAATGATGGAGATCATGATAATGGAGATCATGGTGTTATGCCGGTGATGATGGAGGTCATGCCGGTGCTTTGGAGATGGAGATCAAAAGCACAAGTTCATGTCCATATCATGTCACTTATGATTTGCATGTGATGTTGATCCTTTGATGTATCTTATTATGCTTAGGACAACGGTATCATTATAAGGTGATCCCTCACTAAAATTTCAATATAAAATTGTGTTCTCCTCGAGTGTGCACCGTTGCGAAGGATCGTCGTCTTGAAGCACCATGTGATGATCGGGTGTGATAGACTCTACGTTCGCATACAGCGGGTGCAAGCTAGTGTTGCACATGTGGAACACTCGGGTTAAACTTGACGATCCTAGCATGTACAGACATGGCCTCAGAACACAAGAGACCGAAAGATCGAACATGAGTCATATAGTAGATATGATCAACATGGAGATGTTCACCATGGAAACCACATCATCTCACGGGATGATCGGACTTGGGTTGGTGAATTTGGATCATGTATCAATCGGATGACCGGAGGGATGTCAATTTGAGTGGGAGTTTTTAAGTAATATGATTAACCAAACTTATTATCTTGAACAATAGTCTTAGTAACCTTTGCAAATTTATGTTGTAGATCAATGGCTCGCGCAGTAGTTCCCCTGAATTTCAATGTGTTCCTAGAGAAAGCTAAGTTGAAAGATGATGGAAGTAACTTTGTAGACTAGGCCCGTAATCTGAGGATTATCCTCACGGCTTCCCAAAAGTCTTATCTCCTTAATGCACTGCTCGGTGAACCACCTACTCCCGTGTCGTCTGAATACGTTGTGAATGCTTGGGAGGCATGTTTTGGAGATTACTCAATAGTTCAATGTGTAATGTTGTATGGCTTAGAACTGGGACTTCAAAGACGTCTTGAACGTCATGGATCATATGAGATGTTCCAGGAGTTGAAGTTTATCTTTGAGAAGAATGCCCGGATCGAGAGGTATGAGACCTCCGATAAGTTCTATGCTTGCAAGATGGAGGAGAACACGTCTATCAGTGAACATATACTTAGAATGTCTAGGTATTCGAACCGTCTGGCTGAGTTAGGGATGCCCCTTCCACCAGAGGCGATCACTGACAGAGTTCTTCAATCATTGCCACCTAGCTACAAGAGCTTCGTGATGAACTATAACATGCAAGGGATGAACAAGCCAGTCGCCGAGCTGTTTGCAATATTGAAAGTCGCTGAGTCTGAAATCCAGAAGGAGCATCAAGTGTTGAAACCAATAGTTTCATGAAGAATGGCAAGGGAAAGAAGGGTAACTCCAAGAAGAGTGGCAAAGCAGTTGCCCCTACCGTGAAGAAGCCCAAGGCTGGACCCAAGCTACAAACTAAGTGCTTTCATTGCAAGCGAACTATTCACTAGAAGCGGAACTACCCCAAGTATCTGGCCGACAAGAAGGCGGACAACACCAAACAAGGTATATATGATATACATGTTATTGATGTGTACCTTACCAACTCTTGTTGTAGTGCCTGGGTATTTGATACCAGTTTGGTTGCTCACATTTGCAACTCAAAGTAGGAGCTACGGAATAGAAGGAGACTGGCTAAGGATGAAGTGACGATGCGCGTGGGAAATGGTTCCAAGGTTGATGTGATCGCCGTTGGCACTCTCGCTCTTCGATTACCATCGGGATTAGTGATGAACCTGAATAATTGTTATTTAGTGCTTGCGTTAAGCATGAACATTATATCTGGATCTTGTTTATTGCGAGACGGTTACTCATTTAAATTGGAGAATAATGGTTGTTCTATTTATAAGAGTAATATCTTTTATGGTCATGCACCCAATGTGAGGGGTTTATTCTTGTTGAATCTCGATAGTGAAGATACACATGTTCATAACATTGATGTCAAAAGATGTAAGTTGATAATGATAATACCACTTTCTTGTGGCATTGCTGCTTAGGTCATATTGGTGTAAAATGCATGAAGAAGCTCCATTCTGATGGAATTTTGGAGTCACTTGATTTCGAATCACTTAACACATGTGAACCATGCCTCATTGGCAAGACGACTAATACCCCGTTTTCTGGAACAATGGAACGGGCAAGTGACTTGTTGGAAATCATACATACTCATGTGTGCAGTCCAATGAGCATTGAGGCGCATGGTGGATATCGTTACTTTCTCATCTTCATTGATGACTTAAGTAGATATGCGTATATTTAATTAATGAAACACAAATCTGAAAAGTGATTCAAAGTTTTTTACACCTGTCATGGCGGGTCATAGAGCCGGCTTATCCACGGCATCACCAAATCCGTCAGTTGGCTGGCGGGTCACCCTGCTCCGGGTCTTCGACCTCCATGATCTGAAGATTGTCCATGTCCTAGTTGCAGTGGGTTAAAGCTGCAAAGTTTCCCTCTTCAAAGAGGGGGGATGGGTCAAGATCATAAGCACAGAGGTGCTTACTGTGGGCAGGCGTCAAGTCCTTGGCTTCAAAGAGGGGGACGCGGATTCTCTTCTGATTGGCACCGTAAGCCGCCGGGTATGTTGACAAGTTCACTTCCTCTGCTAAAACGGAAGCGAGGACTTTGGAAGCCTTCACACACCGTGCATAGTCAGCCTCCATAAAATCTGAGCCGTCATCCTTCTTGGAGGGAAATCCGTCCATCAATCTTTGAGAGTCAACTCTGGAGCAAAAGCCAACGCCCCACTTATGGCTGCGATGGCTCCCTGTCGGGCGGCTCATTTCTTAAGCTATTGGATCTGTTTCGGCAGGGTGGACAGCAGTTCTATGACCCCCTTCATAGTCGGAGGGATGTTATCCTTATAAAGTACCGCCTTGATCATGTAGACAGCTCCGCAGTATAGCTGCTCTATCAAAGTATAGATAGCCTTCAGAGGCAGCAAACTGTCAAAAGCAAGTTGATGGCTCCTTGGACCTGCATAAGCCGGATTTTTGGTCATAAATCACCAGTATAAGTACTCATAAAGAAGTTTTGACTAAGTATTTAAATGCTTACCAAATATGGCGGCTGACATCTTCATGATATGGCACTTCAAGGATTGCAGCTCCTCAGACACAATCACGAGCTGCTGGTCAGCATCGTCTGCTCGTTGAGTCAGGGCGGCTTGTTCTGCTTCGGCAGACTGTTTCAAAGCAGCAAATTCAGCTTTAATCTTGGTTAGTTCCTCAGCAAGGAGCCGACACTTTTCATTGGCCTCACTTCGGGTGGCTTGCTGCGTAGCCAGATTGCTCTTTAAACTGGTCAATTCTGACCCGACTTCGTTTAAAGCTTCTTGTCACATATCAAAATGCAGAATAAGTTGCCAGGACAGAATTTTATCAGATGATGAAGCTTAAGACAATATTACGCAAGTCTCAAGCAGATTGCAAGCAATATGTTTGACACTTGGGGGCTAATTTTTATTTGATATCCCAAGATTTATAAGGAAGCTCCAGCTCAACTTTATCAAAATTGGGCCGGCCCTTGGGGGCTACAATTGGCTCTTCAGACTATTTGCAATGAAGCTCCGGCTCAACTTTATCAAAATTGAGCCGGCCCTTGGGGGCCACAATTGGCTCTTCATATTATTTGCAATGAAGCTCCGGTTCAACTTTATCAAAATTGAGCTGGCCCTTGGGGGCTACAATTGGCTCTTCAGACTATTTGCAATGAAGCTCTGGCTCAACTTTATCAAAATTGGGTCGGCCCTTGGGTGCTACAATTGGCTCTCCAAAGTATCTACAATGAAAGCTCCGACTCAACTTTATCAAAATTGAGCCGGCCCTTGGGGGCTGTGGATGATGTTTTTAGCAACCACTTCTACACTAGTAGTTGAGACCTATAGGCTAAGTGTTTCTACTTCTAATAAGATTTGAAGACCCGGCTTACCATTAGCTAATATTAACTTGGCTCTTAGGGGCTATGTAAGGGTATAAGGAAAGGAGAGTGAGAATACCTCATATTTCTTCTTCATCAGATTGACAAGCTTGAGCTCCAGGTCCCGGCTTGTAGACAGGCGGTTCAGATAACCAGCATGAAGCTCATCGGCTGTTAGCTTCTCTAGGACAGGAAGTTCAAATTCCAACTTCTTGGAGGTCTCATTCGCCTCAGTGTGCTTTGTTAATACACAAGGTTGAGGAGAGTGAAAGCCGGTGCCGATAATTTGGATGTCTGGAGTATTTGAATTGTCAACAGTCTTGGAGGGCTCGACGGCTTGGAATTGGCCCTCGGAGGACTCTCAAGAATCATATCGTCGGACGCCGGTTTAGCAGAATGGCGAGCTTCTTCAGGTGCCTCCTTGGAAGCCGCCGAGGGATCAACATGCAGCACGGGAGAATCCGGCTTGGTAGGCTCCGGCTCTCGAGCTTTGTGGCCAGGGGTAGACCCGTTGGTCTCCCTTCATTTTGCTTGGGCCCTGGAAAACACAGAAGGCCATGGTTCGAGCTTTATAGATAACACAAGTTTGAACATAAGCATAAAAGACACAGACTCTGGGTTAATCTTCAGAGGCGATAGAGCAGTTCTGGTAGAGTCACCGGATGAAGGGGGTGATTCCTGAAAAACATTTAAGACAATATAAGACAATGTCGAATTGCAAAAGACAAGGTTGACAAACAAAAGTCAGGTTGAACAGATACCTCATCCGGCCGCTTCCATTGAGTCGGAGATAATCCGTCCATAAGATCGTTAGAGCCGGTGCTCCGGGTCTGGCGTCGAGAGATTTGTTGTTGCTTTTTCAAAAGAAAGTGGGGGTCCAAATAAGCAAGAGGATGAGAAAGTGGGACTTTTCGGATGACCCATTGTATCTTTTGTGGTACAAGATGTTCTGAGTCGGATGAAACGTAAGTTACCTCAGGAACGTTGGTGTGGCTTGTTACCATTTCGTCCTGTGAATAATTATTATCAATAAGGTGCATGAAGAGACGACCAAATGAATCAAGCTCTACCTCTGAGTCGTCAGTTTCCGGCTGTTCTTCAGGCCGTTCTTGGGGTGCAGTTTTCTTCTTTGACTTCTTGTTCGGAGGAACGTACTTCTTTTTCTAGAAGCCGGAATTTTCCTGAAAATATAAGCTGGCAAAAGATTGAGAGATTACAAAGTATAAGCTAATATAGAGATAAGAACATCGAGAGTCGCCCTTACGTCTGGGGCGGGGTGTGTGGCACAGAAAGGTGCTAGCCCAAAGGCACTGCAAGCTCCTGAAGACTCATGGACAAGGCTCCTGATGGCAGCCACAATGTCATCCTCTAATAAGGTTGTCTGGTTAAAGAAGAGGAGGTCATCAGACTGGCATGTATACTCGCACATGAGGCGGCTGCTCCGGCTCAGGGGCATGACCCTCCAAGAAATCCAACAGCGGATTAAATCCAGGCTTGTGAGTCCATTGTCCATAAGAGCTTTAATTTTTGCGTGAGCCGGAGCGTGCTTCGCCCGCTCAGTGGCTGACAGCCGGCCAGGAAGCTCAGTGGTTGTCTTGAGCCGGGACGGACGATAACCCGACAAAGGATGCTCTCCTTCTGGGAGGTGTCTTTGTAGTAAAACCAAGTCTTATTCCAGTCTTTAGGATCACTCGGCATCTGAACAACCGGAAAAGTTATGTCCCGTCGCCTCTGAATGGAATTCCCGCCAAGCTCTAAGCTTGGACCAGCCTTCACCTCCGTTTGGCGGTTCGCATAAAAGAACTCACGAAATAGACCAATGGATGGCTCTTCTTGCAAGTAAACTTCACTAAGTATTTGGAAGTTGCACATGTTGGAGACGGAATTGGGAGTGAGGTATTGGGGGTGCAGTTTGAAGAAGTGAAGAACGTCCCGGAAGAATTTTGAGCCGGGGGGGCTAAACCCGCGCTCGAGATGATCCGAAAATACAACTACTTCACCCTCCTGAGGAACAGGCTTTAGCTCATTACCTGGAACCCGCCAATGGATGACATCTTTGGCAGGTAAGGTACCCGCTTCTACAAAATCCATCAAGAACTCCTCTATGATAGCAGAACCGACCCAATTGCATGAATTGGATACGCGAGACATGGTGGCGACTTAAAACTGTGCAATGTAACAATTTGTGGTGAGTGAGAAGGTGACAGACGGATTAAGGGCGGCTAAGAAGTCTAAGGTTCTATAAAGTTAAGCCGCCAAGAGCTGTTTATCGAGAGCCGGAATTTCGCTGGCGGGTGAAATTTACGAGAAGACGAAGTAAAATTTCACTAAGTGTGGACAACAAGTTTTACAAACTACTTATGCAGTTATGGATCTACAAAACAGAGAAAAATCAGGTTTATCCTAGACCTAGTGATGAATAGTCATTCCAGTGAGGTTTGTGAGGATAGTAAACAGAGCAACTACAGATCTGTGTGGTGCTATTGTCACTCTCCTATGGTGTGCCGCAAGATAAAAGAAGGCATTATCATATTCAATGATGTAAGAATTATCTACCATTACGGAGAAGCTCAAATTCTAAGCGGGCAGAGGACCCCATGAAACCCTACCGAGAACTTCGGAACTATCAGAGGAGAAGAACTCATTGGAAGGAATGAGACGGATGCAGATGAATCTTTGGTAAGGTCAGGTCGATGCAGCGGCCCGGCGCGACGTCGGTGTGAAGGCTTCACCGGAGCGAGATACGCTGGAGCGGCGGTGTCGGGAGGAAGAAGAAGTGTGAAGAAGAAGGAAATGAAAACAGCTCTTCGCCGTCCTATTTAATAGGAGAAATGTGGAAACGGGCGCGAGAATCCAGGCGACAAAAAATGATTGACCGAGGCGGATGCCCCGATTCTCCGTTGATTTAATAAGAGAAAGCTCCGCTACGGTCGGTAGAGGATCTTTTTAACATATCTGATGTGACATCACAGCGGTTCATTCTGTCTTAATTTCAGGTGACACAAGCGAGACTCGCCGCCAGCTAAGAAGGAGGTTGAAATGAGCAAGCTCAAATCAACCTGGGGCCTAATGTTGGGGATCTAACCCCGTGGTGAAACCCGCCAGGAGGCTCCGGGTCACACCTGGCGGCTCATAGGCTAGCCCAAGGATGGGCCTTGAAGACTCAAGCCCAAGATGTTTAGTAGCTTGCCAAGATGGGCTAAGATGAAGCCCAGACAGAGAAGGTATGAAGACCCAGGCGGATAAGCCGCGTGGAGACAACTTGCTCACGAAGGCAAGACAACATACAGATAGATTCGGACAAGTTGTGAGAGTCAGTTACGACTTGTATGACCCGTGGTCTTGACCTCCTATATAAAGGCGAGACCCAGGGCAACTTAGACAGAGACTAACTAATCAAGAGCTAGGTCAAGCGATTCCGCTACCTTGTAATCGATACTCCAATCAATAAAACACAAGCAGGACATAGGCTATTACCTCTACTTGAGGGGCCGAACCTGGGTAAACTCGTGTCCTTCGTCCCAACCAACCCCTTTGAGTCCATCACCTTAGAGATGGCCTCGAATCTAAGTCCTCGAACATCTTCCGTGATAAAACCACGAAAGGTATGATGAGTGGTGATTCTGTCTAATGTCGTGAAATATGTTTGTTGTACTAACCATGCAGAGAATACATAACCTCCTGAGTCGACCATAGATCGAGTCTTGTGCCAGTAAACCCCATACTTGTTTCGTACTACCACTTGTCCCTACAGCAGGTAAGGTATGATTCAGTAAGTTGTCAACCCCTTTCTTAGCACACACCGTACAAAGAGGCCATAGTGAAAGATACCAGTGGCCCCTAGTAGGCATGTCACTTGGTCCGGGGGCATGGCTGTTTCCGATTGGAGCCGAGGAGGTAGCTCCCCTTGTTTGCGCACGTTATAAATTTTGTGATCCCATGCTAATCGAGGTCGATATAGCCTCTTCACTTAGAGTTTTGCTTAACGAGTGCCGTGGGTGATTACAGGCATCGGTAAGTTAAGCTGGTGTGTGCAGGTCAGGTGTGTTTTCAATTCAAAGACTGTAAGCGGAATTAGTCTCGGTGGACTAAAGGAATCCGTTCCTCGTGGGTAAAGAGTACACCCTCTTCAGAGTTAATACCTATTCGAATAGCCATCTCAACGGTTAAGGACTACAGTCTGGGATGGGTCAAGCGTCGGTCTTAGTGTCGGTCTTCGAAGGAAAAACTTCTAAACCGGAATATTGATCATGACAAGTGATGAATGATGGTTATGATTATTATTATAATGGACTAACCATTTAAATTATTTGAATTATTGAGCATCCCTGGGAAGGTTCTACCTCCTGGATATTCATTATCCTTATAAGCGATTTATGTGGCGTCGCACAGACGCCCGAGTGTGGCATACTGATTATTTATTTTCATTATAAGCCCTTTATGTGACGTCGCTTAGACGCCCGACTATGGCATGCTGAATATTTATTTTTCCTTATAATCCCTTTATGTGGCGTCGCTTAGACGTCCGACTATGGCATGCTGATTATTTATTTTTCCTTCTAAGCCCTTTATGTGGCATCGCTCCGACGCCCGACTGAGGCATGCTTTATATTATTATCCTTTCGAGGCGTTGCTTCAGACACCCGATCGGTCTATTTTATTTCTATCCTCTGATTGTTTATTCATGTTTAATATGAATGACCTGCTTGCTTGCATCATGAAGTTTTATTTTGAGACTGGTTATGTGTTCGTGGATTAAATTCAATGCATGAATACCACTACTATGTTATACTTGTTTTCATAATGTTTGCGAGTACATTCAAAGTACTCACTAGCTTGTCCCTGGCTATTGTCTTGGCTAGATTATGCATGTGGAGAGGAGCATTACGACAACAACCTCGGAACCTAGGCATCGAATATTGCAGCCACGCGAAGATAGAAGTTAACCAGGTCAATTGTTCGTGTGGGAAATGGAGTCCCAAGACGCTGATAACCCCGAACCGCTTCCGCCACCAACCACTAGAAACCTTTTGTTGTACGCATAGACCATGGTGGTCTTGTACTTCAGCTTTTGAAAATTTTGCTTGGAATTTCTGTATCAAGATTTTGTCTCATCAGCTAACAGCAATCCTGGGACTAATGAGTACAAGGGCCATTTACTGGGAAATTAATATCCTTGAAAACCGGTCCTCACAACCTTGGTATCAGAGCCAGGCCGACCATTGGCTAATCCTATCTTAGCCAGGTTGATAAACCTAGGTAAAGCACCCACCAAGACTTTAACCTAACTACAGCCAAGCCTATCCTATCCGATAGCCAACACAGTGACCCCGACACCTTTCGGCAGTCGGTGCCCAAACTTTCAGCCTAGCCCATCGATCACACGTCGTGACCGAAACCTAAACTGTCCCTTTCACAAGCATGCGAAGGAAGACTCTATTTTCTTCTATAAAAGAAAATGTTTGCCCCAAACCCGTCACACCATAGCCAACCATCCAAAACCAAGCCAAGATTCCTGGCGCCATTGTTCACAATGAGACCACCGCAAACAACCTTGGAGGTTTTGTGACCATCCTAGCTAACCTCACCCATCGTGCCTTTGCAATGGAAGAGCCCTCAGAATATGTTGTGTACCAGGAGCGCACGAGTGATGTGAGTCATCACTTCTGGGCCACGGTGCACATCTACAGTAGTGGCATCTCGCCAGAACGCCCCTACAGGTTCACCAAAAGGTCAACTTCCTTTGATCCACAAGCCATCCAGTTAGCAGCTCGAGAGGTTGTAGTTCAACTCTGGCACTTGTCGCCAAGAGTTAACTGCCGCTCGTTCTATTATTACGTCAGTCATGATGGGTATAGTAGGTCACCCTAGATTGCCAACGAAGACCACGAGACGGACCCTGCACTGCTGCATCTTGTGCGCTACCTCAGCGCACTAAAGGCACTATTCGATCAGGTCACTCTTGATCTGGTCGCAGCTCATGGAGAACTTGCTCATCGAGCCCTAGCAAGAAGAGAAGTGGCGCCTGACACCGACAACCCCGTCGTGTTGTTCGGACGACCAATCGAGTCATTGAGGCCTACCCCAGCAACCGACCGGAATGTGTTTGTATCCCCGGAGGAGCTTCGTCGCCTTTTGGGGACTCGCTCCAACGGGATTGTGGCCACCAACCCCCGCAATAGTCATCATCGCTACCCCGACCCTGCAAACCATCACACTGATCCAGCAAACCCCGACGGTGAAACCCAAGGAGAAGCCTCGATGTCCGCAAGGCACGCTCGACTAGATATTAACGAGGTAGACTAAGCCATTCGAGTAGTGCCGAGTCTTAGTATTCCTACGCCAAGTAATAGTGTGTCCTTGTATCGCCATGAATAAAATGCATGTTGCTTGTATGCCGTTTTTTTCAATAGTAGTATGAGTATCCATGCATAAATAAAATTTTGACGTTTGGTTGCTTATTAAATGTTTGGGTGTAGCTACCAAAAACCACCTGAGTCGTCAACCGACAGTAATATGTCATTTTTGTGAGATGTGTATATCTGTGGCATTAACCCCTTAGAGCAGAACCGACAACAAAGGTTGGCCCCACGCCACAATGGGTAACCCAGCCCAGATGCTATATAAGAGGCCACTCCGTGACCTTACCAAGCATCCCTCACCTTATGCTCTGCCCTCACACCCATTTTTAACCATGCCTAACCCCAGGATTCATCGGAGAACCCCAGATATGACCCCAGGCAGTTTTGCTAAGATATTGTGGGACTTTACCTGCAGTGCCATAGGTTCTCCCCATCCACTCCAGTACGAGATGTTTAAATCAAGGATCACATCATTTGCCTCGAAATATTGGGCAGTGGTGCACATCACACCTGTGAACCCAAACCAAGACCCAACAAAAGTCTCCTTCGTGGGGAATCTATGCCGACTCCGCAAATGGCCATACAAGTTGCTGCATACGAAGCGATTACCCGCCTTCGATTCGCAGTGCCCTATGCCAGTGAAAGGGGGTATTATTACTTCCCGAGCCGTGCAGCACCCGGAGAAGAAGCATCTTTTCCCGGGGGACGAATAGAGAGAGACCCAGTACTGGACAACCTTATCCAGTACGTCATCGTCCAAGAGCATTTGACTCAGCGAGTAATGGATTACCTCCAGAATCTTGCAGTTTTGAATCCTCGAATTGCCATTGGCAGACCACTGAGGCCAGACCAGGAGAGGCGCATTCTTCGACTAGTCCATCCGCTCTCCCAGAAGTGGAAGAATGTGCTCCAGTGCCGGAGACATTTCCTCGGGACCGTGCATATTTTGCTTTTGCGCCGTAGACAACACATGTTGTATTTGTTAAGCTTACAATTAATTGTTGACTGCAATATGTGTGTTATGTCATAAGATTGGGCTATGAATAATTGTTTGATTTCAATTGTGTGCGAGGAAATTTTTACTGCTGTTATTTGTGATCAACTGTTTTTCACTCTCCGTAATTCTCGAGGTGAGTTTTCTTTCAGCAAATTGCAACAAATATATTTTTTCGTGACATAGATTTAAATTCGCGCAGTACCACGGCAACAGGCTCACAGTCACAACCACTACACCAGATGCACTAAGTGCAGAACCACGTACATATTTCGCATAACCAATCACCCACTAACACACCACAATTTTTCTAAAAGAGAAATTTGTGGGTAATTATTCTGATGCGGTTTGCCTCCAGCACACTGACAGCAGTCAGCACCTAACACCGATACCTAATCCTTGTGATCACCACCACCGTGAAGAGCTAACACTCGATCAGCTGCATCACGACGATCATCGAGGATCATCGCGCATAGGAGCACGGATAACCCTAGCAATGCCGCCAACCCTCCACATAGCAGGATCGTGAACCAATCCGGCATCACCTCCGCCATTAGAGCCTCGTCTCGTGAAGTAGTTTCTATTTTGATCAAAATGACTTTGCCATCATCACCTACACCTAAAGATACCCTAACCTGGAGAGTTTGGCCACCAGAGGAGATGCCCTGATGCCCTTGGCATTTCATCAAGCAGGTTAGGAGCATGGTCGGAACTGGCATGCTTTTAGACTTGCATTTTGAAGTTGTTCTAGAGACCAAACCAGCATGTCATAAAGATTGTCCTTGCCCTAAAACCGACCCCTGCTTAACCCCTTGTGCATTTGAGTCTCCTGGAGGGCCTGGTCATTTCGTCGAGCACCTGGTAGTCATGCACTGGGCGCGCCCCAGAGCGCGCGTATTGCAGCCGCCGCATTGCACCTGACCCCGTGCCCTTGACCTTTTGCCCGCCTATAGGGCCACGCCCCATCCTTATCCGCCCACCCGTGCAACCCTGCCACCCCTGGCACCCCACAGTGCCACTGTAGCGAGCGCCTTGGCGCTATGCCGGTGTCGGCAGTAGGCCTCCTGCCATGGCAGCACCGCCCAAGCCACAGCCGCGCGCCAGCTCGCCCTCAGGAACAGCTCGAGCTCATCCGCAAGCCGTCGGTTAGCGCCGACCAGACCCACGTCGCCCCGAGCCATAGTTTGCTGATCTTATCCCCAACCGCCGTGGAACCGACCTAGTTGTGCTATAAAAAGGAGACCCCCAGGCTCAACCAGACCCTCAGGCGACCTCATGCCATCCCTCTAGAGCCCCCGTAGCCAGCAAACAACTAGAGAAGGCCGTCTTCACCGCCTCCAGTAGCTTCGGCCACCGCCGCCTACCGATCAAATCCACCATGAGCAGGGCCTCCCTAGTCTTTCCGTCACCGCCATCCGCTTTGCCTTGGCATTGCGGAGCCGCCCCACCGCTCAGCTTCGATTTGGAACCACCCAAGGCCGAAACCCCATTAGCTCCCGAAGCCACTGCCCCGTCGTGGAGCTCGCCGCCGGCGACCCCCTTCATCCCTGCTAGCCTTTTGACCACTAGGAGGACCGCCATGAGCTGACGGATCCATCCTCATCAGCTGAGCACCGTGGGGAACCACCGTTCACCGGTGGAAATCGCCGGAGCTCCTCCTCCGCTCGGCCAGAGGAGGAGGGCGACGCGGGCGACTAGTCAAACTAGACCAGTAGGACCGAGGGACCCATTGTTAGTGACCCAGCGACGGCCCGCTCTAGTTTAAGTGGAAGCGTAAACCCCCAGAAGTACATCTTCTCCACCTCGAAAGTGTATTCTGATTCGAACCGTTTTCTTTTTCTGATTTATATTAAAAACAGAACTTTGACCATTCTTTGACTGGCTATAACTTTTAAAATATAACTCCAATGGACTTGATTCTTTTTCTGTTGTCTCCCTAATTCCATCTAGTTTATTGTCACATTTATTTGAAAATTTTCCAAACAACTTTTATGTGCTGTTTTTGAATTAAGTGTTAAACCGAAGTATTTCCAAAATAGGAATTTGGAGAGAGAAGGAAACTTTCAAAAGTTTTGTGATGCACCCTACCTCTCCACAACTTGAAGGCAAGCATTCTGAACCCTGGTATAATATTTGTTGTGTGTTGTTTTGAAGTGGCTACAACACCGAGTTGACTTGAAGTATGTGTTATTTCATGAGATAATGCGATCATGTTAATATACAAGTGCATGATGAAAATTCCTTGCTGTTGGAATTGATATGCTTCAGACAGTATTCACCCTCGTATACCTTTCATGCCTACCGGAAGGAATCAGGAGAAGTCTCTGTCTCGGGTAGACACGAGCTTGGTGCTGACATCTCGTTGGAGCGAGAATGGTCAGTAAGGCATGAAGGGGTATGATGAGTGGTGATTCTGTCTAATGTCGTGAAATATGTTTGTTGTACTAACCATGCAGAGAATACATAACCTCCTGAATCGACCATAGATCGAGTCTTGTGCCAGTAAACCCCATACTTGTTTTGTACTACCACTTGTCCCTCAGCAGGTAGGGTACTATTCAGTAAGTTGTCAACCCCTTTCTTAGCACACATCGTACAGAGAGGCTATAGTGAAAGATACCAGTGGCCCCTGGTAGGCATGTCACTTGGTCCGATGGCATGGGTGTTTCCGGTTGGAGCCGAGGGGGTAGATCCCCTTGTTTGCGTGCATAAATTTTGTGATCCCATGCTAATCGAGGTCGATATAGCCTCCCCACTTAGAGTTTTGCTTAACGAGTGTCGTGGGTGATTCCAAGCACCGGTAAGTTAAGCTCGTGAGTGCAGGTCAGGTGTGTTTTCAATTCAAAGACCATAAGCGGAATTAGTGTCGGTGGACTAAAGGAATCCGTTACTCGTGGGTAAAGAGTACACCCTCTACGGAGTTAATATCTATTTGAATAGCCATGTCCGCGGTTAAGGACTACAGTCTGGGATGGGTCAAGCATTGGTCTTAGTGTCGGTCTTTGGGGGAAAACTTCTAAACCGGAATATTGATCACGACAAGTGATGAATGATGGTTATGATTATTATTATTATGGACTAACCATTTATATTATTTGAATTATTGAGTATCCCTGGGAAGGTTCTACCTCCGGGATATTCATTATCCTTATAAGCCCTTTATGTGGCGTCGCACAGACGCCCGACTGTGGCATACTGATTATTTATTTTCATTATAAGCCCTTTATGTGGCGTCGCTTAGACGCCCGACTGTGGCATGCTGAATATTTATTTTTCCTTATAAGCCCTTTATGTGGCGTCGCTTAGACGACCGACTGCGGCATGCTGATTATTTATTTTTCCTTATAAGCCCTTTATGTGGCATCGCTAAGACGCCCGACTGAGGCATGCTTTATATTATTATCCTTTCGAGGCGTCGCTTCAGACACCCGATCGATCTATTTTATTTCTATCCTTTGATTGTTTATTCATGTTTAATATGAATGACCTGCCTGCTTGCATCATGAAGTTTTATTTTGTGACTGGTTATGTGTCTGTGGATTAAATTTAATGCACGAATACCACTACTATGTTATACTTATTTTCATAATGTTTGCGAGTACATTCAAAGTACTCACTTGCTTGTCCCTGGCTATTTTCTTGGCTAGATTATGCATATGGAGAGGAGCATTACGATGACAACCCCGGAACCTAGGCATCAAAGATTGCAGCCACGTGAAGATAGGAGTTAACCAGGTCAGCTGTTCCTATGGGAAATGGAGTCCCATAGATGCTGATGACCCCGAACCGCTTCCGCCACCAACCACTAGAAACCTTTTGTTGTAGTCATAGACCATGGTGGTCTTGTACTTCAGGTTTTTTATTTTTCTTGGAATTTCTGTATCAAGATTGTGTCTCATCAGCTAACAGTGATCCTGGGGCTGATGAGTACAAGGGCCATTTACTGGGAAATTAATATCCTGGAAAACCGGTCCTGACTGTGGAGTAGATCGCCGTCACGATGATGGCCCAAGCAGCATTCCGGTGCCAACGGGAGAGGGGGAGAGAGCCCTCCTCCTTCTTCTTCCTTGACCTCCCCCCTAGATGGGAGGAGGGTTTACCCTATGGTACTTGGCCTCCATGGTGGCGGAGGAGCGGGAGCCCCTCCGAGATTGGATCTCTCTCTCTCTCTCTCTGTGTGTGTGTGTGTGTGTGTGTGTGTGTGTGTGTTTCCTTCTGTGTCTGCGCTCCTAGATTCTGGCCTTTCACCGTTTCTTAAATATTCAGAGATCTGTATCTCTGATCGGGCTGAAATTTTGAGGGGATTTTTATTATAAAAATATCTTCATTGTGGAAAAAGGAGAGCTCCAACCGCCTTAAGTGGTGACCACAAGGGCCCAGGGCGTGGCCAAGGGGTAGGTCGCGCCCCTGGCTTGTGGTCACCTCAGGCATCGTCTCACGTTGATTATTTTTCCCAAAAATCACATATATTCCAAAAAAATCTCCGTATGTTTTTATCGCATTTGGAATTCGTTTGGTATGGATATTCTTCGAAACAAAAAACATGCAACAAACAGGAACTAGCACTAGGCACTGGATCAATATGTTAGTCGCAAAAATAGTATAAAAAGTTGTCAAAAGTGTATGAAAGTTGTAGAATATTGGCATGAAACAATAAAAATTATAGATACGACGGATACATATCATTCACCATTACTTGTTAGAATACTCTATGTGCTTCACTTATATCTTTTGAGCTAAGCAGTTGCTCTAGTACTTCACTTATATCTTTGAGAGCATGGGGGCGTATAGATTTTATAGAAATAATTGCACTCTCATTATTCACATAAATTTGTTTGAGATTTTAATATATAGTTATGGTAATTTGCATGGGTTATAATACTATTCCAAAAATAATAGGTATTCATGCAGTGCATAATCAAAACCTTCATGTAGCGCATAAAAGAGAAAATGTGGGTTAGTGATACTGATGTGGTGATATGAAAGGGCGTGAGTGCATGGTTCTTGGTTAGTAGAAATACCGATAGTTAAAGGGTGTTAATTTTTTGTTCATTTAAATATTTCTTATGGCATGGTGGTGATGTGTGAGCATTCTTATTCCTCGTTGAAATCTTAGTGTTGTTTAGGTCGGGGGTGTGAACTCCTACAAACCTCCTCCCTAGGGGCATGCGAGTACTACTTTGGTTCGAGAAAGCTAATAAATCTTTGCAATAAGTATGTGAATTATTTATGACTAATGTGAATTCATGGGTCTACGCACACTCACCTTTTCATAGTATGTTAGCCTCTTCGGTACCATGCATTGCCCATTCTCACCTAGAGGATCGATGCAGTTTGCGTTGGTGCATCCAAACCCCGCGACATGATACGCTTTGTTCCACATAAGCCTCCTTATATCTTCCTCAAAACAGACACCATACATACCTTTTATGGCAATTCCAAAGCCATTCCGGGATATATTGGCATGGAACTTCCACCATTACAACATATGACTTGTGCAATCATTGTCATATTGCTTTGCATGATCGTGTATCTGACATAGTATTTGTGACATACCCACCATTCATCATTGTTTAAATGTTATGCTAGATCATTTCACATCCTGGTACAATGCCAGAGGCATTCATATAGAGTCATATTGCTTAGTAGTTTTTAATATCGAGTTGTAAGTAAATAAAAAAGTGATGATTATCATTATTAGAGCACTTTGTGAGTGAGTAAAGGATGATGGAGACAATGCTTCCCCTATAACTTAGGATGAGACTCCGGACGAAAAAATAAGAAAGAAAGAAAAAGAAGAAAAGAATAAAAGAAAAAAGAGAAATAAATGAGAGAAAAGAGAGAAGGGGCAGTGCTACTACCTCTTTTTCCACACTTATGCTTAGAGAAAGCATCATGTTTTTATATAGAGATTCTCATGTTTTTCCATTTTCATATGCTAGTGAGAATTTTTCATTAAAGAACTTGGCTTGTATATTCTGATGACGGGCTTCCTCAAATGCCTGAGCTCTTCATACCCACTTACCTTAATTTGAGGTTTCAAACACTTATAGCTCTAGTGCATCTATTGCATGGCAATCCCTACTCCTCGCATTGATATCGATTGATGGGAATCTCCATAGCCCGGTGATTTGCTTAGTTGATGTGACACTTTATTCTACACTTTTACCCCTTTTAAACCACCACCATATTCTATTCCACCTATATGCTATGTTCATGGTTCACACTCAAGTATTGAGTGAGGTACAAAAAAGCTGAAGCGTGTAAAAGATGTTGGAAATATGCCCTAGAGGCAATAATAAATTAGTTATTATCATATTTCCTTGTTCATGATAATCGTTTATTATCCATGCTATTATTGTATTGATCGGAGACTTAGATGCATGTGTGGATACATAGACAAAACCATGTCCCTAGTATGCCTCTAATAGACTAGCTCATTGATCAAAGATGGTTAAGGTTTCCTAGCCATGGACATGAGATGTCATTTGATAAACGGGATCACATCATTAGAAGAATGGTGTGATGGACAAGACCCAAACTACAAACGTAGCATATGATCGTGACAGTTTATTGCTACTGTTTTCTACATGTCAAGTATATGTTCCTATGACCATGAGATCATGCAACTCATGAATACCGGAGGAGTACCTTGTGTGTATCAAACGTTGCAATGTAACTGGGTGACTATAATGGTGCTCTACAAGTATCTCCGAGGGTGTCTATTGAGTTGGCATGGATCAAGACTGGAATTTGTTACTCCGTGTAATGGAGAGGTATCTTAGGGCCCACTCAGTAATACAACATCACAATAAGCCTTGCAAGCAATATGACTAAGTGTTAGTCACGGGATCTTGTATTACGGAACGAGTAAAGAGACTTGCCGGTAACGAGGTTGAACTAGGTATGGAGATACCGACGATCGAATCTCAGGCAAGTAACATACCGAAGAACAAAGGGAACATCATACGGGATTAACTAAATCCTTGACATAGAAGTTCGACTGATAAAGATCTTCGTATAATATGTAGGAACCAATATGGGCATCCAGGTCCCGCTATTGGTTCCTGACCGTAGAGGTGTCTCGGTCATGTCTACATAGTTCTCAAACCCGCTGGGTCTGCACACTTAAGGTTTGGTGATGTTTCGGTAGTATAGAGTTATGTATGGTGGTGATCGAAGGTTGTTTAGAGTCCTGGATGAGATCATGGACGTCATGAGGAGCTCCGGAATGGTCCGGAGGTAAATATTCATATATAGGAAGTCCTGTTTTGGGTCGCCGGAAAAGTTTCGGGCTCATCGGTAGTGTACCGGGAGTGCCGGTAGTGTACCAGGAGACCACCGGGAGTGGTATTTCGACCCAAGAGGCTTCATGGGCTGTGGGAGAGTAAATACCAGCCCTTTGTGGGACGGTGGAAGTCCCACACAAGGCCCATGCGTCTGGGAAGAAAAGCTCAAAGAGAAAAAGGTGGAAAAAGGCAAAAAAAAAGGCAAAAATAAGGAGGAGCCCTAGTCCTACTAGGATTGGAGGAGGAATCCTCCAATCCCACTAGGTTCGGCCGACACAAGGGATGCCTCTTTGGCAGCCAAGCCTCCTCCTCCTCTCCTCCTATATATACTAGAGGATTTTAGGGTTTTGGCACAGAATTTTCAGCCACGTGCTACCCATTCCTCTAGTGCATAGTTTCTCCTCTAGATCGGTTTTCTACAGTGCTTAGGCGAAGCTCTGCCGGAATAGCTCCACCACCATCACCGGAGCGCCGTCACGCTTCCAGAGAACTCTTCTTCCTCTCTGATCCCTCTTGCTGGATCAAGACGGCGGAGATCATCATCAAGCTGTACGTGTGCTGAACACGGAGGTGCCGTCCGTTCGGCGCTAGATCGGAAGGACCGTGATCAAGATCGCGAGATGGATCGTGATGAGTTCGCGGGACAGATCGTGATGAGTTCGTGGGATGGATCGTGATGAGATCGCGGGATGGATCGTGATGAGATTGCAGGACGGATCGTGATGAGTTCGCGGGACGGATCGTGATTGGATCGCGGGACGGATCGTGATGAGATCACGGGACGCTCGGCAATTTGGATCGCGAAGACGTTCGAATACACCAACCGCGTTTATTAACGCTTCCCGCTTAGCGATCTACAAGGGTATGTAGATCCACTCTCCCTCTCGTAGATGCTCATCACCATGGATAGATCTTATGTGTGCATAGGAAAATTTTTGTTTCCCATGCAACGTTCCCCAACAGTGGCATCATGAGCTAGGTCTATGTGTAGATGAGATCTCGAGTAGAACACAATGAGTTTTTGGGCATTGATGCTTAGATTGCTTCCTCCATTGGTCGTGTTTTGGTTCAGCGGTATTGTGAGATGAAGCGGGCCCGGACCAACATTACTCGTACGCTTACGAGTGACCGGTTCCCTCAACCGCAACTTGTTGCATAGATGGCTTGCGGGTGCCAGTTTCTCTCACTTTAGTTGGATCGTATTCGACAAAGGTGGTCCTTGAGAAGGTTGAAAAGCAACTAGTGTATCACCGTTGTGGTTTTTGCGTAGATGAGAATTGTTTTGTCTAGATACCCATAGCAGCCACGTAAAACATTTAACAACAATTAGAGGACGTCTAACTTGTTTTTGTAGGGTATGTTGTGATATGATATGGCCAATTACATGATGTGATATATGTGATGTATGAGATGATCATGTGATGTATAGATTATCACGACTTGCATGTCAATGAGTATGGCAACCGACAGGAGCCATAGGGTTGTCTTGAATTATTGTATGACCTGCGTGTCAATCATTAAGCGCTATGTAATGCTTTACTTTATCGCTAAATGGTAGCAATAGTAGTAGAAGCATGTTGGGCATGACAACCCCAATGGCAACACATTGATGGAGATCAAGATGATGGAGATCATGTTGTCTTGCCGCTGATGGTGGAGATCATGCCGGTGCTTTCTAGATGGAGATCAAAAGCACAAGTTCATGGCCATATCATGTCACTTATGATTTGCATGTGATGTTAATCCTTTTATGCACCTTGTTTTTCTTAGGACGACGGTAGCATTATAAGGTGATCCCTCACTTAAATTTCAAGATGAAGTGTGTTCTCCCCGAGTGTGCACCGTTGCGAAAGTTTGTCATGTTGAGGCACCACGTGATGATCGGGTGTGATAGACTCTACATTCACATACAACGGGTGCAAGCCAGTGTTGCACATGCAAAACACTTGGGTTAAACTTGATGAGCCTAGCATGTACAGACATGGCCTCGGAACACAAGAGACCTAAAGTTCGAACATGAGTCATATAGTAGATATGATCAACATAATGATGTTCACCATTGAAACCACCTCAACTCACGTGATGATCGGACTTGAGTTGGTGAATTTGGATCATGTATCACTCGAATGACCGAAGAGATGTCAATTTGAGTGGGAGTTCTTAAGTAATATGATTAATTGAACTCATTATCATGAACATAGTCAGTAGTGTCTTTGCAAAATTATGTTGTAGATTACTAGCTCACACTGTACCTCCCTTGAATTTTTATATGTTCCTAGAGAAATAGAGTTGAAAGTTGATGGTAGCAATATTGCGGACTGGTGCCATGATCTGAGGATTCTCCTCATTGCTGCGTAGAACGCTTATGTCCTTAATGCATCGCTCGGTGCGCCAACCCCTCTAACGTTGTTTGTAGATGTTGTGAACATCTGACAGGCACGTTCTGATGACTACTTGATAGTTTAGTGCGTCATGCATTACGACTTAGAATTGAGGCTCCGAAACGTTTGAAACGTCACGGAACATATGAGATGTTCTAAGAGCTGAAATTAGGATCTCAGGCTCATGTCCGTGTTGCGAGATATGAGATATCCAGCAAGATTCTTTGCTTGCAAGATGAAGGAGAATAGCTCATCGTTGAGCATGTGCTCAGATTGTCTTGGTGCTACAATCGCTTGAATCGAGTGGGAGCTGATCTTCCGGATAAGATAGTGATATATATAGTTCTCCAAGTCACTGTCACTAAGCTACTAGAACTTGGTGATGAACTATAAAATGCCAGGGATAGAAATAATGATCCCTGAGCTGTTCGCGATGTTTGACAACCGCGAAGGTAGAAATCAAGAAGGAGCGTCAAGTGTTGATGGTTAGTCAAACCACTAGTTTCGAGAAGGGCAAGAGCAAGGAGGGAAAAATTCATGGATAGCAAGTCAGTTGCTGCTCCAGTGAAGCAATCCAAAGTTGAACCCAAACCCGAGACTAAGTGCTTCGATAATGAGGAGAGCGGTCGCTGAAGCGGAACAACCCTAGATACTTGGTAGATATGATAGGCTGGCAACATCGACAAAAGTATATTTGATATACGTTTTAATGATGTGTACCTTGCGAGTACTCCTAGTAGCACCTGAGTATTGGATACCGGTTCGATTGCTAAACGTTAGTAACTCGAAATAAAAGCTACAAACGGAGCACTAGCTAAGGGTGAGGTGATGATGTGTGTTGGAAATGTTTCCAAGGTTGATGTGATCAACATCGCACGCTCTCTCTACCTTCGGGAATTAGAGACAAACCTAATAAATGTTATTTGGTGTTTTGCATTGAGCATGAACGTGATTAGATCATGTTTATTGCAACACGGTTATTCATTTAAGTTAGAGAATAATGGTTATTCTGTTTACATGAATAATACCTTCAATGGTCATGCACCTAGTGAGAATAGTTTGTTGAATCTTGATCGTAGTAATACACATGTTCATAACATTGATGCCAAAAGATACAAAGTTAATAATGATAGTACCACATACTTGTGGCACTGCCGCTAAATGTCATATTGGTATAAAGCGCATGAAGAAACTCCATGCTGATGGATCTTTGGACTCATTCGATTTTGAATCGGTTGAGACATGCGAACCATGCCTCTTGGGCAAGATGACTAAGGACCCCCCGTTTCCAGATGGATGGAGAGGGCAAGTGATTTATTGGAAATGATACATGTTGATGTATGCAATCCAATGAGTCTTGTAGCATGCGGTGGATATCATTATTTTCTTACCTTCACCAATGATTTGAGTAGATATAGTGTATATTTACTTAATGAAACACAAGTCTGAATCGTTTGAAAGGTTCAAGCAAATTCAGAGTGAAAGTTTAAGATCATCATGACAAGTAGATAAAAAATGTCCGCGATATGATCGTGGAGATGAATATCTGAGTTACGAGTTTGGCATACAACTTTAGACAATGTGAAAGTTGTTTCACAAACTCACGCCACCTGGAACACCATAGTGTGATGGTGTGTCCGATTGTCATAGTCGTACTCTATTGGATATGGTGCATGCTATGATGTCTCTTATCGTTTTGATACTATAATGTTGGGGTTATGCATTAGAGACAACTACATTCACTTTAAATAGGGCACCATCTAATCCGTTGAGATGACACTGTGTGAATTAGGGTTTGATAGAAACCCAAGCTGTCATTTCTTAATGTTCGGGGCTGCGACGCTTGTGTGGAAAATGTTTTCACCTAATGAGCTCGAACCCAAAGCGGACAAATGCATCTTCATAGAATACCCTAAGAACAGTTGGGTAAACCTTCTATCTCAGATCTAAGCATAAAGTGTTTGTTGCTAAAACTGGGTCCTTTCTCGAGAAAAAGTTTCTCTTGAAAGAATTGAGTGGGAGGAAAATAGAACTTGATGAGGTTGTTGAACCTTTGTTAAACCAGAGAGTAGCGCAGCGCAGGAAGTTGTTTTCTGTGAAGCCTGCGTTACTTGAAGAGGAAGTAAATGATGATGATTCATGAAGCTTCGGATCAAGTTACTATCAAACCTCATAGGTCGACAAGGATGTGTACTGCTCCTGAGTGGTATGACAACCCTATCTTGGAGGTCATGTTGTTGGACAATGATGAACCTACAGGCTATGGAGAAGCGATGATGGGCCCGGATTCCGACAAATGGTTAGAGGCCATAAAATCCGAGAAAGGATCCATGTATGAAAACCAAGTATAGACTTTGGTAGACTTGCTCGTTGGACGGCAGGTCGTTGAGTACAAATGGATCTTTAAGATGAAGACAGACGCTGATGGTGAATGCCACCATTTATAAAGCTCGACTTGTCATAAAGAAGTTTCCGCCAAGTTCAAAGAGTTGACTGCGATGAGACTTTCTCACTCATAGCGATGCTAAAGTCTGTTGGAATTATGTTAGCAATTGCTGCATTTTTCAATTATGAAATCAGGCAGATGGATACCAAAACATCGTTTCCTTCCTTCAGGAAAGATTGTATGAGATACAACCAGAAGGTTTTGTCAGTCCTAAGGATGCTAAAAGGTGTGCAAGCTTCAATTAACCTTCTATGAACTGAAGCAAGCATCTCGGAGTTGGAATAGACGCTTTGATAAGGTGATCAAAGTTTTTTAGTCTATACAAAAGTTTATGAGAAAACTTGTATTACAATAAAGTGAGTGGGAGCACTATAGAGTTTCTGGTAAGCATATGTGGTTGACATATTGTTGATCGGAAATGATGTAGAATTTCTGGAAAGCATAACGGTTGTTTGAAGAAGAGTTTTTCAAAGGAAGACCTGGATAAAGCTACCTAATTTTGAGCATCAAGATCTATAGAGATAGATCAAGAAGCTTGATGAGACTTTTCAATAAGTACATACCTTGACAAAGTTTTGAAAGAATTCAAAATGGATCAGTCAGAGAAAGAGTTCTCGCTTGATTTGTAAGGTGTGAAGTTGAGTAAGACTCAATGCCCAGTGACTGCAGAAGATAGAGAAAAGATGAGTGTCGTCCCCTATACTTCAGTCATAGGCTCTATCATGTATGCAATGATGTGCACAAGACCCAATGTCAGCCTTGCCATAAGTATGGCCGGAAGGTTTCAAAGTGATCTTGGAATGGAGCACTGGACAGCGATCAAGATTATCCTTAGTAACTAAAAGACTAAGGAGATGTTTCTTGATTATGGAGGTGATAAAGAGTTCGCCATAAAGAGTTACGTTGATGCAAGCTTTAACACCAATCCAGATGACTCATAGTAGTGATCTGGATACGTATAGTGGAGCAGCCATTTAGAATAGTACCAAGTGGAGTGTGGTAGCAGTGTTTACGGTTTGACATAGAAATTTGCAAAGTACACATGGATCTGAATGTCGCAGACCCGTTGACTATAAGACCTCTCTCACATGCAAAGAATAATCAAGCCCCAGAACTCATTGGGTGTTAGATTCATAACAATGCGAATCACATGGTGATGTGAACTAGATTACTGACTCTAGTGCAAGTGGGAGACTGTTGGAAATATGCCCTAGAGGCAATAATAAATTATTTATTATCATATTTCCTTGTTCATGATAATCGTTTATTATCCATGCTATAGTTGTACTGATCGGAGACTTAGATGCATGTGTGGATACATAGACAAAACCATGTCCCTAGTATGCCTCTAATAGACTAGCTCGTTGATCAAAGATGGTTAAGGTTTCCTAGCCATGGACATGACATTTCATTTGATAAATGGGATCACATCATTAGGAGAATGGTGTGATGGACAAGACCCAAACTACAAACATAGCATATGATCGTGTCAATTTATTGCTACTATTTTCTGCATGTCAAGTATATGTTCCTATGACCATGAGATCATGCAACTCACGAATACCGGAGGAGTACCTTGTGTGTACAAACGTCGCAACATAACTGGGTGACTATAAAGGTGCTCTACAGGTATCTCCGAGGGTGTCTGTTGAGTTGGCATGGATCAAGACTGGAATTTGTTACTCCATGTAACGGAGAGGTATCTCAGGGCCCACTTGGTAATACAACATCACAATAAGCCTTTCAAGCAATGTGACTAAGTGTTAGTCACGGGATCTTGTATTACGGAACGAGTAAAGAGACTTGCCGGTAACGAGGTTGAACTAGGTATGGAGATACCGACGATCGAATCTCGGGCAAGTAACATACCGAAGAACAAAGGGAACATCATACGGGATTAACTGAATCCTTGACATAGAGGTTCGACCGATAAAGATCTTCATAGAATATGTAGGAACCAATATGGCATCCAGGTCCCGCTATTGGTTATTTACCGTAGAGGTGTCTCGGTCATGTCTACATAGTTCTCGAACCCGGAGGGTCTGCACACTTAAGGTTTGGTGACGTTTCGGTAGTATAGAGTTATGTATGGTGGTGACCAAAGGTTGTTCTGAGTCCTGGATGAGATCCCATACATCACGAGGAGCTCCGGAATGGTCCGGAGCTAAAGATTCATATATAGGAAGTCATGTTTTGGTCATCGGAAAAGTTTCGGGCTCATCGGTAGTGTACCGGGAGTGCCGGTAGTGTACCGGGAGACCACCAGGAGGGGTATTTCGACCCAAGAGGCTTCATGGGCTGTGGGAGAGTAAATACCAGCCCTTTGTGGGCTGGTGGAAGTCCCACACAAGGCCCATGCGGATGGGAAGAAAAGCCCAAAGACAAAAAGGTGGAAAAAGGCAAAAATAAGGAGGATTCCTAGTCCTACTAGGATTGGAGGAGGAATCCTCCAATACCACTAGGTTCGACCGACCCAAGGGATGCCTCTTTGGCAGCCAAGCCTCCTCCTCCTCCTCTCCTCCTATATATACTAGAGGATTTTAGGGTTTTGGCACAGAATTTTCAGCCACGTGCTACCCGTTCCTCTAGTGCATAGTTTCTCCTCTAGATCGGATTTCTGCAGTGCTTAGGCGAAGCCCTGCCAGAATAGCTCCACCACCATCACCGGAGCGCCATCACGCTGTCGAAGAACTCTTCTTCCTCTCCGCTCCCTCTTGCTGGATCAAGATGGCGGAGATCGTCATCAAGTTGTACGTGTGCTGAATGCGGAGGTGCCATCCGTTCGGCGCTAGATCAGAAGGACCGTGATCAAGATCGCGAGACGGATCGTGATGAGTTTGCAGGACGGATCGTGCTGAGTTCGCGGGATGGATCGTGATGAGATTGCGGGACGGATCGCGATGAGATCGTGGGACGGATGGTGATGAGTTCACGGGATGGATCATGATTGGATCGCGGGACGGATCGTGATGAGATCGCGGGACGCTCGGTGATTTGGATCGCAAAGACGTTCGACTACACCAACCGCGTTTCTTAACGCTTCCCGCTTAGCGATCTATAAGGGTATGTAGATCCACTCTCCCTCTCGTAGATGCTCATCACCGTGGATAGATCTTATGTGTGTGTAGGAAAAAAATCCCATGCAACGTTCCCCAAAAAAAGATTACGATCCAATTGCTTGGCTTAACACCGTGGTGCTTGAGGTTTTATTTATGCGGTGAAGACGGAGTCATGCCATGTTAATATGATAAAATTAATGGGGGGTTAAAATTCTTTCAGGATCATATATTTTGAAAGTTAATGATTGTGTTACTTATTTTTATGGATATTACTATGCTAATGTTTGTTGATGTGTCGTTTCTCAATGCTCATACCTAAAAGAGATTACATGTTGGGTAGCATGTCACATCAAAAATTCTATTTTTATCATTTACCTACTCGCGGACGAGCAGGAATTAAGCTTGCAGGTGTTGATACGTCTCCAACATTTCCATAATTTGTGATTTTTCCATGCTATTATATTATCATTCTAGGATACTTTATAAGCATTTACTTGTTGTTTATATTATTTTTGAGCACTAAAAAATTAACCTAGTTCCAAGTGTGTTGGTAATATTCCCTAGAGGCAATAATAAAGTGGTTATTACTATATTTCCTTGTTCATGATATCGTTTACTACCCATTCTATAGTTGTATTGATTGGAAACTCAAATGCATGTGTGGATACATAGGAAAAACTTTGTCCCTAGTATGCCTCTACTAGACTAGCTCGTTGATCAAAGATGGTCAAGCTTTCCTATCCATAAACATGAGGTGTCATTTGATAACGGGATCACATCATTAGGAGAATGATGTGATGGACAAGACCCAAACTATGAACGTGGCATATGACCGTGTTAGTTTATTGCTATAGTTTTCTACATGTCAAGTATCTATTCCTATGACCATGAGATCATGCAAGTCACTAACACCGGAGGAATACCTTGTGTGTATCAAACGTCACAACGTAACAAGGTGACTATAAAAATGCTCTACTAGTATCTCCGAGGGTGTCTGTTGAGTAGGCATGGATCAAGACTAGGATTTGTTACTCCATGTGACAGAGAGGTATCTCAGGGCCCACTTGATAATACAACATCACAATAAGCCTTGCCAGAAAAGTGACTAAAGTGTTAGCCATGGGATCTTTTGTTACGGAACAACTAAAGAGACTTGCTGATAACGAGATTGCACTAGGTATAGAGATATCGACGATCGAATCTCGGGCAAGTAACATACCAAAGAACAAAGGGAACAACATACGGGATTAACTAAATCCTTGACATAGAGGTTCAACCGATAAAGATGTTTGTAGAATATGTAGGAACAAATATGGGCATCCAGGTCCCACTATTGGTTATTGACCGTAGAGGTGTCTCGGTCATGTCTACATAGTTCTCAAGCCTACAGGGTCTACACACTTAACGTTCAGCGACATTTCGGTAGTATTGAGTTATGTATGGTGGTGACCGAAGGTTGTTTAGAGTCTCGGATGATATCACGGATGTCACGAGGAGCTCCGGAATGGTCCGGAGGTAAAGATTGATATATCGGAAAGAGGTGTTTGAACTCCGGAAAAGTTTCGGGCATTTCCGGCAGTGTACCGGGAGTGACGAATGGGTTTCGGGAGTCCACCAAGTGGATCCCACACACCGCAAGGGGCCACATGGGCCTTAGTGGTGGCGCACCAGCCCTTGGTGGGCTGGGCGGCCAGCCCAAGAAGGCCTATGCGCAGGAGAAAGAGGAGAGGGGGAGGAATCCTAATCGAAGGAGGACTCCTCCCACGCCCACCTCCTAGTTAGAGGTGGACTCCTCCACCTCCTAGTTTGGCCGTCCCTAGGGAAGGAACCCTAGGGCGCCAGCCCTCCCCCTCCCTCCTATATATATTGGAGGGGAGAGAGGCCAGCCGCACCAAACCAAAAAAGCCACGTGCTGCCCTCTCTTCCTCTAGATCGTTTCTCCTGTAGATTAGTTCGGCGGAGCTCGGCAAAACCCTGCCGGATTAGTTCACTACCACCAACACCATGCTGTCGTGCTGCCGGAGAAATCATCTAGCTATCCGCTCCCTCTTGCTAGATCAAGAAGGCGGAGATCATAATTGAGCTGTATGTGTGCTGAACGCAGAGGTGCCGTCCGTTCGGCGCTAGATCGGGACGGATCGTGATAGGATCGCGGGACGGCTAGCGATTTGGATCGCTAAGACATTTGACTTCATCAACCGTGTTTCTTAACTCTTCCCTCTTAGTGATCTACAAGGGTATGTAGAAACACTCTCCCTCTCGTAGAAGCTCATCACCATGGATATATCTTGCGTGTGCGTAGGAAATTTGTTGTTTCTCATGCAACGTTCCCCTACAGTGGCATCATGACCTAGGTCTATGAGTAGATGAGATCATGAGTAGACCACAAAGGAATTTGTGGGCATTGATGCTCAGATTTCTTCCTCCATTGGTATTTTCTTGATTCGGCGGTATTGTGAGATGAAGCGGCTCGGACCAACCTTACTGGTCCACGTACGAGAGACCGGTTCGACCAACTGGCATGTGACTTTGTTGCACAAATATGGCATGCGGGTGTCTGTCTCTCCTACTCTGATTGGATCGAATTCGACAAAGGCAGTCCTTGAGAAGGTTGAATAGAAATTTGTGTATCACCATTGTGGTTTTGCGTAGGTAAGAATCGTTCTTGCTAGATACCCGTAGCAGCCACGTAAAACATGCAACAACAATCAGAGGACGTCTAACTTGTTTTTGCAAGGTATGTTGTGATATGATATGGCCAATTACATGATGAGATATATGTGATGTATGAGATGATCATGTTTTGTATAGAATATCATGACTTGCATGTCGATGAGTACGGCAACCGGCAGGAGCCATAGGGTTTTCTTTAATTATTATATGACCCACGTGTCAATCATTGAGCACTATGTAATGCTTTATTTTATCGCTAAGCTGGTAGCAATGGTAGTAGAAGCATGGTGGGCGCGACAACCCTGATGGAAACACAATGATGGAGATCATGATAATGGAGATCATGGTGTTATGCCGGTGATGATGGAGGTCATGCCGGTGCTTTGGAGATGGAGATCAAAAGCACAAGTTCATGTCCATATCATGTCACTTATGATTTGCATGTGATGTTGATCCTTTGATGTATCTTATTATGCTTAGGACAACGGTATCATTATAAGGTGATCCCTCACTAAAATTTCAATATAAAATTGTGTTCTCCTCGAGTGTGCACCGTTGCGAAGGATCGTCGTCTTGAAGCACCATGTGATGATCGGGTGTGATAGACTCTACGTTCGCATACAGCGGGTGCAAGCTAGTGTTGCACATGTGGAACACTCGGGTTAAACTTGACGATCCTAGCATGTACAGACATGGCCTCAGAACACAAGAGACCGAAAGATCGAACATGAGTCATATAGTAGATATGATCAACATGGAGATGTTCACCATGGAAACCACATCATCTCACGGGATGATCGGACTTGGGTTGGTGAATTTGGATCATGTATCAATCGGATGACCGGAGGGATGTCAATTTGAGTGGGAGTTTTTAAGTAATATGATTAACCAAACTTATTATCTTGAACAATAGTCTTAGTAACCTTTGCAAATTTATGTTGTAGATCAATGGCTCGCGCAGTAGTTCCCCTGAATTTCAATGTGTTCCTAGAGAAAGCTAAGTTGAAAGATGATGGAAGTAACTTTGTAGACTAGGCCCGTAATCTGAGGATTATCCTCACGGCTTCCCAAAAGTCTTATCTCCTTAATGCACTGCTCGGTGAACCACCTACTCCCGTGTCGTCTGAATACGTTGTGAATGCTTGGGAGGCATGTTTTGGAGATTACTCAATAGTTCAATGTGTAATGTTGTATGGCTTAGAACTGGGACTTCAAAGACGTCTTGAACGTCATGGATCATATGAGATGTTCCAGGAGTTGAAGTTTATCTTTGAGAAGAATGCCCGGATCGAGAGGTATGAGACCTCCGATAAGTTCTATGCTTGCAAGATGGAGGAGAACACGTCTATCAGTGAACATATACTTAGAATGTCTAGGTATTCGAACCGTCTGGCTGAGTTAGGGATGCCCCTTCCACCAGAGGCGATCACTGACAGAGTTCTTCAATCATTGCCACCTAGCTACAAGAGCTTCGTGATGAACTATAACATGCAAGGGATGAACAAGCCAGTCGCCGAGCTGTTTGCAATATTGAAAGTCGCTGAGTCTGAAATCCAGAAGGAGCATCAAGTGTTGAAACCAATAGTTTCATGAAGAATGGCAAGGGAAAGAAGGGTAACTCCAAGAAGAGTGGCAAAGCAGTTGCCCCTACCGTGAAGAAGCCCAAGGCTGGACCCAAGCTACAAACTAAGTGCTTTCATTGCAAGCGAACTATTCACTAGAAGCGGAACTACCCCAAGTATCTGGCCGACAAGAAGGCGGACAACACCAAACAAGGTATATATGATATACATGTTATTGATGTGTACCTTACCAACTCTTGTTGTAGTGCCTGGGTATTTGATACCAGTTTGGTTGCTCACATTTGCAACTCAAAGTAGGAGCTACGGAATAGAAGGAGACTGGCTAAGGATGAAGTGACGATGCGCGTGGGAAATGGTTCCAAGGTTGATGTGATCGCCGTTGGCACTCTCGCTCTTCGATTACCATCGGGATTAGTGATGAACCTGAATAATTGTTATTTAGTGCTTGCGTTAAGCATGAACATTATATCTGGATCTTGTTTATTGCGAGACGGTTACTCATTTAAATTGGAGAATAATGGTTGTTCTATTTATAAGAGTAATATCTTTTATGGTCATGCACCCAATGTGAGGGGTTTATTCTTGTTGAATCTCGATAGTGAAGATACACATGTTCATAACATTGATGTCAAAAGATGTAAGTTGATAATGATAATACCACTTTCTTGTGGCATTGCTGCTTAGGTCATATTGGTGTAAAATGCATGAAGAAGCTCCATTCTGATGGAATTTTGGAGTCACTTGATTTCGAATCACTTAACACATGTGAACCATGCCTCATTGGCAAGACGACTAATACCCCGTTTTCTGGAACAATGGAACGGGCAAGTGACTTGTTGGAAATCATACATACTCATGTGTGCAGTCCAATGAGCATTGAGGCGCATGGTGGATATCGTTACTTTCTCATCTTCATTGATGACTTAAGTAGATATGCGTATATTTAATTAATGAAACACAAATCTGAAAAGTGATTCAAAGTTTTTTACACCTGTCATGGCGGGTCATAGAGCCGGCTTATCCACGGCATCACCAAATCCGTCAGTTGGCTGGCGGGTCACCCTGCTCCGGGTCTTCGACCTCCATGATCTGAAGATTGTCCATGTCCTAGTTGCAGTGGGTTAAAGCTGCAAAGTTTCCCTCTTCAAAGAGGGGGGATGGGTCAAGATCATAAGCACAGAGGTGCTTACTGTGGGCAGGCGTCAAGTCCTTGGCTTCAAAGAGGGGGACGCGGATTCTCTTCTGATTGGCACCGTAAGCCGCCGGGTATGTTGACAAGTTCACTTCCTCTGCTAAAACGGAAGCGAGGACTTTGGAAGCCTTCACACACCGTGCATAGTCAGCCTCCATAAAATCTGAGCCGTCATCCTTCTTGGAGGGAAATCCGTCCATCAATCTTTGAGAGTCAACTCTGGAGCAAAAGCCAACGCCCCACTTATGGCTGCGATGGCTCCCTGTCGGGCGGCTCATTTCTTAAGCTATTGGATCTGTTTCGGCAGGGTGGACAGCAGTTCTATGACCCCCTTCATAGTCGGAGGGATGTTATCCTTATAAAGTACCGCCTTGATCATGTAGACAGCTCCGCAGTATAGCTGCTCTATCAAAGTATAGATAGCCTTCAGAGGCAGCAAACTGTCAAAAGCAAGTTGATGGCTCCTTGGACCTGCATAAGCCGGATTTTTGGTCATAAATCACCAGTATAAGTACTCATAAAGAAGTTTTGACTAAGTATTTAAATGCTTACCAAATATGGCGGCTGACATCTTCATGATATGGCACTTCAAGGATTGCAGCTCCTCAGACACAATCACGAGCTGCTGGTCAGCATCGTCTGCTCGTTGAGTCAGGGCGGCTTGTTCTGCTTCGGCAGACTGTTTCAAAGCAGCAAATTCAGCTTTAATCTTGGTTAGTTCCTCAGCAAGGAGCCGACACTTTTCATTGGCCTCACTTCGGGTGGCTTGCTGCGTAGCCAGATTGCTCTTTAAACTGGTCAATTCTGACCCGACTTCGTTTAAAGCTTCTTGTCACATATCAAAATGCAGAATAAGTTGCCAGGACAGAATTTTATCAGATGATGAAGCTTAAGACAATATTACGCAAGTCTCAAGCAGATTGCAAGCAATATGTTTGACACTTGGGGGCTAATTTTTATTTGATATCCCAAGATTTATAAGGAAGCTCCAGCTCAACTTTATCAAAATTGGGCCGGCCCTTGGGGGCTACAATTGGCTCTTCAGACTATTTGCAATGAAGCTCCGGCTCAACTTTATCAAAATTGAGCCGGCCCTTGGGGGCCACAATTGGCTCTTCATATTATTTGCAATGAAGCTCCGGTTCAACTTTATCAAAATTGAGCTGGCCCTTGGGGGCTACAATTGGCTCTTCAGACTATTTGCAATGAAGCTCTGGCTCAACTTTATCAAAATTGGGTCGGCCCTTGGGTGCTACAATTGGCTCTCCAAAGTATCTACAATGAAAGCTCCGACTCAACTTTATCAAAATTGAGCCGGCCCTTGGGGGCTGTGGATGATGTTTTTAGCAACCACTTCTACACTAGTAGTTGAGACCTATAGGCTAAGTGTTTCTACTTCTAATAAGATTTGAAGACCCGGCTTACCATTAGCTAATATTAACTTGGCTCTTAGGGGCTATGTAAGGGTATAAGGAAAGGAGAGTGAGAATACCTCATATTTCTTCTTCATCAGATTGACAAGCTTGAGCTCCAGGTCCCGGCTTGTAGACAGGCGGTTCAGATAACCAGCATGAAGCTCATCGGCTGTTAGCTTCTCTAGGACAGGAAGTTCAAATTCCAACTTCTTGGAGGTCTCATTCGCCTCAGTGTGCTTTGTTAATACACAAGGTTGAGGAGAGTGAAAGCCGGTGCCGATAATTTGGATGTCTGGAGTATTTGAATTGTCAACAGTCTTGGAGGGCTCGACGGCTTGGAATTGGCCCTCGGAGGACTCTCAAGAATCATATCGTCGGACGCCGGTTTAGCAGAATGGCGAGCTTCTTCAGGTGCCTCCTTGGAAGCCGCCGAGGGATCAACATGCAGCACGGGAGAATCCGGCTTGGTAGGCTCCGGCTCTCGAGCTTTGTGGCCAGGGGTAGACCCGTTGGTCTCCCTTCATTTTGCTTGGGCCCTGGAAAACACAGAAGGCCATGGTTCGAGCTTTATAGATAACACAAGTTTGAACATAAGCATAAAAGACACAGACTCTGGGTTAATCTTCAGAGGCGATAGAGCAGTTCTGGTAGAGTCACCGGATGAAGGGGGTGATTCCTGAAAAACATTTAAGACAATATAAGACAATGTCGAATTGCAAAAGACAAGGTTGACAAACAAAAGTCAGGTTGAACAGATACCTCATCCGGCCGCTTCCATTGAGTCGGAGATAATCCGTCCATAAGATCGTTAGAGCCGGTGCTCCGGGTCTGGCGTCGAGAGATTTGTTGTTGCTTTTTCAAAAGAAAGTGGGGGTCCAAATAAGCAAGAGGATGAGAAAGTGGGACTTTTCGGATGACCCATTGTATCTTTTGTGGTACAAGATGTTCTGAGTCGGATGAAACGTAAGTTACCTCAGGAACGTTGGTGTGGCTTGTTACCATTTCGTCCTGTGAATAATTATTATCAATAAGGTGCATGAAGAGACGACCAAATGAATCAAGCTCTACCTCTGAGTCGTCAGTTTCCGGCTGTTCTTCAGGCCGTTCTTGGGGTGCAGTTTTCTTCTTTGACTTCTTGTTCGGAGGAACGTACTTCTTTTTCTAGAAGCCGGAATTTTCCTGAAAATATAAGCTGGCAAAAGATTGAGAGATTACAAAGTATAAGCTAATATAGAGATAAGAACATCGAGAGTCGCCCTTACGTCTGGGGCGGGGTGTGTGGCACAGAAAGGTGCTAGCCCAAAGGCACTGCAAGCTCCTGAAGACTCATGGACAAGGCTCCTGATGGCAGCCACAATGTCATCCTCTAATAAGGTTGTCTGGTTAAAGAAGAGGAGGTCATCAGACTGGCATGTATACTCGCACATGAGGCGGCTGCTCCGGCTCAGGGGCATGACCCTCCAAGAAATCCAACAGCGGATTAAATCCAGGCTTGTGAGTCCATTGTCCATAAGAGCTTTAATTTTTGCGTGAGCCGGAGCGTGCTTCGCCCGCTCAGTGGCTGACAGCCGGCCAGGAAGCTCAGTGGTTGTCTTGAGCCGGGACGGACGATAACCCGACAAAGGATGCTCTCCTTCTGGGAGGTGTCTTTGTAGTAAAACCAAGTCTTATTCCAGTCTTTAGGATCACTCGGCATCTGAACAACCGGAAAAGTTATGTCCCGTCGCCTCTGAATGGAATTCCCGCCAAGCTCTAAGCTTGGACCAGCCTTCACCTCCGTTTGGCGGTTCGCATAAAAGAACTCACGAAATAGACCAATGGATGGCTCTTCTTGCAAGTAAACTTCACTAAGTATTTGGAAGTTGCACATGTTGGAGACGGAATTGGGAGTGAGGTATTGGGGGTGCAGTTTGAAGAAGTGAAGAACGTCCCGGAAGAATTTTGAGCCGGGGGGGCTAAACCCGCGCTCGAGATGATCCGAAAATACAACTACTTCACCCTCCTGAGGAACAGGCTTTAGCTCATTACCTGGAACCCGCCAATGGATGACATCTTTGGCAGGTAAGGTACCCGCTTCTACAAAATCCATCAAGAACTCCTCTATGATAGCAGAACCGACCCAATTGCATGAATTGGATACGCGAGACATGGTGGCGACTTAAAACTGTGCAATGTAACAATTTGTGGTGAGTGAGAAGGTGACAGACGGATTAAGGGCGGCTAAGAAGTCTAAGGTTCTATAAAGTTAAGCCGCCAAGAGCTGTTTATCGAGAGCCGGAATTTCGCTGGCGGGTGAAATTTACGAGAAGACGAAGTAAAATTTCACTAAGTGTGGACAACAAGTTTTACAAACTACTTATGCAGTTATGGATCTACAAAACAGAGAAAAATCAGGTTTATCCTAGACCTAGTGATGAATAGTCATTCCAGTGAGGTTTGTGAGGATAGTAAACAGAGCAACTACAGATCTGTGTGGTGCTATTGTCACTCTCCTATGGTGTGCCGCAAGATAAAAGAAGGCATTATCATATTCAATGATGTAAGAATTATCTACCATTACGGAGAAGCTCAAATTCTAAGCGGGCAGAGGACCCCATGAAACCCTACCGAGAACTTCGGAACTATCAGAGGAGAAGAACTCATTGGAAGGAATGAGACGGATGCAGATGAATCTTTGGTAAGGTCAGGTCGATGCAGCGGCCCGGCGCGACGTCGGTGTGAAGGCTTCACCGGAGCGAGATACGCTGGAGCGGCGGTGTCGGGAGGAAGAAGAAGTGTGAAGAAGAAGGAAATGAAAACAGCTCTTCGCCGTCCTATTTAATAGGAGAAATGTGGAAACGGGCGCGAGAATCCAGGCGACAAAAAATGATTGACCGAGGCGGATGCCCCGATTCTCCGTTGATTTAATAAGAGAAAGCTCCGCTACGGTCGGTAGAGGATCTTTTTAACATATCTGATGTGACATCACAGCGGTTCATTCTGTCTTAATTTCAGGTGACACAAGCGAGACTCGCCGCCAGCTAAGAAGGAGGTTGAAATGAGCAAGCTCAAATCAACCTGGGGCCTAATGTTGGGGATCTAACCCCGTGGTGAAACCCGCCAGGAGGCTCCGGGTCACACCTGGCGGCTCATAGGCTAGCCCAAGGATGGGCCTTGAAGACTCAAGCCCAAGATGTTTAGTAGCTTGCCAAGATGGGCTAAGATGAAGCCCAGACAGAGAAGGTATGAAGACCCAGGCGGATAAGCCGCGTGGAGACAACTTGCTCACGAAGGCAAGACAACATACAGATAGATTCGGACAAGTTGTGAGAGTCAGTTACGACTTGTATGACCCGTGGTCTTGACCTCCTATATAAAGGCGAGACCCAGGGCAACTTAGACAGAGACTAACTAATCAAGAGCTAGGTCAAGCGATTCCGCTACCTTGTAATCGATACTCCAATCAATAAAACACAAGCAGGACATAGGCTATTACCTCTACTTGAGGGGCCGAACCTGGGTAAACTCGTGTCCTTCGTCCCAACCAACCCCTTTGAGTCCATCACCTTAGAGATGGCCTCGAATCTAAGTCCTCGAACATCTTCCGTGATAAAACCACGAAAGGTATGATGAGTGGTGATTCTGTCTAATGTCGTGAAATATGTTTGTTGTACTAACCATGCAGAGAATACATAACCTCCTGAGTCGACCATAGATCGAGTCTTGTGCCAGTAAACCCCATACTTGTTTCGTACTACCACTTGTCCCTACAGCAGGTAAGGTATGATTCAGTAAGTTGTCAACCCCTTTCTTAGCACACACCGTACAAAGAGGCCATAGTGAAAGATACCAGTGGCCCCTAGTAGGCATGTCACTTGGTCCGGGGGCATGGCTGTTTCCGATTGGAGCCGAGGAGGTAGCTCCCCTTGTTTGCGCACGTTATAAATTTTGTGATCCCATGCTAATCGAGGTCGATATAGCCTCTTCACTTAGAGTTTTGCTTAACGAGTGCCGTGGGTGATTACAGGCATCGGTAAGTTAAGCTGGTGTGTGCAGGTCAGGTGTGTTTTCAATTCAAAGACTGTAAGCGGAATTAGTCTCGGTGGACTAAAGGAATCCGTTCCTCGTGGGTAAAGAGTACACCCTCTTCAGAGTTAATACCTATTCGAATAGCCATCTCAACGGTTAAGGACTACAGTCTGGGATGGGTCAAGCGTCGGTCTTAGTGTCGGTCTTCGAAGGAAAAACTTCTAAACCGGAATATTGATCATGACAAGTGATGAATGATGGTTATGATTATTATTATAATGGACTAACCATTTAAATTATTTGAATTATTGAGCATCCCTGGGAAGGTTCTACCTCCTGGATATTCATTATCCTTATAAGCGATTTATGTGGCGTCGCACAGACGCCCGAGTGTGGCATACTGATTATTTATTTTCATTATAAGCCCTTTATGTGACGTCGCTTAGACGCCCGACTATGGCATGCTGAATATTTATTTTTCCTTATAATCCCTTTATGTGGCGTCGCTTAGACGTCCGACTATGGCATGCTGATTATTTATTTTTCCTTCTAAGCCCTTTATGTGGCATCGCTCCGACGCCCGACTGAGGCATGCTTTATATTATTATCCTTTCGAGGCGTTGCTTCAGACACCCGATCGGTCTATTTTATTTCTATCCTCTGATTGTTTATTCATGTTTAATATGAATGACCTGCTTGCTTGCATCATGAAGTTTTATTTTGAGACTGGTTATGTGTTCGTGGATTAAATTCAATGCATGAATACCACTACTATGTTATACTTGTTTTCATAATGTTTGCGAGTACATTCAAAGTACTCACTAGCTTGTCCCTGGCTATTGTCTTGGCTAGATTATGCATGTGGAGAGGAGCATTACGACAACAACCTCGGAACCTAGGCATCGAATATTGCAGCCACGCGAAGATAGAAGTTAACCAGGTCAATTGTTCGTGTGGGAAATGGAGTCCCAAGACGCTGATAACCCCGAACCGCTTCCGCCACCAACCACTAGAAACCTTTTGTTGTACGCATAGACCATGGTGGTCTTGTACTTCAGCTTTTGAAAATTTTGCTTGGAATTTCTGTATCAAGATTTTGTCTCATCAGCTAACAGCAATCCTGGGACTAATGAGTACAAGGGCCATTTACTGGGAAATTAATATCCTTGAAAACCGGTCCTCACAACCTTGGTATCAGAGCCAGGCCGACCATTGGCTAATCCTATCTTAGCCAGGTTGATAAACCTAGGTAAAGCACCCACCAAGACTTTAACCTAACTACAGCCAAGCCTATCCTATCCGATAGCCAACACAGTGACCCCGACACCTTTCGGCAGTCGGTGCCCAAACTTTCAGCCTAGCCCATCGATCACACGTCGTGACCGAAACCTAAACTGTCCCTTTCACAAGCATGCGAAGGAAGACTCTATTTTCTTCTATAAAAGAAAATGTTTGCCCCAAACCCGTCACACCATAGCCAACCATCCAAAACCAAGCCAAGATTCCTGGCGCCATTGTTCACAATGAGACCACCGCAAACAACCTTGGAGGTTTTGTGACCATCCTAGCTAACCTCACCCATCGTGCCTTTGCAATGGAAGAGCCCTCAGAATATGTTGTGTACCAGGAGCGCACGAGTGATGTGAGTCATCACTTCTGGGCCACGGTGCACATCTACAGTAGTGGCATCTCGCCAGAACGCCCCTACAGGTTCACCAAAAGGTCAACTTCCTTTGATCCACAAGCCATCCAGTTAGCAGCTCGAGAGGTTGTAGTTCAACTCTGGCACTTGTCGCCAAGAGTTAACTGCCGCTCGTTCTATTATTACGTCAGTCATGATGGGTATAGTAGGTCACCCTAGATTGCCAACGAAGACCACGAGACGGACCCTGCACTGCTGCATCTTGTGCGCTACCTCAGCGCACTAAAGGCACTATTCGATCAGGTCACTCTTGATCTGGTCGCAGCTCATGGAGAACTTGCTCATCGAGCCCTAGCAAGAAGAGAAGTGGCGCCTGACACCGACAACCCCGTCGTGTTGTTCGGACGACCAATCGAGTCATTGAGGCCTACCCCAGCAACCGACCGGAATGTGTTTGTATCCCCGGAGGAGCTTCGTCGCCTTTTGGGGACTCGCTCCAACGGGATTGTGGCCACCAACCCCCGCAATAGTCATCATCGCTACCCCGACCCTGCAAACCATCACACTGATCCAGCAAACCCCGACGGTGAAACCCAAGGAGAAGCCTCGATGTCCGCAAGGCACGCTCGACTAGATATTAACGAGGTAGACTAAGCCATTCGAGTAGTGCCGAGTCTTAGTATTCCTACGCCAAGTAATAGTGTGTCCTTGTATCGCCATGAATAAAATGCATGTTGCTTGTATGCCGTTTTTTTCAATAGTAGTATGAGTATCCATGCATAAATAAAATTTTGACGTTTGGTTGCTTATTAAATGTTTGGGTGTAGCTACCAAAAACCACCTGAGTCGTCAACCGACAGTAATATGTCATTTTTGTGAGATGTGTATATCTGTGGCATTAACCCCTTAGAGCAGAACCGACAACAAAGGTTGGCCCCACGCCACAATGGGTAACCCAGCCCAGATGCTATATAAGAGGCCACTCCGTGACCTTACCAAGCATCCCTCACCTTATGCTCTGCCCTCACACCCATTTTTAACCATGCCTAACCCCAGGATTCATCGGAGAACCCCAGATATGACCCCAGGCAGTTTTGCTAAGATATTGTGGGACTTTACCTGCAGTGCCATAGGTTCTCCCCATCCACTCCAGTACGAGATGTTTAAATCAAGGATCACATCATTTGCCTCGAAATATTGGGCAGTGGTGCACATCACACCTGTGAACCCAAACCAAGACCCAACAAAAGTCTCCTTCGTGGGGAATCTATGCCGACTCCGCAAATGGCCATACAAGTTGCTGCATACGAAGCGATTACCCGCCTTCGATTCGCAGTGCCCTATGCCAGTGAAAGGGGGTATTATTACTTCCCGAGCCGTGCAGCACCCGGAGAAGAAGCATCTTTTCCCGGGGGACGAATAGAGAGAGACCCAGTACTGGACAACCTTATCCAGTACGTCATCGTCCAAGAGCATTTGACTCAGCGAGTAATGGATTACCTCCAGAATCTTGCAGTTTTGAATCCTCGAATTGCCATTGGCAGACCACTGAGGCCAGACCAGGAGAGGCGCATTCTTCGACTAGTCCATCCGCTCTCCCAGAAGTGGAAGAATGTGCTCCAGTGCCGGAGACATTTCCTCGGGACCGTGCATATTTTGCTTTTGCGCCGTAGACAACACATGTTGTATTTGTTAAGCTTACAATTAATTGTTGACTGCAATATGTGTGTTATGTCATAAGATTGGGCTATGAATAATTGTTTGATTTCAATTGTGTGCGAGGAAATTTTTACTGCTGTTATTTGTGATCAACTGTTTTTCACTCTCCGTAATTCTCGAGGTGAGTTTTCTTTCAGCAAATTGCAACAAATATATTTTTTCGTGACATAGATTTAAATTCGCGCAGTACCACGGCAACAGGCTCACAGTCACAACCACTACACCAGATGCACTAAGTGCAGAACCACGTACATATTTCGCATAACCAATCACCCACTAACACACCACAATTTTTCTAAAAGAGAAATTTGTGGGTAATTATTCTGATGCGGTTTGCCTCCAGCACACTGACAGCAGTCAGCACCTAACACCGATACCTAATCCTTGTGATCACCACCACCGTGAAGAGCTAACACTCGATCAGCTGCATCACGACGATCATCGAGGATCATCGCGCATAGGAGCACGGATAACCCTAGCAATGCCGCCAACCCTCCACATAGCAGGATCGTGAACCAATCCGGCATCACCTCCGCCATTAGAGCCTCGTCTCGTGAAGTAGTTTCTATTTTGATCAAAATGACTTTGCCATCATCACCTACACCTAAAGATACCCTAACCTGGAGAGTTTGGCCACCAGAGGAGATGCCCTGATGCCCTTGGCATTTCATCAAGCAGGTTAGGAGCATGGTCGGAACTGGCATGCTTTTAGACTTGCATTTTGAAGTTGTTCTAGAGACCAAACCAGCATGTCATAAAGATTGTCCTTGCCCTAAAACCGACCCCTGCTTAACCCCTTGTGCATTTGAGTCTCCTGGAGGGCCTGGTCATTTCGTCGAGCACCTGGTAGTCATGCACTGGGCGCGCCCCAGAGCGCGCGTATTGCAGCCGCCGCATTGCACCTGACCCCGTGCCCTTGACCTTTTGCCCGCCTATAGGGCCACGCCCCATCCTTATCCGCCCACCCGTGCAACCCTGCCACCCCTGGCACCCCACAGTGCCACTGTAGCGAGCGCCTTGGCGCTATGCCGGTGTCGGCAGTAGGCCTCCTGCCATGGCAGCACCGCCCAAGCCACAGCCGCGCGCCAGCTCGCCCTCAGGAACAGCTCGAGCTCATCCGCAAGCCGTCGGTTAGCGCCGACCAGACCCACGTCGCCCCGAGCCATAGTTTGCTGATCTTATCCCCAACCGCCGTGGAACCGACCTAGTTGTGCTATAAAAAGGAGACCCCCAGGCTCAACCAGACCCTCAGGCGACCTCATGCCATCCCTCTAGAGCCCCCGTAGCCAGCAAACAACTAGAGAAGGCCGTCTTCACCGCCTCCAGTAGCTTCGGCCACCGCCGCCTACCGATCAAATCCACCATGAGCAGGGCCTCCCTAGTCTTTCCGTCACCGCCATCCGCTTTGCCTTGGCATTGCGGAGCCGCCCCACCGCTCAGCTTCGATTTGGAACCACCCAAGGCCGAAACCCCATTAGCTCCCGAAGCCACTGCCCGTCGTGGAGCTCGCCGCCGGCGACCCCCTTCATCCCTGCTAGCCTTTTGACCACTAGGAGGACCGCCATGAGCTGACGGATCCATCCTCATCAGCTGAGCACCGTGGGGAACCACCGTTCACCGGTGGAAATCGCCGGAGCTCCTCCTCCGCTCGGCCAGAGGAGGAGGGCGACGCGGGCGACTAGTCAAACTAGACCAGTAGGACCGAGGGACCCATTGTTAGTGACCCAGCGACGGCCCGCTCTAGTTTAAGTGGAAGCGTAAACCCCCAGAAGTACATCTTCTCCACCTCGAAAGTGTATTCTGATTCGAACCGTTTTCTTTTTCTGATTTATATTAAAAACAGAACTTTGACCATTCTTTGACTGGCTATAACTTTTAAAATATAACTCCAATGGACTTGATTCTTTTTCTGTTGTCTCCCTAATTCCATCTAGTTTATTGTCACATTTATTTGAAAATTTTCCAAACAACTTTTATGTGCTGTTTTTGAATTAAGTGTTAAACCGAAGTATTTCCAAAATAGGAATTTGGAGAGAGAAGGAAACTTTCAAAAGTTTTGTGATGCACCCTACCTCTCCACAACTTGAAGGCAAGCATTCTGAACCCTGGTATAATATTTGTTGTGTGTTGTTTTGAAGTGGCTACAACACCGAGTTGACTTGAAGTATGTGTTATTTCATGAGATAATGCGATCATGTTAATATACAAGTGCATGATGAAAATTCCTTGCTGTTGGAATTGATATGCTTCAGACAGTATTCACCCTCGTATACCTTTCATGCCTACCGGAAGGAATCAGGAGAAGTCTCTGTCTCGGGTAGACACGAGCTTGGTGCTGACATCTCGTTGGAGCGAGAATGGTCAGTAAGGCATGAAGGGGTATGATGAGTGGTGATTCTGTCTAATGTCGTGAAATATGTTTGTTGTACTAACCATGCAGAGAATACATAACCTCCTGAATCGACCATAGATCGAGTCTTGTGCCAGTAAACCCCATACTTGTTTTGTACTACCACTTGTCCCTCAGCAGGTAGGGTACTATTCAGTAAGTTGTCAACCCCTTTCTTAGCACACATCGTACAGAGAGGCTATAGTGAAAGATACCAGTGGCCCCTGGTAGGCATGTCACTTGGTCCGATGGCATGGGTGTTTCCGGTTGGAGCCGAGGGGGTAGATCCCCTTGTTTGCGTGCATAAATTTTGTGATCCCATGCTAATCGAGGTCGATATAGCCTCCCCACTTAGAGTTTTGCTTAACGAGTGTCGTGGGTGATTCCAAGCACCGGTAAGTTAAGCTCGTGAGTGCAGGTCAGGTGTGTTTTCAATTCAAAGACCATAAGCGGAATTAGTGTCGGTGGACTAAAGGAATCCGTTACTCGTGGGTAAAGAGTACACCCTCTACGGAGTTAATATCTATTTGAATAGCCATGTCCGCGGTTAAGGACTACAGTCTGGGATGGGTCAAGCATTGGTCTTAGTGTCGGTCTTTGGGGGAAAACTTCTAAACCGGAATATTGATCACGACAAGTGATGAATGATGGTTATGATTATTATTATTATGGACTAACCATTTATATTATTTGAATTATTGAGTATCCCTGGGAAGGTTCTACCTCCGGGATATTCATTATCCTTATAAGCCCTTTATGTGGCGTCGCACAGATGCCCGACTGTGGCATACTGATTATTTATTTTCATTATAAGCCCTTTATGTGGCGTCGCTTAGACGCTCGACTATGGCATGCTGAATATTTATTTTTCCTTATAAGCCCTTTATGTGGCGTCGCTTAGACGACCGACTGCGGCAGGCTGATTATTTATTTTTCCTTATAAGCCCTTTATGTGGCATCGCTAAGACGCCCGACTGAGGCATGCTTTATATTATTATCCTTTCGAGGCGTCGCTTCAGACACCCGATCGATCTATTTTATTTCTATCCTTTGATTGTTTATTCATGTTTAATATGAATGACCTGCCTGCTTGCATCATGAAGTTTTATTTTGTGACTGGTTATGTGTCTGTGGATTAAATTTAATGCACGAATACCACTACTATGTTATACTTATTTTCATAATGTTTGCGAGTACATTCAAAGTACTCACTGGCTTGTCCCTGGCTATTTTCTTGGCTAGATTATGCATATGGAGAGGAGCATTACGATGACAACCCCGGAACCTAGGCATCAAAGATTGCAGCCACGTGAAGATAGGAGTTAACCAGGTCAGCTGTTCCTATGGGAAATGGAGTCCCATAGATGCTGATGACCCCGAACCGCTTCCGCCACCAACCACTAGAAACCTTTTGTTGTAGTCATAGACCATGGTGGTCTTGTACTTCAGGTTTTTTATTTTTCTTGGAATTTCTGTATCAAGATTGTGTCTCATCAGCTAACAGTGATCCTGGGGCTGATGAGTACAAGGGCCATTTACTGGGAAATTAATATCCTGGAAAACCGGTCCTGACTTTGGAGTAGATCGCCGTCACGATGATGGCCCAAGCAGCATTCCGGTGCCAACGGGAGAGGGGGAGAGAGCCCTCCTCCTTCTTCTTCCTTGACCTCCCCCCTAGATGGGAGGAGGGTTTACCCTATGGTACTTGGCCTCCATGGTGGCGGAGGAGCGGGAGCCCCTCCGAGATTGGATCTCTCTCTCTCTCTCTGTGTGTGTGTGTGTGTGTGTGTGTGTGTGTGTTTCCTTCTGTGTCTGCGCTCCTAGATTCTGGCCTTTCACCGTTTCTTAAATATTCAGAGATCTGTAACTCTGATCGGGCTGAAATTTTGAGGGGATTTTTATTATAAAAATATCTTCATTGTGGAAAAAGGAGAGCTCCAACCGCCTTAAGTGGTGACCACAAGGGCCCAGGGCGTGGCCAGGGGGTAGGTCGCGCCCCTGGCTTGTGGTCACCTCAGGCATCGTCTCACGTTGATTATTTTTCCCAAAAATCACATATATTCCAAAAAAATCTCCGTATGTTTTTATCGCATTTGGAATTCGTTTGGTATGGATATTCTTCGAAACAAAAAACATGCAACAAACAGGAACTAGCACTAGGCACTGGATCAATATGTTAGTCGCAAAAATAGTATAAAAAGTTGTCAAAAGTATATGAAAGTTGTAGAATATTGGCATGAAACAATAAAAATTATAGATACGACGGATACATATCATTCACCATTACTTGTTAGAATACTCTATGTGCTTCACTTATATCTTTTGAGCTAAGCAGTTGCTCTAGTACTTCACTTATATCTTTGAGAGCATGGGGGCGTATAGATTTTATAGAAATAATTGCACTCTCATTCTTCACATAAATTTGTTTGAGATTTTAATATATAGTGATGGTAATTTGCATGGGTTATAATACTATTCCAAAAATAATAGGTATTCATGCAGTGCATAATCAAAACCTTCATGTAGCGCATAAAAGAGAAAATGTGGGTTAGTGATACTGATGTGGTGATATGAAAGGGCGTGAGTGCATGGTTCTTGGTTAGTAGAAATACCGATAGTTAAAGGGTGTTAATTTTTTGTTCATTTAAATATTTCTTATGGCATGGTGGTGATGTGTGAGCATTCTTATTCCTCGTTGAAATCTTAGTGTTGTTTAGGTCGGGGGTGTGAACTCCTACAAACCTCCTCCCTAGGGGCATGCGAGTACTACTTTGGTTCGAGAAAGCTAATAAATCTTTGCAATAAGTATGTGAATTATTTATGACTAATGTGAATTCATGGGTCTACGCACACTCACCTTTTCATAGTATGTTAGCCTCTTCGGTACCATGCATTGCCCATTCTCACCTAGAGGATCGATGCAGTTTGCGTTGGTGCATCCAAACCCCGCGACATGATACGCTTTGTTCCACATAAGCCTCCTTATATCTTCCTCAAAATAGACACCATACATACCTTTTATGGCAATTCCAAAGCCATTCCGGGATATATTGGCATGGAACTTCCACCATTACAACATATGACTTGTGCAATCATTGTCATATTGCTTTGCATGATCGTGTATCTGACATAGTATTTGTGACATACCCACCATTCATCATTGTTTAAATGTGATGCTAGATCATTTCACATCCTGGTACAATGCTAGAGGCATTCATATAGAGTCATATTGCTTAGTAGTTTTTAATATCGAGTTGTAAGTAAATAAAAAAGTGATGATTATCATTATTAGAGCACTTTGTGAGTGAGTAAAGGATGATGGAGACAATGATTCCCCCATAACTCAGGATGAGACTCCAGACGAAAAAATAAGAATGAAAGAAAAAGAAGAAAAGAATAAAAGAAAAAAGAGAAATAAATGAGAGAAAAGAGAGAAGGGGTAGTGCTACTACCTCTTTTTCCACACTTATGCTTAGAGAAAGCATCATGTTTTTATATAGAGATTCTCATGTTTTGCCATTTTCATATGCTAGTGATAATTTTTCATTAAAGAACTTGGCTTGTATATTCTGATGACGGGCTTCCTCAAATGCCTGAGGTCTTCATACCCACTTAGCTTAATTTGAGGTTTCAAACACTTATAGCTCTAGTGCATCTGTTGCATGGCAATCCCTACTCCTCGCATTGATATCGATTGATGGGCATCTCCATAGCCCGTTGATTTGCTTAGTTGATGTGACACTTTATTCTACACTTTTGCCCCTTTTAAACCAACCACCATATTCTATTCCACCTATATGCTATGTTCATGGTTCACACTCATGTATTGAGTGAGGTACAAAAAGCTGAAGCGTGTAAAAGATGTTGGAAATATGCCCTAGAGGCAATAATAAATTAGTTATTATCATATTTCCTTGTTCATGATAATCGTTTATTATCCATGCTATTATTGTATTGATCGGAGACTTAGATGCATGTGTGGATACATAGACAAAACCATGTCCCTAGTATGCCTCTAATAGACTAGCTCGTTGATCAAAGATGGTTAAGGTTTCCTAGCCATGGACATGAGATGTCATTTGATAAACGGGATCATTAGAAGAATGGTGTGATGGACAAGACCCAAACTACAAACGTAGCATATGATCGTGACAGTTTATTGCTACTGTTTTCTACATGTCAAGTATATGTTCCTATGACCATGAGATCATGCAACTCATGAATACCGGAGGAGTACCTTGTGTGTACCAAACGTTGCAATGTAACTGGGTGACTATAATGGTGCTCCACAAGTATCTCTGAGGGTGTCTGTTGAGTTGGCATGGATCAAGACTGGAATTTGTTACTCCGTGTAACAGAGAGGTATCTTAGGGCCCACTCAGTAATACAACATCACAATAAGCCTTGCAAGCAATATGACTAAGTGTTAGTCACGGGATCTTGTATTACGGAACGAGTAAAGAGACTTGCCGGTAACGAGGTTGAACTAGGTATGGAGATACCGACGATCGAATCTCAGGCAAGTAACATACCGAAGAACAAAGGGAACATCATACGGGATTAACTAAATCCTTGACATAGAAGTTCGACTGATAAAGATCTTCGTATAATATGTAGGAACCAATATGGGCATCCAGGTCCCGCTATTGGTTCCTGACCGTAGAGGTGTCTCGGTCATGTCTACATAGTTCTCAAACCCGCAGGGTCTGCACACTTAAGGTTTGGTGATGTTTCGGTAGTATAGAGTTATGTATGGTGGTGATCGAAGGTTGTTCAGAGTCCTGGATGAGATCATGGATGTCATGAGGAGCTCCGGAATGGTCCGGAGGTAAATATTCATATATAGGAAGTCCTGTTTTGGTCGCCGGAAAAGTTTCGGGCTCATCGGTAGTGTACCGGGAGTGCCGGTAGTGTACCAAGAGACCACCGGGAGGGGTATTTCGACCCAAGAGGCTTCATGGGCTGTGGGAGAGTAAATACCAGCCCTTTGTGGGACGGTGGAAGTCCCACACAAGGCCCATGCGTCTGGGAAGAAAAGCTCAAAGAGAAAAAGGTGGAAAAAGGCAAAAAAAGGCAAAAATAAGGAGGAGCCCTAGTCCTACTAGGATTGGAGGAGGAATCCTCCAATCCCACTAGGTTCGGCCGACACAAGGGATGCCTCTTTGGCAGCCAAGCCTCCTCCTCCTCTCCTCCTATATATACTAGAGGATTTTAGGGTTTTGGCACAGAATTTTCAGCCACGTGCTACCCGTTCCTGTAGTGCATAGTTTCTCCTCTAGATCGGTTTTCTACAGTGCTTAGGCGAAGCTCTGCCGGAATAGCTCCACCACCATCGCCGGAGCGCCGTCACGCTTCCAGAGAACTCTTCTTCCTCTCTGATCCCTCTTGCTGGATCAAGACGGCAGAGATCGTCATCAAGCTGTACGTGTGCTGAACACGGAGGTGCCGTCCGTTCGGCGCTAGATCGGAAGGACCGTGATCAAGATCGCGAGATGGATCGTGATGAGTTCGCGGGACAGATCGTGATGAGTTCGTGGGATGGATCGTGATGAGATCGCGGGATGGATCGTGATGAGATTGCAGGACGGATCGTGATGAGTTCGCGGGACGGATCGTGATTGGATCGTGGGACGGATCGTGATGAGATCACGGGACGCTCGGCAATTTGGATCGCGAAGACGTTCGAATACACCAACCGCGTTTATTAACGCTTCCCGCTTAGCGATCTACAAGGGTATGTAGATCCACTCTCCCTCTCGTAGATGCTCATCACCATGGATAGATCTTATGTGTGCATAGGAAAAATTTTGTTTCCCATGCAACGTTCCCCAACAGTGGCATCATGAGCTAGGTCTATGCGTAGATGAGATCTCGAGTAGAACACAATGAGTTTTTGGGCATTGATGCTTAGATTGCTTCCTCCATTGGTCGTGTTTTGGTTCAGCGGTATTGTGAGATGAAGTGGCCCGGACCAACATTACTCGTACGCTTACGAGTGACCGGTTCCCTCAACCGCAACTTGTTGCATAGATGGCTTGCGGGTGCCAGTTTCTCTCACTTTAGTTGGATCGTATTCGACAAAGGTGGTCCTTGAGAAGGTTGAAAAGCAACTAGTGTATCACTGTTGTGGTTTTTGCGTAGATGAGAATTGTTTTGTCTAGATACCCATAGCAGCCACGTAAAACATTTAACAACAATTAGAGGACGTCTAACTTGTTTTTGTAGGGTATGTTGTGATATGATATGGCCAATTACATGATGTGATATATGTGATGTATGAGATGATCATGTGATGTATAGATTATCACGACTTGCATGTCGATGAGTATGGCAACCGACAGGAGCCATAGGGTTGTCTTGAATTATTGTATGACCTGCGTGTCAATCATTAAGCGCTATGTAATGCTTTACTTTATCGCTAAATGGTAGCAATAGTAGTAGAAGCATGTTGGGCATGACAACCCCGATGGCAACACATTGATGGAGATCAAGATGATGGAGATCATGCTGTCTTGCCGCTGATGGTGGAGATCATGCCGGTGCTTTCTAGATGGAGATCAAAAGCACAAGTTCATGGCCATATCATGTCACTTATGATTTGCATGTGATGTTAATCCTTTTATGCACCTTGTTTTTCTTAGGACGACGGTAGCATTATAAGGTGATCCCTCACTTAAATTTCAAGATGAATTGTGTTCGCCCCGAGTGTGCATCGTTGCGAAAGTTTGTCATGTTGAGGCACCACGTGATGATCGGGTGTGATAGACTCTACATTCACATACAACGGGTGCAAGCCAGTGTTGCACATGCAAAACACTTGGGTTAAACTTGATGAGCCTAGCATGTACAGACATGGCCTCGGAACACAAGAGACCTAAAGTTCGAACATGAGTCATATAGTAGATATGATCAACATAATGATGTTCACCATTGAAACCACCTCAACTCACGTGATGATCGGACTTGAGTTGGTGAATTTGGATCATGTATCACTCGAATGACCGAAGAGATGTCAATTTGAGTGGGAGTTCTTAAGTAATATGATTAATTGAACTCATTATCATGAACATAGTCAGTAGTGTCTTTGCAAAATTATGTTGTAGATTACTAGCTCACACTGTACCTCCCTTAAATTTTTATATGTTCCTAGAGAAATAGAGTTGAAAGTTGATGGTAGCAATATTGCGGACTGGTGCCATGATCTGAGGATTCTCCTCATTGCTGCGTAGAACGCTTATGTCCTTAATGCATCGCTCGGTGCGCCAACCCCTCTAACGTTGTTTGTAGATGTTGTGAACATCTGACAGGCACGTTCTGATGACTACTTGATAGTTTAGTGCGTCATGCATTACGACTTAGAATTGAGGCTCCGAAACGTTTTGAACGTCACGGAACATATGAGATGTTCTAAGAGCTGAAATTAGGATCTCAGGCTCATGTCCGTGTTGCGAGATATGAGATATCCAGCAAGATTCTTTGCCTGCAAGATGAAGGAGAATAGCTCAATCGTTGAGCATGTGCTCAGATTGTCTTGGTGCTACAATCGCTTGAATCGAGTGGGAGCTGATCTTCCGGATAAGATAGTGATATATATAGTTCTCCAAGTCACTGTCACTAAGCTACTAGAACTTGGTGATGAACTATAAAATGCCAGGGATAGAAATAATGATCCCTGAGCTGTTCGCGATGTTTGACACCGCGAAGGTAGAAATCAAGAAGGAGCGTCAAGTGTTGATGGTTAGTCAAACCACTAGTTTCGAGAAGGGCAAGAGCAAGGAGGGAAAATTCATGGATAGCAAGTCAGTTGCTGCTCCAGTGAAGCAATCCAAAGTTGAACCCAAACCCGAGACTAAGTGCTTCGATAATGAGGAGAGCGGTCGCTGAAGCGGAACAACCCTAGATACTTGGTAGATATGATAGGCTGGCAACATCGACAAAAGTATATTTGATATACGTTTTAATGATGTGTACCTTGCGAGTACTCCTAGTAGCACCTGAGTATTGGATACCGGTTCGATTGCTAAACGTTAGTAACTCGAAATAAAAGCTACAAACGGAGCACTAGCTAAGGGTGAGGTGATGATGTGTGTTGGAAATGTTTCCAAGGTTGATGTGATCAACATCGCACGCTCTCTCTACCTTCGGGATTAGAGACAAACCTAAATAAATGTTATTTGGTGTTTTGCATTGAGCATGAACGTGATTAGATCATGTTTATTGCAACACGGTTATTCATTTAAGTTAGAGAATAATGGTTATTCTGTTTACATGAATAATACCTTCAATGGTCATGCACCTAGTGAGAATAGTTTGTTGAATCTTGATCGTAGTAATACACATGTTCATAACATTGATGCCAAAAGATACAAAGTTAATAATGATAGTACCACATACTTGTGGCACTGCCGCTAAATGTCATATTGGTATAAAGCGCATGAAGAAACTCCATGCTGATGGATCTTTGGACTCATTCGATTTTGAATCGGTTGAGACATGCGAACCATGCCTCTTGGGCAAGATGACTAAGGACCCCGTTTCCAGATGGATGGAGAGGGCAAGTGATTTATTGGAAATGATACATGTTGATGTATGCAATCCAATGAGTCTTGTAGCATGCGGTGGATATCGTTATTTTCTTACCTTCACCAATGATTTGAGTAGATATAGTGTATATTTACTTAATGAAACACAAGTCTGAATCGTTTGAAAGGTTCAAGCAAATTCAGAGTGAAGTTTAAGATCATCGTGACAAGTAGATAAAAATGTCCGTGATATGATCGTGGAGATGAATATCTGAGTTACGAGTTTGGCATACAACTTTAGACAATGTGAAAGTTGTTTCACAACTCACTCCACCTGGAACACCATAGTGTGATGGTGTGCCCGAATGTCATAGTCGTACTCTATTGGATATGGTGCATGCTATGATGTTTCTTATCGTTTTGATACTATAATTTTGGGGTTATGCATTAGAGACAACTACATTCACTTTAAATAGGGCACCATCTAAATCCGTTGAGATGACACTGTGTGAATTAGGGTTTGATAGAAACCCAAGCTGTCATTTCTTAATGTTCGGGGCTGCGACGCTTGTGTGGAAAATGTTTTCACCTAATGAGCTCGAACCCAAAGCGGACAAATGCATCTTCATAGAATACCCTAAGAACAGTTGGGTAAACCTTCTATCTCAGATCTAAGCATAAAGTGTTTGTTGCTAAAACTGGGTCCTTTCTCGAGAAAAAGTTTCTCTTGAAAGAATTGAGTGGGAGGAAGATAGAACTTGATGAGGTTGTTGAACCTTTGTTAAACCAGAGAGTAGCGCAGCGCAGGAAGTTGTTTTTTGTGAAGCCTGCGTTACTTGAAGAGGAAGTAAATGATGATGATTCATGAAGCTTCGGATCAAGTTACTATCGAACCTCATAGGTCGACAAGGATGTGTACTGCTCCTGAGTGGTATGACAACCCTGTCTTGGAGGTCATGTTGTTGGACAACGATGAACCTACAGGCTATGGAGAAGCGATGATGGGCCCGGATTCCGACAAATGGTTAGAGGCCATAAAATCCGAGAAAGGATCCATGTATGAAAACCAAGTATAGACTTTGGTAGACTTGCTCGTTGGACGGCAGGTCGTTGAGTACAAATGGATCTTTAAGATGAAGACAGACGCTGATGGTGAATGCCACCATTTATAAAGCTCGACTTGTCATAAAGAAGTTTCCGCCAAGTTCAAGGAGTTGACTGCGATGAGACTTTCTCACTCGTAGCGATGCTAAAGTCTGTTGGAATTATGTTAGCAGTTGCTGCATTTTTCAATTATGAAATCTGGCAGATGGATACCAAAACATCGTTTCCTTCCTTCAGGAAAGATTGTATGAGATACAACCAGAAGGTTTCGTCAGTCCTAAGGATGCTAAAAGGTGTGCAAGCTTCAGTTAACCTTCTATGAACTGAAGCAAGCATCTCGGAGTTGGAATAGACGCTTTGATAAGGTGATCAAAGTTTTTTAGTCTATACAAAGTTTATGAGAAACTTGTATTTACAATAAAGTGAGTGGGAGCACTATAGAGTTTCTGGTAAGCATATGTGGTTGACATATTGTTGATCGGAAATGATGTAGAATTTCTGGAAAGCATAAACGGTTGTTTGAAGAAGAGTTTTTCAAAGGAAGACCTGGATAAAGCTACCTAATTTTTGAGCATCAAGATCTATAGAGATAGATCAAGAAGCTTGATGAGACTTTTCAATAAGTACATACCTTGACAAAGTTTTTGAAAGAATTCAAAATGGATCAGTCAGAGAAAGAGTTCTCGCTTGATTTGTAAGGTGTGAAGTTGAGTAAGACTCAATGCCCAGTGACTACAGAAGATAGAGAAAAGATGAGTGTCGTCCCCTATACTTCAGCCATAGGCTCTATCATGTATGCAATGATGTGCACAAGACCCAATGTTAGCCTTGCCATAAGTATGGCCGGAAGGTTTCAAAGTGATCTTGGAATGGAGCACTGGACAGCGATCAAGATTATCCTTAGTAACTAAAAGACTAAGGAGATGTTTCTCGATTATGGAGGTGATAAAGAGTTCGCCATAAAGAGTTACGTTGATGCAAGCTTTAACACCAATCCAGATGACTCATAGTAGTGATCTGGATACGTATAGTGGAGCAGCCATTTAGAATAGTACCAAGTGGAGTGTGGTAGCAGTGTTTACAGTTTGACATAGAAATTTGCAAAGTACACATGGATCTGAATGTCGCAGACCCGTTGACTATAAGACCTCTCTCACATGCAAATAATGATCAAGCCCCAGAACTCATTGGGTGTTAGATTCATAACAATGCGAATCACATGGTGATGTGAACTAGATTACTGATTCTAGTGCAAGTGGGAGACTATTGGAAATATGCCCTAGAGGCAATAATAAATTATTTATTATCATATTTCCTTGTTCATGATAATCGTTTATTATCCATGCTATAATTGTACTGATCAGAGACTTAGATGCATGTGTGGATACATAGACAAAACCATGTCCCTAGTATGCCTCTAATAGACTAGCTCGTTGATCAAAGATGGTTAAGGTTTCCTAGCCATGGACATGACATTTCATTTGATAAATGGGATCACATCATTAGGAGAATGGTGTGATGGACAAGACCCAAACTACAAACATAGCATATGATCGTGTCAATTTATTGCTACTATTTTCTGCATGTCAAGTATATGTTCCTACGACCATGAGATCATGCAACTCACGAATACCGGAGGAGTACCTTGTGTGTATCAAACGTCGCAACATAACTGGGTGACTATAAAGGTGCTCTACAGGTATCTCCGAGGGTGTCTGTTGAGTTGGCATGGATCAAGGCTGGAATTTGTTACTCCATGTAACGGAGAGGTATCTCAGGGCCCACTTGGTAATACAACATCACAATAAGCCTTGCAAGCAATGTGACTAAGGGTTAGTCACGGGATCTTGTATTACGGAACGAGTAAAGAGACTTGCCGGTAACGAGGTTGAACTAGGTATGGAGATACCGACGATCGAATCTCGGGCAAGTAACATACCGAAGAACAAAGGGAACATCATACGGGATTAACTGAATCCTTGACATAGAGGTTCGACCGATAAAGATCTTCATAGAATATGTAGGAACCAATATTGGCATCCAGGTCCCGCTATTGGTTATTTACCGTAGACGTGTCTCGGTCATGTCTACATAGTTCTCGAACCCGGAGGGTCTGCACACTTAAGGTTTGGTGACGTTTCGGTAGTATAGAGTTATGTATGGTGGTGACCAAAGGTTGTTCGGAGTCCCGGATGAGATCCCATACATCACGAGGAGCTCCGGAATGGTCCGGAGCTAAAGATTCATATATAGGAAGTCATGTTTTGGTCATCGGAAAAATTTCGGGCTCATCGGTAGTGTACCGGGAGTGCCGGTAGTGTACCGGGAGACCACCAGGAGGGGTATTTCGACCCAAGAGGCTTCATGGGCTGTGGGAGAGTAAATACCAGCCCTTTGTGGGCTGGTGGAAGTCCCACACAAGGCCCATGCGGATGGGAAGAAAAGCCCAAAGACAAAAAGGTGGAAAAAGGCAAAAATAAGGAGGAGTCCTAGTCCTACTAGGATTGGAGGAGGAATCCTCCAATACCACTAGGTTCGACCGACCCAAGGGCTGCCTCTTTGGCAGCCAAGCCTCCTCCTCCTCCTATCCTCCTATATATACTAGAGGATTTTAGGGTTTTGGCACAGAATTTTCAGCCACGTGCTACCCGTTCCTCTAGTGCATAGTTTCTCCTCTAGATCGGATTTCTGCAGTGCTTAGGCGAAGCCGTGCCGGAATAGCTCCACCACCATCGCCGGAGCGCCATCACGCTGCCGAAGAACTCTTCTTCCTCTCCGCTCCCTCTTTCTGGATCAAGATGGCGGAGATCGTCATCAAGTTGTACGTGTGCTGAACGCGGAGGTGCCATCCGTTCGGCGCTAGATCAGAAGGACCGTGATCAAGATCGCGAGACGGATCGTGATGAGTTTGCGGGACGGATCGTGCTGAGTTCGCGGGATGGATCGTGATGAGATTGCGGGACGGATCGCGATGAGATCGGGACCGATCGTGATGAGTTCACGGGATGGATCATGATTGGATCGCGGGACGGATCGTGATGAGATCGCGGGACGCTCGGTGATTTGGATCGCAAAGACGTTCGACTACACCAACCGCGTTTCTTAACGCTTCCCGCTTAGCGATCTATAAGGGTATGTAGATCCACTCTCCCTCTTGTAGATGCTCATCATCGTGGATAGATCTTATGTGTGCGTAGGAAAAAAAATCCCATGCAACGTTCCCCAAAAAAAGATTACGATCCAATTGCTTGGCTTAACACCGTGGTGCTTGAGGTTTTTATTTATGCGGTGAAGACGGAGTCATGCCATGTTAATATGATAAAATTAATGGGGGGTTAAAATTCTTTCAGGATCATATATTTTGAAAGTTAATGATTGTGTTACTTATTTTTATGGATATTACTATGCTAATGTTTGTTGATGTGTCGTTTCTCAATGCTCATACCTAAAAGAGATTACATGTTGGGTAGCATGTCACATCAAAAATTCTATTTTTATCATTTACCTACTTGCGGACGAGCAGGAATTAAGCTTGCAGGTGTTGATACGTCTCCAACATTTCCATAATTTGTGATTTTTCCATGCTATTATATTATCATTCTAGGATACTTTATAAGCATTTACTTGTTGTTTATATTATTTTTGAGCACTAAAAAATTAACCTAGTGCCAAGTGTGTTGGTAATATGCCCTAGAGGCAATAATAAAGTGGTTATTACTATATTTCCTTGTTCATGATATCGTTTACTGCCCATTCTATAGTTGCATTGATTGGAAACTCAAATGCATGTGTGGATACATAGGAAAAACTTTGTCCCTAGTATGCCTCTACTAGACTAGCTCGTTGATCAAAGATGGTCAAGCTTTCCTATCCATAAACATGAGGTGTCATTTGTTAACGGGATCACATCATTAGGAGAATGATGTGATGGACAAGACCCAAACTATGAACGTGGCATATGACCGTGTTAGTTTATTGCTATAGTTTTCTACATGTCAAGTATCTATTCCTATGACCATGAGATCATGCAACTCACTAACACCGGAGGAATACCTTGTGTGTATCAAACGTCACAACGTAACAAGGTGACTATAAAAATGCTCTACTAGTATCTCCGAGGGTTTCTGTTGAGTAGGCATGGATCAAGACTAGGATTTGTTACTCCATGTGACAGAGAGGTATCTCAGGGCCCACTTGATAATACAACATCACAATAAGCCTTGCCAGAAAAGTGACTAAAGTGTTAGCCATGGGATCTTTTGTTATGGAACAACTAAAGAGACTTGCTGATAACGAGAATGCACTAGGTATAGAGATATCGACGATCGAATCTCGGGCAAGTAACATACCAAAGAACAAAGGGAACAACATACGGGATTAACTAAATCCTTGACATAGAGGTTCAACCGATAAAGATGTTTGTAGAATATGTAGGAACAAATATGGGCATCCAGGTCCCACTATTGGTTATTGACCGTAGAGGTGTCTCGGTCATGTCTACATAGTTCTCAAGCCTACAGGGTCTACACACTTAACGTTCAGCGACATTTCGGTAGTATTGAGTTATGTATGGTGGTGACCGAAGGTTGTTTAGAGTCTCGGATGATATCACGGATGTCACGAGGAGCTCCGGAATGGTCCGGAGGTAAAGGTTGATATGTCGGAAAGAGGTGTTTGAACTCCGGAAAAGTTTCGGGCATTTCCGGCAGTGTACCGGGAGTGAGGAATGGGTTTCGGGAGTCCACCAAGTGGATCCCACACACCCCAAGGGGACACATGGGCCTTAGTGGTGGCGCACTAGCCCTTGGTGGGCTGGGCGGCCAGCCCAAGAAGGCCTATGCGCAGGATAAAGAGGAGAGGGGGAGGAATCCTAATCGAAGGAGGACTCCTCCCACGCCCACCTCCTAGTTAGAGGTGGACTCCTCCACCTCCTAGTTTGGCCATCCCTAGGGGAGGAACCCTAGGGCGCCAGCCCTCCCCCTCCCTCCTATATATATTGGAGGGGAGAGAGGCCAGCCGCACCAAACCAAAAAAGCCACGTGCTGCCCTCTCTTCCTCTAGATCGTTTCTCGTGTAGATTAGTTCGGCGGAGCTCGGCAAAACCCTGCCGGATTAGTTCACTACCACCAACACCATGCTGTCGTGCTGCCGGAGAAATCATCTAGCTATCCGCTCCCTCTTGCTAGATCAAGAAGGCGGAGATCATAATTGAGCTGTATGTGTGCTGAACGCAGAGGTGCCGTCCGTTCGGCGCTAGATCGGGACGGATCGTGATAGGATCGCGGGACGGCTAGCGATTTGGATCGCTAAGACATTTGACTTCATCAACCGTGTTTCTTAACTCTTCCCTCTTAGTGATCTACAAGGGTATGTAGAAACACTCTCCCTCTCGTAGAAGCTCATCACCATGGATAGATCTTGCGTGTGCGTAGGAAATTTGTTGTTTCTCTGCAACGTTCCCCTACAGTGGCATCATGACCTAGGTCTATGAGTAGATGAGATCATGAGTAGACCACAAAGGAATTTGTGGGCATTGATGCTCAGATTTCTTCCTCCATTGGTATTTTCTTGATTCGGCGGTATTGTGAGATGAAGCGGCTCGGACCAACTTTACTGGTCCACGTACGAGAGACCGGTTCGACCAACTGGCATGTGACTTTGTTGCACAAAGATGGCGTGCGGGTGTCTGTCTCTCCTACTCTGATTGGATCGAATTCGACAAAGGCAGTCCTTGAGAAGGTTGAATAGAAATTTGTGTATCACCATTGTGGTTTTGCGTAGGTAAGAATCGTTCTTGCTAGATACCCGTAGCAGCCACGTAAAACATGCAACAACAATCAGAGGACGTCTAACTTGTTTTTGCAAGGTATGTTGTGATATGATATGGCCAATTACATGATGAGATATATGTGATGTATGAGATGATCATGTTTTGTATAGAATATCATGACTTGCATGTCGATGAGTACGGCAACCGGCAGGAGCCATAGGGTTTTCTTTAATTATTATATGACCCACGTGTCAATCATTGAGCACTATGTAATGCTTTATTTTATCGCTAAGCTGGTAGCAATGGTAGTAGAAGCATGGTGGGCGCGACAACCCCGATGGAAACACAATGATGGAGATCATGATAATGGAGATCATGGTGTTATGCCGGTGATGATGGAGGTCATGCCGGTGCTTTGGAGATGGAGATCAAAAGCACAAGTTCATGGCCATATCATGTCACTTATGATTTGCATGTGATGTTGATCCTTTGATGTATCTTATTATGCTTAGGACAACAGTATCATTATAAGGTGATCCCTCACTAAAATTTCAATATAAAATTGTGTTCTCCTCGAGTGTGCACCGTTGCGAAGGATCGTCGTCTTGAAGCACCATGTGATGATCGGGTGTGATAGACTCTACGTTCGCATACAGCGGGTGCAAGCTAGTGTTGCACATGTGGAACACTCGGGTTAAACTTGACGATCCTAGCATGTACAGACATGGCCTCAGAACACAAGAGACCGAAAGATCGAACATGAGTCATATAGTAGATATGATCAACATGGAGATGTTCACCATGGAAACCACATCATCTCATGGGATGATCGGACTTGGGTTGGTGAATTTGGATCATGTATCACTCGGATGACCGGAGGGATGTCAATTTGAGTGGGAGTTTTTAAGTAATATGATTAACCAAACTTATTATCTTGAACAATAGTCTTAGTAACCTTTGCAAATTTATGTTGTAGATCAATGGCTCGCGCAGTAGTTCCCCTGAATTTCAATGTGTTCCTAGAGAAAGCTAAGTTGAAAGATGATGGAAGTAACTTTGTAGACTAGGTCCGTAATCTGAGGATTATCCTCACGGCTTCCCAAAAGGCTTATCTCCTTAATGCACTGCTCGGTGAACCACCTACTCCCGTGTTGCCTGAATACGTTGTGAATGCTTGGGAGGCATGTTTTGGAGATTACTCAATAGTTCAATGTGTAATGTTGTATGGCTTAGAACTGGGACTTCAAAGACGTTTTGAACGTCATGGATCATATGAGATGTTCCAGGAGTTGAAGTTTATCTTTGAGAAGAATGCCCGGATCGAGAGGTATGAGACCTCCGATAAGTTCTATGCTTGCAAGATGGAGGAGAACACGTCTATCAGTGAACATATACTTAGAATGTCTAGGTATTCGAACCGTCTAGCTGAGTTAGGGATGCCCCTTCCACCAGAGGCGATCACTGACAGAGTTCTTCAATCATTGCCACCTAGCTACAAGAGCTTCGTGATGAACTATAACATGCAAGGGATGAACAAGCCAGTCGCCGAGCTGTTTGCAATATTGAAAGTCGCTGAGTCTGAAATCCAGAAGGAGCATCAAGTGTTGAAACCAATAGTTTCATGAAGAATGGCAAGGGAAAGAAGGGTAACTCCAAGAAGAGTGGCAAAGCAGTTGCCCCTACCGTGAAGAAGCCCAAGGCTGGACCCAAGCTACAAACTAAGTGCTTTCATTGCAAGGGAACTATTCACTAGAAGCGGAACTACCCCAAGTATCTGGCCGACAAGAAGGCGGACAACACCAAACAAGGTATATATGATATACATGTTATTGATGTGTACCTTACCAACTCTTGTTGTAGTGCCTGGGTATTTGATACCAGTTTGGTTGCTCACATTTGCAACTCAAAGTAGGAGCTACGGAATAGAAGGAGACTGGCTAAGGATGAAGTGACGATGCGCGTGGGAAATGGTTCCAAGGTTGATGTGATCGCCGTTGGCACTCTCGCTCTTCGATTACCATCGGGATTAGTGATGAACCTGAATAATTGTTATTTAGTGCCTGCGTTAAGCATGAACATTATATCTGGATCTTGTTTATTGCGAGACGGTTACTCATTTAAATTGGAGAATAATGGTTGTTCTATTTATAAGAGTAATATCTTTTATGGTCATGCACCCAATGTGAGGGGTTTATTCTTGTTGAATCTCGATAGTGAAGATACACATGTTCATAACATTGATGTCAAAAGATGTAAGTTGATAATGATAATACCACTTTCTTGTGGCATTGCTGCTTAGGTCATATTGGTGTAAAATGCATGAAGAAGCTCCATTCTGATGGAATTTTGGAGTCACTTGATTTCGAATCACTTAACACATGTGAACCATGCCTCATCGGCAAGACGACTAATACCCCGTTTTCTGGAACAATGGAACGGGCAAGTGACTTGTTGGAAATCATACATACTGATGTGTCTAGTCCAATGAGCATTGAGGCGCATGGTGGATATCGTTACTTTCTCATCTTCATTGATGACTTAAGTAGATATGGGTATATTTAATTAATGAAACACAAATCTGAAATGTTTGAAAAGTTCAAGCAATTTCACGGTGAAGTTGAGAATCATCTTAACAAGAAGATTAAGTTCCTACGATCTGATCGAGGAGGAGAATATCTGAGTTATGAGTTTGGCAGTCACTTAAGACAGTGTGGAATTGTTTCACAGTTGACGCCGCCTGGAACACCACAGCGTAATGGTGTGTCCGAACATCATAATCGAACCTTATTGGATATGGTGCATTCTATGATGTCTCTTGCTGATTTTCCACTATCGTATTGGGGTTATGCATTAGAGCAACTGCATTCACTTTAAATAGGGCACCATCGAAATCTGTTGAGAAGACGCCATATGAACTGTGGTTTGGCAAGAAACCAAATTTGTCGTTTCTTAAAGTTTGGGGATGTGATGCTTATGTCAAAAAGCTTCAGCCTAAAAAGTTGGAACTCAAAGCGGAGAAATGCATCTTCATAGGATACCCAAAAGATACGATTGGGTATACCTTCTATCTCAGATCCGAAGGCAAAGTGTCTTTCGCTAAGAACGGGTCATTTCTTGAGAAATAGTTTCTCTCGAAAGAATTGAGTGGGAGGAATATAGAACTTGATGAGTTTGTTGAACCTTTGTTTCAACCAGAGAGTAGCACAGCGCAGAAAGATGTTTCTGTGGAGCCTGCATCAGTTGAATAGGAAGTTAATGATGATGATCATGAAGCTTCGGATCAAGTTACTATCAAACCTTGTAGGTCAACAAGGGCACGTAGTGCTCCTGAGTTGTATGGTAACCCTGTCTTGGAGGTCATGTTGTTGGACAATAATGAACCTATGGGCTATAGAGAAGCGATGATGGGCCCAGATTCCAACAAATGGTTAGAGGCCATGAAATCCAAGATGGGATACATGTATGAAAACAAAGTGTGTACTTTGGAAGTATTACCTGAAGGGCAAAAGGCCATTCAGAACAAATGGATCTTTAAGAAGAAGACAGACGCGGACGGTAATGTCACCGTCTATAAAATTTGACTTGTGGCAAAGGGTTTTTCACAAGTTCAAGGAGTTGACTATGATGATACCTTCTCACTCGTAGCGATGGTTAAGTCCGTCAGAATCACGTTAGCAATAGTTGCATTTATCGATTATGAAATTTGGCAGATGGATGTCAAAATAGTGTTCCTTAATGGTTTCCTTAAGGAAGAGTTCTATATGATGCAACCAGAAGGTTTTGTCGATACAGAGAATGCTGACAAAGTTGGCAAACTCGAACGATCCATTTATGGACTGGTGCAAGCATCTCGGACTTGGAATCTTCGCTTTGATGAGGTGATCAAAGCGTTCGGATTTATACAAGTTTATGGAGAAGCTTGTGTTTACAAGAAAGTGAGTGGGAGCTCTATAGCGTTTCTAATATTATATGTGGATGACATATTGCTGATTGGAAACAATATAGAAATGTTGGAAAGTGTGAAGGGATATTTGAACAAGAGTTTTTCAATGAAGGACCTAGGAGAAGTTGCTTTCATACTAAGCATCAAGATCTATAGAGATAGATCGAGACGCTTAATAGGACTTTCACAGAGCACATACCTTGACAAAGTTTTGAAGAAGTTCAAAATGGATCAGTCCAAGAAGGGGTTCTTGCGTGTATTGCAAGGTGTGAAGTTGAGTAAGTGTAACGCCCAAGATGTGGTCCTATCCTTATTTAGGCACGAGGGCCTCAACAGGGATAGAAGCGCATCTTGTCATTTCGCAAGTGCAGTAAACATTGCATACATGTAGGAAGAGATGAGTATATGAGTTGGATTACACTCGCCACAAGCTATCTTACAAGTTCACACAAATTATTCATACATCATACAGAAGACAGGGTCCGACTATGGACGAAATCAAACAAAGAAAAGAAGCAATGTAAAACGGCCTTGCTATCCCAAGGATCACGACCATGACCTCTCTACTCATCGGGGTACGTAACATACATTCGGCCACATTCTTCATCATACTCCCACTGGAGTTGTGATGCCTCAACAGCATAGTCATCATCGGTACCTGTACCTGTAGTGTTGTAATCTGTGAGCCACGGGGACTCATCAATCTTGTAACCCGGGTATCGAAACTATGTAAGCCAACAGGTGGGGAAAAGTTTAAGTGGTGAGGCTATAGCATGCACTAAGCATATATTTGGTGGCTAACTTTCGCGAACATGAATGTAAATTTGGTGTCCTATGCAAGATGGTCGTGATTTAGCATGATCACTAAGTGATCTGAACACCTAGTTACGTCAATCATAACCCTGCCGTGTTCTCTCTCGGTTCATGTTCACAAGCAGAGACAGTCATGGTTACGCACAATGTTGGTGTATTTTATTTGAGTTTGCTTCAAGTTAACTATAACCGGGTGTTAAACAAATCTCCAAGTTGCCACATAACTGCGGGCATGACTTTCCGAAAGATTTAACCCTGCAGGGGTGCTCCAACTAATCCATCAGAAATTAACCACACGTCATAGGAATTACCTCGACCACGGATCTCGTGATCTTCCTAGGAAATTCCAAAGGAAAACCGACACCTCGAGATAGCCCTAAGAAGATCAGAGTTCCTCACGCAAGACATTCGAGAAAGGTAAAACAAGTCCAGCAAGACCTCCCGATGAGCCAAATCCGCTTCTAGAGCCATGCGCTCTCTATCAACGGGCATCATTCGTCTATGCGAAGTGGATGGTTGCCTAGAAAATGCCTCAAGTTGCCTCGAGGTGGCACCGCCGACTGCTAGGTAGGTGGACCAACACTCATGAGGAGCACTGGCCCGGGGGTTGATTAATTATCCACGGGGTTGCAAAGCCCTATGCATTTTTATTAGGTTCTTAAGAAAATATTACCAAAGTTGGTCTTGCCAGACAAGCTTTAATCTCAAACAAATAGTCAAGGGGGTCCCCATAACAACCCCGAGCATGTTAGGGGTGCAAAATATGGAACACAACACCGGTAACAAGTAACTATGGCGGCAAAAGTGGAACAAAACACCGAGCAAAAGGCCAAGCCTTCCACCTTACCAAGATATATAGGTGCATTAAATTAATAAATAGAAGTAAATATTGTGATATCTCCAGATATCCATGTTATCACATGGAAAACAACATGCACCTGCAACTAGGAATGCTATAAGAGGGGCTGAGCAGCGCTATCTAAGCCAAACAAGGTTGCTAGGTAGTGGAGGGGTTAGAGGCTTTCATGGAAATGTAGGAGGCTTGACAAGTAAGTGGTAGGTAACTCAAGTGTAACGATAAGAGCGAGATATCTAGCAAAGCAAAAAATAGTGTCGGGGTCCGCGTACGATAATCTTGCCTGTTGGGTCTTCAGTGGGGTAGTACTCTTGCTCTTCAGAAACGTTCCTTGTACTCGCTCTCGTCACCCGATGCTACCCACAAGAAATAATAACACCCAATAAACATACAAGCAAGGTATGATGCACAATCAAGTATGATGCATGGCCAGGGTTAAATATGCACGGCATGACAAGCCCACAACAAATACTACACATAAAGTGAAGTTCGATATGAACGGGTTGCATATTAACGAAACCCCACATTAGAATTATTTAATCGCTCTTATTTATTACATGGCAAGTTTACATGTTATTTATCATGCCAAGATGTGAAGCATAAACAACTACATCACCTAGGCACTATAAATGAGGCCGAAAACAACATAACTCATCTCCGGAACTACCCCATGAGCAAGTTTAGAGTTAGGTACAGTTCTTACTAAAACACCACATTTTATTTATTAAACAAGAAATAAAGTGCACCATGGTATTCTACACATTTTTCTAATCAATTAGCATATATAATTCATTTGAATCGGAGTTACAGTTCAATAGCTATGAACTAAACCATTTAACATGGCACTAGAGCAAAAGGAATACAAACAACAACTTAGACATCTTTGACATGCACGAAAGGTGCATATTATTAATCTACATAAAATTCTAAGCATTTTACATATATAAATTATATGAGATGGGCCTATGGTTTAAAAGTTATGACTTTGACAAATTTCATGCTTTGAGATAATCTACATTTTCATGCACACTCCAACTAGACAAAACAATGAGCTGGACATTATATTGTAGGCCTAAAATTGCACAAGCAAAAAATAGACATAAAACTGAGCACAAATCATATGTAAAATGTTTGCATATGATGAAAGGTTGATTTTCTATTAATTTTACAAAATGCAATAAAATCTGGGAGAAAAAAACTAGCAGCTTCTATATGGCTATGGAAAAGAGCAAACACACAAAAATAATGAGGAGCCAAGGACTTGAACACTGGTCTCGTGGATGGTTGATGGCTGCACTAGCCAACTAGGCTATGACCTAAGTTGTGATAAAATGGCACACATGTTTTTGAAATAAGGGCAGGAGATGATTCTCTGAAGGGAAAAAATGCTCCCAAGGGGATTTGATCCCTGGTTGCTAAAGTAGCAACAAAAGGTGCTAGCCACTGCGTTGGATAACTGTTTGTGGTGCAAGGAAGGATTTGTCTAACATGAGCTTAGCCTGGACTGGAACCTATATCTGGCAATGGGTTGGGTCAGGCCGGGCTTGGGCCGGGCCCTAAAAAGCCCACGGCAGAAAAATGAGGCACATGCCCGGCCCAGGCCCTGTCATCAGGCCTACTTTGAAGCACAAGCCCGTCCCAGGCCCTGAAAAGCCCGTCGGGCTTGGGGCCATGGGTCGGGCTTCTTCCTTAAAATCCCAATATGCCAAGCCCAAGCCCGGCCCGGCCCTATGGGTGGGCTCAAATCTCAAGCCCAAGCCCAGCCCATGGGCAAGCCCGTCGGACCTAGGCCCTAGATTTTGGGGCCAGGCCTGGATATACTGGAACCTGACGAATCTGAATAAAACTGCAAGGAACAAAGCCTGCTTGGAAAAATAAAAGGGGGGGCTATGGGATCGAACCCAGGGCCTGCGAGTTGGCACAAAAGGGGTGCTACCACTACGCTATGAACGCGCAACTAATAGGGAAGGGGAGCATACCCTTTTATACCCTGATACAAGCCTGAGCCTTCTTCTTCCTGAGACGGAGAAGAAGACCTCGATGTCAACGAGCTAGGCGGGGATTGCGGTGGCCCAGGGCTACTGTCGGGTGTGCGGGATCCCTAGGGGGTCCCGTTCCTAGGGCTAGGTTGCGTCGAAGCTGCGGTAGCAAGCGCTCAAGGCGGGGCCCAAGTTCGAAGCTCTCAGCTATGGCATTGGCGGGGCAAGCGCTAATAGCAGGGCTGCGCAAGGCAAGCGCGTGCATGAGGCAGCAACGGCAAGATCTGGACGCACGGGAGCCGGGGCTCGACGACTACAGGCTATCAACACACACACGCACACACACACAACAAAAACACCACCTTGGCAGTGCACTGGGAGCACGACGTTGACACGAACAACATGACAACTACCGCGAACGATGCACGAAGAGAAGCGGCATGGAGGATCTGTAGCTCACCTAGTGTCCACTGGACAAGCACATGTGGTCGGAGGGTGGACGGAGACATCGCGACGGCCGGCGGGAAAACGGATCTGCACCGGTGTGAGAAGGCAAAGAAGACAGGGCGAGGGCGGCTCTGATCTGGGCCTTGGCGCTCCCCAGGACGCGGAGGAAAAAGGGGCTCCTCGGGGCGACGTTCACACGGTACTGGAGCGCGACGAGAGGCGACGGAAGAGTCACCCCAAGCTCGTGTTTGCACTCGTTCGGGGCATCGGGAGCATGGCGATGGCAAGGAGCGTGGCTACCTTACCTGGTGGCTACCTCTTACCTTACCTGAATGGAGCGAAGGATTCTGGCGATGGGTCTAGGACAACATATATAGGGCGCTCGAACGTCCTACGGCCGTCAAATCACTGAGAACGCAGATGTGGCTCCTTTGGATGTTCGGTCGTATAGAGGAGGAAGAAACGAACGCTGGGGAGGCTCGGTGGGCTGTGCGAGCGCCCGGCCTTGCTACTGCTGGGCCAGGAGAGGCCCAACTAGGGAACTGCTCTCTCTCACACACACAAAAGGGGTTTTCTTTATTTTTAAAACAACAGCAAAAACAAACAAAACCCAAACAGCTAGAAAAGAGATTTTGTGAAAACAAGAATAGATTGGGACTCACTAAATAATGCCCTATTTAACAAAAATGGACTTGGCATTTTTAGGACAAACAAATTAATTCACTTATAATATAAAACAGAACCTGTTTGTAAGATTTGGAAAAAATAACAAGGCAAAACATGGTTCAGAGCAGACTAACAAATCATAACAGAATATTTTGGAGAGGATCAACATTTGTCAAGAGGTGAACCAGCAAGTAAAGTCATCACGAGTTGCATATATTAATAAAGAGAGAGAGTTGGGCATGGTATAGAGTTTATAGAAAATGAGGTGTAGAACCTTAAGCACACACCAACACATCCACAACACCATCACACACAACCTTGGTGCACACAAAACAATAATGATGAATGCTTATGATGCCATGATGCAAGAATGACATGGAGCCAAATATAAATATCACAAAACATGGTGGCAGACATGGAAGGTCCACATGAGATACATTACAAAAATGGCAAGGGGTGCATCTGGGCTGTTACAGTAAGACTCAATGCCTAGTGACTGCAAAGGATAGAGACAAGATGAGTGTCATCCCTTATGCTTTTGCCATAGGCTCTATCATGTATGCAATGTTGTGCACAAGACCCGATGTCAGCCTTGCCATAAGTATGGCCGGAAGGTTTCAAAGTGATCCAAGAATGGAACACCGGATGATGGTCAACAATATCCTTAAGTACCTGAAAAGGAGTAAGGAAATGTTTTTCATTTATGGAGGTGATCAAGAGCTCGTTGTAAAGGGTTACATCAATGCAAGCTTTGACACTGATCCAGATGACTCTAAGTCTCAAACGAGATACGTATTCATTCTCAATGGGGGCAGTAAGCTGGAGCAGTTCCAAGCAGAGCGTGGTAGCTGGTTCTACATGCGAAGCAAAGTACATCGCTTCGCATGTAGAACCAGCTACCACGCTCTGCTTGGAACTGCTCCAGCTTACTGCCCCTCGGAGGCAGCAAAGGAAGGTGTCTGGATGAAGGATTTCATGATAGATCTTGGAGTAGTGCCTAGTGCACTGAACCCAATGATTTTGTTCTGTCATAACACTGGTGACATTGCTCTGGCCAAGGAATCAAGGTTTCACAAGAGGGCCATACACATAAAGAGATGCTTCAATTCCATCCGCGATTACATCAAGGAGGAGGACATAAATATTTTCAAAGTGCATACGGATCTGAATGTCGCAGACCCGTCGACTAAACCTCTTCCAAGGGCTAAACATGATCAACACCAGAACTGTACGGGTGTTAGATTCATTACAATGAAAATCACATAGTGATGTGACCTAGGTTATTGACTCTAGTGTAAGTGGGAGACTATAGGAAATATGCCCTAGAGGCAATAATAAAGTGGTTATTATTATATTTCCTTGTTCATGATAAGTGTTTATTATCCATGCTATAATTGTATTGATTGGAAACTCAAATGCATGTGTGGATACATAGACAACACTGTGTCCCTAGTATGCCTCTAGTAGACTGGCTCATTGACCAAAGATGGTCAAGGTTTCCTAGCCATAGACATGAGATGTCATTTGATAACAGGACCACATCATTAGGAGAATGATGTGATGGACAAGACCCAAACTATGAATGCAGCATATGATTGCGTCATTTCATATCTATAGTTTTCTGCATGTCAAGTATCCATTCCATATTGCGGGTGTGTAGGAATTCTTTTATTTCCCATGCAACGTTCCCCTACAAAGTGTTAGTTGTTATTTTCTAGATGTTTTTGGCTTTGCAGGAATACTATACCAAACGAAATCCAAATACCTCGAAACATTTTAATGATTTTTTCTGGACCAAAATAAGACCTGGAAGCTTCAGAGGAAGACCGGAGGGCACACGAGGTGACCCCAAGCCAACAGGGTACGCCCAGGGGTGGTCGCTCCCTGATAGCTTGGGGCCACCTTCCAGCTCCTCTGCCCCTGATCACCTTGCTATAAACTCACATATATGCCAAAAACCCTAGAGAGCCTCCCAAAACACTTTTTCCGCCACCGCAAGTCTCTTTTCTGTCGTGTGATCATCTGGAGCCCTATTCCGGTGCCCTGCCGGAGGGAAGATCAATCATGGTGATGTGTGAGTATTTCATCATAGGCCTATGGGTTTGTAGTTAGTACCTAGATGGCTATCTCTCTCTATGTTCTTTAATGTAAAGATCGCCATGATTCCCGCGGTGATCTATCTTATGTAATCAATCTTTGCGGTGTGTTTGTTGGTATCCGATGAAATTGTGGGTTTATGTTCAGATTATTCATGAAAATATATTGAATCCTTTTTGGTTGTTTATATGCATGATTATTATAGCTTCTTAATGCCCTCCGATCTATCAATTTGGTTTGGCCAACTAGATTGATTTATCTTCAAGTGGGAGTGGTGCGTTGTAGTGGGTTTAATCTTGTGATGCTCAATCGTAGTGACATAAAGGGACATGACATGTATTTTATTGCTACCACTAAGGGTAAAATGATGGGGTTCATTCATATTAATTGCATTTAATTTGTCTACATCATGTCATTATCCTCCAAGCATTACTCTGTTTTCACTTAATACTCTAGATGCAAGCTGGATAGGGGTCGATGGAAAGAGTAATAGTAGTAGATGCACGCAAGAACCATTGTAGTGGTTTATGGATGTGATGCCTATATACATGATCATTATCGTGAATAAATATTTCATAACTACATGCTTTTCTATCAATTGACCAACAACAATTTGTTTACCCATTGTATCCTTTCTTCGAGAGAGAGAGAGAGAAGCCTTTAGCGAACACTATGGCCCTCGGGTCTCCTCACAAATATATTTATAAAAACTCTAAATACCTTGCTTCCATTATTTAATTTATTTTTATTTTCAATTTATATTTATCAAATTATCTATCTATCAGTACTTATCGCTTGCAATTAATGAGTTCTAGGGGATTGACAACCCTCTTGCCCACGTTGGGTGCAAGTGTTTACTCTTTTGTTCGTAGGTGCTGAAGACGGGAGTTTGCGTGGTTCTTCTATTGGTTCAATAATCTTGGTTCTCACTAAGGGAAATACTTACCTTTGTTGTGCAGCAGCATCCCCTCCTCTTCGAGGAAAATCCCAACACAATTTACAAGTATTAGTAGTCACCCACGTGAGCAGCTCAGTAGGGACATGTTAATTAATGAGGGGTAAAAAATCAAATATGACGTGTGTTTCTTCAAGTTGTCGACCATTCACACAAGACTTGGCGAGTCAGTGACGATCTAGGTCAGTCCTTTAAGGCATTCCAATGATCCCGGTTTTGTTTAGAGTTTTAAAAATTGTTCACATATGCAAAAAATGTTATATTTTTTAGATTTCCATGTTAAAAGAGAGGTAATATGTGACGCCCGATAATTAAGCTACGGTAATCCCACGCTAATGGTGCCATGTCATCACTTTTGCTGTGGGTAATCTCGCGTTAATCCAAATCCTATCGAATTCAAATTCAAATTTAAGTCAAAATTCAATTTTGTCTAAACATAGAAACAAAAATGTTCAAAGTGTGACAAATATGTTGAAACCACATTTTTATAAAGTATTTTAATACACCCAACTGATTAAAATAGCAGCAAAAAAATATTTAAATATCTTTTGTAATTAATAAAATTACAAACTAATTTATTTACATGTCAAAATTATATTAGCAGTGGTATATTTAGTCATACTAAGGTACAATTTTTATGTTTTATAAAACTATAGTGAATATAAAATTAAATAAAAACAGAAAAGGAAATTGGATAAAAATAGAAAAACAAAAACTAAACTAAAACAAAACCAAAAACAAAAAAGGGAAAGAACCCCCCTCCCATTGGGCCTCGGCCCACCTAACCTAACCGGCACACCCCAGCCCCCTATACTACCCCACCCACTCTTTCCCCACACCCCCTCGCTCCCCCACCTCTCCATCCCGATCGGGATCGGGAAGGAGAGGTCGCCCCCGACGCCTCTCGTCGTCGCTCGCCCGCCGCCGGCCCTTCGCACCATCGTCGGCGCCCACACAGCACCCCCGTCGACCGCCTCCTCGACCCTTCCCCGCGCATACTGCCCTCCCCTGCTCACCGATGTGAGCCGCCCCTCCCCCCTGCACTCCTGTTGCCCTCTGCCCGCTTGCCGTTATCATGCGTCGCCGTTGCCCGCCCCCACACCACGACCCCTCGCTCATCCCTGTCGGCCGCCGCTCGCGCCTGCACTGGCCGCCCGCGGCCAATGCTGGCCGCCGCCATCGATGTCGCTCCTGCGGTTGCCCTCCCCTGCCCCCGCAACCGCCTGCTCGCCCCCGCCCCGCGCTCGCCAACTGCTGCTGCTTGCCGCCAGCGCTGGCCGGACGGAGCTGGCCACCGCCGCCGACGAGCCGCCGGCGAGCCCTTGGCTCCCCTTGGCCCCGTTTTGGTTAGTGGGGCTTAACCACCCACTAACCCCCCCCCCACTCTCTCTGACAACAAGGGCCCACGCCCCTATAAAACGATTAATAAATAAAAATAAAGTTATAATAAATAATATTAATGAAAATGTCAATTAATTAATTTGCTAATTAAGGTTAATTAGATTAACTAATTACTTTGTTAGGTGTACTCAGAATGACATGTGGGCCCAGCCCCATTAACACTAATTAAACCTCTTAATTTAAAATTGTTAATTAATATATTTTAATGTGTCACTTACAGGTGGGTCCCACCCCCTAATTAATTCTATTTCATAATAATTAAATCTTAATTAAACATGTGTCACTGACAACAAGGGCCCACTGGTCAGTTTGACGAGTCAACTGTGACTATTGACTCCTCATGTCAACATGACATCATGCATATGTCATAATGCAATTAATTAATTTAATTTAATCTGTTTTTAATTCCGTAATATTAATAAAACTTTAAAAATTAATATAAAATAATATGTAACTCGGATGAAAATAATTTATACATGAAAGTTGATCAGAAAAATACCACAAATCCGATTACGTAGTCCGTTCGTCCGCCGTGTGCTCCTAGCATAGAAAACATGGAAAATAACGTTAGGTATTCTTCCGACCCGTCCGCGACGTGTAGTACTACGTTAGTGCATACCTATCTCTGCATATTGCCATGTCACGCATCGTGGTGCATCTGTTTGCTTTATATTTATTATTTCTCCCCCCCCTCTTCTCTCTGGTAGACCCCGAGACTGACGCTGCTGCCGGGTACGACTACACCGTTGTCGATCAGGCCTTTGCCACAGAGCGTCAAGGCAAGCAACCCCCCTTGAGCATTCCAATATCGCCTATTCTTTCCCTCTTATTCTTGCATTAGATTTTTTCTACTGTATTAGTTAGCTCCTATTCTGATGCATAGCTTGTTTTTGATGAACTGCTACTATTCTAGCAATCATACCAACTGCTTAATATAGGTTGGTTAGTGAATCCCCAGTGACCCCCTTAGTCCCAGTTGCCCTTGCTTCTTCATAGGCGACCCGACGACTCGACGACTCGAAGACTCGGTCAACCGGCCGACAAGCCAGGCCCCTCACATCACCGCACTCCCCTTAGTTGTGCGACTCTGCAGTGCTACTATCGAGTACCAAGGGTGACACCTCGTGAAGTACTCATGATGCTAGCCCTATAGTGCAGCTAGTCGGTCGTCCTTATCGAGGGTGATTCCTCCTTTAACCATTCCCGATGATGTCTCTATCATGCAACCCCTCAAGTGTGGGACCACCGAGGGTGATTCCTCTAAAGTCCACCTTGACGGTTACATCGAGCGGGGACCGTTGAGGGTGATTCCTCAGTTCCCGCCTTGATGTTTTATACACACAGTTACTATGACCTGGTTACAGAAACATGTTGGTGATGGGTCGGACCCAAGGGTACCCGTGTGAGGAAGGTTTGGTGGGATGCGTCGTAAGGCATCCGAAGACTTGGTGGGGTGCGCCGATAAGGCACACGAGGGTTATTGGCGGGGTGACGGACTGCATTATGGTTCGTGCTTGACCTGCATTAATAAAATGCTAATGGGTTGGGTACATGATCTGAGTTAGGTCGTTGGCCTTAATACGCACTAACCTTCACGTGGGAGAAGTTATGGGTACTCAGTGTCGTTGTATCAGTCGAAGCTCTTCAGACGTCAGCAATGGAGTGGCGCGTGCCCGAGTGGTCCTGAGCAGCATCGCACTTGTTATAAGGGGTGCTAGGACGAACCTCGACTGCGTTCGCATCGTGCAGAAGTACAAAGGGCGACTGGCCCATGAACCCTGCGTGCATAGGATTTAGACCGGCGGGCTGGCCTCTTCGTTGAGTTTAGGTGGGGCGACGACGTTTTGATATCCCGAGGACGGGCTGTTGGAAATATGCCCTAGAGGCAATAATAAATTAGTTATTATCATATTTCCTTGTTCATGATAATCGTTTATTATCCATGCTATAATTGTATTGATCGGAGACTTAGATGCATGTGTGGATACATAGACAAAACCATGTCCCTAGTATGCCTCTAATGGACTAGCTCGTTGATCAAAGATGGTTAAGGTTTCCTAGCCATGGACATGAGATTTCATTTGATAATGGGATCACATCATTAGGAGAATGGTGTGATGGACAAGACCCAAACTACAAACGTAGCATATGATCGTGTCAGTTTATTGCTACTGTTTTCTACATGTCAAGTATATGTTCCTATGACCATGAGATCATGCAACTCACTGACACTAGAGGAGTGCCTTGTGTGTATCAAACGTGGCAATGTAACTGGGTGACTATAAAGGTACTCTACAGGTATCTCCGAGGGTGTCTGTTGATTTGGCATGGATCAAGAATGGGATTTTTTACTCCGTGTGACGGAGAGGTATCTCAGGGCCCACTCAGTAATACAACATCACAACAAGCCTTGCAAGCAATGTGAATAAGTGTTAGTCACGGGATCTTGTATTACGGAACGAGTAAAGAGACTTTCCGGTAACGAGGTTGAACTAGGTATGGAGATACCGACGATTGAATCTCGGGCAAGTAACATACCGAAGAACAAAGGGAACATCATACGGGATTAACTGAATCCTTGACATAGAGGTTCGACCGATAAAGATCTTCCTAGAATATGTAGGAACCAATATGGGCATCCAGGTCCCGCTATTGGTTATTAACCGTAGAGGTGTCTCGGTCATGTCTACATAGTTCTCGAACCCACAGGGTCTGCACACTTAATGTTTGGTGACATTTCGGTAGTATAGAGTTATGTATGGTGGTGACCGAAGGTTGTTCGGAGTCCCGGATGACATCCCGGACGTCACGATCAGCTCCGGAATGGTTCAGAGGTAAAGATTCATATATAGGAAGTCCTATTTTGGTCGCCGGAAAAGTTTTGGCTCCATCGGTAGTGTACCGGGAGTGCCGGTAGTGTATCGGGAGACCATCGGGAGGGGTGTTTCGACCCAAGAGGCTACATGGGCTGTGGGAGAGTGAATACCAGCCCTTAGTGGGCTGGTGGAAGTCCCACACAAGGCCCATGCGGCTGGGAGAGAAAGCCCAAAGAGAAAAACGTGGAAAAAGGCAAAAATAAGGAGGAGTCCTAGTCCTACTAGGATTGGAGGAGGAATCCTCCAATCCCACTAGGTTCGGCCGACCCAAGGGCTCCCTCTTTGGCAGACAAGCCTCCTCCTCCTCTCCTCCTATATATACTAGAGGATTTTAGTATTTTGGCACAGAATTTTCAGCCACGTGCTGCCCGTTCCTCCAGTGCATAGTTTCTCCTCTAGATCGGATTTCTGCAGTGCTTAGGCGAAGCCCTGCCGGAATAGCTCCACCACCATTGCCGGAGCGCTGTCACGCTGCCGGAGAACTCTTCTACCTCTCTGCTCCCTCTTGCTGGATCAAGAAGGCGGAGATCATCATCGAGCTGTACGTGTGCTGAACGCAGAGGTGTCGTCTGTTCGGCGCTAGATCGGAAGGACCGTGATCAAGATCGCGAGACGGATCATGATGAGTTTGCGGGACGGACCATGATGAATTCATGGGACAGATCTTGATCAAGATCGCGAGACGGATCGTGATGAGTTCGCGGGACGGATCGTGATGAGTTCACGGGACGGATCGTGATTGGATCGCGGGACGGATCGTGATGAGATCGCGAGACGCTCGGCGATTTGGATCGCGAAGACGTTCAACTACACCAACCGCGTTTCTTAACGCTTCCCACTTAGCGATCTACAAGGGTACATAGATCCACTCTCCCTCTCGTAGATGCTCATCACCATGGATAGATCTGCGTGTGCATAGGAAAATTTTTGTTTTCCATGCAACGTTCCCCAGCACGGCCATGACCCACAAAAGTGTGTCCGATCGGAGGTGATTCAAGCGTGCGGTGAATATGTGGTGCACCCCTGTAGGGATGATAATCTATTCGAATAGTCATGTCCACGGTAACAGGACGACTTGGAGTTGGCCCTTGACCTTATACAACTACAATTGTGACTTTAATTTGAAATGAATGTGGCTCCGGGATTGCTTCCTTGCAGGGAGTCGAGAGAGAATCTCCTGGCGTGGTTGCTTAATAAAATTTGCTACTATAAAATATTGCTATATGTGAGTTATCAGTCTACTCTCTTCTAATGCTGCAAGATGTTGAAGATGCTAGTCTTCGATAGGACTAGGCCTTCCCCCCTATCCTTGCTTTCCGCAGTTAGTCCAGATATACCCCATTCCTTGATAATGATGCATACTTAGCATTGTTCTGATGTCAGTCTTGCGAGTACTTTGGATGAGTACTCACTGCTGCTTTGCTTTCTCTTTCCCCCTTGATGCGATTTTGCGTTCAGAAGATGGAGCCCAGGAGATGGGGATTGCCCGAGACGACTGCTACACCACCGCAGGTGCCTACTACTACATGGAGGCGGGCCCTGACCAACAGTAGGATAGGAGGTTCCTAGGCAGGAGGCCTCTCTTCTTTCGATCCGTGTTATGTTTGTGCTAGCCTTGTTAAGGCAAAACTTGTTTAATTTATGTCTGTACTCATATATTATTTGCTTTCTCTGACTCGTGCTTGTCGATCTTTGTATTTGAGCCCTCGAGGCCCCTGGCTTGTAATATGAAGCTGTATGAATTTAATCTGTGTCTAGAGTTGTGTTGTGATATTGATTAGTGAGTCCCTGATCTTGATCATACGCATTGCGTGTATGTTTAGCGTACAGTCGAAATTGGGGGCATCACATAATATCACTGGTAGTCACCCAACTCGCGTTTGATGTGCAATTTGGTGCTACAACTTTAAAATAGTTTTTTTGGTCACTAAACTTGCGTTTAGGTGCAACTACGATTACGCCGGTCAACTACGGGCGTATCCGCCGCTGGTGTGGCATGCCACGCAAGCATGGTCCCACTTTTAGCGTCATGGGCTGCGAGAGGGCGACGCAAGCATGGTGTTTTTGCTACGAGCCCCTTCAACTTAACATTTTTTATGCAAAATGGCCCTCAGCAGGCAGTCCGTGCATATTTGCAAGCATTATAGATAACATAACTGCATCTCCTATGGCCACAAAAATGGCACACGACATCCTACCTCCTACTTGCTACTGCATACAGAATGGCACACATGCCAAAAAAATGCTAATTGCAAACACTAGTATCCTATCCCTGCACATCAATTGTTCTTTCTGAATCCTTGCAAGCATCTTCTTCTCCATCTTCTGCTTCTCCCTTATGGATTTCTTCTCTGCTTCATTCTCCTGAATTAGTTTCTCCAAGACCTGATTCTTCCTAGCCAGATGAGAAATTATAGTCATGTGCCCACACTTATCAGCACTCAGCTCTACAACACTGAACTAGGCATCATACTTCTGTCACGCCATCTCGAAATCAATTTGCAGGAGCTCATCTACCTAAAAAGGAATTTATTTTAATCAAATCAAACCGAAGAATCATTGCAGCAAGATTCAAAGAGGAGGATGCATTAACTCCCATCTTCTCTTCGATCCAAAGTGGTAAACATCCATGGCCTTCCATTCCTCATCTCCTCGGCGATTGCCCCCAAGGCCGACGCCACCCATCTCTCCAAAGATAGATGGGAACTGGAGATCTCCCTGCCGATGACCTCCCGCACCTTCTCCCACAGCTAGCACCAGCTGTTGTCGCGCACCTAGGGTTCTAAATTGGGGATCAGATCGGGACGATGGAAGGGGAAGTTGCAAATGACGCAAGCAGAGCGGCTTTGTTGGGGCCACTGTGAGCAAGGGCCCTTTTGCATAAAAAATATTAAGTTTAAGGGGCTCGTAGCAAAAAAACACGCTGACGATAGGCCACTGCTTGTGTGGCATGCCATGCCAGTAGCGGATACGCCCGCAATTGACCGTACTAACCACATTTGCACCTAAACGCAAGTTTAGTGACCAAAAACCCGTATTTTTAAAGTTGTAGCACCAAACTGCACATCGAGCGCAAGTTGACTGACTACTAGTGATATTACCTCTTAAAAAAACATTCATGTTTTAAAATTGGTTGTAAATTCCAAAATAAAATCCCTTTTAAAAAATTGTTCATGAATAAAAAATGTTTGTGATTTATAAAAATGTTAATCATTTGAATATTTCTTAAATTTTTTGAAAATGTTTGTACTTCACATAAATTCCCTTTTCAGAACGAAAACAATCGCGCTAAAAATTCCAATATATATTTTGATCTACCACCGATGATAGTTCTTATATACTCCCTCCAGTCCTTTTTAGTCTCCATATTAGTTTTTGTCCGAAGTCAAAGTATCTCTATTTTAACCAAATTTATAAAAATGTATCCACATTCACAATGCCAAATCAATATTCTTAGATTCATTACGAAATGTAGTTTCATAGAAAGTGTATTTGGTATGTAGATGCTGGTATTTTTAAATATATATTTCGTCAAATTTTATAAAGTTTGACTTCACACAAATCTAATATGCGGAGTAAAGAGGACCGGAGGGAGTACCATGTTGCATGTATAGTCAACAAAACTCATCTATTCCCGTGGCTAGGCACCAGCGTTCATCATGAGGAGCTCCCAAATTCGATCCCTTAGACGCAACACTCCTCATATAGGAGGGGGCACACCTATTTCTCACCTTTAGCAAGACAGGAGGAACCTCGCTGAACGGGAGACCGAGATGAGCTTGCCCAGCAGTGTGGGTGGGAGCAGCCTCCTTTTTCTGGGGGTTTTTACGTTTTTTCTTTGGTTTTTAGCTTTATTTTTTCAGTTTTGTATAAACTATAAAATATTATGAATATAATATATATAATCTATTCACATGGACAAAATGTTGAAGAAGCATATGAAAAATGGTAAATATGTATAAAGAAAATGTCTTTCACGTATACGAAAAATGTATAAAAAAGGTGTATAATTTTTTGATCAAGTATTTACAAAATTTTAACTAAGCATTTGAAAAAAATTGAACAAATATTTCATAAATGTTGATCAAGCATTTAAAATTTATTAAACATGTATAGAAAAAATGTTGACCATGCATACAAAAAATGAGGATTTTTTTATTCATGTATATAAAAATGTTAATCAAGCATTTCAGAAAATGTTGATCAAGTAAATGAAAAAACGTAAATGTTTACACAAAAAACAAGTTGACCGTGTTTTAAAAAATGGTGAATTTTTTGATCATGTATATAAAATTGTTAACAAATCATTTCAAAAAATTATTGAGAAGTATTAGAAAAGGTTGATCAAGCATTTAAAAATTGTTAAATTTTCATAGATAAACTTCTGTATTAAAAAATGATGAAATTTTTTGATAATGTATATAAAAAATGTTAGTCAAGCATTTGAAGAAAACAAATTGAACAAGTAATGCTAGTCAAGCATTTAAAAAAATCTTAAATGCATATATGAAAAATATTCACCACATGTTCAAAAAAAGTTAATATTGCATTTAAAATTATTAGTCGAGCAAATTGAAAATATGTTGAATGTGCATTTAAAAATGTTAATCATTTCTTTCAAAATTATTGATCAATATATGAATATTTTATATAGAAAAATATTGACCAAGTATTAAAAAAAATTAAACTCATATCGAAAAAATGTTAGACGTCTACTAGAACACATTTAATGACTTATAAAAAATTCAGTGTAAAAAAGTAATCACAGAAAACCAAAAAATGGAAACTGAAAAAGGAATTTAAAAGAAAAAACAGAAAAAAGAAGAAACAAATGTAGAGAGAATTAAAAAATGAAAACTAAACTAAACCGGAGAAGAAATAAAATAATACAACAAAAAGATTAAAACGAAGTACAAATAAAAGCAATGAAAAATGGAGAAGTACAAAAGAAAAGGTACAAAAAAGCAAAAAATAAGAATAAAAATCAAATAACGTAGAAGAAAATGGAGAAAGAAAATAAAATTAGGACACACCTAGCTATTTTATGCCTCAAGGATGACGCGCCAACTAATTAACACTAGCTGGAGTGTAGCCTAGTGGCTAGGAGCGCTGCGGAACGCCAATAGAGAAAGTATTGAATCCTGGGTTCCCCATGGTCTTATGTATTATTTCTAATAAAACTGCATATGTGTAACGAGCCAGCCTGATACCGTATCACTCGACGCGAGAGTTACCTCTAGTCTCACTTAATGCGAGAAATAACCGCCGTATATAGGAGGTCCCTTGCCATAGTCCTACTAAGGAAACTTCTAAGGAGGAGCTTCGCTCATGAGCCAGCCAGCTGGGTGGCCCATTTAGCCTTCCGATTATGGCAATCTCATGAGAAGTTCCATTCGGTGTTTTATCAGTTTTTCTTGTCCAAAAACGAAGTTTTATTTTTTCCTTTCTTTTTCTGTTTCTTTTGCCTAATTATTTTTACCTTATTCACACCATTTTAACAAAAAATTTAAATTTTGATTATCTTCCAAATTTCATTAATTGTTATGGTTTTCAAACATATTTGGGGTTTAAAAAAATTGTGTTTAGGATATTTTTCACAATTTCAAAACAAATATGTTTTTAGAAAAAAATCAGAAAGTAAAATTGTTTGCATTTTATAAAATTATATAGGATTCCAAAAAAAATTCATTTTTAAAAAAATCTTATATATTTTATAAATGGTTGGTAATAATAATAAAATGTTTCAATTTTCCGAAAATGCCCTAGATTTCAAAAGATGTTCAGGATTTTGAAAAATGTTTGAATTTTCAGAAACAATTCACATTTTAAAATAAAATTCTCAAGCGTTTTGAAATTAATTTTTCAGAAAAATGTTTGTGTTTTCACACTTTTAAAAATAATTGTTTTTCATGTTTTCCTAAAAACGATCTATAAAAAATCACTACAATAGCCGACTGACTGTAGTAGCCAGGTTGTCATAGTGCTATGGGCCGGCCTAATCAATGATGCTCCTTATTTGGGAGGATGACTATTTGCCACAAAGAATGGGACATAGGAGCTCCCTCTACAAAACATATCTTGTAGTGATGCATGTTAAGGGCTCCCATCCTGTGCATAGGTCATGGGATAGCGACCACATGACATATGTGGTAAGCAACTTAAATTATTGAAAAAAGGTCCTGGGATAGCGAGAAAATGCACATTGGTTGAGATAAGAGGTAAAATGGGTGGCCCTGTTGCACTTCAATGCTCGTGACGAACCAGTCTTATAAAACTTTCGGTCAATTCTTTGTATTGGAAATTATTGTATTGGATCTAGAATATGTTCGAAAGTATATTTAGAAATAAAAATGTTCCTGTTAATTTTGTTCCTTTTCCATAATTTAATAATGGTCATGAATTAGAAAAACATTCCTGAATTTTCCAGCAAAATTTAGGAATTCGTTTCACGTGTGGTGTGAATTTAAAACTATTCATGAATTTTATTTTTACATGCGGCATGAATTTGCAAACTTCAATTTTCATTTCTTGATGACATGTGTAATTGGTGATAATCCATGGTATTAATTTAAAACCAATGCATGAATGTCGTTGAGAGATGCGTGTTTGCTCTACATCCCCGAATTACACGTGTCATCTCGCCTGAAGCACAACCAAGTGGCCTACTTGGTAAACTACCAACAAAAGATTGGAATCTTGCGTGAAGCACCCACCATGGGTTGGCCCGATGTAACCATTTTTTGGGTGTCTTTTGCAATGGTTTTTTATAGTTTAATTCATTTTGTGGCTTATTCTATTAATATTTTTCTCCTCGTTATATATACATGTATTATTATATTCAAAATCATTCATTTTTTTATGAAAATGCTCATGTAATGGAAAATAGTTGTTCATGCAAATTAAGCAAAATTTCATGGAATTAATGAAATTTTTGTATAATTTCATAAGTATTTACAAACATAAAACAATTTTGAAGTTTTTAAAAATTGTACCCACCTTTTTAAAAGATCTCATGGATTTTCTACATGTGTTTTTTATTTTTTAAATAGTCATATAGTTAAAAAATGATGTTTGCCTTAAAAATATGCATCTAGTTTCTTCCAATGTATAATTATTAAAAAGATGGAGAAATTATAACATGAGGAATAGGAGAAGGAAAAAATTGAATTGTAAAAGCAAGGACAACACTATGTTGTGTGCCCCATATTGGGCTTATAGTGCATCGCCTTCCTCTCGATCTCTCATGCACGTGCATATAAAAGTCGTAACAGCAACAAATGATTCCCTTGAATTCAAATTTTAGAAGTCTTTATCTCTTCAACCTTGACTCTATTGACGACCCTATCTCGTTGTTAGATTCTCTTAAGGATAAACCTTCAAAACGGGATTCCGTATAGGCATGTTTGAACAAAAATCACCGATGCCCGTCAGATTACTGTTGCTTAGTGGTGAGGATTATTAAGTTGATATATTTATAGATGTTCCAATAAAGACTTTATTCCTGGTACTTGTGTTGGTTGGTGCCTCCTCGTACTTATTGTCAACACGAGAATATTCACTCCCGAGCAACACACGACATTCACTATTATCTATAAACAATTGTCATGGTAACTGTCCAGGTAAAATGGCAACTCTCGGAATAATCTGACAACTTAAGTCAACAAAAATCATTAAAAAATATCAATATGGGATCTTCTTTCGAAGTCCTCGTGGATACAAACCCGCCGGTGAAGACGGCCTGTAATCAGTTTAATGATTTGTGTTATAAATAATTTCAAAGTAAAAAAGAATTGATAGAATGATGCCATCATTAGACGGGAGAGTTCCTCCATAAGGGAAAATTTTCATTTGGAGTTAGCAGCACATGAAGAGACTAATGCGCACATATGCTGCTTAGGTTTTTTCCCAAAATTATATAGAAAAGGGAAACGGAAAAAGGTAGATAGTAAAAAAATATACACTCATTCCCAAGAACGTTTACAAATTCATAAAAATGGCTATATTTTCTAATACCAAATAAAATAGGAAACGCAAAAAAAACGAAAGGAGAATGGGAAATGGGAAAAGGAAAAGGCAACAGTAAATGAAAAAATAGCACAAAATAAGGAAAAGGTGGCGAGTTGCACTCTACAATCCTAACTGAGGTCGCGTTTTTGGAGTTAGCTCATCCTCACGGGTTAGCTTGGGCATTCGGTATAAACCAAAAATCCGGTTTCTACCATTTGATTATTTTAAAAAATTGGTTAGAAAAGCTAAAAATCGAAAAAGACAGCCCAAAATAGCCAACCCACATCCTAGGCAAGTCTTCGACCCACCAATGTTCAAGTTGCAGAAGCCAGGGCCGGAGAAGGCTCCAGTAGACTGTCGTGCACCCTCCAAGAAGGGGAAGACTATCGCACCCCCTGAGGAGGATGAGAGCAATAATGTTGGTAGTGACGCAAAGGAGGGAGATGAGGATGGGAATACTGTGACGGGCCCTTTGAAGGGGAGGGTGACCTTGCGGGCAAGGAAGAAACACTCGCGGCTTCGCCCATGCAGGGTTTGAAGAGGGTCCACGCCGAAGAGGCCTCCATTGACACAGCCTCCATGGATGAGGCTCCATGGGAGGAGTCATGAGGATCCACAAGCTTGTCAATGAAGCTGGTGTGCTTTCGATGTTGGTAGATCCCTGCAAGTGTCATGGCATCCGAGGAATTACAACACCTTCATGCCTAGGTAGTAAGTTTTTTGCTCGTTACTACATTTTGTCTTGTGATGAATGTTTTGACCCATCAGCTGACCTTAGACCTTAAAATTTCATGTCTCCCCAGTCTATCAAGGAGGTTAGTATGGCTGGGACTTCTACATTGCATCCGTTAGTGATGGAAGTCCCTATGTCTAGACTTTAGGGAGCCACGAACGACAGTCACAGCACACCGCTAGAGACCTCCATATCGGAAGCTCTCAAGTGTGGGGCTTTATCATACTTTGATTTGTTCCATAGGTGTTGTATTGCGATGCATAGTCACAGTACGGATGCTTCCATGTTTTGTGTCTGCTCCGCCTTTGCTATCAATCCGGAGGCCGCGGTAGTGTCACAGGTCCAGGTCTCGGGCCAACGCATTGTGAATGGGGGGAGGGACCGAGGCCCCTACAGCTGGCACAACCAAGTTTGTGATGGAGGTTGTCGTGTGAGAGATTGGGCTCGACACTCGTGATGTTGTGGTGCTGCCTATGTGGTTGCTAGAGGCGAGTCTTTCTGCTCTGTTAGCTTCTCCAATGTCGTTGGTGGCACCCTCCGACAATGCCTCGAGGTCTGATGCCGATAGGCATGACATGAGGCGGAGTAATAAGAGGAGGGTAGCAATGGATTCCGATGTGGCGTTGCATCATCCTCTTTCCCGAAGGACAGTAAGCAGGGACCGAATGTGCCAGAGGATACCAAGGCAGCCATGGATAAGGCTTACACGGACATGAAGGCATTTAACTCCTCTATCTCGAGGCTCGGCCTGTCAGTGCTGTTGTGGTTTATGGAAAGAAACTTTTTCCTTACTTATTTACTTTGTGCTTTATTGAAGATGTTGCTTTGTGGCAGTAGTAGCTCCATGACTAAGTGTGGTTTATTCTTGGAACCAAAATTAGGTCTTGTTAGCCTGTGCGATCTTCCCCTCAACCCCTGGGTGTGTTACTTCTGTATTTTTTTTGACTCACACAAACTGGTGAGGCGGAACCACGAGCTCTCCTTGGAGAATGCCAACCTACAGAGGCAGCTTGAGGTCCAACGTCAGGTCAATGAACCTAAAGCGTGTGTGTGTGTGCCAAGGCCATTTGTAAGTTCCCCTGATCATGTTCTTCCTTGTATTTTGAATCCTTAGTCCTTGTTCCTCGCCTCTTATGTGTGTTATCTTGCAGCCTCCGAGGAAGTCGCTGATACGTCTCCAACGTATCTATAATTTTTGATTGTTCCATGCTATGATATTATCATTCTAGGATGCTTTTTGGGTGATTATTTACCAATTAAAATTATTTTTAAGAGCTAACCTATTAAAGCAGTGCCAAGTGCGAGTTGTTGTTTTCTGCAAGTTTTTGACTTTTCAAGTTTATAGTACCAAACGAAGTCCAATTACCCCAAAACTTTTTTATGATTGTTTCTCGGCCAAAAGAAGACCTGGAAGCTTTCAAAGGAGACTACATGTCGCACGAGGGAAGGAGCACACAACAGAGCGCGCCCAGGGGGTGGCCACGCCCTGTTGCGTGCTGCCTCCTTCGAGTGGCCCCTGCTGCCTGTCCTATAAATTGTAATAAATCCCCAAAACCTTAGAGAGCCTCCCGAAACACTTTTTCTGCCACCGCAAGTTTCTGTTCCGCCGTGTGCCCATCTGGAGCCCTGTTCCGGTACCCTGTTGGAGGGGGGATCGATCACGGAGGGCCTCTACATCAACCTTGCTGCTCCCATGGTGGTGTGTGAGTAGTTCCCTACAGACCTATGGTTCCGTAGTTAGTACCTAGATGGATATCTCTCTATTGATCTTCAATACAAAGTTCACCTCATCTTCGCAGTGATCTATTCGATGTATTCACTCTGTGCGGTGCGTTTGTTGGGATCCAATGAATTGTGGGTTTATGTTCAGATTATTCAAGATAAGTATTTGAGTCTTCTTTGATTTCTATTCTGATTATCATTTGCATGATTATTATAGATTCGTAAATCTCTCCGATCTATTGAAATAGTTTGGCCAACTAGATTTATATTTCTTTAGTGAGAGGGGTGTGTTGTAGTGGGTTCCATCTGGCAGTGCTCTATATCCAAGTGACAGAAAGGGACAAGACACATCTTTGTATTGTTTCACTAAGCATAAAACGATGGGGTTAATTCATATTGATTGAATTCTCTTCGTCTACATCATGTCATTGTTCTCCAAGCATTACTTTGTTTTACTTAATACTCTAGATGCATGCTCGATAGCGATCGATGGGTGGAGTAATAGTAATAGGTGCTGGCAAGAATTAACCTATTTTCTTATGGATGTGATGCCTATATACACAAGATTATCACCATGAATAAATATTGTATAACTATGCACTTCTCTATCAATTGCCCAACAGTAATTTGTTTACCCATCGTATGCCTACTACATGAGAGAAGCCACTAGAAAACACTACGGCCCCCGGGTCTATTCACTTATAAATCGACAAAATCTTTCAATACCTTGCTTCCATTGTTTGTCTATTATTTTATTTTGCAATTTACAATATTAAAATTTCATCCATATACTTCACTAGCTTGTAAATAACGAGTCCAAGGGGATTGATAACCCTCTTGCTCGCGTTGGGTGCAAGTGTTTGCTTCTTTGTGTGTAGACGCTGAAGACATGGGCTGTGTGCTACTCCCATTGATTCGATAAACCTTGGTTCTCTAGTGAGGAAAATACTTCTCTATATTGTGTTGCATCACTCGTTCCTCTTTTCATGGAAATCCCAACGCAAATGATAAGTATCAGGAAGGATTTCTGGCGCCGTTTTCGGGGAGTGCCACCAACCTGCTATCAAGTAACTTCGCACAAATTATCATTCACTTGTTCTACTTTTTATTTGTTGTTATATTTTTTTGCTTCATAAAAAATCAAAAATCAAAAATATTTATTTTTGCTAGTTTACTTGTTCGCTTGCTAGTTTACTTGTTCTGCTTGTTACTTTGTTTGCTTGGTCACCATGTCTCAAGATACTACTAAGTTGTGTGACTTCTCAAATACTAATAACATTGATTTTATTAGTACTTCAATATCACCCACCACTAGTGTGGAGTTTTATGATATTAATGCTGCGTTTCTGAATCTTGTCATGAAAGAACAATTTTCAGGAAGTCCTAATGAGGATCCCGCTGCTCATCGCAATACCTTTGTTGAATTGTGTGATATGCAAAAGAAAAATGATATTAATAATGATGTGGTCAAATTAAAATTATTTCTTTTTTCACTACGAGATAAAGCTAAGGCTTGGTTTTCATCTTTACCACATAATAGTATTGGAACATGGGATAAGTGTAAAGATGCTTTTATTGCCAAGTATTTTCCTCCTGTGAAGATCATCCCCCTTAGAAACCAAATTATGAATTTTAAACAACATGATCAAGAACATGTTTCACTAGCTTGGGATAGGATGAAATTGATGATTAGAAATTGCCCTACTCATGGTTTAAACTTGTGGATGATTATCCAAAATTTCTATGTTCGACTAAACTTTGTGTCTAGAAATCTTCTAGATTCTGCTCTAGGTGGCACCTTCATGGAGGTGACCTTAGGAGAGTCCACCAAACTTCTGGACAACATCATGACAAACTACTCTCAATGGTATACCGAAAGATCTCCAACTGGTAAGAAGGTAAATTATGTCGAAGAAATTACTACTTTGAGTGAAAAAGTGGATGCTCTTATGAAAATGGTTGCTAGTAAAAATGCTCATTTTGATCCCAATGATGTGACTTTGTCTACCTTGATTGATCAAAATTATGATGCTATTGATGTGAAATTTATCTCACGAAATAATTTCAACAACAATGCCTATAGAGGGAATTTCAATGCTAGACTGTATCTCGTAATTCCACTAACAATTATGGAAATTCTTATAGAAATTCTTCTACAAATAATAATAGGATATCCTCTGATGTTTAGAACACCATTCAAGAATTTATTAGTTCTCAAAAGATTTTTAATACTATGGTAGAAGAAAAGATGCATAAAGTTGATGATTTGGCTAAACACTGGATAGGATTGCTCTTGTGGAAACTCTTAAAAATAAAAATTTGCCACCCAAGAAGGGTTTTAATGAATCTATTAAATCTATTAAAATATCTATCAATGAAAGTAATAAGAGGACCGCTAAGTTCAAAGCTAAGCGGGAATGCTTAGAAAAAGCTCTTGCACCCGGTGTTTACCGGAATCATGGTAAAGATCTTAAAATGATTGGTACTTCTCTTATTGAATCTCTATTTACTAATTTGAAAGTAAATCATAAAGGGACTAAAGATGAGTCAACTCTAGCTAGATAGCATCTCGTTTGCTTGAAGGTGATGATTCAAATGATAAAATTGAAAAAAATGGGTTTGGAGAGATTAAAACTTTAACTAGTGACGTGCCCACTATCTTGGATTAGAAGAAATTTAATTATGAAAGTTGCTCTTTAGTAGAATGCATTTCCTTGTTGCAATCCATTATTATCTCACCAATTCTTATGAACAAAATAAAGCTTTTACTCCACATAAAGTAGAATCGGTGATAAAAGCTTATGATGACAAACTTGAACTTCAAGTTTCTATTCCAAGAAATTTGCATGATGAATGGGAACCTACTATCAAAATAAAACTAAAAGAATATTAATGTAATGCCTTGTGTGATCTTGGTGCTAGTTTTTCAACAATGCCTAAGTCTCTTTGTGATTTGCTTGGTCTCACCAATATTCAAGATTGTTCCCTAAACTTGCATCTTGCGGATTCTACCATCAAGAAAACTTTCGGTAGAATAAATGATGTGCTTATCCTTGAAAATATAAATTATGTTCCTATAGATTTCATTGTGCTTGATATTGAATGCAATCCAACTTGTCCAATAATACTTGGAAGACCTTTTCTACGAACTACAGGTGCAATTATTGATATGAAAGAGGGAAACATAAGGTTCCAATTTCCATTAAAGAAAGGGATGGAACAATTCCCTAGGAAGATAATTAAACGAGCTTATTAATCTATCATGAGGGCTACTTATGGGTGGAGTGTCAAAGATGATAACACTTGAAACTATGCATTATGCCTAACTAAGGGCGTAAAACAATAGCGCTAGTTGGGAGGCAACCCAATAATAATCTTTAATTTTGCTTTTTGTTATTTTTTATGTTCTGATAACATGATTATTGCCTCTATAATGATTGTGTTTTTATATTTAAACTTGTGAGGGCATCTCTTTAGTTGAAATTGTCATGAACTTGCGTTCAACACATAGGGTCAGAGTTAAATTTGCGCTTTTCATGGATATTGACATTGGCTGACAGGAAATAACATGGTCATATTTGCACAACACATATTGTGCTTAATAAATATGACATGTGCATGTAACATCTTTAATTATTTTATTTGCGGCAAATGATATGATACTCTTTTATGTATTAATTAACATAAGTGCCACTGGTATCGGTTCTTAGCTCAAACATAAATTTTGAGAGTTAGCACATGTCACTTGTAGATTGGACAAATAAACAATTAGAACATTTACTTCAAGTGCCTTTTTTAGATATTTCCCTCTTAATCACTTCGTCATTCGGAAATACATAACAGATTAGACATGTACATTACCTGGGTGATACAAATGTTTACGACTATGTTGTATAGTATATACGCTTCTAAACACTAAAGGTGAATGAAACAAAGAAATATTTTTCAACATACGTTTTTTATTTTGAAATTTTTTGGTAGTATATTTATATATCGATATTCAAAGTTAGAGAAGTGTGACTTCAATTTTTTTCTAAATGACACCTATTCTAAAAATGGAGATGTAGCCACATCTTTGTCTACAATTTGCCTTGGATATATGTCACTTGTAGATGAACAAAAACAATGTAAAGTAACTTAGTGATTGCTTACCATGTCCAGATTAAAAGAATATTTTATTCATGTCAAAAATTATTTCATTGACATTAAAGGACCAATTAGATACTTGCTTCACTTTTCTATATATATATCTGATGTGTACAGATGAGGCTCACAATATTTAAGTGTGATTTGGTGAAGCTACTATGCATGCTCACCACTATATATATAACTGAAGAAGTATGATTTAGTTCAGTTATTATTTAAATGTTGTGCCTATTAGTGTCGCCGGCATGCCCACCTTTAAACACATGTAATACTATCTACCATCTTTTAGATCATATAACATATGCAAGTATGGACTTAACAATGTCAGCGGTAAGCACACCGATTCAAATTTGTTCCAAACATATAACTCAATGCAATGTAACCAAAAAGGAAAAAATGAGTACTCTATTTATTTGGTAAGAGATGTTTTAATTTATGCCGAGCATAATCACTAATTTTGTTTTTTCAAAGAAAAATATTACACATAAGAACTTGTACTAGTGAAGACTTGACTCGGATTGATCGAGCGGGTGTTTCCGCGACGTGCTTCTGACTCGTTCTTCAAATTTCTTGTCTTCATGCAACACTGGCATCCGCTCGCTAGGCCGAGGGATCGTGATCGACTTCAGCTTTTCCTGGACGCCCTGGTGTCTACCGCGCGTCGGCTCTCCGACCACTCGTCTGCTTAGTAGCTTGCCCCTAGAGGCCGCTTCATTTCTTCTTCTTTCATTTGGGCATCTTTGTGCTATTGCCCCAACATTTCTCTTTTATGACTGTGTTTGAGATGTGATTGTTTGGGCATATGCTATATCTATAAAACGGGACGAAAGCCTGTTTCGAGAAGACTTGACTCGGGGGTTGGATTGTATGATACATTCTCCAAACCAAGTTCGCAACTCTCACTATGTTGCTAAAATAAATAAATTAGGGATATTGTAGAAATGTTTTTCATGGCGAACATAATGACCATGTTCTCATGTACTAACAAAATAACTCTTTTCTAGTGTAAGTTTAAAATGTTGTGTATGTGCTACAAACGGAGGCGTTACGAAATACAAGATCTGTTTATTTATTGGTAGAACTACTCACATAGTTATTCAAGTATGAATCTGAACAAAAAAAGCACGAAAACATATGCACCAATGCTTGTGTATGTGCTTCCATTCTGTTGTTTCACTCTCGTACTTAGGGACATCATACCATGCAACTAAGGGTGGTATGTTGGCGCCCTGCACAATGTGGCCGTCCGGAGCGTGTACAACTACAGATGCAAAGTCCCCTCACCAGCACGGAAGCACCTCATAATTCAGTTGGTTTCTTGGCCAGGTAGGAGTAGCATTAGGGCATATCGTGCTCACAAAAAAGGCATTAGGGCATATTGGAGAATGGCTCTTGTGTTTAGTCTGAAAAGCTGTAAAATAACTTCAGCAAGCTAATCATCTTACATGAATATTGAACGACCGCGAGAGGAACTCAGCCTTGCTTGCATTGAGCATGGTAGAACTATACTGTATTCAACTATGGAACCGATCGATCATGATGTTGATGCCAACATCAAGAACGGCCATGCATATTGCACGTGTGTATAGTTATTCAAGTGGGCGAGCATGCATAACTTGATATACGCCTAGAACGCTAGAACATAACGTCATGATCACATCCCGGTAAAAGACGAACATCATAATCACGTAAAACTGAAATAGCTACCAAATAGCCTATACTCTTTGCATTGGTGGACGATGTTACAAGAAGGTACAGTTTTCAAGGAAAAGTACAGCCGTGTGTAAGCATTGGTGAAACTGAAAACAATACATCTTTTCTCATGATGATCCCTATGGAATACTTTTCTTTCATGTACACCGAGGTAAATTATGTTTATCGGAAAGACGCAATTCATTATGGTGCATGAACAAACATATATTCAGTTTCTATTGATGTATTTAGGTACTGCCTAAAAGTTTCCGGAACACATTTCTACTGCAAACAGTTTCTATTGATGTATATATATGCTCAACTGCATCATCGGTGTTCCTATTTTAGATCACATAATAGTTGTAGAATTCATTCACGGATTAATTTTTACCACATTCACACTAAGATGCTCACATGGGAATATTCATTTTTTTCCAGTGACAAACATCAAATCTATGCACATTGTTCTATTAGCAAGCATCTGATATTCATGCCACATATATTAACATACGATCGGAGAGAGGAGATGCATATTCTATATTATTAGTGATCTGATTTTAAATATTTATCTTTAAAAAGTAGGGATTCTGCCCATGGCAACACATATATGTATCCACATATGAAATAGATAATTTTGTGCATGTGTGCGTGTCTGCGTGTGTTCCGCGGAAGGCTTGATTGAGTTTATACTTGTAATGATTTTCCATATAGTCAATTCTCGTGCTTATTAGAACACAATAATATACGCATGTATGAAGAATGATGTGTTATGCCATATACGATAAATCAGTAATACAACCCTTAAAGCCAATCGTAGTATGAAGTCGTACTTCTAATAGATGTGTTAACTTGCCAGGCACTACATATTGAAGCAAAAAAGAGTAAAGTAATCAAAGTAAATACTTCTACCTAACAAAGAATAGATGTATATAAAATACTCTAGCTTGCTTACCATGTGCATACACCAAAACTACAGTCTGCCGTTACCTTTACGTGCATCTAGGGCAGGAAGCACAGGATGCAAGTGGCACACGTACATGTATACCTAAGAAATACCTATAAGAAGCTCATGGAACTGCAGCCATCTAGTACTCCTCGCCATCCGTTCATCTTTTTAGATTGGAACGGATCTACAAGTCGATCGTTCGTGGAGATTTCGGCAGCCCCGAGTCTTCTTTTCCAATTAATCGGGCCAGACAATTAAATACGGATTGTGAGAAAGATGCACAGATGGACAACATATTTCCCAGCTGGCAAGTAATAATCTGATATTGCGTGAAGAATAGGGTAGATCCGATCCTTTCTGAACTGGACTCTTTCACGGCCGGCCGGCTGGACAATTAATTAGGAATTAAGCAAGAGACAATTTTCTAATATATAATGACAAAGGTGGGTAAATTTTTAGTTAAGATTAATTGTCTATAGACTGTTGATCTATAAAATCTACGGCCAGTTTTTACAGATTTACGTGGGATTTTCTACCATAATTCTCTTTTTTCTGGTGAGTCCGTAAATTGCTTTTTATATATAATAGATTAGTGTTTGTGTCACGTAAAGCCTTTCAGATGACTCACAAGGTGAGTATGTGCAAAAACAGAAACTTTAGTGTCCAGTGTAGAATTTCTCTGATTTTAGTGAAATGTATTTTTGATATGAAATTTTTATTAGGTTTTCTTAAATTTTAAGAATATTTAGAGTATATAAGTATAGGTTCTCTATAGATAATTACAAATTGTTCTGTTTTAGACAGATTCTGTTTTTGCTTGCGCAGTTTGCTTGTTTTGATGATGCTATGAATTGTACCGAGGGGTATAAGCCATGGAGAAGTTAGAATACAGTCATTATGAAATAATAAATTTATAATCAATTTATAACAGTGCCAAAAGTATTTTATATGTTTTCTATACTAACGGATCTCACTAAGGTTCTGTTGAGTTTTGTGCTGAAGTTTTCAAGTTTTGGGTGCTATCACGATGGATGAAGAAATAAGGAGAGGAAAGAGCCTAATCTTGGGGATTCCCAAGGCACCCCAAGATAATATTCAAGGAATACTCAAGTGTCTAACCTTGGGGATGCCCCGGAAGGCATCCCCTCTTTCGTCTCAATCCATCGGTATGTCACTTGGAGCTATATTTTTATTCACCACATGATATGAGTTTTGCTTGGAGCGTCATTTGATTTAGTTTGATTTTGTTTTAGTTTCCACAACCATTTTTTGTTGGACACACCCACTTTAGAGAGACACAATATCATCATCATTTGTTAGAATACTCTTTGTGTTTCACTTATATCTTTTGAGCTTAGCAGTTGCTCTAGTACTTCACTTATATCTTTTGGAGCACAATGTCGTATAGATTTTATAAAAATAATTGCACTCTCGTTCTTGACTTATATTTGTTGGAGAGTTAATAAATAGTGACGGTAATTTGCATGGGTTATAAGACTAGTTCAAAAATAATAGGTATCCAATGAGTGCATAATCAAAACCAGATGTAGCACATAAAGAAAAATTATGGGTTAATGATATTGATGTGGTAATATGAAAGGGTATGAGTGCATGATCATTTGTTAGTAAAATTATTTTGAATTAGAGGGTATTAACTTGCTTTTCATCTAAATATTCTTATAGCATGGTGATGAAGTGTGAGCATATTTATTCCTCGTTATAATCCTAGTGTTGTTTCAGTCGGAGGCGAGCGATGGTTAACTCCTCCCAACCTCCTCCCTAGGGGCATGCGAGTAGTACTTTGGTTCAAGAGAGCTAATAAAATCTTGCAATAAGTATGTGAGTTCTTTATGACTACTGTGAATCCATGGATGTACGCACTCTCACCACCTCATATTTGCTATCCTCTTCGGTACCATGCATTGCCCATTCTCACCTCGAGGAGCGATGCAACCTTCGCCGGTACATCCAAACCCCGTGACATGATATGCTCTATTGCACATATGCCTTATTATATATTCCTCAAAGCAGCCACCATACCTACATATTATGGCATTTCCATAGCCATTCTGAGATATATTGCCATGCAACTTCCACCGTTACATCATATGACTATTACTTCCATTATCATATTGCTTTGCATGATCATATAAGATGACATAGTATTTGTGCCAAAGCCACCGTTCATCATTTTTATATACATGTTACGCTTGATCATTGCACATCCTGGTACACTACTAGAGGCATTCATATAGAGCCATACTATAGTTTTCATGTTGAGCTATAAGTAAATAAAAGTGTGATGATCATCATAATTAGGGCACTATCTCAGTGAGAAAAGGATGATGGAGACAATGACCCCCTCCTAAGTTGGGATGAGACTCCGGGCGGAAAACAAAATAAGAAAATAAAAAATAAAGAAAGAAAAGAAAAGAAAAAAAGAAAAAAAGAAAAGGGGAAAAGGGAAAAAGAGAAAAAGAAAAAGAAAAAAAGAAATGAGAGAAAAAGAGAGAAGGGACAGTGCTACTACCTTTTTTTCCACGCTTGTACCTCAAAGTGGCACCTTGTTCTTCATATAGAGAGTCTCTTGTTTTATCACTTTCATATTCTAGCGGGAATTTTTCATTATATAACTTGGCTTGTATATTCTGATGACGGGCTTCCTCAAATGCCCGAGGTCTTCATGAGCAACCAAGTTGGATGCACACCCACTTAGCTTCATCTGAGCTTTCATACACTTATAGCTCTAGTGCATACGTTGCATGGCAATCCCTAATCCTCACATTGCTATCTATTGATGGGCATCTCCATAGCCCGTTTATATGCCTAGTTGATGCAAGAATTTCTTCTCCACTTTTACCCCTTTGAAAGCTACCACCATATTCTATTCCACTTTTATGCTATATCCATGATTCACACTCATATATTACATAAGTAATAAAAAGTTGAAGCACGTTAAGAAGTACGATCCAATCGCCTGAATTGACACCGTGGTGCTTGTCATTTGTATTTATGTGGTTAAGACGGAGCCATGATATTCTTATATGATAAAATGAATAGGGGGAGAACATTCTTTAAGGATCGTATAATTTGGAACTTCATGATTATGTTCCTTATGTTTATAAGTATTATTATGTTGATGTTTGTTAATTCATCATTTCCCAATGATCATACCTACGATAGATTACATGTTGCATAGCATGTTACATCAATTTATTTACCATTTACATACTCGAGGATGAACATAAATTAAGCTTTGGGATGCTGATACGTCTCCAATGTATCTATAATTTTTGATTATTTCATGCAATGATATTATCATTCTAGGATGTTTTTTGGGTGATTATTTACCAATTCATATTATTTATGAGCACTAACCAATTAACCCCTTCCTAGGGCCAGTTGTTGTTTTCTGCATGTTTTTGACTTTTCGGGTTTATCGTACCAAACAAAGTCCAATTGCCCCGAAATGTTTTTATGAATTTTTCTAGACCAAAAGAAGATCAGGAAGCTTCGGGAGGAGACCACAGGCTGCACGAGGGGAGGAGCATACAACAAGGCGTGCCCAAGGGGTGGCCACGCTCTGCTACATGTTGCCTCCCTCGGGTGGCCCCTGACGCCCCTCTCTAGCCTATAAATTCTAATAAATCCCAAAATCCTAGAGAGCCTCCCGAAACACTTTTTTTGCCGTTGCAAGTCTCTGTTCTGTCATGTGCTCATCTGGAGCCTTGTTCTGGTGCCCTGTCGGAGAGGGGATCGATCACAGAGGGCCTCTCATCAACCTTACTGCTCCCATGGTAATGTGTGTGTAGTTCCCTATAGACCTACGGGTCTGTAGTTAGTACCTAGATGGACATCTCTCTCTTTTGATCTTCAATACAAAGTTCACTGCATCTTCGCGATGATCTATTCAATGTAATCACTTTGCGCGATGTGTTTGTTGGGATCCGATGAATTGTGGGTTTATGTCCAAATTATTCATGAAAAATATTTGAATATTCTTTGATTTATTTTATGATTTTTATTTGCATGGTTATTATAGCTTCGTAAATCCCTTCAATATATTGAAATAGTTTGGCCAACTAGATTGATATTTCCTTAGTGAGAGGGATGCATTGTAGTGGGTTCAATCTGGTGGTGCTCGACATTGCAGTGACAGAAAGGGACAAGACACGTCTTTGTATTGTTGGCACTAAGGATACAACGATGGGGTTAATTCATATTGATTGAATTCTCTTTGTCTACATCATGTCATTGTTCTCCAAGCATTACTCTATTTTACTTGATATTGTAGATGCATGCTGGATAGCGGTCGATTGGTGGATTAATAGTAATAGGTGCATGCAGTATTCGTCCTATTTGCTTGTGGACGTGATGCCTATATATACATGATCATTGCCGTGAATGAAGATTGCATAACTATGCATTTTTCTATCAATTGCCAAATAGTAATTTGTTTACCCACTATATGCCTACTACATGAGAGAAGCCACTAGAGAACACTACGTCCCCCGGGTCTATTCACTTATAAATTTACAAAAGCTTTCAATACCTTTCTGCCATTATTTGTCTTTTATTTTTTTCTGCAATTTACAATATTCAACTTTCATCCATATACTTCACTAGCTTGCAAATAATGAGTCCAAGGGGGTTGACAATCCTCTTGTCCGCATGAGGTGCTAGTGTTTGCTTCTTTGTGTGCAGTCACTGAAGACGGGTGTTGCGTGCTACTCTTATTGGTTTTGATAAATCTTTGTTCTCTACTGAGGGAAATATTTATCTATACTATGTTGCATCACTCGTTCCTGTTCATGGAAAACTCAACGCGGATCGCAAGTATCAGCCGCTTGGCCACATCACACACTGAGTGACACCCAACACACACGATAAAGACCAGGAGGTCGTGTAATGGCAGGGGAGGGCCCCGAGAAGCTAAGGGAGGTCATCCGGGACCTGGAGGCTATGGTGCTGATAAAGCAAAAGGTCATTGAAGACCTACAGGCCTGGACGTAGGTCAGCAAGGGCGAGCGGTGTCGCCTCGACAATAAGGTTGGCATGCTAGAGACATCATTGTAGAGCTGGAACAAGGCCTACAAGAAACTGGAGGAGGAGGTGCTACTGAAGAGCTATAATGCTGACATTGTTGTCGAGCTGAAGTGGACATAGGAGCACCGCGAGAATCTTGAGATCATGGCAAGGCATAAGTTCTAATATTTGACTTTTACTTTCTACTATTTGTAGGTTAATGTCGTGTATCATGATACACTGCGGTCTAATGGTTTTATTTTATGCCTTGTAGTTCCACTTTCAAAGATCTTCCTCGACGATGCATAGGAGGGATTTTCCACTTAATGGATTCACTGGTGAGGATGCGGAACAGTCTTGGTAGGGCATCTACGACCTTATGGTACTAGGATCCTAGCCTTGATCCTTACCTAGAGTCCTCCCTAAGGCGAATTCAAAGGGTGCCCCACACGTATGGGCAGGTGTTAGTTCTCATGTGCTTTAAAGGGGCTCACATGGTGCTAATGCTCGTGTGGGGTCATTTTTCTGATGTCAACCTGAAGGATCTTGTGAAGGTTGATCCTGCTAGTTGATAACTTGCTATGTACTTTGAGGAGATCCAGGTGGACACCAAGTATGTTGTTAGGGCCTACGAACTGCTCAACATGATGGAGAGTGGAAATTAGTTTGTAACGGGATCGAGTTGACCATGATATAATGTAACATCACTTTTGTTTGTTATGATTTTATCTCTTTCATCTTTTTGCATCTTGCGAAGTCCATTTATGCCTTGAGAAGTTTACTTGTTGACCAAGTCGTATTTTCATACCTTGGGTTTTATAACAAAGGAGCCTCTTGGGGACCTGACTTGTGTGTCTTATCCTTTACCGAAAAAGGCTTTCACTGTGCTTTATATATAAAGGAACCACCAGAGCCACTGAGTCATAACAAAGTACATGCCACACACATAGAGAGTAGCAAATAAACCAAGTACAAACAGGGGGGGTCTGCTGTGGGCACAACTCAACTAGCCCTGAAAGGAAGAAAGAAAAGGCGGCGCCAGTCTAATCCGGCTCCAGAGGCAATGGAGGGAGTAGCAGCGCCAAATGGAGAGCCAATGGGCAAAGATCTGTGATGAAGCTATTGATGATGTCTTGATCCTTGGTACGTCTAAGCCGCCGCCAAAGTTACAGGTAACCACACAATTTGAACATTGCGTTAGTAGCACGTCGAAGAGGCACAAGTTGAATCACAAGCTTATTGTGTACTGATGACCCCCCAAGTATAGGGGATCAATCGTAGTCCTTTTGATAATTAAGAGTTTCGAACCCAACGAGGAGCAGAAGGAAATGATAAGCAGTTTTCAGCAAGGTATTCTCTGCAAGTGTTGTGAGTAACAATGATAGATAGTTTTGCAGCAAGATAATTCGTAACAAGTGACAAGTGGCAATAGTAACAACGGTGCAGCAAGGTAGCCCAATCCATTTTATGGAAAATATAGGCCTAAAAATACTCTTATATTAATCAAACACTCCCGAGGACACATGGGAATTCATGTCTAGTCATGTTCATCATGTCGAGTGGATTCACATTCGCTACTTTGATAATTTGATATGTGGGTGGACTGGTGCTAAGGTGTTGTTCTTACTTGAACAATCAACCTACTTATGATTACCCCCTCTCACAAGCATCCGTAACTACGAAAGAAGAATTAAGATAAATTTAACCATAGCATTAAACGTGTGAATCCAAATCAGCCCCTTATGAAGCAACGCATAAACTGGGGTTTAAGCTTCTGTCACTCTAGCAACCCATCATCTACTTGTTACTCCACAATGACTTCCCTTAGGCCCATAGAATGGTGAACTTTCATGTAGTCGATGTTCATATAACACCACTAAGAGAAGTAACAACATACATATCATCAAAATATCGAATGAACACCAACTTCACATGATTACTTATAACAAGACTTCTCCCATGTTCTCGGGAACAATAGTGAGTACTCACACCTCTTCAACATGTTCAAGATCATAGGTATAATAATGGAGAATAAGGATCTGAACATAACAACTTCCACCAAGTAGTCCAACTAGCATCAACTACAAGATGTAATCAACACTACTAGTAACCAATGGGTACCAATCTGAGGTTTTGATACAAAGATTGAATACAAGAGATGAAATGGGGTTGGAGATGAGATGGTGCTGGTGAATATGTTGAGGAAGATTGGTCCTCCGACAAAGGAGGAAGCGTTGGTGATGACGATGGCTTTGATCTCTCCCTCACAAAGAGAAGTTTCCTCGATAGAAACAGCCTGCAGGAGTGCAAAAGGGCCTCTGCCCAGGTTTCCTCCTCGAGATAGTGGTGATTTGTCCCGAAAGGTTTCTTATGATTTGTTTCTAGGGTAAAACACACCATATCAGAGAATAGGGGGTCGAGAGACCTGTTGGGCCCACACAAGCTATAAGGGCACGCCCTGTTGGCTTGTGGCCAGCAGCTGCCCCCCTAAAGTATATTTTTGGCCCAATAATTCTTAAATATTCCATAAAAATTCTCCATGAAGTTTCTGGTCATTTCGAGTCTCGTGATTTTTCTGCCTTTTTTCTTGGTTTCCCGGTCCAGAATTCCAATTTCTAGATATTTCCCTCTTGTGATGTACCTTGCATATTCAGAGAGAAAAGGCATAAGAATTGTATGATAATAAGGAATAATGGACAAGAATTACATAAATATTAATAAGAAATCATGATGCAAAATGGACGTATCAACTCCCCCATGCTTAGACCTCGCTTGCCCTCAAGCGAAAGCTAAACTCGAAAATAATGACCACATGGTTTGAGAGAAAGGAGTCGAAAAACAAAGTACGGACATGAGACCATAATGAATATTAGCATAGGAGCAAGTTTTCCATCATATAGCTTCTCATAAACAAGTTACCATCTATTGACAACTGAGGTAGTATGAAGCATAAACTTTATTGACAACCAACAAATTATGCAATTAGTCATTGAGATAATCATAATCCATCATATTCAAGAGAAGAGTCTATGTAAGAGCTTTTATTTCTAGCAAGTTCACATACTCAACTATAATTTAACCTTCTATGATTGTTGACACACGTTGCATATTTTTGGAGCTAAAGTTTCTGTCAGACACATAAGAAGATGGGGGCTTCATTATCTTCGCCACCCAACTTATTTACCTCAAGGATAATGTCAACAATAATGAGTCACGATCGCCTACATTCAACTGGATATATATATTTGGATCTTTCATCAACATATGATGCTTTCTAGCTAAAGAGCTAATAGGTAGGAACATAAATATCATTGACTCTTGTACGAATATAAATGCTAAAAGAAGATAGAAGATAAGCCCTTCGCAGAGGGAATAAGAGGTTTTCATGTGCTTTTGTTTGTTTTGAATGTGCAAACTCTTAGTGCAAAGGAATGTCACTTTTTATTGCCCCTTGTGATAGGGAACTTTATTATGCACTTTGTCGCTTTTATTTCTTCTCTATCACAAGATCGTACAAAGCTTATTTTCCCTTACAATAAAAGATCATACATATTTAGGAGAAATTTTTATTGCTTTGTGCACCGATGAGAACTTACTTGAAGGATCTTATTCAATCCATAGGTAGGTATGTTCGATCCTTAATAAAAGAAACCTGGTTCAAGGAATTACTTGATGCACAGGTAATATCTCTACTTGGTGCAGGAAAAAAATGGCAAGCAAAATATCTAAAGCAAGTACCACATGTTGAAGGATCCATGACAATATAACTTCTATGCAAATGTAAACAATCATGATATTTATGTTGTCTTTCATGTTCAACATCAACACTCGATCATTATATAATATATGATGAGGGCGCACAATCATAAAAGGTGTCCAAGATAGTATATTTATATGTGAATATCCTCTTATCTATCATAAGCTTGCATAGATTGTATCAATCACTAATGCTATGTTTGTTAGTTCTCAACATCTTTTATTACTTATACATTTTCTATGTGAAGTCATTACTCTTCATGAGATAAGCATATGACCTTTTCTATTTCTCTCATTGCCATGTTATGATGATAGGTGTATGAGAGTAAAGCACACCAATCTCAACTAATCTTTATTATATAACTCTCACACTTGATTACAAGGATAGATAGTTCTCAAAGCAAAAAATTATAAGCAAAGCAAATATGAAATTTTATTTCTCTAAAATCACGAAATAGCTAAGGATCGAACCAAGATAGATGGTAAAGGTAAAAAGGTGATGGTGATACAATACCGAGGCACCTCCCCAAGCTTGGAACAAGCTAAGGGTGGTGCCCATACCCATGTAGTCAGGTGTCCCTCTTGGGTGATAGTGGTGGTGATTATGTAGTAGGCTTGTCTTTTCCAATGGATAACAAGATAACCCTTAATTCCCTCGTCTCCTAGAGTAATTCTGAATCATTGAAAAGTTCTTTTGTACTTCCACCATATAATGCTTATTCTCTGGCTACCATGAGCCTTTTCCTGCATCACTTTCACTTGGACGAGAGATGTCCCAATTGGATGGTATATGCGAGCAAGAAATATTCTCAAATCCATAGTTGTGAATCAAATTGTGAAAGTTGTTTGCATGTAAACTACCGAGGGGGCTCCTCGGGGTAGATTCACCTTGCGCTTCTTGAGCTAGCTGAGCTCTCCTCCCCATTGGTGGACAAGGGTTCGGAGAAGTGGAGATCCTTGCTAGAGTCCCGTGTTCGGAAGCAAGGGGTGCACTTACAAAGAGTACATAGGCTCCAATCCCGAGATAAATTCCTCAGATCCTTCTCGCTCAAGTTCCATCTGTAATAGCCATGCTTGGCCATTGCTACTTCTTGAGCTTGCATTGGTTTTCCCCTAAAGAGTAAATAGTGATGCAGCAAAGTAGATAAGTATTTCCCTTAGTTGTTGAGAACCAAGGTGTCAATCCAGTAGGAGAACAAGAAAATCACCAATGGATGTACCTACACAAACAATCAAACACTTGCACCCAACGCTATAAACGGGTTGTCAATACCTTCACGATTACTTGAAAGGATTAGATCTGATAGAGATAGATGGGAAAGATTATGAGAAGTAGAAGGTAAATAAATTGCAGCAAGGCATTTTTGGTATTTTTGGTATATAGATCTGAAAATATAATATGGAAAATAGACCTGGGGCCATAGGTTTCACTAGAGGCTTCTCTCTTGAAGGAAAATAACACGATGGGTGAACAAATTACTGTCAAGCAATTGATAGAAAAGTGCATAGTTATGACGATATCCAAGGAAATGATTATGCATATAGGCATCACGTCCGTGTCAAGTAGACAGAAACGATTCTGCATCTACTACTATTACTCCACGCATCGACCGACTCCTGCCTGCATCTAGAGTATTAAGTTCATGAAGAATAGAGTAACGCATTAAGTAAGATGACATGATGTAGAGGGATAAACTCAAGCAATATGATGAAAACCCCATCTGTTTACCCTTGATGGCAACAATACAATACGTGCCTCGCTACCCCTACTTTGTCACTGGGTGAGGACACCGCAAGATTGAACCCAAAACTAAGCACTTCTCCCATTGCAAGAATTACCAATCTAGTTGGCCAAACCAAACCAATAACTCGAAGAGACTTGCAAAGATATGAAATCATGCATATAAGAATTCAGAGAAGAACCAAATAATATCATAGATAAACTGATCATAAACCCATAATTCATCGGATCTCGACAAACACACTGCAAAAGAGTGTTACATTGGATAGATCCCCATGAAGATCATGGAGAACATGGTATTAAAGCACAAAGAGAGAGAAGAAGCCATCTATCTACTAGCTAAGGACACGTAGGTGTTTGGTGGACTACTCACACATCATCAAAGGGGCAATGGAGTTGATGTAGATGCCCTCCGTGATCGAATCCCCCTCCGGTAGATTACCGAAAAAGGCTCCAAGATTGGATCTCTTAGGAACAGAGGCTTCTAGCGGCGGAAAAGTATTATCATTGCTATTTTGGGTATTGGGAGATATTTGGGAATTTATAGGCCAAATATTAGGGTTAGAGGACCTGCTGGGGGGCACAAGCCAGGGGGCGCCCCCTAGCCGCGCCAGGGTGGCTTGTGACCTCCTGGAAGGTCTCCCGCCTTCCTCTCCAAGTCTGGTAGATGTCTTCTGGTCCAAGAAAAATCATCGCAAAAATTTTATTCCGTTTGGGCTCCGTTTAATATTCCTTATCTACAATACTCAAAAACAAGGAAAAACAGAAACTAGCACTAGGCTCTAGGTTAATAGGTCAGTCCCAAAAATAATATAAAATAGCATATTAATGCATATAAAACATCCAAAATAGAATATAATAGCATGGAACAATCAAAAATTATAGATACGTTGGAGACATATCAGTCATCAATGTTGTTGGAGGAGGACGAGGACATGACTTCCGCACCTTGAGAAATATGTCAAAAAACACCTTGAAACAACAACAAACAAGAAACTTGTGATGCAGTGGTCAAAACACACAGGAGTATATATAATGATTTTTCTTGGTCAAAATACGTGCTCGGAAAGAAAACAGAGTCCGAAAGGCACACTAGGGCCCCACAAGCCATCAGGGCGCGCATAGGGGGTGAGCACGCCTTGTTGGCTTGTTCCTCCCTCGTGAGTCCCCATGACTCCTTTTTATTTTTGTATTTTTTGTAAAATACCAAAACCAACAAAACATATATTTTTTGGAATTTTTGGAGTCGGTTTACTTACAGTATCACATACCTACTCCCTTTTCAGGTTTCTGGAGTGTTTCGAAAGGTCTCTCTTATGTGCTCTTCCAGTATTATCACTTGAATAATATTAGCTTCAACATTAATGGGCGTACCTGAAATGTAATTCTTAATTGTTTTCCCATTCACCACTCTCGGATTTTTGTAGCCCCTGAGCGATAGACCTCCTCAACAACATACGGGCCTTCCCATTTGGAGAGGAGCTTTCCTGCAAAAAATCAAAGACGAGAATTGTACAAAAGAACTAGGTTTCCTACGTTGAATTCTCGTTTTTGAATTCTCTTGTCATGCCATCATTTAACTTTTTCTTTAAATAACTTGGCATTTTCATAGGCTCACATCCTCCATTCATCTAATGAGATAATATCAAATAACCTCTTTTCACCGGCAAGTTTAAAGTCATAATTAAGTTCTTTAATTGCCCAATAATCTTTATGTTCTAACTCAAGAGGAAAATTACAAGCTTTTCCATAGACCATTTTACAGGGAGACATTCCCATGGGATTCTTATAAGCAGTTCTATAAGCCCATAAAGCACCATCTAGTTTCTTAGACCAATTCTTTCTAGATCTATTAACAATCTTTTGCAAAATTAATTTAATTTCTTGATTGCTCAATTCAACTTGGCCACTAGACTGAGGATAATAAGGTGATGCAATTCTATGGTTAACATCATATTTAGCTAGAATTTTATGGAAAGCACCATGAATAAAATGTGAACCACTATCAGTCATTAAATATCTAGGGACTCCAAACCTCGGGAAAATAATGTATTTGAGCATTTTAATAGAAGTGTTATGATCAACACTACTCGTTGGAATAGCTTCTACCCGGTTAGTAATGTAATCAACAACGACTAAAACATGATTGTACCAATTAGAGGAAGGAAAAGGTCCCATATAATCAAATCCCCAAACATAAAATGGTTCAATAACAAGTGAATAATTCATAGGCATTTCCTAACGTCTACCAATGTTACCAATTATTTGACATTCATCACAAGAAAGGACATACTTACGCAATGTAATTAGCATAATACACATACCAAGGAGTACTACATGAAGTATTTACAACAACAAGTTGCTCGTCAAGGAAATTATCATCAATAGGCACTGGGTCATCAAGAACATTTTCCATCCTAGACAAATTATCTGCTACAGGGTTTTAAGCTCCCCTCCTATCAACGATATGCAAGTCAAACTCTTCAAGTAAAAGTACCCACCCAATAAGTCTAGGCTTAACATCTTTCTTTTCCATAAGGTATTTAATAGTAGCATGATCGGTGTGAATAGTTACTTTGGAATAAACAATATAAGGTCTTAACTAATCACATGCGAACACAACTGCTCAAAATTCCTTTTCAGTAGGAGCATAATTTCATTCAGAAGTGTTTACGGTCTTACTAGCATAATGAATAACATTCAATTTCTTGTCTACTCTTTACCCTAGAACGACACCAACAACATAATCACTAGCATCACACATAATTTCAAATGGTAAGTTCCAATTAGGTGGTTGGACAATAGGTGCAGAAATCAAGGCTTTCTTAAGTACTTCAAAGGCTTCTACACAATCATCAAAAAAACAAAGGGAACATCTTTTTAAAGAAGATTAGCTAGTGGCCTAGAAATCATTAATGAAATGCCTATAGAAACCAGCATGACGAAGGAAACTTCTTATACCTTTGATACCTTTTTGGCATGGCATTTTCTCTATTGCATCAACTTTGTCTTTGTCCACCTCAATGCGTCGTTCAAAAATTTTATGTCCAAGTACTATACCTTCATTCACCATAAAGTGGCACTTCTCCCAATTCAAAACAAGATTAGTTTCTTCACATCTCTGCAAAACTCAATCAAGATTCCTCAAGCAATCATCAAAAGAAGTCCCATAAATGGAAAAATCATCCATGAAAACCTCAGCAATCTTTTCACAAAAATCAGAGAATATAGCAGTCATACATCTTTGAAAGGTAGCATGTGCATTGCATAAACCCAAATGCATACACCTATATGCATAAGTTCCAAAAGGACAAGTGAAGGTAGTTTTCTCTTGATCCTCTTTTGACACAGGTATTAGAGAAAAACCAGAGTATCCATCTAGAAAACAAAAGTGTGTGTGTTTAGATATTCTCTCTAACATTTGATCAATAAAAGGCAAGCGGTAATGATATTTTCTAGTAGCTTTATTTAATTTCCTGGAATCAATCACCATCCTATAACTAGTTATGATTCTTTGTGGAGTACACTCATTTTTATCATTAGGAACAACAGTTATACCTCCTTTCTTAGGAACACAATGAACTGGACTTACCCATCTACTATCAGCAATAGGATAAATTATACCTCCTTCCAGAAGCTTTAGTATCTCAGTTCTTACCACTTCCTTCATCTTAGGATTTAAATGATATTGATGATAAACGAGAACTTTAGCATCCGGTTCCATATTAATCTTGTGCTGACATAGAGTGGGACTTATGCCCTTAATATCATCAAGAGTATATGCAATGGCAGCCTTGTGCTTCTTTAGAGTTTTAAGTAATCTCTTTTATTCATGCTCTAAAAGGTTAGCACTAATAATTAATACATCTCCATCGTATCCACTTTTCCAAACTCTTTTACCCTTGTTTTGGACTCTAATTTGCATGATTTGAATGGAACTAACCCAAACTGACGCTGTTTTCAGCAGAATTGCCTTGGTGTTATTTTTGTGCAGAAATAAAAGTTCTCGGGTTGTCTTGAAAATTTACGGAGAATATTTTTGGATTTAATAAAAATACTGGCGCAAGAATCAACCAGGGGGGCACCTATAGGCCACAACCCTGCTAGGCACGGCCACCCCCTGGTCGTGCTTAGAAGGCTTGTGGGGCCCATGTGGCTCTTCCGACCTCATCTCCGGCTCCTAATAACCCTATTCGCGGAGAAAAAATCAGAGAGAAGAGTTCATCACATTTCACGATACGGAGCGGCCGCCACCACCTTTTCTTCCTCGGGAGACCAGGTCTGGAGTCCATTTTGGGCTCTGGAGAGGGGAAATCGACGCCATCGTCATCACCAACCATCCTTCATCACCAATTCCATGATGCTCTCCGCCGTTCGTGAGTAATCCCATCATAGGCTTGCTGGACGGTGATGGGTTGGATGAAATTATCATGTAATCAAGTTAGTTTTGTTACGATTTGATCCCTAGTATCCACTATGTTCTGAGATTGATGTTGCTATGACTTTCCTATGCTTAATGCTTGTCACTAGGGCCCGAGTGCAATGATTTCAGATCTGGAACTATTATGTTTTCATGAATATATATGTGTTCTTGATCCTATCTTGAAATTTGTACACACCTATTACGAGTTATGATCTGCATCCCCCAGGGTGACAATAACTGGGATTCTTTCCGGTGATTACCATAGTTTGAGGAGATTATGTATTCACTAAGTGCTAATGCTTTGGTCAGGTTCTTTATTAAAAGGAGGCCTTAATATCCCTTAGTTTCCATTAGGACCCCGCTTCCACGGGAGGGTAGGACAAAAGTTTTCATGCAATTTCTTTTCCATAAGCACATATGACTATATATGGAATACATGCCTACATTACATTGATGAATTGGAGCTAGTTCTGTGTCACCCTAGGTTATGACTGTTGCATGACGAATACTATCCAACATAATTATCCATCACCGATCCATTGCCAACAAGCTTTCCACATATTGGTCCTTTCTAAGTTACTTCTCTGCTGCTACTGTCACAATCACTATAAAACTGCTACTGTTACTTTTGCTACCGTTATTGTTACTTCCATACTACTTTTCTATTGAATACTTTACTACAGATATTAAGTCTTCCAGGTGTGGTTGAATTGATAACTCAGCTGTGAATACTCGAGAATATTCTTTGGCTCCCCTTGTGTCGAATCAATAAATTTGGGTTGAATACTCTACCCTCGAAAACTGTTGCGATCCCCTATACTTGTGGGTTAGCAAGACCTTTTTTTGGCACCATTGTCGGGGATCATAGTTCTATTCTGTGAGTCACTTGGGATTTATATTTGTTGATCACTATGAAGAATCTAAAAGATCCAAAAACCAAGATCTATCCCTCTACTATGAGGGGAGGTAAGGACCTGCCATCTAGCTCTGCACTTGATCCACCTTCTGTTATGAGTAAGTTTGCGACACCACCACCTACTAGTAATTCTGATATGTCACAAGTAATTGATGATGCCACTTCTGCTATGCATGATGCTTATGATGATACTTCGCTTGATAATAATGTGCCACTGGGTGAATTTCTTGATGAACAAATTTCCAGAGTCAATGTTGAAAATTATGATACTTCTGAAACTGATGAAATTATTGATACTGAACACTTTGAGGCACCTGCTAGACCTAGCTCTCCTAGATGTGAATTGCCTGATATTCTTGAGGGTTATTTTATGAAAGGAGAGGTAGCTAGGGACTTTCTTGCTTGTAATGATAGAGATGATCTTAAGAAATTACTATGCAAGTGGAAAGAAAAATCTTTGAATGCTAGAATGAAATATGATCCTAAGTTTACTACTTCACCTATCTTCGTTACTGATAAGGATTATGAATTCTCAATTGATCCTGAGTTAATTACTTTGGTTGAATCTGATCCTTTTCATGGTTATGAATCTGAAAGTGTTGTGGTGCATCTTACTAAACTGAATGATATAGCCACACTATTTACTCATGAGGAAAAAACTTGTTATTATTATATTGTCAAATTGTTTCCTTTCTCGTTAAAGGGTGACGCTAAGATATGGTTTAATTCTCTTGCTCCTGGTCGTGTGCGTAGTCCCCGGGATATGATTTATCACTTCTCTGAAAAATATTTTCCTGCCCATAAGAAACAAGCTGCCTTGTAGGAAATATTTAAATTTGTGCAAATGGAAGAATAGATTCTCCCACAAACTTGGGGGAGGCTTCTCCAATTACTTAATGCTTTGCCTGATCATCCTCTCAAAAAAATGAATTACTTGATATCTTTTATAGTGGACTAACCGATGCTTCTAGGGACCACCTAAATAGTTGTGTTGGTTGTGTTTTCAGGGAATGAACTATTTTACAAGCTGAAATATTATTCAATAATATATTGGGCAATGATAATGATTGGACTATTCCCGAACCACCTCTGAATCCAACTCCGAAGAAAAGAGGTATTTTATTTCTAAGTCCTGAAGATATGCAAGAGGCAAGGAAATCTATGAAAGAAAAGGGTATTAAAGCTGAAGATGTTAAGAATCTGCCACCTATTGAAGAAATACATGGTCTTGATAACCCGACACAGGTAGTAGAGGTAAATTCTCTTCGTGATTTGATGAAAGAGATATTCCTTATAATAAGTCTGCTAGCCAATGCTTGGATGAGTTTGATAATGTTGTTGTTAAGCAAGAAAATTTTAATGATTATGTTAATAGACAATTGAAACATAATGCTTTCATGCTTGATCGCTTAGGTGATTATATGAGTAGAACTATCAATGATTTTAGACTGATTAGTAAACATGCTTCCATGTTAGCTACTCAAGTAGAACAAGTGCTTAAGGCACATAATGATTTTCTTAATGAGATGAATAGTAAGAACAATGATCATTTTATTAAAGTTGTGACTAGAGGTGGAAGAATGACCCGGGAAACTTTGTATCCTGAGGGCCACCCCTAAGAGAATTGAGCAAGATTCTCAAAGGAGCAATGTTGATGCACCTAGTCGCTCTAGTAGTAAGAGGAATAAGGATGATGGTAGAACTTTGCATGCTGCTAGTGAACCTGTTATAGATACACCTAGAAACCCAAATGATATTTCTGTTTCTGATGCTCAGACACAATCTGGTGATGAACATGAGCCTATAGATAATATTAATGATGATGTTCATGTTGATACTCAACCTAGTAATGATAATGATGTGGAGATTGAACCTGTTGTTGATCTTGATAACCCACATCCTAAGAATAAAAGATATAACAAAAGAGATTTTATTGCTAGGAAGCATGGTAAAGAAAGAGAACCATGGGTTCAGAAACCCATGCCCTTTCCTCCTAAACCATCCAAGAAAAGGGATGATGACGATTTTGAGCGCTTTGTTGAAATGCTTAGACCTGTCGTTTTGCGTATGCGCTTGACCGATATTTTGAAAATGTCTCCTTATGCTAAGTATATGAAAGATATTGTGACTAATAAAAGAAAGATACCGAATGCTGAAATTTCCACCATGCTTGCTAATTATACTTTTAAGGGTGGAGTACCAAAGAAATTAGGAGACCCAGGAATACCAACTATACCATGTTCTATTAAAGGGAATTATGTTAAAACTGCTTTATGTGATTTGGGAGCTGGTGTTAGTGTTATGCCTTTCTCTTTATATCGTAGACTTGATTTGAACAAGTTGACACCTACTAAACTCTCTTTGCAAATGGCTGATAAATCAACTGCTCTACCTATCGGTATTTGTAAGCATGTACCTGTCATACTTGCAAATGCTACTATCTTAACGGACTTTATTATTCTTGATATTCCCGAGGACGACAGTATGTCTATCATCCTTGGTGGGCCCTTTTTGAATACTGCAGGGGCTGTTATTGATTTCGACAAGGGCAATGTCACTTTTCATATTAATGGTAATGAGCATACGGTACACTTTTTGAAGAAACAACCTCAAGTTCATAGTATCAACTCCATTGAAAAAATTCCAATGATTATTATTGGAGACTTTGAACTCCCTCTTCCTACTGTCAAGAAGAAATATGATATACTTATTGTTGGGGATATACATATCCCCATTGAGGTAACTTAGTGTTATTCAAAAATTCTCCGGTTTCATGTTATTCAAAAGAAGTTTGTTAATAAGACTTGATCAACCTTATTAATGGATTCCTTTGGATGAGCATGAGATGGTTGAATTTAGAAAGCACAACTTTCTGCATCCCACTTTTACTTTCTGTTAGTTAGATGAAATTAAGTAAAAATGCTATTATTTTTCTATTTTCTGAGTTTCTCCTGCAATAAAAAAGGTGACCTGGAAATAAAAGTTCTTCAAATGCCCTGAAAGTGTAGTGATGTCTACTATGCAACTTTATTCTTGTAGACACGTGTTGGGCCTCCAAGCGCAGGGTTTTGTAGGACAGTAGAAATTTTCCCTCAAGTGGATGACCTAAGGTTTATCAATCCGTGAGAGGTGTAGGATGAAGATGGTCTCTCTCTCTCAAATGACCCTGCAACCAAATACAAGAAATCTCTTGTGTCCCCAACACACCCAATACAATGGCAAATTGTATAGGTGCACTAGTTCAGCGAAGATACGGTGATAAAAGTGTAATATGGATGGTAGAAATATATTTTTATAATCCGAATAAATAAAAACATCAAGGTAGCAAATAGTAAACGGGCACAAAAACGGTACTGCAATGCTTGAAAACAAAGCCTAGGGTCCGTACTTTCGCTAGTGCAATTTCTCAAGAGTGCTAACATAGTTGGATCATATGACCACCCCTCAAAGTGCGACAAAGAATCACTCCCGAGTTCCTATTAGCAGAGAACGAAAGATAGAAATTGTTTGTAGGGTACAAAACCACCTCAAAGCTATTCTTTCCGTTCGATCTATCCTAGAGTTCGTACTAACATAACGCAAGGTATTCTTTCCGATCGATCTACTCAAGAGTTCATACTAGAATAACACCAAAGCAAATTCATATTCATAATACTCAATCCACCCAAAGAACTACAAGGGGTCCTCAAAGTTTCTATCAGAGAAAATAAAATAAAAATGTGCATCAACCACTATGCATAGATTACCCCAATATCACCATGGGAATCCGCAAGTTGAGTGCCATAACGTATATCAAGTGAACCAATAAGATACCCCAATGTCACCTCAAGTATTCATACCGCAAGACATACATCATGTGTTCCCAAATCTGAACATTCAATCCGACATAACAAAACTTCAACTGGTAAAGATTCAATTCATCACAATAAGAGTATAGAGGGGAGAAACATCATATGATCCATCTATATTAACAAAGCCCATGATATAGATCACGAGAGAGAGAGAGAGAGATTAAACACATAGCTACTGGTACAAACTCTTAGCCCCGAGGGTGGACTACTCCCTCATCATCATGGTGGCCGTCGGGATAACGAAGATGGCCACCGAAGATTATTCCCCCTCCGGCAGGGTGCCGAAACGGGGTCTAGATTGGTTTTCGGTGGCTACAGAGCCTTGCGGCAGCGGAACTTCTGATCTAGGGCTACCCCTAAGGGTTTCGGAATATTTGGGAATTTATAGTGCAAAGAGGCATTCCGGGGGGCACCTGAGGTGGGCACAACCCACCAGGGCACGCCTGGGCCTCCTGGCGCGCCATGGTGGGTTGTGCCCCCCTCAGGTCACCCCTGAGGTGCAGCCAGGGCCTATTGTGTTCCTTCTGGCCCATAAAAAATCATCGTGAAGTTTCATGGCATTTGGACTTCGTCTGGTATTGATTTTCTGCGATGTAAAAAGCATGGAAAAAACAGCAACTGGCACTTGGCACAATGTCAATAGGTTAGTACCAAAAAATGATATAAAATGATTATTAAACATCCAAGGTTGATAATATAACAGCATGGAACAATCAAAAATTATAGATACGTTGGAGATGTATCAGCGCCCTTCGCAGAGAGAAGTAGGGATTTGTAGAAGTGCCAAAGATCAAAGCGAAAAACTTAGAGATAAGAACATTTTGGGAGGTGTATCCATCCCACCAACGAAAATGACTTAGAGTTCCCAACACTTTCCATGCTAGATATATCATAGGCGGTTCCCAAATAGAAAATAAAGTTTATTCCTTTTTCCACCATACTTTCACTTTCCATGGCTAACCGTATCCACGGGTTCCCTCCATACCAAAACTTTCCAAGGAATTTATTATTTGACAACATAAAGTAAATTCATTTTTGCATTTCAGGACTGGGCATCCCTAATACCTTTGCCTTACTCTCGTGCAATGACAAGTGAATAAACACTCATCGTGAGAATAACACGTCTAGCATGGAAAATATTAGCCACCCCTCACCGCTCTGCGAGCGAAACAAACACACAAAAGAGAAGTTTATTTTGAAAATTAGAGATGGCACATACAGATTTGCTTAGAACGGCACGGAAATACCTCATATAGGTAGGTATAGTGCACTCATGTGGCAAAAACTGGGTTTAAGGATTTGGATGCACAAGTAGAGCTCATACTTGGTGCAAAATGAAGGCTAGCAAAAGATTGAGAATCGACCAACCAAGAAACGGATAATCTCATAAGCAAGCATTAAGCATAAATAACACCGAATAATGCACCACAAGTAGGATATAATTTCATTGCATGACTATTGACTTTCGTACTTGCATAGGGAATCACAAACCTTAAAACCAATATTCTTACTAAAGCATAATTACTCATCAACATAACTCACATATCACATCATCATATCTCAAAACTATTACTAAGAATCAAGTTTATTTTGTCCAATGATCTTCATGAAATTTTTTATTATATCCTTCTTGGATATCTATCACTTTGGGACTAATTTTCATGTGTTGCTTTTCATAAGCTCAAGCAAATATAAGTGAAGATCAAGAGCATAATTTTTCTTCTTTCTCTCAAAATAATTTAAGCGGAGCAAGAGAGAATTTCTTGAAAATTTTACTAAATATAAAATAAATCTAAGTGAATTAAGAGAGCATTTCTTCAAAAATACTAAGCACACCGTGCTCAAAAACATATAAGTGAAGCACTAGAGCAAGTCCATTGAAAAGAGCTTCGTTGACGGGATGTGAATGTCGCTTACTTAGCCTCCTTGTTGACTATTTGAGGACTCTATGTTATTTAAAACTTTCAGATATAAGTATTTTATTAAAACATCAAGTAAAACAAAAATAAAATGACATTCTAAAAATAGCACAACTCATGTGAAGAAGCAAAAACTTAGGCTCAACCGATACTAACTGATAATTGTTGAAGAAGAAAGGTGGGATGCCTACCGGGGCATATCCAAGCTTAGATGCTTGAGACTTCTTAAATATTATCTTGGTATGCCTTGGTAATCCCCAATATTGAGCTTTTGTGTCTCCTTAATTCTTCTCATATCACATTTTTCCTAAATCACAAAAGCTTCATCCACACAAAACTCAACAAGAACTCGTTAGATAAGTTAGTATAAACCAATCCAAAAACCTTATCATTCTCTACTGTAGAAAATCACTAAGATTATTATTAAACATTTCATACTAAATTAATATGCATATTAATACTCCTATCCTCAAATAGAATCATTAAATAAGCAAACATGTGCAAATAATGCAAACATAACAGCAATCTGCCAAAACAGTACAGTCTGTAAAACATGCAAGAGTATCAATACTTCTTAAAATCCAATGTTATGAAAATTTACCACACTGTAGAAAATTTATCAGAGCTTATTATTCAAATAAATTCAATATTTTATCACATTCTGACTTCTCTAGGGAATTTTTGCAACAGCGGTAAACTTTCTGTTTTGAAACAGCAACATGTATACTTGCAAAATAAGCATGGTGAGGGCTATCCTTGACATTTTTATTGAAATAAAAGATAAAAAATATTATTCTAAATAACAGCAAACAAATACTAACAAAATAAATTGACGCTCCAAGTAAAACACATATCATGTGACGAATGAAAACATAGCTCCAAGTAAGGTTACCGATAATGTTGGAGACGATAGAGGGGATGCCTTCCGGGGCATCCCCAAGCTTAGTTGCTTGGATATTACTTTAATGTTACCTTGGGGTTGCCTTGGGCATCCCCAATCTTAGGGAATTGTCCCTCCTTATTCTACTCATATCTATATCTCACCCAAAACTTGAAAACTTCAATCACACAAAACTTAACAGAACTTCGTGAGATGAGTTAGTATGATAAAGAGCAAACCATTTCACTTTGGTACTGTCAAGACAAGATACATAATTGTTATCACACAATACCTACTGTATAATATCATTTCCACAATTTATATTGAGCAATATAAGCCATAGAAACTAGAAAACAAGCAAACTATGCATTGAAAACAGAATCTATCAAAAACAGAACAGTCTGTAGTAATCTGTACTCCAACCATACTTATGCTACTCTAAAAATTTGGAAAAATTATTAACACGTGATAAATTTGTATATTAATATTCTGCAAAAATAATCAACTCAAAGTCACTCTTCTGTTAAAGATTAGAATTATCTTTGTAAGTGTAAAAGTTTCTATTTTTCAGCAAGATCAAATCAATTATAACCCCACATGATCCCAAAGGCTTTACTTGGTACTTTATTAAAACAAAAGCAATAAACATGATTAATACATTATCTTAATCATGTGAACACACAAAAATAGTAGGTAAAAGTGTTGGGTTGTCTCCCAACAAGCGCTTTTCTTTTATGTCTTTTAAGCTAGGCATGATGATTTCAATGATGCTCGCATAAAAGTAAAGAATTGAAACATAAAGAGAGCATCATGAAGCATATGACTAGCACATTTAAGCCTAACCTACTTCCTATGCATAGGGATTCTGTGAAAAAAACAATTTATGGGAGCAACAATCAACTAGCATAGGAAGGCAAAACAAGCATAGCTTCAAGATTTTCAACACATAGAGAGGAAGCTTGGTATTATTGCAATACCTACAAGCATATGTTCCTCTCTCATAATAATTTTCAGTAGCATCATGAATGAATTAAACAATATAGCTATCACATAAAGCATTCTTTTCATGATGCATAAGCATAGAGATTTTGTTACTCTCCACATAAGCAAATTTATTCTCATCAATAGTAGTGGGAGCAAACTCAACAGAATAACTATCATATGATTGAAAATTAAAATCATAATGACAAGTTTCATGGTTATCGTTATTATTTATAGCATACATGTCATCACCATAATCATCATATATAGGAACTTTGTTGTCATAATCAATAGCAACCTCTTCCAAAATAGTGGATTCATCATTAAATAAAGTCATGACCTCTCCAAATCCACTCTCATCAATATAATCATCATAAATAGGAGGAATGCTTTCATTATAAAAAAATTCCACATCAAAACTTGGGGGACAAAAAATATCATCTTCATCAAACATAGCATCCCCAAGCTTATGGTTTTGCATATCATCACAATCATTCTTATCAATAGCATGAATGGCACCAATAGTATAGCAAACATTATTATCATATTCTTCCAAGCAAGTGCTAAAAATATTCTCAAGATCATAAGGCACATCATTGCCTTCCCAATCATAATCATTACCACAAGTAGTAGGTATCACAAAATCATACTCAATATCACCATACTCCATCAACATATTTGATTCACTTTCATGAGGCACAATGGTGATAGGAACAACATTATTTGGGAGAGATACCTTTTTACCTCTATTCTTTCTTCTTTTCTTCTTCACCACATCATGTGTGGGTTTAATTAATTTTTTCAAGCTTCTTGTTGAAGAGATTGATTGGATAGGAATCTCCTCCACGTTACCTAATTCATCATAATAAACACTAGGAGGGTATTGGGAAATATTTTCCCTTTCATTAGTACTCTCTTCATATTCTATTTGTTTTCTTGTCTTTAGACAGTTGGCAATATAAGGATTCTCAATGAAATTTACGGCACAAAACATATATATTTCCTCTAGATCAAAATTAAGAAATCTCTCGGGATTTGGAAAACCCTTAGTTATACATTTCATTTCTTCATACCCCAAAATAAGACTAAGCTCTTTATGATGCTCAAGGGTAATCAAGTTGTCACAATTTTTGGACACGGTTTGATCATGAAATAATTTGCATTGGAGATTTAAATGACCATGTTCATTGCAAAGTTCACGAGGATGGTGAAAGAAATTACATGTTTCAACACAATCATCTAGCCTCTTTTGAAAAAAATTCGTTTCTAAATATTTATGCTTCTTACAAAATCTATCTTCCCTTTTTGGTGTGCATTTGCACTCCCAATTCACTCTGCAAAAATTGACATGCTTATAAGAAACATTTTTTTCATGACTTGTGCAATCATCATTAACATTTTGGATAATCAAAGAATTCATACTAACAACATTACAATAATGCTCATCATTATAATATTTTGTGCCAAACATTTTATTGACTTCGTCTTCTAAGAATTGAGCACAATTTTCGATCCATCATTTTCAAGAAAGATATTATAAAGATGATCGATAATATGATGCAACCTCAATTCCATTTTTTGTAGTTTTCTTTAATAAACCAAACTAGTGATAAAACAAGAAACTAAAAGATTCGATTGCAAGATCTAAAGATATACCTTCATGCACTCACCTCCCAGGCAACGACGCGAGAAAAGAGCTTGATGTCTACTACGCAAATTTATTCTTGTAGACACGTGTTGGGCCTCCAAGCGTAGGGTTTTGTAGGGCAGTAGTAATTTTCCCTCAAGTGGATGACCTAAGGTTTATCAATACATGAGAGGTGTATGATGAAGATGGTATCTCTCAAACGATCCTGCAACCAAGTACAAGAAATCTCTTGTGTCCCCAACACACCCAATACAATGGCAAATTGTATAGGTGCACTAGTTCGGCGAAGAGATGGTGATAAAAGTGTAATATGGATGGTAGAAATATATTTTTATAATCTGAATAAATAAAAACAGCAAGGTAGCAAATAGTAAACAGGCACAAAAACGGTACTGCAATGCTTGAAAACAAGGCCTAGGGTGTGTACTTTCGCTAGTGCGATTTCTCAACAGTGCTAACATAGTTGGATCATATGACCACCCCTCAAAGTGCGATAAAGACTCACTCACGAGTTCCTATTAGCGGAGAACAAAATATAGAAATTGTTTGTAGGGTACGAAACCACCTCAAAGCTATTCTTTCCATTCGATCTATCCTACAGTTCGTACTAAAATAACGCAAGCTATTCTTTCCGATCGATATACTCAAGAGTTCGTACTAGAATAACACCAAAGCAAATTCATATTCATAATACTCAATCCCCACAAAGAACTACAATGGGTCCCCAAAGTTTCTATCGGAGAAAAGATAATAAAAACATGCATCAACCACTATGCATAGATTACCCCAATATCACCCCGGGAATCCGCAAGTTGAGTGCCATGAAGTATATCAAGTGAACCAATAAGATACCCCAATGTCACCTCAAGTATTCATATCGCAATACATACATCATGTGTTCCCAAATTTGAACATTCAATCCGATATGACAAAACTTCAATGGGTAAAGATTCAATTCATCACAATAAGAGTATAGAGGGGAGAAACATCATATGATCCATCTATATTAACAAAGCCCATGATATAGATCGCGCGCGAGAGAGAGAGATTAAACACATAGCTACTAGTACAAACCCTCAACCCCGAGGGTGGACTACTCCCTCCTCATTGTAGTGGCCGCCGGGATGATGAAGATGGCCACCAGAGATGATTCCCCTCTTCGACAGGGTGCCGAAACGGGGTCTAGATTGGTTTTCGGTGGCTACAGAGCCTTGCGGCGGTGGAACTTCTAGTCTAGGGCTACCCCGAAGGGTTTCGGAATATTTGGGAATTTATAGTGCAAAGAGGCGGTTCGGGGGGCACCCGAGTTGCTATGAGTTTTGTTGAGTTTTGTTCACCTATATTTTGAGTCACTAAAAATTTCAGAATTTTTTAGAGAAAGAAATGCCGAGGAGATTGTTAAGAGGCTCTTCAAGCCAGAGCTCTAAGGAAGATGAAAATGAGATGAGAGAGAAGCCCAAGTATAATCTTCCTCGCGTCGCAGAAGTTCGACAATGTGAATAGTCGTGTGACACATTCTTGAGGGCGGTCGGAATTTATGAAGATTTCTATTATTTGGCCGAGAATGCAGGCATCACCGACTTCCTCAACGATAAGTGTGACCAGTACCTCTTGCTCACGAATACCTTTGTGCAAAATTTTCACTTTCACTCTAGGGAAGACCCTCCTATAGTAGAATTTCACCTATATGATGTGCCTAAGAAAAGGAACCTTTATGATTTTTGCAAAGTTTTTAAAGACCCTATGAGGGAAGCATCAGGGAATCACGTCCTAGAGATATGGAAGATTTTATTTCCGTAGTCACTGTACGGGAAGAGAAATGTGTGTCAAAGGCAAGAGATGCTAGTTTACATGTTCCTGTGCTACGCTATTATTCATTATTAGCGGGAAGATGTTTAGTTGGTCGCTGGGAGAGTGGAAGTCTTAATGGCTCTGACCTCACCATTCTGCGCCATGCTTTATTTGTTGATAGAACCTTTAGTCTGGGCGTTATGGTGGCCGAACGGTTGAACACCAACCGTTCGAAGGGGCCCATATTCGGAGGCATCTATGCATCGCGTTTAGTCAAACATTTTGAGATACTCATTAGGCTTAACGATAAAGATGAGAGGCTGCTACCCACGAAGTTTTTAGATTATGACCGTATGGTAGCTCATGATGTTATTAAGAAAAATGATGATAGGAGGCGCTTTACAACTTAGTTTTTAGCCAGGGTACTTGTGAAATTATTGCTCTGCCTGCTTCTTCTTTGTTCGATATTCGCTTAGGCAGGTACACCATTATGCCTGGAAACATTTACAAATATTGGGGTCTGACGCAACCCCTAGCTCCAGAACCGGCACCAACCCTTGATCCGTACCCGGAGCCAGTTTTTCAGTGGGAGCCGCAGGAGTTCGCCAACTAATGGAACTATGAGGACGCTCCTGAGTATCCGGGAGAGAAATCTTTCCATCCATGGCCATAGACCAACTTAGGCCAAAAGCCTAAGCTTGGGGGAGTATGTATTTCTCACCGACTTTACATTCATGTTCACACACTCATCTTAGTAGTCAGTCTTCATACTCTTTCATTGTACTATCCATGGTAGTTTATTTCCTCATTTTGCTTTCTTCTTGTGTGTTTATTTAACCTTGAGAAAAATACAAAAAATAGTTCTAGCTTTATTTCCAGTTGTTTAGTTGTAGAATTAAAAAGAAAACCCAAAAAGATTTCTCGTTCTTCTTCTGCTTGTTGGGAGCTTTCCCATGTAAATAGTTTTTCTCGTTCTTTTTTTGATTTTTCTTTCTTTGGGTCATAAGGAGAAGACCACAATGAAAATGTCGAGTGGCTCTCATATGCATTATTGTTTACCTATAAGAGAGCCCATGTTACCTTGTCTTCTCCTTTGAGTTATTCTTTGCAGATTCCAGCTTAGTCCAATGCACGTGCACTCTTATTATTATCCACACCGTTTGATTGTCCAAGTGAAAGGCAATAATGACGATATTTGATGAAAATATTGAGATGGAGAAAAGCTGGTATGAACTCGCCCTATCTTGCTTTTCTAAATATGATTAGCTCATCGTTCGGAATTCAGTTCATTATGGTTGAAACATATTTGCAATGACAATTAGAGATTATAGTTATTTATGCCATGCTTAATTAGCTAAGAGTGGATAATGGTTTGTTTTGGGTGCCAACATGCATATCAAAATGGTTGTGATGTAGTATGATGGGATGGTATCCTCCTATGAATGATTCAAGTGGCTCGACTTGGCACATGTTGACGCATGTAGTTGAAACAAAATCAACATAGCATCTACAATATTTATGTTCATAGTGATTTATATCCTACTCATGCTTGCATTCAATGTTGGTTAATCTCAAAGCATATTGATGACTATGTCGCTCTTTAGTTGGTCGCTCCCCAGTCTTTTGCTAGCCTTCACTTGTACTAAGCAGGAATACTGCTTGTGCATCCAATCCTTCAAACCCAAAGTTGTTTCATATGAGTCCACCATACCTACCTATATGCGGTATTTACCTGCCGTACCAAGTAAATTTGCATCTGCCAAACTCTAAACCCTCAAATAAACATTTTGTTTTGTATGCCCAAATCGCTCATGTGGCGACTAGGGCCTGTCAATATCTTCCATGCTAGGTGGGTTATTCTCACGATATGTGTTGATTCATTATCATTCACGAGAAAGTGGCTGGTAATCGGGATGCCCAGTTCCATGCTCGAAATAAAAGCAAAATCTAATTAAACAAAACTCCCCCAGAACTGTATTTGTATGAACAGTACCCATGAATTCGGCTCGCCGTGGAGTGTGACTGATTGGTGGAGGGGGAGTAAAACCTTTATCATTCTGTTTGGGAACCGCCTATAATTTATCTAGCATGGAAGATTTTGAAAACTTATTGGTCGTTTTCTAGCAATGACAGCATACCGCTCAAAAATCATTACTTACCTCTGTTTAAAAAAAATCAAGCTCTGGCACCTCTGCAAACCAATGCTTCCCTCTCCGAAGGGGCCTTTCCATTTGCTTTATTGTCGAGTCATCATCCTCTTATAAAAGGCATCAGTTAGAGAGCACCACCGTCATTTGTTGCTTTTTTGTTAATTGATATTGAGTATGAGCATGGCTGGATCTCTTTCATCGTGAATTACAATGTCTAGTCAGTCCTTGTTCTTTAGAGGTGCTCTGCATTTATGTTTTGCGATCTCAGAAAGGGCTAGCGAGATATCATTTCATCATATTGTATCATGATTGTTTTGAAAAAGTGTTGTCATCCAAGAGTTATTATTATTGCTTGCTAGTTAATTATGTCATTGATATGAGTAAATGTGAGACCTAAATGTCATTGCGAAGGTGGTTAGTCCATGATCTTTGCTGAATATCAGAACATCAGTTAGACGTATTTACAACAACAAGATCAAACAGAGTTTGTAAAAGTTTTTCTTTATCATTTTCAGTTTATCAACTGAATTGCTTGAGGACAAGCAATGGGTTAAGCTTGGGGGAGTTGATTCATCTCCATCGTATCCACTTTCCAAACTCTTTTGCTTTTGTTTTGGACTCTAATTTGCATGATTTGAATGGAACTAACCCATACTGACGTTTTTTTCAACAGAATTGCCTTGGTGTTATTTTTGTGCAGAAATAAAAGTTCTCTGATTGTCCTGAAAATTTTTGAAGAATATTTTTGGATTTAATAAAAAATACCGGAGAAGAATCAAATAGAGGGGGCCACCTGCAGGCCACAAGCCTACTAAGTGCAGCCACCCCCTGGTCGTGCCTAGCAGGCTTGTGGGGCCCTTGTGGCTCCTCCGACCTCATCTCCAGCTCCATATAACCCTATTCACGGAGAAAAAATAGAGAGAAGAGTTCATCGCGTTTCACGATACGGAGCCGCCGCCACCTCCTCTTCTTCCTCAGGAGACTAGATCTAGAGTCTGTTTTGGGATCCGAAGAGGGGAAATCGACGCCATCGTCATCACCAACCATCCTTCATCACCAATTCCATGATGCTCTCCGCCGTTCGTGAGTAATCCCATTGTAGGCTTGCTAGACAATGATGGGTTGGATGATATTTATCATTTAATTGAGTTAGTTTTGTTAGGGTTTGATCCCTAGTATCCACTATGTTATGAGATTGATCTAGCTATCACTTTGCTATGCCTAATGCTTGTCACTAGGGCCCGAGTGCCATGATTTCAGATCTGAACCTATTATGTTTTCATGAATATATATATATGTGTGTGTGTGTGTGTGTGCGCGTGTGTGTGTGTCTTGATCCTATCTTGCAAGTTGTAGACACCTATTATGAGTTATGATTCGCATCCCCCAGGGTGATAATAACTGGGATTCTTTCCGGTGATTACCGTAGTTTGAGGAGTTCATGTATTCACTAAGAATGCTTTGGTGTGGTTCTCTATTAAAAGGAGGCCTTAATATCCCTTAGTTTCCTTTAGGACCCCGCTGCCACGGAAGGGTAGGACAAAAGATGTCATGCAAGTTCTTTTCCATAAGCACGTATGACTATATATGGAATACATGCCTACATTACATTGATGAATTGGAGCTAGTTTTGTGTCACCCTAGGTTATGACTGTTGCATGACAAATACTATCCAAGATAATTATTCATCACTGATCCATTGCCTATGAGCTTTCCACATATTGATCCTTGCTAAGTTACTTCTTTGCTGCTACTGTCACAATCACTATAAAACTGCTACTGTTACTTTTGCTACTGTTACCGTTACTTCCATACTACTTTGCTACAGATATTAAGTCTTTTAGGTGTGGTTGAATTGACAACTCAGCTGCGAATACTCGAGAATATTCGTTGGCTCCCCTTGTGTCGAATCAATAAATTTGGGTTGAATACTCTACCCTAAAACTGTTGGGACCCTCTATACTTGTGGGTTATCAATAATAACATTATATATCTTATTTTCATCAAGATAAGCATATTTCAGAGTATAAGGCAATGTCTTTAGCTCAAACACGGGATCTCCCTTGGGTGGAGGAGGATCCCCTAAAATATCAACTGGTAAGTTGTGTTTAAGAATAGGTGTTTGCCTCAGAAATATATCATCTATTTCATTTCTTTCATTCATATGCAAATCATTTTCATGGTCTAGGAAATATTGTTCTAACGATCAGTAGGAGGTACGGCAATAGAAGCAAGACCAATTATTTCATCCTTATTAGGAAATTATTTTTCATGTGGTTCTCTACTAAACTTAGAGAAATTAAATTCATGAGACACATCACCAAAGCTCACTTTGACCTTCTTAGTAGCACAATTAATTTCAGCATTAACGGTATTCAATAAAGGTGTACCGAATATAATGGGACAAAAGATATCTTGTTCCGAACCAAGTACTAAGAAGTTTGTTGGGTACTTGACTTTTCCACACAAGACCTCAACATATCTAACAATCCCAAGTGGTGTAATAGTATCTATGTTTGCAAGTTTAATAGTGACGTCAATATCTTCAATCTCAAAGGGTCCTATGCCATGCATAATTTCTTGATATAAAGTAAAAGTTATATCACTAACACTAGCACCAATGTCACACAAGCCATCATAACAATGATATCCAATTTTTACTGAAACAACATGCATGCCTACAACTGGTTTGTTTTTATCGAGCTCATCCCACTCGTTTCTAACAGGTTTTGCAATTCTAGAAGCTTTATCACAGAAGTAAATAACCTGACCATCAATATTATTTAGGAGATCTTTAACCATAGAAACATTAGGCTCAATATTTATTTGCTCAGAAGGTTTAGGTGTCCTAACATGACTTTTATTAACCACAGTTGTAGCTTTAGCATATTCCTTAATCCTAACAGGAAAACGAGGTTTCTCTATGTAAGCAGTAGGAACAATTGGATCAATGTGGCTAACAATTATTTCTTCCTTATTAATTTTAGTAGGTTCCTCTAATGGTTTTTTAGTGGGAGGGTGATATTTAAACCACTTCTCCCTGGGGAGATCAACATGAGTATCAAAAGTTTCACAGAAAGTACCTGCTACCTCAGAGTCAAGACCATATTTATTGCTAAATTCATGAAAAGCATTAGTTTCCATAAACGGTTTAACACAATCAAAATTAAGATTTATACCTGACTCTTTACCTTTGTTGAGTTCTCAATCTTCAAAGTTGTGTTTAATTCTTTCTATAAGATCCCATTTGAATTCAACAGTCCTCTTCATATAGGAACTAGTAGCACTAGAATCGAGTAATACTTGATCATCATGAGGAAGCCAAGCATAAAAGTTTTGTATAATCATTTCTCTTGAAAGCTCATGCTTGGGGAAAGTGTGCATCATAGATTTAAGCCTCCCCCAAGCTTGAGAAATACTTTCTCCTTCACGAGGCCACCAATTATAAATAAAGTTCCGATCACGATGGACTAGATGCACAGGATAAAACTTCTGATGAAATTTTAGCTTCAAGCGATTCCAGTCCCATGATCCAATATGATCCAATAACCTATACCACCTTAATGCCTTTCCATCCAAACATAAAGGTACAACCTTCTTCTTAACTTTTTTTCCATGCAAACTTGCAAGCTTAAATAATCCACAAACCTCATCGACAAATATCAAATGGTAATCAGGATGAGTCATATCATCATAGGGATTAAATAGCAGTTTGCCGAACATACCCAAAGGGATCTCATAATAAATATTTTTAGTAGGTTCGGTAGGTTTAGGAACAACTTCTTCAACTTCTGTTTGAGGCGAAGATGCCCCAAACAAGCCACTCAAAGGGTGACCGTTCATAGTGACAAGCAAAAGTAAATTTTAGCACGTATCGAAAATGTTTCATTACCAAAGGTGTTTCACTCACCGGTAGCCGCACCAGAAAAGAGTCTTGATGACACACAATTATAGGGTATCAATCTTAGTCCTTTCGGTTAGTAAGAGTGTATAACCCAACGAGGAGCGGAAGGAAATGATAAGCAGTTTTCAGCAAGGTATTCTCTACAAGTGTTGTGAGTAACGCTGATAGATAGTTTTGCAGCAAGATAATTCGTAGCAAGTGACAAGTGGCAATAGTAACAACGGTGCGGCAAGGTAGCCTAATCCCTTTTATAGCAAAGGACATCCTTGAAAGTACTCTTATATTAAGAAAGCTCTCCCGAGGACACATGGGAATTCCTTTCTAGTCATGTTCATCATGTTGAGTTGATTCACATTCGCTACTTTGATAATTTGATACGTGGGTGGACCGGTGCTAAGGTGATTTTCTGACTTGAAAAAACAACCTGCTTATGATTAACGCCTATCGCTAGCATCCGCAACTACTAAACAGTAATTAAGATATATCTAACTATAGCATGAAACGTCCGGATCCATATCAACCCCTTATGAAGCAACACATAAACTGGGTTCAAACTTCTGTCACTCTAGCAACCCATCATCTACTTGTTACTCCATAGTGACTTCCCTTAGGCACATAGCATGATGAAGTGTCATGTAGTCGATGTTCACAAGACACGACTAAGAGAAGTAATAACATACATATCATAAAATTATCGAACGAATACCAACTTCACATGATTACTTATAACAAGACTTCTTCCATGTCCTCAGGAAAAATAGTAACTACTCATACCTCATCAACATGTTCAAGATCATAGGTATAATAATGGATATTAAGGATCTGAACATAAAAACTTTCACTAAGTAATCCAACAAGCATCAACTACAAGATGTAATCAACACTACTAGTAACCCACAGGTACCAATATGGGGTTTTGAGACAAAGATTGAACACAAGAGATGAACTAGGGTTGGAGATGAGATGGTGTTGGTGAATATGTTGATGAAGATTGGTCCTCCCACGAAGGAGGAAGCATTGGTGATGACGATGGCTTCGATCTATCCCTCCGGGAGAGAAGTTTTCCCGACAGAATCAGCTTGACGGAGTGCAAAAGGGCTTATGCCAGGTTTCCGCCTCTAGACGGTGGCGCTTCGTCCCAAAAGGTTGCTTATGATTTTTATAGGGTAAAACACACCATATAGGATAAGAGAGGGGTCGAGAGACCTGCTGGGCCGCCACAAGCCATCAGGGCCCACCCGGGGGGTGGGCACGCCCTGTTGCCTTGTGACCAGTAGGTGGCCCCTATGGTATATATTTGGACCAATAATTCTTAAATATTCCATAAAATTCTTCATGAAGTTTCAGGTCATTTGGAGGCTAGTGTTTTTTCTGCCTTTGTCTTGATTTCCCGGTCTAGAATTATAGTTTACAGATATTTCCCTCTTGTGATTTACCTTGCATATTCAGAGGAAAAGGCATATAAGAATTGTATGATAATCAGGAATGATGGAAAATAATTACATAAATATTAATAATAAATCATGATGGAAAATTGATGTATCACATACTATCCATAACGTCTAGGCTAACACCCCAATTCCCAGCCACCTATTGTGACGGGTATTTGGCGGCAAAGCCCGGAGTTCCACAAGGAGGTCACGGAGGTTGGTATGGCAACACTGTCTGCTGACCACCTCCAGGAAGCAGCTCCAAAGGAATTCCGTGGACACGCAATTGAAGAAGATGTGATTCGAGTCCTTCACAGTGCCACAGAGAGGGCAAATCCCATCCCCATGCCCAATGCGCTTGAGGATCTTCACTCTAGAGGGAAAACGGCCCCTGAGCCATTGCCACAAGAAGATTTGAATCTTTAGGGGTAGCGTGCTCGTCCAAATATGCGCGAAGATCTCGGGAGCCTGAGCGACAGCAATGGCATGGTATAGGGATTTGGTGGAGAACCTGCCTGGCGACTCGTGAAGCAACGTTATGTGATCATCCTGTGTAACAGCCCGGGACCGACGCTCCAGAAGATTCCCCTTTTATTTCTATTCTCGTCTGTGTTTCATTTTGTTGTTGCATTCATCATCGCATCATTTGCATCATCTACATAGCATCAACACTTATTTTTAAAAACTTGCATCCGTTAGTAGCTGTCGATTCTCTTCATTTTGCCGTTGACCGTTTCGAAACCAACCACACACGCTCGCGCCCGCGGCATCGTTTAAAACCGTTTTTAAGGCGCGCTAAAAATATTCTCGGATTGGGTCGAAACTTGGCGTGCGGTCTTGTTATATTGTTGGTAGACCGCCTGCCAAATTTCGTCTCAATCAGAGGTCGTTTGATACCCCATCGGTCAGTCGTTGCAGTGCGGTCATCAGTTTATTATCGAACGTTTTCGATGTTTTAAAACCTCGTGTCACGAGCTGCAACTTCCCTCTCATCCCCACCTAGCCCATCTACACGGCTACCGCAGACCACCTAGCCCCCCTCTGCTTTCGGGTCGTCCGATCGAATCGAACGGTCCGAAAACGGACAAAAACTGCTAACCCTAGCCTCTAAATGCTATAAATAGACCCCCCCTCACACCTACCTAATTGTGCAGGCCCTAGCCGCCTAGGGATCCACACCGCCGCCAGCCGCCTCCCACCTCTCTCCCGCAGCCACTTGGCGCTCAGCCTCCTCCCACCTCGTGCGGGCCTGCCAAGCCCATCTAGGAGCCTGTTCGGGCCTGGATCCGCTGCCGCTCCAGGGGAGCCTGAGCCCCGAGATCCCCTTGTCTCCATCCCCTCGCCGGAGCCCCGCGTCCCAGCCTCGCCGTGTTGGGGAACGTCGCATGGGAAACAAAAAATTTCCTACGCACACGCAAACCTATCCATGGTGATGAGCATCTACGAGAGGGAGAGTGAATCTACGTACCCTTGTAGATCACTAAGCGGGAAGCGTTAAGAAACGCGGTTGGTGTAGTCGTACTTCTTTGCGATCCAAATCGTCGAGCGTCACGTGATCTAATCACGAACCGTCCCGCGAACCAATCACGAACCGTCCCGTGATCTCGTCACGATCCGTCCCGCGATCCGATCACGAACGTCCCGTGGCCTTGATCACGATCCTTCTGATCTAGTACCGAACGGACGACACCTCCGCATTCAGCACACATGCAGTTTGATGACGATCTCCACCGTCTTGATCCAGCAAGAGGAGGCGGAGGGGAGGGAGAGTTCACCGGCAGCGTGATGGCGCTCCGGTGATGGTGGTGGAGTTATTCCTGCAGGGCTTCACCTAAGCACCGCAGAAAACCAATCTAGAGGAGAAACTATGCACTGGAGGTTAGGGTTGCACGTGGAAGAAAGAACTTGTGCCAAAACCCTCAAACCCCTCTAGTATATATAGGAGGAGAGGAGGAGGAGGAGGGTCTAGCGCAAGGGACAAAGCCCACCTGGTTCGGCCGGCTAGGGAGGAGTCCTCCTCTTCCCACTCCTAGTGGGATTAGGACTCCTTCCATATATAGCCCTTTTTGCCTTTTTCCACCTTTTTCCTTTTGGTATTTTCTTCCCAGCCTCATGGGCCTTGTGTAGGACTTCCACAAGCCCACCAAGGGCTGGTATTCATCTTCCCACAGCCCATAAAACCTCTTGGGTCGAAATACCCCTCCCGGTGGTCTCCCGGTACACTACCGGCACTCCCGGTACACTACCGATGAGCCCGAAACTTTTTCGGCGACCAAACTGGGACTTCCTATATATGAATCTTTACCTCCAGACCATTCCGGAGCTCCTCATGACATCCGGGATCTCATCCGGCACTTCGAACAATCTTCGGTCACCACCATACATAACTCTACACTACCGAAACGTCACCGAACCTTAAGTGTGCAGATCCTGCGGGTTCGAGAACTATGTAGACATGACCGAGACACCTCTCCGGACAATAACCAATGGAGGGACCTGGATGTCCACATTGGTTCCTACATATTCTATGAAGATCTTTATCGGTCGAACCTCTATGTCAAGGATTCAGTTAATCACGTATAACGTTCCCTTTGTTCTTCGGTATGTTACTTGCCCGAGATTCGATCGTCGGTATCTCCATACCTAGTTCAACCTCGTTACCGGCAAGTCTCTTTACTCGTCAATTAATACAAGATCCCGCAACTAACAATTAGTCACATTGCTTGCAAGGCTTATTGTGATGTTGCATTATCGAGTGGGCCCCGAGATACCTCTTCGTCACACGGAGTAACAAATCCCAGTCTCGATCCATGCCAACTCAACAGACATCATCGGAGATACCTGTAGAGCACCTTTATAGTCACCCAGTTACGTTGCGACATTTGATACACACGAGGCACTCCTCCGATATCCGTGAGTTGCATGATCTCATGGTCATAGGAACATATACATTGACATGCAGAAAACAGTAGCAATAAACTGACACGATCATACGCTACGTTTGTAGTTTGGGTCTTGTCCATCACATCATTCTCCTAATGATGTGATCCCATTATCAAATGACACCACAAGTCAATGGCTAGGAAACCCTGACCATCTTTGATCAACGAGCTAGTTCACTAGAGGCATACTAGGGACACAGTGTTGTCTATTTACCCACACATGCAATGTGTTTCCAATCAATACAATTATAGCATGGATAATAAACGATTATCATGAACAAGGAAATATGATAATAAACACTTTATTTATTGCCTCTAGGGCATATTTCCAACAGTCTCCCACTTGCACTAGAGTCAATAATCTAGTTCACATCACTATGTGATTTACATGGTAATGAATCGAACACCCATACAGTTCTGGTGTTGATCATGTTTAGCCCTTGGAAGAGGTTTAGTCAATGGGTCTGCAACATTCAGATCCGTGTGCACTTTGCTAATATTTATGTCCTTCTCCTCGATGTAGAACCGGATGGAGTTGAAGCGTCGCTTTATGTGTCTGGTCCTCTTGTGAAACCTTGGTTCCTTGGCTAGAGCAATGGCACGAGTGTTGTCACAGAACAGGTTTATTGGATTCAGTGCACTAGGCACTACTCCAAGATCTGTCATGAACTGCTTCATCCAGACACCTTCCTTCGCTGCCTCCGAGGCTGCGATGTACTCCGCTTCGCACGTAGAATCAGCTACCACGCTCTGCTTGGAACTGCACCAGCTTACCGCTGCCCTGTTAAGAATAAATATGTATCCGGTTTGCGACTTAGAGTCATCCGGATCAGTGTCAAAGCTTGCATCGACGTAACCCTTTACGACGAGCTCTCATCACCTCCATAAACGAGAAACATATCCTTTGTCCTTTTTAGGTACTTGAGGATATTCTTGACCGCTTGCCAGTGCTCCACTCCAGGATCACTTTGAAACCTTCCGGCCATACTTATGGCAAGGCTGACATCGGGTCTTGTGCACAGCATTGCATACATGATAGAGCCTATGGCTGAAGCATAGGGGATGACACTCATCTTTTCTTTATCTTCTGCAGTCACTGGGCATTGAGTCTTACTCAACTTCACACCTTGTAACACAGGCAAGAACCCTTTCTTGGACTGCTCCATTTTGAACTTCTTCAAAACTTTATCAAGGTATGTGCTTTGTGAAAGTGCTATTAAGCGTTTCGATCTATCTCTATAGATCTTAATGCCTAATATGAAAGCAGCTTCTCTCCTAGGTCCTTCATTGAAAAATTCTTATTCAAATATTCCTTCACGCTTTCCAGCATTTCTATATTGTTTCCAGTCAGCAATATGTCATCCACATATAACACTAGAAACGCTATAGAGCTCCCACTCACTTTCTTGTAAATACAAGCTTCTCCATAAACTTGTATAAACCCAAACGCTTTGATCACTTCATCAAAGCGCTTATTCCAACTCCGAGATGCTTGTACCAGTCCATAAATGGATCGCTGGAGTTTGCAAACTTTGTCAGCATTCTCTGGATCGACAAAACCTTCGGGTTGCATCATATACAACTCTTCCTCAAGGAAACCGTTGAGGAACGCTGTTTTGACATCCATCTGCCAAATTTCATAGTCGAAATAAGCAGCTATTGCCAACATGATTCTGACAGACTTAAGCATCGCTACGGGTGAGAAAGTCTCATCGTAGTCAACTCCTTGAACTTGTGAAAAACCCTTTGCCACAAGTCGAGCTTTATAGACGGTTACATTACCGTCCGCGTCCGTCTTCTTCTTAAAGATCCATTTGTTCTGAATGGCCTTTCGCCCTTCAGGTAGTACTTCCAAAGTCCACACTTTGTTTTCATACATGGATCCCATCTCAGATTTCATGGCCTCTAACCATTTCTCGGAATCCGGGCCCATCATTGCTCCTCCATAGCTCGTAGGTTCATTGTTGTCTAACAACATGACCTCCAAGACAGGGTTGTCGTACCACTCGGGCGTAGTACGCGTCCTTGTCGACCTACGAGGTTCACTAGTAGCTTGATCTGAAGCTTCATGATCATCATCATTAACTTCCTCTTCTACCGTCGTAGGTTCCATAGAAACATCTTTCTGCGCTGCGCTACTTTCTGGTTGAAGTAAAGGTTCAATAACCTCATCAAGCTCTATTTTCCTCCCACTCAATTCTTTCGAGAGAAACTCTTTCTCAAGAAATGTTCCGTTCTTTGCGACAAACACTTTGCCTTCGGATCTGAGATAGAAGGTATACCCGACTGTCTCTTTCGGGTATCCTATGAAGATGCATTTCTCCGCTTTGGGTTCCAGCTTTTCAGGCTGAAGCTTTTTGACATAAGCATCACATCCCCAAACTTTAAGAAACGACAACTTTGGCCTTTTGCCAAACCACAGTTCATATGGCGTCGTCTCAACGGATTTTGATGGTGCCCTATTTAAAGTGAATGCAGCTGTCTCTAATGCATAACTCCAAAACGATAGTGGCAAATCGGCAAGAGACATCATAGAACGCACCATATCTAATAAGGTTCGATTACGACGTTCAGACGCACCATTACGCTGTGGTGTTCCGGGCGGTGTCAACTGTGAAACAATTCCACATTGTCTTAAGTGACTGCCAAACTCATAACTCAGATATTCACGTCCTCGATCAGATCGCAGAAATTTAATCTTCTTGTTACGATGATTCTCAACTTCACTCTGAAATTGCTTAAACTTTTCAAACGTTTCAGACTTGTGTTTCATCAAGTAAATATACCCATATCTACTCAAGTCATCAGTGAAGGTGAGAAAGTAACGATATCCACCGCGCGCTGCAACATTCATTGGACCACACACATCAGTATGTATGATTTCCAATAAGTCACTTGCCCGTTCCATTGTTCCAGAGAACGGCGTTTTAGTCATCTTGCCCATGAGGCATGGTTCACATGCGTCAAGTGATTCAAAATCAAGTGACTCCAAAAGTCCATCAGCATGGAGCTTCCTCATGCGTTTTACACCAATATGACCTAAACGGCAGTGCCACAAGAAAGTGGTACTATCATTATCAACTCTACATCTTTTGGCATCAATGTTATGAACATGTGTGTCATCACTATCAAGATTCAATATGAATAAACCCCTAACATTGGGTGCATGACCATAAAAGATATCACTCATATAAATAGAACAACCTTTATTCTCTGATTTAAATGAGTAACCGTCTCGCAATAAACAAGATCCAGATATAATGTTCATGCTTAACGCAGGCACTAAATAACAATTATTCAGGTTCATCACTAATCCTGATGGTAATCGAAGAGAGAGCGTGCCGACGGCGATCACATCAACCTTGGAACCATTTCCCATGCGCATCATCACTTCGTCCTTTGCCAGGCTTTGTTTATTACGTAGTTCCTGCTTTGAGTTGCAAATGTGAGCAACCGAACCGGTATCAAATACCCAGGCACTACTACGAGAACTAGTAAGGTACACATCAATAACATGTATATCATATATACCTTGTTTGTCTTTGGCCGCCTTCTTGTCAGCCAGGTACTTGGGGCAGTTCCGCTTCCAGTGACCAGTTCCATTGCAATGAAAGCACTCAGTTTCTGGCTTAGGTCCATGCTTAGGCTTCTTTGTAGGAGTAGCAACTGCTTTGCCATCCTTGTTGGTTTTACCCTTCTTGCCTTTGCCCTTGCCATTTTTCTTGAAACTAGTGGTTTTATTGACCATCAACACTTGATGTTCTTTCTGGATTTCAGACTCAGTGACTTTTAGCATCGCAAACAGCTCGGATGAAGACTTGTTCATCCCGTGCATGTTATAGTTCATCACAAAGCTCTTGTAACTAGGTGGCAATGATTGAAGAACTCTGTCAATGATCGCCTCTTGCGGTAGGGTAATTCCCAACTCAGCTAGACGGTTTGAATACCCAGACATTCTGAGTATATGCTCACTGATAGACCCGTTTTCCTCCATCTTGCAAGCATAGAACTTATCGGAGGTCTCATACCTCTCGATCCGAGCATTCTTCTGAAAAATAAACTTCAACTCCTAGAACATCTCATATGCTCCATGACATTCAAAACGTCTTTGAAGTCCCGGTTCTAAGCCATACAATATTGCACACTGAACTATTGAGTAGTCTCCAGCACGAGCCTCCCAAGCGTTCTTAACGTCTTCAGAGGTCATGTCTTCTGGTTGGTCACCAAGCGGTGCATCAAGGACATATTGTTTCTGGGAAGCTGTGAGGATAATCCTCAGATTACAGGCCCAATCAACAAAGTTACTTCCATCATCTTTCAACTTAGCTTTCTCTAGGAACGCATTAAAATTCAGGGGTGCTACTGCGCGAGCCATTGATCTACAACATAAATATGCAAAGGTTACTTAGACTATTGTTCAAGATAATGAGTTTAGTTAATCAAAATACTAAAGCTCCCACTCAAATTGACATCCCTCAGGTCATCTGAGTGTCACATGATCCAAATTCACCAACTCAAGTCCGATCATCACATGAGTTAAGGTGGCTTCAATGGTGAACATCATTATGTTGATCATATCTACTATATGACTCATGTTCGACCTTTCGGTCTCTTGTGTTCCGAGGCCATGTCTGTACATGCTAGGCTCGTCAAGTTTAACCCGAGTGTTCTGCACGTGCAAATCTGGCTTGCACCCGTTGTATGTGAACGTAGAGTCTATCACACCCGATCATCACGTGGTGTCTCGACACGACGAACTTTCGCAACGGTGCACACTCGGGAAGAACACAATTTATCTTGAAATTTAAGTGAGGGATCACCTTATAATGCTACCGTCGTACTAAGCAAAACAAGGTGCATAAAAGGATTAACATCTAATGCAATTCATAAGTGACATGATATGGCCATGAACTTGTGTTTAAGATCTCCATCTTCAAAACATCGGCATGATCTCCATCGTCACCGGCACGATACCATGATCTCCATCAACGTGTCGCCATCGGGGTTGTCACGCCCTACATGCTTCTACTACTATTGCTACCGTAGCGATAAAGTAAAGCATTACATAGCGCTTAATGATTGACACGCAGGTCATACAATAATTAAAGACAACCCTATGGCTCCTGCCGGTTGCCGTACTCAACGACATGCAAGTCGTGAAATTCTATACATCACATGATCATCTCATACATCACATATATCTCATCATGTAATTGGCCATATCACATCACAACATACCCTGCAAAAACAAGTTAGACGTGCTCTAATTGTTGTTGCAATTTTTATGTGGCTGCTACGGGTATCTAGCAAGAACGATTCTCACCTACGCATAAACCACAACGGTGATACATAAGTTGCTTTTCAACCTTCTCAAGGACCGTCTTTGTCGAATCCGATCCAACTAAAGTAGGAGAAACTGACACCCGCTAGCCATCTTTTGCAACAAGTGCAGTTGAGGGAACCGGTCTCTCGTAAGCGTACGAGTAAGGTTGGTCCGGGCCGCTTCATCCCACAATACTGCTGAACCAAAACACGACCAAGGGAGGAAGCAATCTAAGCATCAACGCCCACAAACCTTTTGTGTTCTACTCGAGATCTCATCGAACCATCAACGCCCACTGTTGGGGAACGTCGCATGGGAAACAAAAAAATTCCTACGCACACGCAAACCTATCCATGGTGATGAGCATCTACGAGAGGGAGAGTGAATCTACGTACCCTTGTAGATCGCTAAGCAGGAAGCGTTAAGAAACACGGTTGGCGTAGTCGTACTTCTTCGCGATCCAAATCGCCGAGCGTCCCGCGATCTAATCACGAACCGTCCCGCGAACCAATCACGAACCATCCCGCGATCTCGTCACGATCCGTCCCGCGATCCGATCACGAATGTCCCGTGGCCTTGATCACGATCCTTCCGATCTAGTACCGAACGGACGGCACCTCCGCGTTCAGCACACGTGCAGTTTGATGACGATCTCCACCGTCTTGATCCAGCAAGAGAGGTGGAGGGGAGTTCACCGGCAGCGTGACGGTGCTCCGGTGATGGTGGTGGAGTTATTCCTATAGGGCTTCGCCTAAGCACCGCAGAAAACCAATCTAGAGGAGAAATTATGCACTGGAGGTTAGGGTTGCACGTGGAAGAAAGAACTTGTGCCAAAACCCTCAAACCCCTCTAGTATATATAGGAGGAGAGGAGGAGGAGGAGGGGCTGGCGCAAGGGCCAAAGCCCACCTGGTTCGCCCGGCTAGGGAGGAGTCCTCCTCTTCCCACTCCTAGTGGGATTAGGACTCCTTCCATATATAACCCTTTTTGCCTTTTTCCACCTTTTTCCTTTTGGTATTTTCTTCCCAGCCTCATGGGCCTTGTGTAGGACTTCCACCAGCCCACCGAGGGCTGGTATTCATCTTCCCACATCCCATAAAACCTCTTGGGTCGAAATACCCCTCCCGGTGGTCTCCCGGTACACTACCGGCACTCCCGGTACACTACCGATGAGCCCGAAACTTTTCTGGCAACCAAACTGGGACTTCCTATATATGAATCTTTACCTCCAGACCATTCCGGAGCTCCTCGTGACATCCGGGATCTCATCTGGGACTCCGAATAATCTTCGGTCACCACCATACATAACTCTACACTACCGAAACGTCACCGAACCTTAAGTGTGCAGACCCTGCGGGTTCAAGAACTATGATGACCGAGACACCTCTCCGGCCAATAACCAATGGCGGGACCTGGATGTCCACATTGGTTCCTAAATATTCTACGAAGATCTTTATCAGTCGAACCTCTATGTCAAGGATTCAGTTAATCCCGTATAACGTTCCCTTTGTTCTTCGGTATGTTACTTGCCCGAGATTCGATCGTCGGTATCTCCATACCTAGTTCAACCTCGTTACCGGCAAGTCTCTTTACTCGTTCCGTAATACAAGATCCCGCAACTAACAATTAGTCACATTGCTTGCAAGGCTTATTGTGATGTTGCATTATTGAGTGGGCCCCGAGATACCTCTCCGTCACACGGAGTAACAAATCCCAGTCTCGATCCATGCCAACTCAACAGACACCATCGGAGATACCTGTAGAGCACCTTTATAGTCACCCAGTTACGTTGTGACGTTTGATACACACAAGGCACTCCTCCGATATCCGTGAGTTGCATGATCTCATGGTCATAGGAACATATACATTGACATGCAGAAAACAGTAGCAATAAACTGACACGATCATACGCTACGTTTGTAGTTTGGGTCTTGTCCATCACATCATTCTCCTAATGATGTGATCCCGTTATCAAATGACATCACATGTCAATGGCTAGGAAACCCTGACAATCTTTGATCAACGAGCTAGTTCACTAGAGGCATACTAGGGACACAGTGTTGTCTATTTACCCACACATGCAATGTGTTTCCAATCAATACAATTATAGCATGGATAATAAACGATTATCATGAACAAGGAAATATGATAATAAACACTTTATTTATTGCCTCTAGGGCATATTTCCAACACGCCGAACCACAGTCGGCCGGTCGCCGGAGGTTGTCGGACCGGCCCCGCCGGACCTCCTCCTTCCTTCCCTCTCCTTCTTCTCCATCTCTCCCTCGTCTCATTTATCCCTCTCTCTCTTCCCTGGCAGGAACCACCATGGCCGCCCCGATATGCTCTGCCCTTGCCCAGATCCGTCGGTTGACGATGGGAATGGAGTCCCTTACCCCGGATCCAGCCGCCCCTGCCTCCGGCGGTCTCATCTGCTCGTCATCGGGCTGCCATCTTGCCGCCGGTTCCCTGCCATGGCCGCCTCTCCTCCTGCTTCGTGCGTCAACGAGGAGGGAGGACGCCCGATGCCCGATCCAACGCCTGCCAGCCGCGTGAGGGCCGGCCCAGTTCCAGCGTTGACCAGCCCGCTCCTCTAGCAGGCCCAGCTCGCCCCGCCGCCGCATGGGCCGGTCCCACTAGGTGAGCGCCCGCAGGCCTTATCCCTAGCTAGGGCGATTTTTAGTTATAGTGTGCTCGCTCCTGTTTGGCCCAGCGCAACAGATTTGGCCCATGTGTTAATTTTTTTCCTGCGTTGAGTATTTAACCATTATCCAATGTTTAACAGATTTGCAGAAAAGTCCCTAATGGTCATGCATTTAATAACTCCACTTTCGTGCATCGGATTAAAACAAATTATATAAGAAACTTGACTAGAATTTCATGTAGATTCATAATTTAAAACTTTCACATATGTTTAAAATGTTTAACATTGTTGTTTGCATTGATTTGTGTAATTGCCATGCTAAAATGATTTATTCAATAATTGGTCAACCGTAGCTCTGAACTAAATGTTCCACATATGTAACTTGACTAGAAAAATGTATAGAATCACATGGTGACATTTATTTTGCTGTTTAACAACTCTAAAATTGTGTTAGGTCAGATTTGGACCAAATTCATATTATGCTTATGGAGATGTTTCGGAAATGCTATATGTTGCTTCCGGCCCCATTTAAAATGCCTAGATGATATAGTTGTTCATGCTTCACCTCTTGCCATGTCTAACAACATTTAATATTGAGAAGTACCTAAACGGGAGTGAAATAAATAATTCAAACATGGAGTTTCATCAATATGCAACTCGTTGCATATTGAACTTCACTTAATGTGCAGTAGTTGTTTGTTGTTCTTGCCATGACATGCCATGCCTTGCATATTAAACCGGACATGCATCATATTTGTTTGCGCACCTTGTCATGCATATGTTGTGGTGTATCTTGTGTTGATTGTTTGTCTCGGATTGTTCCTTCTCGATAGAGTTCCGAAAGCGTTCGGAGTGTGAGGATTCATTCGACTACATTGGCTTGTCTTCTTCATGGACTCGATCTTCTTCCGAGCGGGATCTCAGGCAAGATGACACATTTCCCTAGATACCACTACTATCATTGCTATGCTAGTTGTCCGGCTTTTATCATTATGTCACGTTACCTATCACTTGTTTGACAAGCCTCCCAACATTGTCATGAAAGCCTCTAACCCTCCAACTTCCTAGCAAACCTTTGTTTGGCTATGTTACCGCTTGCTCAGCCCTTCTTATAGCGTTTGTAGCTGCAGGTGTAATTGCTTCCATGTGGCAACATGGACATTCTTTTGTTATCACAATATTATTGCTATTTAATTTAATGCACTTATACACTTGGTAAAGGGTGGAAGGCTTGGCCTTTTGCTCGGTGTTTTGTTCCACTATTGTCGGCCTAGTTACTTGTGAACCGGTGTTATGTTCCATAATTGAGCGCTCCTAACATGCTCGGGGTTGTTATGGGGACCCCCTTGATTTTTGTTTTAGGATAAAGCTTGTCAGGCAAGGCCCAACATTGGTACTACATTTGCCTAATAATTAATAAACCTGCATAGTGAGTAATTAACCCGAGGATCTTAATCAATAACCGGGCCAGTGCTCCTCATGAGTGTTGGTCCAACCTGTCAACCACCGGTGGCTACCAGGGGCAACTCTGCGACTCGCCTACCAGAAGTTTGGACAATCCGTCGTGTCCTGAGAACAAGATATGCGGCTGCTATCGGGATCGTCGACACGTCGGGCGGCCTTGCTGGATTTGTTTTACCTTTCTCGAATGTCTTGAGTGAGGAATTCCGATTATTCTTCGGGCTATCTCGAGGTGTCAGATTTCCTTTCGAATTGCCTAGGATGATCACGAGAACCGTGGTCGAGCTTATTCCCGCTGCGTGTGGTTAATTTGTGATGGATGAGTTGGAGCACCCCTGTAGGGTTAAATCTTTCGAAAAGCCGTGCCCGCGGTTATGTGGCAAATTTGGATACTTTGGTTAACACCCGGTAATAGCAAACTTGAAGTAAACTCTAATAAAATACACCAATTGTGTGCGTAACAGTGATTGTCTCTTCTCGTGAGTCCTTATCCGAAAAAGAACACGGTGGGGTTATGTTTGACATAAGTAGGTGTTCAGGATCAGTTAGTGATCATTACTAGTTAACGTCCATTATGCGTAAACCATCATACTTTACTTTATGTATTCGTAAGTTAGCCATCCAAATAAATGCTTAGTCGCTTGTTGCAGCCTCACCACTTAACCATACCTCACCCATTAAGCTTTAATAGTCTTGATACCCTTGGAAATGAGATTGCTGAGTCCCCTGTTGCTCACAGATTACTACAACAACAGTTATGGGTACAGGTAATGCGATGATTTGACGTGAGCGCGATTTTAGGATAGTCTACTTCAGAAGGTTACCAAGCATCATTGGTGCGATTTTAGGAATGACAATGCACAAGCTTATGCAAGCTACTAGCATGGAAATTTGCGTTCTTAGCGACACGAGCACGGGAGAAGCTTCATTTGGTGTGTACGTTCACGTGTCGTGAAGTAGTTCGTCTTTCGGTTAACGACGCTAAAACCGAACCGAGAAAAGCAAATTCGGTTAATAGAGATAAAACCCAAAAATTTATATCAAACATCAAAACCAAGATTTTAATTCATTCGGTTCGTTATCGGTTCGGTCTTCCGCTTGTCGGTTTTTATGCACATCCCTACTTTTGAGATCGCGACCCTTTGTGTCGCCCATTGTAGCACGAGAAAATATAAAAGGACAATAAAAGAAAAAGATAGAAACACAAAATCAAAAAATCTCTCCCTAATAATAAAGCAAATAGTGCTTCTGGTCGTCCGTCATGAGATTGCCCTTAAAGTTGGGATAAATTACCCACTATGCCACCTATAAGTCATAAAAAACATTTCACACAGGAAAATCTCCAAACTGGGCCGGCCCATACAGGGACCTCCTATATTACGCTCTGACCACTTGGAGCAGATGCAGCACAACCTTTTGGGCCGGCCCATGCACAGGCGCCTGTCTTTTTAGTTTCTTTTTTATTTTTATTTTCAATTCCGTTAGAAATTTAAAAAACTTTTTAATTTTGAAGAAATTGAGCATTTTGAAATGAAATTTCCAAAATAACATGAAACGTTTCTGAATTCAAAAACTTCTCGGGATTTTTGTAAAATGTTCGCATATACAAAAAAAATATTTGCAATTTTGAAAAAAGGTTCATAAAATAAAATAATAAGTGCAAGATTTTAAACAAATCTCTGTGTATTAAAAATTATTAATGAAATTTAACAAAATGTTTCCTAAGTCAAAATGTGTTCTTACATTTTAAAAGTTTAAACATAGTTCGTGTCTGTTTTTTAGTTTCATTTTCATTTTCAGTTCCGTTTCTGTTGTTTTTTCTACTTTAAATAATTTAGAACTTCAAAAAATTTTGCAATTCAAAAAAACTGAGAATTTTGAAAAAAAATGTTGAAGAAAACATAAAATGTTTGTGAATTCAGAATATACTTGGGATTTTTTTTAAATGTTTCCATATACAAAACAATGTTCGCAATTCTGAAAACAACGTTTGTGAACAAAAAAATCCATGATTTTGAAGAAAGGTCCGTATACTATTTTTCTTAATGTAATTGAACAAAAAAATTGCTAATTCAAAAAATGTTCATTGATACAGAAATATTTATGTTTTTAAAAATATATTTTTGAATTTACAAAAAATCAACAAAAATTGAAATATATGTTCGTCTATTCTAGAATTGTTTGCCAATTCAAAACAAAATATTTAAAAACTGTTCACAATATAAAAAATGTTCACAGTTTTTAAAAAATGTTTGTAAGTTGTGAAAGGTGTTCTTCATTTTAAAAATGTTGCAAAATATTTAAAAATGTACACGAATGATGGAAGGTATGTAGTTAAACAGTAATGCCTCTTAGTCTTTGTAACAATATACCCGTGTGATTTTGAAGAGTTAACTCCCGGTGTAGATCAAAATATTATAGTATGTTTTCAAAAACAAGTTTCTTGAAATTCATAATAATTCTTTGAAATGCCAAGTTGACAACCATGGTATTTTCTCGAAAATGTGAATGTTGCTTCAAATTGTGAATAAATTTAAAATAAGAAACATTTTCTTGTGTTTGTGCACAAAATTTCAAAATCATACGATGAGATTTGAACATAATATGGTCATCATCATTGGAGATTATGATTTTTTTTTCTTCCGTTGCAACGCACGGGCCATTTTGCTAGTAATAATATTAAAAACCTATAAACACCAAGTTCACAAAGCCCATAAAAAACTAACCATTCCCCATAAAACCCAAAAGATTGTAAAGTCCCGTGCTAGTGAGCCGCGATCCCATCTCACGCACTCATAGGCATTAAGCCTCAAACCGTGAACCAAATGCTCAAATAGGCAAATGTAGCAATGTAAATGGGCCGACCCATTCAGAACACAACATATCCGGTTCAAGTCTGGTTATTCATTTTCTTCTTTTCGGTTTGTTTCTTTGTGATGGTTTTCTTTGGTTCGTTTTTATCTATTTTTTTATTTTTTTATATTTTCAAGTTTCATAATATATCTTTATAAATTCCTTTTTTACAAATTTTAAAGAATGTCCAACATTTTCAAAAAAAATCCTCAAATTCACAAAATATTCTGGAATTTTTTAAAATACATATTCATAATTTGTTCACAAATTCAAAAAAAATATCGTTCTCAAAAAAATAGTTTGAAACTTCAATGGTTTCACAAATTTGAAAAAGGTTCCCAAATTAATATATTATTCGCAGATTCAAAGAATGCTAGCATTTTGCAAAAAGTGTTCATGAATTTTCGAAAACTGTTCGGGTTTTTTCTTAGAAATATTAAGAAATTTCAAAAACAAATCATGCTTTCAAAAATATTCATTTTTATTAAATGATTATTTTCTTAAACAAATTGAAATAAAAAACCAACTGGAAAAATATGTCGCAACAGTACCGCTCCCTTTGTTAAAACCTAAACATTTTTTTAGAACAAACATAGTAGGTTGCTACAGAACATGATGCCGAAGTACCTTGTAAATACAATATAAGGTTGAAGTTGCTAAAGTGCTTTGACATCTGCAATGCCATTTAATGGCCCGGCCCAATCATTGCTCCCTTGTGCGTTAGCTGCCACCTTGACCATTAATAGCAAGGAACCTTCTATTTAGTGCATAACGTGTTGGGTGACGCGCAAAGGCGGAGGACCAGCTTCCCCCGCGCCGCTTTCGGCCAGAACTATATGTCGCGTTGGCCTGCCCTGCTTTCTTTTATTCTTCATTTTTCATTTCCTTTTTGTTACTTTTTTGTTTTGTTTCTCTTTTTCTGCTTCTTAAAAAATGTTCACGACTTCAAAAAGGTTTTTATATTCAAAAAATGTTCATATTACATATTCTCCCCCAGATTTAGAAAATATACAAAATAAAAAATTGTTCCCACATATAAAAAATCTCCCAAGTATAAAACTATTTAAATTCAAAAAATGTTCCCAGATTTGGAAAATTGTTTTAAAAAATAGAATGTTTCAAAATAAGTCATGAATAAAAAAAATACGTTCAAGATTTGGAAAAAATTATCCAGAATCTGAAAAAGTTCTCCTATTTGGAAAGAGATTTTGGAAATATTGCCAAGAATCAAACCTTTTTCTGCAATTGAAAAAAATGTTTGTCAATTAAAAAAATGGTCAATAATTGAAAAATTGTTTGATAATATAAAAACTTATTGGTCGATTTAAAAATGTTCATGGTTGGAAAAGAAATTCACGAATTTTAAAGTTTTCCAGGTATTTAAGAAATGTTCACAGATTTCAAAAAAGTCGCAAGAGCATGAATTTCCAAGACATGTTCTCAATTTTCTAAAACAATCGAATTTGAAAATGTTCAGAATTTCCAAAAATGTTTTTAAACTCCTGATATGCTATTAGTTGAAAAAATGTTCGTGAGTCTCAAATTCGTTGAGGAGTTTAAAATATGATTCCATAATTGAAAAAAAGTTCAATGTATGTAACAAAAAATTCAACGTATAGTAAAAACATGTTCAACATATTTGAAATAAATGTGCACCATATATTTTTTAAATGCTCACCGTATATTGCAAAGCTATGAAGTTCGAGAAAATGAAAAATGAAAAATATTTAGAAAAAGTAAAATCAAGAAAAATTAAAAGCAAAATAAAAAGTGAAGGAAAAATAATAAAACAGAAAACCAAAAGAAAAACCGCACAAGAATAAAAAAGAAAAAAAAATGCGTGCATTGATCTGCCAATCTTGCCTTGTGTTTCTCCGAAGGCATGCCTGTATGATGCTCGTGGGAATCATATAGAGTTTCCCAATAATAGAGACATACTAAGCGTCAAACTGGGATCTCCCAAGATGAGGGGAGACCTCCTAATTGGCATCTTCTGCGTTGGTTAGGAGTTTCGACAACCACACCAAGCGCCCGCACCATGTGCTAGTCCATCAGTGACGATGCGGTCACTTGTCGAGGGCGCACCTTGGTTCGGTCGGTTAACAGTTGATGAGTCGACGGTTCACCAGTCACCGTTGACTTTTGGGAAAGAGCAAAAATAAATAGAAAAAATACATGACTTCAAAATTTCAAAAAAACATTTTATTTTCAAAACAAAGTTCGCGTATACAAAAAAGGTTGATGAACTAGAAAAGGTACATCTATTTGAAGAAGGCCCAAGAATTTAAAAAAGGTAAATGTATTTTGGGGGAAAGAAGTGGATTTGAAGAAGTTTATCGATTTTTTTATAAAAATCAGAATTTGAATATATTTTTGCCAGTTTCGGCAGAATTTGAATATATTTTTGCCAGTTTCGGTAAACAAATCAAATGATTTTGAAACAAAATCACTAAAAAAGTTGCATAAAAACTGGAAACTTTCACGGATTTATCAAAAGTTTGCTCGAAAAAGTAAGAAAAAACAAAAAGAAAATCGTGTGTTGGCAAAAAAGTTCAGAAACCAGAGAAAGTTCATGAATTTGATAAACTTATCATATTCAAAAAATGTCCATGTGTTTCTAAAAGCAGAGAAAGGGAAAGTGAAACAGTAAAAAGAAGGAGAAAACCCTAGAATAAAATAGAACGAAAACCGATCCAGATGAAAACTAGAATATAAAAAATGAAAAACTTAGTCTCGAAGTGTTGCCAAACCGGTCTAGAAGCTTCTGGATTATTCCTTCTAGTGTGGTTGATGGGCCATCCCATTTAGTAACAAATGAAGGGAGAGGGGTGTGACCTATTTGGAGAAATAACTTTAACAGGCGCTTAAGGCGCCAAATCAGTGTCAGCCTACGGGAGAAGGTAACAATCAGGCCTACGTGGCTGGGCACCCTATAATATACTTGATTTTTCAAAAATAGGTGTTGAAAATTTTCTAATAGACAACTTTCATTTTTATTAGAATGTTGGAGAATTTCCAATGCATGATCATTTTTTCTTTTTGCATGACATTTTTTTAGAAAAAACACAACTATTTTTTCAAATTACATGAACATTTTATCTTTAGTATAGAAAGGTTGAGAGTACGTGACAACTTCTCTGAAATACATAAATATCTTTAAATGGTGATCGAAGACTATGAATATTTAGTAATATTTGAAATCTTTTTCATTTTTTATATCCATGAATATTTTCTCATGACACGTGATTTTGTTTTTTTATTACATCTCGGCCTAATAGCAATGATGGACTGCTCATATTAACAAGGTGCACCTTGTTTTCTAGAGCCCACTAGAAATAAACCTCAAAGTTAAGTGTACTGAATTTGGGAAATTTAAGAATGGGTGACTGACTGAAAAGTTGATTTCATATGTGCACAAATGAGAATAAAATACGCGTGAAAGACTATTATTGATATGTGAGGCTAATCTTGATCCTAGATGATAGCGAGGCGCAAAGTCCAGGAACCAGTGAGCTTGGTCGGGGCGTTACACGTTTTCTTACCCGTTTTTATTATATAAATTGCTTATAAGAAAAAAACATAGTTGATTGTTTACAGATTTACGAGAAGTTACAAAACAAAATGCCCTTTTCTACCCACTTATATGTAGTTATGGGAACGGTGTGTTTCGTCCGATTCAGAAATTCACAAGGGTTCCCCCAATAGACCATAACAAGGGGTTAAATGCTATATACTGAATCATTTGTTAGTAGGGACATCATTTGTAGATGTTACTCCCACTTCCTTTGATAGTGAAAAGTGGCGCACTGGATTTCTACACTTGTCATAACATGGAATTTTATTATTTTTTCTTCCATACAATCGTATTTTAAGTATTTTATTTCTTGAACCGTGTGATCAGGAAAAACCTCGAAAAGCACAATTGTGCTTCATCGATAAGCACAATTATTTGCACGCTCAAACACAACTATGCTTTAGATAGAAAAATTGTCTTATAGGCAATAATAAATTGGTTAAAGATGGTTAAGGTTTCTTAACCATAGATATGAGTTGTCATTTGATAACGTGATCACATTATTAATAGAATGATGTGATGGACAAGACCAAACCATAAGCTTAGCATTTGATCTTATCACTTAAGTTTATTGCTACTATTTTCTTCATGTCAAGTATCTGTTCCTAAGACCATATTATCATGCAACTCTCTGACACCGGAGGAATACCTTCTGTGCTATCAAACGTCACTTCGTAACTGGTTGGTCATAAAGGTGCTCTATAGGCATCTTCGAGGGTGTATGCTGGGTTGGCGTGTATCAAGACTAACATTTGTCACTCCATACGACGGAGAGGTATCTCTGGGCCCTCTCGGTAATGCATGATACATCTTCAACGTATCGATAATTTATGAAGTATTGATGCCAATATTACACAACTTTCATATACTTTTGGCAACATTTTATATTACTTTTGGGGACTATCTTACTTATCTACTGCCCAGTGCTAGTTCCTATTTTGTGTGTGTGTTTGGTTTCGCAGATAATCCATATCAAATGGATTGAGTTGTAGAATAAAAATTTACAGAGATGATGTTTCATAGTGTTGCATGCCACATATTATTAATGAATGATGTGTTACCATCCTATGATGTTTGAGTAGATTTATTATCAATACTAGAAACATCAAATTTGTCGTGTGCCATTTCTTTGCCGTCAGCTGGCAGACGACAAAGCAGCTATTTGCCATCAGTTTCCAGAAAACAGGCGACAAAGAACTAGCTGACGGCAAAGAAGCTCTTTGCCATCGGCTAGTTCTTTGCCGTCTGCCAGCGGACGACAAACTAGCTTTGTCGCCAGCTAGCAGACGACAAAGAGGAAGGGTGGCCCACTAACGGGTATCAGCTAACGGACAGTTTCTTTGCCGCCTGCTAGCAGACGACAAAGAAGTAACGTCCGTCCCCCTGGCCCCACCCCACTAGCTAGTCTCTTTGTTGTCTGCTAGCAGACGGCGACGACAAAGAGATTAACCTACCTAACCCCCGTGCCCCACCCCTCTCTCCCCCCCTCTCTCTCTCCCTCACCTCACCCGCGCGCGTCCCCCGTTGCTCTAGCCGCCGCCGTCCCGTGCTACCCCCCAGAGCAGCCATCGCCGCCGGCCAACCTCGCCCCTCGCCGCCCGCCCCGTCGCCCCACCCCTCTCTCTCCCCTCACCTCACCAGCCTCGCCCCTCGCTGCCCGCCCCGTCGCCCCATCCCGAGCCGCCGCCCCCCGCGCCACCCCCGGAGCCCCACCGCCATCGGCCAGCCCCGCCCACCGGTGCCCGCCTCGTCGCCGGCCGGTCGCCCGCCCCGCCCCGGCCGCCCCTCCCAGCGGACGCAAGCCGTGGCCACCGCGCTGCCCCGCCCCACCGCCGGAGCCGCGCCGCGCCCCATCTCTGGAGCCGTGCCACCCCGCCCCGCCACCGGCGCTGCGCCGCCTAGCCCCGCCCTGCCGCCTGAGTCCGACCGTCGCCTAAACCCTAAGGTGATTTTTTCCTGTTTATTTATTTATTTAGATTTAGTTTAGATAGGTTTATTTAGATTTAGTTTATCTAGATTTATTTAGATTTAGTTTAGCTAGGTTTATTTAGATTGTCGGGGGTCGAGGATCGAGGGGAAAAGGAGTCCAGGGTCGACCCTGACACGACACCCCCGACACCCCGACCCCGACACGACACCCCCGACACACCGACCCCGACACGACACCCTGACCCCCGACACGACACCCCGACACCCCCACACGGCACCCCCGACCATAACACAACATCCCTACCCCGACACGACACCCTCGACACCCTGACCCCGACACGACACCGCCGACACCCCCGAGACCCCGACACCCTAGATTTAGTTTAGGTTTATTTAGATTGTCGGGGGTCGAGGATCGAGGGGAAAAGGAGTCGAGGATCAACCCCGACACGACACCATCGACACCCCGACCCCCGACACGACACCCCGACATGGCACCCCCGACACCCCGACCCCGACACGACACCCCTCGACACCCCGACCCCGGCACGACACCCCGACACCCCGACACTGCACCCCGACCACGACACAACACCCGTGCCCCGACACGACACCCCCGACACCTCGACCCTGACACGACACCCCGACACCCCGACCCCGACACGGCACCCCCGACACCCCGACCCCGATACGGCACCCCCGACGCCACGACCCCGACACGGCACCCCCGACACCCCAACCCCGACACGACACCCCCGACACCCCGACCCCGACACGACACCCCGACACGGCACCCCCGACCACGACACAACACCCCTACCTCGACACGACACCCCCGACACCCCGACACGACACCCCCGACACCCTGACCCCGACACGACACCCCCGACACCCCGACCCCGACACGACACGGGTCATATATTTGTGAATTATGAGTTAGGTAATATATTTTTCGATTTTGTTATACAGAACATCATATTTATGTTGATCAGGTGGATTTAAATGTGTAGTTGTTTCGTCGCTGCGAGGGTCGGGTGTTCGACGACCTCCCCGTGCGTTCGACGAGCTCCGCCCCTGCGTTCGTGGGTGAGCACAAATGACATCTCCTCTTGCCCCCTTCATTTCCTCTGTTCCGGTCTTCGTGCCGATGAAACTTGCTAGCTATAGGTGTCTTCAATCATCAGTAGGCGTGACCACTATGCGTCTCCCGTTCGAAAGGGTTGCATCTATAAATATGCATTCATTAGCATATTTATAACCGTGATTCTTTCGAATTGCCCAACGTTATTCATGGACAGCCCGAGTTTGTGTAGATTGGGTTCATTTTCCCATATGCTCTGCTCCGGATCCGATGCAGAATTTCATCAGTGCCTCCCTGTTGTTCTCCGGGTACACATCCTCTCTTCTTATTGCCGAGACGTTTATTAGAAGAAAAGCGGGGAGGTGTTGCCGAAATTGTGCGTCAGATCCAGAGCTGAGCATGGGAAAACGAACCCAATCTACACATACTCAGGTGGGATTAGGACCTATCTTTACCTACTAGCGTCTAGGTTGCATCGACGTAAGAAAACTAACAAACTCTATTAACTGATGAATATGGTTTGCTGAATTATGTATATATTTTTGTGTGTCCAGTAGCTAGGCAAGATGAGTGATCGTGGGTGGATGTACACTGGTCACACTAGTCAGAAAGACATGACCCGTGAATGGATAACAAAAACCAAGGAGTTTGTGAGAGTCGCATTTGCAAATGGATAGAAAACAACCTGGTGCCCTTGTGTCGACTGCGACAACTATAAGAAGAAGTCAGAGTTTGAAATGATCAAACACCTGTAGAAGTGGGGTTTTACGCCTAATTATACGATCTGGAAATTTCATGGTGAGTCTGGCCAACGTGCCAGAACTGAGGTGGTTCGTCGTCGCACCGACGAGCATGGTACCGGGATTGAAGACATGGTGCAAGACTTTGATGATGCTTGGGATTCGAACGATGAGATGGAGGAATCTGCAAAGGCCTTTTATGAAATGTTGGAGTCTTCAAAACCTCCTCTCCACGAGCACACTGAGCTTTGTCAGCTGGATGCCATCACGCAAGTAATGGCTTTGAAGGCTCAGTTCAACCTAGGCAGATAATGCTACGACGCGATGATGACGATATTTGGACACTTTCTACCCAAAGGCCATGTATTACCACCAAACCTATACCAATCAGACAAAATCCTACGTGCGCTTAAGATGCCCTATGAGAAGATAGATGCCTGTGAGAATGGATGTGCCTTATTTAGGCTTGAGTATGCGGGTTTGAACTATTGCCCCATTTGCAATGCTCCCAGGTATGTTCTGGTAGACAACGGTATGGGTGAGAAGAGTCAGACCAAAATCCCCATTAATGTTCTTCGATATCTGCCAATCATACCAAGACTTCAACGTCTTTTCATGGTCGAAGAGACGGCCAGACAGACAACGTGGCATAAATTGGGCAAAAGAACAGAACTAGATGCAGATGGGAATCCAATGTTGGGACACACTTCAGACGCTTTTGCGTGGAAGCACTTTGATGCATTACATAAGGATAAAGCAGCAGTTCCAAGGCATCCTCGAGTTGCCATCAACACGGATGGGTTCAATGTGTATGGTATGACGGAAGCACAATACATTTGTTGGCCTGTATTCGTCATTCCACTCAATCTCCCCCCGGAGAGATTATGAATGTGTACATGCAACCGCTTAAGGATGAATTGCAAGAAGCCTGGGATGGATCAAGACATACGACGCCGCTACAAAAAAGAACTTCAAAATGCATGTGTGGTATATGTACTCGATGCAAGACTTGCCGGCGTATGCGCTATTCGTTGGATGGTGTGTGCATGGAAGGTTTCCGTGCCCCACATGCAAGGCAACTCTTCAGTTCCGTTGGCTGGAGGCGGGTGCAAGTTTTCTTGCTTCGACATGCATAGACAGTTCCTGGATCCTGACCATAAGTTCAAAAAAGACAAGAAGAATTTCATCAAAGGTAGAGTTGTCAATAACACTGCACCACCTGCATTGACAGGCCAACAGATCCTGGATCAGATAAACGCTCTCGAGCCAGATCTAGATCGTCCAGGGTATTTCAAAGGGTATAATATGGAACACGCCTGGACTCATAAGATATGTTTGTGGGATCTGCCTTACTTTAAAGACCTCATTTGCCTGTGTCGATGACCCACGAGCAGAGGTGGTTGATTGCTCCTAATGCGGAGAAGTAATGCATTTATTCTTTTTTCACCTTTTTCCTTCATGTTTCTTCAAATTAATATCTAATGTGTTGGCCTTGTCATACTGCAGGGGTTGGAAACACGAGCGTGGTGTCCGCAGGCCCAACCAGGTCCTTGGTCTACTTCTCCGGCACCACTTCCCGGGGAAGGTCCAGTTGCCCGGTGAGGGTGAGGCTCCACAGATAGCACTGACCTGGGAGCTGTACATGGCTGCCCCGGCCTCGCCAGAGGAGATGGTCGACGGTGTCTTGTGCGAGACGGTGGCTGACATTGTGATCCGTCACTTTTAGGTAATTTCTCCTTTATAGAATTAAAAATTAACAACACCTAGTGATTGTACTAATCAATGTTGTCTTGTTTGATTGCAGACCTTCTACAGGTGTCTTGAGGAACACGAGGCGAAAGCGGCTATTGTTCTCAAAGCCGAGTGCAAGCGTCTACTTCAGAACTTACGGCACGAGGCTCGGGTGTAGGCTATTCGAGACTACTACGCCTCGACTAACACTAAAAGGGCTAAGAAGAAGTGCCGCAAAAATTATGTGAGTAAGGAGAAGTTAATGAAGGTAATTATCTATTGTTAAGGCCTTGTACTTAGTTTCTTTGATTTGATTTGTAGGTGTAGCGCTGAAATTTCTCTTGTCTAACTTAGGTGCCCCCGAGATGGTGTGCGGATAGGATGGACTGTTAGGAGGCTTTGTGGATGAGTGGTGCTCTCCCGAATGGCTAGCCGGACACAACAAGGCCAAGGATAAGCATGCCCAAATGAGAGGTGTGTCATGCCATCAAGGGAGCTCCAACCTGTTTGAGTACGGGGATCACTGGGTATGTGGTTTGCTTCATGATTCATGAAATTTCATTCTTCATGCTAGCTTGAGCCCTTAACTAATATTTTGTTCCTCTCTTTTAGGCATGAGAAAACAAGAAGGAGGTGCCACCTCTGTTCCACCTCTATGCCATGGCCCATACCACCTCGTACAAGAAGGCCAAGGCATTCTCTGAGGATGACCTCGATCATCCAGAGAGCTTCAACAACATCTCCTCCCACAACAAGCTCGTGAGGTACACAGATGAGGGGAAGGCGAGGAAAGGGGAGGACTTCAACCCGAGCCAGAGTCCTTTTGATCCAGAGCTCGTGATGATATGTGGTGGCGGGAGGCCCCATGGCTCGATGGCCATTGGGGATGGATTGATACATTGTCCTAGAACTCTCCCGAAGATCAAGAAGCGCCAGACAAGCTCTGATCCTGAGATAAGGCCTCGTCCACGGCCAATGGAGCTCGCCATTGAGGCTAGGGACCAGGAACTTCTGGCAGAGGCAAACAGGCAGGCAGTGCAGAGGGAGAGGGACATGGAGGAGAGGACGGCTAGGCTCTTAGAGGAGGAGAGGACCCAGAACGACGCGTCTCACCGGGCCCTATACGAGCTCCTCGTGGTAAGTTTCTCCTGCATATTAGCCAAATCATGCACGTAATGTTCATTTCATCACTAACTAAAATGAATGACTCGTGAAAACAAAATGTGCAGACCGTGTGCCAGAACAATGGTCAGACCCCTCCGTCGATGCCCCATATTGCTATAGCACCCATGGTGAGTTTCATTTGAATGGTCATTAGTTACTAGTATTCACATTTGAGTTGCATCATGCTAAGGAGACATTTCTTTCAAATGATCTTTGGTGCAGCGTGCCTCCCGACAAGCATCGACCGATCCTTCTGCGTCTGCCGCAACCCCGACCGGTCCTTCTACGTCTCACCCTGGCACAAACCCGACCGGTCCTTCACCTCCGTGATGATGGTAAGTTTTCCCAGGTGTTTTGCTTAACAAATGCATACTTAGCTTAAGAAATGACCTAATTAGCTCCAAAATGACCTATACTTAGCTTATTTTCCTCAAAAATGACATAATAACCTTACTTACCTCCAAAATGATATATTCTACCTAGGATAGCTATAAATTGACCTATACTTGTCATTTTTTCCTCCAAAATGACTTGATATGCTTAGTTAGCTAGAAAAATGGCATAACTACCTAGGATAGCTCAATAATGATCTAGCTAGCTTAGCTAGTTCATTTATGACATAATTAGCTCACATACGTAAAAAATGGCATAATAACCATGGTTTAGCTCCAAAATGACCTATACTTAGCTTATTTTCCTCGAAAATGACATAATAAACTTACTTAGCTCTGAACTGACATACTTTACCTAGGATAGCTATAAAATGACCTATACTTACCATTTTTTCCTCCTAAATGACTTGATATGCTTAGTTAGCTGAAAAATGTCATAACTACCTTAGATAGCTAAATAATAATCTATACTTAGCTTACCTAGTTCATTTATGACATAATTAGCTTACTTAGGTAAAAAATGGCATAAACCTTAGTTTAGCTCCAAACTATCATATAATTAGTTTATTTTCCTCCAAAATGACAATATAACCTTACCTAGCTCCAAAATGACCTATTTTAACTAGGATAGATCTAAAATGACCTACACTTACCATTTTGTCCTCCAAAATGAATAAATATTCTTAGTTAGCTAAAAAATGGCATAACTACCTAGGTTAGCTCCAAAATGACCTATTTACCTATCTTAGCTCTAAAATGACCTACACACTTAGCATTTTTACCTACATTAGCTAAAAAATGGCATTTTTACCTACCTTAGTTAGAAGAAGAAGAAGATAAAGAAGAGGAGAGGAGAATAAGAAAGAGAAAATAAATTCTTCTTCTACTTCTTCTTTTTCTTCTTCTTCTTCTTCCTTTTCTTCTAGCTAGTCTTCTTCTTCTTCTAACTTTCATCTTTCCTAATTTGCAGATTTGCTATAGATGAAGAAGCTTGCATTGATGGAGTGTACTCTTCTACTTGTGCTTCCTTTTTGTTTATGGAAACTTGTTGGAAACTTGTTTTGTTTTGGATATGTATGTATGGATATGTTGTTGGAAACTTGTATGTTGGATATGTTGTTGGAAACTTATTGTTGGTATGCTTGTTGAAATTATTTTGAAATGTGTGTATATATATGTGAAATTCTGTCAAATCGAATGAATTTAAGAAAAAACAGAAAAAACAGGGGCTATATAGCCACTTTGCCGTCTGCTGGCAGACAACAAAGAGCTTTGCCGTCTACCAGCAAAAGGCAAAGCTGCCACGTGGCAGCTACCTGTGCAACCTGGGGTAGCACTAGGCTGGCCTAGGTGGGTTCTTTGCCGTTCGCTGGCAGACGACAAAGACCTTAGTTCTTTGTCGTCTGCCAGCGGATGGCAAAGAACCCACCTAGGCCGACAAAGAAACAGGTGCTTTGCCGTCCGCTGGCAGATGGCAAAGAAGTAAGGTCTTTGTCGTCTGCCAGCGGACGGCAAAGCATGCCGTTAAGCCCTTAACGGACCTAAGTTTCCACGTGTGTCGTCCATGCCCTTTGTCGTCCGCTGGCAGATGACAAAGACGCAAAGGTCTTTATCGTCTGCCAGCAGACAGCAAAGCGCCCTTTACCGTGGCTTATTCAGCCAGACGGTTGGCCATCTGCTGGCGGACGACACAGCCTTTGCCGTCCGGCATGCATGCCTTTGCCATCCGGGATGGCTGACGGCAAAGTGCTTGATTCCTGTAGTGTATGTTGTCCGTTGGGTTGATTGATGATCTCTATTGGTTTGAGTGTATGTATTATTTTGGTCTTGTCATATGATGCCCTCATGCCGCGCACACGTGAGGGAATTCAAACTATAGGGTGTTCCAATACATTCATGATTCGCTTATAGTGGGGGTAGAGTGACAGAAGCTTACAACCGAGTAAGGGGATCGTTGCGTATGGGAGTAAAGGGGACTTGATGTTTAATGCTATGGTTGGGTTTACCTTATTTCTAGTAGTTGCGGATGCTTGCTAGAGATCCAATCATAAGTTCATATGATCCAAGTACGGAAATTATGTTAGCTCATGCCTCTCCCTCGTATAAAATTGCAAGAATGATTACCGATCTTGTTATCAATTGCCTAGGATGATTCCACACACCATACCATCATAATTCCACACTCGCTATTTGTAATATATTGTGATATATTCTAACTCTATTTAGTGGAGCAACTATTTTTCATATTTTATTTCTCCAATACCATGCAAAGCTATCCTCGTTATACCCACAACGCGATTTTATTTCTCGTTACTAGATAGAAGTAAACATTCGGTGTATGTAGAGTCGTATAGGTGGCAGATAGGACTTGAGAGAATATTGATTTTACCTTTTGATCCTTGTGGCTTTGACACTCCATACTTAGTACTTCCATCTTTGGAAAGTGCTACAATGATTCCTTGCACTCAGGGATTATCAGTGCAACATCGGAAGAAGCTTGCAAGCAATGTGACCGAGAAGATAGTCATGGGATCGTGTATTACAGAACGAGTAAAGAGACTTGCCAGTAACGAGATTGAACTAGGTATGAGATACTGACAATTGAATCTCAGGCAAGTAACATACCGATAGGCAAAGGGAACTACATACGTGGTTGACCGAATCCTTGACATCATGGTTCGACCAATAAAGATCTTTGTTGAATGTGTAGGAATCAATATGGGCATCTGATACATCTCCAATGCATATTTTTTTATTGTTCCATGCTATTATATTATTTTTATTGGAAACTTTTGAGTAATAATTTACCAATTTTTTTTGAGAACTAACCTATTAACCTAGTTCCCAGTGCTAGTTGTTGTTTTTTGCGTGTTTTTGACTTTTAGGTTTACAGTGCCAAACGAAGTCCAATTGCCCCAAAACCTTTTTATGGTTTTTTCTGGACCAAAAGAATATATGGAAGCTTTGGGAGAAGACCGGAGGCCTCATGAGGGAGGCACAAGCCAACAGGGTGCCCCTAGGGGGGTCAGCGTGCCTTGATGGCTTGTCCCTCCCTGGTGGTCCTCCTTCCCTGTTCTCTGGCCTATAAATTCACATATATTCCAAAAACCTTAGAGGGCATCCCAAAACACTTTTTTCTGCCACCGTAAGTCTCTGTTACGCTGCAATCCCATCTGGATCTCCGTTCTGGCACCCTGTCGGAGGGGGGATAGATCATGGAGGGCCACTTCATCAACCTTGTTGCCCTCATGATGATGCGTGAGTAGTTCACCACAGACCTACGAGTCCGTAGTTAGTACGTAGATGGCTATCTCTCTCTCTCTCTCTCTCTTGATCTTCAATACAATGATCATCATATCTTCGCTTTGATCTATCTGATGTAATTCTTTTGTATGGTGCGTTTGTTGGGGTCCGATGAATTGTGGGTTTATGTTCAAATTATTCATGAAAAGTATTTGAGTCACCTCTGAATATTATGATTCTTATTTGCATGATCATTATAGCTTCATAAATCTCTCCAGTCTATTGAAATAGTTTGGCCAATTAGATTTATATTTTTTAGTGAGAGGGGTGTGTCGTAGTGGGTTCAATCTGGCGGTGCTCTATATCCCAGTGACATAAAGGGACAATACACGTCTTTGTATTGTTGCCACTAAGGATAAAATGATGGGGTAAGTTCATATTAATTGAATTATGTTTGTCTACATCATGTCAATGTTCTCCAAGCATTACTCTGTTTGACTTAATAATCTTGATGCATGCTGGATAGCGCTCGATGAGTGGAGTAATAGTAATAGGTGCAGGCAAGAGTCGTCCTATTTGATAGTGGATGTGATGCATATATATACATGATCATTTCCGTGAATATCACATAACTATGTGTTTTCCTATGAATTGCCCAATAGTAATTTATTTACCCACCGTATGTTGCCTACATGAAAGATGCCACTAGGGAAAACTATGGACCTCGGATCTATTCACTTATATATTTAAAAACACTATCATTACCTTGCTGCCATTATTTACCTTTTATTTTATTTTGAAATTTACAATTATCTACGCACTTCACTTGCTTGCTAATAACGAGATCAAGGGGATTGACAACCACTTGTCGCGTTGGGTGCAAGTGTTTGCTCTTTCGTCTGCAGCCACTGAAGACGGTTGTGGATTGATATTCCTATTGGTTCGGTAAGCCTTGGTTCTTAACTAAGGGAAATAATTATCCGTATTGTGCTACAATTACCCGTTCCTGTTCGCAGAAAACCCAACGAAGATCACAAGTATCAGGAAGGATTTCTGGTGCCGTTGTCGGGGAATATCATCACCAACTATCAAGTAACTTCACACAAATTATCATTCACTTGTTCTTGTTTTTATTTGCTGCTATACTATTTAGTTTGTTTCATAAAAAACAAAAAAACAAAAAGAATTATCTTTGCTTGTTACTAGTTTACTTCTTTGCTTGCTAGTTTGCTTGTCCTGCTTGTTACTTTGCTTGCTCGGTCACCATGTATCAAGATACTACTAAGTTGTGTGACTTATCAAATACTAATAACAATGATTTTATTAGTACTCCTATACCACCGCCACTAGTACGTAGGCCTTTGATATTAATGTTGCATTGCTGAATCATGTGATGAAAGATCAATTTTTGGGAATGAGGATCCCGCTACTCATCTTAATACTTTTGCTGAACTTTGTGATATGCAAAAGAAAAAGGACATGGATAATGATGTTGTGAAATTGAATTATTTCCTTTTTCACTAAGATATATGGTTAGGACTTGGTTTTTATCTTTACCACGTAACAATATTGGAACATGGGATAAGTATAAACATGCTTTAATTTCGAAGTATTTTCCTCCTGCTAAGATTATCTCCCTTGGCGTCTCCCTCTCTCCTGTTGCTTTGTCGCTCCTTCGTTCCTACTTCCGGAAGCGCGCAGTGAAGCCCTACCGGCGCTACTTCACCACCATATCCACCACGCCATCGTGTTGGTCGAAATCTCATCTACTTCTCCTCTCTTGCTTGCTGGATCAAGGAGGAGACATCACTGAGCCTCATGTGTGCTGAACCCGGAGGTACCATACGTTCATCGCTTGATTGGGATGGATCACGATTGGATCATGAAGACGTACGGCTACATCAACCATGTTATATACGCTTCCGCTTAACGCTCTATGAGGGTACGTGGACACTCTCTCTCCTTTCGTTGTTATGCATCTTCAGAGATAGATCTTGGTTGTTCGTAGGATTTTTTTTGTTTCTCATGCAATGTTAGCCAACAGAAGTATGCCTCAAGCTCACATAGTACGACAACAATCTCTTCTTGCAGATTTTGGCAACGCTCCACACTGATCGATTTATGAGAGATAACGTCAAAAAGTTACATGGTCCTGGAGTGTATTTCTCACATGTGGTTCCATTATCCCTCTAATTACAACTGTGATATCTGTGTAATCATCACGTGATAGTCATGCGACTTCATCTGATATAAAATTTTCTTCTCACGTGACAAATATATGTGTATGTTTGACGAGTGCTCGGAATTGAGTCGAACATTAGCAAGGCACTTGAATATTTTATCAAGATCCTCTGGTGGCATATTGTAGCAAGCGGGTTTTAATTTTGACAACCATTTTCTCAACCTTGCCAACGCTACTTTCCTCCAAGTCAACTCACAAACCCTCCCTAATTTTGTGTGCTTATAGGTATTTTCTTGAGCTCCCCGTATCTTCTGTCTTGTATCGGATGTTCAAAATGGTAGCAACGAAACTCTCAAAAAAATTCTTCACGATATGCATGACATCAATACATGGGGGCATGGAGAGATACTTCCAATATTTCAAGTCCCAAAATGGACTCCATGTTTTCCATACTTTTACGAGGGGATCCACTCTAGTCCGCTTCTTTCTAGGATTTCTTATCCACTCTTCTTGTGTGGCTTACATTGCATTTATTTTGTATTGTCAAACAAATCTTCTATGTTTATTCATTCATCATTTTTATTTAGCCATCTTAGATGCCCCATGTAAACAATTTTATGAGACACCTTCAGATAGATAGAATGGGTTTCATTAATACACCTAACACATGCACAGTTCCCATGGCAAACTTGACCCGAATTATAACCATATGCTGGATAGTCTTGCACCAGTTGACTTGGCCCTTGAATTATCATGACCATGTGTAAATACTTTTGCTTCATGCACGCCCATGGGGGAGCTTTTAGATGCATACAATCATGTACCAGGTGTTGTGCACGTTGTTTTGGTTCTAAAGGGGTTCGGATCGTGCACCGTGTAGCCCAACATGTTATTCCTATGATCTCCATTGAAATGAGGGAACATGTCATCAATTTATTTCCACTCGCGACAATCACAACATGTCTAATCACTCTATCATCCTTGTTCTTCGTATTAGAATGCCAACGCATAAGCTTTGTCTACTTTTTATTTGCATACAAATGCTTCAGGCATGGAATGATTGTAAAGTATAATAAAACCTTATAAGGAGTCCCGCTAGCAGGTGCACTATCATCATCATTGTCTTCCCGGCTCTTATTTCCCCGCTTGAATCGGGCATTGCATGTTGGACACCTTGTTAGCTTGGAGTGCTTGTTCTAGTAAATGATGTAGTAATTTTGTGCATGTGGTATTTTATCGGCTCCATATCAAGATGATGTAATACCTTCTTTGCCCCCATCGATACTTTTTTTGCAGCACATTACCCTCAGGAAGAACATCATGTAAAACCTCAAGTTCGTATCGAGGGACGTGTCCATACTATTGTATTTTGCCTTTGTGTCAAAAAGATTCACTGTGACACTTAGTCGGATGTGTCTTGTCTTGCAACTAGCATACAATGGAGTTGTTGAGTCTTTCATGAAAGTTGCCAGTTTGGTAGCCTTTCTATGAGACGTTGTCTCGGTGCTAGTTTCTTTCATGATGAACTCTTCCATGTATTCGTCATGCACCATTCCATCCACTTTGCCTCGATGACTGCCTTGTCCGTTTCAGCCTCCTCCATCTTGTCGGGCTCTTCACTCCACTCGCCCTCTTCATCACCTTCAGACTGTTCATCATGTCCATACATCATCCATGCTTGTTCTTTTTCATGTTACGCTTCTTCACATGACATCCCATCCTCACCATGACTTGTCCAATTCGTATAACTAGGCATGAAACCAGTAGCCAACAAGTGCTCGTGCAACTCTCCTGCTTCATATGTGTATAGAACATCATTCCCGCAAATAACACACGAACAACATATTTTCTTCGCACCCCTTTTTCATATCTTCCTCCGCCAACTCTAATAACTCTATCAAACCATTAACAAAATCACTAGACGCCCGTTTATGAAATACATCCAACTATGATCCATCATTCGGTGCCAACCTGCAACATACATACATAACGGAATCGATTGCTATTTGATCTAAGAATATGAAAAATTCAAAAATCCGGCATGAACTTTGCTAAAATGGTACATATTGAGTGACACCAACTCAAAGAAGTGGAAATTAATCAACATTTTGACGAGATTTGGCACTCATTTGTATTCCCTAAAAACTTCAACAAGGAATGCGATCAACCGAATGTTGCATCACCATACACATCCACTACGCCACACTTACAATCAACTACATATGCATTCTCATACAATGACACTACTCCAATTAAAGCCTATAGATAGAATTTGGAACAAGAATTCTAATCTAAAACGTATCTTGCACGTCCCTCCGATGTCGTGTGTGCTCGATAGGATGAATCAAGAAGAGAGAAAGATGTGGTGGTTGGAAGTGTTTAATTTGGTGGGCCTACCTCTAAAGGGTTAGAGAGGGTGCTGATGAAAGGTAATTAATTAGGGTGGAAGTGGACCCGGGGAATAACTATGACATGCAAAAGTGGGTCCCACAAGGCTAAAGAGGTGAGAGCGTGGATATGATGATCAATGGTGAGAGGAGTAAGAGGGAGAAGAAGAGGGCTTTGTTGGAGAGGAAGAACAAATTGAGGGAAGGAAGCTACTATATTATCCCGCTCACACTTATGCGATCCAATCAATGACGGGCGACATATATGGTCCGCCACTACTAACTGTCATGGACACCACCTCATGTAGGAAATTTTTCCGTGGCAGACATTAATACGAGCCAGCCACTACCGTTTTACCTAGTTGTGTCTCGCGAAAGCTTGTACCCGCCACAACTATGTTCTTCCAATATTGGCCATCATAGAAGGATAACTTGTGGCACACGCTTGTACGTGCCCGTCAGTGCTGATGTAAGTAGCTATGGCGGGCCATTATAACTGCACGTCATTGATAAGTTTTGGAAACAAGCCCAGTCTCAAAGATTTTACGTGTGACGGGTATAATAAAATGCCCGCCACTAAAAAGCTCTTAGCTGCGGCAGGTGCCATATAGTGTTCGCCACTCATTTGAGATCATCTATAAGTCTTTTCACATTAACAGGTGGGTGCAGCGCGTAGAGGTATATTGCATGATGAAGCACAACTACACCACGATGGCAACATAATTGGGGTGCACAAATTTGTTATTTTTAGTAGCACAAGTTACGTCCAATACTACAGGAATCGCCCCCTACGCCGATGGTCGGGTCCCGTCGGCGTAGGCCAGAATACCGTCGACGTAGGGCTACACCGATGGCCCCCGTCGGCGTAGGCCCGTTGGGATCGCGAATGTCAGCATACCCAAGAATTTTCATTGGAATAGGAAAACCGCCGGCGTAGGTCCCTATGCTGACCTTTGGCCGTACAACCATCAGCGTAGATAGGCCGTTGGCATCCTTTTTCACGTGACGGCAGCTGACGATGACGGTGGAGTTCGTCCACCAACCGGAAGCTGCCACATGACAGGGACTACGCTGACGGTTACACTGTCGGCATAGGCCAGGAGCTACGCCGACGGTGTAACAGTCGGAGTAGCCCTACCACGTGGCAACTCCTGGCACATCCGAAGGCAGGGCTACACCAACGATTACACCGTTGGCATAGGCGAGGAGATACACCGACGGTGCAACCGTCGGCGTAGCCTTGCCACGTGGCAGCTTCTGGTGCATCTGAAGGCAAGGCTACGCCAACGGTTACACCGTCAGCATAGGTACTTTTTTGTTTTTATTTTATTTCTCGATAATGTACAACACAAATAGATCACAAATAGTACACAACATATATATATATCACAAATCCACATCATTATCACCACAATATAAGTATCACCATCACAACATAAGTGAAATCAATAAAACATACGTCGAAACAACACAACATAAGTCTAAACAACATAATATAAATGCATGAAACATAAGTCAGTACCACCACCACCCAGAGGCTTAAGCGTCAGGAGGTCCACCACCAAGTTCGGTACCGCCAAGACTGTCAAAGCCAAGGTCGTCACTACTACCAGCACCACTACCGGCAAGACCATGACCGCCACCTCCTCGGTGGATCAGAGTGACCGGGCTCCGTGACACGGGAGTGATGCCATAGTTGGCACCACCACCAACGGAGGATCAATCAGTTCCCTACATGTTTGAAAAGAGATGGTAAAGAGATATATGATAGTGTTGAATGCACGATAAGTAGTTGGATAGTTTGGGGATGTACTAACCGGAGTCGGACAGCGTTGTGCCACAAAGTCTTCAAACGTAAGCAGAATTGGTTGTTCTCCAGCAGGTGTTGGTGGTGGTGGTTCCATTACAGGAACCGTTCCCGCCGCCATGGACACAAAAACGAGTTGCATGTTAGTTGATCAAGCAAACTCGAAGGTTAGAAGAAATGAGAATGCAAATGTGAAAGTCAAATGAAAGGGGCTAAACTAACCTTCATCATGTGATTGGCGTGGTCTGAGATTGCTGCAAGTCTCGCATTCCACGTCATGGTCTCCTAATGTTGGTACTCCATGTAGGCCTTCAATATAACATGATGAAACTCATAAGAACATATTGGTGTGGAAAATTAAAATGAGAAAAAGGAAGATAGGAGGGAAAATTCTTACAAAGTGTTGCCGGGCTAGGAGGGATAGTGAGTGTGCACTTGTCGTCCTCGGCTGCAGGCTCAGGCTCGGGTTGGTAACTCGGAGCTGTGTGTAGGAGATAGAAGGAGTGACCATGTCATCCATAACTCGCTATCGACCATGGCTCTTCGGCCCTATGCCGACCACCGCCTTGTCATTTGTAGCCTCTTTTATGTGGTTAGGTGTGTCAGGATTGTACAGATTATACACCTTCTTGTTGGTCTCAAGGTGCTCGTAGGAGTTTCCATAGTACTTGCCCTCGCCTTCCTTGGGTTTGGTCAGCACATGGGCTAGCTCCCGCGCCTCCATGTCTGAGAGTGGACGCTTTAGTTTCTCCTCCTGCACCACCAAGCAACACCAAACAGAGGTTAGTCATACATAGAAGAAGAAAAATGTTTCATGTACATAGATATACCTGAACTTTCTTGTGGCTCCAATGGTTCCGATTTCCCTGACTATGCGTTCCATCATTTCCTCGATTAGCTCTGGTTTGGGTGCTTTTAGCAGCCCACTTTTCATCATCACCGAGCCACATATCAACCAATGACTCCCATGATTCCTTTTTTCCAAAACACCAACCAGGACACGGCTACATAATGAAAGCATAGTGGCATGTTGACACGAAACAATGAAATTTAACACAAACATCGGAATGAAAACTCTGTTATACTTACCAACATGTATTGCTCCTTAGTGAAGGTAAGCTGCTCCTCCTGCATGAAATCCTTGGGCATCTTCATGTCATGATAGTTGTAATAATATTGCGAGATGGCCACCCAGCGCACCTCGTACTGGATCTGGCGGGCCTACTTCTTTGCAGCTCTCTAAAACAGCTTGTCGGCAATGAGCTTGTTCTCCTCAAGAACTCGATAGTACTTCTACAGTTATTCATCAAACCAGAATGGAAGAAGCCATGAGTCAAACCATTCGATGAAAAACTATGGACGAAACTCAAGACTCATGCTTCTGAAGAGAACTTACCCAAAAAATTGTTTCCATGGCCTTAGCATGTGTCGGATACTCCGCATGGGTAGACAATTTGTAGTGGTCCCAGGTCATAGCCAAAACCCGGTGCTCTGGGTGCTTGATTGGGTCTGGAACTAACAACCCCGACCAATATTCCTTCAGCAAGATAGTGATGACACCGTTCAGAACACGACCTTTTGGAGGAACCTCCCAGCCCCTACAAAAAGATAGAAAATATGAGCCTGTTTACAAGCAAAAGAATTAAAATATGATTAAGAGGCACTTACTCTTTCCCCTTTGGCATAATGATCCACTTCTGCTCCTTCATATCAGGTTTGGGGGGGACTCTTGCTCGACCATGCAACCATCCCTTGTTGTTGCCAACCCCTCCCCCTCCCTGCTACCACCAACCTCCTCCCCCTCCCTACCACCACCAACCTCCTCCTCCTCCCTGCCACCACCAACCTACTCCCCCTCCACAAACTCCTCCTCCTCCTCAACCTCCTCGTGGAACTCCTCCTCCTCAGTAGAGGGTGCCTCACTAGAGGAGGGTACCTTACTATAGGAGGGTCTGTCACTAGAGGAGGGTACCTCACTACAGGAGGGCCTTGTAAAAGGCACCCCTAAGTCGTTGAGGGATGATATGTCTCCAACGTATCTATAATTTTTGCTTGTTTCATGCTACTATATTATCATTCTTGGATGTTTTACAATCATTTTACCACAACTTTATATTATTTTTGGGACTAACCTATTAACCTAGAGCCCAGTGCCAGTTCTGTTTTTTTCCTTGTTTTTGAGTTTTACAGAAAAGGAATATCAAACGGAGTCCAAACGGAATAAAACTTTATGGTGATTTTTTTGGAACAAAAGAGACCTATGGAGCATCACAGTTGGGCCAAAAGGTTCCTGAGGAGGCCACAAGCCTCAGGGGCACGGCCACCCCCCTGGTCGCGGCCACCAGGCTTGTTGGCCCCTCGGGAGTCCACCGACCTCCCTCTGAGCTCTATAAATCGTCAAATATTCCAGAAACCCCAACGTAGAACCTAGATCGGGAGTTTCGCCGTCATAAACCTCCAGAGCCACAAAAAAACCAATCGAAAGCCTCTTTCGGCACCCTGCCGAAGGGGGAACCATCACCGGAGGCCATCTTCATCATCCCGGCGGTCTCCATGACGAGGAGGGAGTAGTTCACCCTCGGGGCTGAGGGTATGTACTAGTAGCTATGTATTTGATCTCTCTCTCTCTTTCTCTCTCGTGTTCTTTAGATGGCATGATCTTGATGTACCATGAGCTTTGTTGATATAGATTGAATCATATGGAGTGTTTCCCCTCTTTATCTAGTTGTGATGAATAGAGTTTTCCCTTTGAAGTTTACTTATCGGATTGAGTCTTTAAGGATTTGATAACACTTGATGTATGTCTTGCGATGGGATATCTGTGGTGACAATGGGATATTCTATTGATACATTTGATGTATGTTTTGGTTATCAACTTGCGGGTTCTGTGACCTTGGGAATCTATGCATAGGGGTTGGCACACGTTCTTATCTTGACGTTCCGGTAGAAACTTTGGGGCACTCTTTGAAGTCCTTTGTGTTGGATTAATGAATCTAAAATTATGTGATGCATATCATATAATCAAGCCCATGGGTACTTGTGGTGACATTGGAGTATCTAGGTGACATTATGGTTTTGGTTGATGTGTATCTTAAGGTGTTATCTTAGTACGAACTCTAGGGCTGTTCGTGACACTTATAGGGATAGCTCATAAGATTGATCAGAAAAGATAACTTTGAGGTGGTTTCATACCCTACAATAATTTCTACGTTTGTTCTCCGCTATTGTAAGTTTGGAGTGAACTCTTTGTCACATGTGAGGGATTTACATATGATTCAACTATGTTAATATTGTTGAGAGAAATTGCACTAGTGAAAGTATGGACCCTAGGCCTTGTTTCCAAGCATTTATACAATGTTTTGCTCGCTGTTTACTATTTGTTACCTTTCTATTTTTATATTTTTCAGATTACAAAAAATTATATCTACCATCCATAGTGCACTTGTATCACCATCTCTTCACCGAGCTAGTGCACCTATACAATTTACCATTGTATTGGGTGTGTTGAGGACACAAGAGACTCTTTGTTATTTGGTTGCAGGGTTGCTTGAGAGAGACCATCTTCATCCTACAACTCTCACGGATTGACAAACCTTAGATCATCCACTTGAGGTAAAATTGCTACTATCCCACAAAACTCTACGCTTGGAGGCCCAACAGGAGTCTACATGAAGAAGGTTGTGTAGTAGACACCAAGCTCTTTTCTGGCGCCGTTTGTCAGGGAGGTGAGTGCTTGAAGGTATATTTTTAGATCTTGCAATCAAATCTTTTAGTTTATTGTTTTTCACTAGTTTGGTTTTATAAAAGAAAACTACAAAAAATGGAATTGAGGTTGCCTCATATGCTTCATCTTTTTTAATGTCTTTCGTGAAAATGATGGAAAGGAAAATTGTGCTCAAGTGTTAGAAGAAGAAGTTATTAAAATGTTTGGCACTAAATATTTGAGTGATGAGCATGATAGTGATATTGTTAGTATGAATTTTCTGAATATTCATGATGCCAATGATATGCAAATCCACAAGCTTGGGGATGCTATCTTTGATGAAGATGATATTTTTAGCCCCCCAAGTTTTGATGAGCAAAACTATTATGATTATGACATGCCTCCTATCTATGATGATTATTGTGATGACACATATACTAAAATGGTAACCATGAAACTTGTCATCATGATTCTAATATTCAAAGTGGTTATGTCAATCAAGTATGTCATGATAGTTATTTTGTTGAGTTTGCTCCCACTATTTTGAATGAGAAGAAAATTGCTTATGTGGAGAGTGACAAATTTTCTATGCTTGTGCATAATAAAAATAACGATTTATGTGCTGGTTATATTGTGGAATTCCTTCATGATGGTACTGAAAATTATTATGAGGGAGGAACATATGCTTATAGGAATTGCAATAATATCAAGTTTCCTCTCTATGTGTTCAAATTCTTGAAGATATGCTTGTTTTCCCTTCCTATGCTAGATGATTCTTGCTACCATAAATTGTTTTCTAAAAAAATCCCTATGCATAGGAAGTGGGTTAGACTTAAATGTGCTTGTCATGAGATTCATGATGCTCTTTTGCATGTCTCAATTACTATTCCTATGTGAGCATCATTGAAATCATCATGCCTAGCTAAAAGACATTAAAGAAAAGCGCTTGTTGGGAGACAACTCAACCATTTTACCTTCTGTTTTTATGTGTTCACATGATTAATATACTGTAGTAATCATGTTTTGTGCTTTTTATTTCAATAAAGTGCCAAGTAAAGCCTTTGGGATAGTGTGGATACTTGCTTGTTTGATTCTGTGCAAAAACAGAAAGTTTTGCGTCCAGTATATGAATTATATGAGTTTACTAGAGAGTAAAAAAATTCTGATTTTTAAAAAAAAAACTCTATTTGAAAATTCCTTGAGTTTTCCTAAGTTTTCAGAATTTTTTGAGTCAGGGAAGTTTGGTGATCATTTAGATCTTTACAGACTGTTCTGTTTTTTGACAGATTCTGTTTTGCATGCATAGTTTGCTTGTTTCAAGTGTTCCTATAGCTTATATTGAGTAATATGAATTGTGCGAATGATGTAATATAGTATTTATCATGTGGAAACAATTATGAATCTTGTCTTGACAGTACCTAATTGAATGATCTATATTTACTACACTAACCCATCTCACGAAGTTCCGTTAAGTTTTGTGTGATTGAAGTTTTCAAGTTTTGGGTGAGACACCGATATGAGGACAATAAGGAGTGACAAGAACCTAAGCCTGGGGATGCCCAAGGCACCCCCAAGGTAATATCCAAGGAAGACTAAAAAGCCTAAGCTTGGGGATGCCCCGGAAGGCATCCCCTCTTTCGTCTTCAACACTATCGGTATACCTTACTTGGAGCTATATTTTTATTCATCACATAATATGAGTTTTGCTTGGAGCATCATTTTTTTTGTTCTCTGTTATGTGTTATTTATAATCTTGTTTTTCAATAAAAATTTCCAAGAATTGCCTTATGATGTTTGCATTGCATGTTTTGATGAGTGTTGTGTAAAAACAGAAACTTCTGCTGTAGTGTTTGAATTTTCGTATTTTACTGGAACGTGAAAAGTTTCTCAAATTGTTACATAGTATGGTCATATGAATTTTATAGCATTTCCTAAATTTTCATAATTTTTTGAGTTACAGAAATACATTGTTTTCATAAATTTCTATAGATTGTTTTGTTTGGGCAGATTGTTGTCATAGTTTTGTTATCTACTTATCCTATAGTTTCCATAGCCTATATTGGTAGATATAAATTGTGAAAATGATAGTATACGGTACGTAATGTTTGAAAATTATTATGCAACTTGTCTTGGCAGTACATAAAGAGTTTATTTATTATTATGTGTACTAACCTATCTCACGAGATCTTTTTGAGTTTTGTGTGGATGAAGTTTTTTAGAATAGGTGAAACCGGGATATGAGAGGATTGAATGAGATACAAAATCTCAAGCTTGGGGATGCCCAAGGCACCCCAAGTAAATATTTCAAGAAGTCTCAAGCATCTAAGTTTGGGGATGCTACGCATCCCACCTCTCTTCATCAACAATTATCGGTTAGCCTATGTTGAGCCTAAATTTTTGGACCAGAAGAGACCTACGGAGCATCAAAATTGGGCTAGAAGGTTCCCAAGGAGGCCCCAAGCCTTAGGGGCACGGCCACCCCCCTATCCGCGACCACCAGGCTTGTGGGCCCCTCGAGAGTCCACCGACCTCCCTCTCAGCTCTATAAATCGTCAAATATTCCAGAAACCCCAACGCAGAACCTAGATCGGGAGTTCCACCGCCGCAAACCTCTAGAGCCACAAAAAACCAATCGGGAGCCTGTTCTGGCACCCTGCCGGAGGGGGAAACCATCATCGGAGGCCATCTTCATCATCCCAGCAGTTTCCATGACGAGGAAGGAGTAGTTCACCCTCGGGGCTGAGGGTATGTACCAATAGCTATGTGTTTGATCTCTCTCTCTCTCTCTCGTGTTCTTGAGATGGCACGATCTTGATGTACCGTGAGCTTTGTTTATATAGACTGAATCATATGGAGTGTTTCCCCTCTTTGTCTAGTTGTGATGAATAGAGTTTTCCCTTTGAAATTTACTTATCGGATTGGGTCTTTAAGGATTTGGGAACACTTGATGTATGTCTTGCCATGGGATATTTGTGGTGAAAATGGAATGTTCTATTGATACACTTGATGTATGTTTCGGTGATCAACTTGTGAGTTTCGTGACCATGGGAATCTATGCATAGGGGTTGGCACACGTTCTTATCTTGACGTTCCGGTAGAAACTTTGGGGCACTCTTTGAAGTTCTTTGTGTTGGATTAATGAATCTGAAATTATTTGATGCATATCGTATAATCAAGACCATGGGTACTTATGGTGACATTGGAGTATCTAGGTGACATTAGGGTTTTGGTTGATGTGTATCTTAAGGTGTCATCTTAGTACAAACTCTAGGGTTGTTCATGACACTTATAGGGATAGCTCATAAGATTGATCAGAAAAGATAACTTTGAGGTGGTTTCATACCCTACAATAATTTCTACATTTTTTCTCTGCTATTTGTAACTTTGGAGTGAACTCCTTGTCACACGTGAGGGATTTACATATGATTCAACTATGTTAATATTGTTGAGAGAAATTGCACTAGTGGAAGTATGGACCCTAGGCCTCGTTTCCAAGTATTTATACAACGTTTTGCTCGCTGTTTACTATTTGTTACCTTGCTTTTTGTATATTTTGAGATTATAAAAAACTATATCTACCATCCATATTACACTTGTATCACCATCTCTTCGCCGAACTAGTGCACCTATACAATTTACCATTGTATTGGGTGTGTTGGGGACACAAGAGACTCTTTCTTATTTGGTTGTCGGGTTGCTTGAGAGAGACCATCTTCATCCCGCACCTCTCACGGATTGACAAACCTTAGGTCATCCACTTGAGGGAAAATTGCTACTTTCCTACAAAACTCTGCGCTTGGAGGCCCAACACAAGTCTACAAGAAGAAGGTTGTGTAGTAGACATCAAGGGAGCATTGTTTCTGGCCTGACCACCCCCTCCACCTCTAGGGGCTCTCCCTGCACCCCCTCCACCTCTAGGGGCTCTCCCCACACCCCCTCCACCTCTAGGGTCACATCTCCCTTGACCTTCCTGTGAGGAGTCATCCTCAAGTAGTCGAGACGGAACAGTACGGGCTCGACCACTCCAACTAGTAACCGATTTGAGTTTGCTTAGTAAACCCATGCCATCAGCCTTGCCCTTACCCATGCTTAGCAAACCTGCATTGAGAAGAGAATAAACATTTAGTATAATAATAAGTAAGAAAAAACATATAAAAATACATTGATAAACCATAGTAAAAAGACATGAAACATACATCTGCTAGGACCCATATGAATCATCACTATCACTATCACTATCACACATATCACCTTCATTGTCGGACGGAGGTGGAGGCTCTTCCTCGTTGTCATCGTCTTCATTTAACAACTTTTCTAGCATAAGTATGTCTTTTTCATTAAAAATGGTCTCACCATAATTCCGTGCATCATCATCGTTTGGATCCACATCATCATCACCCGAGGACTCATCATAATCGCTTCTGACCACATCATCATCATCATCATCATCAGGTTGCTCTTGAAAGAACACTCCCTCGTACGTCATGGGGTTAATGTTGTAATAGTCATCATCGTCCGGGTCTGGTAACTTACTATGTGGCGACACCTTGAACACAACTTCCCAACCCTTTAGGTATTCTTTCTGGCATGGGTAAGGCAGATAATAAACTTGTGTGACTTGGGTAGCTGGAATAAAGAGATCGGCTCCAGCATAGACGGTTGATGGTTTAACTTAGACCAAATCATACGAAGGCGTATGTCTTAGCCCCTTTACCGGGTCGAACCATCGGCATTTGAACACAGGGAGACTTAGGGTTTCGCGGCCACGACTGAATGAAGGCTCGTATATTTTTCCTACCCTTCCGTAGTACTGAACTCCATTTTGACCTGGGGTGTACACTCTAGTATTTATAGTTTTGGGATCAGGACGGTTGTTCTGGTGCTCCTGTGTATGGAAGCGATACCCATTCACATCATATTTTTCACATGTCATGACCGAAGGGTTAAACCCATGGAAACCCAACTCAGTTCGTCTGTCATCCATTGATATGTTCCGATCTTTTCCCTATAAGTTTAATTGAAATTGTTGGGTTAACTAATAAAATGTTTGACTAGGTATTTAATAGGGGAATGTGAAAAATTACTTTCGCCATGAACCAAGCAACAAATTTTTGCCTTCCAGGGTTTCCATGCCGAAGAAGAGTAGGATGAATCATTCTCTCCCACTCCTCATAAATGAATTGACTGGAAGAAGAAAAGTGGTGTTTAGGCCGAGACTAAGAGAACATAGAACATGATGTTGTGCAAGACATAAAGGAATGGTGTGGTGGTATTACCTCATCCACTCCTCCTCAACTTCCTTGATGTTGTGCAAGACATAGAACATGATGTCCTCCCACTCTTGTTCTGGTATGTTATAATATTTCGAGCACCCAACCCTGCCACCTTGCCCGCTGAATAGATCGAGCTTGGGTTTATACTTGGGCTCTTCCATATTGTATCGAGGCACCTTATTATGCAGGCTGGGAACGTGGTCTCGATAGTACGATGTCCTGAGGTTTGACACCTCCTCAAGGATAACTGCCTCAGCTATGGAAGCTTCAATCTTAGCTTTGTTTCCATATTTCTTTCGGAGATGCTTGTTCTGTCTCTAAGGGCCGTACTACCAATGATTTTGCACAAGTCCCCCCAACAATACCTCTTTCGCAAGGTGTAAAACGAGATATGTCATCGGAGCAAAGAAGCCTGGCGGAAAGGTCTTCTCTATCTTGCATATCAACTCCGGTGCATTCTTATGCAATTGTCCAATCACCTCGGGACATACTTCTTTAGCATAGAGCGTGCAAAATAAATGGCTTAGCTCCGCAAGCACTCGCCAGACACGCTCGGGGGAATAGCCTCAAACCATCACCGGCATTAACCGCTCAATCCATACATGATAGTCATGACTCTTGAGCCCGTTGACTTTGCCCGTTGAAAGATTGACTCCATTACTTATATTTGATGCATAACCATCAGTGAACTTCACAATGTGTTTGAGCCACATAAGTACCTCCTTCTTTTCTAGTGGTTTAAGGACGAAGTCAGCCTCTGGCTTGAACCAGTTTCTTTGACCGCCTATGGGAGGTTGCATGTTTAGACGTGGCCTATCACAAATTTTTTGTTGATCGTCTCTAGCTTGAATGTTATCCTTTGTCTTATCAGGAATCTTGAGGATCGCGCGAAACAGGGACTCTGCGACATTCTTTTCGGTGTGCATCACATCGATGTTATAAGGAAGTTTGAGGTCCTTGAAATAGGGAATCTTCGTGAAGGGGCTAATGTGAGTCCAATTGTGCGTCTCACCATATCCCTCGAAGCGTTTGCCTTTGCCTTTCCCTTTGACTTCAGGCTGGAGAGCTTTTAGCTGAGCAAGAACATCTGCCCCTGAAAATGTTGGAATCTTGTTTACTTCATGGACAATCCGACCTTTTGTGAAGTTCTTCTTGTCTTTCCTGTCTGTATGGTCTAGAGGGAGGAACTGGCGGTGCTGGTCAAAGGCTACATACTTGCGACCCTTTTGTAGCCAAATAAAACATAGAGCCCGCATGCACACTTGGCATGGCATCTTACCACTTGTACACCATCCGCAAAATAGGGCATAGCCGGGAAAGTCATGCATGCAATACATCAACCAAAATTTCATCAAGAAATTTTTCTGCAGATGTCGGTCGTATGTCAACCTTGGGAAGTACCAAGAATGGTGCAAATCATCCACCGGCGGCTGCATTAACACTCCCAAATTCTTCCTCGGGTATTTGGGCCCTGGAATGATCAGCGACAAGAACATGGTGTCACGTTGCATTAGGACACCAGGAGGGAGATTGAGCGGAATAACAAACATGGGCCAGCAGTTGTATGAATTGGACGACATACCATATGGATTGACCCCATCACCTGTTATTGCAACTCTCACATTCCCATCCTCTGCTACTTCCTCGGGGTATTCTTTATAAAATGACTTCCATCCTTCACCTCCCGATGGATGTATGATTTTATTTGTATGGTACCTTTTCCCTTGCTTGTGCCACTTCATCATTTTCACAGACTCCTCCGTGATGAAAAGGCGTTGCAGTTTTTTTATGAAATGAAGATATCGAAGAACCTTTGTGAGGATGCGTAGCTGCCTCTTTTGACCAACCTTACCGACCGCCTCAAGGTACCAAGAGGAACCACACTTCCTACAATACTTGTCATGCGCATACTCGTGCCTAAACAAAAGGCAATTCTTCGGACAAACATGTATTTTCTCATAATCCATAGAGAGTGTCTTCATGATTTTATTTGTGGCGTACATGCTTTCCGGCAGTTCATGACCATCGGGAAGGCTGTTAGTCCATACTCCCAGAAATGCTTTGATGCAAGCTTGGCTACAGTCGTACTCAGCCTTAACTGCCATTAGTTACGAGATGGCATCTAGCTGAGAGAGTTTGGCACCCGCATAAAGAGGCTTCTTTGACAAAGCCAAGATCTCCAAGAAGGACTTTGCGGTTGCCTCCGGCTCCCCCGGCTCCTTTGGCTCCTCTAGTTCATTCTCTAAAGGTTTTGCATGCGTCGCCTCTATAGCAATGACATCATCTAGCATGTCTCTGACCCCGTCATCCACATAACCACCGATGCATTGAGGCATCACCTCCTCTCTACCATGGTCCCGCTCGGCAAATTTTATTGGCATGTCAAATTTTTTCATATATCCGTGCGTCCGAAGGTGCCAGGTCATTTCGTACTTGCCTTTAGAGTGACGTCTGACACATCTCGCACACGGGCAATGTGGGATCATTCTCATTGGACCACGGAATGTCTCCCTCAAAAACACATCGGTTTTGGCAATCCACTCTGATGTTACTCGATTCCCATGGGGGCCACGGGTAAAACCACTATACATCAACCGATTATCTACCATCCTCTGCTTTATTGAGAGCCACACAACAAAATTAAGATTTAATTTGAATTAATCACAGCAAATATTTATTTTCTACCACGTTGATGGCACTGAATCCACCTACATCTCTAATAGGTAAAGAGGGTCCTAATCCCACCCGAGGATGTGTAGATTGAGTACGTTCTGCATGCTCTACCCCGTTTCGAGACAAAATTTCGACAACACCTCCCCGTTGTTCTCTAGATACACGTCTCGGCAAATAGCCGTGAGAATGTGCTCCGGAGAACAACAGGGAGGCATCGCCGAAATCCTGTCTCGGAATGGGGTAGAGCATGGATAACGTACCCAATCTATACATCCTCGGGCTGTCCGTGGAAAATGTTGGACAATCCGAAAGAGTTACGGTGATAAATCTGCAATTGAATGCATATTTATCGATGCAACCCTTTCGAACGGGAGACACCTAGTTTACGCGAACTGATGTGATAATTAAATCTAGTGACATGATTAAAAACAGTAGGAGGAAGTGTCGGATATGTATCTCACCCTCGGTTGTAGAGGAAGTAGTCGAACAGCGGCGGGTTCACGGACCAACAACTTCGACGACGATGACTCCAAAGAGATGCAACACCACAAAGCCTGCAAATTTTACCGACAAAACAATTTAGATCATCACATTAAATATCTATTTTTTAGCAAGACCATCAACATCTTCATTATTGTTTTCCCCCTCCATGCATTTTTTAGCAAGTTAACATTTTTTAGCCAATTTTTTTTCTCAAATACTATTTTTTTTCTCACTATCTATTTTTATCAAGACCATCTACATCCATCTAGCAACAGTAGCATCATCATTATTCATTAAAAATTTTAGCATGTTAACATTAACAACAACATCATCATTCATCCATCTAACAACATCATCAATTATCATCAATAAATCATCATCATCAATCACTATCTAACATCTAACATCATCAATTATCTTCATCATTCATCCATCCATTAAAAAAGATGAGGCAGAGAGGAGCTCACGTGGGGGGCGTCGCCGGTGTGGGGCGGGGTGGGACGTGGCCGGGGAGGGCCGGCACTTGGCCATGGCGAGGCGGCGCTGGGCAGGGCTGAACGTGGCTGGGGCGGCCGGCGCTGGGCGGGGCTGGGGCGGGGCGGGGCGATGACGCGAGGAGGGCGGGGTTAGGGCGGCGGCGCAGGGCCGGGCCGGGAGGAGTTGGGGGATATGAGATGAGTGGAGGAGGGAGGCCGCCCGACCGGATAAGGGGGGTCTATGCCGACGGTTATGCCGTCGGCATATCTTCGGGCCCCACGGCGGTGTGATTGATGAAGTGGCAGGGGGATATGCTGACGGCTTAACCGTCGGCGTATCTACGTTCAAATTTTTTTATTTTAAATAATTTTTTTATATATACTTTTTCCTTTAAAAAATTCATTAATTAAATTGTGTCTTATTGATACATAAACACACATAGATACACCAGGCGTGTCTCTTGGGCCGAGTTTACCGCCCAGTCAACTCTGGCAGGGTTAGACGGGACGGGTGTAATTTGCGGGGTAGCTATGCCACCGGGTCTTTCGTTGGGCCGTCCTACACGTCACGAAGTATGGTGGCTGGTGCAAGGTACACTTCAGATCAAGGTCCGGGCCTAACCCACCGCATGATTCCCTCCGTGTCTACCTGACGTGGCCTTATCCACCCTATGTGTGACGGCGACAGCGATGTCTGTGATGGGGGGCATGCTACGGAGCCGCGTGCCGGGTGCTTACACCTCGCGGCATAGCCCCCCTCCAGGTCCCCCATCCTGTCTAACCCTGACACTATTGATCAGACGGATCTACCCCTTTGACTTTCACCGGACGGGGTTTGACCGAGGGACATTTCCACCTGGCTGTGATAGGCCAGCCCATAGGTACACTTCGGATCAAGGTCCGGCCCCAACCCACCACAAGATTCCCTCGGTATCGACCCGATGCGACAGTTTCCGAACGTAAGAGGGCCCAGGGCAAGACCTGGCGGCATTGCAACCCCCCAAGTCCCCCGTCCCGTCTAACCCCTGACACTGTTGACCGAACGGATCTACCCCTTTGACTTTCACCGGACGGGGTTTGACCGAGGGACATTTTCACCTGGCTATGATAGGCCAGCCCATAGCAACATATTAGCACAAGGTCCGGGCCCAACCCACCGCAAGATTCCCTCGGTATCGACCCGATGCGACAGTTTCCGAACGTAAGAGGGCCCAGGGCAAGACCTGGCGGCATTGCCACCCCCAGGTCCCCCGTCCCATCTAACACTGTCACTGTTGATCGAACGGATCTACCCCTTTGACTTTCGCGGACAGGGTTTGATCGAGGGACATTTTCACCTGGCTGTGATAGGCCAGCCCATAGCAACATCTTAGCACAAGGTCGGCCCCAACCCATCGCAAGATTCCATCGGTATCGACTCGATGCCACAGTTTCCGAACGTAATTGGGCCCAGGGCAAGACGTGGCGGCATTGCCACCCCCTAGGTCCCCCGTCCCGTCTAACCCTGACACTGTTGACCGAACGGATCTACCCCTTTGACTTTCACCGGCGTGGGTTTGACCAAGGGACATTTTCACCTACCTGTGATAGGCCAGCCCATAGCAACATCTTAGCACAAGGTCCAAGCCCACCCCACCACATGATTCCCTCGGCATCGACCCGATGCCACAGTTTTCGAATGTAAGAGGGCCCAGGGCAAGACCTGGCGACATTGGCACCCCCAGGTCCCCCGTCCCGTCTAACCCTGACACTGTTGACCGAACGGATCTACCCCTTTGACTTTCACCAGACAGGGTTTGACCGAGGAACATTTTCACCTGGCTGTGATAGGCCAACCAATAGCAACATCTTAGCACAAGGTCCGAGCCCAACCCACCACAAGAGTCCCTCGGTATCGATCCGATGCGATAGTTTCCGAACATAAGAGGGCCTAGGGCAAGACCTAGCGGCATTGCAACCCCCCAGGTCCCCCGTTCAGTCTAACCCCTAACACTGTTGATCGAACAGATCTACCCTTTTGACTTTCACCAGATGGGGTTTGACCGAGGGACATTTTCAACTGGCTGTGATAGACCAGCCCATAGCAACATCTTAGCACAAGGTCCGGGCCCAACCCACCGCAAGATTCCCTCGGTGTCGACCCGATGCCACATTTTCCCAACGTAAGAGGGCCCATGGCAAAACCTAGCGGCGTTGCCACCCCCTAGGCCCCCGCCCCGTCTAACCCTAACACTGTGGACCGAACCGATCCACCCCTTTGACTTTCACCGGACAGGGTTTGACCTGGCTGTGATAGGCTAGCCCATAGCAACGTCTTAGCACAAGGTCAAGGCCCAACCCACCGTAAGATTCCCTCAGTGTCGACCCGATGCCACATTTTCCCAACGTAAGAGGGGCCAGGGCAAAACCTGGTGGCATTCCCACCCCCTAGCCCCCCCGTCCCGTCTAACCCTAACATTGTTGACCGAACGGATCTACCCCTTTGACTTTCACCGGATGGGGTTTGACTGAGGGACATTTTCACCTGGATGTGATAGGCCAGCCCATAGCAACATCTTAGCACAAGGTCCGGGCCCAACCCACCGCAAGATTCCCTCGTTATCGACCCGATGCCACAGTTTCCCAACGTAAGAGAGCCCACGGCAAGGTTTGGGCCTAGCCCGCCGTAAGATTCCCTTTGTGTCTCACCAGCGTGGCCGTTTCCACACTCCGTGTGACGGCGGCAGCGACATCCCTGAGGAGGGACACACTCCGGAGACGCGTGTGGGGTGATTGCACTTGCCACCACACTTACATATGTGTAAGAGGGCCCAGCGCAAGACCTGGTGGCACTGCCAACCCCCTAAGTACCCCGTTCCGTCGAACCATCGCACTGTTGACCGTACGGATCTACCTCTTTGGCTTTCATTGAACGGGATTTGACCGAGGGGTATTTTTACCTGACTGTGATAGGTCAGCCCATAGCAACATCTTAGAATAAGATTCCCTCCGTGTCGACCCGACGCCAACGTTTCCCCCCTTCAGGTGCAAGCGGTAGCGCCGTCCGTTAAGACTATGTGCAGACTATATATAACATGATTTTTTAGCGCCTATACACACAGCTAAATAGACGATGCATTGAAAAAACAGTGTGTAGGTTATATATAACATGGACATGGGCTATAGACTTTCTAATTAAAATAAATTTTAATATAGGGAAAAGATTTTTTTTTAAATGTACCTATGCCGACGGTTACCCCGTCGGCGTAGATAAAATAAAATAAATGTACCTACGCCGATGGCTACACCGTCGGCATAGCCCAAAACGTATACCGATGGTATAATCGTCGGCGTAGCTACGCCCCCGAATCCGCACCTTTCTCGGATCGATGACGTGGCACCTGTCGCGGATCGATGACGTGGACCATTTAAGCTATGCCGATGGTGTCCGTCAGGCCGTCGGCATATCTTTGACGGCGTTAAACGGGCGTTACTCATCGAGTAGCCGGGGCCGTTGATACGCCGACGGGGTGTCTATGCCGTCGACACCGTAGGCATAGATGAATCTACGCCAACGGCCTTTGTACGCCGACAGTGGCCGTTGGCATAGGGTGATCTACGCCGACGGTTTTTAGTACGCCGACGGTAAGACACTGGTGGTCGGCGTAGGGTGACATATGCCTACCGTGGCCGTCGGTATAGTTTAGTCCGTCGACAACGACCCTGATTCTGGTAGTGCAAAAATAGTTTGTTGAAACCTACCAATATGGTATCTTGTTTCAAATATTGACACTAACATGGATTAGTATGTCAAAACATTAATTAGGAGTTAATCTTGGTCGAGGCAGCTAACTCATCTACCCACTGTAACCAGATGGATCTCCTTGCTTCCTACCTACACAAAACCAGACACAAGCCAGAGCCAGAGGAGCCTAGAGGAAGCATACGGCGGGAAGGAGACGGTTAGGCCAACCGTTTTCTCTCCATCGTTCACCCCTCCACTCTTGGCGCCAAAGCAAAGCCGTTAGATTATTGGTCACCATCTCAAACCCAACTCGCCTCTTCCCTCCCACCCATTTATCCCTCGAGGCGCGAAACCAACCATGCCAAGGCCCCTCGTCCCCACCACCGACCACCATAATGCCGGCCGCTTCGTCGTCGGCCGCGGCAACACCCGGAGCCGGCCGCGTCGGTGGTCGGGTCTCCGCTTACACGATGCGCGCAGTGGCACGCATGTCGAGGGCGCGGTGGTTCATCTTCCTGAGGCGGGTATACCAGTATCAGAACGGCCCGAGGTCCGACCTGGGCTCCAACCCTTTCAACTCGTCCGGCTGGCTCGCTCTCGAGCTCGGCGTGATCGTCGCCCAGATGGTCATCACCACCGCCGTCGTGGCCACCTCCCCCAAGGAGCGCCCCGCGTGGCCGCTTCGGCTCTGGGTCACCGCGTACAACGTCGGCAACGTGCTCAGCCTCCCCCTCCTCTATTGGCGCCACCGACATTCCTCGGCCGCCGGACGAGGCGACGACCCTGAGATGCACGGCGCCGGTGACGCTCTAAGGTTGAAGCTTAATACATTAGTGTTGTGCGGAACGTGCAAATTTAACGTTACATGTTTAAGTTTCTTGACGAAATCATTTGTGCAACAATTTCAGGAACAGCTCGTATCTGATGAACAAGGCTCGGGCGTTCCTGGAGCTCTTCTTCGCGATGTGGTTCGTGATGGGCAACGTGTGGGTGTTCGACGCGCGTCTCGGGTCGTTCCACCGGGCGCCGAGGTTGTACGCGCTCTGCATCGGTCTGCTCGCCTGGAACGCCGTCGTCTACTCGCTCCCGTTCCTCCTCTTCCTCCTGCTCTGCTGCTTCGTCCCGGTCGTCGGGTACGCGCTCGGGTACAACATGAACTCGGCCTCCGTTGGCCGGGGCGCCTCCGACGAGCAGCTGGACGCGCTGCCGCGGTGGCGGTTCAAGGAGCCCGACGTGCCGAGAGACCGCGAGAAAGACGATCAAGTAAGTACTTGTTGATTTCACGCTCATTTCTCTGCATATTTTCGGGTACAGGTCCTGCAGGTCTCGATAAGTAGAAGCAAAGATAGCAGCATTTTCTTTTAGGTGAGGTCAGAAAATGGGGTACCAAAGAGGGTAGCAGGGATTCACCAAACATTGGCGACCTAAACTTATAAGGCTATCCTTAAAAGTGATAAACGTGGGCGAGCAACTCGAACATGATTCCTTTTTGGGCGATGCTAAGATAAGTAGTACGAACTTTGCCTTTTAGGACGGTGCCTAAGAACACAAGCATGTCCTTGCAATTTAGAAACATGGCAAACATGGGTTGTTCCTTTTCTCTCTCGTTGAAACATGAACTGGTGCTAACTAGCTGTTGTGAACATTTGGCATGCGTGTCTAGTCCATGGTTGAAAATATTGTGTAAATATCATTTGCTTCAGTTCACAACAAAAATGTATTTTTCTCTCTGAAATTGTTTCGCGTATAAACGCAGGAGTGCTGCATATGCCTGGCGCAGTACAGGGAGAAAGAGGAGGTGAGGCAGCTGCCGTGCACACACATGTTCCACCTGAAATGCGTGGACAGATGGCTGAGGATCATCTCCTCTTGCCCTCTCTGCAAGCAAGAGCTCAGCTGATCGATGTCTGCACATATACGGTGATTGATCAGTGGAGCTTGCATTCTAAGCCAGAGATGCGTCGATCGGATGGCGCGGCGCGCTCCGATGCATGCACCACACCTCACTGACCTCTTTCGCCAACCCTCTACTAACCTAGACACTGACCAGCGATGGAGACGTTTCTGTTGCAGCTGATTAACCAGCTCGGGCAGGTGGGAAATGTGTAAAGAAAATGTTGCTTCCTTTTTGTGACGTTTTCTATGCAGATATAGTTTCTGAATAGTAATAATCCATGAGCAGGTGTCCTATGATGCAACTACCGTTCGTTCTCCGCTTAGCTCGGTAACTGTACCATGCCAACTGACAGGAACGTCGTTGGCAGATCTCAACAATTACAAGAGAATAGATGGACACAAGAACAAGGGGAAATAAGAAATAGGCCACTGCAATTCTTTTATTAATAATCTCATAGAAAATACATGTGTATATGTATAAGCTCTGTTGAGAACATAATTAATAAATGAGCCTCTCTTCGATACACCTCCCTACTAAATGTGTAAAGGGCAATATGAACCTCTGCCAAATCATACCCATTTTTATACGTATGATAGTTGCCCGCTTATACGGAGTGTAGCGTTACACAAATCGGCGCACACCCTTCCTAGGCCTGGCCCGTTTAATTTGTTCTTTTCTTAACCTTAAAAAAATAGGTTCGTGAGGTAGGATTCAAACTCCCGACCCCTTGGTTTACTTTCACCCTCTGTAACCAACTGTGCTGACTAGCTATTTCCTTTATTCGTCCTGTTGGCATCTTCTCGGTCTGTTTTTCTTTTCTTTCTTTTTTGTTTTGTTTGGCCCTTTTCTCTTTAATTTTATTCATTTTATTTCCCTTTTATTTATTCTTTTATTTTATTTTATTTTTCATTTAATTAAATTCGTGAATATTTTCTTAAATTTGTGAACTTCTTTCAAATCTGTGAACTTGTTGTTTTCAGTCTGTGAACTTTTTCTTCAATTGATTGAATGCTTTGCAATTTTGCAAACTTATCAAATTCATGAAAAAAATCGATTTGTGAACATTTATCAAATTCATGAAACTTTTTTGTCAAATTCATGAACATTTTTTCAAATTATTTTTTTTTGAGTTTCATGAATTTGTTGTCACATTGATGTACACATTTTGGATCGATTATGAACATTGTTTTGAATTTTAAAAACAGGCAACTGTGTAACCAGACTGCCCTATTATATAGCCAAGCTTCCTGCCTCCTTCCGTGTAAGAAGTCGAGGTGGGACTAAAACCACGAACTGCACGGTGTGCTGCATACAGGTATGGACATGCAGGCTGCAACAAAAAGCCCAAAACAAGTTTATGCCATGCATGCAAGTGATCGGCTTGGCCCATAAAATTGACGTCCTTGCCGCACGCGCGCTGGTCGCTACATGTGGCAGAAATTTTCCAACACCAACACAAAAAACCAAAATAATGTATTTTTCGGTTTCGTTTCGGTTTTGTCTTCAGATTGTTGGTTTTTTGCCCACCTCTAGCTCCAAGGAAGATAAAGTTCGCGAGATGAAAAACGTTCATCAATTTGAAAAAAACTTGTCAGATTTGACTACAAGTTCTCAAAATTGAAAAAGTTCATCGATTTAGAAAAGTTCATGAATTTGACATAAAAAAGTTCACGGATTAAATAATTTATTCAGAGAAGGCCGCCCGACTGTCGGTGTCAGAACCGACAAACCTCGGGTAGGGGGGCCGAGCTGTGAGATTGGATCCATGGGTATCAGGAGACAATGAACACAAGGTATTTACCCAGGTTTAGGCCCTCTCTATGAAGGTAAAACCCTACGTCATGATCTTGTTGTATCATTGGTGTAACGAGTACAAAGTTGATCTACCTCGAGATTGTATGTTTGTGGTCTAAACCCTAGGGATGATGATTAATGTGTATGGGTATCCTCCAGGGGATAAACCCTGTGTCTTATATAGGCACCGGGGGTATCTAGGGTTACATGAATGTCGGTTACCATCTAGAGATTACATGTCCAACGAATCATCCCTTCTTGAAGTACACCCAAGTCTTCGGTAGAGTGTGATGTCTTCATGCCATGTCCTGAGGGCCCGTGAAGTCCTTCCTCCTTGACGGGCCTCTAGTCCGACCCATGGACTAGACCAGCTCGGCTAGGACCCACCTAGTCCAGGACACCGTCAGTAGCCCCCGAACTAGTCTTCAACGTCGAGGACGACAATCTTCTTCGGTCACATAACTTCAGATTTGGAGTGTTCGTCTCGACACGCAAGTTATTGCCCCTAGTTCAGAGCGTTTCAGTTTTTTGAATGCATAGGTTCACTTCGGCCCTGGACCCACCACATGCCACCTTGAGCATCGCATTGCACGAGGTGCCGAGCCACCTTTATGGCCAGACGCTGAAGCGTCGGTTTCTCCTTTCCTTATTTAACCAATTCCAAACCCTAAGACTGCATCCAAACGCATTATGGTCTTCCTCTTGCCGTCTAGCGACATTTCCTCCAAAGCTTAGCCTCGAAAGCCTCTAGCCATGGCCAACGGCACAAGGTCTTCCAAGCTCCCCCGTGGCCCCCTCAAGGGTTACTGGGGGAGTTGTCTCATGACGCGCCTCCAACTGCATCGTCTTGCCACCTAGGGCTAGCTTTTAGATCCAGATTTGGCTCCAACTCGCGCAGGCTTGATATCCGTTAATGGGCAAACGCACGCTGACAACCATCCCACCACTCATGGAGATGAGCGGGTATGTTTCGTCCCCTTTCTCCTCCGTGGTTTGGGGTTCCCCGTACATCCATTTCTTCGGGGATTGCTCGAATTCTATGGGATCCAACTCCACAATTTTACCCCAACTTCATATTACATATCGCGAGGTTTGATACTTTCTGCGAGATGTATCTTGGCTGCGAGGCACACTTCCAATTGTGGAGGAATTACTTTTGCGTGATGCCTTGTTCCCAAAATGAGAAGTTGCTTGAGGTCGGCGCCGCCGAGTTGTGCAGAACAGCTAGGACTGACTACCCCATTGGTACCCCCCCCCCAAGAAGATGACACATGGGCATCCGAGTGGTTCTACATGGTCAATGCCCCTTTGCACGACCCAGTTCGGCCCGGGTTTCTGACCTTTTCCTCAAATCTTCTAAAGAAAAGTTTCAGCTGGATATCAGGGAGCACTGCTCAAAAAGACGACCCCGGCGTGGCCTACCGCGTAGACAAAGTGAAGTGCTTGACCAACACCTGCCTGACTATCATAGACATGATGGTGGCTTCTATCATCCAAAGAGTCCAACCCCTTCGACAACGTCAGCATTTGATGTGTATGTACAACGGCTCCGATGACGCCACCTGGTCGATCAAAGAGGACTTCAAAGACGACACGACCTTTGGACTAGCACTAGCCGACATATACAAGGGAGGGGATGTGCATTTTGCCAAGAGAAGATTTATTGATGGCATGTCTCATAGTCATCCATGCGACATAGTAAGTTATTGATAAACCTTATTTATTATCCGAGCAGCTTATATTATTGACTTGGCAAGATCATTGTATTAATCCAGAGATGAAGGCTCTGGGTCAAGACACTGAAGTGTTTGGCTCCCAAGATGGGGACATATCATCGCGACGACGATCCCGTCTTCCTAAAGGTCAAGGAACCCCGAGCGTCGTGACTCCTCTTCCTAAAGGTCAATGCTCGAAGCATTCACGCGGTGATGCGGCCCCTCCCAAGGGTCCTTCCGTTGCTACGCATGTTGCCCCATGATACGACTCCAACATATCAATATTTATGAAGTATTCATGCCATATTTACCTATGTTTACAATACTATTATATGGTTTTGATGCACTTTATATGATTTAATTAGAACTAACCCAGACTGGCGTTGTTTTTAGTAGAATTACCGTGGTGTTGATTTTTGTGCAGAAAATAAAAGTTCTCGGAATCGCCCGAAACTTTTTGGCAGTTTTTCTGGAAGAAATAAGAAATACTGGAGTGAAGAAGCACCGGAGGGGGCCATCAGGTACCCCCAAGCCATCAGGGTGCCATCACCTCCCCCCTAGGCGCACCCTGATGGCTTGGGACCACCTCATGGATCCGTTTGACGTGATTCCAATGCTGAAAAAATCTATATGTTGGGAAACCCCCAGAAGTTAACCTATAACTTCTGCTCCGCCGCCGCAAGCCTCTTTACCGAAGAAAACTCGTCTGGAGCCCTGTTCCTGCAACTTGTCAGAGGGGGCAATCATCATCGGAGGCCATCTTCATCATCCCGGCGGTTTCCATGACAAGGATGAGTAGTTCACCCTCAGGTCTAAGCGTATATAGTAGTAGCTATGTGACACTTGTGATCTGCGTTGGGTTTTCCACAAAGAGGAGCGAGTGATGCAGCACAGTATAGATAATTATTTCCCTCAGTGAGAACCATCGTTATCAAACCAATAGGAGTAGCACACAACCCCGTCTTCAGCGACTGCACACAAAGAAGCAAACACTTGCACCCAACCCGGGCAAGAGGGTTGTCAATCCCCTTGGACTCATTATTTGCAACCAAATGAAGTGTGTAGATGATAGTTGACAATTGTAAATTGCAAAATAAAATACAAGATAAATAATAGAAGGAAGATAATGAAAGATTTAATAAGTGGATAGACCCGGGGCCATAGTTTTCCCTAGTGGCATCTCTCATGTAGTAGGCATATGGTGGGTAAACAAATAACTGTTGGGCAATTGATAGAAAAGCGCATAGTTATACAATATTTATTCACGCCAATGATCATGTCTATATAGGCATCACGTCCATAAGCAAATAGGTCGACTCCTGCCTGCTCCTATTACTATTACTCCACGTCAAGAACACTTCTATGCTTGCCTCTCTAAGTATTAAGTTCATGATAAATAGAGTAATGCTTGGAGAAGGATGACATGATGTAGACAAACAGAATTATATCAATATGAATTAACCCCATCGTTTTATCCTTAGTGGAAACAATGCAAAGACTTGTCTTGTCCCTTTCTGTCACTACGATATAAAGCACCGCTAGATTGAACCCACTACAAGGCACCCCTCTCACTGAAGAAATATCAATCTAGTTGGCCAAACTATTTCAGTAGATCGCAGAGATTTATGAAGCTATAATAATCATGAAAATAAGAATAATAATAGAATTCAGAGAAGACTCATATATTTTTCATGAATAATATGAACATAAACCCACAATTCATCGGATCCCAAAAAACACACCGCACAAAGTGATTACATCGAATAGATCACCGTGAAGATGTGGTGAACTTTGTATTGAAGATCAAGAGAGAGAGAGAGATAGATAGATAGATAGATAGATAGAGAGATAGGCATCTGATACGTCTCCAACGTATCTGTTGGGGAACGTCGCATGGGAAACAAAAAATTTCCTACGCACATGCAAACCTATCCATGGTGATGAGCATCTACGAGAGGGAGAGTGGATCTACGTACCCTTGTAGATCGCTAAGCGGGAAGCGTTAAGAAACGCGGTTGGTGCAGTCGAACTTCTTCGCGATCCAAATCGCCGAGCGTCCCGCGATCCAATCACGAACCGTCCCGCGAACACATCATGATCCGTCCCGCGAACTCATCACGATCCGTCTCACGATCTTGATCACGATCTGTCCCGCGAACTCATCATGATCCGTTTCGTGATCACATCACGAACCGTCTCGCGATCTCAATCACGGTCCTTCCGATCTAGCGCCGAACGGACGACACCTCCGCGTTCAGCACACGTGCAGCTTGATGACGATCTCCACCGTCTCGATCCAGCGAGAGGAGGTGGAGAGGAGAGAGAGTTCACTGGCAGCGTGACGGCGCTCCGGTGATGGTGGTGGAGCAATTCCGGCAGGGCTTCGCCTAAGCGCTGCAGAAAACCGATCTAGAGGAGAAACTATGCACCGGTGTAACGGGTAGCACGTGGCCGGAAATTCTGTCCAAAAACCACCCAATCCACTAGTATATATAGGAGGAGAGGAGAGGAGAGGCAGCCAAGGCCTTTGGTTCGGCCGAAATAGGAGGTGGGAAGCAATCCTACTTCACCTCCAATCCTAGTTGGAGTAGGATTGCCTCCTATTGGCTGATTTTCCACTTTTTGCTTTAGGACTTTCTCTCCTGCGCCATGGGCCTTTGTGGCTGTTTTCCCAGACCACTAAGGGCTGGTTAATACTCTCCCACAGCCCATGGACCTCTTGGGGTCGAAGTACCCCTCCCGAAGGTCTCCCGGTACACTACCGGCACTCCCGGTACACTACCGATGAGCCCGAAACTTTTCCGGAAACCAAACTGGGACTTCCTATATATGAATCTTTACCTCCGGACCATTCCGGAGCTCCTCATGACGTCCAGGATCTCATCTGGGACTCCGAAAAAACTTCGGTCACCACCATACATAACTCTACACTACCGAAACGTCACCGAACCTTAAGTGTGCAGACCCTGCGGGTTCGAGAACTATGTAGACATGACCGAGACGCCTCTACGGTCAATAACCAATGGCGGGACCTGGACGTCCACATTGGTTCCTACATATTCTACGAAGATCTTTATCGGTCGAACCTCTATGTCAAGGATTCAGTTAATCCCGTATAACATTCCCTTTGTTCTTCGGTATGTTACTTGCCCGAGATTCGATCGTCGGTATCTCCATACCTAGTTCAACCTCATTACCGGCAAGTCTCTTTACTCGTTCCGTAATACAAGATCCCACAACTAACAATTAGTCACATTGCTTGCAAGGCTTATTGTGATGTTGCATTACCGAGTGGGCCCCGAGATACCTCTCCGTCACACGGAGTAACAAATCCCAGTCTCGATCCATGCCTACTCAACACACACCATCGGAGATACCTGTAGAGCACCTTTATAGTCACCCAGTTACGTTGCGACGTTTGATACACACAAGGCACTCCTCCGATATCTGTGAGTTGCATGATCTCATGGTCATAGGAACACATACTTGACATGCGGAAAACAGTAGTAATAAACTGACACGATCATATGCTACGTTTGCAGTTTGGGTCTTGTCCATCACATCATTCTCCTAATGATGTGACCCCGTTATCAAATGACATCTCATGTCCATGGCTAGGAAACCTTAACCATCTTTTGATCAACGAGCTAGTCCATTAGAGGCATACTAGGGACATGGTTTTGTCTATGTATCCACACATGCATTTAAGTCTCCGATCAATACAATTATAGCATGGATAATAAACGATTATCATGAACAAGGAAATATGATAATAACTAATTTATTATTGCCTCTAGGGCATATTTCCAACAGTCTCCCACTTGCACTAGAGTCAATAATCTAGTTCACATCACCATGTGATTCACATTGTTATGAATCTAACACCCAATGAGTTCTGGGGCTTGATCATGCTTTGCATGTGAGAGAGGTCTTATAGTCAACGGGTCTCCGATATTTAGATCCGTGTGTACTTTGCAAATCTCTATGTCAAACCATAAACACTGCTACCACACTCCACTTGGTACTATTTCCAAATGGCTGCTCCACTATACGTATCCAGATTGCTACTACGAGTCATCTGGATTAGTGTTAAAGCTTGTATCGACGTAACTCCTTATGACGAACTCTTTATCACCTCCATAATCGAGAAACATCTCCTCAGTCTCTTAGTTACTGAGGATAATCTTGACCGCTATCCAGTGATCCACTCCTGGTTCACTCTTGTACCCCCTGACGGACTCATGGCAAGGCACACACAGGTGCAGTACACAGCATGGCATAATATAGAGCCTATGGCTAAGGCATAGGGGACGACGTTCGTCCTTTCTCTTTCTTCTGCCATTGTCGAGCTTTGAGTCTCACTCAACTTTCACACCTTACAAATCAGGCGAGAACTCTTTCTCTGACTGATCCATTTTGAACTCTTTCAAAATCTTGTCAAGGCATGCACTCATTGAAAGTCTCATCGAGCATCTTGATCTATCTCCATAGATTTTGATGCTCAACAATTAGGTAGCTTCATCCAGGTCTTCCTTTGAAAATCACTTTCCAAATGACCATTTTATGCTTTCCAGAAACTCTACATTATTTCGGATCAACAATATGTCATCCACATATACTTATCAGAAATTCTATAGTGCTCCCACTCACTTTATTGCAAATACAAGTTTCTCGTAAACTTTGTATAAACATCAAAACTTTGATCACCTCATCAAAGCGTATATTCCAACTCCGAGATGCTTGCTTCAGTCCATGGAAGGATCACCGAAGCTTGCACACCTTTTAGCATCCTTAGGCCTGACAAAACCTTCTAGTTGTATCACATACAACCTTTCCTCAAGTAAACCGTTAAGGAAACGATGTTTTGACATCCATCTGCCAGATTTCATAATTGAAAACACAGCAACTGCTAACATAATTCCAACAGACTTTAGCACCACTACGAGTGAGAAAGTCTCATCGTAGTCAACTCCTTGAACTTGTCACAAACATCTTTGCAACAAGTCGAGCTTTACAAATAGTGACATTCACCATCAGTGTCTGTCTTCATTTTAAAGATCCATTTGTACTCAACGACCTGCCATCCAACGAGCAAGTCTACCAAAGTCTACACTTGGTTTTCATACATGGATCCTATCTCGGATTTCATGGCCTCCAACCATTTGTCGGAATCCGGGTCCATCATCGCTTCTCCATAGCTCGTAGGTTCATCGTTTGTCCAACAACATGACCTCCAAGACAGGGTTGTCGTACCACTTAGGAGCAGTACACATCCTTGTCGACCTACGAAGTTCGATAGTAACTTGAGCCTGAAGCTTCATGATCATCATCATTAACTTCCTCTTCAACTAACGTAGGCTTCACAGAAACAACATCCTGCGCTGCACTACTCTCTGGTTGAACAAAGTTTAAACAACCTCATCAAGTTCTATCTTCCTCCCACTGAATTCTTTCGAGAGAAACTTTTCCTCGAGAAAGGATCCGTTTTAGTAACAAACACTTTGCACTTGGATCTGAGATAGAAGGTTCACCCAACTGATCTTAGGGTATTCTATGAAGATGCATTTGTCCGCCTTGGGTTCGACCTCATTAGGTGAAAACATTTTCCACACAAGTGTCGCAGCCCCAAGTATTAAGAAATGACAGCTTAGGTTTCTATCAAACCATAATTCACATGGTGTCATCTCAACGGATTTAGATGGTGCCCTATTTAAAGTGAATGTAGTTGTCTCTAATGCATAACCCCAAAATTATAGTAGTAAAACGACAAGAGACATCATAGCACGCACCATGTCCAATAGAGCATAACTATGATGTTCGGACACACCATCACACTATGGTGTTCCAGGTGGCGTTTAGTTGTGAAACAACTTTCACATTGTCTTAAGTTGTATGCCAAACTCGTGACTCAGATATTCACCTCCACGATCATATCGCAGTCATTTTTATCTTCTTGTCACGATGATCTTTAAACTTCACTCTGAATTTGCTTGAACCTTTCAAACGATTCAGACTTGTGTTTCATTAAGTAAATATACACTATATCTACTCAAATCATCAGTGAAGGTAAGAAAATAACGATATCCACTGCACGCTACAAGACTCACTAGATTGCATACATCAACATGTATCATTTCCAATGAATCACTTGCCCGCTCCATCCAACGGGGTCCTTTAGTCATCTTGCCCAAGAGGCATGGTTCGCATGTCTCAACCGATTCGAAATCGAATGAGTCCAAATATCCATCACCATGGAGTTTCTTCATGCGCTTTATACCAATATGACATTTTGCGGCAGTGCCACAAGTATGTGGTACTATCATTATTTAAATTTGTATCTTTTGACATCAATGTTATGAACATGTGTATTACTACGATCAAGATTTCAACAAACCATTCTCACTGGGTGCATGACCATTGAAGGTATTATTCATGTAAACAGAATAACCATTATTCTCTAACTTAAATGAATAACCGTATTGCAATAAACATGATCTAATCATGTTCATGCTCAACGCAAAACACCAAATAACATTTATTTAGGTTCGTCACTAATCCTGAATGTAGAGAGAGCGTGCGATGTTGATCACATCAACCTTGGAAACACTTCCATCACATATCGTCACCTCACCCTTAGCTAGTTCTCCGTTTATTCCGTAGCTGTTATTTTGAGTTACTAACATTTAGCAACCGAACCGGTATCCAATACCCAGGTGCTACTAAGAGTACTAGCAAGGTACACATTAGTAACTCGTATATCAAATATACTTCTATCAATGTTGCGAGCGTTCTTATCTACCAAGTATCTAGGGTTGTTCCGCTTTAGCGACCGCTCACCTCATAGCAGAAGCACTTAGTCTCGGGTTTGAGTTCAACTTTGGGTTGCTTCACTGGAGCAGCAACTGACTTGCTATCCATGAAGTTTCCCTCCTTGCTCTTGCCATTCTCGAAACTAGTGGTTTGATTAACCATCAACACTTGATGCTCCTTCTTGATTTCTACCTTCGCGGTGTCAAACATCGCGAATAGCTCAGGGATCAACATTTCTTTCCCTGGCATTTTATAGTTCATCACCAAGTTCTAGTAGCTCAGTGACAGTGACTTGGAGAACAACATCAATCACTATCTTATCTGGAATATCAACTCCCACTCGATTCAAGCGATTGTAGTACCCAGACAGTCTGAGCACATGCTCAACGATTGAGCTATTCTCTTTCATCTTGTAGGCAAAGAATCTCGTTGGAGATCATATATCTCGCAACTCGGGCACGAGCCAGAGATCACAATCTCAGCTCTTAGAACATCTCATATGTTCCGTGACGTTCAAAATGTTTCGGAGCCTCAATTCTAAGCCGTAATGCATGACGCACTAAACTATCAAGTAGTCATCGAAACGTGCCTATCAGATGTTCACAACATCTACAGACGACGCTAGATGGGGTGGCGCACCGAGCGGTGCATTAAGGACATAAGCCTTCTGTGTAGCAATGAGGACAATCCTCAGATCATGGACCCAGTCCGCAATTTTGCTACCAACATCTTTCAATTATATTTCTCTAGGAACATATAAAAATACAAGGGAGCTACAGCACGAGCTAGTAATCTACAACATAATTTGCAAAGACACTTTGACTATGTTCATGATAATGAGTTCAATTAAACATATTACTTAAGAACTCCCACTCAAATTGACATCCCTCGGGTCATTCGAGTGATACATGATCCAAATTCACCAACTCAAGTCCGATCATCACGTGAGTTAAGGTGGCTTCAATGGTGAACATCATTATGTTGATCATATCCACTATATGACTCATGCTCGACCTTTCGGTCTCTTGTGTTCCGAGGCCATGTCTGTACATGCTAGGCTCGTCAAGTTTAACCCGAGTGTTCTGCGCGTGCAAATTTGGCTTGCACCCGTTGTATGTGAACGTAGAGTCTATCACACCCGATCATCACGTGGTGTCTCAACACGACGAACTTTCGCAACGGTGCACACTCGGGGAGAACACAGTTCATCTTGAAATTCAAGTGAGGGATCACCTTATAATGCTACCGCCGTACTAAGCAAAACAAGGTGCATAAAAGGATTAACATCTCATGCAATTCATAAGTGACATGATATGGCCATGAACTTGTGTTTAAGATCTCCATCTTTGAAACACCGGCATGATCTCCATCGTCACCGACACAACACCATGATCTCCATCATCTTGATCTCCATCAATGTGTTGCCATTGGGGTTGTGGCACCAGCCCTGCTTCTACTTCTATTGCTACCGCTTAGCGATAAAGTAAAGCATTACATAGTGCTTAATGATTGACACGCAGGTCATACAATAATTAAAGACAACCCTATGGCTCCTGCCGGTTGCCGTACTCAACGACATGCAAGTCGTGAAATTCTATACATCACATGATCATCTCATACATCACATATATCTCATCATGTAATTGGCCATATCACATCACAACATACCCTGCAAAAACAAGTTAGACGTCCTCTAATTGTTGTTGCATGTTTTACGTGGCTGCTACGGGTATCTAGCAAGAACGATTCTCACCTACGCATAAACCACAACGGTGATACATAGATTGCTTTTCAACCTTCTCAAGGACCGCCTTTGTCGGATCCGATCCAACTAAAGTGAGAGAAACTGTCACCCGCAAGCCATCTAAGCAACAAGTTGCGTCGAGGGAACCGGTCTCTCGTAAGCCTACGAGTAATGTTGGTCCGGGCCTCTTCATCTCACAATCCCGCTGAACCAAAATCCGACCAAGGGAGGAAGCAATCTAAGCACCAACGCCCACAAACCTTTTGTGTTCTACTCGAGATCTCATCGAACCATCAACCTAGCTCATGATGCCACTATTGGGGAACGTCGCATGGGAAACAAAAAATTTCCTACGCACATGCAAACCTATCCATGGTGATGAGCATCTACGAGAGGGAGAGTGGATCTACGTACCCTTGTAGATCGCTAAGCGGGAAGCGTTAAGAAACGCGGTTGGTGTAGTCGAACTTCTTCGCGATCCAAATCACCGAGCGTCCCGCGATCCAATCACGAACCGTCCCGCGAACACATCATGATCCGTCCCGCGAACTCATCACAATCCGTCTCACGATCTTGATCACAATCTGTCCCGCGAACTCATCACGATCCATTTCGTGATCACATCACGATCTGTCTCGCGATCTCAATCACGGTCCTTCCGATCTAGCGCCGAACGGACGTCACCTCCGCGTTCAGCACACGTGCAGCTTGATGACGATCTCCACCGTATCGATCCAGCGAGAGGAGGTGGATAGGAAAGAGAGTTCACCGGCAGCGTGACGATGCTCCGGTGATGGTGGTGGAGCAATTCCGGCAGGGCTTCGCCTAAGCGCTGCAGAAAACCGATCTAGAGGAGAAACTATGCACCGGTGTAACGGGTAGCACGTGGCCGGAAATTCTGTCCAAAAACCACCCAATCCACTAGTATATATAGGAGGAGAGGAGAGGAGAGTCAGCCAAGGCCTTTGGGTCGGCCTAAATAGGAGGTGGGAAGCAATCCTACTTCACCTCCAATCCTAGTTGGAGTAGGATTGCCTCCTATTGGCTGATTTTCCACTTTTTGCTTTAGGACTTTCTCTCCTGTGCCATGGGCCTTTGTGGCTGTTTTCCCAGACCACTAAGGGCTGGTTAATACTATCCCACAGCCCATGGACCTCTTGGGGTCGAAGTACCCCTCCCGGAGGTCTCCCGGTACACTACCGGCACTCCCGGTACACTACCGATGAGCCCGAAACTTTTCCGGAAACCAAACTGGGACTTCCTATATATGAATCTTTACCTCCGAACCATTCTGGAGCTCCTCGTGACGTCCGGGATCTCATCCGGGACTCCAAACAAACTTTGGTCACCACCATACATAACTCTACACTACCGAAACGTCACAGAACCTTAAGTGTGCAGACCCTGCGGGTTCGAGAACTATGTAGACATGACCGAGACACCTCTACGGTCAATAACCAATGGCGGGACCTAGACGTCCACATTGGTTCCTACATATTCTACGAAGATCTTTATCGGTCGAACCTCTATGTCAAGGATTCAGTTAATCCCGTATAACGTTCCCTTTGTTCTTCGGTATGTTACTTGCCCGAGATTCGATCGTCGGTATCTCCATACCTAGTTCAACCTCGTTACCGGCAAGTCTCTTTACTCGTTCCGTAATACAAGATCCCGCAACTAACAATTAGTCACATTGCTTGCAAGGCTTATTGTGATGTTGCATTACCAAGTGGGCCCCGAGATACCTCTCCGTCACACGGAGTAACAAATCCCAGTCTCGATCCATGCCAACTCAACAGACACCATCGGAGATACCTGTAGAGCACCTTTATAGTCACCCAGTTATGTTGCGACGTTTGATACACACAAGGCACTCCTCCGATATCTGTGAGTTGCATGATCTCATGGTCATAGGAACACATACTTGACATGCGGAAAATAGTAGCAATAAACTGACACGATCATATGCTACGTTCGCAGTTTGGGTCTTGTCCATCACATCATTCTCCTAATGATGTGACCCCGTTATCAAATGACATCTCATGTCCATGGCTAGGAAACCTTAACCATCTTTTGATCAACGAGCTAGTCCATTAGAGGCATACTAGGTACATGGTTTTGTCTATGTATCCACTAGCGCAAGAAGTAACCAGAGGGGGGCACCTACAGGCACAAGCCTGCTAGGCGCGGCCACCCCCTGGTCGTGCCTAGCAGGCTTGTGGGGCCCTCATGGCTCCTCTGACCTCCTCTCCAGCTTCATATAACCCTATTTGTTGAGAAAAAAATTAGAGAGAAGAGTTCATCGTGTTTCATGATATGGAGCCGCCGCCATCGCCTGTTCTTCCTCGGGAGACTAGATCTGGAGTCCGTTTTGGGCTCCGGAGAGGGGAAATCGATGCCTTCATCATCACCAACCATACTTCATCACCAATTCCATGATGCTCCCAACCGTTCGTGAGTAATCTCATCGTAGGCTTGCTGGACATTGATGGGTTGGATGAGATTTATCATGTAATCAAGTTAGTTTTGTTAGGGTTTGATCTATAGTATCCACTATGTTCTGAGATTGATGTTGCTATGACTTTGCTATGCTTAATGCTTGTCACTAGGGCCCGAGTGCCATGATTTCAGATCTGAACCTATTATGTTTTCATGAATATATGCGTGTTCTTGATCCTATCTTGCAAGTTGTAGACACCTATTACGAGTTATGATCCGCATCCCCCAGGGTGACAATAACTGGGATTCTTTCTGGTGATTACCATAGTTTATGGAGTTCATGTATTCACCAAGTGCTAATGCTTTGGTCTGTTTCTCTATTAAAAGGAGGCCTTTATATCCCTTAGTTTCCAATAGGACCCCACTGGCACGGGAGGGTAGGACAAAAGATGTCGTGCAAGTTCTTTTCCATAAGAATATATGACTATATAAGGAATACATGCCTACATTACATTGATGAATTGGAGCTAGTTCTGTGTCACCCTATGTTATAACTGTTGCATGATGAATGCCATCCGACATAATTATCCATCATTGATCCATTACCTACGAGCTTTCCATATATTGATCTTTGCTAAGTTACTTTTCTGTTGCTACTGTTGCAAACACTACAAACTGCTACTATCACTTGCCACTGTTACCATTATTGCCATATTACTTTGCTATTGAACAATTTGCTGCATATATTAAGTCTTTTAGGTGTGGTTGAATTGACAAGTCAACTGCTAATACTCGAGAATATTCTTTGGCTCCCCTTGTGTCGAATCAATAATTTGGGTTGAATACTCTATCCTCGAAAACTATTGCGATCCCCTATACTTGTGGGTTATCATGACCTTTTTCTGGCGCCGTTGCCGGGGAGCATAGCTTTATTCTCTGAGTCACTTGGGATATATATCTGTTGATCACTATGAAGAATCTAAAATATCCAAAAACCAAGATCTATCCCTCTACTACGAGGGGAGGTAAGTTACTGCCATCTAGCTCTGCACTTGATTCACCTTCTGTTATGAGTAAGTTTGCGACACCACCACCTGCTAGTAATTCTGATATGTCGCAAGTAATTGATGCTGCTACTTCTGCTATGCATGATGCTTATGATGATGCTTTGCTTGATGATACTGTGGCACTGGGTGAATTTTTTGATGAACAAATTGCTAGAGCCAATGCTGAAACTGATAATATTTCTGAATCTGATGAAATTATTGAAACTGGACACTATGATACACCTGCTAGACCTAGCTCTCCTAGATATGAATTGCCTGATATACCCGAAGGTTATGTTATGGAAGGAGAGGTAGCTAGGGATTTTCTTGCTTGTAAGGATAGAGACGATCTTAGGAAATTGCTTCGCAAGTGGAAGGAAAAATCTTTGAATGCTAGAATGCAATATGATCCTAAGTTTGCTACTTCACCTATCTTTATTACTGATAAGGATTACGAATTCTCTATCGATCCTGAGTTAATTACTTTGGTTGAATATGATCCTTTCCATGGTTATGAATCTGAAACTGTTGTGGCACATCTTACCAAATTTAATGATATATCCACCCTATTTACTCATGAGGAAAAAATTCGCTATTACTATATACTTAAGTTGTTTCCTTTCTCATTAAATGGTGATGCTAAGATATGATTTAATTCTCTTGCTCATGGTTGTGTGCGTAGTCCCCAGGATATGATTTATTACTTCTCTAAAAAATATTTTCTTGCCCATAAGAAACAAGCTGCCTTGCAGGAAATATTTAACTTTGTGCAAATTGAAGAAGAGAGTCTCCCACAAGCTTGGGGGAGGCTTCTCCAATTACTTCATGCTTTGCATGATCATCCTCTCAAGAAAAATGAAATACTTGATATATTTTATAATGGACTAACTGATGCTTCTAGGTATCACCTAGATAGTTGTGTTGGTTGTGTTTTCAGGGAACGAACTGTTGAACAAGCTGAATTACTAATGAATAATATATTGAGCAATGATAATGATTGAACTATTCCCGAACCACCTGCAAAGCCAACTCCAAAGAAAAGAGGTATTCTATTCCCCGGTCTTGAAGATATGCAAGAGGCAAATAAATCTATGAAAGAAAAAGGTATTAAAGTTGAAGATGTTAAGAATCTACCACCTATTGAATAAATACATGGTCTTGATAACCCGACACAGGTAGTAGAGGTAAATTTTCTTAGCATATTTGATGAAAGATATTTTCCTTATAATAAGCCTGCTAGCCAATGCTTGGATGAATTTGATAATTTTATTGTGAAGCAAGAAAAATTCAATGCCTATGTTAGTAGACAATTGAAACATAATGCTTATATGCTTGATCGCTTGGGTGATTATTTGAGTAGAACGGTCAATGATCTTAAGCTTATTAGTAAACATGCTTCCATGGTAACCACTCAAGTACAACAAGTACTTAAGGCTCAAAATGATTTGCTTAATGAGATGAATAATAATGGCAATAATCACTCTGTTAAAGTTGTGACTAGAGGTGGTAGAATTACTCAGGAACCTTTGTATCCTGAGGGCTATCCTATAAGAACTGAGCAAGATTCTTAAAGAGTTAATAATAATGCACCTATTCCTTCCAATAAGAGTAGGAAAAAGAATGATTATAGTACTTTGCATGCTGCTAGTAAACCTGTTATAGATACGTCTGAGAATCCAAATGATATTTCTATTTCTGATGCTGAGGCACAATCTGGTGATGAACATGAGCCTAGTGATAACATTAATAAGGATGTTCATGTTGATTCTCAACCTAGTAATGATAATGATGTGGAGATTGAACCTGTTGATGATCTTGAGAACCCACAACCTAAGAATAAAAGATACGATAAAAGAGACTTCATTGCTAGGAAACATGGTAGAGAAAGAGAACCATGGGTTTAGAAACCCATGCCCTTTCCTCCTAAACCATCCAATAAAAAGGACAATGAGGACTTTGAGCGCTTTGCTGAAATGCTTAGACCTATCTTTTTACGTATGCGCTTGACTGATATTTTGAAAATGTCTCCTTATGCTAAGTATATGAAAGATATTATGACAAATAAAAGAAAGATACCAGAAGATGACATTTCCACCATGCTTGCTAATTATACTTTTAAAGGTGGAATACCTAAGAAACTAGGAGATCCCGTAGTACCTACTATACCATGCTCTATTAAAGGAAATTATTTTAAAACTGCTTTATGTGATCTTGGAGCTGGTGTTAGTGTTATGCCTTTCTCTTTATACTGTAGACTTGATTTGGATAAGTTGACACCTACTGAAATCACTTTGCAAATGGCTGGCAAATTAACTGCTCTACCTATCGGTATTTGTGAGGATGTACCTGTCGTAGTTGCAAATGCTACTATCTTGACAGACTTTGTTATTCTTGATATTCCCGAGGACAACAGTATGTCGATCGTCCTTGGTAGACCCTTTTTGAATACTGCAGCGGCTGCTATTGATTGCAACAAGCGCAATGTCACTTTTCATATTAATGGTAATGAGCATATGATACACTTTCCGAAGAAACAACCTCAAGTTCATAGTATCAACTCTATTGAAAAAATTCCAACAATTATTATTGAAGACTTTGAGTTCCCTCTTCTTACTGTCAGGAAGAAATATGATATACTTATTGTTGGGGAAAAGCATATCCCCATTGAGGTAACTTAGTGTTATTCGAAAATTCTTCGGTTTCATGATATTCGAAAGAAGTTTGTTAATAAGACTTGATCAACCTTATTGATGGATTCCTTTTGATGAACATGAGATGGATGAATTTAGAAAGCACAACTTCCTGCACATAACTTTTACTTTCTGTTACCTAGATAAAATTAAGTAAAAATGCTATTATTTTTCTGTTTTCTGAGTTTTCTGTGCAATAGAAAAATGACCTACAAAATAAAAGTTCCCAGAATTCCCTGAAAATTTAGTATGATTTTTTATGGAATATTTAAGAATTTTGGCACTGAGAATTCATCAGGGGGCTGCACCAGTGGGCCACAAGCCTGCAGGGCGCGACCACCACCCCTAGGTGCACCCTTGTGGCTTGTGGGTCCCACGTGGACCTCCTCCACTTATTCCAGCACCCATTCACTTCATCTTCCTCCAGAAAAAACCCCACCATTGCTCAAACACGTGTTCTAGCTCATCTTCCTGCCATTTTTGATCTCCTTGCTCAAAGCTCCATTTGCAAAACTGTTTTAGGGGATTGCTCATCGGTATGTGACTCCTCCAATGGTCCAATTAGTTTTTGTTCTAGTGCCTTATATATTTCAAAGTTTTGCTGTTATGGTGACCTTGTTCTTGAGCTTGCATGTCAAATTTGTATGGTTCCAAGTAGTTTTGATGCATGATATAGTCTCTAGGCACTTGAGGGAGTAGTTGCTATGTGTTTTGTTGAGTTTTGTTCATCTTTATTTTCACTGACTAAAAATTTCAGAAATGTTGAGATGGTTAGTAAGAGGCTCTTCAAGCCGGGGTTCTAAAGAAGATGAAAATGAAATGACCATGCGAATGGCCGTGTGACACATTCTTGAGGGCAGCCGGAATTTATGAAGATTTCTATTATTTGGCCAAGAATGCAGGCATCACCGACTTCCTCAACGATAAGTGTGACCAGTACATCTTGCTCACTAATACCTTTGTGCAAAATTTTCACTTTCATCCTAGGGAAGAGCCTCCTACAGTAGAATTTCACTTATATGATGTGCCTAAGAAAATGAACCTTTATGATTTTTGCAAAGTTTTGAAGATACCCTATGAGGGCAGCATTAGGGAACCACGTCCTCGAGACATGGAAGATTTTATTGCCGCAGTCACTGTAGGAGAAGAGAGAGGCGTGTCAAGGGCAAGAGCAGGTAGTTTACATTTTCCTGTGCTACGCTATTATTCATTATTTGTGGGAAGATGTTTAGTTGGTCGCTAGGAGAGTGGAAGCCTTAGTTCCCCTGACCTCGTTATTTTGCGCCATGCTTTACTTGCTGATAGAACCTTTAGTTTGGGCTCTATGGTGGCCCAACGGTTGAACACCAACCATTCGAAGGGGCCCATATTCGAAGGTATCTATGCATCTCGTTTAGCTAAACATTTTGAGATACCCATTAGGCTTCATGAGAAAGATGGGAGGCTAATACCCGCGAAGTTTTTAGATTATGACTGTATGGTAGCCCATGATGTTATTAAAAAGAATGATGATAGGAGGTTGCTTTGCAATTTAGTATTTAGTCAGGGTACTTTGCAATTTAGTATCCCAGAGAAGGTTATTTACAGCCATGGCCCTAGACCAACTTAGGACAAAAGCCTAAGCTTGGGGGAGTACGTATTTCTCACCGACATTACATTCATGCTCACATATTTATTTCAGTTGTCGGTGTTCATACTTTTTCACTATCCTATCTATGGCAGTTTATCTCTTGTTTTGCTTTCTTCTTGTGTGTTTAATTAACTTTGAGAAAAATACAAAAAAGTTAGTTCTAGCTTTATTTACTAGTTGCTTAGTTGTAGCATTAAAGAGAAAATCCAAAAAAGATTTCTCGTTCTTCTTTTGCTTGTTGGGAGCTTTCCCGTGTAAATAACTTTCCTTTCTTTTCTTTGGGTCATAAGGAGAAGACCACGATGACGTGTCAAGTGGCTCCCATATGCATTATTGTTTATCTTACAAAGATCCTATATTGCCTTGTCTTCTCCTTTGCTTTATTGTTTGCAGATTCCAGCTTAGTCCAATGCACATGCACTCTTATTATTATTCACATCATTCGGTCGTGCAAGTGAAAGACAATAATGAAGATATTTGATGAAAAGATTGAGATGGAGAAAAGCCGGTATGAACTCGACCTATCTTGCTTTTGTAAATATGATTAGCTCATCGTTCCGAATTTAGTCCATTATGGGTTGAACATGCTTGCAATGATACTTAGGGATTATAGTTATTCATGCCATGCTTAATTAGCTAAGAGTGGACAATGGTTCTTCTTGAGTGCCAACATGCTCATTAAAATGGTTGTGATGTAGTATGATAGAATGGTATCCTCCTATGAACGATTCAAGTGGCTTGACTTGGCACATGTTCATGCATGTAGTTGAAACAAATCAACATAGCCTCCACGATATTTATGTTCATGGTGAATTATATCCTACTCATGCTTGCATTCAATGTTGGTTAATCTCGAAGCATGTTGATGAATGTGTCGCTCTTTAGTTGGTCGCTCCCTAGTCTTTTGCTAGCCTTCACTTGTACTGAGCGGGAATACTGCTTGTGCATCCATCTCAATAAACCCAAAGTTGTTCCATATGAGTCCACCATATCTAACTATATGTGCTAAACTTTAAACCTTCAAATAGACTTTCTGTTTTGTATGCCCAAATTGCTTATGTGGCGACTGGGGGCTGTCAGTATCTTCCATGCTAGGTGGTTTATTCTCACGATATGTGTTGATTCACTATCATTCACGAGAAAGTGGCCGGTAATCTGGATGCCCAGTTCCCTGCTCGAAATAAAAAGCAAAATATAATTAAACAAAACTCCCCCAGGAGTGTGTTTGTATGGACGGTACCCGTGAATTCGGCCCGTCGTGGAGTGTGACAGATTGGTGGAGGGGGAGTAACAACTTTACCATTCTGTTTGGGAACCGCCTATAATGTATCTAGCATGGAGGATATTGAAAAGCTCTTGGTCGTTATGTGAGCAACGAAAGCATACCGCTCCAAAATCATTACATATATGTGTTTTAAAAGCTTGAGCTCTGGCGCCTCTGCAAATCAATGCTTCCCTCTGCGAAGGGTCTTTCCATTTACTTTATTGTCGAGTCATCATCCTCTTATAAAAAGCACCAGTTAGAGAGCACCATTGTCATTTGTATGCCTTGCCATTAACTGATGTTGAGTATGAGCATGACTGGTCTCTCTCACTGTGAATTACAATGTTTAGTCAGTCCTTGTTCTCCAAAGGTGCTCTACATTTATGTTTTGCGGTCTCAGAAAGGGCTAGCGAGATACCATTATGTCATATTTGTATCATGATTGTTTTGATAAAATTGTTGTCATCCGAGAATTGTTATTATTGCTCGCTAGTTGATTATGTCATTGCTATGAGTAAATGTGAGACCTAAGTCTTATTTTGAATGTGGTTAGTTTATAATCTTTGCTAAAAATCTGAACATAAGTTAGACATATTTACAACAGCAAGATCAAACAGAGTTTGTAAAAGTTTTTCTTTATCAGTTTCAGTTTATCAATTGAATTGCTTGAGGACAAGCAAAGGTTTAAGCTTGGGGGAGTTGATACGTATCCAACGTATCTACTTTTCCAAACTCTTTTGCCCTTGTTTTGGACTCTAATTTGCATGGTTTGAATGGAACTAACCTAGACTGATGATGTTTTCAACAGAATTTATAGAGAATATTTTTGGAATTAATAAAAAATATTGGCGCAAGAAGTAACCAGAGGGGGGCCACCTGCAGGCCACAAGCCTGGTAGGCGCGGCCACCCCCTGGCCACGCCTAGCAGGCTTGTGGGGCCCTCGTGGATCCTCCGACTCCTCTCCAGCTCCATATAACCCTATTTGTCGAGAAAAAAATCAGAGATAAGAGTTCATCGCGTTTCACGATACGGAGCTGCCACCATCGCCTGTTCTTCCTCGAGAGACTAGATCTGGAGTCCGTTTTGGGCTCCGGAGAGGGGAAATCGACGCCTTCGTCATCACCAACCATCCTTCATCACCAATTCCATGATGCTCCCCACCGTTCGTGAGTAATCTCATCGTAGGCTTGTTGGACGGTGATGGGTTGGATGAGATTTATCATGTAATTGAGTTAGTTTTGTTAGGGTTTGATCCCTAGTATCCACTATGTTCTGAGATTGATGTTGCTATGACTTTGCTATGCTTAACGGTTGTCACTAGGGCCCGAGTGCCATGATTTCAGATCTGAACCTATTATGTTTTCATGAGTATATGTGTGTTCTTTATCCTATCTTGCAAGTTGTAGACACCTATTACGAGTTATGATCCGCATCCCCTAGGGTGACAATAACTGGGATTCTTTCTGGTGATTACCGTAGTTTGAGGAGTTCATGTATTCACCAAGTGCTAATGCTTTGGTCTGGTTCTCTATTAAAAGGAGGCCTTAATATCCCTTAGTTACCAATAGGACCCCGAGGGTAGGACAAAAGATGTCATGCAAGTTCTTTTCCATAAGCACATATGACTATATATGGAATACATGCCTACATTAAATTGATGAATTGGAGCTAGTTCTATGTCACCCTATGTTATAATTGTTGCATAATGAATGCCATCCGACATAATTATCCATCACTAATCCATTGCCTACGAGCTTTCCATATATTGATCTTCGCTAAGTTACTTTTTCATTGCTACTGTTGCAAACACTACAAAATGCTACTATCACTTGCCACCGTTATCGTTATTGCCATATTACTTTGTTACTGAACACTTTGCTGCAGATATTAAGTCTTTCAGGTGTGGTTGAATTAACAACTCAACTGCTAATACTCGAGAATATTCTTTTGCTCCCCTTGTGTCGAATTAATAAATTTGGGTTGAATACTCTACCCTCGAAAACTGTTGCGATCCCCTATACTTGTGGGTTATCAGCATCTAGGTACTAACTTCGGACCCTTAGTTCTGTAGGAAACTACTCACACATCACCGTGGGAGCAGTAATGTTGATGTATAGGCCCTCCGTGATCGTCCCCCCCTTCGACAAGGCATCGAAATAGGGCTCTAGATGGGCACACGGCATAACAGAGACTTGCGGTGGCAGAAAAGGTGTTTCTGGTTCCCTTCCTAGGGTTTTTGGCACACGGCAGAACAGAGACTTGACACAGAGGGACACCGAGAGGCGCCAGGAGAGGCCACCACACAACAGTATGTGGCCACCCCCCTGGGCGCACCCTCATGTGTGGTGTCTCTCCTGTGTGGCCTCCAGTCTCCTCTCTAAGCTTCCAGGTCCTCTTTTGGTCCAAAAATATATATAAAAAATCATGAAATTGGACTTCATTTGGTACTATAAACCTGAAAAGCCAAAAACATGCATAAAACAACAATTGGCACTCGGCACTGGGTTAATAGGTTAGTGCTCAATAATAATATGAATTGATAAATAAATACCCAAGAAGTATCCTAGAATGATAACATTATAGCAAGGCATAATAAAAACTTATAGATACGTTGAAGACGTATCAACATCCCCAAGTTTAATTCATGCTCGTCCTCGAGTAGGTAAATAATAATAAAAGAATTTCTGATGTGACATCCCCAAACATGTAATCTATTGCAGGTGTGATCATTGAGAAACGATGAATTAATAAACATCAACATAGTAATGTTCATAAACATAAGTAATTTCAAAATATACGATCCATAAAGAATGTTCACACCCTGTTAATTTTATCATATTAGCATGGCATGGCTCTGTATTCACCACATAAATACAAATGTCAAACACCACGGTGTTAAGTCAGGCAATTTGATCGTACTTTTGAACGCGCTTCATGTTTTTATTACTCACACAATATATGAGCGTGAACCATGGATATAGCATAAAGGTGGAATATAATATGGTGGTAGGTTCAAAGGGGTAAAAGTGGAGAAGAAAGTCTCTCATCAACTAGGCATATCAACACGCTATGGAGATGTCGATCAATAGATTACAATGCGAGGAGTAGGGATTGCCATGCAACGGATGCACTGGGGCTATAAGTGTATGAAAGCTCAACTGAACCTAAGTGGGCATGCATTCTACTTGCTTGCTCATGAAGACCTCGGGCATTTGAGGAAGGTCTCCATCGAAATATACAAGCCAAGTTCTATAATTAAAAAATTGCCACTAGCATATGAAACAAGAGACTCCCTATATGAAAAACATGGTGCTACTTTGAGGCACAAGTGTGGAAAAGGAGGTAGTAGCACTGTCCCTTCTCTCTTTTCCCTGATTTATTTACTTTTTAATTTTTTCCATTTTTCTCTCTTTTCTCTCTTTTTTTCTTTTTTTTTCTTTTTTTTGTCCGGAGTCTCATCCCGACTTGTGGCAGAATCATTGTCTCCATCATCCTTTCCTCACTGAAACAGTGCCCTGATAATGATGATCATCACACTTTTATTTACTAACAACTTAACATGAAAAATATGACTCTATATGAATGCCTCTGGCAGTGTATCGGGATGTGCAATGATCTAGTGTAGAAAAGGATATCAAAAAATAGACAAGCCATGTAAATATTATGCTAGTTATCTTACGGTAGTGCGAAGCAATATGACAGTGAGAGTACTAGTCATATGATGTAACAGTGGAATTTGCATGGCAATATATCTCGGAATGGCTATGGGAATGCCATAATAGGTAGATATGGTGGGTGTTTTGAGGAATATATAATGAGGCTTATGTGCAACACAGTGTATCATGTCACAGGGTTTGGATGCATCGACGAAGATTGCATTGATCCTCGAGGTGAGAATGGGCAATGCACGGTGCCGAAGAAGCTAGCAAATATGAGGTGGTGACAATTCGTACATCCATGGATTTACATTAGTCATGAAGAACTCACATAAATATTGCAATGTTTTATTAGCTCTCTCGAATCAAAGTACCAGTCACATGCCCTTAGGGAGGAGGTTGGGAGTAGTTAACCATCACGCGCCTCCGACTTAACAGCACTAGGATTTCAACGAGGAATAAGAATGCTCATACATCATCACCATGCCCTAAATATAGTTGGATGAACAGCAAGTTAACACCCTCTAATTTATGATATTCTTATTAACCAATGATCATGCACCCATTCCCTTTCACATTACCACATAAATATTGTGAACTCACAATTTCTCTTTTATGTGCTACATGTGGTTTTGATTATGCACTCATTGAATACCTATTATTTTTGGACTAGTCTTATAACCCAGGAAAATTACTATCACTATTTATTAACTCTGAAGCAAATATAAGTGAAGAACGAGAGTGCAATTATTTCTTTAAAATCTATATGCCACCATGTCCTAAAAGATATAAGTGAAGTACCAGAGCAACTGCTTAGCTCAAAAGATATCAGTGAAGCACAAAGAGTATTCTAATAAATCATGGTGATCTTGTGTCTCTCTCACGTGGGTGTGTCCAGCAAACAATGATTGTGGTAAACCGAAACAAAAGTAATCTAAAGCAAATGACACTCCAAGCAAAACTCATATCATGTGATGAATAAAAATATAGCTCCAAGTGGCATACCGATGGATTGAGACGAAAGAGGGGATGCCTTCCGGGGCATCCCCAAGCTTAGACGCTTGAGTCTTCCTAGATATTACCTTAGGGTGCCCTGGGCATCCCCAAGCTTAGAATCTTGTCTCTCATTATTCCTTCATCCATCGTGATAGCACCCAAACCTTGAAAACTTCAGCACACAAAACTCAACAGAAACCTTTGTGAGATCTGTTAGTATAGTAAACAAATCAAATACTTTAGGTACTTTTATAAATTTATTATTATTTTATTATCACATAAGGTACTGTATTCTAACTTCTCCATGGCCTATACCCCCGATACAATCCATAGCATCATCAAAACAAGCAAACTATGCAAGTAAAAACAAAATATGTCTAAAACAGAACAATCTGTAATGATCTATAGGAAACCTATACTTATGTAACTCCAAAACTTCTAAAATTTATTAGAACTTGGGGAATTGTATAGAAATACTACGTAAAAAATTCAAATCAAAAATATTTTCCAGTAAAATCAGAGAAATTCTGCACTGGAAACTGAAGTTTCTGTTTTTGTATCGTATCAATTCTAGTCATCATGCAAGTCATCTCAAAGGCTTTACTTGGCACAAGCACTAATTTAGACATAAAACACAATCATTATAGAGGCTATATTCATGTTATCAAAAACTAATAAAAAATATTGGGTTGTTTCCCAACAAGCTCTTTGTTTATAGCCATTAAGATAGGCATGAGATCTCAGTGATGCTCACATGATAGATAAGATTGAAGCACAAAGAGAGCATCATAAGGCATATGAAAACCACATCTAAGTCTAACATACTTTCTATGCATAGAAAATTTATAGGAAAAAAATTCTCAAGACAATTGAAATCTAGCATGTGCAAATAGGCACAGTGAAGCATTAATAATTTCAACACAAAGAGAGGTAATTGAGTAACATGCAAATTCCTATAACCATATTTGCCTCTCTCATAATAATTACATGTAGGATCATAATCAAACTCAACTCCATTATCCACATGTGTCAAAGTCTTATAATCTTCCAAGATAGTGGTATTAACATGAACTAGACTCATGACCTCCCCAAACCCACTTCAATCAAAAAATTCACAAGATTGATCATTCTCCAAAGTAGTGGGATCATTATTACCTAAAGTTGACGCTCTTCCAAACACAGTTTTAGTAGTATTGAAAATATCATAATCAATAATAGATTCATCATGAAGCTTAGAATTATCAAGATCACAAGAAACATCATGATTATCACCCCAATCATGATCATTAGCAAAATTGATATTCATGGAATTTATACTAACAACATGGAAACCATGCTTTTCATTCGAGGAATTATCACGAATCACTTTACAAAAAAATAACACTTCATCACAATTTTTAGATTCATAGTTTTCAAGAAAGACTACATAAAGATAATCTAATGCAGTCGGCTCTCTAGCAATTGGTTCAACATAATCAGGTCTTTTGAAAAGATTAACAAGTGGATGAGGATCCATTTATCTTATCTGTTTTTGTGTGAAAAAGATAAATATAGCATGGATATGTAAGTAAAGAGTAGAACAAGTGAATGATAATTTGTGAATAGGTAATTGATAGTAAGTTCGTGATACTCCCCTACAACGGTGCGAGAAATCCTTCTTGATACTTGTGATCTGCGATGGGTTTTCCGCGAAGAGGAGTAGGTGATGTAGCACAATATAGATAAGTATTTGCCTCGGTGATAACAAAGGTTATCGAACCAATAGTAGTAGCACTCCACCCCCTTCTTCAGCAACTCCACACAAAGAGGCAAACACTTGTTACCAACGCGGGCAAGAGGGTTGTCAATCCCCTTGGACTCGTTATTTGCAAGCAAATGAAGTGTGTAGACGATAGTTAATAATTGTAAATTGCAAAATAAAATAAAATATAAATAATGGAAGCAAGGTAATGAAGGCTTTTGTAAACATATAAGTGGATAGACCTGGGGGCATAGTTTGCCCTAGTGGGTATCTCTCATGTAGTAGGCATACGATGGGTAAACAAATAATTGTTGGACAATTGATAGAAAAGTGCATAATTATGCAACATTTATTCACGGCAATGATCATGTATACATAGGCATAACGTACATAAGAAAGTAGGTCAACTCTTGCCTGCACCTATTACTATTACTCCATGTCGAGAGCACTTCTATGCTTGCCTCTCTAAGTACTAAGTTCATGAATGAGAAAGTAATGATTGGAGAACAATGACCTGATGTAGACAAAGAGAATTCAATCAATATGAATTAACCCCATCGTTTTATCCTTAGTGGCAACAATGCAAAGACGTGTCTTGGCCCTTTCTATCACTGGGATATAGAGCACCGCCAGAGTGAACCCACTACAACGCACCCCTCTCACTGAAGAAATATTAATCTAGTTGGCCAAACTATTTCAATAGATCGGAGATATTTATGAAGCTATAATGATCATGCAAATAAGAATCATATTAGAATTCAGAGAAGACTCAAATATTTTTCATGAATAATCTGAACGTAAACTCACAATTCATCGGATCCCAACAAATGCACCGCAGATAGTGATTACCTTGAATACATCACCGCGAAGTTGCGGTGAACTTTGTATTGAAGATCCAGAGAGAGAGAGAGAGATCTAGGTACTAACTACGGACCCGTAGGTATGTAGAGAACTACTCACACATCACCATGGGAGCAGCAAGGTTGATGTAGAGTCCATCCATGATTGACCCCCCCTCTGGCAGGGCACCGGAACAGGGCTCCAAATGGTCACATGTCGGAACAGAGACTTACGGCAGTGGAAAATGTGTTTTTGGTTAGCTCCGTAGGGTTTTGGGATATATTAGAATTTATAGGCTAGAGAGGACGTCGGGAGGCGCTAGGAGGGTCCACCACACAACAGGGCACGAGAGCGCCCTAATGTGTGGTGCCTCTCTCAGGCAGCCTCCGGTCTCCTCCCGAAGCTTCCAGGTCTTCTTTTGATCCAGACAAAATCATAAAGAAGTTTCATGGCAATTGGACTTCGTTTGGTACTGTAAACCTAAAAAGCCAAAAACATGTTGAAAACAACAATTGTTACTAGGCACTGGGTTAATAGGTTAGTGCTCAAAAATAATATGAATTGATAAATAAATACTCAAAAAGTATCCTAGAATGATAATAGCATGGAACAATAAAAAATTATAGATACGTTGGAGACGTATCACTCTCTCTCTCTCTCTCTCTCTCTCTCTCATGTTCTTGAGATGTCATGATCTTGATGTATCATGGGCTTTGATAATATAGTTGGATCATATGATGTCATTCCCTTGCGACCTTGTTGTGATGAATTGAATCTTTACCTTGAGATTTTGTTATGTTAGATTGAATATTGGATTTGAGATCACTTGATGTATGTCTTGCATATCGATACTCGTGGTGACAATGGGGCCTTCTATTAATTCACTTGATATAAGTTATGGCATCAAATTGCGGATTCTGGAGACCTTGGGGATCTATGCACATTGGTTGATTGCATGTTTTCATCGTACTTTCTTTGATAGAAATCTTAGGGTGCTCTTTGAAGTTCCTTTGCGTGGATTGAATATGATGAATCTGAAATTGTTTGATGCATATCGTATAATTGACTCACGGATACTTGTGGTGACATTGGAGTATCTAGGTGACATTAGATTTGATTGATGTGTATCATATGGTGTTATTTTAGTACAAACTCTAGGGTTGTTTGTGACACTCATAGGAATATCTCAATAGATTGATCGTAAAGGATAACTTTGAGGTGGTTCTACTACCTACAACAATTTCATCTTATGTTCTCCGCTAGATATGAACTTTGGAGAAATTCTTTGTCACACGTTGAGGGATGATCATATGATTTTATTATGTTAGCATTGTTCAGAGATTGCACTAGTGAAAGTATGAATCCTAGGCCTTATTTCCAAGCATTTATAAAATGTTTTTCTCGCTGTTTGCCACTTGCTACATTGCTGTTTTTATATTTTCAGAATTAAAAACCTATATCTATTATCCATATTGCACTCGTATCATCATCTCTTCAACGAACTAGTGCACCTATACAATTTGACATTGTATTGGGTGTGTTGGGGGCATAAGTGATTTCTTGTATTTGATTGCAGGGTTGTTTGAAAGAGACCATCTTCATCCTACACCTCCCACGGATTGATAAACCTTAGGTCATCCACTTGAGGGAAAATTTCTACTGTCGTACACTGTGTTTGGAGGCCCAACAGAGTCTACAAGAATAAAGTTGTGTACTAGACATCACCGCACAGCAAGGGGCGGCCACCAAGGCGGAATGTGGTGTTCAACCTTCGGATGGGTAATTCTTTCTATCCTTATATTCCATCCAAAAACATAGGATCAAATGCCTAATCTTCTGGTTTTGTGTAGGCTGACCGTCAAAGTAGTAACATCCAGGGTGGAGCACAATCCTCCCCAAGGGTCAGCGCCCAACCGACCTCTACCTCGGGGAATGCTCATGTGGATCTACAACCAGTCACCATTGGGACATGTTTGGCTATATTATTTGAGGTTGACAGCGTGATGAAACACAGGCACCATCAAGCCGCTCTGAAGAGCCATGTGTTTACCAGCCAAGAGTTCAATGCTCTTAGCTCGGTAGATGCCTATTGAAAGGACGTGGATCTCTCCCAGAGGGGGGGTGAATGGGCACTTTAAAATAAATATGGTTTAGGATTGAACAAACGTGGAATAAAACTAGCATTTAATTTGTCAAGCACAAACCTAAAACAACCAGGCTCACCTATGTGCACCAACAACTTATGCTAAGCCAGATAAACAACTAAGCGATAGCAAGATATATAACATGAAACAATATAGCTATCACAAAGTAAAGAGCATAACTAAAGGGCTCGGGTAAGAGATAACTAAGGCTTGCAGAGACGATGATGTATCCGAAAGTTCACACCCATGCGGATCCTAATCTCCGTTTGGAGATGTGTGGTGGCACAATGCTCCCCAAGAAGCCACTACGGCCACTGTAATCTCCTCATGCCCTCGCACAATGCAAGATATCGTGAGTCCACTAAGGGACCCTTAGGGGCGGTCACCGACCCCGTACAAATGGCAACCCTTGGGGGGAGCTCACCGAACCTGTACACTTTGGTAACCCTTGTAGGCGGTCATCGGAATCGTAGAAATTGCTTGGGGCGATCTCCACAACCTAATTGGAGACCCCAATGCTTGCCCAGAGCTTTACACCACAATGATTGAGCTCCGAGGCACCACAAACCGTCTAGGGCACCAAAGCACCCAAGAGGGACAAGCTCTAGGGTGCCCAAACACCCAAGAGTAATCAGCTTCTCAAACCGATGCAACTAATGCAATGGCAAGAACACACAAAGTATTCAAGTCCCTCACTCCCAAATCCCACCACAACAACAAAAGCTATGGAGGAATATGAGAGGAAGAACAAGGATCTCGCAAAGAACTCCAAGATGTAGATCCAAGGGGTTCCCCTCACATAGAGGATAAAGTGATTGGTGGAAATGTGGATCAAGATCTCCTCTCTCTTTTCCCTCAAAAAGGAGCAAGAATTGTTGGAGGGATTGAGAGTTAGAAAGCTCGAAGAAGGTCAACAGTGGGGGAGAACTCAAGATCAAAGGATAAGATCCATTGGGGAAAAAGACCCCCTTTTATTGTCAAGGAAAAATCCAACTGTTACCCCCTCATCCCACACACAAGCGGTACTACCGCTCGGACGGTAGTACCCATAGAGCAGGGTAATGGAGAGGAGCCATGAGGCGACCGCTCTCCCTAGTGGTACTACCGCTTAAAAATAGAAATGGAATGGTAGTGACAGGCGGTACTACTACTTGTAGATGGTACTATCGCTTGTAGGCGGTACTATAGCTTCGCACTACCGTCCAACTACCGCTTGTAGTCCGACACAAAAAGTTGAGACTCCCAAGAGGTAGGGGTAGTACCAACGGTACTGGACAGGGGAACTACCACCTATAGTAAGTACTACTTCTTACTCAGAGCTGTACTACCACATATAGGTGGTCCTACAGATTGCCCAGAGTAGTACTACCACGGGAGAGCAACAAAGATGCCAAAGCAAACAGATGGATACAATAAAACCTAAACTGCCATAACTTTCGCATGCCAACTCCAAATTGAGCAAACTCAAGCTTGTTGGATAGAGAACGACAAGAGATATAATAAGAAGAGGCAGTATAAAAATACCAATGATATAGAGATGCGGAACCTCTATGAATGAAGAACCGGCAAAAACTCTAACATCGAAAACATCATAGAGGATGCATATGAACTTTGTTTTCGATGAACTCGAGCTTGTCATGAAGATGATCATATGCTCTAAGACCCACAAAGAGAAAAGCCAAACAAGTACCAAGAAAGATGATGATGCCAAGAATGCAATGGTTTGAGCTCTCTACGAACGATACGATCAAGCTACTCACTTGATAGCCCCTCTTGATAGTGCGACTATCGATCATATAACTCGGTCTCCCAACTACCATCATGAGACCAGTAAAATAGAAAAACCTATCAAGGTAAAACCTTTGTCTTGCGCTGTGGGGACCCCGACTCATAAGTTGTGATCACCAAATGCATGTGTACAGTGATCCCAGCAATCAATGCTCACTGAACACACAGAAGCTGAATAACAAGAGTCTTACATCCACATTTAGCATCTTAGACAAATAAAGACCATGAAGGTCTAGTCTTACATAGATAGGGCCACATTCGCCAAACACCTAAACTCAACAAACAGCAGAAGTCTTGATCAAAAGCGTTAACCCATGCCATCTGCCTTAGACCTACATGCATTCTGACTGGGAAGCGTCCTAGTTCGCATGTTTGTCACCAACCAACTCTTCAACATACTCATGTTCTTCCATGCCTGGCCAATTAAATAACCAGTGGCAAGCCGATTAGTACTTTTAATGTACTCGCAAGCAACCCATGTTTGGAACAAGGGGATAACAATGCATGATATAGCACTAATAGGTATTTTGCAGAAAGCTAATTTTGAATGCAATGACATGGTCAAGTAACTAGATAAGCATGCATCAACATCTTGTAAATATCCATATGAACAAGTTATAGATATCATCATGATCAGGGGGTTGAACATCTCATGCTCAATCATCATGTTAGGTTGTCTGACTTATCTCACACATCATTCTTCTGTCATCCGCACACACACACACACCAAATTTGTGAAAAACATCTAGACGTGGCATAAGCAGCATCACCCAACTGTCCTTGATCGTGGACACGGCTATTCGAATAGTTTTACACTCTGTAGAGGTTGCGCTCTTTACCCAGAAGACTCGAGGAACTTCCATGTCATCCATGACTCGCGGTATATTACATACCCGAGGTAAGCACCCGAAAAATGCCTTTTCTATGGTGATACTAAACAAAGAGTCCACTCATTGGTGCCATCCCTCATGATATACATCACACGTATCATCCATGAGGGCACGCAACAGTGTTCCCGGTGCCTGTAAAGACAGCGCATGGCCTTCCACTTCCGGGACAACCCCGTCTCGAGAGTGATCACTTCACCCTCGCCACTAGTAATGCGGGCTCCCTGCTACCACCAACCATAGTAATCAATAAAGCCCCGTACCATAAGGGGTATTGTGGTCGCACATGTAAGGTTGGGACGGTCAAACAATCTTAAACCCTCCGTTTTCGAAAACACACACGCTCAGTTCCTCCGGTACACCACTTCTTTCTCAAGTGGTCACCCAACTCATCATCATATCCCTCGGGCATTACTGGCACCCGCCGGGTTTTTTGAAAAGTCTTTGAATTCATCTCTTTCTTTCCATCACTATGCATAAATCCCAACCCACTTGCATAGCATCTATTAGCATCCTATTTACACTCACCAGCATAACCCTCATAAGGTGGTAGGGTCATGCACGATGCAAGTGTCAACGGTAAAAATGTAGGAAGCAACCCACCGGAGTGGTCACTACTCCACATGATCAAGTATAACGAAAATAAAGTGCTTTTATGACATGCAATGAAAATGGTTTCTTAATATGATCAAAGGGCTGTTTGTGTGGCTCAAAAAGTCTTCGGGGTCTCCAAAGTCTTTGGGTCCAACTCCCTCGTCAATAGCACAATCTATCGTCGCGATAAATAGCGATAAAAATAATTATCATCCAAAAACAGAGCACACAAGCTAATATTAAAAATGCTATCCTACTCTGATAAATACTAAAAACTATACTAAAAATATTTGTTTAAGGTTTTGGTATGAAAAAGGCTTTCAAAACTATCTTTAACAGTGGCTAAAAATGCCAAAAGGGGGTTTCAAATTAAATCAGTGCATAAAAAGTTATCAACATTTTTCACAAACAACACTATTAAATTCTATAGAATATTCTAGGAATTTAGGTGGAAAAATTATTGTCATTGGATAAATATTAAACTCTGTGGGATATTTGGAAAACATGGAGAAAAAGAAAAAGAAAAGGGCATTGTGCCCTGGGCCAGAGGCATCCAGCAGCTGGGTCGGCCCAGGCCAACCAGGCTAGGCACACTGGTGCCCCAGCGCGCGTCAGGATTCAAACCTGACATGCCGGGCCTAGTGGCCAATGAGAGAAAGAGCGTGGGAGGGGGGTTAGAGGCCGGTAGGTGGGACCCCCCTATCGGATCCTTCTCCCACCTCGGGACAGGAAGGGGAGGAGCTCACCGGTGGCACCGCGGCGTACGACAGTGGCAGGTGAGAGCGGGGATGGACTCAGGGCCGAGCCGCCGGTCCCCTGGAGGTGGAGGGGGCACCGGAGGTGGCCGGAGTCGCCGGCGGTGAGAAGGCCGCGGCGGAGGAGCTTCAGGAGGGGGTTGTCGGGACCGTCTCGAGCTGCAAAGAGGACGAAGATGAGGGGGAATCGCGTCAGCATGGGGAGGGAGGAATAGCTGAAGAAGAAGGAGGGCTGGAGGAGGTTGCTTCCAGGAGATCGACGGTGGCAACGCTGCGGCGATGCTCCGGTCAATCCCGAGTGCTCGAGCACGGGGAGGTCGAGTTGGGCTCCTGGAGGGTGAGTGGGAGGATGAGGAGGGATCCGGAGAGGAGAGCGGGGCACAGGGAGGCCCTTTTTATAGGGGGGCGGGGCTCGCTGTGGACCGAGCTCACGGGGGGCCACCGAAAAGGCTTTGGAGGCCACGGGAGGGGCTCGGGGGCTCTGAGCGGTGGTTGTGGGGGAGGAGTAGGAATCTGGGAAGCGAAAGGGGAGCGAGGTGAGTCCAGAGAGGGTCCCGCACCTCGGGCGGGGAGTGGCCGAAGCGGGCGGCATCGGGCACGCTTGGAGGAGGGAGGAGGAGAGAGAAGGGAGAGGGGGTCGACCGCCTGCCGTGCTATGGACGTCGAGGCCGACCAGGAGGATAAGCTCCCTCATCCCAAAGCGGTCGGGGGGCCTCGGGATGCCCCTGCTACAGTGCGGTGGTCGGCATGGCCGTTGCCCGCGCGCTCTGGGGTGTCCCAGTTTGTCCAGTAGCTCCTGGGGGTTCCTGGGATGCTCCTAGGATGCTTTGAGAGGAGAGAAGAGGGGTTGAAGTAGGAGGAGGAGGTAAAAATGGTCCTGCTAGGGCTGTCCAGAGGTGAAAATGGGGTTTTTTACCCCATCTTCTAGTGGCTTATGGACCTGAGGTTTTTACTGGAGATAATTGAGCACTGGGAAAGGGCGTGGTAAAAATTTGGAGGCAAGGGGAAGAGTGAAGGTGGTGAAAACAATAGGTTTACCATTTCACCAGAAGGTGTTTGATGGATGTTTGGGCCAGATAAATTTTACCCACTTACTTTGGTATTTAAAAGGATCAAATGGTGGGTAAAAATGAGATGGATCACCAGGTTTGAGCTCAAATGAGCAAAGTTTCCAATAGAAACTTTGTGAACCCTAGAAACTAACAGAATCAGATTTCTGTAGATCCAATCATGCTAAGCTAATCCCCTTGATGCACAACTTAGTGTAGCAACATTATTTGGTTATTAGAGCATGTCCACAAAGTTTGTGGTCAAGGGAAGAAACTTAACTATGTAAAGTTGTTCAAATTTGAATCTGGACAGGGAGGGGTTTGGAATAGTTTGATGCATCAAATCAACTTGGATTGAGATGAAACTTTGCAAGATCATCACCTATGATATTGTTAACTTGCTGGAATTTTCCTGGAATTTCTTGAGAATATTTCTTTTAGAAATATTCGAGAAGCTTGATTTGGATAGAAAGGGTGTAGAGGGGTTTTGCCTATGAATTTGAACAAGACCATGTGTTGAAACTCATATATATGGAGAATATATTCCCATTGAGTTTCCCTAAATTTTCTCAAATATTTTGAAAGCATTGAAATAATTTTTCCCAATGAAAAAACATTTCTGGTCTTAATAAAAATCCTTTAAATAAAATATAAAAATAATCTTTAAAATTAATATTTGGTGGTTTTGGGAAGTCATATACATAGTAGGTTTGAGGTAAAGCCTTTGGGGAGAAAGAATCCACCCAATTTGAGAACCTGTAGTGCAAACCTCAATTCAAGGGTTTTTGAAGACCTAATTTGAATAAATCCTTTTTGGTCAAAATAAAATTGGATAAAAATAATTTGGGCACTACTCACATGGCATGATCATTGGGCAAGAATTTTGGGTCAAGTAAGATGAATATGAATAGGAATACAGTCTAAGAGTGCCATTCACCACAATCAACAAGAAAACAAGCAACACTCCAAACAAGCAAAAGCACTGAAAAAGTTTTAATTGGCTCCAAATTTTATAAATCCAAACATAACAAGGTGATACAAACACAGGGTGTGACAGACCTACCCCCCTTACAAGAATCTCGTCCCCGAGATTCCTAGGCTAAGCGCTAAAAAGATAAGGGAACTCGGATCTAAGATAGTCTTCATGCTCCCAGGTTGCTTCAGCTTTCAGTGTGGTTGCTCCATTGGACCTTGAAGTACTTGATGGTGCGGCTCCGGGTGCAACATTCTGCCTCATCCAGAATGCGAACTGGCCTCTCACGATAAGTGAGGTCTAGCAAAAGATCGATGGCTTGATGGTCGATGTCCTTGTAGAGGTCGGGGCAGTTGGGAACTTGGAGACACTTCTGGAGTTGTGACACATGAAAGACGTCGTGCACATCTGATAGCTCAGGATGTAGCTCTAGCTGATAGGCAACTTCTCCTCGCATTGCGGTGATCTTGAAGGGGTTGATGTATCTTGGTGCCAGCTTTCCTTTGACGTGGAAACGCTTGGTTCCTTTGAGAGGCGTGACCCGAAGATAGACATGGTCACTGACACAGAAGTTCACTTCTTGGCGGTGGGAGTCTGCGCAACTCTTCTGTCTTGATTTGGCGGCCTCCAAACGTTCTTGGACGAACTGTACTTGCTCTTTTGCCTCGCGGAGGATGTCTGGTGCAAATACTAACCCTTCCCCGGTCTCTGACCAGTTGAGGGGAGTACGACACTTGCGTCAATATTACACCTCAAATGGTGCCATACGAAGACTCGACTAATAGTTGTTGTTGTAGGAGTACTCGGAGAACGGTAGGCAATCTTCCCACTTGGCTCCATACACTAAAACACAAGCGCGGAGCATATCTTCGAGTATGTGATTTACTCGCTCTGTCAGTCCACCGCTCTGGCAGTGCAAAGCAATGCTGAAGGAGAGCTTAGTGCCCATGGCTCCTTGAAACTTCCTCCAGAATCTTGCGGTGAACTGGGTTCCTCGATCCGACATGATCTCCTTGTTGGGGAACATTGCATGGGAAATAAAAAAATTCCTATGCACACACAACATCCATCCATGGTGGTGAGCATCTACAAGAGGGAGAGTGGATCTACATATCTTTGTAGATAGCTAAGCGAGAAGCGTTAACAAACGCGGTTGATGTAGTCGAACGTCTTCGCGATCCAAATCATCGAGCGTCCTGTGATCCCATCACGACCCATCCCGCGATCTGATCACGATCCTTCCCGTGATCTCATCATGATCCGTCCAGCGATCCAATCACGAATCGTCTCGCGATCTTGATCACGATCCTTCCGATCTAGCGCCGAACGAACGACACCTCCACGTTCAGCACACGTACAGCTCGATGACGATCTCCGCCTTCTTGATCCAGCAAGAGGGAGCGGAGAGGTAGATGAGTTCTTTGGCAGCACAATGGCGTGGTGGCGGTGGTGGTGAACTAATCCTGTAGGGCTTCGCCTAAGCACCGCAGAACTAATCTAGAGGAGAAACAGGTCTAGAGGAAGAAGAGGGCAGCACGTGGCAATTAGGGTTGGGGCTTCCCTCAAAAACCTTTAGTATATATAGGAGAGAGAGGAGAGGAGGCAGCCTAGCTCCTCCTACAAGGAAGGCTTCGGCCGAACCAGAGGGGAGCAGTCCACCTCCCACAAGGGAGGTGGATTCCTAGTAGGACTCTCTCCTACTTGGCCCCTACTCCTTCCTCCTATGCATAGGCCTTCTTGGGCTGGCCTCCCAGCCCACCAGGGGTTGGTGCGCCACCACGAAGGTCCAGGTGGCCCCTTGGGGTGTGATGGCCCCACTTGGTGGTCCCCTAAATCCCATTTGTCACTCCTCGTACATTGCCGAAAATGCCCAAAACTTTTCCGGAGTTCAAACATCACTTTCCTATATATAAATCTTTACCTCCGGACCATTCCGGAGCTCCTCGTGACATCTGGGATCTCATCCGGGACTCTGAACAACCTTCGATCACCACCATACATAACTTTATACTACCGAAACGTCACCGAACCTTAAGTGTGCAGACCCTGCGGGTTCGAGAACTATGTAGACATGACCGAGACACCTCTACGGTCAATAACCAATACCAGGACCCGGATGCCCATATTTATTCCTACATATTCTACGAAGATCTTTATCGGTCAAACCTCTATGTCAAGGATTCAGTTAATCATGTATGATGTTCCCTTTGTTCTTCGGTATGTTACTTGCTCGAGATTCGATCGTTGGTATATCCATACCTAGTTCAACCTCATTACCGGCAAGTCTCTTTACTCTTTTCATAATACAAGATCCCGGGGCTAACACTTAGTCACATTGCTTGCAAGGCCTATTGTGATGTTGTATTACTGAGTGGGGCCTGAGATACCTTTCTGTCACATGGAGTAACAAATCCCAGTGTTGTTCCATGCCAACCCAAGACACACCCTCGGATATACCTATAGAGCACCTTTATAGTCACCCAGTTACGTTGCGACGTTTGATACACACAAGTTACTCCTCCGATGTCCGTGAATTGCATGATCTCATGGTCACAGGAACATATACATGACATCCAGAAAACCATAGCAATAAACTGACACGATCATATGCTACATTTATTGTTTGGGTCTTGTCCATCCCATCATTATCCTAATGATCTGATCCCATTATCAAATGACATCTCATGTCCATGGCTAGGAAACCTTGACCATCTTTGATCAACGAGCTAGTTTATTAGAGGCATACTAGGGACTTTGTGTTGTCTATGTATCCACACATGTATTTGAGTTTCCGATCAATACAATTATAGCATGGATAATAAACGATTACCATGAAAAAGGAAATATGATAATAACTAATTTATTATTGTCTCTAGGGCATGTTTCCAATAGTCTCCCACTTGCACTAGAGTCAATAATCTAGTTCACATCACCATGTGATTCGCATTGTTATGAATCAAACACCCAATGAGTTCAGGGGCTCGATCATGCTTTACATGTGAGAGAGGTCTTTTAGTCAACGGGTCTGCAACATTCAGATCTGTGTGTACTTTTCAAATCTCTATGTCATACTGTAGACACTTCTACCACAATCCACTTGGAGCTATTCCAAATGGCTGCTCCACTATACGTATCCGGATTGCTACTAATAGTCATCCAGATTTGTGTTAATGCTTGCATCGACGTAACTCTTTACTACGAACTCTTTATCACCTTCATAATCGAGAAACATTTCCTTAGTCTTTTAGTTACTAAGGATAATATTGACCGTTGTCCAGTGATCCACTCCTGGATCACTCTTGTACCCCTTGACGGACTCATGGCAAGGCACACACAGGTGCGGTATACAACATGGCATACTATATAGAGCCTATGGCAACAGCATAGGGGACGACCTTCATCCTTTCTCTTTCTTCTGTCGTGGTCGAGCTTTGAGTCTTACTCAACTTCACACCTTACAAATCAGGTAGGAACTCTTTCTCTCACTTATCCATTTTGAACTCTTTCAAAATCTTGTCAAGGTATGTACTCGTTGAAAGTCTCATCAAGCATCTTGATCTATCTCGATAGATCTTGATGCTCAACAATCATGTAGCTTTATCCAGGTCTTCCTTTGAAAAACTCTTTTCAAACAACCGCTTATGCTTTCCAGAAATTCTACATCATTTTCGATCAATAATATGTCAACCACATATGCTTATCAAAAATTCTATAGTGCTCCCACTCACTTTATTGTAAATACAAGTTTCTCATAAACTTTGTATAGACTCATAAACTTTGATCACCTCATCAAAACGTATATTCCAACTCCGAGATGCTTGCTCTAGTCCATAGAAGGATCACTGGATCTTGCACACCTTTTAGCATCCTTAGGACTGACAAAAACCTTCTGGTTGTATCTCATACAACCTTTCCTCAAGGAAGGAAACGATGTTTTGACATCCATCTGCCAGATTTCATAATTGAAAAACGCAGTAACTGCTAACATAATTCCAACAGACTTTTAGCATCGCTACGGGTGAGAAGGTCTCATCGTAGTCAACTCCTTGAACTTGGCGGAAACTTCTATCCGACAGGTCAAGCTTTACAAATAGTGACATTCACCATCAGCGTTTGTCTTCATCTTAAAGGCCCATTTGTACTCAATGACCTGCCATTCAACGGGTAAGTTTACCAATGTCCATACTTGGATTTCATAAATGGATCCTTTCTCGGATTTCATGGCTCCTAGCCATTTTTCGGAATCCGGGCCAATCATCGCTTCTCCATAGCTCGGAGGCTCATCGTTGTCCAACAACATGACCTCTAAGACAGGGTTGCCGTACCACTCAGGAGAAGTATGCGTCCTTGTCGACCTACAAGGTTTGATAGTAACTTGATTTGAAGCTTCATGATCATCATCATTAACTTCCTCTTCAACTAACGTAGGCTCCACAGAAACAACTTTCTGCGCCACGCTACTCTCTGGTTGAAACAAAGGTTCAAAAACCTCATCAAGTTCTATCTTCCTCCCACTCAATTCTTTCGAGAGAAACTCTTTCTCGTGAAAGGAAATATTTTTAGCACCAAACACTTTGCACTCGGATTTGAGATAGAAGGTATACCCAACTGTTCTTAGGGTATTCCATGAAGATGCATTTGTCTGCTTTGGGTTCGAGCTCATTAGGTGAAAACCTTTTTTCACATAAGCATTGTAGCCCCAAACATTAAGAAATGATAGATTAGGTTTGTATCAAACCATAATTCACACGGTGTCATCTCAACAGATTTAGATGGTGCCCTATTTAAAGTGAATGTAGTTGTCTCTAATGCATAACCCCAAAACGATAGTGGCAAAACGATAAGAGACATCATAGTATGCACCATATCCAATAGAGCACGACTATGACGTTCGAACAGACCATCACAATATGGTGTTCCAGGTGGCGTGAGTTGTGAAACAACTTTCACATTGTCTAAAGTTGTATGCCAAACTCGTAACTCAAATATTCACCTTCACGATCATATCGCAGACATTTTTATCTTCTTGCCACGATGATCTTAAACTTCACTCTGAATTTGCTTGAACTTTTCAAACGATTTAGACTTGTGTTTCATTAAGTAAATATACACTATATCTACTCAAATCATCAGTGAAGGTAAGAAAATAACAATATCCACCGCATGCTACAAGACTCATTGGATTGCATCCATCAACATGTATCATTTCCAATAAATCACTTGCCTGCTCCATCAAACCGAAAAATGGGGTCCTTAGTCATCTTGCCCAAGAGGCATGGTTCGCATTTCCCAACTGATTCGAAATTGAATGAGTCCAAAGATCCATAAGCATGGACTTTCTTCATGCGATTTATAGCAATATGACATTTAGCGGTAGTGCCACAAGTATGTGGTACTAGCATTATTAACTTTGTATCTTTTGGCATCAATGTTATGAACATGTGTATTACTACGATCAAGATTCAACAAACCATTCTCACTGGATGCATGACCATTGAAGGTATTATTCATGTAAACAGAATAACCATTATTCTCTAACTTAAATGAATAACCATGTAGCAATAAACACGATCTAATCATGTTCATGCTTAACGCAAACACCAAATAACATTTATTTTGGTTTGTCACTAATCCCGAAGGTAGAGAGAGCATGCGATGTTGATCACATCAACCTTGGAAACATTTACAACACACATCATCACCACACACATAGCTAGTCTCCGTTTATTTTGTAGCTTTTACTTCGAGTTACTAACATTTAGCAACCGAACTGGTATCCAATACCCAGGTGCTACTAGGAGTACTAGCAAGGTACACATCAATAACACGTATATCAAATATACTTCTATCAACGTTGCCAACCTTCTTATCTACCAAGTATCTAGGGTTGTTCTGCTTTAGCGACTGCTCTCCTCATAATAGAAGCACTTAGTCTCGGGTTTGGGTTCAACATTGGGTTGCTTCACTGGAGCAGCAACTAACTTGCCATCCATGAAGTTTCCCTCCTTGCCCTTGCCCTTCTCGAAACTAGTAGTTTTACTAACCATCAACACTTGATGCTCCTTCTTGATTTCTACCTTCGCGGTGTCAAACATCGCGAATAGCTCAGGGATCATCATTTCCATCCCTGGCATAATTATAGTTCATCACGAAGTTCTAGTAGCTTAGTGGTAGTGACTCAGAGAACTATATCAATCACTATCTTATCTGAAAGATCAACTCCCACTCGATTCAAGCAATTGTAGCACCCAGACAATCTAAGCACATGCTCAACGATTGATATATTTTCCTTCATCTTGCAAGCAAAGAATCTTGTTGGAGATCTCATATTTCACAACACGGGCACGAGCCTGAGATCCCAATTTCAGCTCTTAGAACATCTCATATCTTCCGTGACGTTCAAAACATTTTGGATCCTCAATTCTAAGTCGTAATGCATGACGCACTAAACTATCAAGTAGTCATCGGAACATGTCTGTCAGATGTTCACAACATCTACAGACGACGCTAGAGGGGGTGGCGCAGCGAGCGGTGCATTAAGGACATAAGCCTTCTATGCAGCAATGAGGACAATCCTCAGATCACGGACCCAGTCCGCGATATTGCTACCATCATCTTTCAATTCTATTTCTCTAGGAACATAAAAAAAATTCAAGGGAGCTACAGCGTGAGCTACAACATAATTTGCAAAGACACTACTGACTATGTTCATGATAATGAGTTCAACTAATCATATTACATAAGAACTCCCACTCAAATTGACACCCCCGGTCATTCGAGTGATACATGATCCAAATTCACCAACTCAAAACCAATCACCACGTGAGTTGAGGTGGTTTCAATGGTGAACATCATCATGTTGATCATATCTACTATATGACTCATGTTCGACCTTTCAGTCTCTTGTGTTCCAAGGCCATGTCTTTACATGCTAGGCTCATCAAGTTTAACCCGAGTGTTCTGGACGTGCAACACTAGCTTGCACCCGTTGTATGTGAACGTAGAGTCTATCGCACCCGATCATCACGTGGTGTCTCGACACGACGAACTTCCACAACGGCGCACACTCGAGGAGAACACAATTTTACCTTGAAATTTAAGTGAGGGATCAGCTTATAATGCTACCATCGTCCTAAGCAAAACAAGGTGCATAAAAGGATTAACATCACATGCAAATCATAAGTGACATGATATGGCCATGAACTTGTGCTTTTGATCTCCATCTTGAAAGCACCGGCATGATCTCCATCGTCGCCGGCATAACACCATGATCTTCATCATCATGATCTCCATCATTGTGTCGCCATCGTGGTTGTCGCACCTACCATGCTCATATTACTATACCTACCGTTTAGTGATAAATTAAAGCATTACATAGCTCTTAATGATTGACATGCAGGTCATACAATAATTAAAGACAACTCTATGGATTCTGCCGACTGCCGTACTCATCGACATGCTAGTCATGATATTCTATACAACACACGATCATCTCATACATCACATATATCTCATCATATAATTGGCCATATCACATCACAACACACCCTGCGAAAACAAGTTAAACATCCTCTAATTGTTGTTGCAAGTTTTAGGTGGCTGCTACGGGTATCTAGCAAGAACAATTCTCACCTATGCAAAACCACAACGGTGATACATAAATTGCTTTTCAACCTTCTCAAGGACCACCTTTGTCGAATCCGATCCAACTAAAGTAGGAGAAATAGACACCCGCCAGCCATCTTTGTCCAACGAAGTTACACGTCAGTCGATGGAACCGGTCACTCGTAAGCGTACGAGTAAGGTTGGTCTGGGCCGCTTCATCCCACAATACCGCTGAACCAAAACACGACCAAGGGAGGAAGCAATCTAAGCATCAACGCCCACAAACTCTTTGTGCTCTACTCGAGATCTCATATACACTTAGACCTATCTCATGATGCCACTATTGGGGAACATTGCATGGGAAATAAAAAAATTCCTATGCACACACAAGATCTATCCATGGTGATGAGCATCTACGAGAGGGAGAGTGGATCTACATAGCCTTGTAGATCGCTAAGCGGCAAGCATTAAGAAACACGGTTGATGTAGTCGAACGTCTTCGCGATCCAAATCACCTAGCGTACCGCAATCCCATCACAATCCGTCCCGCGATCTCATCATGATTCGTCCCGTGATCCAATCACGGATCGTCTCGCGATCTTGATCATGGTCCTTAAGATCTAGTGCCGAACGGACGACACCTCCATGTTTAGCACACGTACAGCTCAATGACGATCTCTGCCTTCTTGATCCAGCAAGAGGGAGCGGAGAGGTAGATGAGTTCTCCGGCAACACAACGACGTGGTGGTGGTGGTGGTGGTGAACTAATCCTGCAGGGCTTCGCCTAAGCACCGCAGAACTAATCTAGAGGAGAAACAGATCTAGAGGAAGAAGAGGGAAGCACGTGGCAATTAGGGTTTGGGCTGCCCTAACAAAACCTTGAGTATATATAGGAGGGAGAGGAGAGGAGGCATCTGAGCCCCTCCTACAAGGAGGGCTTCGACCGAACCAGAGGGGCGGAGTCCACCTCCCAAAAGGGAGGTGGATTCCTAGTAGGACTCTCTCCTACTTGGCCCCTACTCCTTCCTCCTACGCATAGGCCTTCTTGGTCTGGCCTCCTAGCCCACCAGGGGCTGGTGCACCACCACTAAGGCCCATGTGGACCCTTGGGGTGTGATGGCCCCACTTTGTGGTCCCTCGGAACCCATTCGTCACTCCCGGTACATTGCCGGAAATGCTTGAAACTTTTCCGGAGTTCAAACACCACTTTCCTATATATCAATCTTTACCTCTGGACCATTCCGGAGCTCCTTGTGATGTCTGGGATCTCATACGGGACTCCGAACAACCTTAGGTCACCACCATACATAACTCTATACTACCGAGACGTCACCGAACCTTAAGTGTGCAGACCCTGCGGGTTCGAGAACTATGTAGACATGACCGAGACACCTCTACGGTCAATAACCAATAGCGGGACCTGGATGCCCATATTGATTCCTACATATTCTACGAAGATCTTTATCGGTTGAACCTCTTTGTCAAGGATTTCAGTTAATCCCGTATGATGTTCCCTTTGTTCTTCGGTATGTTACTTGCCCGAGATTCGATTGTCGGTATCTCCATACCTAGTTCAACCTCGTTACCGGCAAGTCTCTTTAATCGTTCCATAATACAAGATCCCGTGGCTAACACTTAGTCACATTGCTTGCAAGGCTTCTTGTGATGTTGTATTATCGAGTGGGCCCTGAGATACCTCTCCATCACATGGAGTAACAAATCCCAGTCTTGATCCATGCCAACCCAACAAACACCCTCGGAGATACCTGTAGAGAACCTTTATAGTCACCCATTTACGTTGTGACATTTGATACACACAAGGTACTCCTCCGGTGTCCATGAGTTGCATGATCTCATGGTCATAGGAACATATACTTGACATGCAGAAAACTATAGCAATAAACTGACATGATCATATGCTACGTTTATAGTTAGGGTCTCGTCCATCCCATCATTATCCTAATGATGTGATACCATTATCAAATGACGTCTCATGTCCATGTCTAGGAAACCTTGACCATCCTTGATCAACGAGCTAGTTTATTAGAGGCATACTAGGGACATGGTGTTGTCTATGTATCCACACATGTATCTGCGTTTCCGATCAATACAATTATAGCATGGATAATAACGGATTACCATGAACAAGGAAATATGATAATAACTAATTTATTATTGCATCTAGGGCATATTTCCAACACACCTTTGGAACTCTGTGAAGACTTATGATGCGGTTGATGTAGAGGTTTGCGAGTTGGCTTCCATCATAGGTGGTCCAGACGGGAATGAAATGGGCTACCTTGGTCAGGTGGTCGACAATGACCCGAATAGAATCATGTCCTTTGCTTGACCTTGGTAATCCGGTGATGAAATCCATCCTACTTTGTCCCACTTCCATTTAGGCACTTTGAGAGGTTGCAATAGTCCAGCGGGTCGCTGATGTTCAGCTTTGACTCTCTAGCACATATCACACTTGGCGACAAAGGTGCCTATCTCCCGTTTCATGCCATGCCACTAGAATCTTGCCTTGAGGTCTTGATACATCTTGGTTCCTCCAGGATGGATGGAGTATGGAGTGTCCTGGGCTTCTTGCAAGATCAAGTTTGATGTCGCTTGAAGCTACGTTGGTATTTACCCAAAGAGGAAGGGATGATGCAGCACAACGGCGGTAGGTATTTCCCTCATATATGAAACCAAGGTTATCGAACCAGTAGGAGCACCAAGAAATACAGCGTAAATAGCCCCTGCACACAAATAACAAATACTCGCAACCCGACGAGTTAAGGGGGTTGTCAATCCCTTTCGGCTAACGGCGCCAGAAAGGCACGTGCACGGGAGAAACTTGTAAATGTTGATAGATTGAACGCCAAATAAAATAAAGTGCAACAAGGTATTTTTGGGTTTTTGGAAATATAGATCTGAAAATAAATGCAAGAGAAAAGTAGATCGCAAAGGAAAATAATATGAGAAAGAGACCCGAGGGTCGTAGGTTTCACTAGTGGCTTCTCTCGAGAAAAATAGAAAACGGTGGGTGAAAAAATTACTGTTGGGAAATTGATAGAACTTCAAATACTCATGACGATATCCAGGCAATGATCATTACATAGGCATCACATCCAAGATTAGTAGACTAACTCCTGCCTGCATCTACTACTATTACTCCACACATCGACCACTATCCAGCATGCATCTAGTGTATTCAGTTCATGGAGAAATGGAGTAATGCAATAAGAATGATGACATGATGTAGACAAGATCTATCTATGTAGAGATAGACGCCATCATTTTATCCTTAGTAGCAACGATACATATGTGCCGTTTCCCTTTCTATCACTGGGATCAAGCACCGTAAGATCGAACCCACTACAAAGCACCTCTTCCCATTGCAAGATAAATAGATCAAGTTGCCCAAACAAAACCCAAATATCAGAGAAGAAATATGAGGCTATAAGCAATCATGCATATAAGAGATCAAAGAAACTCAAATAAGTTTCATGGATATAGAAAGATAGATCTGATCATAAACTCAAAGTTCATCGATCCCAACAAACACATCGCAAAAGAGTTACATCATATGGATCTCCAAGAGACCATTGTATTGAGAATTCAGTGAGAGAGAAAGCCATCTAGCTACTAACTACGGACCCAAAGGTCTACAAAGAACTACTCACGCATCATCAGAGAGGCACCAATGGAGGTGGTGAACCCCATTCGAGATGGTGTCTACATTGGATCTGGTGGTTCTGGACTGTGCGGTGACTGGATGAATATTTCGTCTATCGCTCTAGGGTTTCTGGAATATTGGGGTATTTATAGATCAAAGAGGCGGTCCGGAGGGCACCCAAGGTGGGCACAACCCACCAGGGCGCACCTGGGCCTCCTAGCGTGCCCTAGTGGGTTGTGCCTCCCTCGGGGCACCCCCCAGGCACAGCCAGGGCCCGTTGTGTTCCTTCTGGCCCATAAAAAATCATCATGGAGTTTCGTGGCATTTGGACTTCGTCTGGTATTGATTTTCTGCAATGGAAAAAACATGGAAAAAAACAACAAGTGGCACTTGGCACTATGTCAATAGGTTAGTACCAAAAAATAATATAAAATGATTATAAAACATCCAAGATTGATAATATAACAGCATGGAACAATCAAAAATTATAGATACGTTGGAGACGTATCAGCATCCCCAAGCTTAACTCCTACTCGTCCTCGAGTAGGTAAGTGATAAAAACAGAATTTTTGATGTGGAATGCTGCCTAACATGTCATATTATATTCTTTTTCTTATAGAATGGACATTTGAACTTTTAGTTGTTAAAGCAATAGTCTAGTTTTGACATAATAATTTAGATACTCAAGCATATCAACAAGCCATCATGTCTTTCAAAATATCGATGCTAAAATAAGTTATGCCTAGCCCATCATGCTCAAACATTGATCCATTCATGAAACACACTCGAATATTAGCTACACCCAATACTTAAGTACGATCATACTACCTCCTAGTTAGTGCTTTGGTAAAAGAAGATGGAGTCTCAAATTCAACAATAAAAATTGCATAAAGTAAAAGAAAGGCCCTTCATAGAGGGAAGTAGGGATTTGTATAGGTGCCAGAGCTCAAAGCGAAAAGCTTAGAGATAAAAACATTTTGGGAGGTGTATCCATCCCACCAACGAAAACGAGTTAGAGTTCCCAACACTTTCCATGCTAGATATATCATAGGCGGTTCCCAAACAGAAAATAAAGTTTATTCCTTTTTTTTCACCATACTTTTACTTTCCAAAGAATTTATTATTTGAAAACATAAACTAAATTCATTTTTTTGCATTTCGGGACTGGGCATCCCTAGTACCTTTGCCTTACTCTCGTGCAATGACAAGTAAATAAACACTCATCGTGAGAATAACACATCTAACATGGAAAATATTAGCCACCTCTCACCGCTCCGCGAGCAAAACAAACACACAAAAGAGACGTTTATTTTGAAATTAGAGATGGCACATACAAATTTTCTTAGAAAGGCACAGAAATACCACATATAGGTAGGTATAGTGGACTCATGTGGCAAAAACTGGGTTTAAGGATTTGGATGCACAAGTAGAGCTCATACTTGGTGCAAAATGAAGGCTAGCAAAAGATTGAGAAGCGACCAACTAAGAAACGGATAATCTCATAAGCAAGCATTAAGCATAAATAACACTGAATAATGCACCACAAGTAGGATATAATTTCATTGCATGACTATTGACTTTCGTACTTGCATAGGGAATCACAAACGTTAACACCAATATTCTTACTAAGGCATAATTACTCATCAACATAACTCACATATCACATCATCATATCTCAAAACTATTACTAAGAATCAAGTTTATTTTGTCCAATGATCTTCAAGAAAGTTTTTATTCTATCCTTCTTGGATATCTATCACTTTGGGACTAATTTTCATGTGTTTCTTTTCATAAGCTCAAACAAATATAAGTGAAGATCAAGAGCATAATTTTTCTTCTTTCTCTCAAAATAATTTAAGTGAAGCAAGAGAGAATTTCTTGAAAATTTACTAACTCTCAAATAAATCTAAGTGAAGTAAGAGAGGATTTCTTCAAAAATACTAAGCACACCATGCTCAAAAAGATATAAGTGAAGCACTAGAGCAAGTCCATTGCTCATAAAAAATTTAAGTGAAGCATAGAGAGAAACTCTAACAAGTCATGACATAATTTTGGCTCTCTCAAATAGGTGTGTCCAGCAAGGGATCAAAACTTAAAACACAAAATAAAACAAGCAAAGACACATATCATACAAGACGCTCCAAGCAAAACACATATCATGTGACGAATAAAAATATAGTTTTGAGTAAAATACCGATGATCGTTGGAAGAAAGCGGGGATGCCACTCGGGGGCATCCCCAAGATTAGTTGGTTGCTCATTTTTGGATAATATCTTGGTATGATGGATCATTCCCAAGCTTAGGCTCTTCCATCCTTCCTTCATCCATCGTAAGATAACCCAATACTTGAAAACTTCAATCACACAAAACTCAACAAAACCTTCATGAGATCCGTTAGTATAAGAAAAATAAATCACTACTAAAAGTATTGTATTAAACCAATTCATATTTTGTTCTTTCATTATACCTAATGTATTCCAACTTTTCTATGGCAAAAACTCATCAAAGAAAACCATAGAGCCATCAAAATAAGCACACAACACAAAGAAAACAGAATCTGTCAAAACAGAACAGTCTGTAGTAATCTGATTTGTTCGAATACTTTTGTAACTCAAAAAATTCTGAAAACTAGGAAAACGTGAGAAAATTTTATATCAGTCTTGTGTAAAAACTTCAGAATTTTATCATGCTTCTGTGATTTTTAATAATTCTGTGACTGGCGCACAAAGTTTCTATTTTTCAACAAGATCAAAGCAACTGTCACCCAACATGATCCCAAAGGCTTTGCTTGGCACAAGCACTAATTAAAACACAAAAAACACAATCATAACAGTAGCATAATTGTGTAAAAACTCAAGAATAGAAAGCAAAAAGCAAAAATAAATTTTATTCATTGGGTTGCCTCCCAACAAGCGCTATTGTTTTACGCCCTTAGCTAGGCATAAAGCAAGGATCTAAGTTTTGTCATCTTTGTTCTGAGATCCATAAGATGCCCTCATGATTTATGGTGGCCTAATTCTTGTTCTAGGAAAGTTTTCCATACCCTTCCTCAAAGGAAATTGGAACTTAATATTGCCTTCTTTCATATCAATCACGACACCGATAGTGCGTAAAAATGGTCTACCAAGAATAATTGGACAAGACGAATTGCAATCAATATCAAGAACAATAAAATATATGGGCACATAATTCCTATTTGAAATAATAAGAACATCATTAATTCTTCCCATAGGCTTTTTAATAGTAGAACCGCCAAGCGCAAATTTAAAGAACATGATTGAATATTGGTAAGACCAAGCACATCACATAAAGATTTCAGAATTGTAGAAACACTAGCACCCAAGTCACACAAAGCAAAACACTCATAATTTTTAATCTTGACTTTGATAGTAGGTTCCCATTCATCATGCAATTTTCTAGTAATTGGTACTTCTAATTCCAATTTTTCTTCGAAAGCTTTCATCATAGCATCAACAATATGTTTAGTAAAAGCTTTATTTTGTTCACAAGCATGGCTGAATTTATCATGGATTGCAACAAGGAATACAATCAATCAAAGATCAACTATCATAATTAAAGTCTTTGTAATCCAAAAGAGTGGGCACATCACTAGTTAAACTTTTGACCTCTCCACGCCCACTTTCATCAATTTTTTCAACAAGATTTTCACCCTCCGAAATATTGGGACGCCTTCTACCTAAAGTTGACTCTTATCCAGTCCCCTTTTCATCAATCTCAACTGGACTAAACAAGGAATCAATAGAAGAAACACCAATCATTTTAAGACCTTCATCATTTTTATGAAAGAAATCACTATAAAACGCTTTTTTAAAAATTCTCTTTTAGCTCTAAGCATAGAGGTTCTTTTCTTACTTTCATCCATAGAAACATAAAGAGCTTTAATTGATTCATCTACCTTAGGCACAAAAAATTTCATCTTGATATTTTCCACATCATGAGCAATTCTATCAACACTTCTAGACAAATCATCAATCTTACTCAACTTTTCTTCTATGGAAGTGTTGAAAACTTTTTGTGTATTGATAAATTATTTAAAATTATTCTCAAGATCAGAGGTGTTCCTATTATTATTATAAGATTGATTTCCATAGGAATTACCATAATTATTAGAGGAGTTACTAGGAAAAGGCCTAGGATTAAAATTACCTCTATAAGCATTGCTATTGAAATTGTTTCGAGAAATAAAATTCACATCTATGGCATCACTATTTTGCTCAATCAAAGTAGACAAAGGCATTTCATTAAAATCAATAGGAGCACTTTTACTAGCAACCAATTTCATAAGAGCATCAACTTTTTCATTCAAAGAAGAAATTTCTTCAACCGAGTTAACTTTTTTACTAGTAGGAGCCCTTTCGGTATGCCATTGTGAATAATTTGCCATGATATTATCAAGCAATTTGGTGGCTTAACCCAAATTAATTTACATAAAAGTACCACCCGTGGCGGAATCTAAAAGATTACGAGAAACAAAATTCAGTCCCGCATAAAAAAATTGTATGATCATCCAAAGATTTAACCCATGAGTTGGGCAATCCCTTAGCATCATTTTAATCCTTTCCCAAGATTGTGCAACATGCTCATGTTCAAGTTGCTTGAAATTCATGATCTGGGTTCTAAGGGAAATATTTTTTGCGGGAGGAAAATACTTAGTGATAAAAGCATCTTTGCACTTATTCGAAGAATCTATACTATTGCGTGGCAAAGAAGAGAACCAATTTTTTGCAGAATCACGCAAAGAAAACGGAAATAATTTCATCTTAGCCACATCATTGTCCACATCTTTTTTCTTTTGCACATCGCATAATTCCACGAAGGTATTAAGATGGGACGCGACATCCTCATTAGGAGTACCGGAAAATTGATCTTTCATAACAAGATTCAGCAAAGCAGTATTAATATCACAAGACTCCGCACTAGTGGCGGGAGGAGCAATCGGAGTGCCGATAAAATCATTGTCGTTGGTATTTGAGAAATCACATAACTTGGTGTTATCCTGAGTCATGATGACCACACAACAAGATTGCACTCAAAAACAGATCTGGCAAGAAAACGGCGAACGGAAAAAGAGAGGCGAATAAAACGACAAATTTTTGTGAAGTGGGGGAGAGGAAAACGAGAGGCAAATGGAAAATAATGTAAATTTCAAGGAGATGAGATTTGTGATTAGGAACCTGGTATATGTTGAAGATCCTCCCCGGCAACGGCGCCAGAAATTCCTTTTGATGTTGCTTGAAGCTACGTCGGTATTTCCCCAAAGAGGAAGGGATGATGCAGCACAACGACGGTAGGTATTTCCCTCAGATATGAAACCAAGGTTATCGAACCAGTAGGAGAACCAATCAACACAACATAAACATACCCTACACACAAATAACAAATACTCGACCCGACGTGTTAAAGGGGTTGTCAATCCCTTTCGGGTAACGGCGGTAGAAAGGCACGTGGACGGGAGAAAGTTGTAAATGTTGATAGATCGAATGCCAAATAAAATAAAGTGCAGCAAGGTATTTTGGGGTTTTTGGAAATATAGGTCTGAAAATAAATGCAAGAGAAAAGTATATCGCAAAGAAAAATATTATGAGAAAGAGACCCGGGGGCCGTAGGTTTCACTAGTGGCTTCTCTCGAGGAAAATAGCAAATGGTGGATGAAAAAATTACTGTTGGGCAATTCATAGAAATTCGGCAATGATCATTACATAGGCATCACGTCCAAGATTAGTAGACCGACTCCTGCCTGCATCTACTACTATTACTCCACACATCGACCGCTATCCAGCATGCATCTAGTGTATTAAGTTCATAGAGAAATGACGTAATGCAATAAGAACGATGACATGATGTAGACAAGATATATCTATGTAGAGATAGACCCCATTGTTTTATCCTTAGTAGCAACGATACATATGTGTCGTTTCTCTTTCTATCACTGGGATCAAGCATCGTAAGATCGAACCCACTACAAAGCACATCTTCCCGTTGCAAGATAAATAGATCAAGTTGGCCAAACAAAACCAAAATATCGGAGAAGAAATACGAGGCTATAAGCAATCATGCATATAAGAGATCAAAGAAACTCAAATAAGTTTCATGGATATAAAAAGATAGATCTGATCATAAACTCAAAGTTCATCGATCCCAACAAACACACCGCAAAAGAGTTACATCATATGGATCTCCAAGAGACCGTTGTATTGAGAATTCAGCGAGAGAGAGAAAGCCATCTATCTACTAACTACGGACCCGAAGGTCTACAAAGAACTACTCACGCATCATTGGAGAGGCACCAATGGAGGTGGTGAACCCCATCCGAGATGGTGTCTAGATTGGATCTGGTGGTTCTGGACTCTGCGACAGCTGGATGAATATTTCGTCTGTCGCTCTAGGGTTTCTGGAATATTGGGGTATTTATAGAGCAAAGAGGCGGCCCGGAGGGCACGCGAGGTGGGCACAACCCACCAGGGCGCGCCTGGGCCTCCTGGCGCGCCCTGGTGGGTTGTGCCTCCCTCGAGGCACCCCCCGGGTGCAGCCAGGGCCCGTTGTGTTCCTTATGGCCCATAAAAAATCATCGTGAAGTTTCGTGGCATTTGGACTTCATCTGGTATTGATTTTCTGCGATGTAAAAAACATGGAAGAAACAGCAACTGGCACTTCGCACTATGTCAATAGGTTAGAGCATCTCCAGCTACCGCCCCCCCCCAAGAGGCCCCCCGAAGGCTGTTTTTTGTGCCGGCGGTCGAAATTCGGCCCAGTCGCGCACCCACGAGCCCATTTTTCATCGGTTAGGGCCTAATTTAGCCCCGGCATACCCAGGACGAACCCGGCGCGCTGGGGGCGCCGGGCGAAACGATTTGGCATGAAAACGGGGGTGGGTCCGCCGAGTCAGCGACCGAGCGGCGGCGGCGTCCTCATCGACTCGGTTTGCTCGCGGGAATCAATGCAAGGTTGCCGCCGGTCAGCCTTCCATTGATGCCGCGCCTTCACGAGCTGGCGTTCACGGGCCGGCGACGTGCGTTCACACAGCGCCTCCCATGCGTTCGTGCGGTGCCACCCGCTCGCCTGCTATAAAAGGCGACCTTGCCGGTGTTCGCCACACCTCGTCGCGTGCCCCCAATCCCACCAGCGATGCCCTCTCTCTTCCCAACGATCTCCTCTCTCCCTCTCCCCCCGCAATGGCCGAGTGCTACCCTGGCGACGGCGCGGTCCGCAACGGCTTCGGCCGCCGGCACCTCCACGAGGACGAGGCCCGCCTGTTGTTTGAGGCGGAGTAGTCGGCGTCGCCGGACATGCAGGCGCCCGGCGCCTAGAAGCTCAGCGCTGGCGGCGTCCCCGTGCTGCCGGTGCCCACCGGAGCCGAGGGGAGCACCAAGATCACCCGGATTCGTGTCCACCCTATCCGAGGAGCATCGTCAGCAGCCGAGGTACGCCCCGGACAGCACCTCCCTCTGGACGGCCTACTTCGAGCGCCACCGTGAGGAGCAGCTCGCCTCCACCAACGGCGGCCCCGCGCTCGGCCGCAACAACAGCAAGGGCCGCCGTCTTTGGTGGGGCGTCCCCGGACGCACTCTTGAGGCCGTCCTCGAGCACATCTTGGGCGGCAATGTGCCGTGCCTCGGGTACCCGGAGGCGACGTCCGTCTCCCGCCGAAGGGGCTCGTCGTGGCAGCCATGGCGTATGGAGGCACCATCATCGTCGTCCTCATACTCCTCCCAGTCCTCCCACTCCTCCCACTCCTCCGGTGCAACGCGCACGCCGCTCGTTCCGTTAAGGCCGAGCCTGGCTTGATGTCGCCGCTCCGATGCAGCGGACGCAGCAGCGGCGACATCACCATCTACGAGGGTCGTCGCCGCGAGCCCTCGCCTCCCCGCGGCCACCTCCGCCTTGTCAGGCCGAAGACGGAGCCTGGCACGCCGGCGGTGGTCAAGCCGGAACACCTGGACATGGCCACCGCCGACGACCAGGCCACCCTAAAGTGGGCACGAGACGACTACGTCCGGGAGGAGGTGGAGCGGCAGCGCCGGGCCCTCGAGGACATCGAGGCTCGCCACCGTGCCCGCCGCGAGGAGGAGATCGCCGGCCTCATCATCCTCGACGACGACAGCGACGGGGAGGTGCCCTGGCCCTCCAACCCCGACTTGCACCGTTTCGGGGACGTAGGACAGGGCTGCAGCAGGGACGGCGGCCGTGGCGCGCTGGACGGCGACAACAGCGATAGGGACGGGGACGACGGCGGCGACTACACCGACTTCTACAAGCTCCTCGGTATGTAGAATGCGACGCACGACCACGGGATGGCGGCGGCGACGGCGTAGTCTTTTTTTTATTTTAGCTTTTTTATTATATTTAAATAAAAATCGAAATTTTTAACGTTTTTGGGTCGATTCTACGCCCATAATGGGCTGAAAGCGGCGGTTGGGGACGACCCCCGAGACGCGGCTGGGAAGCCGAGCCACCCCGGGCCGATTTTAACGCCGGTTGCCTGCACTAAAATCGGCCCCTGGAGGGCCAACGGTTGGAGATGCTCTTAGTACCAAAAAAGTGATTGGAAAATCTAAACTGTAGCATGCGCATGGAGTCACTCCTGTGCGGCGGCTCGCGAAGATTCAGGGGAGTTTCATCTCGTGGCCGAGACGCGTGGGGCATCACGTTGGTCTATTTAATTAGCGCGCTTGCCTATCAGAGAATAATTCGTGCAGTGCACTTTTTTCAACGGGCATGCACAAGCGGACATCAGATGTACAACGAGTTGGTACTCCTACATAAGTAGATGCCTGGAATCTATTCTCTGCATGCTGCAACACCTGACACTACACTATATGATGTGCTACAGTGCGGTGTGCATTTATGTGCTAAAAGGGGCGACGGACACTACTGCACAGATTTCTAGAAGGCACTGATCTTGTTAAACAGCTTGTAGTTAGGGATTGCAAAGGAGGACCTGGAAAACTAAGCTTTATATTTAAATTTGCAGTAATTACCTATAATCTGGCAACTAAGTTTTATTTTAATTGGCAATAGGGGTATTTTGTAATGTGACAATTAGGCATGCTGAACTCTTTTGCCAACTAAGCATTTTTATATTGCAATTAAGTATGTTTAAAACTGCTAACTAAATAACCTAAGTATGCGACAACTAAGGATGCTAAACTCTTTTGAAAAATTGTGAGCATTTTATAATTTGGCAAGTAAGTATGTTTAAATCTGGTAACTGAATAACATAAGTATGCTTAATTTTTTGGGAACTAAGCATTTTTATAGCATGACAAGTAAGTGTTTTAAATCTGACAACTAAAATAACCTAAGCATGCTAAATTTTGACAACTAAGTTCTCGTAATGTGGAAATTAAGTGCTCGTAATCTGGCAACTAAGGTTTTTCTAAACTAGGTAGCTGAGTAGTTAATTGATGGACTAATAAGTACCCTAAACAACCACGTGTAAATCTACAAGCAAAAAAAAAGTCAAAAGAAAAGAAGAGGGTTTGAAAGGGCTGAAAGCGACCGGAGAGTGTTTGGATTCTTTTTTCGCCTTCTCACAGCCTCCTCATGCACTGACTTGAGGCCCAGCTTTTTTATTACTAGTGAGAACTCTAGCATGGAGCACTGTACATGCGTGACAGGGAATAGCGGGGTCGTACGTCGCAATTTTTAATCCAGTGGCGCGAGTAACGGGAGGCTACTAGCCGCCGCACGGGAGAGAGCATATGCGGCGCCGCTCTATAGTCGAGTCAAAAAATGATTATAAAATAATTATAAAACATTTAAGATTGATAATATAACAACATGAAACAATCAAAAATTATAGATACGTTAGAGACGTATCAAAGTTCTTCAGTTCTTTTTCGTTGGGTATGCAGATGCGATTTCCGAACCATACGACTCCTTGCTCATCCACTGAGAATCCTAGAGCCTTGCTTGTCTTGATCTTTCTCTTGATGCCTTCAATGCTCTCGTATCCCTTCTGAGCTTCCTTAATATCATCCATCAGGGTAGGCTTTGCTTCGAGGTTGGCGAGGAATCTAGGTGCGACTAGTTCCAAGCCGAAGCTTTTAAGCTCTTCATACAAGACGGATAGCCTTTCCTTAATAATGGCATTCAGTGAACAAGCATTTCTTCTTAAGGCGTTTGCTACCACGTTGGCCTTCCGGGGTGGTATTGAACACTGAGGTCGTAATCCTTGATCAACTCCAACCATCTTCGCTGCCTCATGTTTAATTCCCTTTGGGTGAAAATATACTTCAAACTCTTGTGGTCTGTGTATATCTCACATCGTTTCCCCAGAAGGTAATGTCGCCATGTCTTCAAGGCATGAACCATGGCTACCAACTCAAGATCATAAGTAGTGTAGTTCTCTTCATGAGGATGTAGCTATTTGGATAGATATGCTATGACTCTGCCTTCTTGCATCAGAACACATCCAAGCCCGGTTCTTGATGCATCACAATATATCACAAACTCCTTATGAATATCGAGGGTGGCCAAAACTGGGGCCATGGTCAATCTCTTCTTGAGCTCCTGGAAGCTTTCCTCGCATTTAGCTGTCCAGTCAAACTTCTTGTCCTTCTTCAAGAGCTGGGTCATGGGTTGGGCAATGCTCGAGAATCCTTCCACGAATTTGTGGTAATATCCTGCGAGCCCAAGGAAGCTCCTGACTTCCTTCACGGTGGTTGGGGAGTGCCATTTAGTCACGGCTTCAATCTTGGCAGGATCCACTGATAATCCTTCTACAGTCAGCACATGACCCAAGAATCCAACTTCATGCAGCCAGAATTCACATTTGCTGAACTTGGCATAAAGTTGGTGCTCTCGAAGCTTCTCTAGGACCAATCTCAAGTGTTCCTCATGCTCTTCTTCAGACTTGGAGAAGACAAGTATGTCATCAATGAAGACGACAACGAACTTGTCCAAGTACTCCATGAAGACTTTATTTATGAGATACATGAAGTAGGCAGTGGCATTGCTTAACCCAAATGAGATGACCGTGTATTCATATAGGTCATACCGGGTTACAAATGTCGTCTTCGGAATGTCTTGGGTCTGATCTTTAGCTGATAGTACCCAGACCGGAGGTTGATCTTGGAGAACACCTTGGCTCCGTTCAACTGATCGAATAGGTCTACGATCTTGGGGAGTGGGTACTTGTTCTTTATTGTGACTTCATTGAGAGAACGGTAATCGACACAGAGTCTGATAGTTCCGTCCCTCTTTGACACAAATAGAACAAGCGATCCCCAAGGAGAGCCACTAGGGAGAATGAACCCTTTTCTGAGCTGCTCTGCCAGTTGCTTCTTCAATTCAGCCAACTCTTCGGATCCCATCCTATAGGGCTTCTTATAGATGGGCCTTGATCCGGGCATTAGCTCAATGATGAACTCAATGTCGCGGTCAAGAGGCATTCCCGGGAGCTCATCAGGAAATACATCCGGATACTCACATACCACTGGCACTTGATGCAACTCAATTCCCGATAGACAATTAGCCTGAGGGGCTTGAGTGGAGGTAGGGTTGGGAACATACTTGACTTCCACTCCTTGGCTATTGGTCATGGTGACAATCCTCTTGACACAGTCTAACAAGCCATGGTGCTTGGTCAACCAATTCATGCCAAGGATGACGTCCAAGCCTGGTGAATCCAGAACTATGAGGTCTGCTAGGAAGTCTACCCCATTGATGTTAATCTCCACTCCTTTACAACCTATCCCAGACTTCATAACTGATCCTAGGGTTTGTATCAACATACGGATACCCAAGGGTGTAGGCTTCATGCCACTCTCTAGTGCAAACCTTTGGGTGACAAAAGAATGCGAAGCTTCACAATCAAACAATATTGTTGCTGGGGTTGAGTTAACGAGGAACGTACCCAATATGACGTCCGGGTCTTCCTGGGCTTCCTCTGCGGTGACGTGATTCACACGACCCTTGCCATTGTTGGGATGGTTGCGGAGAGCTGGGTTCCTTGGTGGTGCTCCACGGCCTTGACCTTGGTTTGGCGCATTGGGGCGCGGTGCATCGGGCTTCTTATTGGGGCATAGCTTAGAGATGTGCCCAGACTGACCACATCCAAAACAAGTGACTTGCCCAGGGTTGTTGTTGTAGTTTCTGCCACCGTTGTTGTTATTGGGGTTGTTGTAGGCTGGCCTGGGATTGGCATACTTCTAAGGCTGGTAGCTCGGACGAGGCGCAGGAGGTCTAGCCTGCTGTGGCTGATAGGTTGGCTTGGCTGGGACTGGCTGTCAGGGACGAGGCTTCTAGTTGTTGGAGCTTCCCTTGTTGATCATCTTGCGATTGCGAGTGTCGTCTATGGCACGACGCTTGTCTTCTAGCATGAGGGCCTTGTTCACCAGGTCGAAGAAGGTACAACAATCGCAGACGATGAGCCGATACTGTAGGGTATGTTGGAGTCCTTCCATGAAGCGCTCCTTCTTGGCAGCCTCCGTGTTGACATCTTAAGGTGCATACCTTGACAACAAGTTGAACTTCTGCAGGTACTCCTTGACAGAGCCACTTCCTTGCTTTAGCGCTCGGAATTCTCTCTTGTTGATAGCCATGATTCCAGAAGGAATGTGGGCGGTGCAGAGTCCTTCCTTGAAGTAATTCCAAGTGATCACACGCTCACCTTGCATGACCATGAATCCATCCCACCAAGCTTGGGCGGTACCTCCGAGGCAGTGAGAGGCATAAAGAACCTTCTCATGGTCCTCATTGCAATTGACCAGTGCAAGGAGGTCCTCGATGGTGCGGATCCAGTCATCTATAGGGGAACATTGCATGGGAAACAAAAAAATTCCTACGCACACGAAGATCTATCCATGGTGATGAGCATCTACGAGAGGGAGAATGGACCTACATACCCTTGTAGATCGCTAAGCGGGAAGCGTTAAGAAACGTGGTTGGTGTAGTCGAACGTCTTCGCGATCCAAATCATCGTGCGTCCCGCAATCCAATCACGATCCGTCTCGCGATCTAATCACGATCCGTCCCGCGATCCGATCACGATCCGTCCCACGAACTTGATCACGATCCGTCTCACGAACTTGATCACGATCCTTCCGATCTAGCACCGAACGGACGGCACCTCCGCGTTCAGCACACGTACAGCTTGATGACGATCTCCACCATCTTGATCCAGCAAGAAGGAGTGGAGAGGAAGAAGATTTCTCCGGCAGCCTGACGGCGCTCCGGCGATGGTGGTGGAGCAATTCCGGCAGGGCTTCGCCTAAGCACTGCAGAAAACCGATCTAGAGGAGAAACTATGCACTGGAGGAACGGGTAGCACGTGGCTGTAAATCTAGTGCAAAAACCCTCAATAGGAGGAGAGGAGGAGAGGAGGCAGCTTGTCCTCCAAGCCTCCTAGGCTTCGGCCGAACTAGGAGAGGAGGAGTCCACCTCCTCCACTCCTAGTAGGATTAGGATTCATCCTTTTTTTTCCTTTTTGCATTTTTCCACCTTTTTTCTTTTGGGTTTTCTTCTCCAACCACATGGGCCTTGTGTGGGAGTTTCCACTAGCCCACTAAGGGCTGATATTCACTCTCCCACAGCACATGAAGCCTCTTGGGTCGAAATACCCCTCCTGGAGGTCTCTCGGTACACTACCGGCACTCTCGGTACACTACCGATAAGCCCGGAACTTTTCTGGCGACCAAAATAGGACTTCCTATATATGAATCTTTACCTTCGGACCATTACGGAGCTCCTCGTGACGTCTAGGATCTCATCTGGGACTCCGAACAAACTTCGGTCACCACCATACATAACTCTATACTACCGAAACGTCACCAAACCTTAAGTGTGCAGACCCTGCGGGTTCGAGAACTATGTAGACATGAACGAGACACCTCTACGGTCAATAACCAATGGCGGGACCTGGATGTCCACATTGGTTCCTACATATTCTACGAAGATCTTTATCGGTCGAACCTCTATGTCAAGGATTCAGTTAATCCCGTATGATGTTCCCTTTGTTCTTCGGTATGTTACTTGCCCGTGATTCGATCGTCGGTATCTCCATACCTAGTTCAACCTCGTTACTGGAAAGTCTCTTTACTCGTTAGGTAATACAAGATCCCGTGACCAACACTTAGTCACATTGCTTGCAAGGCTTATTGTGATGTTGTATTACCGAGTGGGCCCTAAGATACCTCTCCGTCACACGGAGTAACAAATCCCAGTTTTGATCCATGCCAACTCAACAGACACCCTCGGAGACACCTGTAGAGCACCTTTATAGTCACCCAGTTATGTTGCGACGTTTGATAGACACAAGGTACTCCTCCGATATCTGTGAGTTGCATGATCTCATGGTCTTAGGAACATATAATTGACATGCAGAAAACAATAGCAATAAACTGACATGATCATAAGCTACGTTTGTAGTTTGGGTCTTGTCCATCACATCATTCTCCTAATGATGTGATCCCGTTATCAAATGACATCTCATGTCCATGGCTAGGAAACCTTAACCATCTTTCAATCAACGAGCTAGTTCACTAGAGGCATACTAGGGACATTGTGTTTGTCTATGTATCCACACATGTATCCATGTTTCCAATTAATACAATTATAGCATGGATAATAAACGATTATCATGAACAAGGAAATACAATAATAAACACTTTATTTATTTCCTCTAGGGCATATTTCCAACAGTCTTCCACTTGCACTAGAGTCAATAATCTAGTTCACATCACTATGTGATTTACATTGTAATGAATCGAACACCCATGCAGTTCTGGTGTTGATCATGTTTAGCCCTTGGAAGAGGTTTAGTCAACGGATCTGCAACATTCAGATCCGTGTGCACTTTGCAAATATTTATGTCTTTCTCCAAGATGTAATCGCGGATGGAGTTGAAGCGTCGCTTTATGTGTCTGGTCCTCTTGTGAAACCTTGGTTCCTTGTCCAAAGCAATGGCACCAGTGTTGTCACATAACAGGTTCATTGGATTCAGTGCACTGGGCACAACTCCAAGATCTGTCATGAACTGCTTCATCCAGACACCTTCCTTCGCCGCCTCCGAGGCTGCGATGTATTCCGCTTCGCACGTAGAATCAGCTACCACGCTTTGCTTGGAACTGCACCAGCTTACCGCTCCCCCATTAAGAATAAATACTTATCCGGTTTGTGACTTAGAGTCGTCCGGATCAGTGGCAAAGCTTGCATCGACGTAACCCTTTACGACGAGCTCTTCATCACCTCCATAAACGAGAAACATTTCCTTAGTCCTTTTCAGGTACTTAAGGATATTCTTGACCGCTTGCCAGTGCTCCATTCCAGGATCACTTTGAAACCTTCCGGCCATACTTATGGCAAGGCTGACATCGGGTCTTGTGCACAGCATTGCATACATGATAGAGCCTATGGCTGAAGCATAGGGGATGACACTCATCTTTTCTCTATCTTCTGCAGTTACTGGGCATTGGGTCTTACTCAACTTCACACCTTGTAATACAGGCAAGAACCCCTTCTTGGACTGTTCCATTTTGAACTTCTTCAAAACTTTATCAAGGTATGTGCTCTGTGAAAGTGCTATTAAGCGTCTCAATCTATCTCTATAGATCTTAATGCCTAATATGAAAGCAACTTCTCCTAGGTCCTTCATTGAAAAACTCTTGTTCAAATATTCCTTAACGCTTTCCAGCATTTCTATATTGTTTCCAATCAGCAATATGTCATCCACATATAATACTAGAAACGCTATAGAGCTCCCACTCACTTTCTTGTAAATACAAGCTTCTCCATAAACTTGTATAAACTCAAACGCTTTGATCACCTCATCAAAGCACTTATTCCAACTCCGAGATGCTTGCACCAGTCCATAAATGGATCGCTGGAGTTTGCAAACTTTGTCAGCATTCTCTGGATCGACAAAACCTTCGGGTTGCATCATATACAACTCTTCCTCAAGGAAACCGTTGAGGAACGCTGTTTTGACATCCATCTGCCAAATTTCATAGTCGAAATAGGCAGCTATTGCTAACATGATTCTGACAGACTTAAGCATCTCTACAGGTGAGAAAGTCTCATCGTAGTCAACTCCTTGAACTTGTGAAAAACCCTTTGCCACAAGTCGAGCTTTATAGATGGTGACATTACCGTCCGCGTCTGTCTTCTTCTTAAAGATCCATTTGTTCTGAATGGCCTTTCGCCCTTCACGTAATACTTCCAAAGTCCATACTTTGTTTTCATACATGGATCCCATCTCGGATTTCATGGCCTCTAACCATTTCTCGGAATCCGGGCCCATCACTGCTCCTCCATAGCTCGTAGGTTCATTGTTGTCCCACAAATGACCTCCAAGACAGGGTTGTCGTACCACTCAGGGGTAGTACGCGGCCTTGTCGACCTACGAGGTTCAATAGCTGCTTGATCCGAAGCTTCATGATCATCATCATTAACTTCCTCTTCTACCGTCGTAGGTTCCACAGAAACATCTTTCTGTGCTGCGCTACTTTCTGGTTGAAGTAAAGGTTCAATAACCTCATCAAGCTCTATTTTCCTCCCACTCAATTCTTTCGAGAGAAACTCTTTCTCAAGAAATATTCCGTTTTTAGCGACAAACACTTTGCCTTCGGATCTGAGATAGAAGGTATACCCGATTGTCTCTTTCGGGTATCCTATGAAGACGCATTTCTCCACTTTGGGTTCCATCTTTTCAGGCTGAAGCTTTTTGACATAAGCATCACATCCCCAAACTTTAAGAAACGACAACTTTGGCTTCTTGCCAAACCACAGTTCATATGGCGTCGTCTCAACGGATTTTGATGGTGCCCTATTTAAAGTGAATGCAACTGTCTCTAATGCATAACCCCAAAACGATAGTGGCAAATCAGCAAAAGACATCATAGAACGCACCATATCTAATAAGGTTCGATTACGACGTTCGGACACTCCATTACGTTGTGGTGTTCCGGGCGGTGTCAACTGTGAAACAATTCCAGACTGTCTTAAGTGACTGCCAAACTCATAACTCAGATATTCACCTCCTCGATCAGATCGCAGGAACTTAATCTTCTTGTTACGATGATTCTCAACTTCACTCTGAAATTGCTTGAACTTTTCAAACGTTTCAGACTTGTGTTTAATTAAGTAAATATACCCATATCTACTTAAGTCATCAGTGAAGGTGAGGAAATAACGATATCCACCACGCGATGTAACATTCATTGGACCGCACACATCAGTGTGTATCATTTCCAATAAGTCACTCGCCCGTTCCATTGTTCCAGAGAACGGCGTTTTAGTCATCTTGCCCATGAGGCATGGTTCACATGTGTCAAGTGATTCAAAATCAAGTGACTCCAAAAGTCCATCAACATGGAACTTCCTCATGCGTTTTACACCAATATGACCTAAACGACAGTGCCATAAGAAAGTGGTACTATCATTATCAATTGTACATCTTTTGGCATCAATGTTATGAACATGTGTGTCATCACTATCAAGATTCAATATGAATAAACCCCTAACATTGGGTGCATGACCATAGAAGATATTACTCATATAAATAGAACAACCTTTATTCTCTAACTTAAATGAGTAACCGTCTCGCAATAAACAAGATCCAGATATAATGTTCATGCTTAACGCAGGCACTAAATAACAATTATTCAGGTTCATCACTAATCCCGATGGTAATCGAAGAGAGAGCGTGCCGACGGTGATCACATCAACCTTGGAACCATTTCCCACGCGCATCGTCACTTCGTCCTTTGCCAGCCTTCGTTTATTCCGTAGTTCCTGCTTTGAGTTGCAAATGGGAGCAACCGAACCGGTATCAAATACCCAGGCACTACAACGAGATCTAGTAAGGTACACATCAATAATATGTATATCATATATACCTTGTTTGTCGTTGGCCGCCTTCTTGTCAGCCAGGTACTTGGGTTAGTTCCGCTTCCAGTGACCAGTTCCTTTGCAATGAAAGCACTCAGTTTCTGGCTTGGGTCCATGCTTGGGCTTCTTTGCAGGAGTAGCAAATGCTTTGCCATCCTTCTTGGTTTTACCCTTCTTGCCCTTGCCCTTGACTTTGCCATTTTTCTTGAAATTAGTGGTTTTATTGACCATCAACACTTGATGTTCTTTCTGGATTTCAGACTCAGCGACTTTTAGCATCGCAAACAGCTCGGCAACTGACTTGTTCATCCCGTGCATGTTATAGTTCATCACAAAGCTCTTGTAACTAGGTGGCAGTGATTGAAGAACTCTATCAGTGATCGCATCTGGCGGAAGGGCAATTCCAACTCCGATAGACGAGTTGAATACCCAGACATTCTGAGTATATGTTCACTGATAGACCCGTTCTCCTCCATCTTGCAAGCATATAACTTATCGGAGGTTTCATACCTCTCGATCCGGGCGTTCTTCTGAAAGATAAACTTCAACTCCTGGAACATCTCATATGCTCCATGACGTTCAAAACGTCTTTGAAGTCCCAGTTCTAAGCCATACAATATTGCACACTGAACTATTGAGTAATTTCCAGTACGTGCCTCCCAAGCGTTCTTAACGTCTTCGGAGGTCATGTCTTATGGTTGGTCACCAAGAAGTGCATCAAGGACATATGATTTCTGGGAAGCCGTGAGGATAATCCTCAGATTACGGGCCCAGTCAACAAAGTTACTTCCATCATCTTTCAGTTTAGCTTTCTCTAGGAACGCATTAAAATTTAGGGGTGCTACTGCGCGAGCCATTGATCTACAACATAAATATGCAAAGTTCACTTAGACTATTGTTCAAGATAATGAGTTTAGTTAATCAAATTATTAAAGCTCCCACTCAAATTAACATCCCTCAGGTCATCTGAGTGTCACATGATCCAAATCCACCAACTCAAGTCCGATCATCACGTGAGTTGAGGTGAATTCAATGGTGAATGTCATTATGTTGATCATATCTACTATATGACTCATGTTCGAACTTTCGGTCTCTTGTGTTCCGAGGCCATATCTGTACATGCTAGGCTCATCAAGTTTAACCCGAGTGTTCTGCGCGTGCAACACTGGCTTGCACCCGTTGTATGTGAACGTAGAGGCTATCACACCCGATCATCACGTGGTGTCTCAACACGACGAACTTTCGCAACGGTGCACACTCGGGGAGAACACAATTTTATCTTGAAATTTAAGTGAGGGATCACCTTATAATGCTACCGTCATACTAAGCATAACAAGGTGCATAAAAGGATTAACATCACATGCAATTCATAAGTGACATGATATGGCCATGAACTTGTGCTTTTGATCTCCATCTTGAAAGCACCGGCATGATCTTCATCGTCACCGGCACGACACCATGATCTCCATCATCTTGATCTCCATCAACGTGTCGCCATCAAGGTTGTCACGCCCTGCATGCTTCTACTACTATTGCTACCGTTTAGCGATAAAGTAAAGCATTACATAGCGCTTAATGATTGACACGCAGGTCATACATTAATTAAAGACAACCCTATGGCTCCTGCCGGTTGCCGTACTCATCGACATGCAAGTCGTGAAATTCTATACATCACATGATAATCTCATACATCACATATATCACATCATGTAATTGGCCATATCACATCACAACATACCATGCAAAAACAAGTTAGACGTCCTCTAATTGTTGTTGCATGTTTTACGTGGCTGCTACGGGTTTCTAGCAAGAACGATTCTCACCTACGCATAAACCACAACAGTGATACATAATTTGCTTTTCAACTTTCTCAAGGACCGCCTTTGTTGAATCCGATCCAACTAAAGTGAGAGAAACTGCCACCAGCAAGCCATCTAGGCAACAAGTTGCGTCGAGGGAACCGGTCTCTCGTAAGCGTACGAGTAATGTTGGTCCGGGCCGCTTCATCTCACAATACCGCTGAACCAAAATCCGACCAAGGGAGGAAGCAATCTAAGCATCAACGCCCACAAACCTTTTGTGTTCTACTCGATATCTCATCTACACATAGACCTAGCTCATGATGCCACTGTTGGGGAACGTTGCATGGGAAACAAAAAAATTCCTATGCACACGAAGATCTATCCATGGTGATGAGCATCTACAAGAGGGAGAGTGGAGCTACATACCCTTGTAGATCGCTAAGCGGGAAGCGTTAAGAAACGCGGTTGGTGTAGTCAAACGTCTTCGCTATCCAAATCGCCGTGCGTCCCGCGATCCAATCACGATCCGTCCCGTGATCTAATCACGATCCGTCCCGCGATCCGATCACGATCCGTCCCACGAACTTGATCACGATCTGTCTCGCGAACTTGATCACGATCCTTCCGATCTAGCACAGAACGGACGTCACCTCCGCGTTCAGCACACGTACAGCTTGGTGACGATCTCCACCGTCTTGATCCAGGAAGAAGGAGTGGAGAGGAAGAAGAGTTCTCCGGTAGCCTGACGGTGCTCCGGTGATGGTGGTGGAGCAATTCCGTCAGGGCTTCGCCTACGCACTGTAGAAAACCGATCTAGAGGAGAAACTATGCACTGGAGGAACGGGTAGCACGTGGCTGAAAATCTAGTGCAAAAACCCTCAATACCACCAGTATATATAGGAGGAGAGGAGGAGAGAAGGCAGATTGGGCTCCAAGCCTCCTAGGCTTCGGCCGAACTAGGAGAGGAGGAGGTGGACTCCTCTCCTAGTAGGATTAGGATTCATCCTTTTTTTTCCTTTTTGCCTTTTTCCACCTTTTTCCTTTTGGGTTTTCTTCTCCAGCCACATGGGCCTTGTGTGGGAGTTTCCACCAGCCCACTAAGGGCTGATATTCACTCTCCCACAGCCCATGAAGCCTCTTGGGTCAAAATACCCCTCCCGGAGGTCTCTCGGTACACTACCGGCACTCCCGGTACACTACCGATAAGCCCAGAACTTTTCCGGCGACCAAAACAGGACTTCCTATATATGAATCCTTACCTCCGGACCATTCCAGAGCTCCTCGTGACGTCCAGGATCTCATCCGGGACTCCAAAAAAACTTCGGTCACCACCATACATAACTCTATACTACCGAAACGTCACCAAACCTTAAGTGTGCAGACCCTGCGGGTTCGAGAACTACGTAGACATGAACGAGACACCTCTACGGTCAATAACCAATGGCGGGACCTGTATGTCCACATTGTTTCCTACATATTCTACGAAGATCTTTATCGGTCGAACCTCTATGTCAAGGATTCAGTTAATCCCGTATGATGTTCCCTTTGTTCTTTGGTATTTTACTTGCCCGTGATTCGATCGTCGGTATCTCCATACCTAGTTCAACCTCGTTACTGGCAAGTATCTTTACTCATTCCATAATACAAGATCCCATGAGCAACACTTAGTCACATTGCTTGCAAGGATTATTGTGATGTTGTATTACCGAGTGGGCCCTGAGATACCTCTCCGTCACACGGAGTAACAAATCCCAGTTTTGATCCATGCCAACTCAACAAACACCCTCGGAGACACCTGTAGAGCACCTTTATAGTCACCCAGTTACATTGAGAAGTTTGATACACACAAGGTACTCCTCCGATATCTGTGAGTTGCATGATCTCATGGTCTTAGGAACATATACTTGACATGCAGAAAATAGTAGCAATAAACTGACACGATCATAAGCTACGTTTGTAGTTTGGGTCTTGTCCATCACATCATTCTCCTAATGATGTGATCCTGTTATCAAATGACATCTCATGTCCATGGCTAGGAAACCTTAACCATCTTTAAATCAATGAGCTAGTTCACTAGAGGCATACTAGGGACATTGTGTTTGTCTATGTATCCACACATGTATCCATGTTTCCAATTAATACAATTATAGCATGGATAATAAACAATTATCATGAACAAGGAAATACAAAATAAACACTTTATTTATTGCCTCTAGGGCATATTTCCAACATCATCAGCATCCAAGGGTTTAGCTGTCTCGGTGAAGGTTGGGGGCGAATTCCTCATGAACTCAGGCAAAGTGGAGCGGCCATTGCTGTTCCTGCCTTGCTGCTGGTTGTTCACAAGGGCCTGAGCCATCTACTAAATAGCAGCATTGTTGGCCTGGCATTCCTCTCGGAGAACTTGGAGGAACTGAGCCATGGTCATCTTCTCCGGTGGAGGTGGTGGCAGGGGAATGTCGCCTTGTGGCTTCTCCCGGTGTCCTCCAGTGTGACCAGCCCCACCAGCTCCCTGTTGCTGGCTTGAGTTGCCGGCTTCAGGGTTGGCAAAGGAGCTGTTGCGGGTAGTAGTCACCATCCTGTTTGGGGCAGCCAAGTCAAACAACTAGGATAGACGAGAGGAAAAGCAACAATGGAAAAGCGCGCCTAAGGGGGTTGGTCGAGTGCAAGTGTGTTGTAACAAAGGTCGAAGGACCAATACATATATTAAGATAAGATAGACGATGGAGTCGCTTACATGTTGCCCAAGGAAAAAAGCGCGACTGGCATTGGAACACAAACAACAAAACAATCAACAAGCACACATGGTTTCATATGAACCATTACACGGACTCGACTTTGCATGAGGGGTACATGACTGATCCTACCCTAGGGGTTCTCGGACTCAGGTGGTGGAGTGCTCGGTCTCGTAGTCACGCTCCTCTGGGTCTTCCTCCTGTTCATCACCTGAACGGGCATCATTCCCAATCGAAAGGGTCGGGGAACGAGGAGGCCCATCCCGACGACGCTTTGCTGGCGGGTCGGTGAAGAGCTCACGGTACTCCTTCGCACTCATGCGATGATGACGTGTGGGTGCATCTCTAGATGGGGGTACTCCTCCTCTGTAAGCGATGGTTAGTCATCCCTCAGGGGCTCCATCCTTCTTGATCTTGTCTGGCTTCGTCTTGGCTTGCCAAAGTAGCTCTCGGGTGTGGTGAAGTTCCTCGCGGAGCTTCATGGACTCCTTAATTAGGTTGTGAACCAGACTATCGGCGGAGAGGCTGAAGTAGGTCTGGAACCTGAGCGGTGTGCCATCCTCCTTGGATGGAATCAGCGTCCAACTCTCGCCAAGATCATCCTTTTTGAAGGGCAGGTAGCGAGTAGCCGTCTCGTCAGCCATCTCGGGAATGATATATCAAAGGTGCAAAAGTGCCTTGCGTGTAGTTGTCTCGACTGCGAGTGCCATGGTCTTCATCTGTGGTCTTTCAAAGAACCAACTAGTCGGGAAGTCGTTTGCCTTCACGACCACATCCATGTGGTACTCCCACGTGACGGCATCGACCTAGTGCTCGTGGTAGAGGAAAAGTTGGCGAAACTGGCACTTCTCCAGGCTATCCCCAAGGACTAAGGGAAAGTCGGATGTCAGGAAGGCTTCGGGTACGATGGCCGTCTACAAAGGTTTGAAGGGAGTAGAGTCAGCAGAGTGTTGTGTGAAGAGTAGAAGAGGTAAATAGTACATAATTCCTAAGTATAGGTGCTAGGTGTAGTTTTGAAAAACGGTTTTATCCTGACTAACGTCCATGCTAACTAAGGGCTTCCTATAGTCAGGATGGCTCTAATACCAGCTCTGTGGGGACCCTGAACCATAAGTCGTGATCACCGAATGCATGTTTACAGTGATCCCAGAGATCAATGCTCACTGAACACACAGAATCTGAATAACAAGAGTCTTACATCCACATTTAGCGTCTTACACAAATAAATACCATGAAGGTCTATTCTTACATAGATAGGGCGACATTGGCCAAACACTTAAACTCAAAAAACAGCGGAAGTCTTGATCGAAAGCGTGAACACATGCCATCTGCCTTAGACCTACAGGCATTTTGACTGGGAAGCATCCTAGTTCGCATGTTCGTCACCAACGAACTCTTCAACGTACTCATGTTCTTCCATTCCTGGCCAATTAAATAACCAGTGGCAAGCCAATGAGTACTTTGAATGTACTCGCAAGCAACCCATGTTTGGAACAAGGTGATAACAATGCATGATATAGCACTAATAGGTATTTTGCAGAAAGCTAATTTTGAATGCAATGACATGGTCAAGTAACTACATAAGCATGCATCAACATCTTGTAAATATCCATATGAACAAGTTATAGATATCATCATGATCAGGGGGTTGTACGCGAAGTGGGTGGCCACCATGAACTTGGCCAATGCCGGGCGGCCAAGAATGCTGTTGTACGGCACCAAGATCTTGGCGACGTCAAAAACGATCTTCTCTGTTCTGAAATTGATATCACTGCCAAACGTTACCGGGAGTGTGACTTTGCCCTTCGGCTGAGTTCTTCCTGAATTGACCCCTTGGAAAGTGTATGTTGGCTCGAGATCTTCATCAGGAATTTGCAGCCTCTAGATGACATCAGGCGAGATCAGGTTGAGGTTGTTGGGGAATATTGCATGGGAAAAAAAAAATTCCTACGCACACGCAAGATCTATCCATGGTGATGAGCATCTACGAGGGGGAGAGTGGATCTACATACCCTTGTAGACCACTAAGCAGGAAGCGCTAAGAAACACAGTTGATGTAGTCGAACATCTTCGCGATCCAAATCGCCGAGCGTCCTGTGATTCCATCACGATCCATCTCGCAATCCGATCACGATCCGTACCGCGATCCCATCATGATCCGTGCCGTGATCAAATCACGAATCGTCTCGCGATCTTGATCATGGTCCTTCCGATCTAGCGCCTAATGGACGACACCTTCGCGTTCAACACATGAACAGCTTGATGACGATCTCCGCCTTATTTATCCAGCAAGAGGGAGCGGAGAGGTAGATGAGTTCTCCGGCAACGTGACGGCGTGGCGGCGATGGTGGTGGAACAATTCTAGAGGAGAAACTACGATCTGGAGGAGAGGTAGCACGTGGCTGTTTTTCGTGTGTCAAAACCCTCAAAACCTTTAGTATATATAGGAGGAGGGAGGGAGAAGTCTTGGCGCACAAGGGGCCAGCCCTTGTATTGGCGCAAGAAGGAGAGGAGGAGTCCTCCTCCAATCCTAGTAGGATTAGGACTCCTCCTTCCCACTTGGAAACTCTTTCCACCTTGAGTTTTTCCCTCTCAAACCACTCCAGCCGCATGGGCCCTTAGGGGAGGCTTCAGCCAGCCCACCAAGGTCTGGTTTAGCTCCTCTCACAGCCCATGTAGCCTCTTGGGTCGAGACACCCCTCCCTATGGTCCCCCGGTACCCTCCAGGCACTCCCGGCACACTACCGATGAGCCTGAAACTTTTCCGGTAAACAAAATAGGACTTCCTATATATAAATCTTTACCTCTGGACCATTTTGGAGCTCCTCATGACGTCCGGGATCTCATCCGGCACTCAAAACAACCTTCGGTCACCACCATACATAAATCTATACTACCTAAACGTCACCGAACCTTAAGTGTGCAGACCCTGCGGGTTCGAGAACTATGTAGACATGACCGAGACACCTCTATGGTCAATAACCAATAGCAGGACCTGGATGCCCATATTGATTCCTACATATTATACGAAGACCTTTATCGGTCGAACCTCTATGTCAAGGATTGAGTTAATCCCGTATGTTGTTCCCTTTGTTCTTTGGTATGTTACTTTCCCGAGATTCGATCGTCGTTATCTCTACACCTAGTTCAATCTCGTTACTGGCAAGTCTCTTTACTTGTTCCATAATACAAGATCCCGTAGCTAACACTTAGTCACATTGCTTTCAAGGCTTGTTGCGATGTTGTATTACCGAGCGGGCCCTGAGATACCTCTCCATCACACGGAGTAACAAATCCCAGTCTTGATCCATGCCAACCCAATAGACACCCTCGGAGATACCTGTAGAGCATATTTATAGTCACCTAGTTACGTTGCGATGTTTGATACACACAAGGTACTCCTCCGATGTCAGTGAGTTACATGATCTCATGGTCATGGGAATAGATACTTGACATGCAAACCACTATAGCAATAAACTGACACGATCATATGCTACGTTTATAGTTTGGGTCTTGTCCATCACATCATTCTCCTAATTATGTGATCCCGTTATCAAATGACATCTGATGTCCATGGCTAGGAAACCTTAACCATCTTTGATCAACGAGTTAGTCCATCAGAGGCGTACTAGGGACATGGTGTTGTCTATGTATCCACACATGTATCTGAGTTTCCGATCAATACAATTCTAGCATGGATAATAAACGATTATCATGAACAAGCAAATATGATAATAACTAATTTATTATTGCCTCTAGGGCATATTTCTAATAGTCTCCCACTTGCACTAGAGTCAGTAATCTAGTTCACATCACCATATGATTTGCATTGTTATGAATCTAAGACCCTATGAGTTCTAGGGCTCATGCTTTGGATGTGAGAGAGGTCTTTTAGTCAACGGGTCTGCGATATTCAGATTTGTGTGTACTTTGCAAATCTCTATGTCATACTGTAAATATTGCTACCACACTGCACTTGGAACTATTCCAAATGGCTGCTCCGCTATACTTATCTGGATTGCTACTAAGAGTCATCCGGAATGGTGTTAAAGCTTGCATGGATGTAACTCTTTATGACAAACTCTTTATCACCTCCATAATCGAGAAACATCTCCTTAGTCCTCTAGTTACTAAGGATAATTTCGACCGTTGTCTAGTGATCCACTCCTGGATCACTTTTGTACCCCTTGACAGACTCATGGCAAGGCACACACAAGTGCGGTACACAACATAGCATTCTATACAGAGCCTATGGATAAGGCACAGGGGACGACTCAAAGCACATTTGCTCCCTTGGTGGTTTTGGTAATTAATAAGAACATATAAGTCATTGAACTAATGTCTCCACCAAGTATATTCCAGGAAAAGTTCAATGATAGGGATGCCAAAAGGATTGTAGAGATTGTGGAACACCCCAAAATGCAAGGAAATAGGTTGACCAAGCTTCAAGCAAGAGGACTCTACATTTTACATTTGTGAGAAATCACTTTGAGTCCATAGGAAAGCCAATACTATTAAAAGGGGGTAAGGTTTTGTTGGTGAACAAAATGCTCATACGTGCACAAGTGATAGTCACCGAAAACATCCACAAGCTCTCCCACCAAAGTTTGTCTATAGCCAAACATTCAAAATCGGTGCAACCAACATTCCTATCCTGGAGCCAGCGATTCCAGAACCTAGACAGACTTAGCCAAACCCTAGCCACTTCGGTGCAACCGATTCCATACCAGTGCCACCGAGTTCAGGTTGCCAACTTTCTTTTACGCAAATCACATTTTCGGTACCACCGAGATTTTTGGGTCGGTGTCACCGAGATTGGAAATCTGACTGTTGGTCACCTTATCGGTGCAACCGAGATTCATATATCGGTCTCACCGAGATTCATAAGTTGCCACCTTTTGATCACTTTGGTACCACCGAGATTAACACATCGGTGTCATCGAGTTGGTCATTTTGTGTGTAACGGTTGGATTTTTGGGGATGCCTATATATACCCCTCCACCACCACCTACTCGAAAGAGAAGCACTCAGAACTATTCCATACCTATCCTATCCGATTTTTTGAGAGAGAACCACCTACCCTTGTGTTGAGATCAAGACCTTCCACTCCAACCATATGGATCTTGATTTCTAGCCTCCCAAGTTGCTTTCCACCAATCCCATCTCTTCTACCAAGACAAATCTGTGAGAGAGTGATTGTGTGTTGAGGAGTCTATCATCTTGAAGCACAAGAGCAAGGAGTTCATCGTCATTACCGAGCATATTACCTTTTGGAGTGTGGTGCCTCCTAGATTGGTTTGGTGTCGCTTTGGAGCCCCCTACTTCGTGTTGTGGAGTGAACCAAGAAGTTTGTAAGGGCAAGGAGATCGCCTACTTCGTGAAGATCTACCCATAGTGAGGCTAGTCCTTCGTGGACGGAAGCCATATGGAATAGTCAAGGTTGCTAGTTCGTGGACCCTTATGGGTGGAGCCCTCCGTGGACTCTCGTGACCATTACCCTCCGTGGGTTGAAAACTCTATCAACGTGGACGTACGATAGCACCATCTATCGGAACCATGGGAAAAATCATCATGTCACCAATTTGTGTTTGCTTTCCTTACCCTCTCTTCACTTACATGTGCATTGTCTTTACATTCCGCTGCTATACTCTTAAACATGCATGTGTAGAGTGTACTTGACATACTATGAATGCTAAAATCTACCAGGAATTATAATTGGGAAAAGCATAATTTTATTTGGTCAAGTAGTCTAATCACCCCCCCTCTAGACCTACTTTCGATCCTACAAGTGGTACCGTAGCTTTGGTCTCCATTGCATTGGTTTCACAACCGAGGACAAGTATGGCATCTAGTGAGGGAAATTATCACCGTAGAGGTCCGTACTTTGATGGCACAAATTTTGCTAGTTGGAAGCACAAAATGAAAATCTTGGCTATTGTTCGTGTTGGCTTGCAAGGTGAATTCTTTGGTGATGGAAGAGAACCGGATCGTGAAGCGAACACGGATGAATTGAAGATGTTGCAACTTAATGCTCAAACATGCGACATTCTCTTCAACTGCCTATGCCTCAAAGAATTCAACAAGATCAGCCGTCTCGAGCATGCAAAAGAGATTTGGGATACTTTGGTTGATATGCACGAAGGAACTGAGTCTATGAGAGAATCCAAGTTAGATATTCTTCAAGGTCATCTTGACAAGTTCAATATGATGGATGGTGAAGGAGTCGCTAAGATGTACTCTAGGCTAGATCTCATCACAAATGAGATTGTTGGCTTAGGAAGCGAAGAAATGATAGACAAATTCATCATCAAGAAGATACTTCAAGCTATGGATGATCGATATGACACCGTTTGCACATTGATCCAAATGATGCCCAACTACAAAGATCTCAAGCCAACAGAAGTGAATGGCAGAATCATTGCTCATGAGATGACACTCAAAGACAAGGAAGAGCTTCACCACAAGTCTAGCGGCGCTTACAAAGCCACAAGTGATGCTCCCGCTAGCTCAAGCGACAACCTTGTCATAAATGAAGAGATAAGCCTCATGGTCAAGAAATTCAACAAGTTATACAAGAATAGAAGCAAAGATCGTAGCTCCAACTCAAGATATGAAGGAGAAGCGTTCATCAAGTCGTGACTGAAACTGCTACAATTGTGGGAAGCCCGGACACTACTCCAATGAGTGCACGGCTCCCTACAAGCGAAGAGAAGAGTCACCAGGAAGACGAAGCTCAAGAGATGAATCACCTCGAAGAGAGAGAAGGACTAGAGATGATTGTTATGAACGAAGACCCTCAAGGATAAGTAGAGATTCGGAGAAGAAGGACAACTACACCAAGAGCTACTCAAGAAGGAAACATCAAGCTCATGTTGGTTAATTGGTTTCCGGCTCCGACTCCGACAACCACTCCGAGAGAAGCTATCACTCCAACTCCGACTATAGTCAAGATGAAGATGTTGCCGGAATTGCCCTAGTGACTACCAACTCCTATGATCTATTTGATTCACCAAACGAAGGAAGTGGAAGTTGCTTCATGGCTAAAGGCTCCAAGGTATCACACCCCGAATATCTTGATTTCAATAGTGATGAAGATGATTTGCTATTTGATGATGACTTGCTATGTGATAAAACTAGTGATGTTGATCAAAATGAACTTGATAATTCTCATGCTATCCAAGATAGGTCGATTGACGAAGATAAGATGAAAATAGAAGAACTAACTAAAGAACTTAAAACTCTTAAGTTAGCTCACGAGTCAACTCTAGAAGATCATAGAGAGCTTGTAAGGACACATGAGAAGCTACGCTTCGAGAAGCTCAATTTGGAGCAAGAACATGAATTTCTTAAAGCTATCAATGATGATCTCCGAAAGAAGACTTCATCTTATCTTGCCAAACGACTAATCTTGTCTACATTCATGCCACAAGTTAAATTTAAGCAAACTAGTAACAAAGGCAAGAAAGGTTCTTCATCTAGTAGCAACAATAAAAAATGCTAAACCCAATTATGTTGCTCCTAATAGTTCTATTGATTCCACTAATGATGATTCTCTTAGCCAAGTTACACTTGATCAAGAAAGTGCTTTATTGAAAGGAATTATAGAGAAAGGTATCTACAAGAGTCTTGTCGGGTGTAAGCAATTTGAGGAAATTGTACGCAAGCACGGAGGATATCGGAAGAATCGTGGTGTTGGCTACTTCAACACTAATGGAGTCAAATGGGAAGAAGGTCAATATCCCAAGCCCAAGTTTGTTCCTCAAAAGGAGAAGTATGAAAATACTCTTCCCAAGGGGACAAACACTCAAGATGACCTTCCACCACAAGACCACAAGCTCAAGGGCAAGAACAAGCTTCAAGAGGTCATTGACTCATATGAAGATGAATCCCTAGCTATGGTGGAGTGGGTTCCCAAGGCTACTTCAAGCTCAACATCTACAAAGGCTACTACAACACCAAGGATCCCATCAACTTGATGTGGGTCCACAAGAAGAAGAACTAGAAAGTTCTTGAGGGGTGACTCCGCCAATGAAATTCGCCCACATTCATTATTGGCAAGATCTATTTGCAATCAACATCAACCCTATGCAATAGTTCAAGGAGTCACACATTCCCTCAAAGATAAGCAATGGGCAAGCTAATCAACAAATCAATGGACATCATCACACATGCTTTGCGCTCCATGTCCATAGATATCCTTGTATTTGTCTCTTGTGTGTTGGGACTAACCCATGTAGGTGAGAACAGTAAGGAAACAACAACGATGCTCCCAACTCTTGGTGATCTTCATCAACTTTGAGCATTCGCCACTACCTCACCAACATGAAGTCTTCATTGACAAACCCCAAGGTTATTTTATCCCTCTTGTGGGGGGTGTCACGTCCAGGGGGAGTTTTACTCTAAGACTTGAGTCAAAGCATCTCTTAGTATGTGACAACATTAAATGCTTTATGTAAAAGTGGTAACCCCACTTGTGCTTAAACGATGAGTATGACCTATGATCAAGTATTCTTACTTGGCTCCTAAGTCAAATACTCATATATAGATGACTTGGTCATCGCCCAAGTGCTTGTTATATGCTAGAGAGTATGTGCATGTTTGTCATGATTTCATTTGACATCTTACTGTGTGAGCATGTTGGTCTGCATTTATTTTCTCATTCGAGGACATCCAATTGTTGCTATTTGGGCTTTGATTTATCTTTTGCCAATTAGATGGAGAAGAATGCCTAGGACCACTCTTTAGCTATCTATGCTTTCTCACCTCATACTCTATTCATGCTACATCACAAAATTTTAACAAGTGCTTTTCGATCCCTTTGTGTGTGGAGCACTTGGAGTTCGGTATCGACAAGGACTGACCATTAAAACCTCCCAAGTGCATCTCAGTGGAACCAACCCCAAAATCTCGGTTTCACCGAATGCCTAGGGTTGATCTGGTTTTCTATCTCAGTACTACCGATTCCATATTCTCGGTTACACCGAGTTTCCCTGTCAACTCACAGTTGAGGAACTCGATGACACCGACAATATAGAATCGACGTCACCGACAGTGCTGGGTATCTATATTGTGGACCCCGATGCTTTGAAATTCATCCTCAAACTATCGCGCCTCAGAACCCTAAGCTACCATTTTCAAGACCCCTGGTCATCGCCCTTGTCCCCCTGCGCTCCTCCGCCGCTGAGAATCGTTGTTGTCGACGAAAACGTCCTCATCATCGTCGAAGTAGCAGATCCGTCACCGAGTTAGGGTATGGATTCAACCTTCTTTGCACTCCCTGTATGATTCTTGCGCATTGGATTTGTTTTTCTCTATGAGCCAACTATTGCACGTCTTACTATCCACAAGAAACTCCTATAGTCTAGCAAATGATCGATTTACTAGGGTTTGCCTTTCGCCTGATGGAACTCGGTGGAACCGAAGAAAACAAATTGGTGTCACCGATTTGTCTTTCTGTGTTGTTGAGAACTGTCTCGGTGAAACCGAGTACTTATTTTCGGTCTCACCGAAAAGAGTGCCAACTTTCTGTTAAAGGGATAGTCAGTCTCGGTAGCACCGAAAACTTTGCTTCGGCTATACCAATTTTCATGTGACAGAATACAAAACCTTGGAATCTTTTGTTCAATCTTTCAAAAACCAGCCTCATTTTGTGATGACGCATCTTCTTCTGCTCTTCTATACTCTATTCATAGGGTCAGTATGTTAGATACTGAGGACAGTCAGAATTTGCGAGAGCAAGGTGTTGACATAAGTTCAGGCACTAGCCCAGAGCCTAGTACATCTTCAGATCTAGGCACCCCCAGCTCCCATGGGTTGCCCAAGGCTGCTACAAGGACCAGGAGGAAGCTGAATTCAGATGAGGAAGATTCAAACTTTGTCCCTGAGGAGATACTTGCCAAGAAGCAAGAAAAGGCTGCTAAGAAGTCTGCTACTGAAGCCACTTCTTCCAAGATAGTTGTTAGCAAAGTCTATACTAGCTTTGAAGCTATGAAAGCACATGAGAGTGCTAGCGCTACAGTGATCGTTGATCCCCCAAGGAAGTCTATGCCTAAAAAGGCAGGGGAGAAGAGATCCAGAAAGAGGATAATCCATGTGACTCGCAGGCCTACATCCATGTTTGAAGATCCAGAGGAGGCTGCTGGTGCTGCTGCTGAGGAAGAGGAGGAAGAACATGTTGAGAAGGCCCCTCCCAAGAAGAAGGCCAAGAAGCTTATGACTGATGCTATGCCTAAGACAGGCACATCCAAGAGCACCAAATCCAATAAACCTGCTGCTAAAAATCCTAAGAGGACATCCAGGCAAATTCGAGCTTTTGAAAAGAACAAGGGAATTACCTCCAGATTTGAGGATGAAGATGCTATGTCTGCTTTGATGAAGCTTAGGCCACACCTTCCAGAACATAATGCCAGCTACCCACTTGCTGAGGATATGAAGAAGAGGAAGGATTCCGGTTTGAGGACTTGGAGAGTTGCTGATCCATATGCCCAGAGGAAGAAGACGGATGTGGACTACAGATTCTACACCAAGGAGCAACAGGATTTCTATGAGATGGTGCTTCTTGACAAGAGACCAGTTGTGAGTGATATGAGGTATGTAGACTAGAAATTCATTAAGGATAATGAGGACTATTTTCCATGTGTCCAAGACAATTTCCACTGCATTGGTTTGGATGAGTTTGTTGGCAAAGAACTTACTGCGTGGAATGATGACATGATCATGCAATTCTACTCCACTTCACATTTCTATGGAGATGGTAGGATTGTATGGATGAAAGAAGGAGACAGATATGAGTCCACTATTGATGAATGGGCTGCACTTCTAGGAGTCCCTGAGGTTCAGGATGGAGACTTGGATGTATACTCAGAATCCAAGGCGAGCCACAATGCCATGAAGGATATGTATACTCCTATCCCTGCAGACAAAGTGCAATCACAGAAGCTAGGATACATCTACTATGTTCAAGCTGGCCTCTGTACCATGAACATCATTCTGAGGCACACTTTGATGCCCAAGTCAGGAGATGACAAGATGATCCAATGCTACTCCATCAACATGTTGATCCACCTTGACAGTCACACCAGGATCAGAGTCATGGACTTCATTGTTGAGACAGTCAAGAGGGTTGCTGCTGATCAGAAGCGCTCTTGCTGCTACGCATCCTATATCCATATGCTCATAAATTCCAAGTTGGAGAAGCACATATTTTCTCTTGACAGTCCCCATTTGTTCATACAACCAGAGCTTGAGGATAACATCATGGTGATGGACCCAGATCATCCCACATCTGCTACAGCTCAGGCGGAGGCAGAGGTAGCTCGAGCCACTAGTGCTCAAGTCCCTAGATCCATAAATGAGCAAATGGATCTTTTGATCTCATCCATTTAGAACATGCAGAAGGAAATTAAGGGGATTCAGGAAAACCAGAACAGTCTTGTGAGGATCTTTGAAACTAGGATCAAGACTCTTAATGATAAGGTGGACAAGGTGACTAAGACAGTCATAGAGCTTCAGAAGGAAGTTGACTTAGTGCACATCCCTTGGGTTTCTTCCACTTCTGATGATGATGATGATGATGAGGAGGAGGAGGATGGATCACCTCTCAAGCCGATCACACAGTTCACTACTCAGGCCAAATCAGCCACAATGTTTGCTCCAGACTTGAGGCCCTCTTCATCAGCTCCTGCTACTCTCACCTCAGCTCCTGCTCCATGAGCTCTAGTTCCTCCAGTATCCACTCCAGCTCCATCCACAACATCTGCAGAGATCTTCGCCAACGCTGTTCTCTCGACTCCTTCATCAACAACCGGAGGAGATCAGCCCAAGAATGCTTAGATATATGCCTTTGAACTTTTTGGTAACTTGTTGCCGAAGGGGGGGAAGTGTATATAGATCTTTAGGCTTCGAGTAAGAGAGCATTTGGTGTTTGTTGCTTTTCAAAGACAATTGCTTTTGGTTGCTGCGATAATTTTTGGTTGCTTGTGATACACGTTTGATGATGTTTGATCATACACTTTAAAGTGTGATGCTACTATTTCCTATCATCTTAATGCTTATGTGATGATCATTCATCTTTGCTTGATTGTGTTGTGCTATGATGTTCATTCTAATTATTCTCGCACACAACCAAGTTGTATGTGACATGTAAGAAATGCCCCATGTACCTAATCGATTGGGCATTTGCATTCAAACGCAAATTTAAAATAATGCACAAATTTAGGGGAGCTCTTGCTTATCACACACTTCTCAAAGCGGTGATTATATTCATTGATTATATCTTTGTCGAAGCTTTGATCTATATGTTGTCATGAATTACCAAAAAGGGGGAGATTGAAAGCACATTTGCTCCCTTGGTGGTTTTGGTAATTAATAACAACATATAAGTCATTGAACTAATGTCTCCACCAAGTATATTTTTGGAAAATTTCAATGATAGGGATGGCAAAAGTATTGTGGAGATTGTGGAACACCCCAAGATGCAAGGAAATAGGTTGTCCAAGCTTCAAGCAAGAGGACTCTACATTTTACATTTGTGAGAAATCACTTTGAGTCCATAGGAAAGCCAATACTATTAAAAGGGGGTAAGGTTTTGTTGGTGAACAAAATGCTCATACATGCACAAGTGATAGTCACCGAAAACATCCACAAGCTCTCCCACCAAAGTCTGTCTATAGCCAAACATTCAAAATCGGTGCAACCAACATTCCTATCCCGGTGCCACCGATTCCAGAACATAGACCGACTCAGCCAAACCCTAGCCACTTCGGTGCAACCGATTCCATACCGGTGCCATCGAGTTCAGGTTGCCAACTTTCTGTTATGCAAATTCACATTTTCAGTACCACCGAGATTGTTGGGTCGGCGTCACCGAGATTGGAAATCTGACCATTGGTCACCTTATCGGTGCAACCGAGATTCTTATATCATCTCACCGTGATTCAAAAGTTGCCACCTTTTGATCACTTCGGTACCACCAAGATTAACATATTGGTGTCACCGAGTTGGTCATTTTGTCTATAACAGTTGGATTTTTGGGGATGCCTATATATACCCCTCCACCACCACCTACTCGAAAGAGAAGCAGTTAGAACTATTCCATACCTATCCTATCAGATTTTCTGAGAGAGAACCACCTACCCTTGTGTTGAGATCAAGATCTTCCACTCCAACCATATGGATATTGATTTCTAGCCTCCCCAAGTTGCTTTCCACCAATCCCATCTCTTCTACCAAGCCAAATCTATGAGAGAGTGATTGTGTGTTGAGGAGTCTATCATCTTGAAGCACAAGAGCAAGGAGCGCCTATTACCTTTTGGAGGGTGGTCTCTCCTAGATTGGTTAGGTGTCGCTTGGGATCCTCCTACTTCGTGTTGTGGAGTGAACCAAGAAGTTTGTAAGGGAAAAAGATCACCTACTTAGTGAATATCTACCCATAGTGAGGCTAGTCCTTCATGTACAGAAGCCATATGGAATAGTCAAGGTTGCTACTTTGTGGACCCTTATGGGTGGAGCCCTCCGTGGACTCTCGCGACCATTACCCTCCGTGGGTTGAAGACTCCATGAATGAGGAAGTACGATAGCACCACCTATCGGAACCACGGCAAAAATCATCATGTCACCAAATGTGTTTGCTTTCCTTACCCTCTCTTTACTTACATGTGCATTGTCTTTACATTCTACTGCTATACTCTTAAACAAGCATGTGTAGGGTGTACTTGACATACTATGAATGCTAAAATCTGCCAAGAATTAAAATTGGGAAAAAGAATAATTTTATTTGTTCAAGTTGTCTAATCACACCCCTTCTAGACCTACTTTCGATCCTATAACGACCTTCGTCCTTTCTCTTTCTTCTGCCATGTTCGAGCTTTGAGTCTCACTCAACTTCACACCTTACAAATCAGGAAAGAACTCTTTGTTTGACTGATCCATTTTGAACTCTTTCAAAATCTTTTCAAGGTATGTACTCATTTAAAGTCTCATCGAGCATCTTGATCTATCTCTATTGATCTCGATGTCCAACAATTAACTAGCTTTATCCAGGTCTTACTTTGAAAAACCCTTTTAAAACAACCCTTTATGCTTTCCAGAAATCCTACATCATTTCTGATCAGCAATATATCATCCACATATGCTTATGAAAAATTCTAGTGCTCCCACTCACTCTATTGTAAATACAAGTTTCTTATAAACTTTGTATAGACTCAAAAATTTTGATCACTTCATCAAAGCATATATTCCTACTCCGAGATGCTTGCTCAAGCCCATAGAAGGATTGCTAGAGCTCGCACACCTTTTAGCATCCTTAGGACTGACAAAACCTTTGGGTTGTATCACATACAACCTTTCCTCAAGTAAACCATTAAGGAAACGATGTTTTTGTTGGGGAACGTTGCATGGGAAACAAAAAATTTCCTACGTTCACGCAAGACCTATCCATGGTGATGAGCATCTATGAGAGGGAGAGTGGATCTACATACCCTTGTAGATCGCTAAGCGGGAAGCGTTAAGAAACGTGGTTGGTGTAGTCGAACATCTTCGCGATCCAAATCGCTGAGCATCCCACAATCCAATCACGATCCGTACCGCGGTCCAATCACGATCCGTCCCGCGAACTTGATCACGATCCGTCCCGCGAGCTCGATCACGGTCCTTCCGATATAGCGCCGAACGGACGGCACCTCCGCGTTCAGCACACGTACGGCTTGATGACGATCTCCACTATCTTGATCCAGCAAGAGGGAGCAGAGAGGAAGAAGAGTTCTCTGGCAGCGTGATGGTGCTCCGGCGATGGCGGTGGAGCTATTCCGGCAGGGCTTTGCCTAAGCACTACAGAAATCCGATCTAGAGGACAAACTATGCACTCGAGGAACGGGCAGCACGTGGCTAAAAAGTCTGTGGAAAAACCCTAAAACCTTCGGTATATATAAGAGGGAGGTAGGAGAGGACTTGGCACAAGGGCCAAGCCTCCTTGGTTCGGCCGAAGTGGGGAGGAGAGGAGGACTCCTCCTCCAATTCTAGTAGGACTAGGATTCCTCCTTTTTTGCCTTTTTTCCACCTTTTCCCTTTGGGATTTTCTTCCCTAGCCGCATGGGCTTTGTGTGGGACTTCCACCAGCCCAAAAAGGCTGGTATTTATTATCCCACAGCCCATGAAGCCTCTTGGGTCGAAATACCCCTCCCGGTGGTCTCCCGGTACACTACCGGCACTCCCGGTACACTACCGATTAGCCCGAAACTTTTCCGGCGACCAAAACAGGACTTCCTATATATGAATCTTTACCTCCGGACCATTCCGGAGCTCCTCATGATGTCCGCGATCTCATCCGGGACTCTAAACAACCTTCGGTCACCACCATACATAACTCTATACTACCGATACATCACCAAACCTTAAGTGTGCAGAGCCTATGGGTTCGAGAACTATGTAGACATGACCGAGACACCTCTACGGTCAATGACCAATAGCGGGACCTGGATGCCCATATTGGTTCCTACATATTCTACGAAGATCTTTATCAATCGAACCTCTATGTCAAGGATTCAGGTAATCCCGTATGATGTTCCCTTTGTTCTTCCGTATGTTACTTGCCCAAGATTCGATCGTCGGTATCTCCATACCTAGTTCAACCTCGTTACCGGATAGTCTCTTGGATGGTTCCATAATACAAAATCATGTTACTAACACTTAGTCACATTGCTTGCAAGGCTTATTGTGGTGTTGTATTACCGAGTGGGCCCTGAGATACCTCTCCGTCACACGGAGTAACAAATCCCAGTCTTGATCCATGCCAACTCAATAGACACCCTCAGATATACCTGTAGAGTACCTTTATAGTCACCCAGTTACATTGCGACGTTTGATACACACAAGTAACTCCTCCGATGTCCGTGAGTTGCATGATCTCATGGTCATAGGAACATATACTTGACATGCAGAAAACAGTAGCAATAAACTGACACTATCATATGCTACGTTTGTAGTTTGGGTATTGTCCATCACATCATTCTACTAATGATGTGATCCCATTATCAAATGACATCACATGTCAATGGCTTGGAAACCTTGACCATCTTTGATCAACGAGCTAGTTCACTAGAGGCATACTAGGGACATAGTGTTGTCTATTTACCCACACATGTAGTGTCTTTCCAATCAATACAATTATAGCATGGATAATAAACGATTATCATGAACAAGGAAATATAATAATAAACACTTTATTTATTGCCTCTTGGGCATATTTCCAACAGTCTCCCACTTGCACTAGAGTCAATAATCTAGTTCACATCACTATGTGATTTACATTGTAATGAATCGAACACCCATGCAGTTTTGGTGTTGATCATGTTTAGCCCTTGGAAGAGGTATAGCCAATCGGTTTGCAACATTCAGATCTGTGTGTACTTTGCAAATATTTATGTCCTTCTCCTCGATGTTATCGCGGATGGAGATGAAGTGTTTCTTTATGTGTCTGGTCCTCTTGTGAAACCTTGGTTCCTTGGCCAGAGAAATGGCACCAGTGTTGTCACAGAACAGGTTCATTGGATTCAGTGCACTGGGCACTACCCCAAGATCTGTCATGAACTGCTTCATCTAGACACCTTCCTTCGCTGCCTCTGAGGCTGCGATGTACTCCGCTTTGCATGTAGAATCGGCTACCACGCTTTGCTTGGAACTGCACCAGCTTATCGCTCCCCCGTTGAGTATAAATATGTATCCGGTTTGTGACTTAGAGTCATCCGGATCAGTGTTAAAGCTTGCATCGACATAACCCTTTACGACGAGCTCTTGATCACCTCCATAAACAAGAAACATTTCCTTAGTCCTTTTCAGGTACTTAAGGATATTCTTGACCGCTGCCCAGTGTTCCATTCCAGGATCACTTTCAAACCTTCCGGCCATACTTATGGCAAGGCTGACATCCGGTCTTGTGCATAGCATTGCATACTTGATAGAGCCTGTGGCTGAAGCATAGGGGATGACACTCATCTTTTCTCTATCCTCTACAGTCATTGGGCATTGAGTCTTACTTAACTTCACACCTTGTGACACTGGCAAGAACCCCTTCTTGGCTGATCCATTTTGAACTTCTTCAAAACTTTATCAAGGTATGTGCTCTGTGAAAGTGCTATTAAGTGTCTTGATCTATCTCTATAGATCTTAATGCCTAATACGAAAACACCTTCTCCTAGGTCCTTCATTGAAAAACTCTTGTTCAAATATTCCTTCATGCTTTCCAGCATTTCTCTATTGTTTCCAATCAGCAATATGTCATCCACATATAATATTAGAAACGCTATAGAGCTCCCACTCACTTTCTTTTAAATACAAGCTTCTCCATAAAATTGTATAAACTCAAACGCTTTGATCACCTCATCAAAGTGCTTATTCCAACTCCGAGATGCTTGCACCAGCCCATAAATGGATCGCTGGAGTTTGCAAACTTTGTCAACATTCTCTGGATCGACAAAAACTTCTGGTTGCATCATATACAACTCTTCCTCAAGGAAATCGTTGAGGAACGCCGTTTTGACATCCATCTGCCAAATTTAATAATCAAAATAAGCAGCTATTGCCAACATGATTCTGACAGACTTAAGCATCGCTACGGGTGGGAATGTCTCATCGTAGTCAACTCCTTGAACTTGTGAAAAACCCTTTGCCACAAGTCGAGCTTTATAGACGGTGACATTACCGTCCGCGTTTGTCTTCTTCTTAAAGATCCATTTGTTCTGAATGGCCTTTCGCCCTTCAGGTAATACTTCCAAAGTCCATACTTTGTTTTCATACATGGATCCCATCTCGGATTTCATGTCCTCTAACCATTTCTCAGAATCTGGGCCCATCACTGCGCCTCCATAGCTCGTAGGTTCATTGTTGTCCAACAATAGGACCTCCAAGATAGGGTTGCCGTACCACTCAGGAGTAGTACGCGCCCTTGTCGACCTACGAGGTTCAATAGTAGCTTGATCCGAAGCTTCATGATCATCATCATTAACTTCCTCTTCTAGCGTCGTAGGTTCCACAGAAACATCTTTGTGCGATGCGCTACTTTCTGGTTGAAATAAAGGTTCAATAACCTCATCAAGCTCTATTTTCCTCCCACTCAATTCTTTCGAGAGAAACTCTTTCTCAAGAAATGTTCCGTTCTTAGCGACAAACACTTTGCCTTCGGATCTGAGATAGAAGGTATACCCGACTATCTCTTTCGGGTATCCTATGAAGACGCATTTCTCCGCTTTGGTGTTCCAGCTTTTCAGGCTGAAGCTTTTTGACATAAGCATCACATCCCCAAACTTTAAGAAACGACAACTTTGGCCTCCTGCCAAACCATAGTTCATATGGCGTCGTCTCAACGGATTTCGATGGTGCCCTATTTAAAGTGAATGCAGCTGTCTCTAATGCATAACCCCAAAACGATAGTGGCAAATTGGCAAGAGACATCATAGAACGCACCATATCTAATAAGGTTTGATTACGATGTTCGGACACACCATTACGCTGTGGTGTTCCAGGCGGTGTCAACTATGAAACAATTCCACACTGTCTTAAGTGATTGCCAAACTCATAACTCAGATATTCACCTCCTCGATCAGATCGCAGGAATTTAATCTTCTTTTTACGATGATTCTCAACTTCACTCTGAAGTTGCTTGAACTTTTCAAACGTTTCAGACTTGTGTTTTATTATGTAAATATACCCATATCTACTTAAGTCATCAGTGAAGGTGAGAAAATAATGATATCCACCATGCGTTGTAACATTCATTGGACCGCACACATCAGTATGTATGATTTCCAATAAGTCACTCGCCCGCTCCATTGTTCCAGAGAACGACGTTTTAGTCATCTTGCCCATGAGGCATGGTTCACATGTGTCAACCGATTCAAAATCAAGTGACTCCAAAAGTCCATCGGCATGGAGCTTCCTCACGCGTTTTACACCAATATGACCTAAACGGCAGTGCCACAAGAAAGTGGTACTATCATTATCAACTCTACATCTTTTGGCATCAATGGTATGAACATGTGTGTCATCACTATCAAGATTCAATATGAATAAACCCCTCACATTGGGTGCATGACCATAAAATATATCACTCATATAAATAGAACAACCTTAATCTCTGATTTAAATGAGTAACCGTCTCGCAATAAACAAGATCCAGATATAATGTTCATGCTTAACGCAGGCACAAAATAACAATTATTCAAGTTCATCACTAATCCCAATGGTAATCGAAGAGAGAGCGTGCCGACGGTGATCACATCAACCTTGGAACCATTTCCCACGCGCATCGTCACTTCATCCTTTGCCAGCCTTCGTCTATTCCGTAGTTCCTGTTTTGAGTTGCAAATGTGAGCAACCGAACCGGTATCAAATACCCAGGCACTACAACGAGATCTAGTAAGGTACACATCAATAACATGTATATCATATATACCTTGTTCGTCGTTGGCCGCCTTCTTGTCAGCCAGGTACTTGGGGCAGTTCGGCTTCCAGTGACCAGTTCCCTTGCAATGAAAGCACTCAGTTTCTGGCTTGGGTCCATGCTTGGGCTTCTTTACAGGAGTAGCAACTACTTTGCCATCCTTCTTGGTTTTACCCTTCTTGCCCTTGCCCTTGCCATTTTTCTTGAAACTAGTGGTTTTATTGACCATCTACACTTGATGTTCTTTCTAGATTTCAGACTCAGCGACTTTTAGCATCGCAAACAGCTCAGCGACTGACTTGTTCATCCCGTGCATGTTATAGTTCATCACAAAGCTCTTGTAACTAGGTGGAAGTGATTGAAGAACTCTATCAGTGATCGCCTCTGGCGGAAGGGCAATTCCCAACTCCGCTAGACGAGTTGAATACCCAGACATTCTGAGTATATGTTCACTGATAGACCCGTTCTCCTCCATCTTGCAAGCTTGGAACTTATCGGAGGTTTCATACCTCTCGATCCGGGCGTTCTTCTAAAAGATAAACTTCAACTCCTGGAACATCTCATATGCTCCATGACGTTCGAAACGTCTTTGAAGTCCCAGTTCTAAGCCATACAATATTGCACACTGAACTATTGAGTAATTTCCAGTACGTGCCTCCCAAGCGTTCTTAACGTCTTCGGAGGTCATGTCTTCTGGTTGGTCACCAAGAGGTGCATCAAGGACATATGATTTCTGGGAAGCCGTGAGGATAATCCTCAGATTACGGGCCCAGTCAACAAAGTTACTTCCATCATCTTTCAGTTTAGCTTTCTCTAGGAACGCATTAAAATTCAGGGGTGCTACTGCGCGAGCCATTGATCTACAACATAAATATGCAAAGTTCACTTAGACTATTGTTCAAGATAATGAGTTTAGTTAATCAAATTATTAAAGCTCCCACTCAAATTAACATCCCTTAGGTCATCTGAGTGTCACATGATCCAAATCCACCAACTCAAGTCCGATCATCACGTGAGTCGAGGTGGCTTCAATGGTGAATGTCATTATATTAATCATATCTACTATATGACTCAGGTTCGACCTTTCGGTCTCTTGTGTTCCGAGGCCATATCTGTACATGCTAGGCTCGTCAAGTTTAACCCGAGTGTTCTGCACGTGCAACACTGGCTTGCACCCGTTGTATGTGAACGTAGAGGTTATCACACCCGATCAACACGTGGTGTCTCAACACGACGAACTTTCGCAACGGTGCACACTCGGGGAGAACACAATTTTATCTTGAAATTTAAGTGAGGGATCACCTTATAATGCTACCGTCATACTAAGCATAACAAGGTGCATAAAAGGATTAACATCACATGCAATTCATAAGTGACATGATATGGCCATGAACTTGTGCTTTAGATCTCCATCTTGAAAGCACCAGCATGATCTTCATCGTCACCGGCACGACACCATGATCTCCATCATCTTGATCTCCATCAACGTGTCGCCATCGAGGTTGTCACGCCCTGCATGCTTCTACTAGTATTGCTACCGTTTAGCGATAAAGTAAAGCATTACATAGCGCTTAATGATTGACACACACGTCATACAATAATTAAAGACAACCCTATGGCTCCTGCCGGTTGCCGTACTCATCGACATGCAAGTCGTGAAATTCTATACATCACATGATCATCTCATACATCACATATATCACATCATGTAATTGGCCATATCACATCACAACATACCATGCAAAAACAAGTTAGACGTCCTCTAATTGTTGTTTCATGTTTTACGTGGCTGCTACGGGTATCTAGCTTCTCATCTACGCAAAAACCACAACGACGATACACTAGTTGCTTTTCAACCTTCTCAAGGTCCGCCTTTGTCAAATCCGATCCAACTAAAGTGAGAGAAACTGACATCCGCAAGCTATCTATGCAACAAGTTGTGGTTGAGGGAACCGGTCTCTCGTAAGCGTATGAGTAATGTTGGTCCGGGCCGCTTCATCTCCCAATACCGCTGAACCAAAAAACGACCAAGTGAGGAAGCAATCTAAGCATCAACGCCCACAAACTCTCTGTGTTCTACTCGAGATCTCATCTACACATAGACCTAGCTCATGATGCCACTATTGGGGAATGTTGCATGGGAAACAAAAAAATTCCTACGTTCACGCAAGACCTATCCATGGTGATGACCATCTACGAGAGGGAGAGTGGATCTACGTACCCTTGTAGATCGCTAAGCGGGAAGCGTTAAGAAATGTGGTTGCTGTAGTTGAACGTCTTCGCGATCCAAATCGCCGAGCGTCCCGTGATCCAATCACGATCCGTCCCATGATCCAATCACGATCCATCCCGCGAACTTGATCACGATCCGTCCCGCGAGCTCGATCACGGTCCTTCCAATCTAGCGTCGAACGGACGGCACCTCCGCATTCAACACACATACGTCTTGATGACGATCTCCGCCATCTTGATCCAGCAAGAGGGAGTGGAGAGGAATAAGAGTTCTCCGGCAGCGTGATGGCGCTCCGGCGATGGTGGTGGAGTTATTCCGGCAGGGCTTCGCCTAAGCACTGAAGAAATCCGATCTAGAGGAGAAACTATGCACTAGAGGAACAGGCAGCACGTGGCTAAAAATTCTATGCAAAAACCCTAAAACCTCCAGTATATATAAGAGGAAGGGAGGAGAAGACTTGGCGCAAGGGCCAAGCCTCCTTGGTTCGGCCGAAGTGGGGAGGAGAGGAGGACTCCTCCTCCAATCCTAGTAGGACTAGGATTCCTCCTTTTTGGCCTTTTTTCCACGTTTTCCCTTTGGGCTTTTCTTACCTAGCCGCGTGGGCCTTGTGTGGGACTTACACTAGACTACAAAAGGCTGGTATTTATTCTCCCACAGCCCATGAAGCCTCTTGGGTCAAAATACCCCTCCCGGTGGTCTCCCGGTACACTACCGGCACTCCGGGTACACTACCGATTAGCCCGAAACTTTTCCGGCGACCAAAACAGGACTTCCTATATATGAATCTTTACTAGCGGACCATTCCGGAGGTCCTCGTGACGTCCGGGATCTCATCCGGGACTCCAAACAACCTTCGGTCACCACCATACATAACTCTATACTATCGAAACGTCACCAAACCTTAAATGTGCAGACCCTGTGGGTTCGAGAACTATGTAGACATGACCGAGACACCTCTACGGTCAATAACCAATAGCCATACCTGGATGCCCATATTGGTTCCTACATATTTTATGACGATCTTTATCGGTCGAACCTCTATGTCCAGGATTCAGTTAATCCCGTATGATGTTCCCGTTGTTCTTCGGTATGTTACTTGCCCGAGATTCGATCGTCGGTATCTCCATACCTAGTTCAACCTCGTTACCGGCAAGTCTCTTTACTCGTTCCGTAATAAAAAATCCCGTGACTAACACTTAGTCACATTGCTTGCAAGGCTTATTGTGATGTTGTATTACCGAGTGGGCCCTGAGATACCTCTCCATCACACGGAGTAACAAATCCCAGTTTTGATCCATGCCAACTCAACAGACACCCTCGGAGATACCTGTAGAGCACCTTTATAGTCACCCAGTTACGTTGCGACATTTGATACACATAAGCCACTCCTCCGATGTTCGTGAGTTGCATGATCTCATGGTCATAGGAACATATACTTGACATGCAGAAAACAGTAGCAATAAACTAACACGATCATATGCTACGTTTGTAGTTTGGGTCTTGTCCATCACATCATTCTACTAATGATGTGATCCCGTTATCAAATGACATCACATGTCAATGTCTAGGAAACCTTGACCATCTTTGATCAACGAGCGAGTTCACTAGAGGCATACTAGGGACATAGTGTTGTCTATTTACCCACACATGTAATGTGTTTCCAATCAATACAATTATAGCATGGATAATAAACAATTATCATGAAAAAGGAAATATAATAATAAACACTTTATTTATTACCTCTAGGGCATATTTCCAACAGTTTTGACATCCATCTGCCAGGTTTTATAATTGAAAAATGCAACAACTGCTAACATAATTCCAACAGACTTTAGCATCGCTACGAGTGAGAAAGTCTCATCACAGTCAACTCCTTGAACTTTGTCGGAAACTTCTTTGCAACAAGTCGAGCTTTATAAATGGTGACATTCACCATAAGCCCCTGTCTTATTTAAAAAAAATCCATTTGTACTCAACGGCCTGTCGTTCAACGAACAAGTCTACCAAAGTCCATACTTGGTTTTCATACATGGATCCTTTCTCGGATTTCATGGCTCCTAGACATTTGTTGGAATCCAAGCCCATCATCGCTTCTCCATTGCTCGTAGGGTTACCGTTGTCCAACAAAATGACCTCTAAGACATGGTTACCGTACCACTCAGGAGCAATACGTGCCCTTGTTTACCTACGAGGTTTGATAGTTACTTGATCCGAAGCTTAATGATCATCATCATCAACTTCCTCTTCAAATGACGTAGGCTCCACAGAAACATCTTTCTGCGATGCGCTACTCTCTAGTTGAAGCAAAGGTTCAACAACCTCATCAAGTTCTATCTTCCTCCCACTCAATTCTTTCGAGAGAAACTCTTTCTCGAGAAAGGACCTGCTTTAGCAACGAACACTTTGTGCAAGGATCTAAGATAGAAGGTATAACTAACTGTTCTTAGGGTATTCCATGAAGATGAATTTTTTCGCTTTGGGTTCAAGCTCATTAGGTGAAGACCATTTTTCACATAAGCGTCGCAGCCCCAAACATTAAGAAGTGATAGCTTAGGTTTCTATCAAACCATAATTCATACGGTGTCATCTCAACGGATTTAGATGGTGCCCTATTTAAAGTGAATGTAGTCTTCTCTAATGCATAACCCCAAAACGATAGTGGCAAAACGATAAGAGACATCATAGTATGCACCATATCCAACAGAGCATGACTATGGCATTCGAACACACCATCACACTATGGTGTTCCAGGTGGCGTGAGTTGTGAAACAACTTTCACATTGTCTAAATTTGTATGCCAAACTCGTAACTTAGATATTCACCTCCACGATCATATCATAGACATTTTATCTTCTTGTCACGATGATGTTAAACTTCACTCTGAATTTGTTTGAACTTTTCAAACGTTTCAGACTTGTGTTTCATTAAGCAAATATACTCATATATACTCAAATCATCAGTGAAGGTAAGAAAAATAACGATATCCACTGCACGCTACAACACTCATTGGATCGCATACATCAACATGTATTATTTCCAATAAGTTACTAGCCCGCTCCATCATACTGAAAACGGGGTCTTTAGTCATCTTGCCCAAGACACATGGTCTGCATATCTCAACCGATTCGAACCCGAATGAGTCAAAAGATCCATCAGTATGGAGTTTCTTCATGCGATTTATACCAATATGACATTTAGAGGCAGTGCCACAGCTATGTGGTACTATCATTATTAACTTTGCATATTTTGGCATCAACGTTATGAACATGTGTATTACTACGATCATGATCCAACAAATCATTCTCATTGGGTACATGACCATTGAAGGTATTATTCATGTAAACAGAATAAACATTATTCTCTCACTTAAATGAATAACCGTATTGCAATAAACATGATCTAATCATGTTTCATGCTTAACGCAAACACCAAATAACATTTATTTAGGTTTGTCACTAATCCCGAAGGTAGAGAGAGCATGCGATGTTTATCACAACAACCTTGGAAACATTTCCAACACACATCGTCACCTCACAGTTAGCTAGTCTCCGTTTATTCCGTAGCTTTTATTTCGAGTCACTAACATTTAGCAACCGAACCGGTATCCAATACCGAGGTGCTACTAGGAGTACTAGCAAGCTACACATCAATAACACGTATATCAAATATACTTCTGTCGACGTTTCCAGCCTTCTTATCTACCAAGTATCTAGGGTTGTTCCACTTCAGCGACCGCTCTCCTCATAATAGAAGTACTTAGTCTCGGGTTTGGGTTCAACTTGGGTTGCTTCACTGGAGCAGCAACTGACTCGCCATCCATGAAGTTTCCCTCCTTTCCCTTCTTGAAACTAGTTGTTTTACTAACCATCAACACTTGATGCTCCTTCTTGATTTCTACCTTCGCGGTGTCAAACATCGCGAACAGCTCAGGGATCATTATTTCCATCCCTGACATTTTATAGTCCATCACGAAGCTCTAGTAGCTTAGTGACAGTGACTTGGTAAACTATATCTGTCACTTTCTTATCTGTAAGATCAATTCCCACTCGATTCAAGTGATTGTAGTACCCCAGACAATCTGAGCACATGCTCAACGATTGAGCTATTCTCCTTCATCTTGCAGGCACAAAATCTTGTTGGAGATCTCATATCTCACAACATGAGCACGAGCCTGAGATCCCAATTTCAGCTCTTAGAACATCTCATATGTTCCGTGACGTTCAAAATGTTTTGGAGCCTCAATTCTAATCCATAATACATGACGCACTAAACTATCAAGTAGTCATCAGAACGTGACTGTCAGATGTTCACAACATCTACAGACGATGCTAGAGGGGGTGGCGCACCGAGTGGTGCATTAAGGACATAAACCTTCTGTGCAACAATGAGGACACTCCTCAGATCACGGACCCAGTCCGCAATATTGCTACCATCATCTTTCAACTATGTTTCTCTAGGAACATATAAAATTCAAGGGAGCTACAGTGTGAGCTAGTAATCTACAACATTATTTGCAAAGAAACTACTAACTATGTTCATGATAATGATTTCAATTAATCATATTACTGAAGAACTCCCACTCAAATAGACATCCCTCTGGTCATTCAAGTGATACATGATCCAAATTCACCAACTCAAGTCCGATCATCACGTGAGTTGAGGTGGTTTCAATGGTGAACATCATCATGTTGATCATATCTACTATATGACTCATGTTCGACCTTTCGGTCTCTTGTGTTCCGAGGCCATGTATGTACATGCTAGGCTCGTCAAGTTTAACCTGAGTGTTCTGCACGTGCAACACTGGCTTGCTCCCGTTGTATGTGAACGTAGAGTCTATCACACCCAATCTTCACGTAGTGTCTCGACACAACGAAATTTCGCAATGGTGCGCACTCAGGCAAAACACAATTGATCTTGAAATTTTAGTGAGGGATCACCTTATAATGCTACTGTCGTCCTAAGCAAAACAAGGTGCATAAAAGGATTAACATCACATGCAAATCATAAGTGACATGATATGGCCATGAACCAGTGCTTTTTATCTCCATCCTTAAAGCACCGACATGATCTCCATCGTCTGTGGCATGACACCATTTTCTCCACCATCTTGATCTCCATCAATGTGTCGCCATCGAGGTTGTCGCGCCCACCATGCTTCTACTACTATTGCTACCACTTAGCGATAAAGTAAAGCATTACATAGTGCTTAATGATTGACATGTAGGTCATACAATAATTAAAGACAACCGTATGGCTCCTGCCGGTTGCCGTAATCATCGACATGCAAGTCATGATATTCTATACAATACATGATCATCTCATACATCACATATATCTTATCATGTAATTGGCCATATCACATCAAAAACATACCTTGCAAAAACAAGTTAGTCGTCCTCTAATTGTTGTTGCAAGTTTTACATGGCTGCTATGGGTATCTAGCAAAAACAATTCTCACCTACACAAAAACCACAACGGTGATACATAAGTTGCTTTTCAACCTTCTCAAGGACCGCCTTTGTCAAATCTGATCCAACTAAAGTAGGAGAAACAGACACCCGCCAGTCATCTTTGTGCAACAAAGTTAGACGTTAGTCGATGGAACCGGTCTCTCGTAAGTGTACGAATAAGGTTGGTCCGGGCCGCTTCATCTCACAATACCGCTGAACCAAAACAGGACCAAGGGAGGAAGCAATCTAACCATCAACGCCCACAAACTCCTTTGTGTTCTACTCGAGGTCTAATCTACACATAGACCTATATCATGATAACACTGTTGGGGAATGTTGCATGGGAAACAAAAAATTCCTACGCACACGCAAGATCTATCCATGGTGATGAGCATCTACGAGAGGGAGAGTGGATCTACATACTCTTGTAGATCGCTAAGCGGGAAGCGTTAAGAAACGCGGTTGATGTAGTCGAATGTCTTTGCGATCCAAATCGCCGAGCATCCCACGATCCCATCATGATCCATCTTGCGATCCGATCACGATCCATCCCGTGATCCCATCATGATTCGTCCCATGATCAAATCACGAATCGTCTCCTGATCTTGATCACGGTCCTTCGCCGAATGGATGGCACCTTCGCGTTCAGCACACGTACATCTCGATGACGATCTCTGCCTTCTTGATCCAACAAGAGGGATCGGAGAGGTAGATGAGTTCTCCGACAGCATGACAACATGGTGGCGATGGTGGTGGAACAATTCCAGCAGGGCTTCGCCTAAGCACCGCTGAAACGATCTAGAGGAGAAACTATGATCTAGAGGAGAGGTAGCACGTGGCTGTTTTTCGTGTGTCAAAACCCTCAAAACCTCTAGTATATATAGGTGGAGGGAGGGAGGAGTCTTGGTGCACAAGGGTTCAGCCCTTGGCTTGGTGCAAGGAGGAGAGGAGGAGTCCTCCTCCAATCCTTGTAGGATTAGGACTCCTCCATCCCACTTGGAAACTCTTTCCACCTTGAGTTTTTTCCCTGTCAAACCACGCCATGCACATGGGAACTTAGGGGAAGTTTCGTCCAGCCCACCAGGGGCGGGTTTAGCTCCTCCCACAGCCCATGTAGCCTCTTGGGTCGAGACACCCCTCCCGATGGTCCCCTGGTACCCTCCCGGCACACCCGGTACACTACTGATGAGCCCGAAACTTTTCCGGCGACCAAACCAAGACTTCCTATATGTAAACCTTTACCTTCGGGCCATTCCGGAGCTCCTCGTGACATCCACGATCTCATCCGGAACTATGAACAACCTTTGGTGACCATCATACATAACTCTATACTATCAAAACGTCACCGAACCTTAAGTGTGCAGACCCTGCGGGTTCGAGAACTATGTAGACATGACCGAGACACCTCTACGGTCAATAACCAATAGCGGGACCTAGATTCCCATATTGATTCCTACATATTCTAAGAAGATCTTTACTGGTCCAACCTCTATGTCAAGGATTCAGTTAATCCCGTATGTTGTTCCCTTTGTTTTCGGTATGTTACTTGCCCGAGATTCGATCGGCAGTATCTCTATACCTAGTTCAAACTCGTTATTGGCAAGTCTCTTTACTCGTTCCGTAATACAAGATCTCGTAGCTAACACTTAGTCACATTTCTTGCAATGCTTGTTGTGATGTTGTATTACCGAGTGGGCCCTGAGATACCTCTTCATCACACGGAGTAACAAATCCTAGTCTTGATCCATGCCAACCCAAGAGACACCCTCGGTGATACCTGTAGAGCACCTTTATAGTCACCCAGTTATGTTGCAACGTTTGATACATACAAAGTACTCCTCCGGTGTCAGTGAGTTGCATGATCTCATGGTCATAGGAACAGATACTTGACATGCAAAAAACTATAGCAATAAACTGACATGATCATATGCTATGTTTATAGTTTGGGTCTTGTCCATCACATCATTCTACTAATGATGTGATCCCGTTATCAAATGACATCTCATGTCCATGGCTAGGAAACCTTAACCATGTTTGATCAATGAGCTAATACATCAGAGTCATACTAGGGACATGATGTTGTCTATGTATCCACACATGTATCTAGCATGGATAATATAATTCTAGCATGGATAATAAACGATTATCATGAACAAGGAAATATGACAATAACTAATTTATTATTGCCTCTAGGGCATATTTCCAACACAGGCTGGCCTCACTGTCGACTAGCATCTTCTTCACCTTGAGGTTATGGATTGCTGGTGAAACCAACAACAGCAGGCACCCGACCGCAGTTATGCGATCAGGGTGATCCTCGGCGTCGAAGATGATAGGACTGTTGGATCACTTCAGAGTTCTTTGTGCAACGATAGAGGTCTCTACCGCATAACCTCTCGCGCACACTGTTTGAGTTGGCGGTGAGAGGAATGCGATGAGGCACCTCCCTCTATGCACATCATCCTTTGTAGCCTTCTGGAACTCATGCACGCTTGACTCGTCGTCCTCTTTGACATCATCATCATCTCCCTCTTGCTTGTCGTGACCATGGGCAGGCCGATCTTTTTGTTGCTTGGCTTGCCGCGGTGACCCCCTCGGCCAACACGTTTCTTGCCGGACCCCTCAGCACCATCCTGGCCTTTCTCCTTATCTTGCCTCTCATACTCGGCTTTTTGCTTCTCGGCAAGCTGCTCAACTTGCCGACAATCTTGGAGGTCATGGCCTTTGGTGCGATGGATCTTGCAATACTTCTTGTCGAAGCCTTCTAGCTTCTTGGTAGCTGCCATAGCATGGCAGGAGGCACACCCAGCAGCATCATTGCCGGGGTCATCAACCTTGCCCTTCTTGGCGGCGCCGGGGTTGTCGGATCCCTCGACGGCAAGTATAGTCTTGCCCTTGCACTTCTTGTTCTGTCGCCGGCCCTTCTTTGTTGGGGTAGCAGTGTCTTCATCTTTAGAGTCGACCCCTGCGCCGACGTCTTCGCCAGGGAGACTCCTCCCTTCTTCAACCCGATCACATTTGTCTACCAAAGCATAAAGCTCGGCGACGTCCTTGACTCTATTCATCGCCAGTTCTTCCCGCATCATGTGGTCGCGCATGTTCTGATGGAACGCGCTGATAACGGCGGCAGGATGAACGTCTGGTATGTTGTGGTGCACGGGGTTGAACCTTTGGATGTACTTGGGCAAAGTTTTGCCCTCCTTCTAAGGGATGATGTGCAGATCGCTTTCCTAGCCATGAGCTTGATGACCTCCTATGAAGGCGCCAACAAACTCGTGGCACAGGTCTACCCAAGAGGCAATGGATCCCACTAGAAAGTGCATCAACCATGACCTGACCTTCGGCTTAAGCACCAACGGGAAGTACTTGGCGAGTATCTTGTCGTCGCGACCCCTGGCAGCTTGCACCACAATGGTGTTGATGCTCAAGAACTCTGACGGATGAGTCCTGCCGTCATACTTCTCTGGAACTTCTGGTTTGAACGTGCGGGAGTTGGGCCACTGGACTTGCCGCAGCTCACGGGTAAACGCTAGACAACTCACCTCGTAAGGTAGGCTGACAGGATACCCTGGCGCAAAGTTGTCTACATTGGGCCCCGCGCGCCTATCAGATTGAAGGCGCGCTTCCCGTCATCGCTCGATCGCAGTTTGGGCGTCTTCCTTGCCCCGTTGCCAAAGAACTTGACATTGGTCGCGACGCATTCGTGGGTCAGAAGATGCCGTCGAATAGCCATCATAAGCGTCGGTCCGTCGAGTCGGTGACCGGCGTTGGTGCTGTGGAGGAGAGTGCGCTGAGGTCGCACCACCTCCGGTCTTCTCACCACTGGCGTGAGCCGGCTCGGTGGACCGAAACTTATCTGCGAGGCTGAGGATGCTCTGAATGGTGGCTCTCCATTCGTCGAGCTTCTCCGCGGTAGGAGGGAAGTTTAGGAGCAGTTGTGCCCGCTCCATCACTTCCGCCGACATGGTCGGGAGAGAATGGCGCGAGGAATGCGAGGTGCTCTGACTTCTAACTGTGTTAGGAGGAGCACCCCCGCGATCCCGTGATGGCACGCCACTCCCACTAGCATGCTGGCGAGCATGCTAGTCCCGCGCACCTTGGGAGTGATGCGCAGGAGCTTTTTCGTGGTGGCGTTGAGAGCTGCGGGCGCCGTGGCACGACTCTTCGCACGCGTCCTGGGAAGGTCGTGGCGTAGGCGCTGGCGTGGGTGCCCTGGAAGATACCCTTCTGCCCTCGGAGTTTGCCGTACCACCCGTAGGTGGTACCGCTCTGTCCTGAGACCCGGGGCGCGAGGGTTCTCGCCGCAGCCATGGGCGTCTCCGCGGCGGGCGTCGCCGCTCGCTTGGCCTAGATCACCGGAGCGTCATGGAAGTTCCGAACCTCCGCCTCCTCATCCTCCACCTGCATCCACGCAATCTCCTGTCGGTGCAGATACAGGGATGGCAGACATGGATGGGCCAACCGCTGTCCAGCCCTTCTTCTTGGGGGACATGGCGATGATGAGTATGAAGAAACTGGCGCACTGATCACCAGAACAGTTTGTATGATCTTTGCCCCTACCTGGCGCGCCAAAGATGTCGTGGGGAACGAACACCTATGGGATCGGAGGGACCCCTTTCGGTTTGGCAGGGGCAAGCTCATGCAAAGAACTGGTCTGATGAACCGCATGCGGGGATCTTTACCCAGGTTCTGGCCACACGGATGCATAAAACCCTACTCCTGCTTGGGTATATTGAAAGTGTTCTTAGGGTTCTAGCTACAGGAGCACTATGAGCAGTTTCTACGCGTGTGAGCTAGAAAGTCCCAAAAGTCGAAAAGTCCCTCTACCGTATCGCCCTGGGCCTCCTTTTATACTCTGAAGGGGATACCAATAGTTGCGTACAGTGCATACACGGGGTGTACAAAGCTACAGTGCTACCATACCTAACACTGACGGGTAGGACAGGCGCATTTAATGCACTGTCAGGCATCTCTATCCACCTGCGAGACGAGACAGGAGATCGTCCCATCGGCACCGCTTAGCCCACTCCAACGTCGATGCCGCGACACGCGTCTAGGTGGATTAACACCTGGCCTGTGCACTGGCGGGGCCTTGCCGCGGCTTTGCCTTGCCGGGGCCTTGCTTTGCCTACGGGTTTAATAGCCCTTCTGGCAAGGTCTTGCCGGCGGTTTTGATTCTTCTATGTTTGTATCTAGCAAGTCCCTGCTGGGCCCGTTGCCAGGGTGGCTACTACCGCCCGTGCATGAGGAAGGGGCACTGGAGTGCCCAAAACTCTAGTGCATCGGCAGATTGAAGAAGAGTCAACTTTAGCTATAAGGCATGATTTGGAGGGTGAAAATCTTAATGAAAAAATTGATGAAAGTGGGTTTGGAGAGGTCGAAACTTTAACTAGTAATGTGCCCACTATTTTGGATTACAAAGACTTTAATTATGGGAGTTGATCTTTGATTGAATGTATTTCTTTGTTGCAATCCATGATAAATTCACCCCATGCTTATGAACAAAATAAAGCTTTTACTAAACATATTATTGATGCCATGATGAAATCCTTAGAAGAAAGTTGGAGTTGGAGATTTCAATTCCTAGAAAATTACATGATGAATGGGAACCTACCATTAAAGTCAAGATTAAAAATTATGAGTGATTTGCTTTATGTGATTTGGGTGCTAGTGTTTCCACAATTCCGAAATATCTATCCGATGTGCTTGGTCTTACCAATATTGAAGAACGTTCTCTTAATTTGCACATGGCAGATTCTACTATTAAAAATCCTTTGGGAAGAATTAATAATGTTCTTATTTTTTCCAAATGGGAACTATGCGCCCATAGATTTTATTGTTCTTGATATTGATTGCAATTCGTCTTGTCCCATCATACTTGCTAGACCGTTTTCACGCACTATAGGCGTCGTGATTGATATGAAAAAAGGCAATATTAAATTTAAATTTGCACTTGGAAAGGGTATGTAACACTACCATAGAACAAGAGTCAAGCCACCATATTAATCAATCATGAGGGCCTCCTATGGAGCAAGAACTGAATATGACAATACTTGAATCTATGCATTATGCCTAGCTAGGGGCGTAAAACGATAGCGCTTGTTGGGAGCCAACCCAATGAATAAAATTTATTTTACCTTTTATTTATGTTCTTGAGTGTTTACACAATTATGCTACTGTTATGATTGTGTTTTTATGTTTTAATTAGTCTTTGTGCCAAGTAAAGCCTTTAGGATCATGTTGGGTGATAATTGATTTGATATTGTTGAAAAACAGAAACTTTTACGTCCAGTAAAAGAATTCTTGAAAATCACACAAGCAACGGGAAATTATTAATTTTTTACAAAAGATTTATATATATATTTGTGACTTCAACCTATTTTTTCAGAATATTTTGAGTTACATAACTATGGTTAGAGTACCGATTACTTCAAACTGTTTTTTTCTGACAGATTCTGTTTTCGTTGCATTGTGTGCTTGTTTTGATGAATCTATGGCTTGTACTGGAGGGTATAAGCCATGGTAAAGTTAGAATACATTATATATAATGCAATAATAAAATATGAATGGGTTTTCAACAGTACTTAGAGTGGTAATTTTCATTATTATACTAACGGATCTCACGAAGATTTTGTTGAGTTTTGTGTGATTGAAGTTTTCAAGTTTTGGGTGAGATCATGATGGATGAAGGTATAAGGAGTGAAAAGAGCCTAAGCTTGGGGATCCTACGACACCCCAAGATAATATCCAAAGATGAACAAGCAACTAAGCTTGGGGATGCCCCGAGTGGCATCCCCTCTTTCTTCTAACGACCATCGGTATTTTACTTGGAGATATATTTTTATTCGTCACATATCATGAGTTTTTCTTGGAGCGTCTTGTATTATATGAGTATTTTTCTTGATATTATTTTTTATTTTGTCACAAGTATCCTTGCCGGACACACCTATTTGAGAGAGCCAAAAATATGCTATGATTTGTTAGAATTGCTCTACATGCTTCACTTAAATTTTTTTGAGCCATGGAATTGCTCTAGTACTTTACTTATATCTCTTTGAGCACGGCATGCTTTAATTTTTTGAAGAAATACTATCATGATTCACTTAGATTAATCTGAGATTTACTAAATTTTGAAGAAATTATCTCATGCTTTACTTATATTATTTTGAGAGATGAAATTTTTATGCTCAGGTTCTTCACTTAAATTTATTTGAGCTTGTCAAAAGCAATGGCAATATATGAAACTAGTCCCGAAGTGATAGATATTCAAGAGGACTATGATAAAAACTTTCATGAATATCATTGGACAAATTAAACTTGATTCCTTGTAATAATTTTGATACATGATGATAGTAATATGTGAGTTATGTTGGTGAGTAATTAACTAGTTATGCTTTAGCAAGAATATTGGTGTTAAGGATTGTGATTCCCTATGCAAGCATAGAAGTCAATAGTTATGCAATGAAATTACATCCTAATTATAATGCATTATTCGGTGTTAGTTATCCTTAATGCTCGTTTATGAGAATTTTCGTTTCTTGGTTGGTTGCTTCTCAATCTATTTGCTAGCCTTCACTTGTACTAAGTAGAAATACTACTTGTGCATCCAAAATCCTTAAACCCAATTTTGCCATATGAGTCCACCATACCTACCTATATGTGGTATTTCCATATCGTTCCAAGCAAATTTTTATGTGCCATCTCTAATTTTCAACATGCATTTCCTTTTTGTGTGCTCGTACCGCTCATGAAGCGGAAGGTGGTGACCGTTATTTTTCCATGATAGATGTATTATTCTCAAGATAAGTGTTTATTCACTTGTCATTGCACGAGATTACGGCGGTAATAGGGATACCTAGTCCCAAAATGAAAAAGAAATTTACTTTATGTTATGAAATGATATTTTTGTTGGAAAGTGTTGGTATGGAAGGCAACCGTGGATTAGGCTAGCCATGGATTGTGAAAGAATGGTGTAAAAGAGAATAAACTTTATTTTCTATTTGGGAACCGCTTATGATATATCTAGCATGGAAAGGTATTGAAAGCTCTCGGTCATTTTCCTTGACAGGAAAGGCATGTCACCCAAAATATTTTTCTCTCTCAATTTAAACTTTGAGATCTAGCACCTCTACAAATCCCTACTTCCCTCTGCGAATGGCCTATCTATTTACTTTATGCAAAATTTACTTTTATTTGAGTATCCATTATCTCTTATAAAACACCAACTAGGGGGGCACTATGATCGTACTTGAGCATTAGGTGTAGCTAGTATTTGAGTGTGTTTCATGAATGGATCAATGATTGAGCATGATGGGCTAGGGATAACTTTCTTTAGTGTTGATATTTTGAAAGACATGGTTGCTTATTGATATACTTGAGTATTGAAGTCTTCATGTCAAAACTAGACTATTGCTTTGAACCATCTAAAAGTTCAAATGTCCATGCTACAAAAGAAAAGAATATGTGATGAACATGTTAGGCAGCATTCCACATCAAAAATTCTATTTTTATCATTTACCTACTCAAGGACGAGCAGGAATTAAGCTTGGGGATGCTGATACGTCTCCAACGTATCTATATTATTTTTATTGTTCCATGTTGTTATATTATCAATCTTGGATGTTTTACAATCATTTTGTAGCAACTTTATGTCATTTTTTGGTACTAACCTATTGACATAGTGCCAAGTGCTAGTTGTTATTTTTTCTTGTTTTTAACTTCAGAGAATATTAGTACCAGATGAATCCCAAACACCACGAAAATTTTTGGATTTTTTTGGTCCAGAAGACACCTGGAGGACCAAAGAAGCATGAGAGACGAGGGACGATGAGGCCACAAGACACCAGGGCACACCAGAGGCCCCTGGCGCAGCCTAGTGGGTTGTGCCCTCCTCGGGACCTCTCTCCACCGCCCATCAGCTCTATAAATACCCAAATATTCCAAAAACCCTAAGGGAGTCGACGAAACACAATTCCAGCCGTCGCAAGTTCCACAACCACGAGATCCAATCTAACACCATCACACGGGGGTGCTTCGTTTTCATGGGGTGCCTCCCCGATGATGCATGAGTAGTCCACCATAGACCTTTGGGTTTGTAGGCAATAGCTAGATGGCTTCCTCTCTCTCTTTGATTCTCAATAAAATTGTCTCTTGGAGATCTATTTGATGTAATGACTTTTTGCGGTGTGTTTGTTGGGATCCGATGAATTTTGAGTTTATGCTCAGTTTCTGTCCATGAATATTATTTGAGTCTTCTTTGATCTCTTATATGCATGATTACTTATAGACTCATATTTCTTATTCAAATCTTTGGTTTAGTTAGGCCAACTAGATCGATTTTTCTTGCCATGGGAAGAGGTGCTTTGTGATGGGTTCGATCTTGCGGTGTCCTCTCCCAGTGACAGAAGGGGCAGTGAGGTACACATGTATCGTTGCTATTAAGGATAACAAGATGGGGTCTATTCTTACTTGAATAGATCTTGTCTACATCATGTCATCGTTCTTATTGCATTACTTTGTTTCTCCATGAACTTAATACACTAGATGCATGCTGGATAGCGATTGATGTGTGGAGTAATAGTAGTAGATGCAAATCGTTTTGGTCTACTAATCTTGGACGTGATGCCTATATAATGATCAGTGCCTTGGATATCGTCATGATTATTTGATCTTCTATCAATTTCTCAACAGTAATTTGTTTACCCACCATGTGATATACTCATGAGAGAATCCACTAGTGAAACCTACGGCCCCCGGGTCTATCTTTTAACATATTGCTTTCCGAACTATATTTTTCCGCATTTGCTTTCCGATCTACTATTCCAAAAACCCAAAAATACTTTGCTGCTCTTTTTATTTACTTATTTTATTTTGTGTCCATATGCGATCTATATATCCAATCTCATACAAACCGATCTATCTTTTATCGTGGAGAGATTGACAACCTCTCTTATGCATCGGGTTGCAAGTATTTGTTATTTGTGTGTAGGTACCGTTTACATAGTGTTGCTTGGTTCTCCTACTGGTTCGATAACCTTGGTTTCATAACTGATGGAAATACTTACCGTAGTTGTGATGCATCATCCCTTCCTCTTTGGGGAAATACCGACGCAGTCTCAAGTCACGCCAAAAAACCACCGTTCATCTTCCTTTATACTTGTTACGCTTGATCATTGCACATCGTTGTACACTACGAGATACATTCATATAGAGTCATGCTATATTTTTTCATGTTGACTTGTAAGTAAATAAAAGTCTGATGATCATCATTATAGGGCATTGTTTTGAGGAAAGAATGATGGAGATAATGATTCCCCCACAAGTCGAGATGAGACTCCAGACGAAAAGAAAAGAAAAAAGAGAAAAAAAAAGCAGAAAAGAAAAAAATTAATGAGAGAAAAGGGAGAAGGGAGAGTGCTATTAGCTCTTTTTCTACACTTGGGCCTCAAAGTGGCACCCTATTCTTCATATAGAGAGTCTCTTGTTTTGTCACTTTCATATGCTAGTGGGAATTTTTCATTATAGAACTTGTATTGTATGTTCCGATGATGGGCTTCCTCAAATGTCCGAGGTCTTCATGAGCAACCAAGTTGGATGCACACCCACTTACCTTCAATTGAGCTTTCATACACTTATAGATCTAGTGCATCCATTGCATGGCAATCCCTACTCCTCGCATTAATTTATATTGATGGGCATCTCCATAGCCCGTTGATACGCCTAGTTGATGCGAGACTTTCTTCTTCACTTTTACCCCTTTGAAACCTACCACCATATTATATTCCACCTTTATGTTATATACATGGTTCACGCTCATATATTGCATAAGTAATAAAAAGACGAAGCGCATTAAAAAGTATGATCCAATTGCCTGACTTGACATAGTGGTGCTTGACATTTGTATTTATGTGGTGAAGACAAAGCCATGCCATGCTAATATGAGAAAACGAATATGGGGTGAACATTCTTTAAGGATCTTATATTTTGAAACTTGATGGTGATGTTACTTATGTTTATGAATATTACTATGTTGATGTTTATCAATTCATCATTTCTCAATGATCATACCTGCAATAGATTACATGTTGGGTAGCATGTCACATCAAAAATTATGTTTATATCATTTACCTACTCAAGGACGAGCAGGAATTAAGCTTGGGGATGATGATATGTCTCCAACGTATCTATAATTTTTTATTTTTCCATGCTATAATATTACCATTCTAGGGTACTTTTTGGGCATTTATTTACCAATTCATATTATTTTTAAGCACTAACCTATTAACCCAGTGGCAGTTGTTATTTTCTGCATGTTTTTGGCTGTTCAGGTTTACAATAGCAAACGGAGTCCAATTGCCATGAAACTTTTTTATGATTTTTTTGGACCAAGAGAAGACCTGGAAGCTTCGAGGGGAGATCGGAGGCTGCACGAGAGAGGCAGCACACATCAGGGCGCGTCTAGGGGGTGGCATCACCCTGTTGTGTGTTGGCCCCTCTTGGCGTCTCCCGACGTCCCTGAGTGGCCTATAAATTCTAATATATCCCAAAAACCCTAGAGAGCCTCCCGAAACACTTTTTCCATCGCCGCAAGTCTCTGTTCCATCATGTGCCCATCCCGAGCTCTGTTCCGGTGCCCTGTCGGAGGGGGGTCAATCACGGAGGGCCTCTACATCAACCTTGCTGCTCCCATGGTGATGTGTGAGTATTTCACCACAGACCTACGGGTCCGTAGTTAGTACCTAGATGGCTATCTCTCTCTCCCTCTCTCTCTCTCTCTCGATCTTCAATACAAAGTTCATCGCATCTTCGCGGTGATCTATTCAATATAATCACTTTGTGTGGTGCGTTTGTTGGGATCCAAGGAATTGTGGGTTTATGTTCAGATTATTCATGAAAAATATTTGATTCTTCTCTGAATTATATTTATGATTCTTATTTGCATGATTACTATAGCTTTCAGGACATTACCGTTATGTGGATGCCATTTGCATTCAGGACAAAAGTACTATTCATATTGCCCGAGGTTATTAATGTTATTAACATTATTAAAATTTAAAAGGTATAAACAATACTTTTTCATGAATTTAAATTACATGCAAATGTAGGTGATGTATTATTAACATCCTGATATCTTATATGCATTTTTCCGAGTTCATATCAACTTGTTACGAAGTTTCAAAATAATGGTCAAAGTCGTTTGAACATTCATAACAAGTTGATATGAACTAAGCAAAATGCAAATAAGATACCAGAATGTTCAGAAAACATCATCTACATTTGCATGTAAAAAAATTCATGAAAAATATATTGTTTACACCTTTTTATTTATAATAATGTTAATAACATTAATATCCCCGGGTAGTTCAAATGGTACGTTTGTCCTGAATATAAATGCCATGGACATCAAGGTAATGTTTATCTAAACATTTTGATACCTTATTTGCATTTTTCTAAGTTCATATGAATTTCTTAAGAATGTTCAAAGTATTGGTCAAACGGTCAAAATTGAGTAGTGTCAAAAGGTAAGGGCAAACCCTGTGGGTAGGTTCCAACTAGGAGTAAAACTGTAATTGTCCCATAAATATTGCATAACTATGCTCTCTTCTATCAATTACCCAATAGTAATTTGTATACCCACTGTATCCCTACTACAAGAGAGATGACACTGGGAAAACTATGGCCCCCGGGTCTATCTACTTATATATTGACAAAAGCTTTCATTACCTTGCTGCCATTATGTATCTTTTATTTACTTTGCAATTTACAATTATCAGCTATCATCTACACACTTCATTTGCTTGCAAATAATGAGCCCAAGTGATTGACAACCCTCTTGCCCGCGTTGGGTGCAAGTGTTTGCTTCTTTTTGTGCAGTTGCTGAAGACGGGGGTTGTGTGATACTCCTATTGGTTCGATAACCTTGGTTCTCATTGAGGAAAATACTTATCTATACCGTGATGCATCACGCGCTCCTCTTCGCAGAAAACCCGACACAGATCACAAGTATCAATATACGAAGGCATAGTAGAGCTAGATTCCCATATTTTTGCACCATGCTTGGACTTCCTTGGCAATAAAATTTGAGTCATCGTTTGTAATTCTACTATGGGGGACGCCATGTCGGTACACTATGCCAGAAATAAATACTATGACCTGAACAGCCTCGCTAGTTGGGACTGACTTAGCCTCAATCCACTTTGTAAACTTGTCTACCATGACAAGTAAGTATGTCTTCTTGTGCGAGCCCCCTTAAAGGGGACCGACCATGTCCAGCCCCTAGACCGCAAAAGGCCAGGTGATCGGGATTGTCCGGAGAGCCTTGGCTGGCATGTGGCTTTGATTTACAAAAACCTAGCTATCGGGGCACCATTCTACCAAGGTTTCTGCGTCCTCCTTGGCGGTAGTCCAATAAAATACTGGTCCCAAAGCCTCACTGACTAGGGCCCGAGCTGCAGTGTGATGGCCGGCCATACTGGAGTGGATTTCGGAAAGGAGTTTGTGTCCGTCCTCCTCTGCTATACACCTCTAGAGACGCATGTGACATTTCCTTTATATAGCTCACACTCATGAACCCGATATGCCTTGGATCGGCGAAGTATCATTCATGCTTCAGTCTGGTCATCGGGTAACTCATTATGAAGTAAGTCCTTGAGAAAAGGATTGGTCCATAGCGCAATCAATGCCATGATTTCATGAGCCGAGGGTGTCTCCTCGGCAGACGAGCCTCCTATTATCCCCTTGTCCTCTTTGTCTGCCAGAGAATCTATCTTTCCAACATCGTGGTTGACTGCACTAATGTTTGCATATTCCCAAACCACAGACGGCTTAAAGAGACGTTCTAGAAATGTGTTTTCTGGGACCGGATTGCGCATGCCACTCATTCTTGCAAGGGTGTCGGTGACTTGATTGCTATCCCGTGGAATATGATGCAATTCTAGTCCCTCGAAGCGGATCGATATGGTTAAGATGGCATTACGATATGTGGTCATCTTGGGGTCATTTGCGTCAAACTCGCCATTTACTTATGATATGGCGAGGTTGGAGTCACCTCGGACTTCCAAACGTTGGACACCCATGGATGCAACTATTTGTAAACCATGTAGCAGAGCCTCGTATTCGGCTGCTTGATTTGAGTTGGTACACATGATTTTCAATACATATTGCATATTATCGCCGATGGGTGGGGTTAGAACGACCCCGGCTCCTAGCCCGACCAGCATTTTAGAGCCATCAAAGTACATCATCTAATGCGAGTATGTAGTTCTTGAGGGAGTTCGGTGTCTTTCCCTTTGGCCATGAAATCTGCCAATACTTGAGATTTAATAGCTCGGCATGGGCAGAAGATGATTTTGAAAGGGGGAGCTCTATTTCCCACTTGGCGATGCGCCTAGTGGTGTTTCTGTTGTTGATGAGGTCCCCTAAAGGGACCTCAGATGCAACGGTAATGGAACACTCTTGAAAGTAGTGCTGCAGCTTCCGGGATGCCATAAAGACTGCATAGGTGATCTTATGGTAGTGAGGATACCTCGTATTACACGGGGGTTTTACCTCAAGAACATAGTATATCGGCTTTTGTACCTGGAATTTGTGGCCTTCAGCTTCGCCCTCGACCACCAGGACCATGCGGACGACCTACTTTGTTGTCGAGATGTATTACAACATTGGCTCGCCAAGTCCAGGTGCCGTCGGGATTGGGTTGGTAGTCGCTTGATTCCCTCTAGAGAGTCTCGTGCCTCGCTGGTCCATTTGAAATTCTTGGTCTACTTCAGGAGTTTATATAATGGCAAGGCCTTCTCTCCTTGCTGAGATATAAATCGGCCGAGGGCAGACATGCAGCCTACCAGTTTTTGGACGTGCTTGAGTTCGATCAGTATTGCCAGTGCAGCCAAAGCTCGATTTTCATCGGGTTGGCCTCGATTCCTCTTTAGGAAACGATGAACCCCAAGCATTTTTCCTACAGGCACTCTGAAGACGCACTTCTCTCAGTTAAGCTTAATGTGATAGACCCGAAGACTGGTGAATATATCACGAAGATCCTTTACCAGCGGTCAGACATCCTTGGTTTTGACAACCACGTCATCTATGTAAGGTTTGGCTGTTTTGCCGATGTGATCCTTCAAGCATCTTTCAATCATACACTGATATGTAGCGCCGACATTTTTTTAGCCCAAACATCATTGTGTTGAAAGAGAACGACCCATAGGGCGTGATGAATCTAGTCGCTTCCTGGTCTGATTCATTCATCTTGATCTGATGATACCCGGAGTATTCATCCAGGAAACACGGGGAATCTTGTCTTGCTATGACTTCAATGATCTGGTCTACCTATGGTAGCGGGAAAGGGTCCTTGGGGCAGGCTTTGTTGACATCTTTAAAATCGACGCAGAGTCGCCAAGACTTATCCTTCTTTGGTACCATCACCAGATGAGCCAACCATTCGTGGTTTTTGATATCTCGAATGACTTTGGCCTCTAATAGTTTGGCCAGTTCTTCGCCCATGGCCTATCACCTAGGTTTAGAGAACCGACGAAGTGCTTGCTTGACTGGTTTAAATCCTTTGATAAGATTCAAGTTGTGCTCAGCCAAGTTAGTTTGGATTCCTGGCATGTCAGAAGAGTTCCACGCGAAGATGTCCCAATTTTCCCGAAGGAAATTCCGAAGGGATTTGTCAATCTCTAGGTCAAATTGTGCACTGATGGACATTGTTTTATTGGGATCCATCGGGTATACTTGGAAATTATGATTTCGTCTGATGGTTTGAACGAGATTTACTTGGATCACTTGTCTAGAATAATGTTGTCCCTGTCGACTAAAGCCTAAAGTGTTGTTAACTCTTCGGTTGTGAAGGCCTCGGCCTGTGACTCTAGAGCGAGGGAGGCCGTTTTGTTTTCGGCCCTAAGTGCCATGTACAGATTACTTGCAACGGTGGTTATGGCGTGAGGACATGGCATCTTGAGATCCATATAACCATAATGGGATACAACACGAAACTTTGCAAATGCGTCCCGTCCGAGGAGGGCGTGATCGCAACTTCGGAAGGGTACGACGTGGAAGGTCAACTCCTCGGAACGATAGTTCTCAAGAGTGCTGAAGACCACATCAAGGGTGACTTCTCCCCTACATTGCGCTTCTTTGTCGGGGATAATTCTACGAAACATGGTGGAGCTTTTTTTGAATGCGAGTTGTATCCAACTGCATTTTTTTGAGCATGCCCTCGTAGATGAGGTATACGCTGCTGCCACCATACATCAGTACTTTATGTAGTCGACATCCATCTACTATTGGATCGAGGACCAGAGTGGTTGGGCATCGACTTAGGTCGACTGCCAGCGGATCATTTTGTTCAAATATGAACCACGCGGTCGAGGATGTTTGTTCCTTTGCAGGGCTGAACTCCCATAGCATCTGATTTCTTTGGTTGTGTGATCTATAGGTTTGATAGATCATCATGACCTTGGCTTCATCCAAGCTATTTTTTAGGTGGCTAACAATGCGATCGCTGGTGAGGAGGGGTTCGCCATACTTGGCTACCTGCTTCATGACCCAACAAGCTCAAAGTTGTGGTTTGGATTAGGGTTGAGCGGAGTTGGATGTATATGACATGGTCTATCCAGCAGTCTGTCAAGGGTGGTTCGTGACCCCGTCTTCTTCTTCTTTGGCAATTGTGCGTCAAGCACAGGGCACCTAGAAGGCTCTTGCTGCAGGGTTGAGTGGTAGTTTTGAGGGTCATCGGACCCGATAGGCTGTTCGACCAATGAGGCATCCTCCATGGATCAAATTTTTGATACCAAGTCAGAGAGCTCAGCGAATGTCTGAACTCGGCACCAGGCGAGGGTGTTTAATACCCCTGCGTCCTCATGTTTGTGGTGAAAGGCAGCTAATATTTTGACATCCTGGCAGTTGGTATTCTGTTATTAATGAATAGGAATCTCGACCAGAATTGTCGGACAGTCTCTCCAACTTGTTGATTTCTATAAATCAGGTCCTAGACATCGGTATGTCCCAAGTTTCTTGGGCAATACTCGATGTGGGGTTGGGTGGGATCAAATTTTCAATCCGGTCAGCGGGGACTCTAACGCACCCCCATGTTTTTTGTGGGAAGGTTGCATGGAGACAGAGACGTACGGGTTTGGCTCAAAGTCCGAAATACCCATTCTTCCTATTCGGTTAGTCCGGTGTTCATCCCTTAAGGGGAAGTTTAGATCCAAGGTTTCCTCAATTCGGAAACCATCGGTCGGGCTATTCGAAGGAGCATAGTGCTTCAGATGGAACTCCAGGTCGCATCCTACCACCTTTATGGGGAAGCGTGACTTGGGGTCCGTTGTTTCCTCAGATGGCTCATTGTGAGGATAGTTGAGACGACGAAAGCTTCGAAGGGATTCAGTTCACCAATATGAGAGGCCATCAAACCTGGTGATCACACAACAAGCTCTCAATGAAAACACACATGTCATTGTCAAAACCGGTAGACCTCGGGTAGGGGGGCGAGCTATGAGATCGGATCGATGGGTAATAGGAGACAAGGAACACGCGGTATATACCCTGGTTCAGGCCCTCTCTATCGAGGTAAAACCCTATCTCCTGCTCTTGTTGTATTATTGATGTAACAAGTACAAAGTTGATCTACCTCGAGATTGTATGTTTGTGGTCTAAAAACTACGGGCGATTATGAATGTGTATGGGTATCCTATATGGGCTAAACCCTTCGACTTATATAGGCACCGGGGATATCTAGGGTTACATGAATGTCGGTTACCATCTAGAGATTACATGTCAAACGAATCATCCTTCTTGGAGTACACGCCAAGTCTTCAGTAGAGAACGATGTGCTCATGCCACGTCCTGAGGACATCTGATGTCCTTCCTCCTTGACGAGCCTCCGATGTCTAGTCTGACCCATGGACTAGACTAGCTCGGCTGGGACCCCCTAGTCTAGGACACCGTCACCGACTCGGCCAATCCATTGGCACGCGTAGAAACAAAGAAAATACCGGTTTTAAGTATATGTTTAAATCATGATTTTAAATATATTTTTCCTTCAAACCTAACATAGATGCCTAGTATGTGCATGCCCACTTACTGGTAAAAGTTGAGGTCATTGCATGAATGTCCAAAAAACATCATGTTCAACGAAGGATGTTTGGGTAGGCCAGAAAGTTTGTCTGAGAGCATGTTGTTTCCTGCCATCTTTGAAATGAATCCAATATTTATCTCATGGCCTTGTATGACCAATTTAAGGAACAAAAGTCAAGTTGTTTTGTTTTTTGACAAATTTAGCATTTTCTAGATTTTTCTCGGTTAAAAAAGTATGATAAATGGCCGGATGTGTCGCAACATGCATGCGGTGTCAGAAATTTTTCAAACCTGGCATACAGAAATGCCTACCATGGACATGTCCACCTGCTTGCAAAAGTTGGGGTCATTTCAATAATTTCCAAAACTATACCATGTTCAACGGACTGTGTGAGTAGGCCAGAAGGCTTCATCGAGAGCACGCTGTTTCTCCACATCTTGAAAATAGTCCTAATTTTTTTTCATGGCCTCATATGGCTAATTTAAGGCATCATGCGAAGTTATTTTTGTTTTTGACAAGTTTTCATTTTTTGCAATTTACATAGTCAAAAAGACAGATAAATGATCAGATTTGTCGCAACTTGTATACGGTGTCAGAAATCGTTCAAACTTGGCAAGGAAGAATACCATGGAAATGCCCGCCTGCTACAAAAATTGGAGTTATTTTAGAAATGTCCAAAACTAGATCATGTTCAGCGGAGGGTGTTCGTGTAAGTCAGGATCCCTTTGAAGGATCTTTGAAAGCGGTTATTTTTCGACATCCGTCATGGCTCCAAAGTAATTCCATCCGCTTCTATGACCAATTCAAGGCATCATGCCAAGTTATTTGAGCTTTCGACAAATCTGTATTTTCTGGAATTTTCTCGATGAAAAATGTCCGATAAATGGTCGGACACGATGCAACTTTTATACGGTGTCGAAATTCAATGTCTTATATATTGCTCTTATATATTGCTGCAAGAAGTTATCATTTATCCATAGTCTAAAAAACCACCAATTCAGAGTAGTGCGCTGGACTAGGTCTTACAGGTGCATCCATGATCATATAGTTTTTACTAATTTGAATGTTTATGCTATTCGAAATTTCGATCATTATCGTTCAACATGAACTTTATTGTATATTCTAACCATTTTTTGAAATTTGTCAAGAATTGTAATTTCAAATTATGTATGAAAATTTTACAAACTTGGACACGTTTTCCAAAATTGTTAACATATTTCCAATAACTGATGTTCAACACAAATTGCAAACTAAATACTTTTTATTAACATCTTTTTTGAAATGCAAACATTTCTTAAATTTGCACACAAAAAATCAAAAGGGGGCACATTTTGGAAATTCCAGAACATTTAAAACTTGTAAACAATATTTGAAAACAAGAACATTTTTCTATATTCCAAACCATGTTACAAATTTCTAAACAGGCATGAAAGAATAATAAATTTAGAAAATTAGAAAATGAATTGACAGAAAAGGAAAAAAGGAAAAAAATAAGAAAGAAAGAAAACGCTTAGGCCTTGGCCCAACTAGGCAACCAAATTGCTCCCTTCGAGCGCCTGTTGGGCGGCCCAAGCATTCGTGAATTTGAAAAAGTCCATCAGTTTCTGGAAAACACATTTTTTTAAATCACAAACTTTAAAAGAAAGTTCATAAAAGTTGAAAAGAGTTAGCAAATTTAAAAAAATGGATTTGGAAAAAGTCACGGATTTGAAAACAACTCATAAATTAAAAATATGTTCATAAATTTGAAAAGTTCACGGATTTTAAGTGGGATAATTTATTTTATGCCCATAGTTGGATCATACTCGGCAGTTTTGCCTCTAAATTTCAGAAACCCTCGGTCTTGCCTAGGTGCGTTGGTCCCTTTATGCTTTTGCCCTTTCGTCACAATTCCGTCAAGTCAAAGGCGTTTGATTGTTAGGGAGACATTGTTTTGGACCATTTTGCGCTTCCTTACGTATTGGCGATGACCTGTCAAATAGGGTAACTAGATCAGTGGGTCCACATGTCATAATGTGAAATGATTTTTTTTTATAGTTGCCACACTGTAATGTATGGTCCACATGTCACACAAATAAATACAAAAATGTCTCTTTTCCAGACTCTCCCTCGCTCCCTCCAGACAGTGTCGCCGCCAGGAAAGGGTGCGTGTTGCGCCGCCCTATCTGTTACCTGCCCAAGCCACCGCACTACTGGACCACCGCCAGCATCAAGCAGCAGGACCCCGCTGCCCTTCTCCATCCTTTACCCCCCTTTGTTTCTTCCCGTCTGACCGTGTTGTTGTTTCCCTACAAGTTCAAGCCACCATGGCCATGGCGCCATGAGCCCCAGGACAAACAACTGCCCATCTGCCCCGCCGCCAGTCGTCAGTGCCTCCCCAACCTTCATTTCGGCCGGATCCGGTCCAGCCCGAGCCTCCTGCGGCCGGATCCACATGTAAGTTCCAGCATTGGAGGTACAGGCTCCAGGTTAGACGCTAAGGCAAAAAGTTCTGTTCGTAAACGCATGTGTAAGCGCGCAAGCGTTGTTGATGTCCTAAGGCCCCGTTTGATAACAAAATATTTTCTAAGTATTGTTAAAATACTAGAGTTTTTAATATTACTGTAGTTTTATTTACAAAGGGTTGTTTGGCTGCCTGTAAAAACTGTGATTATAATAGTGCAGTTTTTTTTCAAACCACAATATTTTCTCTGCATAAAAAAGAAGAACCCCATATCTCTTTTTTTTAAACAGAGCAGCTAAAAAGAAGGGCCGACGCATTAACTTCTTCCCCACTGTTCTCAATAACTCCCTCGATCTAATAAAAGGTTGTGTGTGGTGCTTGTGTTACACAGAAGAATGTTTGAGCCAAAATCTATATGTTCGATTCATGCACAGGGGTAACCAAATTAAAGGAACGAGATGCTTTTGCATTTGAGATCAGTGAGGGCACAGTATGAAGGTTTATAAATACCTTAGATTGCTCAGAGGTCACTTGCTAATTACTCTATCCCCATCGCTGTTGTTAATTATCACTAGCACATATGCCCATGCGTTGCAACGGAGGAATAAATAGATGTGCTTTCAAGTTTAACCAAAATAGTTCATGCATCACAATAGATAGAAAATAAATTCAAGATTTTGTATGGTATTACAGAATTTACCAATTGTGGTGTACCACTGAGTTGTAGCTTTCAATTCATCTACTCATGCGTCACCATATCTTCTCTTTGGTCTGAAACTGTTGGGCAACAATGCAACTGTCCAGATGCAAGATTAATCCTTGAGAACCAAGCTAATATTGTTTACAAAAAAATACAAAAAATACTTATAGATCAAGCTGACTAATCACGGTAAATATAGACCACTTCCATGAATGGTACAAGGAATTGATCAAAAGTTTATTTTTGCTTTGGACCAAAACGAACTGCCTTATTCCCTCCAAAAGAAAAAGAAACATGTTTAGAATTACATCATTGCGAGCTCGATCAATGTTACAAAGTATAATGACCCTCATGACTCTAGAAAACTTATCGAGGATCTAGAGATTAACTGTACCAAGTAGCTACATCTATGCCCCAAATTTAAAAGCCGAGCACAACTATATTTGGAATGCATCAATCTAGGCATCTCGTAGCTATAGCTGCTGCCAGTGAAGAATCAATACGATGAACCGACACATGAAGAGAACTACTGTGAGATTGAAAAATAAACGGATTTGAATATGATAACTCACCGTGCCGCCTTTTCATGGCATCATTTATGATAGACTTAGGTTCAGGCACCAGTGAAAGCAGAATCTTTTTATCTTTTCTCGTGGGAGATGCATGATCTGGAAACATGCATTGTATTCGTCAACGCCAGCAAGATGATACGCCACACGCCATCGGTGTTGTTGGGGAACGTTGCATGGGAAACAAAACTTTTCCTACGCACACGCAAGATCTCTCTATGGTGATGAGCATCTACAAGAGGGAGAGTGGATCTACGTACCCTTGTAGATCGCTAAGCGGGAAGCGTTAAGAAACGCGGTTGATGTAGTCGAACGTCTTCGCGATCCAATCACGATCCGTCCCGCGATCTCATCACGATCCGTCCCGCGATCATGATCACGGTCCTTCCGATCTAGCGCCGAACGGACGACACCTCCGCGTTCAACACACGTACAGCTCGATGACGATCTCCGCCTTCTTGATCCAGCAAGAGGGAGCGGAGAGGTAGATGGGTTCTCCGGCAGCGCGATGACATTACGGCGATGGTGGTGGAGTAATTCCAGCAGGACTTCGCCTAAGCACCGCTGAAAACTGATCTAGAGGAGAAAACGATCTAGAGGAAGAAGAGGGCAGCATGTGGCAATTAGGTTAGCTCTTCCCTCTAAATCCTCTAGTATATATAGGAGGGAGAGGGTAGGAGGCAGCCTCAAACCCTCAAGATCTGGCCGAAATTGGGGGTGGAGGAGTCCTACTCCAATCCTACTAGGAGTAGGATTCCTCCTTTCCACATGCAAACTCTTTCCACCTCTCCATCTTTGGATTTTTTCCTTCTCAAACCTCATGAGCCTTCGGCCAGCCCACCAGGGGCTGGTTTGTCTCCTCCCACAGCCCATGAGGCCCCTTGGGTCGTGACACCCCTCCCGATGGTCCTCCGATACCCTCCCGACACTCTCGATACACTACCGATGAGCCCAAAACTTTTCCGGTGACAAAAATAGGACTTCCTATATAACAATCTTTACCTCCGGACCATTCCGGAGCTCCTCATGACGTCTGAGATCTCATCCGGGACTTCGAACAACCTTCGGTCACCACCATACAATACTCTATACTACCGAAACATCACCGAACCTAAAGTGTGCAGACCCTGCGGGTTCGAGAACTATGTAGACATGACCGAGACACCTCTATGGTCAATAACCAATAGAAGGACCTGGATGCCCATATTGATTCCAACATATTCTACGAAGATCTTTATCGTTCAAACCTCTATGTCAAGGATTCAGTTAATCCCGTATGATGTTCCCTTTGTTCTTCGGTATGTTACTTGCCCGAGATTCGATCGTCGGTATCTCCATACCTAGTTCAACCTCGTTACCGGCAAGTCTCTTTACTCGTTCCGTAATACAAGATCCCGTGGCTAACACTTAGTCACATTGCTTGCAAGGCTTATTGTGATGTTGTATTACCGAGTGAGCCCTGACATACCTCTCCGTCACACGGAGTAACAAATCCCAGTCTTGATCCATGCCAACCCAGCAGACACCCTCGGAGATACCTGTAGAGCACCTTCATAGTCACCCAGTTACGTTGCAATGTTTGATACACACAAGGTACTCCTCGAGTGTCAGTGAGTTTCATGATCTCATGGTCATAGGAACAGATACTTGACATGCAAAAAACAGTAGCAATAAACTGACACGATCATATGCTATGTTTGTAGTTTGGGTCTTGTCCATCCCATCATTCTCCTAATGATGTGATCCCATTATCAAATGACATCTCATGTCAATGGCTAGGAAACCTTAGCCATCTTTGATCAACGAGCTAGTCTATTAGAGGCATACTAGGGACATGGTGTTGTCTATGTATCCACACATGTATCTGAGTTTCCAATCAATAAAATTATAGCATGGATAATAAACGATAATCATGAATAAGGAAATATGATAATAACCAATTTATTATTGCCTCTAGGGCCCATTTCCAACAGTCTCCCACTTGCACTAGAGTCAGTAATCTAGTTCACATCACCATCTGATTCGCATTGTTATGAATCTAACACCCAATGAGTTCTGGGGCTCGATCATGCTTTGCATATGAGAGAGGTCTTTTAGTCAACGGGTATGTAACATTCAGATTCGTGTGTACTTTGCAAATCTCTATGTCATACTGTAGACGCTGCTACCACACTCCACTTGGAGCTATTCCAAATGGTTGCTCCACTATACGTATCCGGATTGCTACTAAGAGTCATCTGGATTGATGTTAAAGCTTGCATCTATGTAACTCTTTATGACGAACTCTTTATCACCTCCATAATCGAGAAACATTTCCTTAGTCTTTTAGTTACTAAGGATAATCTTGACCGCTGTCCTATGATCCATTCCCGGATCACTCTTGTACCCCTTGACGGACTCATGGCAAGGCACATACAGGTGCGGTACACAGCATGTCATACTATATAAAGCCTATGGCTAAAGCATAGGGGATGACCTTCGTCCTTTCTCTTTCTTCTGCCATGGTCGAGCTTTGAGTCTTACTCAACGTCACACCTTACAAATCAGGCAAGAACTCTTTCTCTGACTGATCCATTTTGAACTCTTTCAAAGTCTTGTCAAGGTATGTACTCATCGAAAGTCTCATCAAGCATCTTCATCTATCTCTATAGATCTTGATGCTCAACAATTAGGTAGCTTTATCCAGGTCTTCCTTTGAAAAAATGTTTTCAAACATACGTTTATGCTTTCTAGAAATTCTACATCATTTTCGATCAATAATATGTCAACCACATATGCTTAACAAAAATTCTATAGTGCTCCCACTCACTTTATTGTAAATACAAGTTTCTCATAAACTTTGTATAGACTCAAAAACTATGATCACCTCATCAAAGCGTATATTCCAACTCCGAGATGCTTGCTCCAGTCTATAGAAGGATCACTCGAGCTTGCACACCTTTTAGCATCCTCGGGACTGACAAAACCTTTTGGTTGTATCTCATACAACCTTTCCTCAAGGAAGGAAATGATGTTTTGACATCCATCTGCCAAATTTCATAATTGAAAAACGTAGTAACTGCTAACATAATTCCAACAGACTTTTGCATCGCTACGGGTGAGAAGGTCTCATCGTAGTCAACTCCTTGAACTTGGCGGAAACTTCTTTGCGACAAGTCGAGCTTTACAAATAGTGACATTCACCATTAGCGTTTGTCTTCATCTTAAAGGTCCATTTGTACTCAACGACCTGCCGTTCAATGAGCAAGTCTACCAAAGTCCATACTTGGTTTTCATACATGGATCCTTTCTCGGATTTCATGCTCCTAGTCATTTGTCGGAATCCGGGCCCATCATCGCTTCTCCATAGCTCGTAGGCTCATCATTGTCCAACAACATGACCTCTAAGACAAGGTTACTGTACCACTCAGGAGCAGTATGCGTCCTTGTCGACCTATGAGGTTCGATAGTAACTTGATCCGAAGCTTCATGATCCTCATCATTAACTTCCTCTTCAACTAACGTAGGCTCCATAGAAACAACTTTCTGTGCTGCGCTACTCTCTGGTTGAAACAAGGGTTCAACAACCTCATCAAGTTCTATCTTCCTCCCTCTCAATTCTTTCAAGAGAAACTCTTTCTCGAGAAAGGAACCGTTTTAGCAACAAACACTTTATGCTTGGATCTGAGATAGAAGGTTTACCCAACTGTTCTTAGGGTATTCTATGAAGATGCATTTGTCCGCTTTGGGTTCGAGCTCATTAGGCAAAAACCCTTTTTTCACATAAGCGTCGCAGCCCCAAACATTAAGAAATGACAGCTTAGGTTTCTATCAAACCATAATTCATATGGTGTCATCTCAACAGATTTAGATGGTGCCCTATATAAAGTGAATGTAGTTGTCTCTAATGCATATCCCCAAAACGATAGTGGCAGAACGATAAGAGGCATCATAGTATGCACCATATCCAATAGAGTATGACTATGATGTTCGAACACACCATCACACTATGGTGTTCCAGGTGACGTGAGTTGTGAAACAACTTTCACATTGTCTAAAGTTGTATGCCAAACTCGTAACTCAGATATTCACCTCCACGATCATATCGTAGACATTTTTATCTTGTTGTCACGATGATCTTATACTTCACTCTGAATTTTCTTGAACTTTTCAAACGATTCAGACTTGTGTTTCATTAAGTAAATATACACTATTATCTACTCAAATCATCAGTGAAGGTAAGAAAATAGCGATATCCGCCGCACGCTACAAGACTCATTGGATGGCATACATCAACATGTATCATTTCCAATAAATCACTTGCCCGCTCCATCAAACGGGAAAACAGGGTCCTTAGTCATCTTGCCCAAGAGGCATGGTTTGCATGTCTCAACCGATTCGAAATCGAATGAGTCCAAAGATCCATCAGCGCGGAGTCTCTTCATGCGATTTATACCAATATGACATTTAGCGGCAGTGCCACAAGTATGTGGTACTATCGTTATTAACTTTGTATCTTTTGGCATCAATGTTATGAACATGTGTATCACTACGATCAAGATTCAACAAACCATTCTCACTGGGTGCATGACCATTGAAGGTATTATTCATGTAAATAGAATAACCATCTAACTTAAATGAATAACCGTGTTGCAATAAATACGATCTAATCATGTTCGTGCTTAACACAAACACCAAATAACATTTAGGTTTGTCACTAATATCGAAGGTAGAGAGAGCGTACGATGTTGATCACATCAACCTTTGGAAAAATTTCCAACACACATCGTCACCTCACACTTAGCTAGTTCTCCGTTTATTCTGTAGATTTTATTTCGAGTTACTAACATTTAGCAACCGAACCGGTATCCAATACCTAGGTGCTACTAGGAGTACAAGCAAGGTACACATCAATAACACATATATCAAATATACTTCTGTCGACGTTGCCAGCCTTCTTATCTACCAAGTATCTAGGGTTGTTCCGCTTCAACGACCTCTCTCCTCATAATTGAAGCAGTTAGTCTCGGGTTTGGGTTCAACTTTGGGTTGCTTCACTGGAGCAGCAACTGACTTGCCATCCATGAAGTTTCCCACCTTGCCCTTGCCCTTCTCGAAACTAGTGGTTATACTAACCATCAACACTTTATGCTCCTTCTTGATTTCTACCTTCACGGTGTAAAACATCGCGAACAGCTCAGGGATCATCATTTCCATCCCTGGCATAATTATAGTTCATCACGAAGTTCTAGTAGCTTAGTGATAGTGACTCAGAGAACTGTATCAATCACTATCTTATCTGGAAGATCAACTCCCACTCAATTCAAGCGATTGTAGCACCCAGACAATCTGAGCACATGCTCAACGATTGAGCTATTCTCCTTCATTTTGCAGGCAAAGAATCTTGGTGGAGATCTCATATCTCACAAGACGGGCACGAGCCTGAGATCCCAATTTCAGCTCTTAGAACATCTCCTATGTTCTGTGACATTCAAAACGTTTTGGAGCCTCAATTCTAAGTCGTAATGCATGACGCACTAAACTATCAAGTAGTCATCAGAACGTGTCTGGCATATGTTCACAAAATCTACAGCGATGCTAGAGGGGGTGGCGCACCGAGCAGTGCATTAAGGACATAAGCCTTCTGTACAGCAATGAGGACAATCCTCAGATCACGGACTCAGTCCACAATATTGCTACCATCATCTTTCAACTCTATTTCTCTAGGAACATATAAAAATTCAAGGGAGCTACAACATGAGCTACAACATAATTTGCAAGGACACTACCGACTATGTTCATCATAATGAGTTCAATTAATCATATTACATAAGAACTCCCACTCAAATTGACATCCCTCCGGTCATTCGAGTGATACATGATCCAAATTCACCAACTCAAGTCCGATCATCATCTGAGTTGAGGTGGTTTCAATGGTGAACATCATCATGTTGATCATATCTACTATATGACGCATGTTCGACCTTTCGGTATCTTGTGTTCCGAGGCCATGTCTGTACATGCTAGGCTCGTCAAGTTTAACCCGAGTGTTCTGCATGTGCAACACTGGATTGCACCCGTTGTATGTGAACGTAGAGTCTATCACACCCGATCATCACGTGGTGTCTCGACACGACGAACTTTCGCAACGGTGCACACTCGGGGAGAACACAATTTATCTTGAAATTAAGTGAGGGATCACCTTATAATGATATCGTCGTCCTAAGCAAAACAAGGTGCATAAAAGGATTAACATCACATGCAAATCATAAGTGACATGATATGTCCATGAACTTGTGCTTTTGATCTCCATCTTGAAAGCACCGGCATGATCTCCATCGTCACCAGCATGACACCATGATCTCCATCATCTTGATCTCCATCAATGTGTCGCCATCGGGGTTGTCGCGCCCACCATGCTTCTACTACTATTGCTACCGTTTAGCGATAAAGTAAAGCATTACATAGCGCTTAATGATTGACACGTAAATCATACAATAATTAAAGACAACCCTATGGCTCCCACCGGTTGCCGTACTCATTGACATGCAAGTCGTGATAATCTATACATCACATGATCATCTCATACATCACATATATCACATCATGTAATTGGCCATATCATATCACAACATACCCTGCAAAAACAAGTTAGACGTCCTCTAATTGTTGTTGCATGTTTTACGTGGCTGCTACGGGTATCTATCAAGAACAATTCTCACCTACGCAAAGCCACAACGGTGATGCATAAGTTGCTTTTCAACCTTCTCAAGGACCGCCTTTGTCGAATCCGATCCAACTAAAGTAGGAGAAACAGACACCCGCCAACCATCTTTGTGCAACGAAGTTACACGTCAGTCGATGGAACCGGTCTCTCGTAAGCGTACGAGTAAGGTTAGTTCGGGCTGCTTCATCCCACAATACCGCTGAACCAAAACACGACCAAGGGGGGAAGCAATCTAAGCATCAACGCCCACAAACTCTTTGTGTTCTACTCGAGATCTCATCTACACATAGACCTAGCTCATGATGCCACTGTTGGGGAACGTTGCATGGGAAACAAAAAATTTCCTATGCACACGCAAGATCTATCTATGGTGATGAGCATCTACGAGAGGGAGAGTGGATCTACGTATCCTTGTAGATCGCTAAGCGGGAAGCGTTAAGAAACGCGGTTGATGTAGTCGAACGTCTTCGCGATCCAAATCGTCGAGCGTCCCGTGATCCAATCACGATCCATCCCGCGATCTCATCACGATCCATCCCGCGATCTTGATCACGGTCCTTCCGATCTAGCACCGAACGGACGACACCTCCGCGTTCAGCACACATATAGCTCAATGACGATCTCCGCCTTCTTGATCCAGCAAGATGGAGCACAGAGGTAGATGAGTTATCCGGCAACGCGACGACATTGCGGCGATGGTGGTGGAGTAATTCCAGCAGGGCTCGTTACCAGCAAGTCTCTTTACTCGACAAGTCTCTTTATTCGTTACCGGCAAGTCACTTTACTCGTTACCGGCAAGTCTCTTTACTCGTTCCGTAATACAAGATCCCGTGGCTAACACTTAGTCATATTGCTTGCAAGGCTTATTGTGATGTTGTATTACCGAGTGGGCCCTGAGATACCTCTCCGTCACACGGAGTAACAAATCCCAGTCTTGATCCATGCCAACCCAGCAGACACCCTCGAAGATACCTGTAGAGCACCTTTATAGTCACCCAGTTACGTTGCGACGTTTGATACACACAAGGTACTCCTCGGGTGTCAGTGAATTGCATGATCTTATGATCATAGGAACAGATACTTGCCATGCAGAAAACAGTAGCAATAAACTGACACGATCATATGCTACGTTTGTAGGTTGGATCTTGTCCATCCCATCATTCTCCTAATGATGTGATCCCGTTATCAAATGACATCTCATGTCAATGGCTAGGAAACCTTAGCCATATTTGATCAACGAGCTAGTCTATTAGAGGCATACTAGGGACATGGTGTTGTCTATGTATCCACACATGTATCTGAGTTTCCGATCAATACAATTATAGCGTGGATAATAAATGATAATCATGAACAAGGAAATATGGTAATAACTAATTTATTATTGCCTCTAGGGCACATTTCCAACAGGTGTATCAGGTGGTGGACGAGTCATGAAACTGTGTCACGCTCATGTCGCCCCCTATGGGATGATCGAGTAGTAGCCTGGCTTCGCCTATAGGCCGTCGGCATACGAAGTGGTGCTCGGGTCACGGATCTACATGCCGGCCTCCGGCAGGGTTATCGGGTGCCTGCTTCACCGGCTCACGGGTGCTGCTCTTGGCGAAGCAATGTTCCACATATGGCAGTTGATGCCCGATCCCGGTGTAAGGTACTCGCATGGACGAACAACTGCTCCACGGTCTGCGCGGGAGCGCCATCCCTTGCTATCAGTGCCACCGGCGTGGAATCTATCAACTGCACCAGCTTCACGCTCCCAACACAACTCGACGCCGACTTCCGCAAGTTCGTCTCTACGACAGGGGTTGTCTTCGTTGGTGACGTGACTGCATTGATGCAAGGATCAATAACTACGGCGCTAGTGCACGATAGGAGCTGTATATATAGGTGGAGTCTTAGGCTTGCTATTCCTTACTCGATGAGAAGTTCAGATCGGGTGCGTACATGATTTTTTAGGAGCCCTTGGGAGACCGACTGGCCTACGAGCCAACGATTCTGCTGCTGCCCATCTTTTTTGTCGGCTGGTTCGCGCGCTCGGTTTTTAATTTTAATTTTAATTAGCGATTAGCAAAAAGAGTTCACAACCAATAAAATCATCTAAGCTAGACAAAACCAAGAATATCACCTTGCTTTATTAGTATATATAGGTATAGATATAGATATATATATAGATAACACATATGCCCGTGCGTTGCAACGGAAACGGAAATTGATATGTACTTAAATTTAGAGAACATTAGATGTGCAAGCACAACATATCAACTCATTAAGTAATTTTAACTGACACACTCAATTAACCTAAGGGCACTCCCCACAATATTTCAACTTATAATCATATGTATTAACCCTAAATCTAGATTGTGAATGTGTAGTAGATGAACCTACAACACAACCAAGTTAAACACTGTCAGATTGCAATTATATATTAAGTTATATCATACTCCTATGGTCTCATAATATACCGTATATCTCATATTCATCGACAATCCGGCGAACAAAGCATCCAGAGTAATGGGTGTTAATTTCTTCTTTTTGAAAAACATGAGTTAAATCCTTCGTGCTTGTCTATAACAAAACAATTGTGCGTTTGTTTCTCAAGGGATAACCGGAACCCGCTCCTCACCCTCTATCAATTCATGGAGTGGTTTATTGATTTTCCATACAACTTGCAAACGTTTATAAACTGATGAAATTTAGTGTAAGAAAATGAGAAGCGGTTATTTATTTTGATAAGTAAAGAAACCCTGTCATCTAGATTTAAAGGGCTCGAGGGCCTAAACTCTATGACCAAGAGACAACCTCGCGCGAAGACTAAATGCATCTAACTATAGCCCGCGACCGTGTGAAGAAGTACTTTCCGCGTAAATATTATATTTTGGCTTCCATGTGAGATAATTGGGCTTACATACAATGCACCAATTGGAGGAAAGAAAACCCGTTGCATGCATTGGCTGGTGTTGTATAACGATTTGCTGGACAGACTAAATCAAACATTTTTCTTGAATGATCCAAAAATAATGAATGTACTAATTGCACATGGCTTAATAATGATGGATGGAGGTAATAGACAGAAGTACGGGCTAGCCCAGTTTACTCAATTAGGGTTTCTTTTTCTTTTTCCAACAAATATTTAGAATCTTAAAAAATGTTTGCTTTTTTCAAAAATATTTCATTTTTTAAGAAAGGAATCCTGTTTTTAAATGTTTTCCAAAAATTTGAAAATAGTTTAGTATTTCAAAATTTGTTCACTTCTTTTCAAAAAAGTTTGAAAACTCAAAAAAGTTTAAATCTTCCGCTACAATTTTTAGACAAAAAATCGAAGAACTACAGCAGCTAGGACATTGTTAACTTACGGGGGTCATGTGATTAGTCCCACTCACGCACAACTTTCTGCTACCTGTTTTATGTTTTGCCACTGTCGTTCATTTCTTTAAGAGTCGAGCTCCTAATATTGCAGTAAAGTTCGCCTGTCGTATTGGCTTGGAGCAAAGTCCATACGCTAGTTGCGGGTTCGATTCCCATTTGAGATTTTTTTTCTTGATTTTCCACTGGACGAAGAGCAAAGTCGCACGAGAGGATTTGCGATGATCAAAAAACATTAATCCCACGACGGACGAAAATACATGTGGGTCTCATTACAAACCAAAAATAAATAAAGAAACAGTCCTTTCTTTAATATTATATATTATTAGGTATAGATATAGATTAGTCTAATCAATTCATATATTCTATTATTTTTTACACTGCTAATGCAACGGCTAGCTAGCTACGAATGCATGCAAGATAGGAAGTTTTACAGCGTTATGTGTCGTAACCAAACAGGTCTTCTATTATGAATACTTCAAAAAGTGTTGTTATATGAAAACCATGATATTTTGTACCTACATGTTAAATTATTGTAGTTTTTGATATTTTGGTTTTTAAATAGTACTTTGCTATCAAATAGAGCCTAAACCTTTTATCTTAACTTATGTTATCTTTCTTGTCTAGTCCCTTCTGAATTTTCATGAAGCAAACAAGGAAATATGGTTTTCGTTTGAATTCCACGCATGTTTTTATCGTGTGCTAAACAGACAATTAAAAGTAAAATGATTCATCTCGCGGTCCAATCACAATACAACTCCCTGCACCAACACGCTGTCGTACTCCTTGGTACGGTAGGTAACCTGGGGGTCCTTCCACCAACTCCTCGCCACATTTTTACTAACGTAATCACATTCTCGAATAGTTCCATCATGTGATCAAACAAGTCGCTTCCATATGCTCCGTGACCGTGTACTATATGAGCAGCTACTTTCTTCTAAAAAATAATAACAGGTAGCAGCTACTCCCTTTATTCCTAAATATTTGTTTTTTAACATTTCACTACAGACTATGTACGGATGTATATAGACATAATTTAGGGTATAGATTTATTCATTTTGTTTCGTATATAATTCGTAGTTGAATTTAAAAAAAACTTAGAAATGAAGGGAGTACTTCATTCCAGGGCCTGGTCACGCACGCAAGGAGAAAATTGCGAAATATTCCACGGCGGAGTGAGTGAACAACCACCGACACGTGAGGCCATGTTTGGTGGCACCGGTGTATCTCCAACTAATGTGGTGTGGAAGAGAGCTCTCGTCTAGGCATTTCTAACGACAATCCGTAAAAAATTTCTCGCGTCCGGACAAGAGACTAGTCCGCTGACATGGATGTGAAGGACGGCATCCAACCGTAGTCGCATACATCTGCCCAACAACTCAAATAAATCGAACGAAGTTTGTGTAAACATGGTAGGATTTCATGCAAATACGACGGATTTCATTACATTTCGAACATTTGAAACAAAACAAAAAGACCAGTGCCTAAACCTATCCTACGACGGCGGCGGCCGACGTCCAAGCTCGTATCGTCCTCCCATCCGGCGTCTCCATGAGCCCCGGCGGTAAGACCGATGAAGTGAAGGTGTGGTCTTCGGCGAGGAAGAGTAGAACACGGGAAACAGACTGGCTCATATGGGACACAAGGCACCGCCGCCTCCCATGCCCTCCTCATCTCCGGTGAAGTCCGCGCCCTGTCCGTCGCCGGTGGACATGAGGTCCACGAGGGAAATGGTGGCACCTTGGTTGTCGTCATCCCACCGGGCCACCAGATGGTTCGTCGGTGGCGCGTATGAGGCGCACCTAGCGTTGTTCTCCTCTGCGGTCGCCTGCGACTGTGCCTCCGCGGCGGTCGCTTCCTGGCGAGAGGCGGCTTGAGCATGGATGGCATCATAGATGGTACGCTACTCCGTGGCGAAATTCAGGTTCGTTGCGGCCATGGCAGTCAGGGCCTCCTGACTCGCGTGCATGCCGTCGATCTGACCCAACTCGAGCCAATGTTGCTCCAGTGCCCGCTCTAACGCCGGCGCAGGCTGACTCTCTACCATGTTGGCATTGTAGTGCACATGCGCCATGGTGTAGCCGGAGTGCACTAGAGGTGCGGGAGCCGGGGCGGTGTCATCGAAGCTCGTCTCCATCATGGTGTCGTCTTGGTCGTCGTCGAAGACCTCAAGCAAGCTGGCCGGCAAGTCAGTCTCGATCCGCCTGGCACGGCGGCTCTGCCAGGTGGCGGCAGGGCGGCCGCCTCGTGCTTCATCTTCGAGGAATGGTTGTCCCATAGAGCTCCACCACCTGCACTTATGGAAGATTGTGGTGCAAGGGAGGAGGATGTGGAGCGAATGGTGTTGTGGAGATAACCAGGTGTGGACGCCCTTAAATAGGGGATTCTGGTGAGTCCAGGTGTCAACGCGAGATGCTGAAGTGGGTTTCTTGATCGCTAAGTCTGCTTAATGACGGCATACGAATGGATGGGGCATTGAACGGATATGGTAGATATTCGTCCCATCCCGTCCAGTCACGCGTCTCCGGCATTGAACATGCGCGAACATCAGAGACACGTCGCAGGCACCCCCCTCGATCGGTGAGCCGTTTAATGTCAGCGCCAATGAGAGGTCGTGTCCGATCTTCAATGGGAAGCGGCATGAATACGGGCAACTTGCGTCGGGCAGGAAACGCGCACGGAAGAGAGGTTTTTGATGGGTCAGAACGGTTAAAATCAGACGAAGTAGCGGTCTGTACTCTCGCAAACATTCCCATGTTTGTCTTCAGGTTGCGAGGAATCCAAATTATTCAGAAGGTTTGCGGGTGAAGACGTCCTTGGCTATTCATCCATCGTACGTTGTCGCGTTTTGCACGCGGCGACTAGCCCAGGCAGTCGACACTAGCCACGTTTTCCCTCTTATCTTCTCCACGTGACATGGACCGGTTGAACTAAGAGTATCACCAACGGTTTCACCTTCTCGTAAATCGATAATCGTAGACCTACAAAAGGATCATACTTGAAGTTACTTAGGGCCAATTCTTTTGAGCCATCCTGTGGAAATAAGCTCCTATGAAAATAAGCTTCAAATAAGCTCCTATGAAAATAAGCTCCAGATAATAAGCTAGCCAGTTCTTTTCGGTGTCTTTTTTTCCAACTTATATATGGTATGATTAATGAAAAGTTGGGCTCGATGGTGGGACAAGGGGTTGGGCTCGGTGGTGGGACGAGGGGTTGGGATCGATGGTGGGACGAGGGGTTGGGCTCGATTCTAAGTGAGCTTCTACGGGAAGCTGCTCACCCCGAGCTTTTTTCCATTGCAAAGGGGACTCTGGTGGAAATAAGCTAAGCTAGCTTATCAAAAACGAGTTCTTTTAGGCTTCTAGCTTATTTTGACAATAAGCTGAAATAAGCTGAAAAAGAACTGGCCCTTAGCTTTCAGTAAATTCTCTTCTTCCTACTGATTTTAATCAAGGTGTCCCTAGCCATTAAGGATATGTACAATGATTGATAAGATAGTCTTATCTTAAGTCTTGCATGTAATTTAGAGATGATAAAAAAATTATTTACAATGGGTCATCTCTTAGCCTTATCTTCAATAAGTAGCCAATCTTTATCTTTACCTAATAATAAAGGACAGATTGTTTCTCCATTTTTTTCGTCCATCAAGAGTTTTTCGTCCGTCGTCAGCTATTTTAAATCTTTTCTTTTTTCTATGAAAACAAACCAGCGTTTTTACATATATCTAAAAAATAAGTGTGCCAAAGTGGGGTCGAACTCACGACCTCAGGAACCTGGAAGGATGGTAATCGCCAACTGAGCTGGTTAGTATTTGTGTTCCAACTTCATCACGAAATTTAGTTAAATAAGGAACAATTGCGTTGAAACAAAATCGCCTGCCTGGCCCTCAGCCTTGGAGTTCAGTTTGCTTGGAGTTTTAATAAGTTTTGTAAAATTTAAAAGAGGTACCCGGGCTTGGAGTTTTAATAAGTTTTGTAAAATTTAAAAGAGGTACCCGACCTGGGTACGAAGAGAACCGCGAATACACCCATGCAGGACTAACAAAAAGTCATGTCTATATGTAGAAATTTGCTGGAATAAGCTAGGTTGGCCTACGTAGCATCACCGGTAGCCGTCAAACGAGGAGGCGTAAGCCAAGGACCGATGGCAATCCCACGAGGCCGATTCATCTGTATGTGCGGCCCGGTCAACCCGTCGGTGCTGGACGAGGAACTTGTGGCTACCACACCTGCAGACTGCCACATCAGGTGGGCGTCGACCTTATCCCGCGTTGACTGCAGACTGCCACATTTGCAGGAACTTGTGAACACACCGCCCTTGATCAGCATCGGATTGATCATCTTAGTTGCTTTGCCGTAGCAGGAGCCGTCACAGCCGTCATATGGCCGTGTGTCGATGGGATGACTTAGGACCTGGAGAGAAAGCACCATGCAGTGCGTATACAAATATGCTAGGCAGAAGCACACAACGTATGCCGCAGACGATAGCCGTCTCGCTGGAGCTGTTGGAAATATGCCCTAGAGGCAATAATAAAATGGTTATTATTGTATTTACTTGTTCATGGTAATTGTCCATTGTTCATGCTATAATTGTGTTAACCAGAAACCATAATGCATGTGTGAATACATAGACCACAACATGTCCCTAGTAAGCCTCTAGTTGGCTAGCTCGTTGATCAATGGATGGTCACGGTTTCATGACCATGGACATTGGATGTCGTTGATAACGTGATCTCATCATTAGGAGAATGATGTGATGGACAAGACCCAATCCTAAGCCTAGCACAAGATCGTGTAGTTCGTTTGCTAAAGCTTTTCAATGTCAAGTATCATTTCCTTATACCATGAGATTGTGCAACTCCCGGATACCGTAGGAATGCTTTGGGTGTGCCAAATGTCACAACATAACTGGGTGGATATAAAGGTGCACTACGGGTATCTCCAAAAGTGTCTATTGGTTTGGCACGAATCGAGACTGGGATTTGTCACTCCGTGTGACGGAGAGGTATCTCTGGGCCCACTCGGTAAGACATCATCATAATGAGCTCAATGTGACTAAGGAGTTAGCCACGGGATGATGTATTATGGAACGAGTAAAGAGACTTGCCGGCAACGAGATTGAACAAGGTATAGGGATACCGACGATCGAATCTTGGGCAAGTATCATACCGATAGACAAAGGGAATTGTATACGGGATTAATCGAATCCCCGACATCGTGGTTCATCCAATGAGATCATCATGGAGCACGTGGGAGCCAACATGGGTATCCAGATCCCGCTATTGGTTATTGACCGGAGAGGTGTCTCGGTCATGTCTACGTGTCTCCCGAACCCGTAGGGTCTACACACTTAAGGTTCGATGATGTTAGGGTTATAGGGAAAAAGTGTATGTGGTTACCGAAGGTTGTTCAGAGTCCCAGATGAGATCCCAGACGTCACGAGGAGTCCCAGAATGGTCCAGAGACAAAGATTGATATATAGGAAGTGAGGTTTTGGTTACCGGAAATGTTTGGGGGGTCACCGATAACGTACCGGGACCACCGGAAGGGTTCCGAGGGTCCACCAAGTGGGCCCACCGGCTGCAGAGGGCTGCATGGGCCGAGGGTGGAGGGAACCAGCCCCTAGGTGGGCTGGTGCGCCCCGCCACCAGGCCCAAGGCGCAGCTGAAGTGGGAGGAGGGGCAAACCCTAGGGCAGATGGGCCCTAAGGCCCACCCTAGGGCAGCCGCACCACTCCCTCCCTCTGGCCGCCGGCTAGATTGATATGGTGGCTGCCGCACCACCCTAGGGTGGAAACCCTAGGGCGCATCCCTCCCTCCTCCTTCCTCCTATATATATGTGAGGTTTCAGGGCTGCCCAACACACGGTTCTCTCTTCCTCTCGGCGCAGCCCTACCTCTCCACCTCCTCGTTCTCCGTAGTGCTTAGCGAAGCTCTGCCGAAGTACCACGCAGCTCCATCGTCACCATGCCGTCGTGCTGTCGGAGCTCTTCCCCAATCTCTCCTTCCTCCTTGCTGGATCAAGGCATAGGAGACGTCACCGGGCTGCACGTGTGTTGAACGCGGAGGTGCCGTTGTTCGGCGCTGAGATCGGAGTCCACCGCGATCTGAATCGCTACGAGTACGACTGCACCAACCGCGTTCTTGTAACGCTTCCGCTTAGCGTTCTTCAAAGGTATGAAGATCTAATCTCTCCCCGCTCGTTGCTGGTTTCTCCATAGATAGATCTTGGTGATACGTAGGAATTTTTTTGATTTACTACTACGTCTCCCAACAGTGGCATCATGAGCTAGGTCTATGCGTAGAATCTATGCACGAGTAAAACACAAACTTGGTGTGGGCGTCGATCTTGTTAATTTGCTTACCACTACTAGTCTTATCTTGATTCGGCGGTATTGTGGGATGAAGCGGCCCGGACCAACTTTACATGTACGCTTACGTGAGACCGGTTCCACCACCTGACATGCACTAGTAGCATAAGGTGGCTAGCGGGTGTCTGTCTCTCCCACCTTAGTCAGATTGGATTCGATGAAAAGGGTCCTTATGAAGGGTAAATAGCAATTGGCATATCACATTGTGGTTTTGGCATAGGTAAGAAACGTTCTTGCTAGAAACCTATAGCAGCCACGTAAAAACTTGCAACTACAAATTAGAGGACGTCTAACTTGTTTTTGCAGCATATGCCTTGTGATGTGATATGGCCAAAGGATGTGATGTGATGCATTGTGATGTATGAGATTGATCATGTTCTTGTAATAGGATTCACGACTTGCATGTCGATGAGTATGACAACCGGCAGGACCCATAGGAGTTGTCTTATTTTTATTGTATGACCTGCGTGTCAATCATCAACACCATGTAATTACTTTACTTTATTGCTAAACGTTAGCCATAGTAGTAGAAGTAATAGTTGGCAAGACAACTTCATGAAGAAACAATGATGGAGATCATGATGATGGAGATCATGGTGTCGTGCCGGTGACAGTGATGATCATGGTGCCCCGAAGATGGAGATCAAAGGAGCAAGATGATATTGGCCATATCATGTCACTATATTGATTGCATGTGATGTTTATCATGTTTAAATCTTATTTGCTTAGAACAACGGTAGTAAATAAGATGATCTCTCAATAAAATTTCAAGAGAAGTGTTCACCCTAACTGTGCACCGTTGCTAAGGATCGTTGTTCCGAAGCACCACGTGATGATCGGGTGTGTTAGGCTCTAACGTTCACATATAACGGGTGTAAGCCAGATTTACACACGCGAAACACTTAGGTTGACTCGACGAGCCTAGCATGTACAGACATGGCCTCGGAACATGGAAGACCGAAAGGTCAAACATGAATCGTATAAAAGATACGATCAACATGGAGATGTTCACCATGGATGACTAGTCCGGCTCACGTGATGATCGGACATGGGCTAGTTGACATGGATCATGTGTCACTTAGATGACTAGAGAGATGTCTATCTAAGTGGGAGTTCATTAAATAATTTGATTATGTGAACTTAATTATCATGAACTTAGTCTAAAATTGTCTTTACAATCTATATTGTAGATCTAATGGCCAACGCTAATGCCAACCTCAACTTCAACGCGTTCCTAGAGAAAACGAAGCTGAAAGATGATGGAAGCAACTATGCGGACTGAGTCCGTAGCTCGAGGATCATCCTCATAGCTTCCAAGAGATTTTATGTCCTTGATGCACCGCTAGGTGACCCACCCATTCTCCCAGCAAAGCAAGACATTGCGAACGCTTGGCATTCTCGCGGCGATGAGTACTCCCTTGTTCAGTGCGGCATGCTTTACAGTTTAGAAATGGGGCTCCAAAAGCGTTTTGAGCAGAACGGAGCATATGAGATGTTCCAAGAGCTGAAATTGGTTTTCCAAGCTCATGCCTGGGTCGAGAGATATGACATCTCCGACAAGTTCTTCAGCTGTAAGATGGAGGAACATAGTTCTGTCAGTGAGCACATACTCAAGATGTCTGGGTTGCACAACCGCCAGACTCAGCTGGGAGTTAATCTCCCGGATGACTCGGTCATTGACAAAATCCTCCAGTCGCTCCCACCTAGCTACAAGAGCTTTGTGATGAACTACAACATGAATGGTATGGAGAAGTCCATTCCTGAGTTGTACTCTATGCTGAAATCAGCAAAGGTCGAGATCAAAAAGGAGCTTCAAGTGTTGATGGTGAATAAGACCACTAGCTTCAAGAAAGGCAAGGGTAAGAAGAACTTCAAGAAGGATGGAAAAGTTGTTGTCGTGCCCGGTAAGCAAGTTGCCGGGAAGAAGAATAACAAGATTGGACCCAAGCCTGAGACTGAGTGTTTTTATTGCAAGGGTACCGGTCACTGGAAGCGGAACTGCCGCAAGTACTTAGCGGATAAGAAGGACGGCAACGTTAAAGGTATATGTGATATACTTGTTATTGATGTGTACCTAACCAGCACTCGTAGTAGCTCCTGGGTATTTGATACCGGTGCAGTTGCTCACATTTGTAACTCCAAGCAGGAGCTGCGGAATAAGTGGAGGCTGGCAAAGGACGAGGTGACGATGCGCGTCGGGAATGGTTCCAAGGTCGATGTGATCGCCGTCGGCACGCTACCTCTACATCTACCTTTGGGATTAGTGTTAACCCTTAATAATTGTTATTTAGTACCAGCTTTGAGCATGAACATTGTATCTGGATCTCGCTTGATGCAAGATGGCTACTCATTTAAATCTGAGAATAATGGTTGTTCTATTTATATGAGAGAAATGTTTTATGGTCATGCCCCGCTGGTCAATGGTTTATTTTTGATGAATCTCGAACGTGATGTTACACATGCCCATAGTGTGAGTACCAAAAAGTGTAAGGTTGATAACAATAGTCCCACTTACATGTGGCAATGCCGCCTTGGTCATATTGGTGTCAAACGCATGAAGAAGATCCATACTGATGGACTTTTGGAGTCTCTTGATTTCGAATCATTTGACACGTGCGAACCATGCCTCATGGGCAAGATGACCAAGACTCCGTTCTCCGGAACAATGGAGCGAGCAGCTGACTTGTTCGAAATAATACATACCGATGTATGCGGTCCAATGAGTGTCGAGGCTCGTGGTGGCTACCGTTATGTTCTCACCCTCACTGATGACTTGAGTAGATATGGGTATGTCTACTTAATGAAACATAAGTCTAAATTTTTTGAAAGGTTCAAGGAATTTGAGAGTGAGGTAGAGAATCAACGTGACAGGAAAATAAAGTGCCTACGATCTGATCATGGCGGAGAATATTTAAGTCACGAGTTTGGCACGCACCTAAGGAAATGTGGAATTGTTTCACAACTCATGCCGCCTGGCACACCTCAGCGAAATGGTGTGTCTAAACGTCGTAATCGCACTCTATTAGATATGGTGTGATCTATGATGTCTCTTACCGACTTACCGCTATCATTTTGGGGATATGCATTAGAGACAACCGCATTCACTTTAAACAGGGGACCGTCAAAATCCGTTGAGACGACACCGTATGAATTATGGTTTGGAAAGAAACCTAAGCCGTCGTTTCTAAAAGTTTGGGGATGCGATGCTTATGTGAAGAAATTTCAACCTGAGAAGCTCGAACCCAAAGCGGAAAAGTGTGTCTTCATAGGATGTCCCAAAGAGACTATTGGGTATACCTTCTACCTCAGATCCGAAGGCAAAGTCTTTGTTGCCAAGAATGGATCCTTTCTCGAGAAAGAGTTTCTCTCGAAAGAAGTAAGTGGGAGGAAAATAGAACTTGATGAGGTAATTGTACCTCCACTCGAACCGGAGAGTAGCGAAGCACAGGAAGTTGTTTCTGTGGGGCCTACACTGGCTGGAGAGGAAGTTAATGATGATGATCATGTAACTTCAGATCAAGTTCCTGTTGAATGTCGAAGGTCCACTAGGACACGTTCCGCACCAGAGTGGTATGGCAACCCTGTCCTGGAGATCATGTTGTTGGACAACGGTGAACCTTCGAACTATGATTAAGCGATGGCGGGCCCGGATTCCAACAAATGGCTTGAGGCCATGAAATCCGAGATAGGATCCATGTATGAGAACAAAGTATGGACTTTGGTGGACTTGCCTCATGATAAGCGAGCCATTGAAAATAAATGGATCTTTAAGAAGAAGACTAGCGCGGATGGTAACGTGACCGTCTATAAGGCTCGGCTTGTCGCTAAGGGTTATCGGCAAGTTCAAGGAGTTGACTACGATGAGACTTTCTCACCCGTAGCGATGCTGAAGTATGTTCGAATCATGTTAGAAATTGCCGCATTTTATGATTATGAGATCTGGCAAATGGACGTCAAAACGGCATTCCTTAATGGCTTCCTCAAGGAAGAACTGTATATGATGCAACCGGAAGGTTTTGTCGATCCTAAAGATGCTAACAAAGTATGCAAGATCCAACGCTCCATCTATGGGCTGGTACAAGCATCTCGGAGTTGAAACATTCGCTTTAATGAGGTGATTAAAGCGTTTGGGTTTGTGCAGGTTTATGGAGAACCATGTATTTACAAGAAAGTGAGTGGGAGCTCTGTAGCATTTCTCGTATTATATGTGGATGACATACTGATAATGGGAAATGATATAGAACTCTTGGAAAGTGTAAAGGCCTACTTGAATAAGTGTTTTTCAATGAAGGACCTTAGAGAAGCTGCTTACATATTAGGTATTAAGATCTATAGATATAGATCGATACGCCTCATAGGTCTTTCACAAAGCTCATACCTTGAAAAGATATTGAAGAAGTTCAATATGGATCAGTCCAAGAAGGGGTTCTTGCCTGTGTTACAGGGTGTGAGATAGAGTACGACTCAATGCCCGACCACGGCGAAAGATAGAGAAGAGATGAGTGTCATCCCCTATGCTTCAACCATAGGCTCTATTATGTATGCCATGTTGTGTACCAGACCTGATGTGAACCTTGCCATAAGTTTGGTAGGGAGGTACCAAAGTGATCCCGGAGCGGAACACTGGACAGCGGTCAAGAATATCCTAAAGTACCTGAAAAGGACAAAGGACATGTTTCTTGTATATGGAGGTGCCGAAGAGCTCGTCGTAAAGGGTTACGTCGATGCTAGCTTCGACACAGATCCGGACGACTCCAAGTCGCAAACCGGATACGTGTATGTTTTGAATGGAGGGGCAGTCAGCTGGTGCAGCAGCAAGCAAAGCGTCGTGGCGGCATCTACATGTGAAGCGGAGTACATAGCTGCTTCGGAAGCAGCAAAGGAAGGAGTCTGGATGAAGGAGTTCATCACCGACCTAGGAGTGATTCCCAATGCGTCGGGCCCGATGACTCTATTCTGCAACACTGGAGCTATTGCCCTTGTGAAGGAGCTCGGGTTTCACAAAAAGACAAGACACATCAAGCGCCGCTTCAACTCCATCCGTGATTACATTCAGGAGGGAGATATAGATATTTGTAAAGTGCACACGGATCTGAATGTCGCAGACCCATTGACTAAACCTCTCTCACGAGCGAAACATGATCAACACCAAAATGCTATGGGTGTTCGATTCATCACAATGTAACTAGATTATTGACTCTAGTGCAAGTGGGAGACTGTTGGAAATATGCCCTAGAGGCAATAATAAAATGGTTATTATTGTATTTCCTTGTTCATGATAATTGTCTATTGTTCATGCTATAATTGTGTTAACCAGAAACCGTAATGCATGTGCGAATACATAGACCACAACATGTCCCTAGTAAGCCTCTAGTTGGCTAGCTCGTTGATCAATGGATGGTCACGGTTTCATGACCATGGCATTGGATGTTGTTGATAACGGGATCACATCATTAGGAGAATGATGTGATGGACAAGACCCAATCCTAAGCCTAGCACAAGATCATGTAGTTCGTTTGCTAAAGCTTTTCAATGTCAAGTATCGTTTCCTTAGACCATGAGATTGTGCAACTCCTGGATACCGTAGGAATGCTTTGGGTGTGCCAAACATCACAACGTAACTGGGTGGCTATAAAGGTGCACTACGGGTATCTCCGAAAGTGTCTGTTGGGTTGGCATGAATCGAGACTGGGATTTGTCACTCCGTGTGATGGAGAGGTATCTCTGGGCCCACTCGGTAAGACATCATCATAATAAGCTCAATGTGACTAAGGAGTTAGCCACGGGATGATGTATTATGGAACGAGTAAAGAGACTTGCCGGCAACGAGATTGAACAAGGTATAGGGATACCGACGATCGAATCTCGGGCAAGTATCATACCGATAGACAAAGGGAATTGTATACGGGATTGATCGAGTCCCCGACATTGTGGTTCATCCGATGAGATCATCTTGGAGCACGTGGGAGCCAACATGGGTATCCAGATCCCGCTGTTGGTTATCTACCGGAGAGGTGTCTCGGTCATGTCTACGTGTCTCGCGAACCCGTAGGGTCTACACACTTAAGGTTCGATGATGCTAGGGTTATAGGGAAAAAGTGTACGTGGTTACCGAAGGTTGTTCGGAGTCCCGGATGAGATCCTGGATGTCACGAGGAGTCCCGGAATGGCCCGGAGACGAAGATTGATACATAGAAAGTGAGGTTTTGGTTACCGGAAATGTTTCGGGGGTCACCGGTAATGTACCGGGACCACCAGAAGGGTTCCGGGGGTCCACCAAGTGGGCCCACCGGCTCTAGAGGGTTGCATGGGCCTAGGGTGGAGGGAACCAACCCCTAGGTGGGCTGGTGCACCCCTCCACCAGGCCCAAGGCGCAGCTGAAGTGGGAGGAGGGGCAAACCCTAGGGCAGATGGGCCCTAAGGCCCACCCTAGGGCAGCCGCACCACTCCCTCCCTCTGGCCGCTGGCCAGATTGATCTGATGGCTACCGCACCACCCTAGGGTGGAAACCCTAGGGCGCATCCCTCCCTCCTCCTTCCCCCTATATATATGTGAGGTTTCAGGGCTGCCCAACACACGGTTCTCTCTTCCTCTCGGCGCAGCCGTACCTCTCCACCTCCTCGTTCTCCGTAGTGCTTAGCGAAGCTCTGCCGGAGTACCATGCAACTCCACCGTCACGACGCCGTCGTGCTGCCCGAGCTCTTCCCCAATCTCTCCTTCCTCCTTGTTGGATCAAGGCATAGGAGGCGTCACCGGGCTGCACGTGTGTTGAACGCGGAGGCGCCGTTGTTCGGCGCTGAGATCGGAGTCCACCACGATCTGAATCGCTATGAGTACGACTCCACCAATCGCGTTCTTGTAACGCTTCCACTTAGCAATCTTCAAAGGTATGAAGATCTAATCTCTCCCTGCTCATTGTTGGTTTCTCCATAGATAGATCTTGATGATACGTAGGATTTTTTTTGATTTATTACTACGTCTCCCAACAGGAGCAACAACGGTTGCTCTGCTTGCTTCCATTTCATGCATATAAGACATCTCCTAACTACCATGCTGCGGACTTTCCAAAGTTATCCTCTCATCCTCCTTCGGTCAAGTAAAGAAGTCGTGGTGTTAAAAAAAAGTAAAGAAAGACGTGGATTGCCTCCTCCACTCTTTAAGATTTTATTTGTTCGGTAAAAAAAAACAATTACGTACAAAGCCCACATAAGCCAGCCCATTAGGGGAAATTCTCAAAAAAAAAGCTGCCTTGGCCATAGTCGAACCCGGGCGGCCGGGCTGAATAACAACGCGTGCTAACCACTACACTATAGAAAGAAGACCATGATTTCAATAGGCAACACGATACTTAAATTAAGTGAACAGCGGTGCCACATTTAAGAGCAAAATGAATTTTATTTTAGAAAAAGGTAACATATTTTAGAAGCAAATATTTAGTAAGGTTGTGAATAAAAAAATTAAACTCAAAATTGGTTTTTAAGAAGCAATTTTTGTAAACTTGATGTTTATTTAAACACGGATAAATTTTTAAAAATAGGATGCTGATTTTTTTTGATTTTGCGAACATTTTATAAAAACACAAATATTTTTTGAACTTTGAATTAGAAAACCTATTTTTTTTTAAAACATTAATTTTTTGAAGTAGGTTATTGTATCTAACATGTTTTTAGTCTATACCTACTAATAATAAAACTTGGTGAATTTTTGAAATATGCCCACGGATGTATTGTTTTAGTTCAATTTATGTTCAGAAAGAGATTATTTTTCTCCATTGCATCTTCACGTACGACCAACCCTCGCTCAGACCAGTGACACCCGTCACAATGCATGAGGAATCCAACTAAGGTTTCATGTTCTATGTGACAAAAATTATTCAATTTATGCGATAACACATACATATATTATCTTTTTCCCTATTATATTAGCCGGATGATAAAATTATTTTTAACGCTATTGATCTCATCAGACACGAAGGAGGCTTAGTGATTCAACGATTGGACCTGGCCAACCTTGATTAGTTATAATTGGTAAGGACGACAAAGAGGACAAGCGAAAACATGGATTCGATGTCATATTAAAATGGAGGATGTGGACACAATGATGAGGTATTCGTTATGTTTATTATGTTATGGGCATTAGGGCGATGTCTTTAACTATGCTCTTAGGATAAAGGCCGTGTGAGGGTTGTTTTCACCCGATGCAACACATGTGCATGTTTGCTAGTCCTAAAAACGTGGTGAGACATATTGTGCTAAGAGATCATCTCTTGTCTTCTCTTAAATCAGAAAAGGCAAATCTTTTTTTCAAAGTTCACTCTCCTCCACCTTATCATTTATCCTACATGACACTTCTAAAATAATACCGTTGTACATGCATAATCCAGTTAATGCCCCCCACATCAGCTTGTACGTAAAAACCTTACGTAAGTTTTAGTGGATCTAGCATTATTGCTCGTAAATGTTAAAAATAAAGTTTTAGGGAGCTCCATATAATTAGCCTACCTCCCACTTCATCTAGGGGCAGGTGGCCCATCCCGTATAATTGCTACTTCAACGTGCCGCCGCCAATACCCACAACGATGTCGTCTTAGGCCTTGTACAATGCAAGGTCTTTAGAAAGATGTTTAGAGAAATAATCATATATTTTTTAAGCGCTGATACTTACATACAAGGCAGACGCTTAATTAGGCGTCTTTACCGTAGAAATAGGTACCGATGCTTCAGAAAAAATTGATTTATTTTTCTAATCATCTCCCTAAACATCTAGCATTGTACAAGGCCTTAGTGAGAAGACATAGAGCAAAATAGGAAAGAAAACTGAATATAGGGATAGTCACGAGACTTGCAAAAGCAACTCACATGAACTTCCTCTAAATGATATGAACATTGTAAAATTAGCTTTGAATTATTTTTCTTATGAGACTTGTTGATGATGCTGGATCGGTGGTGGTTGATGGCTAATACTATGCACTACGAAAAATAGTATCCAACACTAGTATGACAGAATATGCATGATACCGTCAGATTTTTAAGCATGGCGAATCAAACATTTTTTGTGACAAATCATGTTATTGTGAGGATGGCAAGAAAAATTAACAAGCATGACAAATTCAGCAAAAAAAAAAACCTGGACATGACAAGTATTTACCATGCTTGATAAACAGAATTACAATCCACACGACAACATAATTTGCCATCTCAAACATCTGATTTGCATGCTTAAAAAACTGATGGCCAATTTGTAGCGAAATACAAAGAAAAATATTTATCTTTATGTTACGAGCACCGCCAGTACTAGCAAAAGTACTAGTCCAACTAGTAGATCCGAGCGCGGCGATTCGGTGCATAGTGCATCTGTATTTGGACGTGACATCAAATCTAAATAAAATAATGAAAACATTTAAAATTATCATGAATTTTTTGGCATTCGAAATACTTGAGTGCGCGTGCAAAAAGTTGTGCTGTTTTTGACATTCTGATCTGCTATACTTAGGAGAACAGTCTTTATTAGCGATATTTACCAGCCCCCGGCAAGGGAGAAGGTACATGCAATTTTGAAGGGAATGCCTTTAGCACTACAATGGTCATCATTTCGCCCGTCATGGAATCTGACTCAGTGGGCGCTTTCTCTGCTCTACGTGACAAGGCACTCGCGCAATCTCGGTCACAGGATGAAGGAAATTAAATCATTTATGGCTTTACGGGAGTTTATATCGTTGAAGTTCGAAACAGATTTTCGTCTCACTTTATATATAAAACAAACACCAAATTAAATATACGACCGAACGATATAAGATGATGAGGTAGTCCTCATACAGTACCGATCCCAAGATCACCGTTCCGCGTAGAGCACTACTACGCTACCGACAGAAAGCCTTGAAAGAACTCAGTACATCACCACACAAAGCACTAAATAGCTAAGCTTCACGACAACGCCTCCAGGAAGGAAAACGGCGAAAAGCGTCGCTGCTGCCAAGTCCAAAAGGGACTAAGGTCTTCACTCAGAACCCTGGCACAAAGAGGGGCACCACAACGATGTCTTCAGGAAGATAACGGCGCTCGCAAGCGTCGCCAATGTCGATGACAAAGCACAGAGTTTTCCTTCGGTAGCTCCCCGTGCCACACAAGGTCTTCAAGACAGGCTTAACGACTTCAACTTCCCAGGTCATGATCGGGGCGACGCCACTACCGGCGACAGGGAGAGCACCCGGGCCACCCACCTTTGCCCTCATGTTGCCCACATGACCAAGAGGGAGAGCCACCACCACCGACATGGTGCCCGCCGGAGAGCCAACCATGCGAACCGCCTTCCGAAGCCGCCGCTTCGACATCCATGTCCAAGCCACCACCATCTGTCCACATCACAAAGGACCAACCACAGAAGGAGGAAAGAAGGGGTCTTCTTTCATTCCTTGCCCGGCACCAGCCATGGGATCTGGGTTGATGCCCAAAGTAGAGGGCGTCCACACCTACATCCCCAGCCAGCCCCGATGGACCATGGGGGACACAATCCCATGGTTACTGACGGTCGTCGCTCAGCCCGCTCGCGCGACGCCTCAACCATGGTCACCGGCACCAATCTATCTGATAGAATAGCAGAGACCCGACCACCACCATCGACCATCGTGCTCGCGAGGAGAGCACTAGCACCACCCACAGGCACATCACGGGCCAAGCTCGACCTCTCCTACCTGAAGCAAATGCTTCAATCTGCCCCGGGCCCAGACCTGGCCCGCCCGATCACAAACCCTAGATATGCACCGGCCGCCGGCACATATCCAGGAGAAGGAGGTCGCCACTGTCGTCCGCGACGCCTGCAACGTCACAACAGCCACACTGCTGCAGCCCTACGAAGCGCACCCCGCCTCTCTGTCCTAACCGAGACCTAGCATCTCGGCATAGCAGAGCCCTCCGACGCCAGCCGCCTTGCCCGCGAAGCCGAGCCAAGGCATCCAGCCCATGCCACCTAGGCTCGCGCCGCCTGTCGGCCAGGACAACCGCCGCAGCCAGGCACACACCACCCGCTAGGCCCACGCCGCCATCCTCGCCACCACAGCAGCCACCGCATGCCCCGCTGTAGGATCGAAAGTAGTGCTAGAGGGGGGGTGATTAGACTACCTGACCAAATAAAAATCTACTTTTTCCTAATTTTAATTCTTGGCAGATTTTAGCATTCATAGTATGTCAAGTACACCCTACACATGCATGTCTAAGAGTATAGCAGCGGAAAGTAAAGACAAGCATGTAAGTAAAGAGAGGGTACGAAGATTAAACGCAATTGGTGACACGATGATTTTTCCCGTGGTTCTGATAGGTGGTGCTATCGTACATCCACGTTCACGGAGTCTTCACCACACGGAGGATAACGGTCGCGAGAGTCCGTAGAGGGCTCTACACACGCAGGGTTCCACGAAGAAGCAACCTTGACTATACCATGACGACCTATGTCCACGGAGGACTAGCCTAACTCGGGGTACATCTTCACGAAGTAGGCGATCTCCTTGCCCTTACAAACTTCTTGGTAACTCCACAACACGAAGTAGGAGGCTCCCAAATGACACCTAACCAATCTAGGAGGCACCACCCTCCAAAAGGTAATAGGCTCGATAATGTCGACGAAGTCCTTGCTCTTGTGCTTCAAGATGATAGACTCCTCAACACACAATCACCCTCTCATAGATTTGGCTTGGTGGAAGAGGTTGATTGGGCGAAAAGCAAGTTGGGGAGGCTAGAGATCAAGATTCAAATGGTAGGAATGGAATGGCATGATCTCAACACATGAGTAGGTGACTCTCTCTCCAAAAATCAGTATGATGAGTGGGGAACTGTTCTGAGTGCTTCACTTTCGAGTGAGTAGTGGTGGAGGGGTATATATAGGCATCTCCAAGTCCAACCGTTACACCTAATAAGTCAGACTGGGTGACACGGATGTGTTAATCTCGGTGGTACCGAGTTGCCTCAAAGGTAGCAACTTCTAAATCTCAGTGAGACCGATACATAAATCTCGGTTGCACCGATAAGGTGACCAATGGTGAGATTGCGAGTCTCGGTGACGCCGATTCACACACAAAGAAAACTCGGTCGGACCGATTTTGTAAACTTGCGTAACAGGAAGTTGGCAACCCAAACTCGGTGGCATCGAAGTGGAATTGGTTGCACCGGAATGTTAGGGTTTGGCTGAGTCTATCTGAGGTTGGGAATCAGTGGCACCGAATGGAAAGTGTTGATTGCACCGATTTTTAGTATTTGGCTCCGGACAGACTTTTGTGGAAGAGCTTGTGGGTGTATGTGGTTACTATCACTTGTGCACGTATGAGCATTTTGTTCACCAACAAAACCTTACCCCCTTTTAATAGTATTGGCTTTCCTATGGACTCAAAGTGATTTCTCACAAAAGGTAAAATGTAAAGTCCTTTGCTTGAAGCTTTGCCAATCTATTTCCTTGCATCTTGGGGTATTCCACAATCCTTTTGCCAACCCATCATTGAACTTTTCTTGAAATATGGTTAATGGAAACATTAGTTCAATGACATATATTTTGTTATTAACTACCAAAACCACCAAGGGAGAACTGTGCTTTCAATCTCCCCCTTTTCGGTAATTGATGACAACGTATAGATCAAAGCTTCGACATATAATATAATCAATGAATATAATCATCGCTTTGAGAAGTATGTGATAAGTAAGATCTCCCCCTAAATTTGTGCATTATTTTTAAATTTGTGTTTGAATGCGAATGCACAATCGGTTAGGTACATGGGGCACTTCTTCCATGTCACATACAACTTGGTGGTGTGCGAGAGTAATAAGAGTTAACAACATAGCACAACACATCAACCAAAGTGAATGATCATCACATAACCATAAAAACATAGGAAATAGTAGCAACATACATTAAAGCGTATGATCAAACACACAACAAAAGTATCTCACATCCAAACCAAAAGACCAATTGTTTTGTAAAAACAACAATAAAAAGCAGACGCTCTCTCACTCGAAGCCTAGATCTATATACAACTTCTCCCCCTTTGGCAACAAGTTACCAAAAAGCTCGAAGAGATATAACTAATTGTTCTTCTGCGGCTAATCTCCTCCGGATGTCGATGTCGGAGTCGAAAGAACTACGTCTGCGAAAACTTCTGTTGAAGTCCTGGATGGAGTTGGTGTAGACACTAGAGGCACTAGAGCTGATGGACTTGTAGTCACTATGGCTGGAGCAGAAGATGAAGGCCTCGTCTCTGGAGCTGGCACTATAGGTGTCCTAGACTTAGTTGTGAACTGGGCAGTCATCCTGACAGTTGCACTATCATCATCACACTCAGACTCTAAAGAGGTGCGACGGATAGGGGCTTCATCTACCTCCTTCTTAAGCTCATTGACTGTCTTAGTCAGCCCATCTACCTTGTCGTTAAGAGTTTTCACTCTATCCTCAATAATGTTCGCAAGGCTCTCCTGAGTGTCCATGATGGTTTTGATGTCCTTATTCATGTCCATGACAATGGAGATCAAGAGATCCATCTGCTTGTTCCTGGATCTAGGGACCTGAGCACTAGTGGCTCGAGTTGCCTCTGCCTCTGCCTGTGCCTATGCCTGAGTTGTAGCTGATGTGGGATGGTCTGGGTCCATCACCACAACGCTGTCCTCAAAGTCTGGCTGAAGTGGCAAGTGGGGTCTATCCAGAGCAAAGATGTGCTTCTCAAGTTTGGAGTTGATAAGCATCTGAAGATAGGGTGCATAGCAGCATGAGCGCTTCTGGTCAGCAGCAACCCTCTTCACTGTCTCTACGATCAAATCTATCACTCGAATCCTGGTGTGACTATCGAGATGGATAAGCATGTTGATGGAGTATCCACAAATCATCTTCTCATCTCAAGACTTAGGCATCAAGGTATGCCTCAGGATAGTGTTCATGGTACGCAGGCCTGCTTGAAGATAGTAAATGGATCCTAACTTGTGAGATTGCAAGTTAGCAGCTGGAATAGCAGCATACATGTCCTGCATAGCATTATGGCTCTCCTCGGTTTCTGAGTAGACATCCAAGTCACCATCCTCAACCTCTAGGACTCCTATGATGGTAGCCCACTCATCAACTATAAATTCATATCGTGCTCCTTCAATCATCCAGACAATCCTGCCATCTCCATAAAAATGAGTAGTGGAATAGAACTGCATGATCATCTCATCATTCCAGGCACTGAACACTCTGCCAACAAACTTGTCTAGGCCAATGTAGTGGAAGATGTATTGCACACTCGGGAAATAGTCTTCATTGGCCTTGATATACTTTCAATCAACATATCTCATGTCACTGAATGCAGGACTCTTGTCAAGCAAGATAGTCTCATAGAAGTCTTGCTACTCCTTGGCGTAGAATCTATAGTCCACAGCAGTCTTTCTCCTCTGGGCATATGGATCAATAGCTCTCCATGCCCTCAAACCAGAATCCTTCCTCTTCTTCATATCCTCAGAAACTGGATTACTGGCATTGTGTTTAGGAAGGTGAGGTCTCAGCTTCATCAAAACTAACATAGCATCATCATCCTCATCTGCTTCTCTGAAAGTGGATGTCTAAAAGCACATTTGCTCCCTTGGTGGTTTTGGTAATTAATAACAACATATAAGTCATTCAACTTATGTTTCCACCAAGTATATTTCAGGAAAAATTAAACGATAGGGATGGCAAAAGGATTGTGGAGATTGTGGAATCACCCCAAGATGCAAGGAAATAGGTTGGCTAAGCTTAAAGAAGAGGACTCTACATTTTACATTTGTGAGAAATCACTTTGAGTCCATAGGAAATCCAATACTATTAAAAGGGGGTAAGGTTTTGTTGGTGAACAAAATGCTCATATGTGCACAAGTGATAGTCACCAAAAACATCCACAAGCTCTCCCACCAAAGTCTGTCTCTAGCCAAACATTCAAAATTGGTGCAACCAACATTCCTATCCTGGTGCCACCGATTCCAAACCCTAGACAGACTCACCCAAACCCTAGCCACTTCGGTGCAATAGATCAAGGAGTCACACATTCCCTCAAAGGTAAGCAAGGGACAAGGTATTCAACAAATCAATGCACATCATCACATATGCTTTGCACTCCATGTCCATAGATATCCTTGTATTTGTCTCTTCTGTGTTGGGACTAACCCATGTAGGTGAGAAGAGTAAGGAAACAACAAGGATGCTCCCAACTCTTGGTGATCTTCATCAACTTTGAGCATTCACCACTACCTCACCAACATGAAGTCTTCATCAACAAAACCCAAGGTTAGTTTATCCCTCTTATGGGGGGGGGATGTCACATCAAGGGGGAGCTTTACTCTAAGACTTGAGTCAAAGCATCTCTTAGTATGTGACAACATTAAATGCTTTATGTTAAAGTGGTAACCCCACTTGTGCTTAGACGATGAGTATGACCTATGATCAAGTATTCTTACTTGGCTCCTAAGTCAAAATACTCATATATAGATGACTTCGTCATCGACCAAGTGCTTGTTAGATGCTAGAGTGTTTGTGCATATTTGCCATGATTTCATTTGACATCTTATTATATGAGCATGTTGGTCTGCATTTATTTACTCATTCGAGGATATCCAATTGTTGCTATTTGGCTTTTGATTTATCTTTTGCCAATTGGATATACAAGAATGCCTAGGACCACTTCTTTATCTATCTATGCTTTCTCACCTCATACTCTATTCATGTTCCATCACAAAATTTGAACAAGTGCTTTTCGATCCCTTTGTGTGTGGAGCACTCGGAGTTCCGTATCGACAAGGACTGACCATTAAAACCTCCTAAGTGCATCTCGGTGGAACCAACCACAAAATATCGATCTCATTAAATGCCTAGGGTTGATCTGGTTTTCAATCTCGGTAACACCGATTCCATCTTCTTGGTTACACCGAGTTTCCGTGTCAACTGACATTTGAGGAACTCGGTGACACCGAAAAGTTAGAATCGATGACACCAACATTGGTGGGTATATATACTGTGGACCCCGACGCTTTGAATTTCACCCTCAAACTGTCGTGCCTCAGAACCCTAAGCTACTGCCTTCAAGACCCCTAGTCGTCGCCCTTGTCTCCTTGCGCTCCTCCGTCGCTGGGAATCGCCACCGACGACGAAATCCTCTTCATCGTCACCGCCGTGGCGGATCCGTGCCAAGTTAGGGTACGGATTTGATCTCCTTTGCTCTCTTCGTCCGATTCTTGCGCAATGGATTTAAGTTTATCTATAAGCCACTCTTTGCACGCACTCCTATCCACTCAAAATTCCAATAGCCTAGCAAATGTTAGATTTTCTAGGGTTTTGCCATCCGCCCGATGGAACTCGGTGGAACCGAAGCAAACAAATCGGTCTCACCGATTTGTCTTTCTGTATTGCTGAGAACGGTCTCGGTGGAACCGAGTACTACTATTCGGTCTCACCAAAAAGAGTGCCGAGGTTCTGTTAAGAGAGACAGTCAGTCTCGGTGGCACTGAAAATCTTGCTTCGATTGTACCGATATTCATTTGACAGAATGCAAACACTTTGAAAATCTATTGTTCAAACTTTCAAAAACCAGCCTCGTTTTGTGATGACTCATCTACTTCTGCTCTTCTATACTCTATTCATAGGGTCATTATGTTAGAAGCTAAGGACAGTGAGAATTTGCCAGAGTAGGGAGTTGACATGAGTTCAGGCACAAGCCCAGAGTCCAGTTCTTTTTCAGATCTAGGCACCCCTAGCTCCCATGGGTTGCCCAAGGCTGCCACCAGGACCAGGAAGAAGCTAGCTAAATTCTGATGAAGAAGATTCAGACTTTATTCCTGAGGAGATTCTTGCCAAGAAACAAGAAAAGGCTGCTAAGAATTCTGCTACTGAAGCAACTTCTTCCAGAAGAGTTGTTAGCAAGGTTTATGTCGGCTCTGAAACTATCAAAGCACATGAGAGTGCTAGAGCCACGATGTCTATTGATCCCCCAAGGAAGTCTATGCCTAAGAAGGCAGTGGAGAAGAAAGCCAGACAAAGTATTATTCATGTGATTGGAAGGCCTACCTCCATGTATGAAGATCCAGAGGAGGCTGATGGTGCTGCTGCTGAAGAAGAGGAGGATGAGCCAACTGCAAAGGCTCCTCCCAAGAAGAAGGCCAAGAAACTTATGGCTGATGCAATGCCAAAGACTGGCACATCTAAGAGCACCAAGCATACATCCAAGAAGGCTGCTGCTAAGAAGCCAAAGAGGACATCCAGGCAGATTCCAGCTTCTGAGAAGAACAAGGGAACCGCCTCCAGAGATGACTTGACAACATTGATGAAGCTCAGACCACATCTTCCAGTACATGATGTCAGCCACTTAGTTGCTGAAGATATGAAGAAGAGGAAAGACTTAGGATTGAGAGCTTGGAGATCTATAGATCCTTATGCCCAGAGGAAGAAAACTGTTGTTGACTATAGGTTCTACACCAGAGAGCAACAGGACTTTTATGAGACAGTGATGCTAGACAAGAGCCTAGCTGTTAGTGATATGAGATATGTTGATTGGAAATTCATTAAGGAGAATGAGGATTACTTTCCAAGTGTCCAAGATAATTTCCACTGCATTGGTCTAGATGAGTTCATTGGCAGAGAGCTTACTGCATGGAACGATGAGATGATCATGCAATTCTACTCCACTGCACATTTCTACGTAGATGGTAGAATTGTATGGTGACTGAAGGAGCAAGGTATGAATCCACTGTTGATGAGTGGGCTGCACTTCTAGGAGTTCCAGAGGTTCAGGATGGTGATCTGAATGTATACTCGGAATCCAAGGCGAGCCACAATGCCATGAAGGATATGTATACTCCTATCCCCGCAGACAAAGTGCAATCTCACAAGCTAGGATCCATCTACTATCTGCAAGAAGGCCTCCGTACCATGAACACTATTCTGAGGCATACCTTGATGCCCAAGTCAGGAGATTACAAGATGATCCGAGGCTACTCCATCAACATGTTGATCCACCTTGACGAACATACCAGGATTAGAGTAATGGATTTGATTGTTGAGACAATCAAGAGGGTTGCCGCTGATCAAAAGCGCTCTTGCTGCTATGCACCCTACATCCAGATGCTTATCAACTCTCAGTTGGAGAAGCACATATTTTCTTTAGATTGTCCACATTTGCCCCTACAGCCAAAACTTGAGGATAATGTTGTGGTGATGGACCCAGATCATCCCACATCTGCTACAACACAGACAGAGGCAGAGGCAGTTCGAGCCGCTAGTGCTCAAGCCCCCAGATCTAGAAACGAGGAAATGGATCTTTTGATCTCAGCAGTTCACGACATGCAAAAGGATATCAAGGGTATTTTGGACAACCAGAACAGTCTAGTGAGGATCTTCGAGACAAGGATCAAGACTCTTGGTGATAAGGTGGACAAGGTGACTAAGACAGTCATAGAGCTTCAGAAGGAAGTTGACTTCGTGCACATTCCTCGGGTCTCTTCTACTTCTTCAGATGATGATGAGGAGGAGGAGGAGGGGGATGGTTCACCTCTCAGGTTGAGCACACAGTTCACTACTCAGGCTAGATCAGACACAGTGCATGCACCAGACGTGAGGCCCTCTTCATCAACCCCTGCTACTGTCAGCATAGCTCCTACTCCATTAGCTCCAGTTCCTCTAGTGACCACTCCAGCTTCATCCACGACATCTGCAGAGATCTTCGCCGATGCTATTCTCTCGACTCCTTCATCAACAACCGGAGGAGATCAGCCCAAGAACGGTTAGATATATGCCTTTGAACTTTTTGGTAACTTGTTGCCAAAGGGAGAGAAGTGTATATAGATCTTGAGGCTTCGAGTGAGAGAGTGTTTGGTGTTTGTTTCTTGTTTTCAAAAACAATTACTTTTGGTTGCTGTGACACACTTTGGGTTGCTTGTGATACATGTTTGATGATGTTTGATCATACGCTTTAATGTGTGATGCTACTATTTCCTATCATCTTAATGCTTATGTGATGATCTTTCATCTTTGGTTGATTGTGTTGTGCTATGATGTTCATTCTAATTATTCTCGCACACCACCAAGTGGTATGTGACATGTAAGAAGTGACCCATGTACCTAATCGATTGTAAATTTGTATTCAAACGCAAATTTAAAATAATGCACAAATTTAGGGGGAGATCTTGCTTATCACATACTTCTCAAAGCGACGATTATATCCATTGATTATATCTTTGTCGAAGCTTTGATCTATATGTTGTTATCAATTACCAAAAATGGGGAGACTGAAAGCACATTTGCTCCCTTGGTGGTTTTGGTAATTAATAACAACATATAAGTCATTGAACTAATGTTTCCACCAAGTATATTTCAGGAAAAGTTCAATGACAGGGATGGCAAAAGGATTGTGGAGATTGTGGAATCACCCCAAGATGCAAGGAAACAGGTTGGCCAAGCTTCAAGCAAGAGGCCTCTACATTTTACATTTGTGAGAAATCACTTTGAGTCCATAGGAAAGCCAATACTATTAAAAGGGGGTATGGTTTTGTTTGTGAACAAAATGCTCATACGTGCACAAGTGATGGTCACCAAAAACATCCACAAGCTCTCCCACCAAAGTCTGTCTCTAGCCAAACATTTAAAATCGGTCAAACCAACATTACTATCCCGGTGCCACCAATTCCAAACCCTAGACAGACTGAGCCAAACCCTAGCCACTTCGGTGCAGCCGACACTGCTTTCGGTGCCACCGAGTTGGGTTGCCAACTTTCTGTTACGCAAGTTCACACTTTCGGTCCGTCCGAAAATGTTGAATCAGCGTCACCGAGTTTGGCATTTCTGACTGTTGGTCACCTTATCGGTGCAACCGAGACTCCTATATTGGTCTCACCGAGATTCAAAAGTTGCCACCTTTTGGTCACTTTGGTACCACCGAGATTAACACATTGGTGTCATCGAGTTGGTCATTTTGTGTGTAACGGTTGGATTTTTGGGGATGCCTATATATACCCCTTCACCACCACCCACTCGAAAGAGAAGCACTCAGAACTATTCCATACCTATCCTACTCAGTTTTTTGAGAGAGAACCACCTACCCTTGTGTTGAGGTCAAGATCTTCCACTCCAACCATAGGGATCTTGATTTCTAGCCTCCCCAAGTTGCTTTCCACCAATCACATCTCTTCTACAAGCCAAATCTGTGAGAGAGTGATTGTGTGTTGAGGAGTCTATCATCTTTAAGCACAAGAGCAAGGAGTTCATCATCATTACCGAGCCTATTACCTTTTGGAGGATGGCGCCTCCTAGATTGGTTACGTGTTGCATGGGAGCCTCCTACTTCATGTTGTGGAGTGAACTAACAAGTTTGTAAGGGCAAGGAAATCGCCTACTTCGTGAAGATCTACCCTGAGTACGGCTAGTCCTCCGTGGATGTAGGCCATCATGGTATAGTTAAGGTTGCTTCTTCGTGGAACCCTCCGTGGGTAGAGCCCTCCATGGACTCTCGCGACCGTTACCCTCCATGGGTTGAAGACTCCATGAACATGGATGTACAATAGCACCACCTATCAGAACCACAGGAAAAATCATCATGTCTACAATTGCGTTTGATCTTCCTACCCTATCCTTTTACTCATGCTTGTTGTTACTTTCCGCTGCTATACTCTTAGACTTGCATGTGTAGGGTATACTTGGTATGTTATGAATGCTAAAACTTGCCAAGAATTAAAATTGGGAAAAAGCATAGTTTTATTTGGTGAAGTTGTCTAATCACCCCCCTCTAGACCTACTTTCGATCCTACACTGTCTTGTTCTTCTCAAAAGCAGGAATATCTCTTGTGGTCCTCTTGGACTTCCCTGCAGGAACTTTCTTGGATGGAGCCTTGGTGCTCTTGGAGGGGCCAGGCTTAGGCATAACATCTTCCATAAGCTTCTTTGCCTTCTTCTTGGGAGGGGCCTTAGCAGTAGGTTCCTCCTCTTCCGCCTCCTCAGCAACACTAGCAGCCTCTTCTGGATCCTCATACATAGAGGTAGGCTTGCCCATAACACGAATGATCCTCTTCCTGGCTGTCTTCTTCTCTCATGCCTTCTTAGGCAAAGATTTCTTTGGGGCTCAACGGTCATTGTAGCTCTAGCACTCTTAGGTGCTCTAAAAGTCTCAAGAGGTGCATAAACTTTGCTGACTACCCTTCTAGATGAGGTAGCCTCAGTAGCATACTTCCTTGCAGCCTTCTCTTGCTTTTTATCAAGGATCTCTTCTGGCACAAAATCAGAATCTTCTTCATTTGAATTGAGTCTCTTCCTTGTCCTAGTTGCAGCTTTGGGAAACCCATGAGAACTAGGAGTGCCTGGATCTGAGGAAGAACTGGACTCAGGACTAGTGCCTGAACTCATGTCAACATTCTACTCCTGCAGATTCTGACTATCTTCAGCATCTGACATGTCTGACCCTGTGAATAGAGTTGAGAAGAGTGGAATAGGATAACTCATCACAAATTGCACCTGGTTTTTGAAACTTTGAACAAAAGATTCTCAAGGTTCACATTCTATCACATGAAAATCGGTACAACCGAAGCAAAAATATCGGTACTACCGAGACTGACTCTCTCAATAACCGAAACTTGGTACCCCTTTCGGTGGGACCAAAACGGAGCACTCGGTTTCACCGAGAGAGTTCTCAGCAGCACAGACAGCAATCGGTGACATTGATTTGTTTACTTCGGTTCCACCGAGTTTCATCGGGCGGAAGGCAAACCCTAGAAAGTCAATCGTTCGCTATCTAATGGAGGTTTGTTTTGGATGAAATGGTCTCAAACAATGTCTAGACTAGGAAAAATCCCTAATGCGCATGAATCGGAAAGTGGAGTACGAAAGGGGACCGAATCCATACCCTAATTTGGCGGTGGACCCGCTACGGCGGCGATGATGGAGTTGAATACGTCGAAGGCGGCAATTCCCAATGGTGGAGATGCTTGGGGAAGCAAGGCAATGACCAGGGGTCTTTGGAACGGCAGCTTAGGGTTTTGGAGCACGATGTTTGAAGATAGAAATTCAAAGCATCAGGGTCCACAGGTTATATACCCCTCATTATCGGTGACACCGATTCTACATTTTCGGTGTCACCGAGTTTCTCAACTGTCAACTGACAGCGAAACTCGGTGTAACCAAGAATATGGAATTGGCAGTACTGAGATTCAAAAGCTAGATCAACCCTAGGCATTCTGTGAGACCGAGATTTTGGTGTTGGTTCCACCGATATGCACTTGGGAGGTTTTAATGGTCAGTCCTTTATCGATATGAACTCCGAGTGCTCCTCACACACAGAGATCGAAAAGTACTTGTTCAAATTTTGTGATGCAACATGAATAGAATATGAGGTGAGAAAGCATAGATAGCTAGGGGAGTGGTCCTAGGCATTCTTGTATATCCATTTGGCAAATGAAAAATTAAAAGCCAAATAGCAACAATTGGATATCCTCGAATGAGTAAATAAATGCAGACCAACATGCTCACACAATAAGATGTAAAGTGAAATCATGGCAGACATGCACAAACACACTAGCATATAACAAGAACTTTGGTGATGACGGAGTCATCTATATATGAGTATATTGACTTAGGAGCCAAGTAAGAATACTTGATCATAGGTCATACTCATCGTTTAAGCACAAGTGGGATTACCACTTTTACATAAAGCATTTAATGTTGTCACATTCTATGAGATGCTTTGACTCAAGTCTTAGAGTAAAGCTCCCCCTTGATGTGAGATCCCCTCATAGGAGGGTACTAACCTTGGGTTTTGTCTTGAAGACTTCTTATAGGTGAAGTAGTGGTGGATGCTCAAAGTTGACGAGGATCACCAAGAGTTGGGAGCATCCTTGTTGTTTCATTACTATTCTCACCTACATGGGTTAGTCCCAACACACAAGAGACAAACACAAGGATATCTATGGACATGGAGTGCAATGCATATGTGATGATGTCCATTGATTTGTTGAATACCTTATACCTTGCTTACCTTTCAGGGAATATGTGACTCCTTGAACTATTGCATGATGTTGATGTTGATTACAACTAGTTCTTGCCAATAATGAATATGAGTGAATTTCATTGGCAGAGTCACCCCTCAAGAACTTCTCTAGTTCTTCTTCTTTGTGACCCACATCAAGTTGATGGGATCCTTGGTATTGAAGTAGTACTTGTAGAAGTTGAGCTTGTAGTAGCCTTGGGAGCCCACTTCACCAAAGCTTGGGATTCTTGTGGTGGAAGGTCACCTTGATTCTTTGTTCCCTTGGGAAGAGTATTTTCATACTTCTCCTTTTGAGGAAAAACTTGGGATTGGGATATTGACCTTCTTCCCATTCAACTCCATTAGCGTTGAAGTAGCCAACACCACGATTCTTCCGGTATCCTTCATGCTTGCATACAATCTCCTCAAATTGTTTGCAACCTTAAAGATTCTTGTAGATACCTTTCTCTATAATCCCTTTCAAGAGTTCATTTTCTTGCTCAAGTGTAACTTGGCTAAGATAAGAGTTGGTGGGATCAAGAGAACTACTAGAAGCAATATCATTAGATTCATCATTTTTATTGCTACTAGTTGAAGAACCTTTCTTTCCTTTGTTACTAGCTTGCTTCGACTTAACTTGTGGCATCAATGTAGACAAGAGAAGTCGTTTAACTAGATAAGAGCAAGTCTTCTTTCGAAGATCTTCATTGATAGCTTTAAGGAAGTCATGCTCTTGCTCTAAATTGAGCTTCTCGAAGTGAAGCGTCTCATGTGTCCTTTCAATCTCTCTATGATCTCATAGAGTAGACTCGTGAGTTAACTTTAGAGTGTTTAGTTCTTGAGTTAGCCGTTCTATTTCCAACTTATCATCAACACACGACTTATCTAGACTAGAGTGAGTACTAGCAGGTTCATTTTGACTAACATTACTAGATTTGTCAAATAGCAAGTCATCTTCAGTTAACAAGTCATCTTTATCACTGTTGAAATCAAGATACTCGGGGTGTGATACCTTGGGGCCTTTAGCCATGAAGCAACGTCCACTCCCTTCATTTGGTGAACCAAATATGTCGTAGGAGTCAGTTGTCTCTAGTGCAAGTCACTACTGGAATCTGGGAATTTGTCGTCCGCCAGTTCTTTGTCGTCTGCCGGCGGACGGCAAAGAACGTCTTTGTCGTCAGGTGGCAAAAAGCTGATGGCAAAATACAGGCTGACAACAAAGATGTTGTTTGTCATCCGCTAGCTCTTTGCCCTCTGCCAGCAGACGGCAAAGGGACCAAAGGTAGACGGCAAAGAGTCCAGATGGGCCCCACTGGGCCGTGAAGGTGGTTAGGTTAAATGGATGGCCCCTTTGTCGTCCGCCGAATCTTTGCCATCTGCCTTTGACGGCAAAGAAGACGCCTGGCTAACGGTCGTTAGCCCTCGGCCCACCCCGACCGTAGCCGACCCCCTCTCTCTCTCTGCATCTCTCTCTCACCCCTGCAGCTCCACCAGTCGCGCTTCTCCCGTCGCCACCCCTCATCGGCCGCCCCTGCCCCGGCCCCCCTCACCGGCCTCCCCACCGCCCCTCACCGGCCGCCACCCTCACCCACCACCCCTCACCCGCCGCCACCGTCACCGGCCACCCCTCACCCTGCCGCCACCATCACTGGCCGCCCCGCCTTGCTCCCCGACCCCTACGCTCGCCCCTCCCCCGATGAGCTCCCCTGCCGCCCCTCCCCGACGACCTGCCCTGCCACCCGCTCTTCGCCCCCTACGCTTGCCCCTCCCCCGACGACCTGGGAGCGGCCGCGACACTGCCCCACCGCCCACCACCACCCCACCGTCGGAGCCCCCCTATCCACGACCTACTTCCCCTTGCGCCGGCCCTCCTCCACCACCGTGTCGACCCTCCTCCACCACCGCATCGACCCTCCACCACCGGCCCTCAAGGTGATTTCTTTCCATTTTTTCTGTTTTTTACTGTTTAGGTTTAGACTAATTAGTGTTTGGTTTAGGTTAGGGCTTGGTTTAGTTTAGGTTTAGATAATTAGAAGAAGAAGAAGAAGGAAGATGAAAAAACTAATAAGAAAAGAAAATTAAGGAGAAGAAGAGGAAAAAGGAAAAGGGAAGAACAGGAAAAAGGAAAAGAAGGAAGAAGAAGAAGAGGAGGAGGAGGAGGAGGAGGATAGGAAAGAGAGGGCCATGGTGGACTGTCGGTGGAGGGCATACCTCGGTGTCGATGGAACCCTAAATTTAAGCTTGGCGGTGGCATCATATTTTAAATATTTAGTTAGGTTGACGGAAAAAACAATAATGCTACGTTACTCATCTTTGGATTTCAATGTGCAGTTGTTTCGTCGCTATGAGGGTCTGCTTTTTGACGACCTCCCTATGTGTTTGACGAGCTCCCGTGCGTTCGTGGGTGAGCACACATCTCCTCCCCCTTAATTTTCTCTATTCCGGTCTTCATGCCGATGAAACTTGCTAGCTATAGATGTCTTGAATCATCAGTATGCGTGACCATTATGCGTCTCCTGTTCGAAAGGGTTACATCTATAAATATGCATGCATTTGCATATTTATAACCGTGATTCTTTCGAATTTTCCAACGTTATCCATGGACAGCCCGAGTATGTGTAGATTGGGTTCGTTTTCCCATATGCTCTGCTCCGGATCCAATGCAGAATTTTGTCAGTGCCTCCGTGTTGTTCTCCGGGTACACATCCTCTCTGCTTATTGCCGAGACATATATCAGGAGAACAGTGGGGAGGTGCTGCCGAAATTCTATGTTGGATCCGGAGCAAAGCATGGGAAAACGAACCCAATCTACACATACTCGGGTGGGATTAGGACCTATCTCTACCTATTAGCGTGTAGGTAGCATGGACGTAATAAAACTGACAAATTTGATTAGCGGATGAATAGAGATGATGAATTATATATATATATATCTCATGTGTTTAGTAGGTAGGCAATATGAGTGATCGTGCTTGGATGTACACTGGTCACCCTAGTCAGAAAGACATGACCAATGAATGGTTAACAAAAACCAAGGTTTTTTTAAGAGCCGCATTTGCAAATGGCCAGCAAAAAACATGGTGCCCCTATCCCAAATGCCACAACATTAAAAGGCAGACAGAGTTTGAAATGGGTAAACACCTGTAGAAGTAGGGTTTTACGCCTAATTATATGGTGTGGACTTTTCATGGTGAGTCTGACCAACGTGCCAGAGCTGAGGTGGTTCGTCGTCGCACCAACGAGCATGGTATCGGGATCGAAGACATGGTGCAAGACTTTGATGATGCTCGGGATTCGGATGATGAGATGGAGGAATCTGCAAAGGCCTTCTATGAAATGTTGGAGTCTTCAAAACGTCCTCTCCATGAGCACACTGAGCTTTGTCAGCTAGATGCCATCGCGCAATTAATGGCTCTGAAGGCTCAATTCAACCTAGACAGAGAATGCTACGACGCGATGATGACGATATTTGGATGCTTTCTACCCAAAGGCCATGTACTACCTGCAAACCTATACCAGTCAGACAAAATCCTCCGTGTACTTAAGATGCCCTATGAGAAGATACATGCCCTTAAGATGCCCTATGTACTTAAGATGCCTTATTTAGGCTTGAGTATGCGGCCTTGAACTATTGCCCCATTTGCAATTCTTCCAGGTATATTGTGGAAGATAATGGTATGTGTGAGAAGATTCGGACCAAAATCCCCATTAATGTTCTTCCGTATCTGCCAATCGTACCAAGACTTCAACGTCTTTTCATGCTCGAAGAGATGGCCAAACGGATGACATGGCACAAATTGGGCAAAAGAACCGAACTAGATGCGGAAGAGAACAAGATGTTGGTACACACTTCAGATGCTTTTGCGTGGAAGCACTTCGATGCATTACATAAGGATAAATCGGCAGATCCAAGGCATCCTCGAGTTGCCATCAGCACGGATGGGTTCGATGTGTATGGTATGAAGGCAACACAATATAGTTGTTGGCCTGTATTTGTCATTCCACTCAATCTCCCCCGGAGAGATTATGAAAAGAAAGAACATTTTCCTGACGTTGATAATTCCAGGGCCCAAATATCCGGGGAAGAATATGAATGTGTACATGCAGCCGCTTAAGGATGAATTGCAAGAAGCCTGGGATAATGGGATCAAGACATATGACACCGCTACCAAAAAAAACTTCAAAATGCATGTGTGGTACATGTACTCGATGCATGACTATCCGGCGTATGTGCTATTTATTAGCTGGTGTGTGCATGGAAGGTTCCCGTGCCCCACATGCAAGGCAGCTCTTCAGTTTTGTTGGCTACAAGCGGGTCGCAAGTTTTCTTGCTTCGACATGCATAGACAGTTCCTGGATCCTGACCATAAGTTCAGAAAAGACAAGAAGAATTTCATAAAAGGTATAGTTGTCAAAAACACCGCACCACCTGCGTTGACATGCCAATAGACCCTTGATCAGTTAAACGCTCTCGATCCCGATCCTTTACGTCCAGGGTATTTCAAAGGGTATAATACGAAACACGCCTGGACTCACAAGTTATGCTTATGGGATCTTCCTTACTTCAAAGACCTCATTTGCCCACACAACATCGACATGATGCACACTGAAAAGAATATGGTGGAGGCCATTTTTGTTACATTGTTCGGCATAGAGGGTAAGTCAAAGGATAATCCTAAGGCTAGAATCGACCAGGAGGCTCTATGTGATAGACCGTTACAAAACTTGCGACAACGGAAAGGAAAGGAAAGCGTAGCAAAGTCAAAGGCATGGTTCAATCTTGGAAGGCCAGCTATGAGAGAAATGCTATTGTGGGTGAAAATGCGGTTGATGTTCCCTAATGGGTATGCTGCGAATCTAAAGAGGGGAGCGAGTCTTGAAAAATTGAAAATATTTGGTCTCAAGAGTCATGATTGGCACATGTGGCTTGAGCGGGTAATGCCGGTGATGTTGCGTGGCTTTATCCCTAAGGATGAATGGCTAGTACTGGCAAAGCTGAGCTATTTCTTCCATTCTCTTTGTGCGAAAGAACTATCGCCTAGCATGCTAGATGAAATGATGTAAAAGTAAACATAGAGTTGAAGCATGGATGGCCAAGGCATTCATTACTGAGGAGGCACTAAACTTTGTGACAGCACACTACGAAGCCAAAGAACATCATTTGCATAACCCGAAGCCTCGGTACAATGATGGCGAGCCTAAAAAAGGTCGATACAACCTCAGCCTATTCAAAGGGAAGCTCGCATCAGCCGGTGCTTCGAAAGGGAAATCGTTGGATGTCGAAGAATGGCGGACCATTTCATTGTATATCTTCAACAACCTAACAGAAGTGTGGCCGTACATCGAGTAAGTTCTCGGTAAATTATTGTTCCGCAACTTCTAATTCCTTTGAACTGATCTTACTCCCGGATATTTGATATAGTCGATACGTTGCCGAATTCTCGGATGGAGCGTTCATCGAAAAGGATTCCGCCGAAGAGTATGAGCTTCTGGCAAAGCATGGAGGCGACTATCCCGGTTTCATCTCTTGGTTCAAACAAAGGGTAATTAATTACCATTACCGGGTCATTTGATTTCTTGGTCTAATTTGCGGCTAATGCATCCATTCTTCCGTATTAAACTTGTAGGCTGATGCAGAGTCTATGGACACCGAGTTGAGACAAGTCGCTAATGGTTTTGACTGTAAGGTCCATTCATTTGACAAATACGACATCAACGGGTATCTCTTTCGTACCTTTGGCAAAGAGCTATCTATGCCCGATGTAAAGACTACAAATTGTTGTGTCTCTGCTATCGGCGAAGGAGTTATCGAGTATTATGGAAGAATTGAAGCAATTTATGAACTTCTATTCTATGGTGAAAACTCACCGACTGTCGTAGTCTTCAAATGTTATTGGTTTCAGCCAAAGGAGACTAGAAGGACTCATGAACATATAGGGCTAGTCAAAATCAACCAAAGCACCCATTTAGATGTTCCCGATGTCTATATTACGGCTCAACATGCGACACAAGTTTTCTATCTACCGTGGGCCTGCCAAACTGATCCATATCTGAAAGGTTGGGATGTCGTTTATGAAGTGCCGCCAAGTTGTAGACCACCTACCCTCAATGAAGAGGATTACGAACCTCACATTAACCCAGACAAATGTGAAGGAGAATTCTTCCAAGAAACACGTATGTACAAAAAAACGTGTCAAGAACCGCTCTACTTCACCCCAAAACATTGAAGTAGACAACGATAGTGAATCCATCTTAACCCCTGAGCTGGAACAGGAAGAGCCGAAAGAATAAGAGGTTACTGCTGCAGATGACCTGTCACTTCTTAACAGATTACATAATGGAGGCATTCCACATGTTCTTCCTGATAGTGATGATGATGATGCATTTATTGATGATAGTGATGATCATGATGCATTTATTTATCCCGAAGCATATATAGACGATCAAGATTATTATTAGTTCATGTCAGGTATTCAACTATTATTATATACATATATAAAAAATTTATTACTCATGTTGGTATTTATTATGATGATACACTTAAATTATATAAATTTTATTACTCATGTGGGTATTTATGTTGTACTAATTTCATTTACTCTTTGTCATGGAAGGTGTTGAAAGATGGTGGGAAAGGGTCGAGAGCACTCCGGGGCTCCTTCTTCGTCGGCGGGTGGTGGGATGGGTAATCCCATTCCTGCCCAGTCTCTCCGGAGAGCGTTGCTCTCTACTTTGCAAGGAGTGGCCGCTTCTTCGACGAACGCGCCTCCTGTGAGAGGAGGTTGACCCCCGCGAAGAAGAGAGCTACTAAAGGTACACGTGAAGCCCATCGGAGAGGTAGGGTGGCTGCCACGCCTTCCTTGCCGCCACCTCCAGCTTATTCACATGAGCACAGGACTGCTAGGGTGGACCCATCTGAGGTGGAGGCTACACGGAGTCCGGTTCATGAGCCTCAGGTCGACAAGACTTGTGTTCCAGAGGCTTCGTTCTAGGAGACTCCGAAGCAAAGCAGGGATGAGGGTACGTCCCAAGAGACCCAGTGGGATACCTGGCCTGATCTGGGTCAGCCGGAGCCAAGTGGCCATGCTTATAGCGACGAGGAGCTGGGTGAGGGGGCCACCGTCTACTAGCGTGGTAGTACGGGGCTCCCGCTCGTGTCGGCGACCCGCGAGCAGAGGTGGTCGATTCAGCTAAGTGGGGACAAGTAAGTTCATTTACTCTTATTTAACCTTTTGCCTTCACATTTTCTCAAATATCTAATGTGTTGGCTTTAATTTGTCATACTACAAGGGTTGGATTGTTGCCAAGGGTGTCCGCAAGCCCAACAGCGTCCTTGGTGTGCTTTGCCGGCAAAACTTCCCAGGGTTTGTTACGTTGCCCGGTCGGGGTCGAGAGGTAGGAATGACCTGGGAGCACTACTTGGGTGCCCCCGGCCCCGCCAGAGGTGGAGATCGACGGTGTTTTGTGCCACACAAGGGCCGACATGGTGACCAGACAGTTCTGGGTAATTTCTCCTTTACACAATTAAAAATCAACAATAGCTAGTTATTGTACTAATCAGTGTTGTCTCGTTTGCAGACCTTCTACAGGTGTGAGGAAGGATACGAGGAGGTCGCAGCAAAGGTTATCGAAACCGAATGCCGCCGCCTACTTCAACACTGGCGGCACGAGGCTCGGGTGTAGGCCGTTCGAGACAACTACGCCTCGCAGCGTATTAGGAAGGCAAAGGGGAAGTGTCGCGATTCTAAGATGGAGAGGGAGCATTACATGAAGGTAATTACATATTATTAAGGCCTTGTACTTAGTTTCCTTGATTTGATTCTTATGCGTAGCGCTCAAATTTCTCGTTATTAACTTAGGTTCCCTCAAGATGGTGTGTGGATAAGATGGATTGTTGGGAGGCCTTGGTGGATCAGTGGTGCTCCGAAAAGTGGGAGGCCAGCCACAACACTGCCAAGGATAGGCGTGGCAAAATGGTTGGTGTGCCGCACCATCAAGGGAGCGTCAACTTAAATGAGTTTGGTGAGAACTGGGTATGTGGTTTGCTTCATGACTCATGCAATTCATTCTTAATGCTAGCTTTAGCCCTTTACTAATACTTTTTCCTCTCTCTCTCTCTCACTCTTTTAGGCGCGTCACAATAAGATGGAGGTGCCAGAGATGTACGGCCTCTATGTGATGGCCCATACTGCCTCGTACAAGAAGGTCAAGGCATTCTCTGAGTCTGACCTCAATCATCCCAAAAACTTCACCAACATCCCCTCCCACTACAAGCTTGTGAAGTACAGAGATCACGAGAAGGTGAGGAAAGGGGAGGACTTTAACCTGAGCCAGGGGCCTATTGATCTAGAGCCGGTGATGATAGCTGGCAACGGGAGGCCCCATGGCTCGATCGCCATTGGAGACAGCCTTATATGTTGTCCTAGCACTCTCCTGCAGACAAAGGCACGCCAAACAATCTCCTATCCTGAGATAACACCTCGTCCACGGTCAGTCAAGCTCGCCATCGAGGTGATTTTAATGGACTCAACTATCTTTCCGCATTACGTTGTGTGTGTGAACCAATATGATTACAATGCTAACAATGAGTTGTCTTGCGGGCTGCTATTCTGAAAGAGAGAGAGGCAACGCAGACGCTTTTGGTGGCAAAGGATAAGGAGATGAAGGAGTTGGAGGAGAGGACGGCTACGTTGATGGAGGCAGAGAGGGCATGAAACGATGCATCTAACAGGGCCATGTACGAGCTCTTCGTGGTAAGTTTCTTCTTCATATTTGTCAAATCTTGCATTTTAATGTTTCTTTCATTAATAATAAATAAAAAGTTTGACTTGTCGAAACCAAATGTACAGTCTATGTGCGAGAAGACTGGCCACGTCCCTTCGGCGATGCCAGTCATTAACATGGTAGGGACGGTGAGTTTAATTTCAATGCAGTGATCTTTTGAGTGTCATCATGCTAACGACAAATTGCAAATGATGTTTGGTGTAGAATGTCTCCTGAAACGCATCGCACGACCCTTCTACAGGGGAGCCTTCTCTAGGTGAAACAAGCAAGAACCACCGTGCTTCACCTCCGTGCTGACGAGAATGGTATGTTTTTCTAGTTCTTGCTTAACAACCGCATAATGATGGTTACTTACTTTACCTTACCTCCAAAATGACATATTTTACCCAAGTTAGCTCTAGAATGACCTATACTTAGCTTAGTTTCCTCCTAAATGACATAATAAGCTTAGGTAGCTCCAAACTTGCATAATAAGCTTAGTTAGCTCCAAAATGACCTATGTTACCCAAGTTAGCTATAAAATGATCTATAATTAGCATAGTTTGCTTCAAAATGGCATAATAAGCATATATAGCTCCTACATGACCTATTTTCACCTAAGTTAGCTCTAAAATGACATATATTTAGCTTAGTTTCCTCCTAAATGGCATAGTAAGCTGAATTAGCTCCTAAATGGCCCATTTTATCAAAAATATCATATACTTAGCATAGTTCTCTCCTAAATGACACAATAAGCTTACCTACCTCCAAAATGGTCTATTTTACCTAGCTTAGCTATGAAATGACCTATACTTAGCTTACTTAGCTCCAAAATAGCATAATAGGCATAGTTAGCTCCTAAGTGACCTATTTTTACCTAAGTTAGCTCTAAAATGACATATATTTAGCTTAGTTTCCTCCTAAATGACATAGTAAGCTGAATTAGCTCCTAAATGTCCTATTTTGTCAAAAATGTACTATATTTAGCTTAGTTCTCTCCAAAATGACATAATACGCTTACCTAGCTCCAAAATGACCCATTTTACCTACCTTAGATATTAAATGACCTATACTTAGCTTTCTTAGCTCCAAAATGGCATAATAAGCATAATTAGCTCCTAAGTGACCTATTTTTACCTAAATTAGCTCTAAAATGACATATATTTAGCTTAGTTTCCTCCTGAATGACAAAGTAAGCTGAATTAGCTCCTAAATGGCCTATTTTATAAAAAAAAACTCCTATACTTAGCACAGTTATCTCCTAAATGACATAATAAGCTTACCTACCTCAAAATGGTCTATTTTACCTAGCTTAGCTATTAAATGACCTATACTTAGCTTACTTAGCTCCAAACTAGCATAATAGACATAGTTAGCTCCTAAGTGACCTATTTTTACCTAAGTTAGCTCTAAAAGGACATTATTTAGCTTTGTTTCCTCCTAAAAGACATAGTAAGCTGAATTAGCTCCTAAATGGCCTATTTTATCAAAAATGTCCTATATTAGGCATAGTTCTCTCCTAAATGACATAATAAGCTTACCTAGCTCCAAAATTACCAATTTTACCTAGCTTAGCTATTAAATGACCTATACTTAGCTTAGTTAGCTTCAAAATGGCATAATAAGCATAGATAGCTCCTAAGTGACCTATTTTTACCTAAGTTAGCTCTAAAATGACATATATTTACCTTAGTTTCCTCCTAAATGGCATAGTAAGCTGAATTAGCTCCTAAATGGCCTATTTTATCAAAAATGTCCTATATTAAGCATAGTTCTCTCCTAAATGACATAATAAGCTTACCTACCTCCAAAATTACCTATTTTACCTAGCTTAGCTATTAAATGACCTATACTTACCTTAGTTAGCTTCAAAATGGCATAATAAGCATAGATAGCTCCTAAGTGACCTATTTTTACCCAAGTTAGCTCTAAAATGACATATATTTAGGTTAGTTTCCTCCTAAATGGCATAGTAAGTTGAATTAGCTCCTAAATGGCCTATTTTATAAAAAATGTCCTATATTAAGCTTAGTTCTCTCCTAAATGACATAATAAGCTTACCTAGCTCCAAAATGGCATATTTTACCTAGCTTAGATATTAAATGACCTATACTTATCTTACTTAGCTCCAAAATGGCATAATAAGCATAGTTAGATCCTAAGTGACCAATTTTTACCTAAGTTAGCTCTAAAATGACATATATTTATCTTAGTTTCCTCCTAAATGACATAGTAAGCTGAATTAGCTCCTAAATGTCCTATTTTGTCAAAAATGTCCTATATTTAGCTTAGTTCTCTCCTAAATGATATAATAAGCTTACCTAGCTCCAAAATGGCCTATTTTACCTACCTTAGATATTAAATGACCTATACTTAGCTTTCTTAGCTCCAAAATGGCATAATAAGCATAATTAGCTCCTAGGTGACCTATTTTTACCTAAGTTAGCTCTAAAATGACATATATTTAGCTTAGTTTCATCCTAAATGACATAGTAAGCTGAATTAGCTCCTAAATGGCCTATTTTATCAAAAATGTCCTATATGAAGCTTAGTTCTCTCCTAAATGACACAATAAGCTTACCTAGCTCCAAAATGGCCTATTTTACCTAGCTTACCTATTAAATGACCTATACTTAGCTTACTTAGCTCCAAACTAGCATAATAAGCATAGTTAGCTCCTAAGTGACCTATTTTTACCTAAGTTAGCTCTAAAATGACATATATTTAGCTTAGTTTCCACCTAAATGAGATAGTAAACTGAATTAGCTCCTAAATGGTCTATTTTATCAAAAATGTCCTATATTAAGCATAGTTCTTTCCTAAATGACATAATAAGCTTACCTAGCTCCAAAATGGGCTATTTTACCTAGCTTAGCTATTAAATGACATATACTTAGCTTACTTAGCTTCAAAATGGTATAATAAGCATAGATAGCTCCTAAGTGACCTATTGTTACCTAAGTTAGCTCTAAAATGACATATATTTAGCTTAGTTTCATCCTAAATGACATAGTAAGCTGAATTAGCTCCTAAATGGCCTATTTGATCAAAAATGTCCTATATTAAGCTTAGCTCTATCCTAAATGACATAATAACCTTACCTAGCTCCAAAATGGCCTATTTTACCTAGCTTAGCTATTAGCTATTAAATGACCTATACTTAGCTTACTTAGCTCCAAAATGGCATAATAAGCATAGTTAGCTCCTAAGTGACCTATTTTTACCTAAGTTAGCTCTAAAATGACATATATTTAGCTTAGTTTCCTCCTAAATGACATAGTAAGCTAAATTAGGTCCTAAATGGTCTATTTTATCAAAAATGTCCTATATTAAGCATAGTTCTCTCCTAAATGACATAATAAGCTTACCTAGCTCCAAAATGGCATATTTTACCTAGCTTAGCTATTAAATGACCTATACTTAGCTTACTTAGCTCCAAAATGGAATAATAAGCATAGTTAGCTCCTAAGTGACCTATTTTTACCTAAGTTAGCTCTAAAATGACCTATATTTAGCTTAGTTTCATCCTAAATGACATAGTAAGCTGAATTAGCTCCTAAATGGCCTATTTTATCAAAAATGTCCTATATTTAGCTTAGTTCTCTCCTAAATGACATAATAAGCTTACCTAGCTCCAAAATGGCCTATTTTACCTAGCTTAGCTATTGAATGACCTATACTTACATTACGTAGCTCCAAAATGGCATAATAAGCATAGTTAGCTCCTAAGTGACATATTTTTACCTTCTCTTCTTCATCTAGTCTTCTTCTAATTTTGGAGCTTCCCATTTTGCAGATTACATTCACTTCACGAAAGTTTGCATTGATGGAGTACTTGTGTTACTTGTATTTTTTATTTTATATCGATGAACAGTGTGACACTTGCTACATATGTATATGAAACTATGTATGTATGGATGAAACTATTGTAATATGCTTGGGTACGGATGAAACTTCCATAATATGTATGGATGGAGCTTATTTGAAGATGGTTATCAGTATGGCAACATATTTATTCTGATGAAATATATATATATATGTCATATTGCTATGAAAATGGATTTAATAAAAGAGGAAAATGGCCTTACCCTTTGCTATCGGTGGGCAGACGGCGAAGGGGACCCCAGGGGCAAATGGGCTCACTCTTCGTCGTCGGCCCACCGAGGGCAAAGGCGTCAGCAAGGCATACGACAAAGGGTAGGGGCCAAAGGCCGATGGCAAAGGGGGACCCCAGGGGTAAAGGGCCTTACCCTTTGTCGTCCGCCCACCGACGGCAAATGGGGGGCATAAGGCCGACGACAAAGAGAACGAATGGCAAAGAACTACCGTTAACACTTGACAGTCGTAGCCCGTGGGTCTGTCGTCTAAACTCTTTGCAGTCTGCTCCCCCACAGCAAAGATTATTTGTCGTCTGTGGTCCTGAGGAAGACGGCAAAGGACCGCTTTAGCAGGTTTTTCTTTGCTGGAATTTTTGACGTCTGCTGACGAACAACAAAGGCCTTTGCCGTCCGTTGTCCTGCCCTTTGCCGTCAGCCATGGCCGCGGCAAATTACCTAATTATTATAGTGAGTCCGGCAACACCTTCATCTTGACTATAGTTGGAGTTAGAGTGATAGCTTCTCTCCGAGTGGTTGTCGGATTCCGAGCCGGAAACCAATTCACCAACATGAGCTTGATGTCTTATTCTTGAGTAGCTCTTGGTGTGCTTGTCCTTCTTCGAGTCCCTACTTCTCCTTGAGGGTCTTCGTTCATAACGATCATCTCAACTCCTTCTCTCTCTTCGTGGCGACTCGTCTCTTGAGCTTCGTCTTCTTGGTGACTCTTCTTTCCTTTTGTAAGGAGTCGTGCACTCATTTGAGTAGTGTCTGGGCTTCCCACAATTGTCGCAGTTTCGATCACAACTTGACGAACGCTTCTCTTCATATCTTGAGTTGGAGCTTCGATCTTTGCTTCTATTTTTGTAGAACTTGTTGAATTTCTTGACCATGAGGCTTATCTCTTCATTTCTGACAAGGTTGTCTCTTGAGGTAGCGGGAGCATCACTTGTGGCTTTGTAAGCACCGCTAGACTTGTGGTGAAGCTCTTCCTTGTCTTTGAGTGTCATCTCATGAGCAACAATTCTACCAATGACTTCCGTTGGCTTGAGATCTTTGTAGTTGGGCATCATTTGGATCAATGTGCATACGGTGTCATATCGATCATCCAAAGCTCGAAGTATCTTCTTGATGATGAATTTGTCTGTCATTTCTTCGCTTCCTAAGCCGGCAATCTCATTGGTGACGAGAGCTACCCTAGAGTACATCTCAGTGACTCCTTCACCATCCTTCATCTTGAACTTGTCAAGCTGAGTTTGAAGAACATCCAACTTGGATTCTCTCACAGATTTTGTACCTTCATGCATATCAATCAAAGTGTCCCAAATCTCTTTTGCATTATCAAGACGGCTGATTTTGTTGAATTCTTCAAGGCATAGGTGATAACCCACAAGTATAGGGGATCGCAACAGTTTTTGAGGGTAGAGTATTCAACCCAAATTTATTGATTCGGCACAAGGGGAGCCAAACAATATTCTCGAGTATTCGCAGCTGAGTTGTCAATTCAACCACACCTGTAAGACTTGATATCTGCAGCAAAGTATTCAGTAGCAAAGTAGTATGGAAGTAACGGTAATAATAGCGAAAGTAACAGTAGCAGCTTTGTAGTGATTGTAACAGTAGCAGCAGAGAAGTAATTTAGCAAGGATCAATATGTGGAAAGCTCGTAGGCAATGGATCGGTGATGGGTAATTATGTTGGATGTAATTCATCATGCAACAGTTATAACATAGGGTGACATAGAACTAGCTCCAACTCATCAATGCATGTATTCCATATATAGTCATATGTGCTTATGGAAAAGAACTTGCATGACATCTTTTGTCCTACCCTCCCGTGGCAGCGGGGTCCTAATGGAAACTAAGGGATATTAAGGCCTCCTTTTAATAGAGATGAAACTAAGGGATATTAAGGCCTCCTTTTAATAGAGAACCGGACCAAAGCATTAGCACTTAGTGAATACATGAACTCCTCAAACTACTATAATCATCGGAAAGAATCCCAGTTATTGTCACCCTCGGGGATGCGGATCATAACTCGTAATAGGTGTCTACAACTTGCAAGATAGGATCAATAACACATATATATTCATGAAAACATAATAGGTTCAGATCTAAAATCGTGACACTCGGGCCCTAGTGACAAACATTAAGCATAGCAAAGTCATAGCAACATCAATCTCAGAACATAGTGGATACTAGGGATCAAACCCTAACAAAACTAACTCGATTACATGATAAATCTCATCCAACCCATTACCGTCTAGCAAGCCTACGATGGGATTACTCACGAACGGCGGACAACATCATGGAATTGGTGATGGAGGATGGTTGGTGATGATGATGGCGTCGATTTCCCCTCTTCGGAGCCCAAAACGGACTCCGGATCTGGTCTCCCAAGGAAGAACAGGAGGTGGTGGCGGCTTCATATCGTGAAACATGATGAACTCTTCTCTCTGATTTTCTCTCTCTGTGAATAGGGTTATATGGAGCTGGAGAGGGGGTCGGAGGAGCTATGAGGGCCTCACGTGGTCGCGCCTAGCAGGCTTGTGGCCTGCAGGTGGCCCCCCTCTCGTTACTTCTTGCGCCAGTATTTTTTAATAATTCCAAAACTATTCTCTATAAATTTTTTGGATGATCCGAGAACTTTTATTTCTGCAAAAAAATAACACCAAGGCAATTTTACTGAAAACAACGTCAGTTCGGGTTAGTTCCATTAAAATCATGCAAATTAGAGTCCAAAACAAGGGCAAAAGGGTTTGGAAAAGTGGATATGATGGAGACGTATCAACTCCCCCAAGCTTAACCCATTGCTTGTCCTCAAGCAATTCAGTTGATAAACTGAAAGTGATAAATAAAAACTTTTACAAACTCTGTTTGATCATGTTGTTGTAAATACGTCTAACTGATGTTCAGATTTTTAGCAAAGATCATGGACTAACCACGTTCACAATAACATTTAGGTCTCACATTTACTCATATCAATGACATAATCAACTAGCGAGCAATAATAATAACTCTCGGATGACAACACTTTTTCAAAACAATCATGATACAATAAGACAAAGTGGTATCTTCTAGCCCTTTCTGAGACCGCAAAACATAAATGTGGAGCACCTCTAAAGAACAAGGACTGACTAGACATTGTAATTCATGGTGAGAGATATCTAGTCATGCTCATACTCAATATCAATTAACAGCAAGCATACAAATGACGATGGTGCTCTTTAACTGGTGCCTTTTATAAGAAGATGATGACTCAACAATAAAGTAAATGGAAAGGCCCTTCATAGAGGGAAGCATTGATTTGGAGAGGTGCAAGAGCTCGAACTTTTCAAACAGAGATATGTAATGATTTTTGAGTGGTATGCTTTCATTCTCACATAATGACCAAAAGGTTTTCAACGTCTTCCATGCTAGATACATTATAGGCGGTTCCCAAACAGAATGGTAAAGTTTTTACTCCCCCTTCACCAGTCAGTCACACTCCACGACGAGCCGAATCCACGGGTATCGTCCATACAAACACAGTCCTGGGGGAGTTTTTTTAATTATATTTTGCTTTTTAATTCGAGCATAGAACTGGGCATCCCGATTACTAGCCACTTTCTCGTGAATGATAGTGAATCAACACATATCGTGAGAATAATCCACCTAGCATGGAAGATACTGACGGCCCCCAGTCGCCACATGAGCAATTTGGGCATACAAAATAGAATGTTTATTTGAAGGTTTAGAGCTTGGCACATGCAAATTTACTTGGAACGGCAGGTAAATACCGCATATAGGTAGGTATGGTGGACTCATATGGAACAACTTTGGGGTTGAGGGATTCGATGCACAAGCAATATTCCCTCTTAGTACAAGTGAAGGCTAGCAAAAGACTGGGGAGCGACCAACTAGAGAGCGACACAATCATCAACATGCTTTGAGATTAACCAACATTTAATGCAAGCATGAGTAGGATATAAATCACTATGAACATAAATATCGTGGAGGCTATGTTGATTTTGTTTCAACTACATGCATGAACATGTGCCAAGTCGAGCCACTTGAATCGTTCAGAGGAGGATACCATCCCATCATACTACATCACAACCATTTTAATATGCATGTTGGCACCCAAAACAAGTCATTATCCACTCTTAGCTAATTAAAGATGGCATGAGTAACTATAATCTCTAATTTTCATTGCGAATATGTTTCACCCATGATGAACTGAATTCGGAACGATGAGCTAATCATATTTACAAAAGCAAGATAGGTCGAGTTCATACCAGCTTTTCTCCATCTCAATATTTTCATCAAATATCGTCGTTAGTGCCTTTCACTTGCACGACCGAACGGTGTGGATAATAATAAGAGTGCACGTGCACTGGACTAAGCTGGAATCTGCAAACAATAACTCAAAGGAGAATACAAGGTAATATGGGCTCTCTAATAGGTAAACAATTATGCATATGAGAGCCACTCAACATTTTCATTGTGGTCTTCTCCTTACGACCCAAAGAAAGAAAAATCAAAACAAGAACGAGAAAACAATTTACTTAGGAAAGCTCCCAACAGGCAAAAGAAGAACAAAAAATCTTTTTGGATTTTCTTTTTAATGCTATAACTAAGCAACTGGAAAATAAAGCTAGAACTATTTTTTTGTATTTTTCTCAAAGTTAATTAAACACACAAGAAGAAAGCGAAACAAGAAAATAAACTACCATGGATGGTACAATGAAAGAGTATGAACACCAACTAGTAAGATGAGTGTGTGAACACGAATGTAAAGTTGGTGAGAAATACGTACTCCCACAAGCTTAGGCTTTTGGCCTAAGTTAGTCTATGGCCATGGCTGGAAAGAGCTCCCTCTAGGATACTCAGGAGCATCCTCATAGTTCCATTGGTTTGCGAACTCCTGCGGCTCCCACTGAAAGACTGGCTCCGGGTACAGATCAAGGGTTGGTGCCGGTTCTGGAGCTGGGGGTTGCGTCAAACCCCAATATCTGTAAATGTCTCCGGGCATAATGGTGTACTTGCCTGAGCGAATATCGAACAAAGAATAAGCAGGCAGAGTAATAATTTCACAAGTACCCTGGCTAAAAACTAAATTGTAAAGCAACCTTCTATCAACATTTTTCTTAATAACATCGTGAGATACCATACGGTCATAATCTAAAAACTTCGCGGGTAGCAGCCTCTCATCTTTCTCGTGAAGCCTAATGGGTATCTCAAAATGTTCAGCTAAACGAGATGCATAGATACCTCCGAATATGGGCCCCTTCGAACGGTTGGTGTTCAGTCGTTGGGCCACCATAGTGCCCAGACTAAAGGTTCTGTCAGCAAATAAGGCATGGCGCAAAATAGCGAGGTCAGGGGCACTAAGACTTCTACTCTCCCAGCGACCAACTAAACATCTTCCCACAAATAATGAATAATAGTGTAGCACAGGAAAATGTAAACTAGCTGCTCTTGCCTTTGACACACCTCTCTCTTCCCCTACAGTGATTGTGGCAATAAAATCTTCCATGTCTCGAGGACGTGGTTCCCTGATGCTGCCCTCATAGGGTATTTTGCAAACTTTGCAAAAATCATAAAGGTTCGTTTTCTTAGGGACATCATATAAGTAAAATTCTACTTTAGGAGGGTCTTCCCTAGAATGAAAATGAAAATTTTGCACAAAGGTATTCGTGAGCAAGAGGTATTGGTCACACTTATCTTTGAGGAAGTCGGTGATGCCTGCATTCTCGGCCAAATAATAGAAATCATCATAAATTCCGTCCGCCCTCAAGAATGTGTCACGCAACCATTCACATGGTCGAACTTCTGCGATGCGAGGAAGATTATACCTCGGTTTCTCCCTCATTTCATTTTCATCTTCCTTAGAACTCCGACTTGAAGAGCCTCTTAATAATCTCCTCAACATTTCTGAAAAAATTCTGAAATTTTTAGTGACCCAAAATAAAGGTGAACAAAACTCAACAAAACTCATAGCAACTACTCCCTCAAGTGCCTAGAGGATATATCATGCATCAAAACTACTTGGGACCAAACAAATTTAACATGCAAGCTCAAGAACAAGGTCACCACAACAGCAAAAATTTGGAATATGTAAAGCACTAGAACAAAAACTAATTGGACCATTGGAGGAGTCACATACCGAAGAGCAATCTCCTGAAACAGTTTTGCGAAGGAAGCTTTGAGAAAGGAGATCGAAAATGGCAGCAAAATGAGCTAGAACATGGGTTTGAGAAATGGTGGGCTTTTTCTGGAGGAAGATGAAGTGGATGGGTGCTGGAATAAGTGGAGGGGGGCCACATGGGACCCACAAGCCTACTAGGTGCAACCAGGGGTGGCCGCGCCTTGTGGGATTGTGGACCACTAGTGCAATCCCCAGCACTGTGTTCAGTGCCAGAAATTTTTAAATATTCCATAAAAAATCATACTCCATTTTCAGGGCATTGGAAGAACTTTTATTTTCAGGTCATTTTTCTATTGCACGAAAAACTTAGAAAACAGAAAAAATATGGCATTCTTACTTAATTTAATCTAACTAAAAGAAAATAAAAGTTGGGTATAGAAAGTTATGCTTTCTAAATTCATCCATTTCATGCTCATCAAAAGGAATCCATCAACAAGGTTGATCAAGTCTTATTAACAAACTTCTTTCGAATAACATGAAACTGAAGAATTTTCGAATAACACTAAGTTATCTCAATGGGGATATGCATATCCCCAACAATAAGTATATCGTATTTCTTCTTGACAGTAGGAAGAGGGAATTCAAAGTCTCCAATAACAATCATTGGAATTTTTTCAATGGAGTTGATACTATGAACTTGAGGTTGTTTCTTCGGAAAGTGTATCGTATGCTCATTACCATTAATATGAAAAGTGACATTGCCCTTGTTGCAATCAATAACAGCCCCTGTAGTATTCAAAAAGGGTCTACCAAGGATGATCGACATATAGTCGTCCTCGGGGATATCAAGAGTAACAAAGTCCATTAAGATAGTAGCATTTGCAACTACGACAGGTACATCCTCACAAATACCGATAGGTAGAGCAGTTGATTTATCAGCCATTTGCAAAGAGATTTCAGTACGTGTCAACTTATTCAATTCAAGTCTACGATATAAAGAGAAAGGCATAACACTAACACCAGCTCCCAAATCACATAAAGCAGTTTTAACATAATTCCCTCTAATAGAACATGGTATAGTTGGTATTCCTGGATCTCCTAATTTCTTTGGCACTCCACCCTTAAAAGTATAATTAGCAAGCATGGTGGAAATCTCAGCTTCCGGTATCTTTCTTTTATTAGTCACAATATCTTTCATATACTTAGCATAAGGAGACATTTTCAGACTATCAGTCAAGCACATACGCAAAAACACAGGTCTAAGCATTTCAACAAAGCGCTCAAAATCCTCATCATCATTTTTCTTGGATGGTTTAGGAGGAAAGAGCATGGGTTTCTAAACCCATGGTTCTCTTTCTTTAACATGTTTCCTAGCAATAAAGTCCCTTTTATCATATCTTTTATTCTTAGGATGTGGGTTATCAAGATCAACAACACTTTCAATCTCCACATCATTATCATTACTAGGTTGAGCATCATCATGAACATCATCATTAATATTATCACTAGGCTCATGTTCATCACCAGATTGTGTCTCAGCATCAAAAACAGAAGTATCATTTGGGTTTTTCAGGTGTATCTATTAAAGGTTTACCGGCAGCATGCAAAGTTCTATCATCATCCTTATTTCTCTTATCACTGGAACGACTAGGTACATCAATAGTACTCCTTTGAGAATCTTGCTCAATTCTCTTAGGATGGCCCTCATGATACAAAGGTTCCTGAGTCATTCTTCCACCTCTAGTCACAACTTTAACACAATGATCATTGTTCTTACTATTCATCAAATCAAGCAAATCATTTTGTGCCTTAAGTACTTATTCTACTTGAGTAGTTACCATAGAAGCATGTTTACTAATAAGTTTAAGATCATTTATAGTTCTACTCATATAATCACCTAAGCGATCAAGCATGAAAGCATTATGTTTCAATTGTCTACTAACATAAGCATTAAAATTTTCTTGCTTCACAACAAAATTATCAAACTCATACAAGCATTGGCTAGCAAACTTATTATAAGGAATATCACTTTCATCAAATCTACGAAGAGAATTTACCTCTACTACCTATGTCGGTTTATCAAGACCATGTATTCCTTCAATAGGTGGTAGATTCTTAACATCTTCAACTTTAATACCTTTCTCTTTCATAGATTTCTTTGCCTCTTGCATATCTTGAGGACTTAGAAATAGAATACCTCTTCTCTTCAGAGTTGTCTTCAGAGGTGGTTCGGGGATATTCCAATCATTATCATTGCTCAATATATTATTCAATAGTATTTCAGCTTGTTCAACAGTTCGTTCCCTGAAAACACAACCAGCACAACTATCTAGGTGGTCCCTGGAAGCATCGGTTCGTCCATTATAAAAGATATCAAGTATTTCATTTTTCTTGAGAGGATGATCAGGCAAAGCATTAAATAGCTGGATAAGCCTCCCCCAAGCCTGTGGGAGACTCTCTTCTTCAATTTGCACAAAGTTACATATTTCCTGCAAGGCGGCTTGTTTCTTATGGGCAGGAAAATATTTTTTAGAGAAGTGATAAATCATATCCTGGGGGCTATGCACACAACCAGGAGCAAGAGAATTAAACCATATCTTAGCATCACCCTTTAACGAGAAAGGAAACAACTTAAGGATATAGTAATAATGAATTTTTTTCCTCATGAGTAAATAGGGTGGCTATATCATTCAATTTAGTGAGATGCGCCACAAAAGTTTCAAATTCATAACCATGGAAAGGATCAGATTCAACAAAAGTAATTAACTCAGGATTGATAGAGAATTCATAATCCTTATCAGTAACAATGATAGGTGAAGTAGCAAAATTAGGATCATATTTCATTCTAGAATTCAAAGATTTTTCTTTCCACTTGCATAGTAATTTCTTAAGATCATCTCTATCATTACAAGCAAGAAAGTCCCTAGCTACCTCTTCTTCCATAACATAACCCTCAGGAATATCAGGCAATTCATATCTAGGAGAGCTAGGTCTAGCAGGTGTCTCAAAGTGTTCAGTTTCAATAATTTCATCAGTTTCAGAAGTATCATAATTTTCAGCATGGGCTCTAGCAATTTGTTCATCAAGAAATTCACCAAGTGGCACATTATTATCAAGCAAAGTATCATCATAAGTAGCGTACATAGCAAAAGTGGCATCATCAATTACTTTTGACATATCAGAATTACTAGCTGGTGGTGGTGTCACAAACTTACTCATAACAAAAGGTGAATCAAGTGCACAGCTAGATGGCAGTTCCTTGCCTCCCCTCATAGTAGAGGGATAGATCTTGGTTTTTGGATCTTTCAGATTCTTCATAGTGATCAACAGATATAAATCCCAAGTGGCTCAGAGAGTAGAGCTATGCTCCCTGGCAACGGCACCAGAAAAAGGTCTTGATAACCCACAAGTATAGGGGATCGCAACAGTTTTTGAGGGTAGAGTATTCAACCCAAATTTATTGATTCGACACAAGGGGAGACAAAGAATATTCTTGAGTATTCGCAGCTGAGTTGTCAATTCAACCACACCTGTAAGACTTAATATCTGCAGCACAGTATTTAGTAACAAAGTAGTATGGAAGTAACGGTAACGGTAGCAAAAGTAACAGTAGCAACTTTGTAGTGATTGTAACAGTAGCAGCGGATAAGTAACTTAGCAAGGATCAATATGTGGAAAACTCGTAGGGAATGGATCGGTGATGGATAATTATGCTGGATCTAATTCATCATGCAACAGTTATAACATAGGGTGACACAGAACTAGATCCAATTCATCAATGTAATATAGGCATGTATTCCATATATAGTCATACATGCTTATGGAAAAGAACTTGCATGACATCTTTGTCCTGCCCTCCCGTGGCAGCGGGGTCCTAAGGGATATTATGGCCTCCTTTTAATAGAGAACCAGACCAAAGCATTAGCACTTAGTGAATACATGAACTCCTCAAACCACGGTAAGCACCGAAAAGAATCCCAGTTATTGTCACCCTGGGGGATGCAGATCATAACTCGTAATAGGTGTCTACAACTTGCAAGATAGGATCAAGAACACATATATATTCATGAAAACATAATAGGTTCAGATCTGAAATCATGGCACTCGGGCCCTAGTGACAAGCATTAAGCATAGCAAAGTCATAGCAACATCAATCTCGGAACATAGTGGATACTAGGGATCAAACCCTAACAAAACTAACTCGATTACATGATAAATCTCATCCAACCCATCACCGTCTAGCAAGACTACGATGGGATTACTCATGAACGGTGGAGAGCATCATGGAATTGGTGATTAAGGATGGTTGGTGCTGACGATGGCATCGATTTCCCCTCTCCGGAGCCCAAAACGGACTCCAGATCTGGTCTCCCAAGGAAGAACAGGACGTGGAGGCGGCTCCGTATTGTGAAACGCGATGAACTCTTCTCTCTTGGTTTTTTCTCTGCAAATAGGGTTATATGGAGCCGGAGAGACGGTCGAAGGAGCCAAGAGGGCCCCACAAGCCTGCTGGGCGCGACCAGGGGGTGGCCTCGCCTAGCAGGCTTGTGGCCTGTAGGTGGTCCCCTCTGGTTACTTCTTGCGCCAGTATTTTTTATTAATTCCAGAAATATTCTCCTTAAATTTTCAGGATGATCCGAGAACTTTTATTTCTGCACAAAAATAACACCAAGGCAATTCTGCTGAAAACAACGTCAGTCCGGGTTAGTTCCATTCAAATCATGCAAATTAGAGTCCAAAACAAGGGCTAAAGGGTTTGGAAAAGTGGATATGATGGAGACGTATCAATAGGCAGTTGAAGAGAATGTCACATGCTTGAGCATTGAGTTGCAACATCTCCAATTCATCTGCAGTCGCTTAGCGGTCATGTTCCCTTCCTTCCGCAAAGAATTCACCTTGCATTCCAACACGAACAACAGCCCAAACGGTGGGGTTATGACCAAGCAAATGCATTTTCATTTTGTGCTTCCAACTAGAAAAATTTGTGCCATCAAAATACGTACCTATACGATGATAATTTCCCTCACTAGACGCCATACTCTCCTAGGTTGGGAGACCAATGCAATGGAGACCAATGCTCTGATACCACTTGTAGGATTGAAAGTAGTGCTAGACGGGGGGGGGTGATTAGACTACTTGACCAAATAAAAATCTACTTTTTTCCAATTTTAATTCTCGGCAGATTTTAGCATTTATAATATGTCAAGTACACCCTACACATGCATGTCTAAGAGTATAGCAGCGGAAAGTAAAGACAAGCATGTAAGTAAAGAGAGGGTAGGAAGTGTTGGAAATATGCCCTAGAGGCAATAATAAATTAGTTATTATCATATTTCCTTGTTCATGATAATCGTTTATTATCCATGCTATAATTGTATTGATCGGAGACTTAAATGCATGTGTGGATACATAGACAAAACCATGTCCCTAGTATGCCTCTAATGGACTAGCTCATTGATCAAAGGATGGTTAAGGTTTCCTAGCCATGGACATGAGATGTCATTTGATAACGGGATCACATCATTAGGAGAATGATGTGATGGATAAGACCCAAACTACAAACATAGCATATGATCGTGTCAGTTTATTGCTACTGTTTTCTGCATGTCAAGTATATGTTCCTATGACCATGAGATCATGCAACTCACGGATATCGGAGGAGTGCCTTGTGTGTATCAAACGTCGCAACATAACTGGGTGACTATAAAGGTGCTCTACAGGTATCTCCTATGGTGTCTGTTGAGTTGGCATGGATCGAGACTGGGATTTGTTACTCCGTGTGACGGAGAGGTATCTCAGGGCCCACTCGGTAATACAACATCACAATGAGCCTTGCAAGCAATGTGACTAATTTTTAGTTGCGGGATCTTGTATTATGGAACGAGTAAAGAGACTTGTCGGTAACGAGGTTGAACTAGGTATGGAGATACCGACGATCGAATCTCGGGCAAGTAACATACCGAAGAACAAAGGGAACGTTATACGGGATTAACTGAATCCTTGACATAGAGGTTCGACCGATAAAGATCTTCGTAGAATATGTAGGAACCAATGTGGACGTCCAGGTCACGCCATTGGTTATTGACTGTAGAGGTGTCTCGGTCATGTCTACATAGTTCTCGAACCCGCAGGGTCTGCACACTTAAGGTTCGGTGACGTTTTGGTAGTGTAGAGTTATGTATGGTGGTGACCGAAGGTTGTTCGGAGTCCCGGATGAGATCCCGGACGTCACGAGGAGCTCCGGAATGGTCCGGAGGTAAAGATTCATATATAGGAAGTCCCAGTTTGGTTTCCGGAAAAGTTTCGGGCTCATCGGTAGTGTACCGGGAGTGCCGGTAGTGTACCGGGGGACCTCCGGGAGGGGTATTTCGACCCCAAGAGGTCCATGGGCTGTGGGAGAATAATAACCAGCCCTTAGTGGGCTGGGAAAACAGCCACAAAGTCCCATGGCACAGGAGAGAAAGTCCTAAAGCAAAAAGTGGAAAATCAGCCAATAGGAGGCAATCCTACTCCAACTAGGATTGGAGGTGAAGTAGGATTGCTCCCACCTCCTATTTCGGCCAACCCAAAGGCCTTGGCTGCCTCTCCTCTCCTCTCCTCCTATATATACTAGTGGATTGGGTGGTTTTTGGACAGAATTTCCGGCCACGTGCTACCCGTTCCACCGGTGCATAGTTTCTCCTCTAGATCGGTTTTCTGCAGCGCTTAGGCGAAGCCCTGCCGAAATTGCTCCACCACCATCACCGGAGCGCCGTCACGCTGCCGGTGAACTCTCTATCCTCTCCACCCCCTCTTGCTGGATCAAGACGGTGGAGATCGTCATCAAGCTGCACGTGTGCTGAACGCGGAGGTGTCGTCCGTTCGGCGCTAGATCGGAAGGACCGTGATCGAGATCGCGAGACGGTTCGTGATGAGATCGCGGAACGGATCGTGATGAGTTCGCGGGATAGATCGTGATCAAGATCGTGAGACGGATCGTGATGAGATCGCGGGACGGATCGTGATAAGTTCACGGGACGGATCGTGATTGGATCGCGGGACGGATCGTGATGAGATCGCGGGACGCTCGGCGATTTGGATCGCGAAGATGTTTGACTACACCAACCGTGTTTCTTAACGCTTCCCGTCTAGCGAGCTACAAGGGTACGTAGATCCACTCTCCCTCTCGTAGATGCTCATCACCATGGATAGGTTTGCGTGTGCGTAGGAAATTTTTTGTTTCCCATGCGACGTTCCCCAACAGTGGCATCATGAGCTAGGTTGATGGTTCAATGAGATCTCGAGTAGAACACAAAAGGTTTGTGGGCGTTGATGCTTAGATTGCTTCCTCCCTTGGTCGTATTTTGGTTCAGCGGGATTGTGAGATGAAGCGGCCCGGACCAACATTACTCGTACGCTTACGAGAGACCGGTTCCCTCGACGCAACTTGTTGCCTAGATGGCTTGCGGGTGACAGTTTCTCTCACTTTAGTTGGATCGGATCCGACAAAGGCGGTCCTTGAGAAGGTTGAACAGCAATCTATGTATCACCGTTGTGGTTTATGCGTAGGTGAGAATCGTTCTTGCTAGATACCCGTAGCAGCCACGTAAAACTTGCAACAACAATTAGAGGACGTCTAACTTGTTTTTGCAGGGTATGTTGTGATATGATATGGCCAATTACATGATGTGATATATGTGATGTATGAGATGATCATGTGATGTATAGATTATCACGACTTGCATGTCGCTGAGTACGGCAACCGGCAGGAGCCATAGGGTTGCCTTTAATTATTGTATGACCTGCGTGTCAATCATTAAGCGCTATGTAATGCTTTACTTTATCGCTAAATGGTAGCAATAGTAGTAGAAGCATGTTGGGCACGACAACCTCGATGGCGACACGTTGATGGAGATCAAGATGATGGAGATCATGGTGTCATGCCGGTGACGATGGAGATCATGCCGATGCTTTCATGATGGAGATCAAAAGCACAAGTTCATGGCCATATCATGTCACTTATGATTTGCATGTGATGTTAATCCTTTTTATGCACCTTGTTTTGCTTAGGACGACGGTAGCATTATAAGGTGATCCCTCACTTAATTTCAAGATAAATTGTGTTCTCCATGAGTGTGCACCGTTGCGAAAGTTCGTCGTGTTGAGACACCACGTGATGATCGGGTGTGATAGACTCTACGTTCACATACAACGGGTGCAAGCCAGATTTGCACGCGCAGAGCACTCGGGTTAAACTTGACGAGCCTAGCATGTACAGACATGGCCACAGAACACAAGAGACCGAAAGGTCGAGCATGAGTCATATAGTGGATATGATCAACATAATGATGTTCACCATTGAAGCCACCTTAACTCACGTGATGATCGGACTTGAGTTGGTGACTTTGGATCATGTATCACTCGAATGACCCGAGGGATGTCAATTTGAGTGGGAGTTCTTAAGTAATATGATTAATTGAACTCATTATCATGAACATAGTCAAAGTGTCTTTGCAAATTATGTTGTAGATTACTAGCTCGCGCTGTAGCTTCCTTAAATTTTTATATGTTCCTAGAGAAATAGAGTTGAAAGATGTTGGTAGCAATATTGCGGACTGGGTCCGTGATCTGAGGATTGTCCTCATTGCTGCACAGAAGGCTTATGTCCTTAATGCACCGCTCAGTGCGCCACCCCCTCTAGCGTCGTCTATAGATGTTGTGAACATCTGATAGGCACGTTTCGATGACTACTTGATAGTTTAGTGCGTCATGCATTACGGCTTAGAATTGAGGCTCCGAAACGTTTTGAACGTCATGGAACATATGAGATGTTCTAGGAGCAGAGATTGTGATCTCAGGCTCGTGCCTGTGTTGCGAGATATGAGATCTCCAACAAGATTCTTTGCCTGAAAGATGAAGGAGAATAGCTCAATCGTTGAGCATGTACTCAGATTGTCTGGGTACTACAATCGCTTGAATCAAGTGGGAGTTGATCTTCCAGATAAGATAGTGATTGATATAGTTCTCCGAGTCACTGTCACTAAAGCTACTAGAACTTAGTGATGAACTATAATACACCAGGGATAGAAGTATTGATCCCTGAGCTGTTCGCGATGTTTGACACCGCGAAGGTAGAAATCAAGAAGGAGCGTCAAGTGTTGATGGTTAATCAAACCACTAGTTTCGAAAGGGCAAGAGCAAGGAGGGAAACTTCATGGATAGCAAGTCAGTTGCTGCTCCAGTGAAGCAACCCAAAGTTGAACTCAAACCCGAGACTAAGTGCTTCTATTATGAGGTGAGAGGTCGCTGAAGCGGAACAACCCTACATACTTGGTAGATAAGAAGGCTGGCAACATCGACAGAAGTATATTTGATATACGAGTTATTAATGTGTACCTTGCTAGTACTCTTAGTAGCACCTGGGTATTGGATACCGGTTCGGTTGCTAAATGTTAGTAACTCGAAATAAAAGCTACGGAATAAACGGAGAACTAGCTAAGGGTGAGGTGACGATATGTGTTGGAAGTGTTTCCAAGGTTGATGTGATCAACATCGCACGCTCTCTCTACCTTCAGGATTAGTGACGAACCTAAATAAATGTTATTTGGTGTTTTGCGTTGAGCATGAACATGATTAGATCATGTTTATTGCAATACGGTTATTCATTTAAGTTAGAGAATAATGGTTATTCTGTTTACATGAATAATACCTTCAATGGTCTTGCACCCAGTGAGAATGGTTTGTTGAAATCTTCATCGTAGTATTACACATTTTCATAACATTGATGTCAAAAGACACAAAGTTACTATGATAGTACCACATACTTGTGGCACTGCCGCTAAATGTCATCTTGGTATAAAGCGCATGTAGAAACTCCATGCTAATGGATATTTGGACTCATTCGATTTCGAATCGGTTGAGACATGCGAACCATGCCTCTTGGGCAAGATGACTAAAGGACCCCGTTGGATGGAGCGGGCAAGTGATTCATTGGAAATGATACATGTTGATGTATGCAATCTAGTGAGTCTTGTAGTGTGCAGTGGATATCGTTATTTTCTTACCTTCACTGATGATTTGAGTAGATATAGTGTATATTTACTTAATGAAACACAAGTCTGAATCGTTTGAAAGGTTCAAGCAAATTCAGAGTGAAGTTTAAAGATCATCGTGACAAGAAGATAAAAATGACTGCGATATGATCGTGGAGGTGAATATCTGAGTCACGAGTTTGGCATACAACTTAAAGACAAATGTGAAAGTTGTTTCACAACTAAACGCCACCTGGAACACCATAGTGTGTTGTGTCCGAACATCATAGTTATGCTCTATTGGACATGGTGCGTGCTATGATGTCTCTTGTCGTTTTACTACTATAATTTTGGGGTTATGCATTAGAGACAACTACATTCACTTTAAAAAGGGCACCATCTAAATCCGTTGAGATGACACCGCGTGAATTATGGTTTGATAGAAACCTAAGCTGTCATTTCTTAATATTTTGGGACGTGACACTTGTGTGGAAAATGTTTTCACCTAATGAGGTCGAACCCAAGGCGGACAAATGCATCTTCATAGAATACCCTAAGATCAGTTGGGTGAACCTTCAATCTCAGAACCTAGTGCAAAGTGTTTGTTGCTTAAACGGATCCTTTCTCGAGGAAATGTTTCTCTTGAAAGAATTGAGTGGGAGGAAGATAGAACTTGATGAGGTTGTTAAACCTTTGTTCAACCAGAGAGTAGCGCAGCGCAGAAAGATGTTTCTGTGAAGCCTACGTTAGTTGAAGAGGAAGTTAATGATGATGATCATGAAGCTTCAGGATCAAGTTACTATCGAACTTCGTAGGTCGACAAGGATGTGTACTGCTCCTAAGTGGTACGACAACTCTGTCTTGGAGATCATGTTGTTGGACAACGATGAACCTACGAGCTATGGAGAAGCGATGATGGGCCCGGATTCCGACAAATGGTTGGAGGCCATGAAATCCGAGATAGGATCCATGTATGAAAACCAAGTGTAGACTTTGGTAGACTTGCTCGTTGGACGGCAGGTCGTTGAGTACAAATGGATCTTTAAAATGAAGACAGACACTGATGGTGAATGTCACTATTTGTAAAGCTCGACTTGTTGCAAAGATGTTTGTGACAAGTTCAAGGAGTTGACTACGATGAGACTTTCTCATTCGTAGTGGTGCTAAAGTCTGTTGGAATTATGTTAGCAGTTGCTGTGTTTTCAATTATGAAATCTGGCAGATGGATGTCAAAACATTGTTTCCTTAACGGTTTACTTGAGGAAAGGTTGTATGTGATACAACCAGAAGGTTTTGTCAGTCCTAAGGATGCTAAAAGGTGTGCAAGCTTTGGTGATCCTTCCATGGACTGAAGCAAGCATCTCGGAGTTAGAATATACACTTTGATGAGTTGATCAAAGTTTCTGTAGTTTATACAAAGTTTACGAGAAACTTGTATTTGCAATAAAGTGAGTGGGAGCACTGTAGAGTTTCTGATAAGTATATGTGGTTGACATATTGTTGATCGGAAATAATGTAGAATTTCTGGAAGGCATAAAAGGTTGTTTGAAAAGTGTTTTTCAAAGGAAGACCTGGATAAAGCTACCTGATTGTTGAGCATCAGAATCTATAGAGATAGATCAAGATGCTTGATGAGACTTTCAATGAGTGCATACCTTGACAAGATTTTGAAAGAGTTCAAAATGGATCAGCCAGAGAAATAGTTCTCGTCTGATTTGTAAGGTGTGAAGTTGAGTGAGACTCAAAGCTCGACAACGGCAGAAGAAAGAGAAAGGACGAATGTCGTCCCCTATGCCTTAGCCATAGGCTCTATATTATGCCATGCTGTGTACCGCACCTATGTGTGCCTTGCCATGAGTCTGTCAAGGGGTACAAGGGTGGTCCAGGAGTGGATCACTGGACAGCGGTCGGAATTATCCTTAGTAACTAGAGGACTAAGGAAATGTTTCTTGATTATGGAGGTGATAAAGAGTTACGTCGATGCAAGCTTTAACACCTATCCGGATGACTAGTAGTAGCAATCTGGATACGTATAGTGGAGCAGCCATTTGGAAATAGTACCAAGTGGAGTGTGGTATCAGTGTTTACGGTTTGACATAGAGATTTGCAAAGTACACACGGATCTGAATATCGCAGACCCGTTGACTATAAGACCTCTCTCACATGCAAAGCATGATCGAGCCCCACAACTCATTGGGTGTTAGATTCATAACAATGCGAATCACATGGTGATGTGAACTAGATTATTGACTCTAGTGCAAGTGGGAGACTGTTGGAAATATGCCCTAAAGGCAATAATAAATTAGTTATTATCATATTTCCTTGTTCATGATAATTGTTTATTATCCATGCTATAATTGTATTGATCGGAGACTTAAATGCATGTGTGGATACATAGACAAAACCATGTCCCTAGTATGCCTCTAATGGACTAGCTCATTGATCAAAGGATGGTTAAGGTTTCCTAGCCATGGACATGAGATGTCATTTGATAACGGGATCACATCATTAGGAGAATGATGTGATGGATAAGACCCAAACTACAAACATAGCATATGATCGTGTCAGTTTATTGCTACTGTTTTCTGCATGTCAAGTATATGTTCCTATGACCATGAGATCATGCAACTCACGGATATCGGAGGAGTGCCTTGTGTGTATCAAACATCGCAATGTAACTGGGTGACTATAAAGGTGCTCTACAGGTATCTCCTATGGTGTCTATTGAGTTGGCATGGATCGAGACTGGGATTTGTTACTCCGTGTGACGGAGAGGTATCTCAGGGCCCACTCGGTAATACAACATCACAATGAGCCTTGCAAGCAATGTGACTAATTGTTAGTTGCGGGATCTTGTATTATGGAACGAGTAAAGAGACTTGCCGGTAACGAAGTTGAACTAGGTATGGAGATACCGACGATCGAATCTCGGGCAAGTAACATACCGAAGAACAAAGGGAACGTTATACGGGATTAACTGAATCCTTGACATAGAGGTTCGACCGATAAAGATCTTCGTAGAATATGTAGGAACCAATGTGGACGTCCAGGTCCCGCCATTGGTTATTGACTATAGAGGTGTCTCGGTCATGTCTACATAGTTCTCGAACCCGCAGGGTCTGTACACTTAAGGTTCGGTGACGTTTCGGTAGTGTAGAGTTATGTATGGTGGTGACCGAAGGTTGTTCGGAGTCCCGGATGAGATCCCGGACGTCACGAGGAGCTCCAGAATGGTCCGGAGGTAAAGATTCATATATAGTAAGTCCCAGTTTGGTTTCCGGAAAAGTTTCGGGCTCATCGGTAGTGTACCGGGAGTGCCGGTAGTGTACCGAGGGACCTCCGGGAGGGGTATTTCGACCCCAAGAGGTCCATGGGCTGTGGTAGAATAATAACCAGCCCTTAGTGGGCTGGGAAAACATCCACAAAGGCCCATGGCACAGGAGAGAAAGTCCTAAAGCAAAAAATGGAAAATCAGCCAATAGGAGGCAATCCTACTCCAACTAGGATTGGAGGTGAAGTAGGATTGCTCCCACCTCCTATTTCGGCCGACCCAAAGGCCTTGGATGCCTCTCCTCTCCTCTCCTCCTATATATACTAGTGGATTGGGTGGTTTTTGGACAGAATTTCCGGCCACGTGCTACCCGTTTCACCGGTGCATAGTTTCTCCTCTAGATCGGTTTTCTGTAGCGCTTAGGCGAAGCCCTGCCGGAATTGCTCCACCACCATCACCGGAGCGCCGTCACGCTGCCGGTGAACTCTCTATCCTCTCCACCCCCTCTTGCTGGATCAAGACGGTGGAGATCGTCATCAAGCTGCACGTGTGCTAAACGCGGAGGTGTCGTCCGTTCGGCGCTAGATCGGAAGGACCGTGATCGAGATCGCGAGACGGTTCGTGATGAGATCGCGGAACGGATCGTGATGAGTTCGCGGGATAGATTGTGATCAAGATCGTGAGACGGATCGTGATGAGATCACGGGACGGATCGTGATGAGTTCACGGGACGGATCGTGATTGGATCGCGGGACGGATCGTGATGAGATCGCGGGACGCTCGGCGATTTGGATCGCGAAGATGTTCGACTACACCAACCGCATTTCTTAACGCTTCCCGCTTAGCGATCTACAAGGGTACGTAGATCCACTCTCCCTCTCGTAGATGCTCATCACCATGGATAGGTTTGCGTGTGCGTAGGAAAATTTTTGTTTCCCATGCGACGTTCCCCAACAGGAAGATCAAACGCAATTGGTGACAAGATGATTTTTCCCGTGGTTCCGATAGGTGGTGCTATCGTAAATCCACGTTCATGGAGTCTTCAACCCACAGAGGGTAACGGTCGCGAGAGTCCACGGAGGGCTCTACCCACAGAGGGTTCCACAGAAGCAACCTTGACTATACCATGACGACCTACGTCCATGGAGGACTAGCCTAACTCGGGGTAGATCTTCACGAAGTAGGCGATCTCCTTGCCCTTACAAACTTCTTGGTTCACTCCACAACACAAACTAGGAGGCTCCCAAGCGACACCTAACCAATCTAGGAGGCACCACCCTCCAAAAGGTAGTAGGCTCGATAATGTCGATGAACTCCTTGCTCTTGTGCTTCAAGATGATAGACTCCTCAACACACAATCACTCTCTCACAGATTTAGCTTGGTGGAAGAGGTTGATTGGGTGGAAAGCAAGTTGGGGAGGCTGGAGATCAAGATTCATATGGTAGGAATGGAATGGCATGATGTCAACACATGAGTAGGTAACTCTCTCACACAAAATCAGTATGTATGAGTGGGGAACTGTTCTGAGTGCTTCACTTTCGAGTGAGTGGTGCTGGAGGGGTATATATAGGCATCTCCAAAAATCCAACCGTTACACCTAATAAGTCAGACTCGGTGACACCGATGTGTTAATCTCGGTGGTACCGAGTTACCTCAAAGGTAGCAACTTTTGAATCTCGGTGAGACCGATACATAAATATCGACTGCACTGATAAGGTGAACAATGGTCAGATTGCCAGTCCCGGTGACGCCGATTCACAAAACTCGGTCGGACCGATTTTGTAAACTTGCGTAACAGGAAGTTGGCAACCCAAATTCCGTGGCACCGAAGTGGAATCGGTTGCACCGAAATGCTAGGATTTGGCTAAGTCTGTCTAAGGTTGGGAATCGGTGGCACCGAATGCAAAGTGTTGGTTGCACCGATTTTGAGTATTTGGCTTTGGACAGACTTTTGTGGAAGAGCTTGTGGGTGTATGTGGTGACTATCACTTGTGTACGTATGAGCATTTTGTTCACCAACAAAACATTACACCCTTTTAATAGTATTGGCTTTCCTATGGACTCAAAGTGATTTATCACAAAAGGTAAAATGTAAAGTCCTCTGCTTGAAGCTTTGCCAATCTATTTCCTTGCATCTTGGGGTATTTCACAATCCTTTTGCCAACCCATCATTGAACTTTTCCTGAAATATGGTTTGTGAAAACATTAGTTCAATGACATATATGTTGTTATTAATTACCAAAACCACCAAGGGAGCAAATGTGCTTTCACCCGCCACCAACCGCGCCACCCGAAGCCCGACAAGAGCATCGGAGCCCACAACCCCAAGTGCCACTGCGCTGTGACGCCTAGTGCCCGCATCGCACCTAGGACGGAGGGGTCGCGCTGCGCCAACCCCAGCCGCCATGGGAACGTGAGGGCCCTGCCGGCGGCGGCTTCGGCCAGGATTTGCCCAGCCGAGCCCTGGGGCGGCGGCCGGGAAGGCGGGAGAGGGAGGGAGGGGGCTAGGGGCGCCGGATTTGGGATTCTTGGGTCTTGCGCGGTGGCGACACGGGAGGGAGAAGGGGGGCCCTGTTTATATAGATGAAGGATAGCGAGATCACAAAATATGGTTTCACACGGTCTTGCTAACCATTCATGGACGGAGTGCAACATTGTCTGCTGGTTGCAGCATGCCCCCTCTTTCATCCATGATACTCCCCGTTACTTTCTCTTCATGAGAATATAATGAAAACATGTTACTTCCTCTTCATGAGTTTGTATTAGCAAACAGTGAACCCGTTACTTCCTCTTCATGAGAATATAAGTCAGGCACGAAATTGTATGTCTTTCGTTTGATTAGGCTGCTAATGAAAGTCTCATAAATAATATCATGCATGTTAATTATGTATTTTTTATGCGATGGCACGCAATTAAATGAGTAAAGAGAGGATTTGGTGTCATAATATGATACCTTATTATATTAAATTTCGTATTACATTGTGTCATGCATGATAATAAATAAGGCTATCTAAGATAGTAACTTACAATATTATGCATTTTATAGGATAAATATTATGCATGATGAAAATAGCATCATAGACTAGTATCATATGCAGAATACTAATGGTACTCCCCGTTGCGGTAGCCTTGTGATTTTTTTTTGATATGTGACTTTTACATTTATCATCTCAGGCACGGGTTTTTATGTCCTTGCTTTTTAGTGGCTGTTACAATATGTCTTACGTAATTAGTTAAATTGACACCCTAAGTTCTTGTGTCAGACTTACACTTTCATTGAGTACTATGGAATAAAACTGCCTACTTACTGGGAAAAAATATGAGAAATTACTAGTGGCTCTAGAGTGGGAGGAGGGTGAATAATCGTATATTGTATTGTGGGATGGATGTGTCCGGCGATGAGTCGCACAATGTAAACAACTGTGAAGGGGCTCTTTACCTCTTTCCCTTCTTTAATATATGATATGCACATTCGTACATATTCGAGAAAAAAATAGTGATTGTGCTTCTGTTCAGTAGGGAGCGGAAAATCGCAAGGGTGGAGGCACTCACTTGTCAAGTTCTGTCGCCCGCTCGTTTTGCCTCGTGATTCACGCCGTAGTTGGATCCATCAATAAGTTTTATGTTTTAACGATGAAACTTACGGTTTTAAGTTTTAAGTTTTATTTTCATCTAAAATTGGCAAGTTTCAACCAGTTTCCGAGATATATTTTTAAGTAGTTATTTCTATTAGTTGTATACATAAAATAATTGTTTTTATCGCTCGCTCCTACTAACTTTTAACAGTGAAACTTAACATATTTTATAAAAAGTCATTAAAATATATTTAAAATGGATATTATTTAAAACAGCTGGTCACAAGAAACACGAACTTAGTTTGGATTTTTGGTTTGAAAGCTATAAATTTTTAAAAATCGAAAGCTAATTAAAAGGCGGCACCAATGACATGAGTGCCTCCGCACTTGCGTGCCCTAAATCTTCTGCAGCAGATCGATCATTAGTCACAACAAAAAGAAAATCGGGTGGAGTAATTGATAGAAGTACTATCAGTAGACCACTAGACCATGAAACAGACCGAGTGAGCCACAGTTATATCACCATTAATACATTCACTGACCAAAAAGCAAATGATGCCACTGCACTGTGGCGTGTCGATCAGCGAGTATTTCCGAAAATCCATTTTCCAACGATATGTTTTTCCGCTTTATTTCTCCTCCGAGATACTCCTGTACAACGATGCCCTGTATCAACCAACGAACAACCGATACGTGTCATTGATTATAAGAGTATAATGGCTCTATTCCACTGAAGCATGGGGCTTGGACAGTTGGACGGGACAGGACGGATGCGTTGCCCCTTGAGTGTGGCTGGTGAACATTCATTTCCAAATTGCTTTACAGGAGTAGGAGTAGAGAGCAACTGTTAATGAAATCATTCTTTTTCAAGTAAAATTTGCGCAATGTGATAAAAAATGTAGGGCCTGTTTGACGCAGATTCGGTGAACATGGTTCCATGTCTTAAAAACTGTTTTTATTTTGCAACATACATATTCGATCGATATACTCATGTATGAAGTTTTCATGAAGAGATGACATTCCTGATATTCTAGGAAAAAATGACAAAATAAAAAATATATTTAAAAAAGCATTGTTTGATGAATAGTGTTTTGCCAATTGTATTTTCTTCACTAAGAAATACTAAGAACACAATGGATGTCAATACTTCACGGAACCTCACATGTGAGTACGATGGTAGACCAAAATTTCCTAATATTTTTTCAAAATTATTGTTCACACGGGTGCGCGTGGAACCATTTCCTTTGTGTTTTCGCTGTTTGGATGGCGCCAAGAGCAGCCCTACCAAAATGGGGTGAGCCAAATTATTGGTGGAAGAATTCACCATGTCGGGCTCGCCAACACAAGGGCGCAAAAAGTGAACCATCAACCAAATATTTAGCGTCAATCCAATCACATGGCTGGAATCCTCGATCAATGCTAAAATCCTGACAAGGCTGTTGTTGTTATAATCCAAACAACACCATAGCCCTTAAAATAATGCATAGTGTGTTTGTTGATAGGTACTTTTGTAGGAAATATGCCCTAGAGACAATAATAAATGTAATTGATTATCTTCATGTTCATAATTAGGTTTATGTTCCATGCTATAACTGCTATGGTTCTCGAGTCTACAATAACCATGAGGCTCGGAGAAAGACTCATATGCACGTGTGGAATAATAAATGGTAAAATGTATTCCTAGTCTGGCCTCCAAGACTAGCTCAAGTGTTGCATGATGGTTCTGTTTTCCTGATCATGGGCATGTCTATGCCAGCAACTTTGAGGGCACAATGTTAGAAAAACATTTGTGTTGAATCGACCCGAATTGATGTTATGCTATGAGATACATTCATCACAAGTTAATGGTTAATAACACAGAGATGGTTAATGTTTGCATGATTCCTTAGACCATGAGAGTATCGAGTTTCTTCATGCTTGCTTCATGAACATTGGGGTTTGTTAAACGTCATCCGTAACTGGGTGGCCATTACGGTGGCTTACGGGTTCATGGAAAAGCATGTCAAGTAACTTGATAGCTCAAGATTGGGATTTGCTCCTCCAACGATGGAGAGATATTCTCGGGTCCTCTCGATGTTATGGTATCCATCATCGTCTGGACAGACACCGTGTGATTTGATCACAGTGATGCCGAAACACGAAAACGAGAAAAGAGAACAAAACCGGTAACGAGGTAACTTGCATAGTGGACAAGTCGTTGATCCGCGGGGATGCAAAAAATCTCACCTCGGGTGTTTGTAACATATCGCGAAGCAACAGGAATAGCTCACGGCAACTGGAGGTTCACTCGAATATTCATTCGTGTGGGTATAGGGGTCAATATGGGTGTCCACCGCTCCGATGTTGATCATTGATCGGAAAGTGTTCCGATCATGTCTATACTTCACCAAACCTATAGGGTCACATGCTTAAGGGTCATCTATCTGCTGAATACTAGACAAGGAGTCCGAGAGAAAGTCACTGGAAAAGTTTCGGAGACAATGGAAAAGTTCCGAATAGAACACCAAAAATGTTTCGGTAAAAACGAAAAATTGTTTCGGATAAAACCATTGATCATAAAAGGTTTCGTCAAGCACCGGGAATGTTTTGGAGGTTAGCAGATTGGTCTGGTAATTTCTAGAATTTTTCCGGAGAAAAAACCAAAAAAAAGATTTTCGGAGCTGCCGGAATTGTTTACTGGGTAAACGAAGATGGTTTTAAAGTAAACCACCATACCAAAAATGTTCCGGAGCACGTCCAGATAATTTTAGAGGGTGCCGAAAATGTTCTAGGACCTTCCGGAATTTTTCAGAAGTAATAGTTGCGGAAAACATCTTGTCCCAGCGTGAGGGACAAGATCCCACGATGCGTGGGGCTGTTTTGGGGGCGCCCCCCTTGAGGGGGCAGCCCCTTGTGGATGGACAAAAGGTGTTGGGGGCCCCATGGTGGGGGGCAGCCTCCACAAAAGGTGGAGAGTGTTGGGAGAAGGGTGGGGCCCCATGGGGGAACGCCATGGACAAGGGATCATGTTTTCTCCATATTTGGTGGGAACATGTTTTCCTTGTTTGGTGGGTGCATGTTTTGTGGGCTGAATTTCAGACCCCCTCCCCCTCACCCCTTCCACCACTATATAAGGAGCTGGAGTGGAGCTCTCCATCCTCACTCCAACTCTCTCACACAAGCCATGCATGATCTGGCATTCTCTCTCCCTCCCAGCGAAATAGTTTCGTAGAGCCGAAAGGTTGTCTGGGTTCCGGTGGGAACTAGTTCTAGACGGCGAAGCCCTGCTGGATAAGATGACACCGTATGTGTGCAACTCTGTAGAGAGATCATAGTTTCGGTCTTAGTTCGAGAGTGCCTCCCGAAGGGCTGTCCGTGTGACCGTCCGAGTTTTGGAGGTCCTCCTGAAGGGCTGTCTGAGTGACAGTCCAAGTTTCAGAGGTCCTCCCGAAGGGCTGTCCGCAACACCGTCAGGGGGACTGTCCTACCACCTCCCGGAGGGCTGTCCGCGGGGCAGATGAGGGTATTCATCCTCGTGGTTGGTAGGTTGTAAAATCCTAGCTGCAGGGATCTGCACCGCCGTTCGTCATCGACTCTACTTCCGCTACGCTACGAGTCGGTAACGAAAAGATCAAACCTTGTATGCAGTCCTCATAGTGGTCCTGGGCTGGTGCGTAGGTCGGAATTTTTTTTGTTTTCTGCTGTGTTACCCTATAGTGGCATCAAGAGTCGTGCTATGCGTAGATGTAGGTTGCGATCTAGAATACATAGATATGTATGGGTGTTGCACAATATAATTAGGTAGTAGATGAGATCTATTGTTGAAAATTATTTGTGCGGGTAGTAGATGAAATCTGTTACCCGATGTTCCTGTTGCTTCCCCTGAATTTGCGTAGTCCTGATCTTGACGACATGGTGGAATCTCACAAAGTTCTGGCAATCCGCAATCCATTCATGTTGCTCCTGAGTATGCTGATTGACAGATCAACGAAGTGCTAACAGTTCTTTGGGTTCCACCATAGTTGAGAAAGATGGATATTTCACAGGTGAAAGGGCAATGCAGATGTGATCTGCACGGGGGTCACGCGTATGACGAAGTTTAGTATGGGGCTCGAGATTTTATTATCTCGTGTTTCATACACCTTGGAAGGTTAATCTAGCAACTTGGATTACCATGCTTGATGATGGACGTTGGTAGCTTCGGTTTGTTTCGAAACTTTAGAAGCTACGTAAAACAAGTTTTTGCATGGACCGATTAGAGGCATCTAACTTGGTTTTACAGGATGGTTTGCATGTGCATGTGATGTGATATAGCAATGTTCATAATAATTTGATTATGTATGAGATGACTATATGATGTAAATTGATTAACATGACCTGCGTGTCATGATTCGGCATGATGGCTAGAGCCATATGATTGCACTTTAATGACCTGCATGTCAACCTTATGTAATGCACTTATTTTATTAAGCTATAGAGATAGCAATATTATCTGGTGCATCGACAAGGTGGTGGCAATCTTCGCGAAGGTGAACACCGATGCGAATGCCGAAGGCCAAGAAATACTAGACTTCTCCGTCAGAAAGGGCTATACCATATCATGCTATTATGAATAGCCTAAGATGTTTATCCCTCTTGATGCACCCTTCTTGATTGCACGTTAGTCGCTTTTATTAGGGTGATCTCTCACAAAAAATATCAAGTAGATAGTGTTCTCCCAAGTGTAGCACCGTCACGGCACCTAACTTTTCGGGGTGCGCCATGGGTGCATGGGTACGAACGATTAGGGATGTGTGAGGCAGGTGAGTAAAGACCTCGTAGCGAGATCACTTGGTTGTCTTGACATTCAGGCATGAAAGTCATGAGCTCGGAACACACGCACCAAAAGATGAACAAGAGTCACATAGAGATGTGATCGGCAAGTTGGCCTACCGATTAAAATTCCCATCATGAGATGATGATTCTATGGCGATGAATTGAAGTCTGGATCTTGTATCACTCAAAATCAATTATGAGAGATATTGATTTGAGTGGGAGCGCACTGTAGAATTAACTTGTTTAATTCTCAGTGCAATTAATTTTGAACACTGTCTAAGTGTGGTTTGCAAAATAGTTGTAGAATAATGGCTCGCGTTTCCACCTTCCCTATTAAAATTGGATAGCCGTTAAATATCTGGTTAAAACTTTACGGTTGGTAATGTAATGTGAGGATTGTCCTCAATAGTGCCGAGAAGGACTTTGTCCTATCGCATACTTTTGGTATTCTCCCGCTAATGCTATGGATCATGTGACTCTCGTCCTTCGATCCAAAAGCTAGAATTATGTTTCAGTCAAATGCAATACGTTTTCTTCCATGAGACCCGAACTTCGTAAGTTTGGATAGTTATGTGATATTCATGGAATCTAAAAATCATTTTTAGAGACAGACAAAGGCTAAAAGATATGAGATATCCAAAGCAATGTTTGTTTGCAAACTACTAGTAAAGAAGTTTACTATGCATTAGACTGATAAGAGAGGGATCAAGGAGAACGCCTGTCATATGATGAAAGGTGAATAAAACAACAACTTAAAGAGAAAGGAAGTGTCCGAAGGGTGTTAGTAAGATTTCACGCCTAGGAAGTCCGGGGCTAACACCACTCTTAAGTTGGATGCTTCTTCTGAGAGTAGGAGATATTAAAAGTTAAATTGTTAGAAGTATAAAGGCAAAAGGAAAGAAGACTGGAATATCCAGCTCATGTATGAATGTCATACAAGTTTTTAATGTATAGAAGGCTGGTCAAAGATATAGTTCTTGGGAATTATGGTTAAACATGTTAATCACTAATTCTTGGGTATTGTGAGTTAATCACAAAGATACCCGCTCGATTGCATTCTGTTGCAACCCGATGTAATAACTACTATGGCCTGAAAGACTAGCCAGGGATAAGGTTTAGATACATGCAGGGAACATAGTAAATGTTACTATGCCTTCCATCAGTGTATTCCCTATGTATTTACTTTCATAATTCATTTTTGAGTTTCACACTCTAGCCCTTTGCATAAGATATCTTGCAAGAAGGTTGTTCATAAGAGAACTTCTGGTGTTCGGTGTTATGAAAAACATAAGGGCCATACTTTCATTATGAGTGAGATGTATGTTATGAATATTGATAATAATACATAACCTCTGGGTTTACTTTCATAATTCATCTTAGAGTTTCATACACTCTAGCCCATTACACAATGTTTGTTGCAAAAGAGTTGTTCATGAAAACAACAATTGTTGTTCAGTATTATGAATAACATGAAGGGCCATGCTTCCATCCTAGATGGGATGTATGTTATGAATATTGATGGAAAGATGATACATCCATAACACTGACGCTAAATGTCGCAAGACTAAAAGAATACCACACAACTATGGCACTGCATTTGGTCACATTGGGGAAACCCGCATGGAAAATTCCATTATGATGGATTTTGATGTTGTTTGATTTTGAATCATCTGACACTTGCAACTTTCCTCTAAAAAGTGAAGTGACTGAAAAACTGTTCTCAAGCCATAAGGAAAAAGCAAAGAACATATTGGTGATCATACATTATGATGTGTGTAGTCTAATAAATGTTGTTGCAAGTAGTGGATTAATCTATCTTCAGAAATGACTCAAGTAGATATATGGATATTTACTTGGTGAGACGTAAGTCTGGATTTTTTGAATTCATTCAGAAGGTTTTCAAAAATTAAGTAGAAGTTATTGTAACAAGAAAATTATATTTCTACAATTCGATTGCAGAAAGGAATATTTGAGTTACAAGTTTAGCGAATGTCTGATGAGTTATGAAAGGGGTTTCATAACTTGCACCTCCCGGAACACCACTCCAAGTGGAAAGTGTTGGAAATATGCCCTAGAGGCAATAAATAAAGTGTTTATTATTATATTTCCTTGTTCATGATAATCGTTTATTATCCATGCTATAATTGTATTGATTGGAAACACATTACATGTGTGGGTAAATAGACAACACTTTGTCCCTAGTATGCCTCTAGTGAACTAGCTCGTTGGTCAAAGATGGTCAAAGGTTTCCTAGCCATTGACATGTGATGTCATTTGATAACGGGATCACATCATTAGGAGAATGATGTGATGTACAAGACCCGAACTACAAACATAGCATATGATCGTGTCAGTTTATTGCTATTGTTTTCTGCATGTCAAGTATATGTTCCTATGACCATGAGATCATGCAACTCGTGGACACCGGAAGAGTGCCTTGTGTGTATCAAACGTCGCAATGTAACTGGGTGACTATAAAGGTGCTCTACAAGTATCTCCGAGGGTGTCCATTGGGTTGGCATCGATCAAGACTGGGATTTGTTACTCCGTGTGACGAAGAGGTATCTTAGGGCCCACTCGGTAATACAACATCACAACAAGCCTTGCAAGCAATGTGACTAAGTGTTAGTCACAGGATCTTGTATTACGTAACGAGTAAAGAGACTTGCCGGTAACGAGGTTGAACTAGGTATGGAGATACCGACGATCGAATCTCGGGCAAGTAACATACCGAAGAACAAAGGGAACATCTTACGGGATGAACTGAATCCTTGACATAGAGGTTCAACCGATAAAGATCTTCGTAGAATATGTAGGAACCAATATGGGCATCCAGGTCCTGCTATTGGTTATTGACCGTAGAAGTGTCTCGGTCAAGTCTACATAGTTCTCAAACCCGCAGGGTCTGCACACTTAAGGTTCGGTGACATTTCAGTAGTATAGAGTTATGTATGGTGGTGATCGAAGGTTGTTCGGAGTCCTGGATGAGATCCCGTACATCACGAGGAGCTCCTAAATGGTCCGGGAGGTAAATATTGATATATAGGAAGTCCTATTTTGGTCACCGGAAAAGTTTCGGGCTCATCGGTAGTGTACCGGGAGTGCCGGTAGTGTACCTGGAGACCATCGGGAGGGGTATTTCGACCCAAGAGGCTACATGGGCTGTGGGAGAGTAAATACTAGACCTTAGCGGGCTGGTGGAAGTCCCACACAAGGCCTATGTGGCTGGGAAGAAAAGCCCAAAGAGAAAAAGGTGGAAAAAGGCAAAAAGACCAAAATAAGGAGGAGTCCTAGTCCTACTACAGGAATTGCTCCATCACCATCACCACGGCGTCGTCACGCTGCCGGTGAACTAGTCTACCTCTGCGCTCCCTCTTGCTGGATCAAGAAGGTGGAGATCGTCATCGAGCTATACGTGTGTTGAACGCGGAGGTGTCGTCCGTTCGGCGCTAGATCGGAAGGACCGTGATCAAGATCGCGAGACGGATCGTGATGATTTCGCGGGACGGATCATGATGAGCTCGCGGGACGGATCGTGATTGGATCGTGGGACGGATCATGATGAGTTCGCAGGACGGATCGTGATTGGATCGCCGGACGGATCGTGATGAGATCGCGGGACGCTCGGCGATTTGGATCGCGAAGACGTTCGACTACACCAACCGCGTTTCTTAATTCTTCCCGCTTAGCGATCTACAAGGGTATGTAGATCCACTCTCCCTCTCGTAGATGCTCATCACCATGGATAGACCTTGCGTGTGCGTAGGAAAATTTTTGTTTCCCATGCGACGTTTCCCAATAGTGATATTAGAGCTAGGTCTATGTGTAGATGAGATCTCGAGTAGAACACAAAGAGTTTGTGGGCGTTGATGCTTAGATTGCTTCCTCCCTTGGTCGTGTTTTGGTTCAGCGGTATTGTGAGATGAAGCGGCCCGGACCAACATTACTCGTACGCTTACGAGAGACCGGTTCCCTCAACCGCAACTTGTTGCATAGATGGCTTGCGGGTGTCAGTTTCTCTCACTTTAGTTGGATCGGATTCGACAAAGGCGGTCCTTGAGAAGGTTGAAAAGCAACTAGTGTATCACCGTTGTGGTTTTTGCGTAGATGAGAATTGTCCTTGGTAGATACCCGTAGTAGCCACGTAAAACATGCAACAACAATTAGAGGACGTCTAACTTGTTTTTGCAGGGTATGTTGTGATGTGATATGGCCAATTACATGATGTGATATATGTGATGTATGAGATGATCATGTGATGTATAGATTATCACGACTTGCATGTCGCTGAGTACGGCAACCGGCAGGAGCCATAGGGTTGCCTTTAATTATTGTATGACCTGCGTGTCAATCATTAAGCGCTATGTAATGCTTTACTTTATCGCTAAATGGTAGCAATAGTAGTAGAAGCATGTTGGGCACGACAACCTCGATGGCGACACGTTGATGGAGATCAAGATGATGGAGATCATGGTGTCATGCCGGTGACGATGGAGATCATGCCGATGCTTTCATGATGGAGATCAAAAGCACAAGTTCATGGCCATATCATGTCACTTATGATTTGCATGTGATGTTAATCCTTTTATGCACCTTGTTTTTCTTAGGATGACGGTAGCATTATAAGGTGATCCCTCACTTAATTTCAAGATAAATTGTGTTCTCCATGAGTGTGCACCGTTGCGAAAGTTCGTCATGTCGAGACACCACGTGATGATCGGGTGTGATAGACTCTACGTTCACATACAACGGGTGCAAGCCAGTGTTGCACATGCAGAACACTCGGGTTAAACTTGACGAGCCTAGCATGTGCAGACATGGCCTCGGAACACAAGAGACCGAAAGGTCGAACATGAGTCATATAGTAGATATGATCAACATAAAGATGTTCACCATTGAAACCACCTCAACTCACGTGATGATCGGACTTGAGTTGGTGAATTTGCATCGTGTATCACTCGAATGACCGCAGGGATGTCAATTTGAGTGGGAGTTCTTAAGTAATATGATTAATTGAACTCATTATCATGAACATAGTCAGTAGTGTCTTTGCAAATTATGTTGTAGATTACTTGCTCGCGTTTTAGCTCCCTTAAATTTTTATATGTTCCTAGAGAAATAGAGTTGAAAGATGATGGTAGCAATATTGCGGATTGGCTCCGTGATCTGAGGATTGTCCTCGTTGCTGCACAGAAGGCTTATATCCTTAATGCACCGCTCGATGCGCCAACCCCTCTAGCATCGTTTGTAGATGTTGTGAACATCTGACAGGCACGTTTTGATGACTACTTGATTTTTTAGTGCGTCATGCATTATGGCATAGAATTGAGGCTCTGAAACGTTTTGAACGTCATGGAACATATGAGATGTTCTAAGAGATGAAATTAGGATCTCAGGCTCGTGCCCGTGTTGCGAGATATGAGATCTCCAACAATATTCTTTGCATGTAAGACGAAGGAGAATAGCTCAATCGTTGAGCATGTGCTCAGATTGTCTGGGTGCTACAATCGCTTGAATCGAGTGGGAGTTGATCTTCCAGATAAGATAGTGATTGATATTGTTCTCCAAGTCACTGTCACTAAGCTACTAGAACTTGGTGATGAACTATAAATGCCAGGGATAGAAATAATGATCCCTGAGCTGTTCGCGATGTTTGACACCGCGAAGGTAGAAATCAAGAAGGAGCATCAAGTGTTGATGGTTAGTAAAACCACTAGTTTCGATAAGGGCAAGGGCAAGGAGGGAAACTTCATGGTTAGCAAGTCAGTTGCTGCTCCAGTGAAGCAACCCAAAGTTGAACCCAAACCCGAGACTAAGTGCTTCGATTATGAGGAGAGAGGTCGCTGAAGCGGAACAACCCTAGATACTTGGTAGATAAGAAGGCTGGCAATGTCGATAGAAGTATATTTGATATACGTGTGTACCTTGCTAGTACTCCTAGTAGCACCTGGGTATTGGATACCGGTTCGGTTGCTACATGTTAGTAACTCGAAATGAAAGCTACGAAATAAATGGAGAACTAGCTAAGGGTGAGGTGACGATGTGTGTTAGAAATGTTTCCAAGGTTGATGTGATCAACATCACACGCTCTCTCTACCTTCGGGATTAGTGACAAACCTAAACAAATGTTATTTGGTGTTTTGCGTTGAGCATGAACGTGATTAGATCGTGTTTATTGCAACATGGTTATTCATTTAAGTTAGAGAATAATGGTTATTCTGTTTACATGAATAATACCTTCAATGGTCATGCACCTAGTGAGAATGGTTTGTTGAATCTTGACCGTGGTAATACACATGTTCATAACATTGATGCCAAAACATACAAAGTTAATAATGATAGTACCACATACTTGTGGCATTGCCGCTGAATGTCATGTTGGTATAAAACGCATGAAGAAACTCCATGCTGATGGATCTTTGGAATCATTCGATTTTGAATCGGTTGAGACATGCGAACCATGCCTCTTGAGCAAGATGACTAAGGATCCCGTTTTCCGGTTTGATGGAGCGGGCAAGTGATTTATTGGAAATGATACATGTTGATGTATGCAATCCAATGAGTCTTGTAGAGTGCGGTGGATATCGTTATTTTCTTACCTTCACTAATGATTTGAGTAGATATAGTGTATATTTACTTAATGAAACACAAGTCTGAATCGTTTGAAAAGTTCAAGCGAATTCAGAGTGAAGTTTAAGATCATCATGACAAGAATATAAAAATGTCTGCGATATGATCGTGGAGGTGAATACCGGAGTTACGAGTTTGACATACAACTTTAGACAATGTGAAAGTTGTTTCACAGCTCACGCCACCTGGAACACCATAGTGTGATGGTGTGTTCGAACGTCATAGTCGTGCTCTTTTGAAAATGGTGCTTGCTATGATGTCTCTTATCGTTTTGCTACTATAATTTTGGGGTTATGCATTAGAGACAACTACATTCACTGTAGATAGGGCACCATCTAAATCTGTTGAGATGACACTGTGTGAATTATGGTTTGATAGAAACCTAAGCTGTCATTTCTTAATGTTTGGGGCTGCAACACTTATGTGAAAAAGGTTTTCACCTAATGAGCTCGAACCCAAAGCGGACAAATGCATCTTCATAGAATACCCTAAAGACAGTTGGGTAAACCTTCTATCTCAGATCCAAGCATAAAGTGTTTGTTGCTAAAACTGGGTCCTTTCTCGAGAAAGAGTTTCTATCGAAAGAATTGAGTGGGAGGAAGATAAAACGTGATGAGGTTGTTGAACCTTTGTTCAACCAGAGAGTAGCGCAGCGCAGGAATTTGTTTCTATGAAGCCTACGTTAGTTGAAGAGGAAGTTAATGATGATGATCATGAAGCTTCGGATCAAGTTACTATCAAACCTCGTAGGTCGACAAGGATGTGTACTGCTCCTGAGCGGTATGACAACCCTATCTTGGAGGTCATGTTGTTGGACAACGATGAACCTACAAGCTGTGGAAAAACGATGATGGGTTGTATTCCGACAAATAGTTAGAGGCCATGAAATCCGAGAAAGGATCCATGTATGAAAACCAAGTATAGACTTTGGTAGACTTGGTCGTTGGACGGCAGGTCGTTGCGTACAAAGGGATGTTTAAAATGAAGACAAACGCTCATGGTAAATGTCACCATTTGTATAGCTCGAGTTGTTGCAAAGAAGTTTATGACAAGTTTAAGGAGTTGACTACGATGAGACTTTCTCACTCGTAGCGATGCTGAATTCTGTTGGAATTATGTTAGAAGTTGCTGTATTTTCAATTATGGAATCTGGTAGATGGATGTCAAAACATCGTTTCCTTAATGGTTTACTTGAGGAAAGGTTGTATGTGATACAACAAGAAGGTATTGTCAGTCCTAAGGATGTTAAAAGGTGTGCAAGCTTCAGTGATCCTTCTATGAACTAAAGCAAGCATCTCGGAGTTGGAATATACACTTTGATGAGGTGATCAAAGTTTTTGAGTCTATACAAAGTTTATGAGAAACTTGTATTTACAACAAAGTGAGTGGGAGCACTATAGAATTTCTGATAAGTATATGAGGATGACATATTGTTGATCGGAAATGATGTAGAATTTCTGGAAAGCATAAACGGTTGTTTGAAAAGAGTTTTTCAAAGGAAGACCTGGATAAAGCTACCTAATTGTTGAGCATCAAGATCTATAGAGATAGATCAAGATGCTTGATGAGACTTTCAATGAGTACATACCTTGACCAGATTTTGCAAGAGTTCAAAATGGATCAGTCAGAGAAAGAGTTCTCGCCTGATTTGTAAGGTGTGAAGTTGAGTAAGACTCAAAGCTCGACCACGGCAGAAGAAAGAGAAAGGACGAACATCGTCCCCTATGCCTTAGCCATAGGATCTGTATAGTATGCCATGCTGTGTACCGCACATGTGTGTGCCTTGCCATGAGTCCGTCAAGGGGTACAAGAGTGATCCAGGAGTGGATCACTGGATAGCGGTCAAGATTATCCTTAGTAACTAAAAGACTAAGGAGATGTTTCTCGATTATGGAGGTGATAAATAGTTCGTCGTAAAGAGTTACATCGATGCAAGCTTTAACACCAATCCGGATAAATCGTAGTAGCAATCTGGATACGTATAGTAGGAGCAGCCATTTGGAATAGTACCAAGTGTGGTAGCAGTGTTTATAGTTTGGCATAGAGATTTGCAACGTACACATGGATCTGAATGTCGCAGACCCGTTGACTATAAGACCTCTCTCACATGCAGAGCATGATCGAGCCCCAGAACTCATTGGGTGTTAGATTCATAACAATGCGGATCACATGGTGATTTGAACTAGATTATTGACTCTAGTGCAAGTGGGGAACTATTGGAAATATGCCCTAGAGGCAATAAAAAAAGTGTTTATTATTATATTTCCTTGTTCATGATAATCGTTTATTATCCATGCTATAATTGTATTGATTGGAAACACATTACATGTGTGGGTAAATAGATAACACTTTGTCCCTAGTATGCCTCTCGTGAACTAGCTCGTTGGTCAAAGATGGTCAAAGGTTTCCTAGTCATTGACATGTGATGTCATTTGATAATGAGATCACATCATTAGGAGAATGATGTGATGGACAAGACCCTAACTACAAACATAGCATATGATCGTGTCAGTTTATTGCTACTGTTTTCTGCATGTCAAGTATATGTTCCTATGACCATGAGATCATGCAACTCACGGACACCGGAAGAGTGCCTTGTGTGTATCGAACGTTGCAACGTAACTGGGTGACTATAAAGGTGCTCTACAGGTATCTCCGAGGGTGTCCATTGGGTTGGCATGGATCAAGATTGGGATTTGTTACTCCGTGTGACGGAGAGGTATCTCAGGGCCCACTCGGTAATACAACATCACAACAAGCCTTGCAAGCAATGTGACTAAGTGTTAGTCACTGGATCTTGTATTATGGAACGAGTAAAGAGACTTGCCGGTAACGAGGTTGAACTAGGTATGGAGATACGAACGATCGAATCTCGGGCAAGTAACATACCGAAGAACAAAGGGAACATCTTACGGGATTAACTGAATCCTTGACATAGAGGTTCAACCGATAAAGATCTTCATAGAATATGTAGGAACCAATATGGGCGTCGAGGTGCTGCTATTGGTTATTGGCCGTAGAAGTGTCTCGGTCATGTCTACATAGTTCTCAAATCCGCAGGGTCTGCACACTTAAGGTTCGGTGACGTTTCAGTAGTATAGAGTTATGTATGGTGGTGACCAAACGTTGTTTGGAGTCCTGGATGAGATCCCGGACATCACGAGGATCTCCTAAATGGTCCGGAGGTAAAGATTGATATATAGGAAGTCCTATTTTGGTCACCGGAAAAGTTTCGGGCTCATCGGTAGTGTACCGGGAGTGCCGGTAGTGTACCGGGAGACCATCAGGAGGGGTATTTCGACCCAAGAGGCTACATGGGCTTTGGGAGAGTAAATACCAGCCCTTAGTGGGCTGGTGGAAGTCCCACACAAGGCCCATGCGGCTGGGTAGAAAATCCCAAAGAGAAAAAGGTGGAAAAAGGCAAAAGGACCAAAATAAGGAGGAGTCCTAGTCCTAATAGGATTGGAGGAGGATTCCTCCTCTCCTCCTTGGTTTGGCCGACCCAATGGCTGGCTCCTTGGTATCCAAGCCTACTCCTCTCTTTCCTCCTATATATACTAGAAGTTTTAGGGGTTTTGGCACAAGATTTTCAGCCACGTGCTACCTGTTCCTCCAGTGCATAGTTTCTCCTCTAGATCGGATTTCTGTAGTGCTTAGGCAAAGCCCTGCCGGAATTGCTCCACCACCATCACCGTGGCACCGTGACGCCGCCGGTGAACTCTTCTACCTCTCCGCTCCCTCTTGCTGGATCAAGAAGGCGGAGATCATCATCGAGCTGTACGTGTGCTGAACGCGGAGGTGTCGTCCGTTCGGCGCTAGATCGGAAGGACCATGATCAAGACCGCGAGATGGATCGTGATTGGTTCGCGGGACGGATCGTGATGAGTTCGTGGGAAGGATCGTGATTGGATCGCGGGACGGATCGTGATGAGTTCGCGGTACGGATCGTGATTGGATCGCGGGACGGATCATGATGAGATTGCGGGATGCTTGGTGATTTGGATCGCGAAGACGTTCGACTACACCAACCGCGTTTCTTAACGCTTCCCGCTTAGCGATCTACAAGGGTATGTAGATACACTCTACCTCTCGTAGATGCTCATCACCATGGATAGATCTTGCGTGTGCGTAGGAAATTTTTTGTTTCCCATGCGACGTTTCCTAACAGAAAGTCTGTGAAGATGTAATCGAACCATTTATGACATGGTAAGATTAAAGATGACATAAATAAATTTGCCATTACCCCTTTTAAAGGATGATGCTTTAGAGACTGCAGCTTTTACACTGAAAAGGGATCCATCAGGTATGTTAATATGATGCCATGGTATGGTACGCCCAACCATGTTATATCTTTACTTAACATTTGGAATATAGGGCTTGTGTAAAAGGTTACAAACCTATTCCAAATCAGATAAGTGCTACTTTGTAGGTTATCCCAAGCAAATGGGTATTCCTCCCTCACTATACCGAGGCAAATAGGTTTGCCACAAAGAACGGTATGGTTTTTGAAGGAAATGGTTCTTTCAAAAAGGGTGAGTGGGAGAACACTACAACTCGACGAGATAAATAGTATCTTTGTCATCAGATCAAAGGAAAGGAACCTTGGAAATGATTCCAGGGTTTCCTACTACGACTGATACAGAAGTATCTACAATAAAATGTATGGACTTCGGTCGAACTTGCAGTTGAACCTCGTAGGCAAGGCTCGTGCAAACCTCTTAGGTGCGCAAACGAGATATTGTTGTTGGAAAACAGTATACCTACGATACACAAGGAAGCGGTGATGGGCCCTGACTTCGGAATTGGCTAAATGCCAATACAATCCGAGATAGTTTCCATATAAATGTTGGAAATATGCCCTAGAGGCAATAATAAAATGGTTGTTATTGTATTTCCTAGTTCATGATAATTGTCTATTGTTCATGCTATAATTGTGTTAACCGGAAACCGTAATACATGTGTGAATACATAGACCACAACATGTCCCTAGTGAGCCTCTAGTTGACTAGCTCGTTGATCAATAGATGGTCACGGTTTCATGACCATGGACATTGGATGTCGTTGATAACGGGATCACATCATTAGGAGAATGATGTGATGGACAAGACCCAATCCTAAGCCTAGCACAAGATCGTGTAGTTCGTTTGCTAAAGCTTTTCAATGTCAAGTATCGTTTCCTTAGACCATGAGATTGTGCAACTCCTGGATACCGTAGGAATGCTTTGGGTGTGCCAAATGTCACAACGTAACTGGGTGGCTATAAAGGTGCACTATGGGTATCTCCGAAAGTGTCTGTTGGGTTGGCACGAATCGAGACTGGGATTTGTCACTCCGTGTGACGGAGAGGTATCTCTGGGACCACTCGGTAAGACATCATCATAATGAGCTCAATGTGACTAAGGAGTTAGTCATGGGATGATGTATTACGGAACGAGTAAAGAGACTTGCCAGTAACGAGATTGAACAAGGTATAGAGATACCGACGATCGAATCTCGGGCAAGTATCATACCGATAGACAAAGAGAATTGTATACGGGATTGATTGAATCCCCGACGTCGTGGTTCATCCGATGAAATCATCGTGGAGCATGTGGGATACAACATGGGTATCCAGATCCCGCTGTTGGTTATTGACCGGAGAGGTGTCTCGGTGATGTCTACATGTCTCCCGAACCCGTAGGGTCTACACACTTAAGGTTCGATGACACTAGGGTTATAGGGAAATGGTATACGTGATTACTGAAGGTTGTTCGGGGTCTCGGATGAGATCCCGGACGTCACGAGGAGCTCCATAATGGTCCGGAGGTAAAGATTGATATATAGGAAGTCCAGTTTTGGTCACCGGAAAGTTTTCGGGCTCATCGGTAGTGTACCGGGAGTGCCGGGAGGGTGCCGAAGGACCCCCGGGAGGGGTGTGACGACCATAGGACTTCGTGGGCCCTTAGAGGAGGTGTTCCAGCCCTTTTTGGGCTGGCCAAGACCTTCTAGAAAGGCCCATGCGGCTGGAGATAAGGAGATAGGGCAAAGGAGTTTGAAAAAGAGGAGATCCACCTCCCTTGTGGGAGGTGGACTCTTCCCCTAGGGTCGGCCGAACCTCTCCTCCTTGGAGGAGGGGCCAAGGCAGCCCTCCCTCTCCCTCTTCCTATATATATGCAAGGGTTTGGGAAGATTTGAGACATGACTTCTCTCTCTCTCGGCGCAGCCCTACCCTTCCTCTTCCTCGTTCTCCGTAGCGCTTGGCGAAGCCTTGCCGGAGTTCACGTTGCTCCACCGTCACCATGCCGTCGTGCTGTCGGAGCTCTCCCTCAACCTCTCCTTCCTCCTTGCTGGATCAAGGCGTAGGAGACGTCATCGGGCTGCACATGTGTTGAACGTGGAGGCGCCGTTGTTCGACGCTGAGATCGGAATCCACCGCGATCTGAATCGCTGCGAGTACGACTCCACCAACCACGTTCTTGTAACGCTTCCACTTAGCGATCTTCAAAGGTATGAAGATGCAATATCTCCCCACTCGTTGCTGGTTTCTCCGTAGGAAATTTTTTGATTTACTACTACGTCTCCCAACAGTGGCATCATGAGCTAGGTCTATGCGTAGAATCTATGCACGAATAGAACACAAGTTGTTGTGGGCATTGATTTTGTTAATGTGCTTACCACTACTAGTCTTATCTTGATTTGGCGGTATTGTGGGATGAAGCGGCCCGGACCGACTTTACACGTACGCTTATGTGAGACTAGTTCCACCGCCTGACATGCACTTGTTGCATAAGGTGGCTAGCGGGTGTCTGTCTCTCCCACCTTAGTCGGATTGGATTCGATGAAAAGGGTCCTTATGAAGGGTAAATAGAAATTGGCATATAACGTTGTGGTTTTGGCATAGGTAAGAAACGTTATTGCTAGAAACCTATAGCAGCCACGTAAAAACTTGCAACTACAAATTATAGGACGTCTAACTTGTTTTTGCAGCATATGCCTTGTGATGTGATATGGCCAAAGAATGTGATGTGAGGCATTGTGATGTATGAGATTGATCATGTTCTTGTAATAGGATTCATGACTTGCATGTCGATGAGTATGACAACCGGTAGGAGCCATAGGAGTTGTCTTATTTTATTGTATGACCTGCGTGTCAATCATAAACGCCATGTAATTACTTTACTTTATTGCTAAACGTTAGCCATAGTAGTAGAAGTAATAGTTGGCGAGACAACTTTATGAAGACACAGTGATGGAGATCATGATGATGGAGATCATGGTGTCGTGCCGGTGACAGTGATGATCATGGTGCCCTGAAGATGGAGATCAAAGGAGCAAGATGATATTGGCCATATCATGTCACTATATTGATTGCATGTGATGTTTATCATGTTTACATCTTATTTGCTTAGAACGACGGTAGTAAATAAGATGATCTCTCAATAAAATTTCAAGAAAAGTGTTCACCCTAACTGTGCACCGTTGCTAAGGATCGTTGTTCCGAAGCACCACGTGATGATCGGGTGTGATAGGCTCTAACGTTCGCATACAACCGATGTAAGCCAGATTTACACACGCGATACACTTAGGTTGACTTGACGAGCCTAGCATGTATATACATGGCCTCGGAACACGGAAGACCGAAAGGTCGAACATGAGTCGTATAGAAGATATGATCAACATGGAGATGTTCACCATGGATGACTAGTCCGTCTCACGTGATGATCGGACATGGGCTAGTTGACATGGATCATGTGTCACTTGGATGACTAGAGAGATGTCTATCTAAGTGGGAGTTCATTAAATAATTTGATTATGTGAACTGAATTATCATGAACTTAGTCTAAAATTGTCTTTACAATCTATATTGTAGATCCAATGGCCAACACGAATGTCACCCTAAACTTCAACGCGTTCCTAGAGAAAACCAAGCTGAAAGATGATGGAAGCAACTATGCGGACTAGGTCCATGGCTTCAGGATCATCCTCATAGATTCCAACAAATTGTATGTCCTTGATGCACCACTAGGTGACCCACCCCTTCTCCCAGCAGAGCAAGACGTTGCGAACGCTTGGCATTCTCGCTGCGATGATTACTCCCTTGCTCAGTGCGACATGCTTTACAGTTTAGAACCGGGGCTCCAAAAGCGTTTTGAGCAACACGGAGCATATGAGATGTTCCAAGAGCTGAAACTGGTTTTCCAAGCTCATGCCCGGGTCGAGAGATATGACGTCTCCGACAAGTTCTTCAGCTGTAAGATGGAGGAGAATAGTTCTGTCAGTGAGCACATCCTCAAGATATCTGGGCTACACAACCGCTTGACTCAGCTAGGAGTTAATCTCCCGAATGACTCGGTCATTGACAGAATCCTCGAGTCGCTTCCACCTAGCTACAAGAGCTTTGTGATGAACTACAACATGCAAGGGATGGAGAAGTCCATTCCTGAGTTGTACTCGATGCTGAAATCAACAGAGGTCGAGATCAAAAAGGAGCATCAAGTGTTGATGGTGAATAAGACCACTAGTTTCAAGAAAGGCAAGGGTAAGAAGAACTTCAAGAAGGACGACAAAGTTGTTGCCGCGCCCGGTAAGCAAGTTGCCGGGAAGAAGAAGAACAAGAATGGACCCAAGCCTGAGACTGAGTGTTTTTACTGCAAGGGTACCGGTCACTAGAAGCGGAACTGCCCCAAGTACTTAGCGGATAAGAAGGACGGCAACATTAAAGGTATATGTGATATACTTGTTATATATTTATACCTAACCAGCGCTCGTAGTAGCTCCTGGGTATTTGATACCGGTGCAGTTGCTCACATTTGTAACTCCAAGAGGAGCTGCAGAATAAGCGGAGGCTGGCAAAGGACGAGGTGACGATGCCCGTCGGGAATGGTTCCAAGGTCGATGTGATCGCCGTCGGCATGCTACCTCTACATCTACCTTCGGGATTAGTGTTAAACCTTAATAATTGTTATTTAGTACCAGCTTTGAGCATGAACATTGTATCTGGATCTCGCTTGATGCAAGCTGGCTACTCATTTAAATCTGAGAATAATGGTTGTTCTATTTATATGAGAGAAATGTTTTATGGTCATGCCCCGCTGGTCAATGGTTTATTTTTGATGAATCTTGAACGTGATGTTACACATGTGCATAGTGTGAATACCAAAAAGTGTAAAGTTGATAAAGATAGTCCCACTTACATGTGGCACTGCCGCCTTGGTCATATTGGTGTCAAACGCATGAAGAAGCTCCATACTGATGGACTTTTGGAGTCTCTTGATTTCGAATCATTTGACACGTGCGAACCATGCCTCATGGGCAAGATGACCAAGACTCCGTTCTCCGGAACAATGGAGCGAGCAACTGACTTATTGGAAATAATACATACCGATGTATGCGGTCCAATGAGTGTCGAGGCTCGTGGTGGCTATGTTATGTTCTCACCCTCACTGATGACTTGAGTAGATATGAGTATGTCTACTTAATGAAACATAAGTCTGAAACTTTTGAAAGGTTCAAGGAATTTCAGAGTGAGGTAGAGAATCAACGTGACAGGAAAATAAAGTGCCTATGATCTGATCGTGGCGGAGAATATTTAAGTCACGAGTTTGGCACACACCTAAGGAAATGTGGAATTGTTTCACAACTCACGCCGCCTGGCACACCTCAGCGAAATGGTGTGTCTGAACGTCGTAATCGCACTCTATTAGATATGGTACGATAAATGATGTCTCTTACCGACTTACCGCTATCATTTTGGGGATATGCATTAGAGATTGCCGCATTCACTTTAAATAGGGCACCGTCAAAATCCGTTGAGACGACACCATATGAATTGTGGTTTGGAAAGAAACCTAAGCCATCGTTTCTAAAAGCTTGGGGATGCGATGCTTATGTGAAGAAACTTCAACCTGAGAAGCTCGAACCCAAAGCGGAAAAGTGCGTCTTCATAGGATATCCCAAAGAGACTATTGGGTATACCTTCTACCTACGATCCGAGGGCAAAGTCTTTGTTGCCAAGAATGGATCCTTTCTCGAGAAAGAGTTTCTCTCGAAAGAAGTAAGTGGGAGGAAAATAGAACTTGATGAGGTAATTGTACCTCCACTCGAACCGGAGAGTAGCGCAGCACAGGAAGTTGTTTCTGTGGAGCCTACACCGGCTGGAGAGGAAGTTAATGATGATGATCATGAAACTTCAGATCAAATTACTATTAATGTCGAAGGTCCACTAGGACACGTTCTGCACCAGAGTGGTACGGCAACCCTGTCCTAGAGATCATGTTGTTAGACAACGGTGAACCTTTGAACTATGAAGAAGCGATGGCGGGCCCAGATTCCAACAAATTGCTTGAAGCCATGAAATCCGAGATAGGATCCATGTATGAGAACAAAGTATGGACTTTGGTGGACTTGCTTGATGATAAGAGAGCCATTGAAAATAAATGGATCTTTAAGAAGAAGACTGACGCGGATGGTAATGTGACCGTCTATAAGGCTCGGCTTGTCGCTAAGGGTTATCGACAAGTTCAAGGAATTGACTACAATGAGACTTTCTCACCCGTAGCGATGCTGAAGTTTGTCCGAATCATGTTAGCAATTGCCGCATTTTATGATTATGAGATCTGGCAAATGGACGTCAAAACGGCATTCCTTAATGGCTTCATCAAGGAAGAACTGTATATGATGCAGCGGGAAGGTTTTGTCGATCCTAAAGATGCTAACAAGGTATGCAAGCTCTAGCGCTCAATCTATGGGCTGGTGCAAGCATCTCGGAGTTGGAACATTCACTTTAATGAAGTGATTAAAGTGTTTGGATTTGTACAGGTTTATGGAGAACCCTGTTTTTACAAGAAAGTGAGTGGGAGCTCTGTAGCATTTCTCGTATTATATGTGGATGACATACTGATAATGGGAAGTGATATAGAACTCTTGGAAAGTGTAAATGCCTACTTGAATAAGTGTTTTTCAATGAAGGACCTTGGAGAAGCTGCTTACATATTAGGTATTAAGATCTATAGAGATAGATCGAGACACCTCATAGGTCTTTCACAAAGCACATACCTTGAAAAGATATTGAAGAAGTTCAATATGGATTAGTCCAAGAAGGGGTTCTTGCCTGTGTTACAAGGTGTGAGATTGAGTACGACTCAATGCCCGACCATGGCAAAGGATAGAGAAGAGATGAGTGTCATCCCCTATGCTTCAGCCATAGGCTCTATTATGTATGCCATGCTGTGTACCAGACCTGATGTGAACCTTGCCATAAGTTTGGTAGGGAGGTACCAAAGTGATCCCGGAGCGGAACACTGGACAGCGGTCAAGAATATCCTAAAGTACGTGAAAAGGACAAAGGACATGTTTCTCGTATATGGAGGTGCCGAAGAGCTCATTGTAAAGGGTTACGTTGATGCTAGCTTCAACACAGATCCGGACGACTCCAAGTCGCAAACCGGATACGTGTATGTTTTGAACGGAGGGGCAGTCAGCTGGTGCAGTAGCAAGCAAAGCATCATGGCGGCATCTACATGTGAAGTTGAGTACATAGCTGCTTCGGAAGCAGCGAAGGAAGGAGTCTGGATGAAGGAGTTCATCACCGACCTAGGAGTAATTCCAAGTGCGTCGGGCCCGATGACTCTATTCCGTGACAACATTGGAGCTAATGCCCTTGCGAAGGAGCCCAGGTTTCACAACAAGACAAGACACATCAAGCGCCGCTTCAACTCCATCCGTGATTACATTCAGGAGGGAGATATAGATATTTGTAAAGTGCATACGGATATGAATGTCGCAGATCCGTTGACTAAACCTCTCTCATGAGCAAAGCATGATCAACACCAGAATGCTATGGGTGTTCGTTTCATCACAAGATAACTAGATTATTGACTCTAGTGCAAGTGGGAGACTGTTGGGTGTTCGTTTGCTAAAGCTTTTCAATGTCAAGTATCGTTTCCTTAGACCATGAGATTGTGCAACTCCTGGATACCGTAGGAATGCTTTGGGTGTGCCAAATGTCACAACGTAACTGGGTGGCTATAAAGGTGCACTACGAGTATCTCTGAAAGTGTCTGTTGGGTTGGCACGAATCGAGACTGGGATTTGTCACTCCGTGTGACGGAGAGGTATCTCTGGGCCCACTCGGTAAGACATCATCATAATGAGCTCAATGTGACTAAGGAGTTAGTCACGGGATGATGTATTACGGAACGAGTAAAGAGACTTTCCGGTAACGAGATTGAACAAGGTATAGAGATACCGACGATCGAATCTCGGGCAAGTATCATACCGATAGACAAAGGGAATTGTATACAGGATTGATTGAATCCCCGACGTCGTGGTTCATCCGATGAAATCATCGTGGAGCATGTGGGAGCCAACATGGGTATCCAGATCCTGCTGTTGGTTATTGACCGGAGAGGTGTCTCGGTCATGTCTACATGTCTCCCGAACCCGTAGGGTCTACACACTTAAGGTTCAATGACGCTAGGGTTATAGAGAAATGGTATACATGATTACCGAAGGTTGTTCGGAGTCCCGGATGATATCCCGGACGTCACGAGGAGCTCCGGAATGGTTCGGAGGTAAAAATTGATATATAGGAAGTCCAGTTTTGGTCACCGAAAAGTTTTCTGGCTCATCGGTAGTGTACCGGGAGTGCCGGGAGGGTGCCGGAGGACCCCCGGGAGGGGTGTGACGACCATAGGACTTCGTGGGACCTTATAGGAGGTGTTCCATCCCTTTTTTGGCTGGCCAAGACCTTCTAGAAAGGCCCATGCGACTGGAGATAAGGAGATAGGGCAAAGGAGTTTGAAAAAGAGGAGATCCACCTCCCTTGTGGAAGGTGGACCCTTCCCCTAGGGTCGGCCGAACCTCTCCTCCTTGGAGGAGGGGCCAAGGAAGCCCTCCCTCTCCCTCCTCCTATATATATGCAAGGGTTTGGGCTGATTTGAGACATGACTTCTCTCTCTCGGCGCGGCCCTACCCTTCCTCTTCCTCGTTCTCCGTAGCGCTTGGCGAAGCCCTGCCGGAGTTCACGTTGCTCCACCGTCACCACGCCGTCGTGCTGCCGGAGCTCTGCCTCAACCTCTCCTTCCTCCTTGCTGGATCAAGGCGTAGGAGACGTCATCGGGCTGCACGTGTGTTGAACGCGGAGACGGCGTTGTTCGACGCTGAGATCGGAATCCACCGCGATCTGAATCGCTGCGAGTACGACTCCACCAACCGCGTTCTTGTAACGCTTCCGCTTAGCGATCTTCAAAGGTATGAAGGTGCAATATCTCCCCACTCGTTGCTAGTTTCTCCATGGATAGATCTTGGTGATCGTAGGAATTTTTTTGATTTACTACTACGTCTCCCAACAAAAATGTTTCAAGATTAAAATCTTGATACACCTTTCAAAAGGCTTAGAGTCTAACGAATATTTATGGAACTAAAAACTGATACGGATAAAAATGTTTTATCCAAAAAGCTCAACTTGTTGCAATAACAAGTTCAAGGAGTTGACTACGATGAGATTGTCTCACCATAGCGATGCTTAAAGTCGGTTCGGGTTGAACTAGCAATTAATACATATTTCAATCATGAGATATGAAACATGGATGACGAAAGGATTTCCATCTGATGGAAATGAAACCTAGGACTTGTATGTGATACAGTCCAAAGTATTTTATCGATCCAGAGGATGCTAGTAAGTATGCAAACTTTAGAGTTCCAGCGATGGACAGAAGAGAGCAAAGTGGAGTTGGAATCTTCGTTTTTGATGGAATGGTCAAAGGGGTTTGACTTCATCAAATGGTTATTGAAGATGCTTGTGATTCAATAAAGTAAGTGGGAGCATAATAATATTTCTAAAAAACTTGTGTACTTGACACATTGTTTATTGGAGATAAATTTCTTGACACAAATTAGGACTTCATTTGAAAATAGTTTTTCGATGAAGTGCTTAGGCTAAATAGCCTCAATATTAGGCATGATGATCTATGGAGATAGATTTACCTAATGGGGCTAAGCTATGAATACATATTGACAAGATGCTAAAACCTTTTAGCATTTAAAGCATCAAGGAGTGATTCTTGCCGAAGTCACATGGAAAGAGTTTCTGCAAGACTCGTTGTCCCAAAACACTGATGAGTAAAATACATGATGGAGATTCCACACACTCTTGTGTTTGGATTAATCATGTATTCCATGGTATGAAAAAACAACAAGATATGTCCAATACTCCAAAGTTGTTGCGAGTATAGATACCAAAGTGATCAAAGTACTGATCATGGGACAACAGTGAAAGATGTCATTGAGTACTAGAGCAGTACTGATGACATGTTTTCTCGCAAGCAGAGATTATGAAGTGCTCGTTGTAAGTAATTACATCGATACAATCTTCATCAAAGCTCCATGCGATTTTCAATTTAAATTGAGGGTTTTTGTGATACACAACATGGTGGCATGGTAGTTGGAAATTGTTCCAAACAAGATACTGTGGTGAATTCTATAACAAAGGCTAAGTATGTTGATGCTTTATAAGTGACAAAGAAGATGTTGATTCATATAGTTCATTCATGAACTTAGTATGGTTCCAAGATGGCTTTGGTCGATGGGACACTATTGTAGATAGTTGCTCCATAGCTCAGTCTGAGGAATCAAGGTTTGACCTGTGATTCACATATATACAAAGCCGAATCCACACAAAATATGAATTTTGTGAAAGCGTGAAAACGCAAGGATATGCATAGCTACACACGAAGCTGAAGTTGTCATCTCCATTGGACATCAGGCTATACCACAAGCGAAGCATATTTTACACCACTATGCCATAGGTGTAAAGTGCATTAACATTGACTAGATTATTGACTCTAGTGCAAGTGGGAGTCTGTAGGAGATATGACCTAGAGGCAATAATAAATGTTATTGATTATCTCCATGTTCATAATTAGGTTTATGTCCCATGCTATAACTGTTATGGTTCTCGAGTCTACAATAACCACGAGGCTCGGAGGAAGACTCATATGCATGTGTGGAATAATAAAGGAATAATTGTATTTGAGCCCTTAGTTGTGTCACCGTCGACAGGAATACCCCTAGTTTTGGAAAACACACTGTCATGCCCACATCACTTTGCTCGTCTTGTGCTTTTGCCCTTTGACCGTTTGACTTTCATTTTGAAAAATTCATAGCTATTTCATACTAACTCGGAAAAATGCAAATAAGATATCAAAATGTTTGGAAACACATCACCTATATGTGCATGTCATTTGCATTCATGAAAAAAGTGTTGGAAAGTCCCCATCACCTATATGAGCTAAAAATGATATGGGTACTTCCCAAGAATTTTCTCATGAATGCAAATGTCATACACATATAGGTGATGTGTTTCTGAATATTTTGATATCTTATTTGATTTTTTCCGAGTTAGTATGAAATAGTTATGAATGTTTCAAAATGAAAGTCAAACGGTCAAAGGGCAAAAGCACAAGACGAGCAAAGTGATGTGGGCATGACCGTGTGTTTTCCAAAACTAGGGGTATTCCTGTCGACAGTGACACAACTAAGGGCTCAAATACAATTATCCCAATAATAAACGGTAAAATGTATTCCTAGTCTGGCCTCTAAGACTAGCTCAAGTAATGCATGATGGTTCTGTTTTCCTGATCATGGGCATGTCTATGCCAGCAACTTTGAGGGCACAATGTTAGAAGAACATTTGTGTTGAATCGAACCGAATTGATATTATGCTATGAGATACATTCATCACAAGTTAATGGTTAATAACACAGAGATGGTTAATGTTTGCATGATTCCTTAGACCATGAGAGTATCGAATTTCTTCATGCTTGCTTCATGAACATTGGGGTTTGTTAAACATCATCCGTAAATGGGTGGCCATTACGGCGGCTTACGGGTTCATGGAAAAGTATGTCAAGTAACTTGATAGCTCAAGATTGGGATTTGCTCCTCCGACGATGGAGAGATATTCTCGGGCCCTCTCGGTGTTACGGTATCCATCATCGTCTGGCCAAACACAGTGTGAATTGATCACAGGGATGCCGGAACACGAAAACGAGAAAAGAGAACAAAACCGGTAACGAGGTAACTTGCATAGTGGACAAGTCGTTGATCCATGGGGATGCAGAAAATCTCACCTCGGGTGTTTGTAACATATCGCGAAGCAACATGAATAGCTCACGACAACTGGAGGTTCACTCGAATATTCATTCGTGTGGGTATAGGGGTCAAATATGGGTGTCCACGGCTCCGATGCTGATCATTGATCGGAAAGTGTTCCGGTCGTGTCTATACTTCACCGAGCCTATAGGGTCACATGCTTAAGGGTCATCTATCTGCTGAATACTAGACAAGGATTCCGAGAGAAAGTCACTGGAAAAGTTTCGGAGACAACGAAAAAGTTCCGAATAGAACACCGAAAAAGTTTCGGTAAAACCGAAAAGTTGTTTCGGATAAAACCATTGATCATAAAAGGTTTCGGCAAGCATCGGGAATGTTTTGGAGGTTACCAGATTGGTCTGGTAATTTCTAGAATTTTTTCGGAGAAAAAACCAAAAAAAAGATTTTCGGAGCTGCCGGAATTGTTTACCGGGTAAACGAAGATGGTTTTAAATTAAACCACCATACCAAAAATGTTCCGGAGCGCATCCAGATAATTTTAGAGGGTGCCGAAAATGTTCTGGGACCTTCCGGAATTTTTTAGAAGTAATAGTCGCGGAAAACATCTTGTCCCAGCGTGAGGGGACAAGATCCCACGATGCGTGGGGCTGTTTTGGGGGCGCCCCCTTGAGGGGGCAGCCCCTTGTGGCTGGACAAAAGGTGTTGGGGGGCCCCTCATGGTGGGGGGCAGCCTCCACAAAAGATGGAGAGTGTTGGGAGAAAGGTGGGGCCCCATGGGGAACACCATGGACAAGGAAACATGTTTTCTCCATGTTTGGTGGGAACATGTTTTCCTTGTTTGGTGGGTGCATGTTTTGTGGGCTGAATTTCAGCCCCCCCTCACCCCTTCCACCACTATATAAGGAGGTGGAGAGGAGCTCTCCATCCTCACTCCAACTCTCTCACACAAGCCATGCATGATCTGGCATTCTCTCTCCCTCCTAGCAAAATAGTTTCGTAGAGTCGAAAGGTTGTCTGGGTTCCGGTGGGAACTAGTTCTGGACGGCGAAGCCCTGCTGGATAAGATGACACCGTATGTGTGCAACTCTGTAGAGAGATCGTAGTTTCGGTCTTAGTTCGAGAGTGCCTTCCGAAGGGCTGTCCGTGTGACCGTCCGAGTTTTGGAGGTCCTCCCGAAGGGCTGTCTGAGTGACAGTCCAAGTTTCGAAGGTCCTCCCGAAGGGCTATCCGCGACACCGTCCGGGGGACTGTCCGACCGCCTCCCGAAGGGCTGTCCGCAGGGCAGATGAGGGTATTCATCCTCGCGGTTGGAAGGTTGTAAAATCCTAGCTACGAGGATCCGCACCGCCGTTCGTCATCGACTCTACTTCCACTGCGCTACGAGTCGGTAACGAAAAGATCAAACCTTGCATGCAGTCTTCATAGTGGTCTTGGGCTGGTGCATAGATCGGAAATTTTTTGTTTTCTGCTGCGTTACCCTACAACTTTTTAGAGGAGTAGGATCCCTGAAGCATAACAAATCTTTATGAATTTTTCTAAATATTTAGTGTTGACATTATTTAACATTGGCTTTTAACTCAAAAAAGTTCAAGAAGGACGAGGCATTGGTTTGGTTCAAACATATTTTTACTTTATACACCAAAGCAATTATATTTTTGTATATTTTTTTCAATGTATGATAACACTATGGGTGTCCTGATCCTTCAATGAGAGGCACTCCTTCTCTTTGGGCGAAAATGACCTTGATAATCAGACTGCAGTGGACACTAAACCATGCGCCTTATCAGACGTTAGTCCAACCTCCTAGGCTATCAACGATGCCAAAGGTGCCATGAAGGTCTAGTAATTAAGCGCAGTTGAGAACAATAATTATATATAACAATCTGAGACTAGGAATACAGACGAAGGATTGACTAAGTTGGATTATGAAAAACACTCTGTGGCATTCGTTGGATAGGCTAGTTGGATAGACCAGTTTACATGAAATTGTAACAGTGGCTAACCTTTAGGATTTTAGCTACACAAAGTCTGAGTCTAAAAGAAGCCCTATGATCCATATTTATGGAGGGACATAGGAGAAGTTCCACCAACAATGAGGGGTGGGAGAAGGGTAATCCCTATCCCACCCTAAAGTGATGGTTGTTGAAATCAAAGGGCTAAAGCATTCTCGGGAAATTCAAATTCATCGTTAGTATGTGTCTAACATGACCTATGCCTTACCATTATTCGAAGTTTGGATTCCTAAGCCATTTTATGTTTTTCTAAAAAATGGGTGGATCCGGTAGAGATAGGTGCATACATGTCACAACCCGGTATCACATATATAAGGGTTTTCTTGTGGACATAATCACATAACTAAGGTAGTCTTCATTTCCCCCATATTGCACTGATCTGGGAAGGAGGGAGATAAGCGTTGTCACTACCGACCTCCGCATCCCACCATTACACCAATAGTAATGACCTTTCATACAAAAGAGATATATGTTGGATGGTTCATGGTTGGCTCTACCCTACACCGAGAAGATCAATAACAAAAACATATAAAGATGATGTTAAATCCTATTATCATCCCATCTTAAACATACTAGGGTTTCTCCATATCCCTGAGAACAAGGGAGATTACTCACACATCAAGATCATAAGCATCGCATAATGATCATGGTGAACATGGATGAAGTATCTAAATAATACAGAAATTCATCCAAACCGACTAATGTATTGCAAAGAGATGAGATGGATGGTGCTGATGTAGATGGAAGATGATGATGCCCTCTCGGTGATGTATCGTAGAGGAAGAGTCCCTCCATCGATTCCCCTTGTAGAATCCTTTCGGTGGTTGCGTTATTTGTTCTAGACAAGTATGTGGTGGCTACGGTCATGTTTCACTGATCCGATTGCACGAGAGCAAAAGTGACTAGAAGGCGGCGGCAACATGTGGTATGATCGATGTTACGAGTGCGTCCGCTCGTACCATCGCCGTCTTGCACTCTCGACCTCTCCTTCAGGTTCCTTTGTTCTCTCGTTTGGTTTATTTTTTTAAGGTACTCCCTTCATTTATGTATACAATGCCACTTCGTTTTTCGTGTCAAATTTTGACTTATAATTTTGGTCAATAAAATATGGGTTATATGTAATCAAAAATACATCATTGAAAAGTTCTTTCAAACGTGCATCCAATAACATACTTTTTATGACATATAACTCACCTTTTGCTGGTAAAATTAATGGTCAAAATTAGACATAAAAATATGAAATGACCTTGTATACTAAAATGAAGCAGTATTCTATCACGTTAAATTGACCTAATTTTATCACCGTATTTTGGCGTTTTTTTGTTAAACTCTCAAATTCTTCCATAAGTACTAACTTGACAAAAAGGGTACACAAACATGGTAAAATCCAAAAAATCCTAACACCACGGAACGAAATAAGAGATGCAAAGTAACGTAAAATTTGGACTCATCAAAACCGGCATCGAGCGCTGCTCCGGGCGTGCCATCGAGCCGTGTTGCGACCGTCATCAATGACTTCGAGCGGTGTTCGAACCAAGCGCGCGAAGATGCTGGACCCAACCATGTGCGAAGCTGCGAAAAGTGACGCCGGAAGCTGCGACGGGGTGGCACGACGCTGCTATCGTTGGAGCTGCAAGGAGGAGGTAGGAGATGTGTGCTGCGAGCCTGCGACGGATTGTCGGCGGCGAGCCGACGAGGGGCCTCGAGCTGCACCGGGTGAGGGCAGAGACGCGAGGGGAGGATTTTCTCTTTCGGTAGAGGAAAAGGATGAGCGTTCACTGATCCAACGGTTCCGGGCACTCAGATCTAACGGCCGCGCGGCGACCATTCGGTTACGGGCGCCTAGCGGTCTTCCCAGCGTCGCTCCCTCCCACGCGTGTCGCCGTCACGGATCTCCGCGGCATCTCCCGTCCTTAAATAAACGCGTGCCCGGAAATCCGTTTGCCCCACAAAATTCCGTTCAGGGCGTGCAGGAGGGAGCTCCTCGCTTCTCATCCTCCTCCCCACCTCCAATACTCTCCACAGAAATCTCCGTTCCTTCTCTCCCCTCTTCGCTTCCGTGCGCAATGGCGGCGGCTCCGGTGGCGTTGTCGAACGGCTCCGGTGGCGACTCCAAGGCCGAGTTCGCGGAAATATACAGCAGTCTCAAGGAGGAGATGCTCGAGGACCCCGCCTTCGAGTTCACCGACGAGTCGCTCCAGTGGATCGACCGCGTAATGCCTCCTCCCCTTTCCATCTCTAGATGTATTTCTGAGAGCGTGGCTGTTGGTTTGATATTTTGATCTGGTTTTAGAGTAGACGGCGCACACAGGTCTTTGGGTGATTGTTATGGATTTGGTGACTGGCCGGTAAAATTCTCCCGGTTTGTGCAGTTTTGTGTTCCGATGTGAGTAAGGGTTGGGAGTTGCAGAGGGGACATGAAGGCTGAGTAAACTTTCCTACAAACACGCAATAATTTTAAACAACTAACCCTTATTTATGCAGCATACTTTCACCTCATTTTGGTGAGTCCTCCTATTATTCATGACATTTGAGCTGTTCCGGTTCCTGTGACACACTGAATCAACCAACCCAAGGAGTAAGGATTGGGAGCGAGCATCTAACAGGGTGGCTGTGGAACATGTTATTTATATGGAAGAGAACGTACCCTCTGCCCTCTGCATCTGAAGCTGCATAAAACTTCTCAAGAGTTTCAAACCAACAAGCTATGAAACACTGACAATTCGGTTGCTACACAGGCAATTGCTAAACCGCCACCCGTGTTGGGGCATGCCATCTACTATTCACTTTATGGACTAGAGTATCGAGATCAAAGGAATCACCATAAGATAACATACAGTATCATAACTCTTTCACAATTCACTTTCATATCCAGTAAATCATGAATGTAGATATAGGAATCATCAGTATTTCTTAAAAGAACTTGGATTTATTTAATGGAGTTTAACTAAAAGCTTAAATTGGCTGGAGTTGTGTCTTTGCGATGCCAGATATTGATTACAGGGAAGTGATAAAAGAACTCCTGAGCACTACTATTGCCTATGGTCACAAATTCTTGTCTCTTAAAAAAACAGCGACACTTTGATTAATGGAATCTTCAAATACAGATGGCATGGGTCTCTTTTCCATACAAGCAAACAGTAATACTTCCATCTTCTTATACTTTACTGGCCTCAAAATATGTTGTCATGTAATTAACTGTCAAGGGCTTCTCTGTCCAAAACAAAACAAAAAACTGTCAAGGGCCTCAAGGCTACATCCTCAAGACTGGAAAATTGAAAACTTCAATTGTTTGTGTCTTTTCTTTCGTGCTAAGTCACTTTCCATTGATTAGACGGTAAAAGTATGTCACCTGTAGAAAAGTAGGGGTGTCACACATTTTGTGTAGAGGTTGAAGACTTATGATTAAGCTGGTTACTATTGTGCTATTTAAATGGTGGATTGCTTCGGTTGGCTGCTGTTAGTGCATGGATATTTTGACAGTGATTCTCCACTTTATTTGCATGTTCGTTTGCCAATGTTTGTGCCTTGTGGTCTGAGGGAAATATGCATGAAAAAAAAGTAACTACCAGTGTCTGTTCAATCTGTTGCATTTTCTTAAACGAAATGAATAAAATCCGCTTTGATGATTTAACCATTATGTGCTGAGTTAAAAACCTTTCAAGCTTGTTTCTTTCATTTGGAGTAGATGCTGGATTACAATGTCCTAGGAGGAAAGTGCAACCGTGGGCTCTCTGTCATTGATAGCTACAAGACATTGAAAGGTGTAGATGTTTTGAGCAAGGAGGAGACGTTTCTTGCCTGCACCCTTGGTTGGTGTATTGAATGGGTAACACTTTCTTCTCGTTGCTTTGGAGTTTCTTTTGGTTATAATAGCTGAAAAATCGATGTTAACATTGCACCTTTGATGGATCTTGATCATGTTGTAGCTTCAAGCATATTTTCTTGTGCTTGATGATATCATGGACAACTCCCAGACTCGACGGGGCCAGCCTTGCTGGTTTAGGGTGCCTCAGGTCAGTTTGAGAAGCATTCGCCCATTCTATATCATCTGGCAACTTTGTACAGTTGTTATTTTGTTGATTCTATCAAGATTTTACTTCAGAAGGGGTTCTTCAGTAGAATTAGTGTTAGCAGCATCAATATGATTCATCTATTAAACAACCTAATTTCATGCTTCATGTTTGTACTTGATCTCACAAGAGAAGTGATTTATAGTATTGACTTATTAAGTATCCGCAGGCTGCTGTTACTTGCTTTTACGACAACAAGCCAGTGCTTTTATGTTCTCAGTTGTAACCCACAGAACCAATCGCCTGTTTTTTTGTTGTACAATAGGTTGGCCTTATTGCTGTAAACGATGGGATTATCCTGCGCAACCATATTTCACGGATCCTTCAACGCCACTTCAGAGGAAAACCGTATTATGTTGATCTCATTGATTTGTTCAATGAGGTAACCAATATCCTCTGACATACATATATATTCATGCCAAATATACTTTCTGCTTCTTACAACTGTTTGATACTCTAATTTCTATGTCAAGGTTGAGTTCAAGACAGCTTCAGGGCAGTTGTTGGATCTTATCACTACTCACGAGGGAGAAAAGGATCTCACAAAATATAACTTGAATGTGTAAGTTCACATTGCAGTAACTTCTGCACACTTAGTTTCCTTGCATGGTTTACCTTGTCTATATTTCGAAAGTTGATGCTGTTGTTTTTTAATACTATAATTCGTGTTCCTTAGCCGGTGTTTGCATTATGTCTTTAGTGCTGTTGATGATTTCTTTAATGTTTGGCACTTTGCACAGTCACCGGCGCATTGTGCAATACAAGACAGCGTACTATTCATTTTATCTTCCGGTAAGAGTTAGCATTGTAGATGAATTATTAGTATGGTTGATAACTGTCAAGTAGATGCAAGTACTAATGGTATTCTACGTTTCTACTTTACCCAAGGTTGCATGTGCATTGCTGCTGTCGGGTGAGAATTTGGATAACTTCGGTGATGTAAAGAACATTCTTGTTGAAATGGGAACATACTTTCAAGTCCAGGTAAATCTCTTTCTTTGGAAGAGAAAAGTAAGTACTACCTCCTTTCCGGTTTATTAGACCTGCGCGTATCCCTAGATCTATAATTGGACCAACATAAAATGAGTTGTATAGTCTAAAAATTATACCAATTGAAAGTATATGATCTGAAGTTTCTAATGATATATCTTTTGTGATATATAACTTGTATTACATTGGTATATTTTTCAACCTAGAGATCCGTGCATGCCTTATAAACCGGAAAGGAGGTAGTAGTTAATATCTACTCCCTCCGTCTCGAATTACTTGTCGCGGAAATGGATGTATTGCGTCTAGATATCATCCATTTCTGCGACAAGTAATTCGGGACGGAGGGAGTAGTATTTTATTGCCTCTGATTTAGTTCTTTTGCAGGATGATTATCTAGATTGTTTTGGAGATCCTGAATCTATTGGCAAGGTTAGTGTGTTTGTACTTCTTTTTTTAGTAACTTGAATGGGTAGAACTAACACGTTGATTGCAGTCAAGGTCTGTTCGCATTCTGATTTCTGATTTCATTTTTACGGACTCTTATGGCAGATTGGAACTGACATTGAAGACTACAAGTGTTCCTGGTTAGTTGTGCAAGCTCTTGACCATGCAGATGAGAGCCAAAAGTGCATTCTACTTGTAAGTGCTATTTAGTTGTTAATACTTCTTACCAACCTAAAGGCACTCCCTGAGCCATTAATTTGTGGCCGGCAGGAAAATTATGGAAAATCAGATCCAGAGTCTGTTGCAAAAGTGAAGGATCTGTATAAAGAACTTGATCTGGAGGTCTGTCTTCAACTCTTCATCATTCTCTGTATTCTTCACTTATCATCATCTCTTGATAGCCCACTGCGGATATCATGCATATCATCATTTAGTATGAATGATTAACATCGCTAATACCCTAATTATAACAAACCCCTACACGTGGCTGGTGCTCATTTGGTTGAAGATGCCTTGAACAGTATCCAAACTGAAGCATATTTATTTAGCCACACAGAAACTGACACCCTGTCGTTGCACTCTATTTGAATTGACACCCTCTTCTCATTCTTATACTCCAGACAGCATTTCACAAGTATGAGCGGGAGAGCTACAATAAGCTGATCGCCGACATCGAGGCCCAGCCAAGCAAAGCTGTTCAGAAAGTTTTGATGTCCTTCCTGGAGAAGATCTACAAGAGGCAGAAGTAGAGCTAAGCTTGTGGAGAAGTTAGTAACTTGTTCCATGTTCTTCTGCGTGTGATGGTCATGTTATTACCGTACTGTGCAGTACATCATGGTATTCCTTGCAACAATAAACGACGGTGCTATTTAGCGGTGCGTGAACCTGCTGTGTCATCACCATGTTATTTGAAGCTCTCTTCTGTTTTTCCAGCCTATCATTTTTCGTCAATTACTTTGCCTGCAATTTGAAGGGCCGAGTTTCAGGCGATTCATCTACATTCCAGGATGAGGAGTGTGAAGTGTCAGGCAAACAGAACTGTTCGAAATATAGCAGGTGAACTCTTGGCACTGATGATTTGTTTTCAAGTGGATGGCTGAACCTGAAGTTATAAGAACATTGGGAAAGCAAAAGAGGTCTACTACCAAGTAGCAGCTAATGTACCATGTACATTTTCATTATCTATAAACTTATAAATGGTATGCAACATATGCTGCTTACTTTCAAAATGAATAATAGTTGGGGTTAGAAAATACAGGTGGTGCAATTCTGTTGAACCTTGTAAAACAGCATTGAACCTTAGGACGGTGCGGCAATCAGGATTTTGGGCGTTTGCACGGGTTACAGGATCCTGTGGTTGTTTTAGAGCATCTACAACTACAATGGGCAAATCTGAAGTTTAGAGCATCTACAACCATAATGGGCAATTCTGAACCTTTGTGGGCGTGTTTGATTGCCAAAAACGTGTTTGGTTGCAAAACGAACCTTAAAGCAGCTCAGAGTCCGACTCGTTGGAAACCCTTGAATCGGCAGTTTTCAACGAGCCGGGCGGAGTGTGGCGCAAAAGGGATGCAGCGCGCACACGACGGTGCAAGGCGAAATCGAGTGGAGATGGCGGGAGATGGCAATTGGCCGAGGCGGGATGCCGTGAAATCTAGCCTCATTGCCCCATTTACTCAGTCACCACTAGCTTTAGGAGAAGCGTGTTCTTATCCGCCCCACTAGCTTTAGGAGAAGCGTGTTCTTAGCACTGGCGGCGACGGCGACGGTAGCAACACTCTCTGGCAACAGGAGCTGCTTCTCCCCTTCCTCTTGGCCACCGTATGGTCGTCCTCAACTCAGCCATGGCCCTCCCTTCCTCTTCGTCGTCTCCAAAACTGGTAAGCAACATGGACCCCCCCCCGCTATATTAGGTCGTTAGTTAGGCCGTTAGGCAAGGTGTAGTATCGATTTCTTCATTGCTCGTCGCACCATCGATGTCGCCTAGGTTATGCATGAATGGACGAAGCTGGTAGTTCAGGTAGCAACACTGATAGCTGTGATTCAGGCATGGCTCATGTTGATCCACGGAGAGTTGTTTGTCATGGTGACAAGCTTGTCATCCGTTATGCTCGAATGTTAACCTGGGATCAGGAGAAGGTAGTGAATCTGAATTACATCTAAAACTGAAGTGAAACAAGGCTCTATGGATGCTAAGAATGAAAAGATCACCTTTCGACAGGCTTTTGCAAACCTTCAGGAGCAGGAGACTGCTACAAGATAGCATCTACACCAGTGTTGAAGAGCAAGTTGTCGTGTTCCTCCATGTTATCGGTCATGACTAAAGGTTCAATGTTATCCACAACACGTTCAGGAGATCAATGGAGACAATTTTCAGGTACTTCACACAAGTGTTGTATGTTGTTGGGAAACTCAAAGAAGAGATGATCAGTTCATCAACCGACCGGACTCATAGCAAGATTCGCACTAGCCCAAGATGGTATATATATTTCAAGGTGAGAACTCACGGTATGTAATTCATGCCTTGACATGCTTTTGTTGTTCTGCTATATCCATAACACCATCTTGTAATGCCATTTCAGGATTGCATTGGGGCAATAGGTGGTACTCATGTCACTGCTAGAGTGCCCATACCACAATTTGCAACATACAAAGGGAGAAAGCACTACACAAGTCAGAATATTCTTGTTGCTATTGATTTCGATCTGAAGTTCACATATGTGTTGGCTAGCTGAGAAGAATCAATATATGATGCTAACATTCTAAGTGACATCATTACTAGACCTGATGGCATCAGTATCCCCGATGGCAAGTTCTACCTAGGAGATGCTGGCTATGCATATTAGCCAGGTCTTATTCCACTCTTCAGGAAAACCAGGTACCGTCTGAACGAATTCTCTGGTAGAAACTATCCCAGGACTCCACATGAGTTGTTTAATCTCAAACACTCCAACCTTAGAGTTGCGGTTGAGAGGGCATTTAGAGCTTTGAAAAATAGGTTTAAGATGGTGGATCAGAAGCAATTCCACACCTTTACCACCTAGGTTAAGCTTGTTCTTATTTGTTGCATTCTGCATAACTGGATATTGCAACGGGGTTGTGATGAACTTGTGTCGAAGGAGAAGATGTGACGCCTATCGATGTTGTCAACTCCAGCCATGGTGTGGAGGCATTTGAAAATGAATCCTAGAAGGAAAAAAGGATAGAGTGAGCACAAGAAATGTGGGGTAACAAAGGTCAAACAAGGATCTGAACAAGAGGAGAAGAAGAAGCATCAACTTAAATATCATGGATAGGAGATTTAAAATAATTACGGTTTAGGCTTGAACAAATGCGTAATAAAACTAGCGTTTAATTTGTCAAACATAAAGCCTAAAACCACTAGGTTCACCTATGTGCACCAACAACTTATGCTAAGCAAGATAAAAAACTAGGTGATAGCGAGATATACAACATGAAACAATATGGCAATCACAAAGTAAAGTGCATAAGTAATGGGCTCGGGTAAGATATAACTGAGACACACGGAGACAACGATGTATCCCGAAGTTCACACCCTTGCGGATGCTAATCTACGTTTGGAGCGGTGTGGGGGCACAATGCTCGCCAAAATGCCATAAGGGCCACCGTAATCTCCTCACGCCCTCGCACATTGCAAGATGTCATGATTCCACTAGGCGACCCTTGAGGGCGGTCACCGAACCCATACAAATGGAAAGCTCTAAGGTGCTTAAACACTCAAGAGTAATAAGCTTCTCAACTTTTCACTTCCATGTATCATCTTGGAGAACTCAAACCGATGCAAGTAATGCAATGAAAAGAACACACGAAGTGGTCAAGTCCCTCACTCCTAAATCCCACCACAACAACAAAAGCTATGGAGGAATATGAGAGGAAGAACAAGGAGAACACAAAGAACTCCAAGATCTAGATCCAAGTGGTTCCCCTTGTTAGAAATATGCCCTAGAGATAATAATAAATTAGTTATTATCATATTTCCTTGTTCATGATAATCGTTTATTATCCATGCTAGAACTATATTGATCAGAAACTCAGATACATGTGTGGATACATAGACAACACCATGTCCCTATTATGTCTCTAATAGACAAGCTCGTTGATCAAAGATGGTCAAGGTTTCCTAGCCATGGACATGAGATGTCATTTGATAAATGGGGTCACTTCATTAGGAGAATGATGTGATGGACAAGACCCAAACTATAAACATAGCATATGATCGTGTCAGTTTTTTGCTATAGTTTTTTGCATGTCAAGTATCTGTTCCTATGACCATGAGATCATGCAACTCACTAACACCGGAGGAGTATCTTGTGTGTATCAAACATCGCAACGTAACTGGGTGACTGTAAAGGTGCTCTACAGGTATCTCAAAGGGTGTCTGTTGAGTGTACATGGATCAAGAATGAGATTTGTTACTCCGTGTGACGGACAGGTATCTCAAGGCCCACTCGGTAATACAACATCACAATGAGCCTTGCAAGCAAAGTGACTAAAGATTTAGCCACGGGATCTTGTATTATGGAACGAGTAAAGAGACTTACCGGGAATGAGATTGAACTAGGTATAGAGATACCGATGATCGAATCTCGGGCAAGTAACATACCGAAGAACAAAGGGAACTGCATACGGGAGTAACTAAATCCTTGACATAGAGGTTCAACCGATAAAAATCTTTATAGAATATGTAGGAACCAATATGGGCATCTAGGTCCCACTATTGGTTATTGACCGTAGAGGTGTCTCGATCATGTCTACATAGTTCTCGAACCCACAGGGTCTGCACACTTAAGGTTCGGTGACGTTTCAGTAGTATTGAGTTATGTATGTTGGTGACCGAAAGTTATTCGGAGTCCTGGATGAGATCCCAGATGCCATGAGGAGATCCAGAATGGTCCGCAGGTATAGATTGATATATAGGAAAGTGATATTTGGGTTCCGAAAAAGTTTTTGGCACTTTTGATAGTGTATCGGGAGTGACGAATGGGTTCCGAGGGTCCACCAAGTGGGCCCCACCCACCCCAAGGGCCACATGGGTCTAGGAGGTGGTGCACCAGCCCCTGGTGAACTGGGCAGCCAGCCCCTAGAGGCCTATGCGCAAGGGGGTGGGGAGGAGGCCAAGTGGGAAGGAGTCCTACTAGGATTCCACCTCCCTTGTGGGAGGTGGACTCCTCCCCTCTTGTGTGTGCCAAGGTCCCTAGGGGAAACCTTAGGGACTCTCACCTACCCCCTCTCCTCCTATATATATTGGAGGGTTTTTGAGGGCAGAGACCACCTGAAAAGCCACGTGTCGCCCTCTCTCCCTCTAGATTGCTTCTGATCTGTTCGGTATAGTGTCACGCCTAAGATGCAATCCTATCCTTATTTTGGCATGGGGGCCTCAACAGGGATAGAAGCACATCTTGTCGTGTTGCGAGAATGGATATCATTACAAGTACATGTACAAAAGAGATGAGTATATGGAATTGGCTTACACTCGCCACAAGCTACATCAAGATCACACCAATGCAACAACCTATTCAAACATCATACAGAAGAGCAGGGTCCGACTACAGATGAAAAGAAACAACAAAATGACATCCATCCTTGCTATCCCAGGCTGCTGCCTGGAACCCATCCTAGATTGATGAAGAAGAACTCCAAATAAAACAAGCATTGCGCTCACGTCAAAGCATCGCGTTACCTGTACCTGCAACTATTGTTGTAGTAATCTGTGAGCAACAGGGACTCAACAATCTCATTTCCAAGGGTATCAAGATTATTAAAGCTTAATGGGTGAGGTATGGTTAAGTGGTGAGGCTGTAGCAAGCGACTAAGCATTTATTTGAGTGGCTAACTTACGAATACAGAAAGTAAAGTATGATGGTCTACGCATAACGGACGTGAACTAGTAATGATCACTAACTGATTCTGAACACCTACTTACGTCAAATATAACCCCACCATGTTCTCTCTCGAATAAGGACTCATGAGAAGAGACAGTCATGGTTATGCACACACTTGGTGTATTTTATTAGAGTTTACTTCAAATTTGCTATGACTGGATGTTAAACAAAGTTTCCAAGTTTGCCACATAACTGCGGGCACGGCTTTCCGAAATATTTTACCCTGCAGGGGTGCTCCAACTCATCCATCACAAATTAACCACACACAGCAGGAATAACCTCGACCACGAATCTCGTGATCTTCCTAGGAAATTCCACAGGAAATCTGCCACCTCGAGATAGCCCGAAGAAAATCGGAATTCCTCACTCAAGACGTTCGAGAAAGGTAAAACAAATCCAGCAAGGCCGCCCGACATGCCGGCAATCCCGATAGGAGCCGCGTATCTCGTTCTCAGGGCACGACAGATGAGCTATGCATACAGTGGCCTCATAGAAATTACCCGAGTTGCCCCGGGTTGGCCCAACACAATGCTCTATTTTCGGACCAACACTCATGAGGAGCACTGGCCCTGGGGTTGATGAAATTATCCGCGGGTGCCGGTGGGTCCCTATGCATTTTATATTTATTAGGCAAATGTACTACCAATGTTGGGCCTTGCCAGATAAGTTTTATCCCAAAACGAAAATCAAGGGGTCCCCATAACAATTCCGAGCATGTTAGGAGCGCTCAATATGGAATATAACACCGGTTCACAAGTAACTAGGGGCGGCAAAAGTGGAACAAAACACCGAGCAAAAGGCCAAGCCTTCCACCTTTTACCAAGTATATATGTGCATTAAATAAAATAGCAATCATATTGCGATAACAAAAGAATGTCCATGTTGATACATGGAAGCAATTGCACCTGCGGCTAGAAACGCTATAAGAAGGGCTGAGCAGGCGGTAGCATAGCCAAACAAAGGTTTGCTGGAAAGGTGGAGGGCTAGAGGCTTTTCATGGCAAAGTTGGGGGCTAGACAAACAAGTGGTAGGTAACAAGACATAAAGATAAAAGCGGGACAACTAGCATAGCAATGATATTAGTGGTATCCAGGTAAATGTGTCATCTTGCTTGAGATCCCGCTTGGAAGAAGAACGAATACATGAAGAAGACGATCCAACATAGTCGAACGAATCCTCACACTCCGGACGCTTTTGGAACTCTATCAAGAAGGAACAATCCGAACCAACAATCAACACACGATAACAACACGACATATGCATGACATGATGCGCAACCAAATATGATGCATGTCCGGTTTAAATATGCAAGGCATGACAAATCACATCAATCAAACACTACACATTAAGTGAAACTCAATATGCAACGAGTTGCATATTGATGAAACTCCATGATTGATTATTTAGTTCACCTTGTTAGGTACTCATCAATGTTAAATGTTGTTAAACATGGCAAGAGGTGAAGCATGAACACTATATCATCTCGGCATTTTAAATGGGGTCGGAAGCAACATATAGCATACCCGAAACGTCCCCATATGCAAATTATGAATTTGGTCCAGATATGTCCTAACACAATTTTATATTCATTAAACATGGAAATAAAGTGTGGTATGAGATTCTACACGTTTTTCTAGTCAAGTTACATATGTAAAACATTTTCAACGGAGCTACGGTTAATTAGTTATGAAATAAATCATTTTACATGGCATTTACGCAAATTACATGAAAACAACAGGTTAATCATGTTAAACACATGTGAGAGTTGGATATTGTGAATCTACACAAAATTCTAGTCATTTTTCATGTATTAAGTTTTTACATGCAATGCACAGTTAATTAGATATGAAAAATGACTAGAATTAGATATGTAAAAACTTAATACATGAAAAATATAATTAACTGTGCATTGCATGTAAAAACTTAATACATGAAATATGACTAGAATTTCATGTAGATTCACAATATCCAACTCTCACATGTGTTTAACATGTTTAACCTGCTGTTTTCATGTAATTTGCGTAAATGCCATGTAAAATGATTTATTTCATAACTAATTAACCGTAGCTCTGTTGAAAATATTTTACATATGTAACTTGACTAGAAAAATGTGTAGAATCTCATGACACACTTTATTTCCATATTTAATAAATATAAAATTGTGTTAGGACAGATCTGGACTAAATTCATAATTTACATATGGGGACGTTTCGGATATGCTATATGTTGCTTCCGGCCCCATTTAAAATGCCTAGATGATATAGTGTTCATGCTTCACCTCTTGCCATGTTTAACAACTTCTAACATTGATGAGTACCTAACAAGTGTGAACTAAATAATCGATCATGGAGTTTCATCAATATGCAACTTGTTGCATATTGAGCTTCACTTAATGTGTAGTGTTTGATTGATGTGATTTGTCATGCCTTGCATATTTAAACCAGACATGCATCATATTTGGTTGCGCTTCATGTCATGCATATGTCGTGTTGTTATCGTGTGTTGATTGTTGGTTTGGATTGTTCCTTCTTGATAGAGTTCCAAAAGCGTCCGGAGTGTGAGGATTCGTTCGACTATGTTGGATCGTCTTCTTCATGGATTCGTTCTTCTTCCAAGCGGGATCTCAGGCAAGATGACACATTTACCTGGATACCAGTACTATCATTGCTATGCTAGTTGTCCCGCTTTTATCGTTATTTCTTGTTACCTACCACTTGTTTGTCTAGCCCCCAACTTTGCCATGAAAAGCCTCTAGCCCTCGACCTTTCCAGCAAACCTTTGTTTGGCTATGCTACCGCCTGCTCAGCCCTTCTTATAGCGTTTCTAGCTGCAGGTGCAATTGCTTCCATGTATCAACATGGACATTCTTTTGTTATCGCAATATGATTGCTATTTTATTTAATGCACATATATACTTGGTAAAAGGTGGAAGGCTTGGCCTTTTGCTCGGTGTTTTGTTCCACTTTTGCCGCCCCTAGTTACTTGTGAACCGGTGTTATATTCCATATTGAGCGAGCCTAACATGCTCCGGGTTGTTGTGGGGACCCCTTGATTTTCGTTTTGGGATAAAAATTATCTGGCAAGGCCCAACATTGGTAGTACATTTGCCTAATAACTAATAAAATGCATAGGGACCTGTCGGCACCCGCGGATAATTTAATCAACCCCCGGGCCAGTGCTCCTCATGAGTGTTGGTTCAAAAATAGAGCACTGTGCGGGCCAACCCGGGGCAACTCGGGAGATTTCTATCAGGCCACTATACGCGTAGCTCATCTGCCATGCCTTGAGAACGAGATACGCGGCTCCTATCGGGATTGTCGGCACGTTGGGCGGCCTTGCTGGATTTGTTTTACCTTTCTCGAACGTCTTGAGTGAGGAATTCCGATTTTCTTCGGGCTATCTCGAGGTGGCGGATTTCCTGTGGAATTGCCTAGGAAGATCATGAGATCCGTGGTCGAGGTTATTCCCGCTGCGTGTGGTTAATTTGTGATGAATGAGTTGGAGCACCCCTGTAGGGTCAAATCTTTCGGAAAGTCATGCCCGTGGTTATGTGGCAAACTTGGAAACTTTGTTTAACACCCGGTCATAGAAAACTTGAAGTAAACTCTAATAAAACAAACCAATTGTGTGCGTAACCGTGACTGTCTCTTCTCGTGAGTCCTTATCCGAGAGAGAACACGGTGGGGTTATGTCTGACGTAAGTAGGTGTTCAGGATCAGTTAGTGATCATTACTAGTTCACATCCGTTATGCGTAGACCACCATACTTTACTTTCTGTATTCGTAAGTTAGCCACTCAAATAAATGCTTAGTGGCTTGCTGCAGCCTCACCACTTAACCATACCTCACCCATTAAGCTTTAATAGTCTTGATATCCTTGGAAATGAGATTGCTGAGTCCCTGTGGCTCACAGATTACTACAACAATAGTTGCAGGTACAGGTAACGCGATGCTTTGACGTGAGCACGATGCTTGTTTTATTTGGAGTTCTTCTTCTTCATCAATCTATGATGGGTTCCAAGCGGCAGCCTGGGATAGCAAGGATGGATGTCATTTTGTCGTTTGTTTTCGTCCGTAGTTGGACCCTGCTCTTATGTATGATGTTTGAATAGGTTGTTGCATTGGTGTGATCTTGATGTAGTTTGTGGAGAGTGTAAGCCAATTCCATATACTCATCTCTTCTGTACATGGACTTGTAATGATATCCATTCTTGCAATACGACGAGATGCACTTCTATCCCTATCGAGGCCCCCATGCCAAAATAAGGATAGAATCGCATCTTGGGCGTGACAAGTTGGTATCAGAGCCGATCCTCGCGGTTACACGGATGTTTGTCGATAGGTGCATGGTCATGTTGTTCATGAAGTTTGTGACCCGTCGTGGCACACGGAGTGACACATGTATCGGACTGGAAGCATATACGTTTGTGACAAGAGGGAACGTTCTTATGACCCGACGAGGACGTTGGTTCCTCTGAGTGATGGTGTATGTGATAGCCTGTCTTTTAGGGATGATAGACTACTCATATCAATAAGGAATTCCTTCTTTTCCGGGATCCCATTCGAACAGAACTCCCAGGTTAAGCGTGCTTGGCTTGTAGTAGTTCTAGGATGGGTGACCGACCAGAAAGTTGGTCCCGGATGTGCATGAGTAAGGACAAAGTGTGCAGAAAAGACTAGTATTGATCTGTGAGGCCAGTCTAGATCCCGCCAGGAGTAACGACTACCGGCGGGTGTGTCCGGGGTGTTACATATAGCTTAGCGAAGCTCTGTCGGATCATCTCCGCCACCACCGCCACCATGCCGTTGTGCTCCCGGAGAACTCATCTACCTCTCCACCCTCGCTTGCTAGATCAAGGAGGTGGAGATCGTCATCGAGTTGTACGTGTACTGAACGCGGAGGTGCCGTCTGTTTGGCGCTAGATCGGAAGGACCGTGATTGGATTGTGGGACGGATCGTGATTAAATCACGGGACGACTTGTGATTTGGATTGCGAAGACTAACACTTAGTCACATTGCTTGCAAGGCTTATTGTGATGTTGTATTACCGAGTGGGCCCTGAGATACCTCTCCGTCACACGGAGTAACAAATCCCAGTGTTGATCCATGCCAACTCAACAGACACCCTCGGAGATACCTGTAGAGCACCTTTATAGTCACCCAGTTACGTTGCTACATTTGATACACACAAGGTACTCCTCCGCTGTCAGTGAGTTGCATGATCTCATGGTCATAGGAACACATACTTTGACATGCAGAAAACAGTAGCAATAAACCGCCACGATCATATGCTACGTTTGTAGTTTGGGTCTTGTCCATCAAATCATTCTCCTAATGATGTGATCCCGTTATCAAATGACATCACATGTCAATGGCTAGGAAACCTTGATCATCTTTGATCAACGAGCTAGTTCACTAGAGGCATACTAGGGACAGAGTGTCGTCTATTTACCCACACATGTAATGTGTTTCCATTCAATACAATTATAGCATGGATAATAAACGATTATCATGAACAAGGAAATATGATAATAACTAATTTATTATTGCTTCTAGGGCATATTTCCAACAGTCTCCCACTTGCACTAGAGTCAATAATCTAGTTCACATCACCATGTGATTCGCATTGTTATGAATCTAACACCCAATGAGTTCTGGGGCTCGATCATGCTTTGCATGTGAGAGAGGTCTTATAGTCAACGGGTCTGCGACATTCAGATCCGTGTGTACTTTGCAAATCTCTATGCCAAACTGTAAACACTGCTACCACACTTGGTACTATTCCAAATGGCTGCTCCTACTATACGTATCCAGATTTCTACTACGAGTTATCCGGATTGATGTTAAAGCTTGCATCGACGTAACTCTTTACGACGAACTCTTTATCACCTCCATAATCGAGAAACATCTCCTTAGTTTTTAGTTACTAAGGATAATCTTGACCGCTGTCCAGTGATCCACTCCTGGATCACTCTTGTACCCCTTGACGGACTCATGGCAAGGCACACACATGTGCGGTACACAGCATGGCATACTACACAGAGCCTATGGCTAAGGCATAGGGGACGACTTCGTCCTTTCTCTTTCTTCTGCCGTGGTCGAGCTTTGAGTCTCACTCAACTTCACACCTTACAAAGCAGGCGAGAACACTTCTCTCTGACTAATCCATTTTGAACTCTTTCAAAATCTTGTCAAGGTATGTACTCATTGAAAGTCTTATCAAACATCTTGATCTATCTTTATAGATCTTGATGCTCAATAATTAGGTAGCTTTACCCAGGTCTTTCTTTGAAAAACTCTTTTCAAACAACCGTTTATGCTCTCCATAAATTCTACATCATTTCCGAATAGCAATATGTCATCCACATATACTTATCAGAAACTCTATAGTGCTCTCACTCACTTTATTGCAAATACAGGTTTCTCGTAAACTTTGTATAGACTCAAAAACTTTGATCACCTCATCAAAGTGTATATTCCAACTCCGAGATGCTTGCTTCAGTTCACAGAAGAATAACTAAAGCTCGCACACCTTTTAGCATCCTTAGGACTGACAAAACCTTCAGGTTGTATCTCATACAACCTTTCCTTAAGGAAGGAAACGATGTTTTGGCATCCATCTGCCCGATTTCATAATTGAAAAATGCAGCAACTGCTAACATAATTCCAACAGACTTTAGCATCACTACGAGTGAGAAAGTCTCATCGTAGTCAACTCCTTGAACTTGTCGTAAACTACTTTGCAACAAGTCGAGCTTTACAAATGGTAACATTTACCATCAGCGTCTGTCTTCATTTTAAAGATTCATTTGTACTTAACGACATGTCATCCAACGAGGAAGTCCACCAAAGTCTATACTTGGTTTTCATACATGGATCCTTTCTCGGATTTCATGGCCTCTAACCATTTGTTGGTTTCCGGGCCCATCATCGCTTCTCCATAGTTCGTAGGTTCATCGTTGTCCAACAACATGACCTCCAAGACAGGGTTGTCGTACCGCTCGGTAGCAGTACATGTCCTTGTCGACCTACGAAGTTTGATAGTAACTTGATCCGAAGCTTCATGATCATCATCATTAACTTCCTCTTCAACTGACGTAGGCTTCACAGAAACATCTTTCTGCGCTGCGCCACTTTCTGGTTGAAGTAAAGGTTCAATGACCTCATCAAGTTCTATTTTCCTCGTAGGTCGATAGTAACTTCATCCGAAGCTTCATGATCATCATCATTAACTTCCTCTTCAATTGACGTAGGCTTCACAGAAACATGTTTCTGCACTGCGCTACTTTCTCGTTGAAGCACAGGTTCAATAACCTCATCAAGTTTTATCCTCCTCCCACTCTATTCTTTCAAGAGAAACCCTTTCTCGAGAAAGGACCCAGTTTTAGGAACAAACATTTTATGATTGGATCTGAGATAGAAGGTTCACCCAACTATTCTTAGGATATTCTATGAAGATGCATTTGTCCGCTTTGGGTTCGAGCTCATTAGGTGAAAACATTTTCCACACAAGCGTCATAGCCCCAAACATTAAGAAATGACAGCTTAGGTTTCTATCAAACCATAGTTCACATGGTGTCATCTCAACGGATTTAGATGGTGCCCTATTTAAAGTGAATGTAGTTGTCTCTAATGCATAACCCCAAAATTATAGTAACAAAACAATAATAGACATCATAGCACGCACCATATCCAATAGAGCACGACTATGACGTTTGGACACACCATCACACTATGGTGGTCCAGGTGGCGTGAGTTGTGAAACAAATTTCACATTGTCTAAAGTTGTATGCCAAACTCGTAACTCAGATATTCACCTCCACGATCATATCGCAAACATTTTTATCTTCTTGTTCACGATGATCTTAAACTTCACTCTGAATTTGCTTGAACCTTTCAAACGATTCAGACTTGTGTTTCATTAAGTAAATATACACTATATCTACTCAAATCATTAGTGAAGGTAAGAAAATAATGATATCTACCGCACGCTACAAGACTCATTGGATTGCATACATCAACATGTATCATTTCCAATAAATCACTTGCCCGCTTCATCAAAACAGAAAACGGGGTCCTTAGTCATCTTGACCAAGAGGCATGGTTCGCATGTCTCAACCGATTCGAGATCGAATGAGTCCAAAGATCCATCAGCATGGAGTTTCTTCATGCGTTTTATACCAATATGACATTTAGCGGCAGTGCCATAAGTATGTGGTACTATTATTATTAACTTTGTATATCTTTGGCATCAATGTTATGAACATGTGTATTACTACGATCAAATTTCAACAAACCATTCTTACTGGGTGCATGACCGTTGAAGGTATTATTCATGTAAATAGAATAACCATTATTCTCTAACTTAAATGAATAACCGTGTTGCAATGAACATGATCTAATCACGTTCATGCTCAACGCAAAAACACTAAATAACATTTATTTAGGTTTGTCACTAATCTCGAAGGTAGAGAGAGCGTGCGATGTTGATCACATCAACCTTGGAAACATTTCCAACACACATCGTCACCTCACACTTAGCTAGTTCTCCGTTTATTCCGTAGCTTTTATTTCGAGTTACTAACATTTAGCAACCGAACCGGTATCCAATACCTAGGTGCTACTAGGAGTACAAGCAAGGTACACATCAATAACACATATATCAAATATACTTCTGTCGACGTTGCCAGCCTTCTTATCTACCATGTATCTAGGGTTGTTCCGCTTCAACGACCTCTCTCCTCATAATTGAAGCACTTAGTCTCGGGTTTGGGTTCAACTTTGGGTTGCTTCACTGGAGCAACAACTGACTTGCCATCCATGAAGTTTCCCACCTTGCCCTTGCCCTTCTCGAAACTAGTGGTTATACTAACCATCAACACTTTATGCTCCTTCTTGATTTCTACCTTCGTGGTGTCAAACATCGCGAATAGCTCAGGGATCATTAATTCTATCCCTGGCATTTTATAGTTCATCACCAAGTTCTGGTAGCTTAGTGAAAGTGACTTGGAGAACTATATCAATCACTATCTTATCTGGAAGATGACCTCCCACTCGATTCAAGCAATTGTAGCACCCAGACAATCTAAGCACATGCTCAACGATTGAGCTATTCTCGTTCATCTTGCAGGCAAAGAATCTTGTTGGAGATCTCATATCTCGCAACACGGACACGAGCCTGAGATCCTAATTTCAGCTCTTAGAACATCTCATATGTTTCATGACGTTCAAAACGTTTCGAAGTCTCAATTCTAAGTCGTAATGCATGACGCACTAAACTATCAAGTAGTCATCAGCACGTACCTTTCAGATGTTCACAACATCTACAGACGACGCTAGAGGGGTTGGCGCACCGAGCGGTGCATTAAGGACATAAGCCTTCTATGCAGCAACGAGGACAATTCTCAAATCACGGAGCCAATCCGCAATATTGCTATCATCATCTTTCAACTCTATTTCTCTAGGAACATATAAAAATTCAAGGGCGCTACAGCGCGAGCAAGTAATCTACAACATAATTTGCAAAGACACTACTGACAATGTTCATGATAATGAGTTCAATTAATCATATTACTTAAGAACTCCCACTCAAATTGACATCCCTCTGGTCATTCGAATGATACATGATCCAAATTCACCAACTCAAGTCCGATCATCACGTGAGTTGAGGTGGTTACAATGGTGAACATCATCATGTTGATCATATCTACTATATGACTCATGTTCGACCTTTCGGTCTCTTGTGTTCCGAGGCCATATCTATACATGCTAGGCTCGTCAAGTTTAACCCGAGTGTTCTGCATGTGCAACACTAGCTTGCACCCGTTGTATGTGAACGTAGAGTCTATCACACCTGATCATAACGTGGTGTCTCAACACAACGAACTTTCGCAACGGTGCACACTCGGGGAGAACAAAATGTATCTTGAAATTAAGTAAGGGATCACCTTATAATGCTATCGTCGTCCTAAGCAAAACAAGGTGCATAAAAGGATTAACATCACATGCAAATCATAAGTGACATGATATGGCCATGAACTTGTGCTTTTGATCTCCATCATGAAAGCACCGACATGATCTCCATCGTCATCGGCATGACACCATGATCTCCATCATCTTGATCTCCATCAACGTGTCGCCATCGGGGTTGTCGCGCCCACCATGCTTCTACTACTATTGCTACCGTTTAGCGATAAAATAAAGCATTACATAGCGCTTAATGATTGACACACAAATCATACAATAATTAAAGACAACCCTATGGCTCCTACCGGTTGCCGTACTCATTGACATGCAAGTCGTGATAATCTATACATCACATGATCATCTCATACATCACATATATCACATCATGTAATTGGCCATATCATATCACAACATACCCTGCAAAAACAAGTTAGACGTGCTCTAATTGTTGTTGCATGTTTTACGTGGCTGCTACGGGTATCTAATAAGAACAATTCTCATCTGCACAAAACCATAACGGTGATACACTAGTTGCTTTTCAACCTTCTCAAGGACCGCCTTTGTCGAATCTGATCCAACTAAAGTGAGAGAAACTGTCACCCGCAAGCCATCTATGCAACAAGTTGAGGTTGAGGGAACCGGTCTCTCGTAAGCGTACGAGTAATGTTGGTCCGGGACGCTTCATCTCACAATACCATTGAACCAAAATGCGACCAAGGGAGGAAGCAATCTAAGCATCAACGCCCACAAACCTTTTGTGTTCTACTCGAGATCTCGTCTACACATAGACCTAGCTCATGATGCCACTATTGGGGAACGTCGCATGGGAAACAAAAATTTTCCTACGCACATGCAGATCTATCCATGGTGATGAGCATCTACGAGAGGGAGAGTGGATCTACGTACCCTTGTAGATCGCTAAGCGGGAAGCGTTAAGAAACGCGGTTGGTGTAGTCGAACGTCTTCGCGATCCAAATCGCCGAGCGTCCCACGATCTCATCACGATTCGTCCCGTGAACTCATCACAATCCGTCCCGCGAACTCATCACGATCCATCCCGCGAACTCATCACGATCCGTCTCGCGAACCCGTCACGATCCGTCCCGCGAACTCGCCATGATCCATCCCGCGAACTCGTCACGAACCGTCTCGCGATCTTGATCACGGTCCTTCCGATCTAGCGCCGAACGGACGGCACCTCCGCGTTCAGCACACGTGCAGCTTGATGACGATCTCCACCGTCATGATCCAGCAAGAGGAAGCGGAGAGGAAGAAGAGTTCACCAGCAGCGTGACGGCGCTCCGGCGATGGTGGTGGAGCAATTCCGGCAGGGCTTCGCCTAAGCACTACGGAAATCCGATCTAGAGGAGCACCGATGGAACGCATAGCACGTGGCCATAAAATCTACTGCAAAACACCCAATACCACCAGTATATATAGGAGGGAGGGAGGAGGAGGTCTGGCGCACAAGGCAGCCCTTGCGCAAGGAGGAGAGGAGCAATCCTCCTCCAATCCTATTAGGACTAGGATTCCTCCTTTCCTACTTGGAATCTCTTTCCACCTTGGCCTTTTTTCTCTCTTTCTCAAGTCCAGCCACATGGGCCTCTTAGAGGAATTCCACCAGCCCACTAAGGGCTGGTTTCCACCCTCCTACAGCCCATGTAGCCTCTTGGGTCGAAATGCCTCTCCCGATGGTCCCCCGGTACACTACCGGCACTCCCGGTATACTACCGATGAGCCCGAAACTTTTCCGGCAACCAAAATAGGACTTCCTATATATGAATCCTTACCTTCGGACCATTCCAGAGCTCCTCGTGACGTCTGGGATCAAATCCAGGACTCCGAACAACCTTCGGTCACCACCATACATAACTCTATACTACCGAAACATCACCGAACCTTAAGTGTGCAGACCCTGCAGGTTCGAGAACTATGTAGACATGACCAAGACACCTCTACGGTCAATAACCAATGGCGGGACCTGGATGTCCACATTGGTTCCTACATATTCTATGAAGATCTTTATCGGTCGAACCTCTATGTCAAGGATTCAGTTAATCCCGTATGATGTTCCCTTTGTTCTTCGGTATGTTACTTGCCCGAGATTCGATCGTCGGTATCTCCATACCTAGTTCAACCTCATTACCGGCAAGTCTCTTTACTCATTCCGTAATACAAGATCCCATGACTAACACTTAGTCACATTGCTTGCAAGGCTTATTGTGATGTTGTATTACCCAGTGGGCCCTGAGATACCTCTCCCTCACACGGAGTAACAAATCCCAGTCTTGATCCATGCCAACTCAACAGACACCCTCAGAGATACCTGTAGAGCACCTTTATAGTCACCCAGTTACGTTGCGACGTTTGATACACACAAGGTACTCCTCCGATGTCAGTGAGTTGCATGATCTCATGGTCATAGGAACACATACTTTGACATGCAGAAAACAGTAGCAATAAACTGACACGATCATATGCTACGTTTGTAGTTTGGGTCTTGTCCATCAAATCATTCTCCTAATGATGTGATCCCGTTATCAAATGACATCACATGTCAATGGCTAGGAAACCTTAACCATCTTTGATCAACGAGCTAGTTCACTAGAGGCATACTAGGGACAGAGTGTCGTCTATTTACCCACACATGTAATGTGTTTCCATTCAATACAATTATAGCATGGATAATAAATGATTATCATGAACAAGGAAATATGATAATAACTAATTTATTATTGCCTCTAGGGCATATTTCCAACATGTGCACCGTTACAAAAGTTTGTCGTGTCGAGACACCACGTGATGATTGGGTGTGATAGACTCTATGTTCACATACAATGGGTGCAAGCCAGTGTTGCACGCGTGGAACACTTGGGTTAAACTTGACGAGCCTAGCATGTACAGACATGGCCTCGAAACACAAGAGACCTAAAGGTCGAACATGAGTCATATAGTAGATATGATCAACATGATGATGTTCACCATTGAAACCACCTCAACTCACATGATGATCGGACTTGAGTTGGTGGATTTGGATCATGTGACACTCGAATGACCGGAGGGATGTCAATTTGAGTGGGAGTTTTTAAGTAATATGATTAACTAAACTCTTTATCATGAACATAGTCAGAATGTCTTCGCAAATTATGTTGTAGATTACTAACTCGCGTTGTACCTCCCTTGAATCTTTATATGTTCCTAGAGAAATAGAGTTGAAACATTATGGTAGCAATAATGCGGACTGGGTCCATGATCTAAGGATTGTCCTCATTGCTGCACAGAAGGCTTATGTCCTCAATGCACCGCTCGGTGCGCCACCCCCTCAAGCGTCATCTGTAGATGTTGTGAACATCTGACAGGCACGTTCTGATGACTACTTGATAGTTCATAGCGTCATGCATTACGGCTTAGAATTCTGGCTCCAAAACATTTTGAATGTCATGGAACATATTAGATGTTCTAAGAGCTGAAATTGGGATCTCAGGCTCGTGCCCGTGTTGAGAGGTATGAGACCTCCAACAAGATTATTTGCCTGGAAGATGAAGGAGAATAGCTCAATCATTGAGCATGTGCTTAGATTGTCTGGGTACTACACGGTTGAATCGAGTGGGAGTTGATCTTCCAGATAAGTTAGTGATTGATATAGTTCTGCAAGTCACTGTCACTAAGCTACTAGAGCTTCATGATGAACTATAAAATGCCAGGGATTCAAATAATGATCCCTGAGCTATTCGCGATGTTTGACACCGCGAAGGTAGAAATCAAGAAGGAGCATCTAGTGTTGATGGTTACTGAAACCACTAGTTTCGAGAAGGGCAAGGGCTAGGAGGGAAACTTCATGGATGGCAAGTCAGTCGCTGCTCCAGTGAAGAAACCCAAAGTTGAACCCAAACCCGAGACTAAGTGCTTATATTATGAGGGGAACGATCGCTGAAGCGGAACAACCCTAGATACTTGGTAGATAAGAAGGCTGGCAACGTCGACAGAAGTATATTTGATATATGTGTTATTGATGTGTACCTTGCTAGTACTCCTAGTAGGACCTGGGTATTAGATACCGGTTTGATTGCTAAATGTTAGTAACTCGAAGTAAAAGATACAAAATAAACAGAGGCTAGCTAAGAGTGAGGTGACGATGAGTGTTGGAAGTGTTTCCAAGGTTGATGTGATCACCATCGCACACTCTCTCTACCTTCAAGACTAGTGATGAACCTAAATAAATGTTATTTGATGTTTGCGTTGAGCATGAATGTGATTAGATCATGATCATTGCAATACGATTATTCATTTAAGTTAGAGAATAATGGTTATTTTTTTTACATGAATAATACCTTCAATGGTCATGCACCCAATGAAAATGGTTTATTGAATCTTGATCATAGTAATACACATGTTCATAACATTGATGCCAAAAGATACAAAGTTAATAATGATCGTACCACCTACTTGTGGCAATGCCACTAAATGTCTCATGGGTGTAAAGCGCATTAAGAAACTCCATGCTGATGGATCATTGGACTCATTCGATTTTGAATCGGTTGAGACATGCAGACCATTCCTCTTGGGCAAGATGACTAAAACCCCGTTTTCTGGCTTGATGGAACGGGCAAGTGACTTATTGGAAATGATACATGTTGATGTATATGGTCCAATGAGTGATGTATCATGCAGTAGCTATCGTTATTTTCTTACCTTTGTTGATGATTTGAGTATATATGAGTATATTTACGTAATGAAACACAAGTCTGAAACGTTTGAAAAGTTCAAACAAATTCAGAGTGAAGTTTAAGATCATCGTGACAAGAAGATAAAAATGTCTACGATATGATCGTGGAGGTGAATATCCGAGTTATGAGTTTGGTATACAACTTAAGGCAATGTGAAAGTTGTTTCACAACATAAGCCACGTGGAACACCATAGTGTGATGGTGTGTCCGAACATCATAGTCATGCTCTATTGGATATGGTGCGTACTATGATGTCTCTTATCGTTTTGCCACTATCATTTTGGGGTTATGCATTAGAAAAAACTAAATTCACTTTAAATAGGGCACCATTTAAATCCGTTGATATGACACCGTATGAATTATGGTTTGATAGAAACCTAAGCTGTCATTTCTTAGAGTTTGGGAATGTGACACTTATGTCTGATAAGCTCAAACCCAAAGCAGAAAAGTGTAACTTCATAGGATACCCTAAGAACAGTTGGGTATACCTTCTATCTCAGATCCGAGTGCAAAGTGTTTGTTGCTAAAAATGGGTCCTTTCTCGAGAAAGAGTTTCTCTCGAAAGAATTGAGTGGGAGGAAGATAGAACTTGATGAGGTTGTTGATCCTTTGTTTCAACCAGAGAGTAGCGCAGCACAGAAAGATGTTTCTATGGATCCTATGTTAGTTGAAGAGGAAGTTAATGATGATGATCATGAAACTTTGGATCAAGTTACTATCGAACCTCGTAGGTCGACAAGAACATGTACTGCTCCTGATTGGTACGACAACCCTGTCTTAGAGGTCATGTTGTTGGACAACGATGGACCTACGAGCTATGGAGAAGCGATGATGGGCCTGGATTCCGACAAATGGTTAGAGGCCATGAAATCCGAGAAGGGATCCATGTATGAAAACCAAGTATAGACTTTGGTAGACTTGCCCATTGGACGGCAGGTCATTGAGTACAAATGGACCTTTAAGATGAAGACAAAAGCTAATGGTAAATGTCACCATTTATAAAGCTCTACTTGATGCAAATAAGTTTTCGACAAGTTCAAGGAGTTAACTGCAATGAGACTTTCTTACTCGTAGCGATGCTAAAGTCTGTTGGAATTATGTTAGTAGTTACGACATTTTTCAATTATGAAATCTAGCAGATGTATGTTAAAACATCATTTCCTTAACGGTTTACTTGAGGAAAGGTTGTACGTGAGACAACCAGAAGGTTTTATCAGTCCTATGGATGCTAAAAGGTGTGCAAGCTCCAGCAATCCTTCTATGGCTTGGAGCAAGCATCTCGGAGTTGGAATATAAACTTTGATGAGGTGATCAAAGTTTTTGGATTTATACAAAGTTTACGAGAAACTTGTATTTACAAGAAAGTGAGTGGGAGCACTATAGAATTTCTGATAAGTATATGTGGTTGACATATTATTGATCGGAAATGATGTGGAATTTCTAGAAAGCATAAATGGTTGTTTGAAAAGAGTCTTTCAACGGAAGACCTGGATAAAGCTACCTAATTGTTGGGCATCAAGATCTATAGAGATAGATCAAGATGCTTGATGAGACTTTCAATGAGTACATACTTAGACAAGATTTTGAAAGAGTTCAAAAAGGATCACTCAAAGAAGGATTTCTTGCCTGATTTGTAAGGTGTGGAGTTGAGTGAGACTCAAAGCTCGTCCACGACAAAAGAAAGAGAAAGGACGAAGGTCATCCCCTATGCTTTAACCATAGGATCTATATAGTATGCCATGGTGTGTACCGCACCTGTGTGTGCCTTGCCATGAGTCTGTCAAGGGGTACAAGAGTGATCCAGGAGTGGATTACTGGACAGCGGTCAAAATTATCCTTAGTAACAAGAGGACTAAGGAGATGTTTCTCAATTATGGAGGTGATAAAGAGTTCATCGTAAAGAGTTACGTCGATGCAAGCTTTAACACCAATCCGGATGACTCTTAGTAGCAATCCGGATACGTATAGTGGAGCAGCCATTTGCAATAGTTCCAAGTGCAGTGTGGTAGCAATATTTACGGTATGACATAGAGATTTGCAAAGTACACACGAATTTGAATATCGCAGACCCGTTGACTTAAAGACCCCTCTCACATGCAAAGCATGATCGAGGCCTAGAACTCATTGGGTGTTAGATTCATAACAATGTTAATCACATGGTGATGTGAACTAGATTATTGACTCTAGTACAAGGCGGAGACTGTTGGAAATATGCCCTAGAGGCAATAATAAATTAGTTATTATCGTATTTCCTTGTTCATGCTAATCTTTTATTATCCATGCTAGAATTGTATTGATCGGAAACTCAGATACATGTGTGGATACATAGACAACACCATGCCCCTAGTATGCCTCTAATAGACTAGCTCGTTGATCAAAGATGGTTAAGGTTTCCTAGCCATGGACATGAGATGTCATTCTATAATGAGATCACATCATTACGAGAATGATGTGATGGACAAGACCCAAACGATAAACGTAGCATACGATCATGTCAGTTTATTGCTACAGTTTTCTGCATGTCAAGTATATGTTCCTATGACCATGAGATCATGCAATTCACTAACACCGGAGGAGTACCTTGTGTGTATCAAACGTTGCAACGTAACTGGGTGACTATAAAGGTGCTCTACAGGTATCTCCGAGGGTGTCTGTTCAGTGGGCATGGATGAAGACTGGGATTTGTTACTCCATGTGACGGAGAGGTATCTTAGGGCCCACTCGGTAATACAACATCACAATAAGCCTTGCAAGCAATGTGACTAAATGTTAGACACATGATCTTGTATTACGGAATGAGTAAAGAGACTTGCTAGTAACGAGGTTGAACTAGGTATGGAGATACCGACTATCGAATCTCGGGCAAGTAACATACCAAAGACCAAAGGGAACATCATACGGGATTAACTGAATCCTTGACATAGAGGTTCAACCGATAAAGATCTTCATAGAATATGTAGGAACCAATATGGGCATCCAGGTCCCGCTATTGGTTATTGACCGTAGAGGTGTCTCGGTCATGTCTACATAGTTCTCGAACCCGCAGGGTCTGCACACTTAAGGTTTGGTGACGATTCGATAGTACAGAGTTATGTATGGTGGTGACCGAAGGTTGTTTGGAGTCCCAGATGAGATCTCGGATGGCACGAGGAGCTCCGGAATGGTCCGAAGTTAAATATTGATATATATGAAGTCCTGTTTTGATCACCGGAAAAGTTTCGTGCTCATCTGTAGTGTACTGGGAGTGTCGGGAGGGTACCGGAGGACCATCAGGAGGGGTGTCTCGACCCAAGGGGACACATGGGCTGTGGGAGGAGGCAAACCAGCCCCTGGTGGGCTGGCCGAAGCCCCCACCAAAGGCCCATGCAGCTGGGGTAGAGAAACCCAAAGGTGGAAGAGGTGGAAAGTGGTTCCAAGTGAAGAGGAGGAATCCTACTCCTAGTAGGATTAGAGTAGGACTCCTCCACCTCCAGTTTCGGCCAAACCTTGAGGGTTTGAGGCTTCCTCCTCCCCTCCCTCCCTCCTATATATACTAGAGGATTTAGAGGGGATAGCTAACCTTAATTGCCACGTGCTGCCTTCTTCTTCCTCTAGATCTGTTCTCCACTAGATCGTCTCGGTTGTGCTTGGCAAAGCCCTATCAGGATAGCTCCACCACTACCGCCACCATGCTGTTGTGCTGGCGGAGAACTCATCTACCTCTCCTCTCCCTCTTTCTTGAGCAAGAAGGTGGATATCGTCATCGAGCTGCTGTACGTGTGCTGAACACGGAGGTGCCGTCCGTTCGTCCCTAGATCTGACGGATCGTGATGGGATCGCGGGATGGATCGTGATTGGATCGCGAGATGGATCATGATGGGATCGCGGGACGCTCGTGATTTGGATTGCAAAGACGTTCGACTACATCAACCGGGTTTCTTAACGCTTCCCGCTTAGCAATCTACAAGGGTATGTAGATCCACTCTCCCCCACGTAGATGCTCATCACGATGGATAGATCTTGTGTGTGCGTAGGTATTTTTTTTGTTTCCCATGCAACGTTCCCCAACATGGTCCGCATGTCTCAACTGATTTGAAATCGAATGAGTCCAAAGATCCATCATCATGGAGTTTCTTCATGCGATTTATACCAATATGACATTTAGCGGCAGTGCCACAAGTATGTGGTATTATCATTATTAACTTTGTATCTTTTGGCATCAATGTTATGAACATGTGTATTACTATGGTCAAGATTCCATAAACCATTCTCAATGGGTGCATGACCATTGAAGGTATTATTCATGTAAACAGAATAACCATTACTCTCTAACTTAAATGAATAACCGTATTGCAATAAACTTGATCTAATCACGTTCATGCTCAACGCAAACACCAAATAACATTTATTTAGGTTCATCACTAATCCCGAGGGTAGAGAGAGCGTGCGATGGTGATCACATCAACCTTGGAAAACACTTTCAACACACATCGTCACCTCACCCTTATCTAGCCTCTTTTTATTCTGTAGCTTTTATTTCAACTTACTAACCTTTAGCAACCGAACCGGTATCCAATACCCAGCTGCTACTAGGAGTACTAGCAAGGTACACATCAATAACACGTATATCAAATATACTTATGTCGACGTTGCCAACCTTCTTACCTACCAAGTATCTAGGGTTGGTCCGCTTCAGTGACCGTTCTCCTCATAATAGAAGCACTTAGTCTTGGGTTTGGGTTCAACCATGGGTTTCTTCACTGGAGAAGCAACTGACTTGCCATCCATGAAGTTTCTCTCCTAGCCCTTGCCCTTCTTGAAACTAGCGGTTTCACTAACCATCAACACTTGATGCCCTTTCTTGATTTATACCTTCATGGTGTAAAACATCGCGAATTGCTCAGGGATCATTATTTCCATCCCTGGCATTTTATAGTTCATCACGAAGCTCTAGTAGCTTAGTGACAGTGACTTGGAGAACTATATCAATCACTATCTTATTTGGAAGATCAACTCCCACTCGATTCAAGCGATTGTAGTACCCACACGATCTGAGCACATGCTCACCGATCGAGCTATTCTCCTTCATCTTGCAGGCAAAGAATCTTGTTAGAGGTCTCATACCTCTCAACACGGGCACGAGCCCGAGATCCCAATTTCAGATCTTAGAACATATCGTATTGAAAGCACAACATGCTCCCTTGGTGGTTTTGATAGTTCATGACAACATACATTATCTCTTGGACTAATACTTTTATCTACTGTGTTTCAGATAACAGTCCATGGAGAGTTGGGTTGGCAAAGAGATTGTGGAATACCCCAAGATGCAAGGAAATAGGTTGGCAAAACTTCAAGCAAGAGGACTCTACATTTTACATTTGTGAGAAATCACTTTGAGTCCATAGGAAAGCCAATACTATTAAAAGGGGGTAAGGTTTTGTTGGTGAACAAAATGCTCATACGTGCACAAGTGATAGTCACCAAAGACACCCACAAACTCTCCCATCAAAGTCTGTCCAAAGCCATTCACTCAAAATCGGTGCAACCAACTTTCTACATTCAGTGCCACTGATTCCAAACCCTAGACAGACTCAGCCAAACCCTAGCTACTTCGGTGCAACCGATTCCATACCGGTGCCACCGGGTTGGTCTGCCAACTTTCTGTTACGCAAGTTCACAGTTTCGGTCCCTCCGATATTGTCGAACCGGTGTCACCGAGATTGGGCATTTTAACCGTTGGTCACCTTATTGGTGCAACCGAGATTCCTATATCGGTCTCATCGAGATTCAAAAGTTGCCACCTTTTGGTCACTTCGGTACCACCGAGATTAAAACATCGGTGTCACCGAGTCTGACTTATTGTGTGTAACGGTTGGATTTTTGGAGATGCCTATATATACCCCTCCACAACCACCTACTCGAAAGAGAAGCACCCAGGACTATTCCATACCTATCCTATCAGTTTTGTGAGAGAGAACCACCTACCCTTGTGTTGTGGTCAAGATCTTCCACTCCAACCATATGGATCTTGATTTCTAGCCTTCCCAGGTTGCTTTCCACCAATCCCATCTCTTCTACCAAGCCATATATGTGTGAGAGAGATTGTGTGTTGAGGAGTCTATCATCTTGAAGCACAAGAGCAAGGAGTTCATCGACATTACCGAGCCTATTACCTTTTGGAGGGTGGTGACTCCTAGATTGGTTAGGTGTCACTTTGGAGCCTCCTACTTCGTGTTGTGGAGTGAACTAAGAAGTTTGTAAGGGCAAGGAGATCGCCTACTTCATGAAGATATGCCCATAGTGAGGCTATTCCTTCGTGGACGGAAGCCGTTATGGAATAGTCAAGGTTGCTAGTTCGTGGACCCTTATGGGTGGAGCCCTCTGTGGACTCTTTCAACGGTTACCCTTCATGGGTTGAAAACTCCATAAACGTGGACGTACGATAGCACCACCTATCGGAACCACTGGAGAAATCCTTGCGTATCCAATTGCGTTTGATCTCCATATCTCAACTCTTTACTTCATGTGCAATGTCTTTACTTTTCGCTTCCATATTTGTTGACATGCATGTGTAGGGTATATAGACTTTCTAGTCTTGCTAAAACTGTTAAAATCTGCCAACCGATTAACTTGGGAAAAGGTTAGGTTTTAATTTTTTTCTAGTAGTCTATTCACCCCCCCTCTAGACATTCTTCTAGTGATCCCTCAATTGGTATCAGAGCATTGGTATCCATTGCATCATTTTAATCACCGAGGAGGAAGATGGATGTGTCTAGTATAGAGAGTTTGTATTGTAGAGTGCCCATTCTTGATGGAGAGTACTATAGTCAATGGAAGAATGCCATGATTGTTCTATTTGATAAATTTCATTTGAGAAAATATATTGAAAACCCCTATGTGCTCCCTATTGATGAATTGCATCCCACACACGAAGAGGAAATTAACATGCTTGGTAACCTAAGAACTCTCAATCTTATTGTTAGAGGTTTACCAAGATTCGTGCTTTCTCCATTGAAGAACTTTGCATGTGCCTATACCTTGTGGACCGATTTGGAGAAACAATATCCAAATCTCTCATTAGGAAATCTTGATGAAATTCTTCATAAAACTGTTGCTTTTCACAAAATGAAGCCTAGTGATCCAAACTTTGATAAATGCCTATTTGAGCTCCGTGATCTTATGCGTGCTAAAGGAGATGTCACCACTATCAACAACATTATCTTTGAAGCCATTCGCATTCATAAACTTGAACATTGTCATGATCACAATTCTAACGAATCTCTTGTTCTTTATGACGAGGATTTCCCACTTGATGATGACAATGTGGAACATGACTACCTTGGAGAAGATGAGTTGTTCGATATCGAGCATGAGAAGATCATGAAGAATCTAAGTCTAATGGCAAACTTCAAGGATTATATGTCCGGAGGAAAATAGTGGATTCTTAACAGTGGATGTACGGATCACATGACTGGTGATAAAGACATGTTCCAAGAGATCACACCTAATCAAGGTCCTCGAAAGTACGTGACCTTTGGATACAACTCTAAAGGTAAGGTACTTGGCCTTGGTAAGGTGGCCATATCTCATGATAGCTCAATTCAAAATGTTCAAAAGATCTTCAAGAACTTCGTTCATAAAGCGCAAAATCAGTTTGAAGTGAAGATCAAGAAAGTTCGGAGCGATAACGGATCGGAGTTCAAGAACACCCATGTGGATACCTTTCTTGACGAAAAAGGTGTCTCACATGAGTTCTTGGCTACGTACACGCCTCAACAAAATGGAGTTGTTGAGAGGAAGAACCGGACGCTTATTGAGATGGCTAGAACGATGCTTGACGAATACAAGACGCCGACACACTTTGGGGCAGAAGCCGTGGAAATAGCATGTCATGCCACAAACCGACTTTACTTGCACAAGCTTCTCGGTAAAACGACATACAAGCTACTCACCGGTAACAAACCCCAAGTTGGATACTTTTGGGTATTCGGCTCCAAGTGCTATATTCTTGACAAGCATAGTCGTACTAAATTTGCTCCTAAATCTCATGAAGGATTCCTACTTGGTTATGGATCGAACTCTCACACTTACCGTGTCTACAACAACTTCACTCTAAAAGTTTAAGAGACGGTAGATGTGAAGTTTGATGAATCTAATGGTTCGCAAGTCAAACAATTGCCAAATGATGTAGGTGACAAGGACCCTTCGGAATCTATCCTAGATTTACCCATCGGCAAGATTCATCCCATCAAGGTGAAGGAAAGTAATTCATGAACTCAAGTGGAAGCCCCTACTTCACGACAAGGTGAACCACAACATGACATGGAGGCATCCACAAGCAGAACATGACAAGATGAAGAGGAGGAGGAAGTACATCATGAAGATCCACCACAACCTCCTTCACCACCACCTCATGAAGATGATCACATTGAGAACAATGAAGACGAAGAAGATGATGATGAAGAACAAGCTCCACCATCCAACAATCATAAGCTGACCCGAGTTCGAGCACAAGTGACCAATAACCATCCCCTAAACCAAATCTTTGGTGACATCCAAACCGGGAGAATCACTTGCTCTAAAACTCGTCTAGCTAACTTTTGTGAGCATTATTCTTTCATATCTAGCATTGAGCCTTTGAAGGTAGAACAAGCTCTTGAAGACGCGGATTGGGTGAAAGCTATGCATGAAGAGCTTCACAACTTCGAAAGGAACAAAGTGTGGACACTCGTGGAGAAGCCCGAGGATGAGCACAACATCATCGGAACCAAACGGGTGTTTCGGAACAAGCAAGACGAATACGGTGAAGTCGTACGCAACAAGGCACGTCTCGTGGCCCAAGTATATACACAAGTCGAAGGTATGGACTATGGTGAGACTTATGCCCCTGTTGCTAGACTAGAAGCTATTCGAATTCTTCTTGCCTATGCTAATCACCATGGTATCACACTTTATCAAATGGACATTAAAAGTGCCTTTTTAAATGGTGAAATTGAAGAAGAGGTTTATGTTAAGAAACCACCTGGTTTTGTCAATCCTAAGAAACCTAATCATGTTTACAAGTTTCGTAAAGCCCTTTATGGTCTTAAGCAAGCCCCTCGTGCTTGGTTGTACAAATGCTTAACGAAGTTTCTCATTGAAAAAGGGTTTGAAATTGGTAAAATTGATGTAACTTCTTCACTAAGAGAGTTAATGGATAATTATTTGTGTGCCAAATCTATGTGGATGATATTATATTTGGTTTCACTAACCCTCAATTTAGTGAAAGATTTGGAAGGTTGATGTCCGAGAAGTATGATATGTCCATGATGTGTGAGCTAAAATTCTTTCTTGGATTACAAATCAAGAAATCAAGAGAAGGAACTTTCATCTCTCAAACTAAGTATACCAAGGACTTGATCAAGAAATTCAACATGCAAGAGTGCAAAGGTATGAAAACTCCCATGCCAACTAGTGGACATGTTAATCTTACCAAGGAAGATGAACCGGTCGTTCAAAAAGTTTATCGATCTATGATTGGTTCATTGCTATATCTATGTGCATCTCGTCCCAATACTATGCCTAGTGTTTGCATGTGTGCTAGATATCAAGCTGCACCTAAGGAGTGTCATATTTTGGCCGTGAAACATATTGTGAGATACTTCATACAAATACCAAACTTTGGCATTTGGTATCCCAAGGGATATTCTTTTAACCTTGTTGGCTATTCCAATTCGGACTATGCGGGGACAAGGTTGATAGAAAATCCACCTCGGGTACTTGTCAATTTTTAGGTAGATCTCTTATGTCTTGGTCCTCCAAGAAACAAAACTCGGTATCTCTATCTACTACCGAAGCTGAGTATATTGCTGCTAGATCTTGTTGTCCGCAGTTCCTATGGATGACACAAACGCTTAAGGATTACAGAATCCATGTTAAAAATGTTCCATTGCTTTGTGACAATGAAAGTGCTATTAAGATTGGTCATAATCCTATGCAACATTCTCGAACTAAGCATATTCAAGTTCGACATCATTTCATTTGCGATCATGTTGCTAAAGGAGATATTAATCTTAAGAATGTTCGCACTAACAAGCAATTGGCCGATATCTTTACTAAGCCACTTGATGAGAATTTTTTTTTGTCATTTGAGGAGTGAGTTGAACATCATTGGTGCTTCAAACTTGAGCTAGACTCACTCGGATGCTTGCAAGGGCATTAGCTTTCTTGATACTCCCATGATATTGCTAACGTGTTATATTATGCCATGGAATTCTATGCTCCCTTGCATTGCATCTGACCGCTTGTAGGTACTTGGAATAACTTCATTCCACAAGATTGCAACCAACTCCTATTATAAGAAATCTTGTGTTGACCAAGTATCCACAACCCCTCTTTATCATGGAAGGAAGAAGACAACAAAAACAGATACTTGACCTTTATAGCAAAATCTCAATTGGTATCATGTCAAATGGATACACCCATTGTTCTTCCTTGCATGACTAATCCTTGTAGGTAACAAGTGTACTAGAACAAGAAGGATTGCTACCAACTCTAGATGTACTTCATCAACATCTAGCATCCTCAACAAGTTCACCTACCAGCAACGTCATCAACATCGCTCAAAGGTATGCTCTCATATCCTTGAAAAGGCTTTACTCCAAGTCATGAACTAAAGAAACTCAAGTGATATGATGACATTAAAATGCTTAATCGAAAAATGGTAACCCCATTTTGAGCATAATGTAGAGTATGACCTATGATCAAGTATTCTTGCTTCGCTCCTAAGTCAACGTACTCTAAAATAGGTGACCTAGTCACCGCCCATCACTAGTTAAGAATCTCGTGTGGTTTGTTCTCTATTTACATGATCTCTAGTAACCACTCAAATCTTTTCTAGATGATGCCCTTCCTTTTTCTAATGAAATATTTTCTTTTGACTCTTTGAAAACAGAGGCTTGGTCTCTTATTCTTTTCTTTCTGTTTTAGCCTTGGAGCCACCGACTCGGATATCTCGATTCTACCGAAATTGCAGACAAGCTGCACTACAAAATCTCGGTACCACTGATCTGTCTTGGAGTCACCGATTTGTTTTTCTTATCTTATCTGTCCTTCTTCTGTTACTTCGATGATCACTTAAACAAACAAACAAAAAATTAGGGGGAGAATACCAAAGCAAAACTTAGGCGGAGAAATTCCTTATTCAAGGATCCCTATCTCAAAGGAAGAGAAGACTAATATTTTCCACGGGGAGAGCAGTTACATTCAATGATTCCCTCAGTTCCTTTCTATGAACCTTACTTTCAATGACCCTTGTTCTCGAGGATCCTTTCCTTGTTAATGATCCCTATACCTTCTCCTAAATTTGACCTTTTTAGAAATTAATGCCAAAGGGGGAGAATACCAAAGATTCATGCTAAAGGGAGAGCTACATGCTTATGCAAAGGGGAAGATATGATTCAGGGGGAGAGGTGAATATCAAAGTTCACACTTATATAAACAAGGGGAGAATACCAAAGTAAGGGGGAGAAAATTCTAGGCTCAATAATATTCTTGCTTATTTTATTTGACTATTCACTTTAGACTTTTCTCACCCTATCCAATCCCAATATCTACATGCTGAGATTTAGGGGGAGAGGATGAACTACTACTTTCATATCTAAGGGGAGAAAGCTCTAAAGGATTAATGCTAAAGGAGGAGACATATTAATCTTAAGGATTACTATTTTCTATATGTTCTCCATATCTAAAAGTACCAAGCTATAGTGTTTGCTTCTGAGTTCTATTGTCTTTATATTAATAGAATACTCTTGTGTTTCCTAACATTGTTTTCTCAAGTGTATTTCTATTGCTAAAACGCTCAAGAACTCAAGGTAAGTATATGCATCATATTCTTGATCAAGATGATCTCTTGCTTCTTGCACATATTGTTTGCAAGAGTGAAATCTTGAATAAGGATATGCCTCATTCATATATATTTGATGCATATAGCTAAGATACACATGGCACTTTACTCCTTCTATCAAAGCAACTATCCTTTAAAGGACTGCACACATTTAGGGGGAGCAAATCTAAGTCATGTTTCTCTCAAAGTCTTCATTATATTTACGCATGTCTTTATTTGAAGCTTTGATTGTATGTTGTCATCAATTACCAAAAAGGGGGAGATTGAAAGCACAACATGCTCCCTTGGTGGTTTTGATAATTCATGCAACATACATTGTCTCTTGGACTAATACTTTTATCTAGTGTGTTTCAGATAACAGTCCATGGAGAGTTGGGTTGGCAAAGAGATTGTGGAATACCCCAAGATGCAAGGAAATAGGTTGGCAAAACTTCAAGCAAGAGGACTCTACATTATACATTTGTGAGAAATCACTTTGAGTCCATAGGAAAGCCAATACTATTAAAAGGGGTAAGGTTTTGTTGGTGAACAAAATGCTCATACGTGCACAAGTGATAGTCACCAAAGACACCCACAAACTCTCCCATCAAAGTCTGTCCAAAGCCATTCACTCAAAATCGGTGCAACCAACTTTCTACATTCGGTGCCACTGATTCCAAACCCTAGACAGACTCAGCCAAACCCTAACTACTTCGGTGCAACCGAGTTGGGCTGCCAACTTTCTATTACGCAAGTTCACAGTTTCGGTCCCTCCGAGATTGTTGAATCGGCGTCACCGAGATTGGGCATTCTGACCATTGGTCACCTTATCGGTGCAACCGAGATTCCTATATCGGTCTCACCGAGATTCAAAAGTTGCCACCTTTTGGTCACTTTGGTACCACCGAGATTAACACATCGGTGTCACCGAGTCTGACTTATTGTGTGTAACGGTTGGATTTTTGGAGATACCTATATATACCCCTCCACCACCACCTACTCGAAAGAGAAGCACCCAGGACTATTCCATACCTATCATATCAGTTTTGTGAGAGAGAACGACCTACCCTTGTGTTGAGGTCAAGATCTTCCACTCCAACCATATGGATCTTGATTTCTAGCCTTCCCAAATTGCTTTCCACCAATCCCATCTCTTCTACCAAGCCATATCTGTGTGAGAGAGATTGTGTGTTGAGGAGTCTATCATCTTGAAGCACAAGAGCAAGGAGTTCATCGACATTACCGAGCCTATTACCTTTTGGAGGGTGGTGCCTCCTAGATTGGTTAGGTGTTTCTTGGGAGCCTCCTACTTCGTGTTTTCAAGTGAACCAAGAAGTTTGTAAGGGCAAGGAGATCGCCTACTTCATGAAGATCTACCCATAGTGAGGCTAGTCCTTCGTGGATGGAAGCCGTTATGGAATATTCAAGGTTGCTACTTCGTGGACCCTTATGGGTGGAGCCCTCCGCGAACTCTAGCAATAGTTACCCTCCATGGGTTGAAGACTCCATAAATGTGGACGTACGATTGCACCACTTATCGGAACCATGGGAGAAATCCTTGCGTCTCCAATTGTGTTTGATCTCCATATCTCAACTCTTTACTTCATGTGCATTGTCTTTACTTTCCGCTGCCATATTTGTTGACATGCATGTGTAGGGCATATAGAGTTTCTAGTCTTGCTAAAACTGTTAAAATCTACCAACCAATTAACTTGGGAAAAGGTTAGGTTTTAATTTTCTGCGAGTAGTCTATTCACCCGCCCTCTAGACACTCTTCTAGTGATCCCCCACATATGTCCCCTGACATTCAAAACATTTTGGAGCCTCAATTCTAAGCCGTAATGCATGACGCACTGAACTATCAAGTAGTCATCAGAATGTGCCTGTCAGATGTTCACAACATCTACAGACGACACTTAAGGGGTGGCGTACCGAGTGGTGCATTAAGGACATAAGCCTTCTATGCATCAATGAGGACAATCTTAGGATCATGGACCCAGTACGCATTATTGCTACCATCATCTTTCAACTCTATTCTCTAGGAATGTATAAAAATTACAAGGGAGCTACAACGCTACCTAGTAATCTACAACATAATTTCAAAGACATTTTGACTATGTTCATGATAATGAGTTTGTGTAATAATATTACTTAAAAACTCCCACTCAAATTGACATCTCTTCGGTCATTCGAGTGTTACATGATCCAAATACACCAGCTCAAGTCCGATCATCACGTGAGTTGAGGTGGTTTCAATGGTGAACATCTTAATGTTGATCATATCTACTATATGACTCATGTTCGACCTTTAGGTCTCTTGTGTTCCGAGGCCATGTCTGTACATGCTAGTCTCGTCAAGTTCAACCCGAGTGTTCTGTACGTGCAATAGTGTCTTGCACCCATTGTATGTGAACGTAGAGTCTATCACACCCGATCATCACATGGTGTCTCGACACGACGAACTTTTGCAATGGTGCTCACTCGGGGAGAACACAATTTATGTTGAAATTTAAGTGAGGTATCACCTTATAATCGTACATCGTCCTAAGCAAAATAAGATGCATAAAAGGATTAACATCACATGCAAATCATAAGTGCATGTATGGTCTCCGTCGTCACCGGCATGACACCATGATCTCCATCATCCTGATCTCCATCAACGTGTCGCCATTGGGGTTGCCGTGTCGGCTATTGCTTCCATGACTATTGCTAACTCATAGCAATAGAGTAAAGCAAAAAATGCAAAAATAATTAAAGACAACCCTATGGCTCCTGCCGGTTGTCGTACTCATCGACATGCAAGTCGTGATACTCTATACAAAACATGATCATCTCATACATCACATATATCTCAACATGTAATTGGCCATATCACATCACAACATACCCTGCAAAATCAAGTTAGACGTCCTCCAATTGTTGTTGCAAGTTTTACGTGGCTGCTATGGGTATCTAGAAAGAACAATTCTCACCTATGCAAAACCACAACGATGATACACAAATTGCTATTCAACCTTCTCAAGGATCGCCCTTGTCGAATCCGATCCAACTAGAGTAGGAGAGAAAGACACCCGCCAGCCATCTTTATGCAACAAAGTCACATGTTAGTCAATGGAACCGGTCTCTCGTAAACATACGAGTAGGGTAGGTCCGGGCCGCTTCATCCCACAATACCGCTGAATCAAAAACTGACCAAGGGAGGAAGCAATCTGAGCATCAACGCCCATAAACTCCTTTGTGTTCTATTCGTGATCTCATCTACACATAGACCTAGCTCATGACCCACTGTTGGGGAACGTTGCATGGGAAACAAAATTTTCCTACGCACATGCAAGATCTATCCATGGTGATGAGCATCTACCAGAGGGAGAATGGATCTACATACCCTTGTAGATCGCTAAGCGGGAAGCGTTAAGAAACACGGTTTTGATGTAGTCGAACGTCTTCACGATCCAAATCGCCGACCGTCCCGCGATCCCATCACGATCCATCTTGCGATCCAATCACGATCTGTCCCGCGATCCCACCACGATCCATCCGGCGATCAAATCGCGAATCATCTCGCGATCCTGATCACGGTCCTTCCGACCTAGCGCCGAACGGATGGCACCTCCGCGTTCAGCACACGTAAAGCTCGATGATGATTTGCGACTTATTGATCCAACAACATGGGGTGGAGAGTTAGATGAGTTCTCCAGCAGCGTGACGGCACGACGGCGGTGGTGGTGGAACTATTCCGGCAGAGCTTCACCTAAGCATCGCCGAAACTAGACTAAAGGAGAAAACGATCTAGAGGAAGTAGAGTGAACATGTGGCAATTAGGGTTAGCTACCCCCTCTAAAACCTCTAGTATATATAGGAGGGAGGGAGGGGAGGAGGAACCCTCAAACCCTCAAGGGTTGGCCGAAATTGGAGGTGGAGGAGTCCTACTCCAATCCTACTAGGAGTAGGATTCCTCCTCTCCACTTAGAAACCATTTCCACCTTTCCACCTTTGGGTTTTTCCCACCCTTAGCCGCATGCGCCTTAGTGGGGGGTTCGGCCAGCCCACTAGGGGCCTGTTTGACTCCTACCAGCCCATGAGGACCTTTGGGTCGAGACACCCCTCCCGATGGCCCCCGGTACCCTCCCGGCACTCCCGGTACACTACCGAAGTACCCGAAACTTTTCCGGAGACCAAAACGGGACTTCCTATATATCAATCTTTACCTCCAGACCATTCCGGAGATCCTCATGACGTCCAAGATCTCATCTAGGACTCCGAACCACCTTCAGTCATCACCATATATAACTCTATACTACCGAAACGTCACCGAACCTTAAGTGTGCAGACCCTGCGGGTTCGAGAACTATGTAGACATGACCGAGACACCTCTATGGTCAATAACCAATAGTGGGACCTAGATGCCCATATTGGTTCCTACATATTCTACAAATATCTTTATCAGTCGAACCTCCTTGTCAAGGATTCAGTTAATCACGTATGTTGTTCCCTTTGTTCATCGGTATGTTACTTGCCCGAGATTCGATCGTCAGTATCTGTATACCTAGTTCAATACCATTACCGGCAAGTCTCTTTAATCATTTCATAATACAAGATCCCGTGGCTAACACTTTTGTCACATTGCTTGCAAGGCTTGTTTGTGATGTTGTATTACCGAGTGGGCCCTGAGATACCTCTCCGTCACACGAAGTAACAAATCCCAGTCTTGATCCATGCCCACTCAAACGGACACCCTCAGAGATACCTGTAGAGCACCTTGATAGTCACCCAGTTATGTTGCGACATTTGATACACACAATGTACTCCTCCGGTGTCAGTGAGTTGCATGATCTCATGGTCATAGGAACAGATACTTGACATGCAGAAAACTATAGCAATAAACTGACGATCAAATGCTATGTTTATAGTTTGGGTCTTGTCCATCACATCATTCTCCCAATGATGTGATCCCATTATCAAATGACATCTCATGTCTATGGCTAGGAAACCTTGACCATCTTTTATCAACGAGCTAGTCTATTGGAGGCATACTAGGGACATGGTGTTGTCTATGTATCCACACATGTATCTGAGTTTCCAATCAATACAATTCGAGCATGGATAATAAATGATTATCATGAACAAGGAAATATTATAATAACTAATTTATTATTTCATCTAGGAATTTTTCCAACACTTAAAATGGTAATTTGCTTTATTATGCTAACAGATCTCATGAGAGTTTTGTTAAGTTGTGTGTGAGATCACGATGGATGAAGGAATAAGGAGTGGAAAGAGACTAAGATTGGGGATGCCTGAGGCACCCCAAGGTAATATTCAAGGACTCCGAAGAAACTAATCTTAGGGATGCCTCGGAAGGCATCCCTGAGGGAGTCCTGGATTGAGCCGTCCTCGGATGGCCGAGCTGTTTCCCATGGGCCGAACTATATGGGCCACATGGTGTCCATTGGGTGATCAAGGGCCCCGTCGCCAGGGTGGAAGCTTCAAGGAGCCGTGGCATGTCATCCAAGTTGTCAACCGTAAATAGGCATGTTTATCTCTTCGGCATGTAACCGACCACGTGTAAACCCTAGGTACCTCCGGCGTCCATATAACCGGAGGGTTTTAGGTTGTAGATATAGAACAACTCATCTAGGGTTTAGCTCTTTAATCTCGAGGTAGATCGACTCTGTAACCTATACATCATCAGTACAATCAAGCAGGACATAGGGTATTACCTCCATAGGAGGGCCCGAACCTGGCTAAAACCTTGTCCCCTTCGTCTCATGTTACCATCGATTTTAGTTTCACAGCTTCGGACCCCCTACCAGAGATCCGCCGGTTTTGACACTGACAATTCCCTCTTTCTTCTAACAACCATCGGTAATTTTACTTGGAGCTATATTTTTATTCGTCACATGATATGCGTAAATCTTGGAGCATCGTGTGCTTTTTATTTTTATTTTAATAATGCACCATGCTAGTATGAGAAAGTCCTTGGTTGATTTATAGAAGGCTCTTTGCACCTCACTTATATGTTTTGAGTATGGCTTTATAGAATGCTTCATGTGCTTCACTTATATCATTTGAAGTTTGGATTGCCTGTTTCTCACACATAGAAAACCGCTATTTGTAGAATGCTCTTTTGCTTCACTTATATTTGTTAGAGCGTGGGCATATATTTTGTACAAAGAATTAAACACTCATGCTTCACTTATATCTATTTAGAGGGTTAGCATGAGTTGGTCATTCACATGGTTAGCCATAAAATCCTACATAAAACCTGTAGATCACTGAATATGATGTTTTTGATTCCTTTCAATAGTTTTGCGATATAAAGATGGTGATATTAGAGTCATGCTAGTCAGTAATTGTGAATTGGTAGAAATATTTGTGTTAAAGTTTGTGATTCACGTAGCATGCATGTATGGTGAACCGTTATGTGAAGAAGTCAGAGCATGATTTATTTATTGATTGTCATCCTTTGTGTGGAGGTCGGGAGCACGTGATGGTTAAATCCTACCAACCTCTCCCCTAGGAGCATGCGTCTAATACTTTGCTTCGGTAACTAATAGAATTTTGCAATAAGTATGTGAGTTCTTTATGACTAATATGAGTCCATGGATTTTACACACTCTCACCCTTCCACCATTACTAGCCTCTCTAGTACCGTGCAACTTTCGCCGGTGCATTAAATCCACCATATTCTCTTCCTCAAAACAACCACCATACCTACTGTTCGGGAACGTCGCATGGGAAACAAAAAATTTCCTATGCACACGCAAACCTATCCATGGTGATGAGCATCTACGAGAGGGAGAGTGGATCTACGTACCCTTGTAGATCGCTAAGCGGGAAGCGTTAAGAAATGCGGGTGGTGTAGTCGTACTTATTCGCGATCCAAATCGCCAAGCGTCCCGCGATCTAATCACGAACCGTCCCTCAAACCAATCACGAACCGTCCCGCAATCTCGTCACGATCCGTCCCGCGATCCGATCACGAACGTCCCGTGGCCTTGATCACGATCTTTCCGATCTAGTACCGAACGGACGGCACCTCCGCGTTCAGCACACGTGTAGCTTGATGACGATCTCCACCGTCTTGATCCAGCAAGAGGAGGTGGAGAGGAGAGAGAGTTCACCGGCAGCATGACGGCGCTGCGGTGATGGTGGCGGAGCAATTCCGGCAGGGCTTCGCCTAAGCACTGCGGAACTACGATCTAGAGGAGAAACTATGCACCGGTGGAACGGGTAGCACGTGGCCGGAAAATCTGTCCAAAAACCACCCTCCCCACCTGTATATAAAGGAGGAAGGAGGAGGCAGCCTTGGCGCAAGGCCAAGGCCTCTAGGAGTCGGCCGAAGTGGAGGGGAGCAATCCTACTCCACCTCCAATCCTAGTTGGAGTAGGATTGCTTCCTATTGGCTGATTTTCCTATTTTCCTTTAGGAATTTCTTCCCCTGCGCCATGGGCCTTTGTGGCTGTTTCCCCAGCCCACTAAGGGCTGGTTATTACTCTCCCACAGCCCATGGAACTTTTGGGGTCGAAATACCTCTCCCGGAGGCCTCCCGGTACACTACCGGCACTCCCGGTACACTAGCGATGAGCCCGAAACTTTTCCGGCGACCAAACTGGGACTTCCTATATATGAATCTTTACCTCCGGACCATTCCGGAGCTCCTCATGACGTCCGGGATCTCATCCGGGACTCCGAACAAAACTTCGGTCACCACCATACATAACTCTACACTACCGAAACGTCACCGAACCTTAAGTGTGCAGACCCTGCGGGTTCGAGAACTATGTAGACATGACCGAGACACCTCTACGGTCAATAACCAATGGCGGGACCTGGACGTCCACATTGGTTCCTACATATTCCGCGAAGATCTTTATCGGTCGAACCTCTATGTCAAGGATTCAGTTAATCCCGTATAACGTTCCCTTTGTTCTTCGGTATGTTACTTGCCCGAGGTTCGATCGTCGGCATCTCCATACCTAGTTCAACCTCGTTACCGGCAAGTCTCTTTACTCGTTCCGTAATACAAGATCCCACAACTAACAATTAGTCACATTGCTTGCAAGGCTTAGTGTGATGTTGCATTACCGAGTGGGCCCCGAGATACCTCTCCGTCACACGGAGTAACAAATCCCAGTCTCGATCCATGCCAACTCAACAGACACCATCGGAGATACCTGTAGAGCACCTTTATAGTCACCCAGTTACGTTGCGACGTTTGATACACACAAGGCACTCCTCCGATATACGTGAGTTGCATGATCTCATGGTCATAGGAACATATACTTGACATGCAGAAAACAGTAGCAATAAACTGACACGATCATATGCTACGTTTGTAGTTTGGGTCTTGTCCATCACATCATTCTCCTGATGATGTGATCCCGTTATCAAATGACATCTTATGTCCATGGCTAGGAAACCTTAACCATCCTTTGATCAACGAGCTAGTTCACTAGAGGCATACTAGGGACACAGTGTTGTCTATTTACCCACACATGCAATGTGTTTCCAATCAATGCAATTATAGCATGGATAATAAACGATTATCATGAACAAGGAAATATAATAATAAACACTTTATATATTGCCTCTAGGGCATATTTCCAATAGTCTCCCACTTGCACTAGAGTCAATAATCTAGTTCACATCACTATGTGATTTACATGGTAATGAATCGAACACCCATACGGCTCTGGTGTTGATCATGTTTAGCCCTTGGAAGTGGTTTAGTCAACGGGTCTGCAACATTCAGACCCGTGTGTACTTTGAAAATATTTATGTCCTTCTCCTCGATGTAGAATCGGATGGAGTTGAAGCGTCGCTTTATGTGTCTGGTCCTGTTGTGAAACCTTGGTTCCTTGGCTAGAGCAATGGCACCAGTGTTGTCACAGAACAGGTTTATTGGATTCAGTGCACTGGGCACTACTCCAAGATCTGTCATGAACTGCTTCATCCAGACACCTTCCTTCGCTGCCTCCGAGGCTGCGATGTATTCCGCTTCGCACGTAGAATCAGCTACCACGCTTTGCGTGGAACTGCACTAGCTTACCGCTCCCCCGTTAAGAATAAATACGTATCCGGTTTGCGACTTAGAGTCGTCCGGATCAGTGTCAAAGCTTGCATCGACGTAACCCTTTACGACGAGCTCTTCATCACCTCCATAAACGAGAAACATTTCCTTAGTCCTGTTAAGGTACTTAAGGATATTCTTGACCGCTTGCCAGTGCTCCATTCCAGGATCACTTTGAAACCTTCCAGCCATACTTATGGCAAGGCTGACATCGGGTCTTGTGCACAACATTGCATACATGATAGAGCCTATGGCTGAAGCATAGGGGATGACGATCATCTTTTCTTTATCTTCTGCAGTCACTAGGCATTGAGTCTTACTCAACTTCACACCTTGTAACACAGGCAAGAACCCCTTCTTGGCCTGTTCCATTTTGAACTTCTTCAAAACTTTATCAAGGTATGTGCTCTGTGAAAGTGCTATTAAGCATCTTGATCTATATCTATAGATCTTAATGCCTAATAGAAAAGCAGCTTCTCCTAGGTCCTTCATTGAAAAACTCTTATTCAAATATTGCTTCACGCTTTCCAGCATTTCTATATCGTTTCCAATCAGCAATATGTCATCCACATATAACACTAGAAACGCTATAGAGCTCCCACTCACTTTCTTGTAAATACAAGCTTCTCCATAAACTTGTATAAACCCAAACGCTTTGATCACCTCATCAAAACGCTTATTCCAACTCCGAGATGCTTGCACCAGTCCATAAATGGATCGCTGGAGTTTGCAAACTTTGTCAACATTCTCTGGATCGACAAAAACTTCTGGTTGCATCATATACAACTCTTCCTCAAGGAAACCGTTAAGGAACGCCGTTTTTACATCCATCTGCCAAATTTCATAGTCGAAATAAGCAGCTATCGCCAACATGATTCTGACAGACTTAAGCATCGCTACGGGTGAGAAAGTCTCATCGTAGTCAACTCCTTGAACTTGTGAAAAACCCTTTGCCACAAGTCGAGCTTTATAGACGGTGACATTACCGTCTGCGTCCGTCTTCTTCTTAAAAACCCATTTGTTCTGAATGGCCTTTCGCCCTTCAGGTAGTACTTCCAAAGTCCACACTTTGTTTTCATACATGGATCCCATCTCGAATTTCATGGCCTCTAACCATTTCTCGGAATCCGGGCCCATCACTGCTCCTCCATAGCTCGTAGGTTCATTGTTTTCTAACAACATGACCTCCAAGACAGGGTTGCCGTACCACTCGGGAGTAGTACGCGCCCTTGTCGACCTACGAGGTTCAATAGCAGCTTGATCCGAAGCTTCATGATCATCATCATCAACTTCCTCTTCTACCGTCGTAGGTTCCACAGAAACATCTTGCTACGCTGCGCTACTTTCTGGTTGAAGTAAAGGTTCAACAACCTCATCAAGCTCTATTTTCCTCCCACTCAATTCTTTCGAGAGAAACTCTTTCTCATGAAATGTTCCGTTCTTAGAGACAAACACTTTGCCCTCGGATCTGAGATAGAAGGTATACCCGACTGTCTCTTTCGGGTATCCTATGAAGACGCATTTCTTCGCTTTGGGTTCCAGCTTTTCAGGCTGAAGCTTTTTGACATAAGCATCACATCCCCAAACTTTAAGAAACGACAACTTCGGCTTTTTGCCAAACCATAGTTCATATGGCGTCGTCTCAACGGATTTCGTTGGTGCCCTATTTAAAGTGAATGCAGCTGTCTCTAATGCATAACCCCAAAACGATAGTGGCAAATCGGCAAGAGACATCATAGAACGCACCATATCTAATAAGGTTCGATTACGACGTTCAGACACACCATTACGCTGTGGTGTTCCGGGCGGTGTCAACTATGAAACAATTCCACATTGTCTTAAGTGACTGCCAAACTCATATCTCAGATATTCACCTCCTCGATCAGATTGCAGAAATTTAATATTCTTGTTACGATGATTCTCAACTTCACTCTGAAATTGCTTGAACTTTTCAAAATTTTCAGACTTGTGTTTCATCAAGTAAATATACCCATATCTACTCAAGTCATCAGTGAAGGTGAGAAAGTAACGATATCCACCACGCGTTGCAACATTCATTGGACCGCACACATCAGTATGTATGATTTCCAACAAGTCACTTGCCCGTTCCATTGTTCCAGAGAACGGTGTTTTAGTCATCTTGCCCATCAGGCATGGTTCACATGTGTCAAGTGATTCAAAATCAAGTGACTCCAAAAGTCCATCAGCATGGAGCTTCCTCATGCGTTTTATCCCAATATGACCTAAACGGTAGTGCCACAAGAAAGTGGTACTATCATTAACAACTCTACATCTTTTGGCATCAATGTTATGAACATGTGTGTCATCACTATCAAGATTCAATATGAATAAACCCCTAATGTTGGGTGCATGACCATAAAAGATATTACTCATATAAATAGAACAACCTTTATTCCCTGACTTAAATGAGTAACCGTCTCGCAATAAACAAGATCCAGATATAATGTTCATGCTTAACGCAGGCACTAAATAACAATTATTCAGGTTCATCACTAATCCCGATGGTAATAGAAGAGAGAGCGTGCCGACGGCGATCACATTAACCTTGGAACCATTTCCCACGCGCATCGTCACTTCATCCTTTGCCAGCCTTCGTTTATTCCGTAGTTCCTGCTTTGAGTTGCAAATGTGAGCAACCGAACCGGTATCAAATACCCAGGCACTACTACGAGAGCTAGTAAGGTACACATCAATAACATGTATATCATATATACCTTGTTTGTCGTTGGCCGCCTTCTTGTCTGCCAGGTACTTGGGGCAATTCCGCTTCCAGTGACCAGTTCCTTTGCAATGAAAGCACTCAGTTTCTGGCTTAGGTCCATGCTTAGGCTTCTTTTTAGGAGTAGCAACTGCTTTGCCATCCTTCTTAGTTTTACCCTTCTTGCCTTTGCCCTTGCCATTTTTCTTGAAACTAGTGGTTTTATTAACCATCAACACTTGATGTTCTTTCTGGATTTCAGACTCAGCGACTTTCAGCATCGCAAACAGCTCGACGACTGACTTGTTCATCCCATGCATGTTATAGTTCATCACAAAGCTCTTGTAACTAGGTGGCAGTGATTGAAGAACTATATCAGTGATTGCCTCCGGCGGAAGGGTAATTCCCAACTCAGCTAGACGGTTTGAGTACCCAGACATTCTGAGTATGTGCTCACTAATAGACCCGTTCTCCTCCATCTTGCAAGCATAGAATTTATCGGAGGTCTCATACCTCTCGATCCGGGCATTCTTCTGAAAGACAAACTTCAACTCCTGGAACATCTCATATGCTCCATGACGTTCAAAACGTCTTTGAAGTCCCGGTTATAAGTCATACAATATTGCACACTGAACTATTGAGTAGTCTCGAGCACGAGCCTCCCAAGCGTTCTTAACGTCTTCGGAGGTCATGTCTTCTGGTTGGTTACCAAGCGATGCATCAAGGACATAATGTTTCTGGGAAGCCGTGAGGATAATCCTCAGATTATGGGCCCAATCAACAAAGTTACTTCCATCATCTTTCAACTTAGCTTTCTCTAGGAACGCATTAAAATTCAGGGGTGCTACTGCGCGAGCCATTGATCTACAACATAAATATGCAAAGGTTACTTAGACTATTGTTCAAGATAATGAGTTTAGTTAATCAAATTACTAAAAGCTCCCACTCAAATTGACATCCCTCAAGTCATCTGAGTGTCACATGATCCAAATTCACCAACTCAAGTCCGATCATCACGTGAATTAAGTTGGCTTCATTGGTGAACATCATTATGTTGATCATATCTACTATATGATTCATGCTTGACCTTTCGGTCTCTTGTGTTCCGAGGCCATGTCTGTACATGCTAGGCTCGTCAAGTTTAACCCGAGTGTTCTGCGCGTGCAAATCTGGCTTGCACCCGTTGTATGTGAACGTAGAGTCTATCACACCCGATCATTACGTGGTGTCTCAACACGACGAACTTTCGGAACGGTGCACACTCGGGGAGAACACAATTTTTATCTTGAAATTTAAGTGAGGGATCACCTTATAATGCTACCGTCGTACTAAGCAAAACAAGGTGCATAAAAGGATTAACATCACATGCAATTCATAAGTGACATGATATGGCCATGAACTTGTGCTTTAGATTTCCATCTTGAAAGCACCGGCATGATCTTCATCGTCACCGGCACGACTCCATGATATCCATCATCTTGATCTCCATCAACGTGTCGCCATCGAGGTTGTCACGCCCTGCATGCTTCTACTACTATTGCTACCATTTAGCGATAAAGTAAAGCATTCCATAGCGCTTAATGATTGACGCACACGCAAACCTATCCATGGTGATGAGCATCTACGAGAGGGAGAGTGGATCTACGTACCCTTGTAGATCGCTAAGCGGGAAGCGTTAAGAAACGTGGTTGGTGTAGTCGTACTTCTTCGCGATCCAAATCGCCGAGCGTCCCGCGATCTAATCACGAACCCTCCCGCGAACCAATCACGAACCGTCCCGCAATCTCGTCACGATCCGTCCCGCGATCCGATCACGAACGTCCCGTGGCCTTGATCACGATCCTTCCGATCTAGTACCGAACGGATGGCACCTCCGCGTTCAGCACACGTGCAGCTTGATGATGATCTCTACCGTCTTGATCCAGCAAGAGGAGGTGGAGAGGAGAGAGAGTTCACCGGCAGCGTGACGGCGCTCCGGTGATGGTGGCGGAGCAATTCCAGCAGGGCTTCGCCTAAGCACTGCAGAACTACGATCTAGAGGAGAAACTATGCACCGGTGGAACGGGTAGCACGTGGCCGGAAAATCTGTCCAAAAACTACCCACCCCACCTGTATATAAAGGAGGAAGGAGGAGGCAGCCTTGGCGCAAGGCCAAGGCCTCTAGGAGTCGGCCGAAGTGGAGGGGAGCAATCCTACTCCACCTCCAATCCTAGTTGGAGTAGGATTGCTTCCTATTGGCTGATTTTCCTATTTTCCTTTAGGAATTTCTTCCCCTGCGCCATGGGCCTTTGTGGCTGTTTCCCCAGCCCACTAAGGGCTGGTTATTACTCTCCCACAGCCCATGGAACTCTTGGGGTCGAAATACCTCTCCCGGAGGCCTCCCGATACACTACCGGCACTCCCGGTACACTACCGATGAGCCCGAAACTTTTCCGGCGACCAAACTGGGACTTCCTATATATGAATCTTTACCTATGGACCATTCCGGAGCTCCTCGTGACGTCCGGGATCTCATCGGAGACTCCGAACAAAACTTCGGTCACCACCATACATAACTCTACACTACCGAAACGTCACCGAACCTTAAGTGTGCAGACCCTGCGGGTTCGAGAACTATGTAGACATGACCAAGACACCTCTACGGTCAATAACCAATGGCGGGACCTAGACGTCCACATTGGTTCCTACATATTCTACGAAGGTCTTTATCGGTCGAACCTCTATGTCAAGGATTCAGTTAATCCCGTATAACGTTCCCTTTGTTCTTCGGTATGTTACTTGCCCGAGGTTCGATCGTCGGCATCTCCATACCTAGTTCAACCTCGTTACCGGCAAGTCTCTTTACTCGTTCCTTAATACAAGATCCCGCAACTAACAATTAGTCACATTGCTTGCAAGGCTTAGTGTGATGTTGCATTATCGAGTGGGCCCCGAGATACCTCTCCATCACACGGAGTAACAAATCCCAGTCTCGATCCATGCCAACTCAATAGACACCATCGGAGATACCTGTAGAGCACCTTTATAGTCACCCAGTTACGTTGCGACGTTTGATACACACAAGGCACTCCTACGATATCCGTGAGTTGCATGATCTCATGGTCATAGGAACATATACTTGACATGCAGAAAACAGTAGCAATAAACTGACACGATCATATGCTACGTTTGTAGTTTGGGTCTTGTCCATCACATCATTCTCCTAATGATGTGATCCTGTTATCAAATGACATCTTATGTCCATTGGTAGGAAACCTTAACCATCCTTTCATCAACGAGCTAGTTCACTAGAGGCATACTAGGGACACAGTGTTGTCTATTTACCCACACATGCAATGTGTTTCCAATCAATGCAATTATAGCATGGATAATAAACGATTATCATGAACAAGGAAATATAATAATAAACACTTTATATATTGCCTCTAGGGCATATTTCCAACACCTACCTATTATGACATTTCCATAGCCATTCTGAGATATATTGCCATGCAACTTCCACCATTCCGTTTATTATGACACGTACCATCATTGCCATATTGCTTTGCATGATCGCAAGATAGCTAGCATGATGTTTTCATGGCTTGTCCGTTTTTTATGTCATTGCTACGCTAGATCATTGCACATCCCGGTACACCACCGGAGGCATTCAAATATAGTCATATTTTGTTCTAGTATCGAGTTGTAATTCTTGAGTTGTAAGTAAATAAAAGTGTGATGATCGTCATTATTAGAGCATTGTCCCATGTGAGGAAAGGATGATGGAAGCTATGATTCCCTCACAAGTTGGGATGAGTCTCCGGACTTTACAAATAAATAAAACAGGCCAAAGAATCCCAAATAAAAAATAAAAGAGGCCAAAGAAGCCCACAAAAAACAAAAAAGCAAAAAAATGAGAGAAAGGAGAGAAGGGGCAATGCTACTATCCTTTTTCCACACTTGTGCTTCAAAGTGGAACCATGATCTTCATGATACAGAGTCTCCTATATTGTCACTTTCATATACTAGTGGGAATTTTTCATTATAGAACTTGGCTTGTATATTCCAATGATGGGCTTCCTCAAAATTGCCCTAGGTCTTCGTGAGCAAGCGAGTTGGATACACACCCACTTAGTTTCTTTTTGAGCCTTCATACACTTATAGCTCTAGTGCATCTGTTGCATGGTAATCCCTACTCACTCACATTGATATCTATTGATGGGCATCTCCATAGCCCGTTGATACGCCTAGTTGATGTGAGACTATCTCTTTCTTTTTTGTGTTATCCACAACCACCATATTCTATTCCACCTATAGTGCTATATCCATGGCTCATGCTCATGTATTGTGTGAAAGTTGAAAAGCTTTGAGAATACTAAAATATGAAACAATTGCTTGGCTAAAACCGGGGTTGTGCATGATTTAATACTTTGTGTGATGAAGATGGAGCATAGCCAGACTATATGATTTTGTAGGGATAAATTTCTTTTAGCCATGATATTTTGAAAAGACGTGATTGCTTTATTAGTATGCTTGAAGTATTATTGTAGTAATTTGAAATGATATACTATTGCTTTTAATCACACGTGTCTTAATATTCATGCCATGATTAGATTATATGAACAAGATTATGCTAGGTAGCATTCCACATCAAAAGTTATCTTTTTTATCATTTACCTACTCGAGGACGAGCAGGAATTAAGCTTGGGGATGCTGATACGTCTCCATCGTATCTATAATTTTCAATTATTTCGTGCCAATATTCTACAACTTTCCTATACTTTTGGCAAGTTTTTATACTATTTTTGGGACTAACATATTGATCTAGTGCCCAGTGCCAATTCCTGTTTGTTGCATGTTTTTTGTTTCGCACAAAATCCATATCAAATGAAGTCCAACACGATAAAAACATACAGAGATTGTTTTGGAATATATGTGATTTTTGGGGAAAAGAATCAATGCGAGACGATGCCCAAGGGACCCACAAGCGAGGGGGTGCGGCCTACCCCCTGGCCACGCCAGGGTGGCTTGTGGTCACCCCTTAAGGAGGTTGGTGCCCTTCTTTCGCTGCAATAAAGCTAATATACAGATAAAATCGTGTTAAAGTTTCAGCCCAATCAGATTTATGGATCTCCAGGCATTTAATAAATGGTGAAAGGCCAGAATCTGGGAACGCAGAAACAGAAGGAAACAGAGAGAGAGATCCAATCTCGGAGGGGCTCCCGCCCATCCGCCACCATGGAGGCCAAGGACCAAAGGGTAAAGCCTCCTGCCATCTAGGGATAGGTCAAGGAATAAGAAGAAGGAGGGGGGCTCTCTCCCCCTCTCTCCCGGTGGCACCGGAACACCACCGGGGCCATCATCGTGACGGCGATCTACACCAACAACTTTGCCACCGTCATCACCAACTCTCTCCCCCTCTATGCAGAGGTTCAACACCTCTTATCCCCATTGTAATCTCTACTTAAACATGGTTCTCAATGCTATATATTATTTCCCAATGATGTATGACTATCCTATGATGTTTGAGTAGATCCGTTTTGTCCTATGGGTTGATTGATGATCATGATTGGTTTGAGTTGAATGTTTTATTATTGGTGCTGTCCTATGGTGCTCTCCGTGTCGCGCAAGCGTGAAGGATCCCCGTTGTAGGGATTGCAATATGTTTATGATTCGCTTATGGTGGGTTGCGTGAGTGACAGAAGCACAAACCCAAATAAGTAGGTTGTTTGCGTATGGGAATAAAGAGGACTTGATACCTTATAATGCTATGGTTGGGTTATACCTTAATGATCTTTAGTAGTTGTAGATGATTGCTAGAGTTCCAATCATAATTGCATATGATCCAAGTAGAGAAAGTATGTTAGCTTATGCCTCTCCCTCATATAAAACTACAGTAGTGATTATCGGTCTAGTTATCGATTGCCTAGGGACAAATAACTTTCTTGTGACAAAAATCTCTCTACTAAGACTAACTTAGTTGTTTCATTATCTAAGCAGCCCCTAGTTTTTATTTACGTGCTCTTTATTATCTTGCAAACCTATGTAGTTGCACCTAGAAAGTACTTCTAGTTTCATACTTGTTCTAGGTAAAGCGAACGTTAAGCGTGCGTAGAGTTGTGCCGGTGAACGATAGAACTTGAGGGAATATTTGTTCTACCTTTAGCTCCTTTTTGGGTTCGACACTCTTACTTATCGAAAGAGGCTACAACTGATCGCCCACACTTGTGGGTTATCATCTGTTGAGTGGGCATGGATCAAGAATGGGATTTGGTACTCCGTGTGACAGAGAGGTATCTCAAGCCCAACTCGGTAATACAAAATCACAATGAGCCTTGCAAGCAAAGTGACTAAAGAGTTAGCCATGGGGTCTTGTATTACTGAACGAGTAAACAGACTTGCTGGTAATGAGATTGAACTAGGTATAGAGATACCGACGATCGAATCTCGGGCAAGTAACATACCAAAGAACAAAGGGAACTGCATACGTGATTAACTGAATCCTTGACATAGAGGTTCACCTAATAAAGATCTTCGTAGAATATGTAGGTGTTGGAAATATGCCCTAGAGGCAATAATAAATTAGTTATTATCATATTTCCTTGTTCATGATAATCGTTTATTATCCATGCTATAATTGTATTGATCGGAGACTTAAAGGCATGTGTGGATACATAGACAAAACCATGTCCCTAGTATGCCTCTAATAGACTAGCTCGCTGATCAAAAGATGGTTAAGGTTTCCTAGCCTTGGACATGAGATGTCATTTGATAACGGGGTCACATCATTAGGAGAATGATGTGATGGACAAGACCCAAACTGCAAACGTAGCATATGATCGTGTCAGTTTATAGCTACTGTTTTCCGCATGTCAAGTATGTGTTCCTATGACCATGAGATCATGCAACTCACAGATATCGGAGGAGTGCCTTGTGTGTATCAAACGTCGCAACGTAACTAGATGACTATAAAGGTGCTCTACAGGTATCTCCGATGGTGTCTGTTGAGTTGGCATGGATCGAGACTGGGATTTGTTACTCCGTGTGACGGAGAGGTATCTCGGGGCCCACTCGGTAATGCAACATCACAATAAGCCTTGCAAGCAATGTGACTAATTGTTAGTTGTGGGATCTTGTATTACGGAACGAGTAAAGAGACTTGCCGGTAACGAGGTTGAACTAGGTATGGAGATACCGACGATCGAATCTCGGGCAAGTAACATACCGAAGAACAAAGGGAACGTTATACGGGATTAACTGAATCCTTGACATAGAGGTTCGACCGATAAAGATCTTCGTAGAATATGTAGGAACCAATGTGGACGTCCAGGTCCCTCCATTGCTTATTGACCGTAGAGGTGTCTCGGTCATGTCTACATAGTTCTCGAACCCGCAGGGTCTGCACACTTAAGGTTCGGTGATGTTTCGGTAGTGTAGAGTTATGTATGGTGGTGACCGAAGTTTGTTCGGAGTCCCGGATAAGATCCCGGACATCACGAGGAGCTCCGGAATGGTCCGGAGGTAAATATTCATATATAGGAAGTCCCGGTTTGGTTTCCGGAAATGTTTCGGGCTCATCGGTAGTGTACCGGGAGTGCCGGTAGTGTACCGGGAGTGCCGGTAGTGTACCGGGAGACCTCCGGGAGGGGTACTTCGACCCCAAGAGGTCCATGGGCTCTGGGAGAGTATTAACCAGCCCTTAGTGGGCTGGTAAAAGATCCACAAAGGCCCATGGCGCAGGAGAGAAAGTCCTAAAGCAAAAGGTGGAAAATCAGCCAATAGGAGGCAATCCTACTCCAACTAGGATTGGAGGTGAAGTAGGATTGCTTCCCACCTCCTATTTCGGCCGACCCAAAGGCCTTGGCTGCCTCTCCTCTCCTCTCCTCCTATATATACTATTGGATTGGGTGGTTTTTGGATAGAATTTCTGGCCACGTGCTACCCGTTCCACCGGTGCATAGTTTCTCCTCTAGATCGGTTTTCTGCAGCGCTTAGGCGAAGCCCTGCCGGAATTGCTCCACCACCATCACCAGAGCGCTGTCACGCTGCCGGTGAATTCCCTCTCCTCTCCACCTCCTCTCACTGGATCGAGACAGTGGAGATTGTCATCAAGCTGCACGTGCGCTGAACACGGAGGTGCCATCCGTTCGGCGCTAGATCGGAAGGACCGTGATCGAGATCGCGAGACGGTTCGTGATGTGATCACGGAACGGATCGTGATGAGTTCGCGGGACAGATCGTGATCAAGATCGTGTGACGGATCATGATGAGTTCGCAGGACGGATCATGATGTGTTCGCGGGACGGTTCGTGATTGGATCGCGGGACGCTCGGCGATTTGGATCGCGAAGAAGTTCGACTACACCAACCGTGTTTCTTAACGCTTCCCGCTTAGCGATCTACAAGGGTACGTAGATCCACTCTCCCTCTCATAGATGCTCATCACCTTGGATAGGATTGTGTGTGCGTAGGAAATTTTTTGTTTCCCATGCGACGTTCCCCAACAGTGGCATCATGAGCTAGGTTGATGGTTCGATGAGATCTCGAGTAGAACACAAAAGGTTTGTGGGCGTTGATGCTTGGATTGCTTCCTCCCTTGGTTGGATTTTGATTCAGCGGGATTGTGAGATGAAGCGGCCCGGACCAACATTACTCGTACGCTTACGAGAGACCGGTTCCCTCGACGCACCTTGTTTCTTAGATGGCTTGCGGGTGACAGTTTCTCTCACTTTAGTTGGATCGGATCCGACAAAGGCGGTCCTTGAGAAGGTTGAAAAGCAATCTATGTATCACCGTTGTGGTTTATGCGTAGGTGAGAATCGTTCTTGCTAGATATCCGTAGCAGCCACGTAAAACATGCAACAACAATTAGAGGACGTCTAACTTGTTTTTGCAGGGTATGTTGTGATGTGATATGGCCAATTACATGATGAGATATATGTGATGTATGAGATGATCATTTGATGTATAGAATTTCACGACTTGCATGTCATTGAGTACGGAAACCGGCAGGAGCCATAGGGTTGTCTTTAATTATTGTATGACCTGCGTGTCAATCATTAAGCGCTATGTAATGCTTTACTTTATCGCTAAGCGGTAGCAATAGAAGTAGAAGCAGGGCTGGCGCCACAACCCCAATGGCAACACATTGATGGAGATCAAGATGATGGAGATCATGGTGTTGTGCTGGTGACGATGGAGATCATGCCGGTGTTTCGGCCTCCTATTTCGGCCGACTCAAAGGCCTTGGCTGCCTCTCCTCTCTTATCCTCCTATATATACTAGTGGATTGGGTGGTTTTTGGATAGAATTTCTGGCCACGTGCTACTCGTTCCACCGGTGCATAGTTTCTCCTCTAGATCGGTTTTCTGCAGCGCTTAGGCGAAGCCCTGCCGGAATTGCTCCACCACCATCACCGGAGCGCCGTCACGGTGCCGGTGAACTCTCTCTCCTCTCCACCTCCTCTCGCTGGAACGAGACGGTGGAGATCGTCATCAAGCTGCACGTGTGCTAAACGCGGAGGTGTCGTCCGTTCAGCGCTAGATCGGAAGGACCGTGATCGAGATCGCAAGACGGTTCGTGATGTGATCACGGAACGGATCGTGATGAGTTTGCGGGACAGATCGTGATCAAGATCGTGAGACGGATCGTGATGAGTTCACGGGACGGATCATGATGTGTTCGCGGGACGGTTCGTGATTGGATCGCGGGACGCTCGGCGATTTGGATCGCGAAGATGTTCGACTACACCAACCGCGTTTCTTAACGCTTCCCGCTTAGCGATCTACAAGGGTTTGTAGATCCACTCTCCCTCTCGTAGATGCTCATCACCATGGATAGGTTTGCGTGTGCGTAGGAAAATTTTTGTTTCCCATGCGACGTTCCCCAACAGTGGCATCATGAGCTAGGTTGATGGTTCGATGAGATCTCGAGTAGAACACAAAAGGTTTGTGGGCGTTGATGCTTAGATTGCTTCCTCCCTTGGTCGTATTTTGGTTCAGCGGGATTGTTAGATGAAGCGGCCTGGACCAACATTACTCGTACGCTTACGAGAGACCGGTTCCCTCGACGCAACTTGTTGCCTAGATGGCTTGCGGGTGACAGTTTCTCTCACTTTAGTTGGATCGGATTCGACAAAGGCGGTCCTTGAGAAGGTTGAAAAGCAACTAGTGTATCACCGTTGTGGTTTTTGCGTAGGTGAGAATTGTTCTTGGTAGATACCCGTAGCGGCCACGTAAAACATGCAACAACAATTAGAGGACATCTAACTTGTTTTTGCAGGGTATGTTGTGATATGATATGGCCAATTACATGATGTGATATATGTGATGTATAGATTATCACGACTTGCATGTCGATGAATACGGCAACCGGCAGGAGCCATAGGGTTGTCTTTAATTATTGTATGACCTGCGTGTCAATCATTAAGCGCTATGTAATGCTTTACTTTATCGCTACGGTAGCAATAGTAGTAGAAGCATGCAGGGCATGACAACCCCGATGGCGACACGTTGATGGAGATCAAGATGATGGAGATCATGGTGTCATGCCGGTGACGATGGAGATCATGCCGGTGCTTTCATGATGGAGATCAAAAGCACAAGATCATGGCCATATCATGTCACTTATGATTTGCATGTGATGTTAATCCTTTTATGCACCTTGTTTTTCTTAGGACAACGGTAGCATTATAAGGTGATCCCTCACTTAATTTCAAGATAAATTGTGTTCTCCCCAAGTGTGCACCGTTGCGAAAGTTCGTTGTGTTGAGACACCACGTGATGATCGGGTGTGATAGACTCTACGTTCACATACAACGGGTGCAAGCCAGATTTGCACGTGCAGAACATTCGGGTTAAACTTGACGAGCCTAGCATGTACAGACATGGCCTCGGAACACAAGAGACCGAAAGGTCGAACATGAGTCATATAGTAGATATGATCAACATGATGATGTTCACCATTGCAGCCACCTCAACTCACGTGATGATTGGACTTGAGTTGGTGAATTTGGATCATGTATCACTCGAATGATCTGAGGGATGTCAATTTGAGTGGGAGTTCTTAAGTAATATGATTAATTGAACTCATTATCATGAACATAGTCAAAGTGTCTTTGCAAATTGTGTTGTAGATTACTAGCTCACGCTGTAGCTCCCTTGTATTTTTATATGTTCCTAGAGAAATAGAATTGAAAGATGATGGGAGCAATATTGCGGACTGGGTCCGTGATCTGAGGATTGTCCTCATTGCTGCACAGAAGGCTTATGTCCTTAATGCACTGCTCGGTGCGCCGACCCCTCTAGCGTCGTCTGTAGATGTTGTGAACATCTGCAGGCACGTTCTGATGACTACTTAATAGTTTAGTGCGTCATGCATTACGGCTTAGAATTGAGGCTCCAAAACGTTTTGAACGTCACGGAACATATGAGATGTTTCTAAGAGCTGAAAATAGGATCTCAGGCTCGTGCCCGTGTTGCGAGATATGAGATCTCCAACAAGATTCTTTGCCTGCAAGATGAAAGAGAATAGCTCAAGCGTTGAACATGTATTCAGATTGTCTGGGTACTACAATCGCTTGAATCAAGTGGGAGTTGATCTTCCAGATAAGATAGTGATTGATATAGTTCTCCAAGTCACTGTCACTAAGCTACTAGAACTTGGTGATGAACTATAAGTTGCCAGGGATAGAAATAATGATTCCTGAGCTGTTCGCGATGTTTGACACCGCGAAGGTAGAAATCAAAAAGGAGCATCAAGTGTTGATGGTTAATCAAACCACTAGTTTCGAGAAGGGCAAGAGCAAGGAGGGAAACTTCATGGATAGCAGGTTAGTTGCTGCTCCAGTGAAGCAACTCAAATTTGAACTCAAACCCGAGACTAAGTGCTTCTATTATGAGGTGAGCAGTCACTAAAGCGGAACAACCCTAGATGCTTGGTAGATAAGAAGGCTGGCAACATCGATAGAAATATATTTGATATACGAGTTATTAATGTGTACCTTGCTAGTACTCCTAGTAGCACCTGGGTATTGGATACCGGTTTGGTTGCTAAATGTTAGTAACTCGAAATAAAAGCTACGTGATAAACGGAGAACTTGCTAAGGGTGAGGTGACGATATGTGTTGGAAGTGTTTCCAAGGTTGATGTGATCAACATCGCACGCTCTCTCTACCTTCAGGATTAGTGACGAACCTAAATAAATGTTATTTGGTGTTTTGCGTTGAGCATGAACATGATTAGATCATGTTTATTGCAATACGGTTATTCATTTAAGTTAGAGAATAATGGTTATTTTGTTTACATGAATAATACCTTCAATGGTCATGCACCCAGTGAGAATGGTTTGTTGAAATCTTGATCATAGTAATACACATGTTCATAACATTGATGTCAAAAGATACAAAGTTAATAATGATAGTACCACATATTTGTGGCACTACCGCAGAATGTCATATTGGTATAAAGCACATGAAGAAACTCCATGCTGATGGATCTTTGGACTCATTCGATTTCGAATCGGTTGAGACATGCGAACCATGCCTCTTGGGCAAGATGACTAAAGGATCCCGTTGGATGGAGCGGGCAAGTGATTCATTAGAAATGATACATGTTGATGTATGCAATCCAGTGAGTCTTGTAGCGTGCAGTGGATTTCTTTATGAAACACAAGTCTGAATCGTTTGAAAGGTTCAAGCAAATTCAGAGTGAAGTTTAAGATCATCGTGACAAGAAGATAAAAATGACTGCGATATGATCGTGGAGGTGAATATCTGAGTTACGAGTTTGGCATACAACTTAAGACAATGTGAAATTTGTTTCACAACTAACGCCACCTGGAACACCATAGTGTGATGGTGTGTCCGAACATCATAGTCATGCTCTATTGGATATGGTGCGTGCTATGATGTCTCTTATCGTTTTACTACTATAATTTTGGGGTTATGCATTAGAGACAACTACATTCACTTTAAATAGGGCACCATCTAAATCCGTTGAGATGACACCGTGTGAATTATGGTTTGACAGAAACCTAAGCTGTCATTTCTTAATGTTTGGGGCTGCGATGCTTGTGTGGAAAATGTTTTCACATAATAAGCTAGAACCCAAAGCGGACAAATGTATCTTCATAGAATACCCTAAGAACAGATGGGTATGCCTTCTATGTCAGATCCGAGTGCAAAGTGTTTGTTGCTAGAACTGGGTCCTTTCTCGAGAAAAAGTTTCTCTCGAAAGAATTGAGTGGGAGGAAGATAGAACTTGATGAGGTTGTTAAACCTTTGTTCAACCAGAGAATAGCGCAGCATAGAAAGATGTTTCTGTGAAGCCTACGTTAGTTGAAGAGGAAGTTAATGATGATGATCATGAAACTTCAGGATCAAGTTACTATCAAACTTCGTAGGTCGACAAGGATGTGTACTGCTCCTAAGCGGTACGACAACTCTGTCTTGGAGGTCATGTTGTTGGACAACGATGAACCTACGAGCTATGGAGAAGCGATGATGGGCCCAGATTCCGACAAATGGTTGGAGGCCAAGAAATCCGAGATAGGATCCATGTATGAAAACCAAGTATAGACTTTGGTAGACTTGCTCGTTAGACGGCAGGTCGTTGAGTACAAATGGACCTTTAAAATGAAGACAGACACTGATGGTAAATGTCACTATTTGTAAAGCTCGACTTGTTGCAAAGATATTTGTGACAAGTTCAAGGAGTTGACTACGATGAGACTTTCTCACTCGTAGTGGTGCTAAAGTCTGTTGGAATTATGTTAGCAGTTGCTGTGTTTTCAATTATGAAATCTGGCAGATGGATGTCAAAACATCGTTTCCTTAACGGTTTGCTTGAGGAAAGGTTGTATGTGATACAACCAGAAGGTTTTGTCAGGCCTAAGGATGCTAAAAGGTGTGCAAGCTTCGGTGATCCTTCCATGGACTGAAGCAAGCATCTCGGAGTTGGAATATACGCTTTGATGAGGTGATCAAAGTTTTGATGTTTATACAAAGTTTACGAGAAACTTGTATTTGCAATAAAGTGAGTGGGAGCACTATAGAATTTCTGATAAGTATATGTGGATGACATATTGTTGATCGGAAATAATGTAGGATTTCTGGAAAGCATAAATGGTTGTTTGGAAAGTGATTTTCAAAGGAAGACCTGGATAAAGCTACCAAATTGTTGAGCATCAAGATCTATAGAGATAGATCAAGATGACTTGATGAGACTTTCAATGAGTACATACCTTGACAAAGATTTTGAAAGAGTTCAAAATGGATCAGTCAGAGAAAGAGTTCTCGCCTGATTTGTAAGGTGTGAAGTTGAGTGAGACTCAAAGCTCGACCACGGCAGAAGGAAGAGAAAGGACGAACGTCGTCCCCTATGCCTTAGCCATAGGCTCTGTATAGTATGCCATGCTGTGTACCGCACCTGTGTGTGCCTTGCCATGAGTCTGTCAAGGGGTACAAGTGTGGTCCAGGAGTGGATCACTGGACAGCGGTCGGAATTATCTGTAGTAACCAGAGGACTAAGGAAATGTTTCTTGATTATGGAGGTGATAAAGAATTCATCGTAAAGAGTTACGTCGATGCAAGCTTTAACACCAAGCCGGATACTAGTAGTAGCAATCTGGATACATATAGTGGAGCAGCCATTTGGAAATAGTACCAAGTGGAGTGTGGTAGCAGTGTTTACGGTTTGACATAGAGATTTGCAAAGTACACATGGATCTGAATATCGCAGACCCGTTGACTATAAGACCTCTCTAACATGCAAAGCATGATCGAGCCCCAGAACTCATTGGGTGTTATATTCATAACAATGCGAATCACATGGTGATGTGAACTAGATTATTGACTCCAGTGCAAGTGGGAGACTGTTGGAAATATGCCCTAGAGGCAATAATAAATTAGTTATTATCACATTTCCTTGTTCATGATAATCGTTTATTATCCATGCTATAATTGTATTGATCGGAGACTTAAATGCATGTGTGGATACATAGGCAAAACCATGTCCCTAGTATGCCTCTAATAGACTAGCTCGCTGATCAAAAGATGGTTAAGGTTTCCTAGCCATGGACATGAGATGTCATTTGATAACGAGGCCACATCATTAGGAGAATTATGTGATGGACAAGACCCAAACTACAAACGTAGCATATGATCGTGTCAGTTTATAGCTACTGTTTTTCGCATGTCAAGTATGTGTTCCTATGACCATGAGATCATGCAACTCACAGATATCGGAGGAGTGCCTTGTGTGTATCAAACGTCGCAACGTAATTGGGTGACTATAAAGGTGCTCTACAGGTATCTCCGATGGTGTCTATTGAGTTGGCATGGATCGAGACTGGGATTTGTTACTCCGTGTAACGGAGAGGTATCTTGGGGCCCACTCGGTAATGCAACATCACAATAAGCCTTGAAAGCAATGTGACTAATTGTTAGTTACGGGATCTTGTATTACGGAACGAGTAAAGAGACTTGCCGGTAACGAGGTTGAACTGGGTATGGAGATACCGACGATCGAATCTCGGGCAAGTAACATACCGAAGAACAAAGGGAACGTTATACGGGATTAACTGAATCCTTGACATAGAGGTTCGATCGATAAAGATCTTCGTAGAATATGTAGGAACCAATGTGGACGTCCAGGTCCCGCCATTGGTTATTGACCGTAGAGGTGTCTCGGTCATGTCTACATAGTTCTCGAACCCGCAGGGTCTGCACACTTAAGGTTCGGTGACGTTTCGGTAGTGTAGAGTTATGTATGGTGGTGACCGAAGTTTGTTCGGAGTCCCGGATGAGATCCCGGACATCAAGAGGAGCTCCAAAATGGTCCGGAGGTAAAGATTCATATATAGGAAGTCCCAGTTTGGTTTCCGGAAAAGTTTCGGGCTCATCGGTAGTGTACCGGGAGTGCTGGTAGTGTACCGGGAGTGTCGGTAGTGTACCGGGAGTCCTCCGGGAGGGGTACTTCGACCCCAAGAGGTCCATGGTCTGTGGGAGAGTATTAACCAGCCCTTAGTGGGCTGGGAAAACAGCCACAAAGGCCCATGGCGCAGGAGAGAAAGTCCTAAAGCAAAAGGTGGAAAATCAGCCAATAGGAGGCAATCCTACTCCAACTAAGATTGGAGGTGAAGTAGGATTGCTTCCCACCTCCTATTTCGGCCAACCCAAAGGCCTTGTCTGCCTCTCCTCTCTCCTCCTCCTATATATACTAGTGGATTGGGTGGTTTTTGGACAGAATTTCCGGCCACGTGCTACCCATTCCACCGGTGCATAATTTCTCCTCTAGATCGGTTTTCTGCAGCGCTTAGGCGAAGCCCTGCCGGAATTGCTCCACCACCATCACCGGAGCGCCGTCACGCTGCCGGTGAACTCTCTCTCCTCTCCACCTCCTCTCGCTGGATCGAGACGGTGGAGATCATCATCAAGCTGCACGTGTGCTGAACGCGGAGGTGCCGTCCGTTCGGCGCTAGATCGGAAGGACCGTGATCGAGATCGCGAGACGGTTCGTGATGTGATCACGGAACGGATCGTGATGAGTTCGCGGGAAAATTTTTGTTTCCCATGCGACGTTCCCCAATAGTAGGAACAAATATGGGTATCCAGGTCCCGCTATTGGTTATTGACCATAGAGGTGTCTCGGTCATGTCTACATAGTTCTCGAACCCACATGGTCTGCACACTTAAGGTTTGGTGACGTTGCAGTAGTATTGAGTTATGTATGTTGGTGAACAAAAGTTATTCGGAGTACTATATGAGATCACGGACGTCACGAGGAGCTCCAGAATGGTATAGAGGTAAAGATCGATATATAGGAAAGTGGTATTTGGGTTCCGGAAAAGTTTCGGACACTTCCGGTAGTGTACCGGGAGTGACGAATGGGTTCCGAGGGTCCACCAAGTGGGGCCCACCCACCCCCGGGGCCACATGGGACTAGGAGGTGGTGCACCATCCCCTAGTAGTTTGGGCAGCCAGCCCCTAGAGGCCTATGCGCAAGGGGTTGGGGAGGAGGCCAAGTGGGAAGGAGTCCTACTAGGATTCCACCTCCCTTGTGGGAGGTGGACTCCTCCCCTCTTGTGTGCGCCAAGGGCCCCTATGGGAAACCATACGGCCTCTCACCTGCCCCCTCTCCTCCTATATATATTGGAGGGTTTTTGAGGGTAGTGACCACCTAAAAAGCCACGTGCTGCCCCCTCTCCCTCTAGATCGCTTCTCCTCTAGATCTATTTGGTATAGCTTAGTGAAGCTCTGTTGGATCACCTCTACCACCACCGCCACCACACCTTTGTGCTGCCGGAGAACTCATCTACCTCTCTGATACATATCCAACATATCTATAATTTATGAAGTATTCATGCCATGTTTACAACAATTTTATAAGGTTTTTGTATGATTTGATTAGAACTAACCCGGACCGACGCTATTTTCAGCACAACTACCGTGGTGTTGTTTTTGTGTAGAAATAAAGTTCTCGAAAATGGGCTGAAAATTTATGGTGATTTTTATGGACCAAAAGATACCCCTCAAGCACAAGAGCTGGGCCAGGAAGTGGACGAGGAGGATGACACGTCTCCCACGTATCTATAATTTTTGATGATGGCATGCTATTATATTATCTGTTTAGGATGTTTTATATGCATTAATATGCTATTTTATATTATTTCTGGGACTAACCTATTAACCTAGAGCCTAGTGACAGTTTATGTTTTTCCCCTTGTTTTTGAGTTTCGCAGATATGGAATATTACACGGAGTCCAGACGGAATAAAACCTTCAAAAAGAATTTTTCTGGAAGGAAATAAATCAACCAGGCTTGGAGTGCATGGCAGGAAGCCTGCCAGGGAGCCACAAGCCTGCTAGGCGTGCCCCCTGGCCGCGCCTAGCGGGATTGTCGTCTCCCGACAGATCTCCTAACCCTAATTTGTGGCCTATAAATTCCCAAATATTTCCCCAACATCAGAAAGAGCCACGCAAATACTTTTTCGCCACCAGAAGCCTCTGTTCCCAAGAGATCCAATCTTGGTGCCTTTTCCGGTAATCTATCGGAGGGGGTTTCGATCACGAAGGGCATCTACATCAACTCCATTGCCCCTCCGATGATGCGTGAGTAGTCCACCACAGACCTATGGGTCCATAGCTAGTATCTAGATGGCTTCTTATCTCTCTTTGATATTCAATACCATGTTCTTCATGATCTTCATGGGGATCTATCCGATGTAATCCTCTTTTGTGGTGTGTTTGTCAAGATCAAATGAATTGTGAGTTTATGTTCAGATTATCCATGAATCTTATTTTAATATCCTCTGAATTCTTATATGCATGATTTCATATCCTTGCAAGTCTCTTTGAGTTATTGGTTTGGTTTGGCCAACTAGATTGGTAATTCTTGCAATGGGAGAAGTGCTTGGTTTTGGGTTCAATCTTGCAGTGTCCTCACCCAATGACATAGTAGGGGTAGCGAGGCACGTATTGTATTGTTTCCATCTAGGGTAACAAGATGGGGTTTTCATCATATTGCTTGAGTTTATCCCTCTACATCATGTCATCTTTCTTAATGTGTTACTTTGTTCTTCATGAACTTAATACTCTAGATGCACGTAGGAGTCGGTCGATGTGTGGAGTAATAGTAGTAGATGCAGAATCGTTTCGGTCTACTTGACATGCACGTGATGCATATATGCATGATCATTGCCTTGGATAACTACATGATATTTGCTTTTCTATCAATTGCTTGACAGTAATTTGTTTACCCACCATGATATTTTCCTTCGAGAGAGAAGCCTCTAGTGAAACCTATGGCCCCCGGGTCTACTTTCGACAATATACTTTCAGATCTATAAACCAAAAATACCAAAAATACTTTGCTGCAATTTATTTACCTTTTACTTTTTGTTCTCGTTTACATTTATCTCTATCGGATCTAATCCTTGCAAATAATCATGAAGGGATTGACAAGCCCTTTATAGCGTTGGGTGCAAGAGTTTGATTGTTTGTGTAGGTGCATCCATTGGTTAATTGCTTGTTCATCCTACTTCTCAACAACTAAGGGAAATACCGATCTACTTCGCTACATCACCCTTTCCTCTTCAAGGGAAAACAAACGCAAGCTCAAGAGGTAGCAAGAAGGATTTGTGGCGCCATTGCCGGGGAGGATACACATCAAGCCTACCAAGTACCCTTCACAAACTCATCTCTTGCATTTACAATTATTTGTCATTTGCCTCTCATTTTCCTCCCCCACTTCTAAAACGATTTTCAGAAAATACCAAAAAGATTTGCCTTTTTATTTGCCCTTCTTTCGTTTGCCTTTCATTTGCTTGTGTGCTTGATTTCTTGCTTTGTCACGATGTTTGAGAATACCAAGTTGTGTGACTTTTCCAATACTAATAATAATGATTTTATTAGTACTCCGATTGCTCCCACCACTAGTGTGGAATCCTATGAAATCAATGCTGTCTTTCTTAATCTTGTTATGAAAGAACAATTTTCTGGCCTTCCTAGTGAAGATGCCACATCCCATCTAAATACTTTCATTGAGTTGTGTGATATGCAAAAGAAGAAAGATGTGGATAACGATATTGTTAAATTGAAGCTATTTCCGTTCTCACTACAAGATCGTGCTAAAACTTGGTTTTCATCTTTGCCAAAAAATAGTATTGATTCATGGAATAATTGTAAAGATGCTTCTATCTCCAAGTATTTTCCGCCCGCTAAGATCATCTCCCTTAGGAATGATATAATGAATTTTAAGCAACTTGATCAGGAGCATGTTGCACAATCTTGCGAGAGGATGAAATTAATGATTATGAATTGTCTCGCACATGGTATGAGTTTAGGGATTATTATACAAATTTTCTATGCGGGATTGAATTTTGCATCTAGAAATCTTTTAGATTCAGCCGCCGGTGGTACTTTCATGGAAATCACATTAGGAGAGGCTACTAAACTCCTAGATAATATTATGACAAACTACTCTCAATGGCATACTGAAAGATCTCCTACTAGTAAAAAGGTGCATGCTATTGAAGAAATAAATACTTTGGGTGAAAAGATGGATGAATTGATGAAATTGTTTGCTAGTAAGAGTGCTCCTATTAATCCTAATGATATGCCTTTGTAATATTTGATTGGAAGTAATAATGAATCTATGGATGTAAATTTTGGTGGTAGGAACAATTTTGGTAATAACGCGTATAGAGGTAATTTCAACCCTATGTTGTTCCCTAGTAATTCCTCTAATAACTATGGTAATTCCTACAACAATTCTTATGGAAATTATAATAAGATGTCCTTTGATCTTGAGAATATTGTTAAAGAATTTATTGGTTCACAAAAGGTTTTTAATGCTACTATTGAAGAAAAAGTGCTCAAGATTGATGATTTCGCTAGGAGCGTTGATAGAATTTCGCTTGAGATTGATTCTTTGAAAGCTAGATCTACTCAAACTAAGCATGATATTAATGAGTCTTTAAAATCTATGAGAATTTCTATGTTTGAAAGTAATGAAAGAACCGCTAGAATACATGATAACAATGATGAAGATCTTAAAGTGATTGATGTGACTCATATTGAATCTTTTTTGTCCAATATAAATCTTGATAAAGATGGGGCTGGATATAAGTCAACTTTAGTTAAAGAGCGTCCCAATGATTCGGAGTTTATAGATCTTAATGCTAAGATTGATAAAAGTGGGATAGAAGAGGTCAAAACTTTAAATAGCAATGAACCCACTCTTTTGGATTTCAAGGACTTTAATTATGATAGTTGCTCTTTGATTGATTGTATTTCCTTGTTACAATCCATGATGAATTCTCCTCATGCTTATAGTCAAAATAATGCTTTTTCTAAACATATCATTGATGCTTTGATGAAATTGATACGTCCATTTTGTATCATGATTTTATATTGATATTTTTTGCATTATGGGCTGTTATTACACATTTTGGTACAACACTTATGCCTTTTCTCTATTATTTTACAAGGTTTACATGAAGAGGGAGAATGCCGGCAGCTGGAGTTCTGGACTGGAAAAGGAGCAAATCTGAGATACCTATTATGTGCAACTCCAAAAGTCCTGAAAATCTACGGAGAATTATTTTGGAATATATATAAAAAAATATTGGGTGAAATAAATACACCAGGGGGCCCACCAGGCAGCCACAAGCCTGCAGGGTGCGCCCTACCCCCTGGGCGCCCCCTAGGGCTTGTGGCCCACCTGGCAGCCCTCCGATTCCCATCTTCTCCTATATTGAGGGTTTTGTCCTAGAAAAAATCATAACAGATCTTTCGGGACGAAGCGCCGCCATCTCGAGGCGGAACTTGGGCAGAACCAATCTAGAGCTCCGGCAGGGCGATCCTGCCAGGGAAACTTCCCTCCAGGAGGGGGAAATCAAAGACATCATCGTCACCAACGATACTATCCTCAAGAGGGGGTCAATCTCCATCAACATCTTCATCATCACCATCTCCTCTCCAAACCCTAGTTCGTCTCTTGTATCCGATCTTTGTCTCAAAACCTCAGATTGGTACCTGTGGGTTGCTAGTAGTGTTGATTACTCCTTGTAGTTGATGCTAGTTGGTTTACTTGGTGGAAGATCATATGTTCAGATCCTTGATCATCATTAATACTCCTTTGATTATGAACATGAATATGCTCTATAGGTAGTTACGTTTGTTCCCGAGGACATGGGATAAGTCTTGTTATAAGTAATCATGTGAATTTGGTATTCGTTCGATATTTTTATGAGATATATGTTGTCTCTCCTCTAGTGGTGTTATGTGAACGTCGACTACATAACACTTCACCATTGTTTGGGCCTAGAGGAAGGCATTGGGAAGTAATAAGTAAATGATGGGCTGCTAGAGTGATAGAAGCTTAAGCCCTAGTTTATGTGTTGCTTCGTAAGGGGCTGATCTGGATCAACATGTTTGATTCTATGGTTAGATTTATCTTAATTCTTCTTTCGTAGTTGCAGATGCTTGCGGGAGGGGTTAATCATAAGTGGAAGGCTTGTCCAAGTAAGGGCAGCACCCAAGCACCGGTCCACCCACATATCAAATTATCAAAGTAACGAACGCGAATCACATATGCATGATGAAAACTAGCTTGATATAAATTCCCATGTGTCCACGGGAGCATTTTGCTTTATATAAGAGTTTGTCTAGGCTTGTCCTTTGCTATAAAAAGGATTGGGCCACCTTGCTGCACCTTTGTTACAATTTTACTTGCGACCCATTACTAATTATATTATCACAAAACTATCTGTTACCGATAATTTCAGTGCTTGTAGAGAATACCTTACTAAGAACCGCTTGTCATTTCCTTCTGCTCCTCGTTGGGTTTGACACTCTTACTTATCGAAAGGACTACGATAGATCCCCTATACTTGTGGGTCATCAGAAATCTTTTGTAGAAAAACTTGAGTTAGAAGTTTCTATTCCTAGAAAGCTTCATGATGAGTGTGAACCTACTATTAAGATTAAAATCAAAGATTATGAGTGCCATGCTTTGTGTGATTTGGGTGCTAGTGTTTCCATGATTCCGAAAACTTTATGTGATGTGTTAGGTTACCATGATCTTGATGATTGCTCTCTAAATTTACATCTTGCGGATTCCACTATTAAGAAACCTATGGGGAGGTTTAATGATGTTCTTATTGTTGCAAATAGGAATTATGTTACCGTATATTTCATTGTCCTTGATATATATTGCAATCCTACTTGTCCTATTATTCTTGGTAGACCTTTCCTTAGAACAATTGGTGCAATTATTGACATGAGAGAAGGAAACATTAGATTTCAATTTCCATTAAGGAAAGGTATGGAACACATTCCTACAAATAAAATAAGGTTGCCTTATGAATATATTATGAGAGCTACTTTTGGATTGCATACAAAAGATGACAATACCTAGATCTATTGTGTTTTTCCTTAGCTAGGGGCGTTAAACAATAGCGCTTGTTGGGAGACAACCCAAATATATTTTTGTGTTCTGTCTTTTGCTTTTGTGTTTGAGTGTTTCCCACATTATTACTTCTGTAGTAATTGTGTTTTGGTGTTTTAATTAGAGTTTGAGCCAAGTAAAACCTTTGGGTGATCTATGGTAGTTGTTGACTTGATCTTGCTGAAAAACAGAAACTTTTGCGCTTAGTCCAGGAATTTACTCATTTGTTTAGAGCGTCAAATGGTCTAAATTTTTTACACAAGATTGATATGTAAATTTCTCAGGTTTTCCTATTTGTTCGGAATTTTGTGATTTACAGAAGTATACGAAGTTTTCAGTTTGCTACAGACTGTTCTGTTTTTGACAGATTCTATTTTCTTTGAGTTGTTTGCCTATTTTGATGAATCTATGGGTTGTATCATGGGGTATGAACCATGTAGAAGTTAAAAAAGTAGGTATAACACCAATATAAATAAAGAATGAGTTCACAACAGTACATAAAGTGGTGATTTATTTTCTTATGCTAACGGATCTCACGAGTTTTTTGTTAAGTTTTTGTTGTGAAGTTTTCAAGTTTTGGGTAAAGATTTGATGGACTATTGAATAAGGAGTGGCAAGAGCCTAAGATTGGGGATTCCCAAGGCACCCCAAGTCATATTCAAGGATTATAAAGAGCCTAAGCTTGGGGATGCCCCGGAAGGCATCCCCTCTCTCGTCTTCAATCCATCGGTAAATTTACTTGAGTCTATATTTTTATTCACCACATGATATGTGTTTTGCTAGGAGCGTCTTGTATGATATGAGTATTTGCTTTTTAGTTTGCCACAATCATCCTTTATGCACACATCTTTTGAGAGAGACACTCTAAATCGTGAATTTATTAGAATGCTCTATGTGCTTCATTTATATCTTTTGAGTTAGGCAATTTTGCTCTATGTGCTTCACTTATACCTTTTAGAGCATGGTGATGTTTGTGTTTAATAGAAATAATTGAACTCTTGTACCTCACTCATATTATTTTTAGAGTTTCTAAACAGCATGGTAATTGGTCTAAGTTATGAATTTAGTCCTAATATGATAGGCATCCAAGAGGGATTTAATAAAAACTTCCATCTTAAGTGCATTGAGTGTTTATGAGAAGTTTGATTCCTTGCATAAAGTTTTGAGATATAAAGATGGTAATGTTAAGAGTCATATAAAAATACTTGTGTAAAGGTTTGTGATTCCAGTAGCATGGACGTATGGTGAACCGTTATGTAAGGAAGTCAGAGCATGACTTGTTTATAGATTGTCAACCTTTGTGTGAGGGTCGGAAGCGCGCGATGGTTAACTCCTACCAACCTCTCCCCTAGGAGCATGCGTTTAATACTTTGCTTCAATGACTACTAGACTTTTGCAATAAGTATGTGAGTTCTGTATGACTAATGTTGAGTCCATGGATTATACGCACTCTCACTCTTTCACCTTTGCTAGCCTCTCTAGTACCGCGCAACTTTCGCCGGTACAACAAACACCTTTCTCAAAATAGCCACCATATACCTTTCTCAAAACAGCCAACATATATTTTCCCTCAAAACAGCCACCATGCCTACCTATTATGGCATTTTCATAGCCATTCCGAGATATATTACCAGTCAACTTCCACCGTTTCCTTTTATGACATGCGCCATCACTTCCATATTGCATATAGAGTCATATTTTGTCATAGGTATCGAGTTGTAATTTTCTTTTGAGTTGTAAGTAAATAAAAGTGTGATGATTATCATTATTAGAGCATGTCTCATGTGAGAAAAGGATGATGGAAGCTATGATTCCCTCACAAGTGGGGATGAGATTCCGGACTTTATGAAAAAAAAGAGGCCAGCGAAGCCCAATAAAAATAAAAATAATAAAAGAGGCCTTAGATACGGAAATCAGCTTCGGCTCTCGGGTCCAGGTGATCTTGTAATCTCGACCGCACACATGCTTCGTGATTCCCAAACAACTCATATTCATCAATGTATTTGCCAATTTTAATTAGACGCCCTGGCCCACATGACAGGTCGACAGGCAAACAGAAAAGCTAACGCGAGGGAGTTGGTCCAGATCGGGGGGACGGTGTTGTACTTATGTGGGCCATCGAACCCGAGACGTTCATTAGCTTTAGATATTTATCTCGACCCACCACCATCCAGATCCGTCGAAGCCTTGGGTCGTCTCCCTCCTCCTCCTTCCTGCCGAATCCACCTACACACATCTACAATCCCCTTCCTCCGCTACCAGAATCCACACACCACCTTCTTGCCGAAGCCAACTACAGCAATGGAGTCCTCTTTCTCCTCCAGCATATGTAGAAACCGTGCCCTTCCACTCATTCCTTGTCCTTTCTGCGACGCCAAGATCATCACGGCAGTCTGTGGACCGCATGGATCGAAGCCTGGGCACCGCTACTACAAGTGCATCCAAAAAGATGTAAGCTAAAACATCCCAATCCTTGCAACCCGTAACCACTATCTCCCCGATCTGACATTACAACAATTTGTCCACTGCAGACTGGGAAATGCAGATTTTACGAGTGGGAGGAGGGCTACGAAGTGTACTTGCAAGCTCAAACGATGCATGGTGGACTGGGCAAGCCCGCGGGCCAGACGCAACATTTTTCGGTGTTGCCGCGAATCCAGCGATCCATGGCGGTCCCCAAGCTTTCAACGATTTAGCAAGGGTCAACACTCTGCTAGGAGCGGCAAACATAATTGCCATGCTGCTAGTGCTCATCTTCTCCATGGCGTTTCTCATCCTTTTCATTTCCAGGCGCTAATTAAGCCAATCCCCCCTGTAACAGCTATCCTAGAAGTTCATTGTATCCGTAGATGTCCATTTCATTATTATTATGCACCCCAAAATCTATGTAATCCCCTATACTGATCAATTTATATTTAGTATTCTACTGGCACCATTTTTATTGCCGTGTGTTTAATTAATTTATTTTTTTGTTATTTACTTGTTTTTCACTGACGCCCACGTGGATCGTTATGGCACTAACACCGTCTTGATAGTTCTTAGTTACTGTACCAACCACACCTACCACATGTCCAACCCCACCCAATCCACACACACCCACTCCTACCACATAAATGCCACACTCGGTCGTCGTCCTCCCCCACCTGCCTATCTCCAGTGCCACCAAGCAGATCTCATCGGCGGCCCAGTAGCAATTCTCCCCCCGACCAGCCACACCACAATTGCTGCACTTGGCTTATTTCCTTGTATGTTTGGGTGCGTCTCCCCTATCTGGACAAGTAGTCTTCTTGTGCCCCTTGACTCTTCAAATGATACAAAATCTTGTTCTCTTGCTAAGCTCCTCGTATGGCGCCTTCTCCCTACTGTTACTTGGCCTGCCCGCCTTCCTCTTCTTCTCAGGAGCAGCCAACATGCCCAATGTATCCACATTCGCTTGGTTTTCGTCAGCGACACAAGTAACAATGTTGGCTTGTGTGTCATGTTTTGATCCATGATCATCTAGTGCCATTGGTCTGTCCTCAAGTCCAAAATCATCTCTTTGATCTTCATAAACAGCTAGCGAAGAAATTCCATATGCCTCTACACACGAATCACCCAGACGGACGAGCTCCATTGCATGCACGTATAGCGCCGTGTGTCGATGTGTCATGGTCCTGCTACCAACATGGTCTCTTTGATAGATCTGTAGGTGTGGAGGCAGTATGTCACGAGCATCCCTAGTCCATCTCTTAATTATTAACCTGTGCGGTATCTCTGTATAACCAAGGACGTCCATAACCTGCAATTTTTTGGTGTGCCACGAATGAATTATGAGAATGGTTTTACCAACTAGACAAGATAATCTATTCAATGAAAACACAGAAAACAACCTTAAGCATGTGGCAGCACGGCACACCCATGTGCTCAAAAATCCCACACTCGCATTCAAGCGTATCACCGTTGCCAATAATCTTGACTTCATATACACCCCTTGCCCACTTCTCTCGCTTTTTGGCTTGCGTATGCACAACAGTGTATATGTTGTCCTTCTCAATCTGCTCAATTTTGTAAGCATGCGCCTGATAAAGGAGGTCACTGAATTGATCGAACATTGCCCTTGTGTATACTTTGCTAGCGTGCCTCTCTACCGACATGCCACACTTCAACACAGCTCCAGCCTGCGTCAGTTTTTTTATCAGTTTTTGAATTAATAAACTTGCAAAGCTTATTTAACAGATAGTGAGAACAAAAAAGATACAATAAAAAATGAGCATGGGGAGATAAACTCACAGTTTTTTGTCCTCTTTTCCTCATAACTCTCCTCAGAGTCCCTTACGAATTGCAAAAGCATGCAATGCCTCACGAACATGTGCATTGGGCATCCTGGTGGTACATATGCCTTCAACATGCTATTTGCACTTTCGCTTCTCTGTGTACTACTCATCTTGGCGCAAAAAACTCCTTTGAAATATGGCTTAGCCCACATTTCACGTATTTCATATATCTGAGTCATGTATGGGTGTTCTTTCAGGTTGTACCTTTCAATAAGCACTTTCTAGGCCTCCTCAAATTCCTCGATGGTCAACATGTGATTGACAACTTTGTGAAACTCAACTCTGAACTCGCAACACTTTGTATAAAGTGAGCCTAGCGTCTCTTTAGCCCTCTTAAGAACATGCCACTTGCACCATCTATGGGTAGTCGTAGGCAGAGTGTTCTTGATTGAAACCTCCATCGCCCTGCATTGGTCTATCGAAAAAATGGACAAGATGGGAATTTCAGTAGTTAACAAGACAGCATCCACCACATCCTATGAATGTACAAACAAAAAATACAGTAAAACGAATGCAAATACGGATATACCTGTTAGAATTGTAATTGGAGGAGTTCCACCCATCATCCTAACAAACTCAGTAAACACCCACTCAAAGCTTTCAGATTGCTCATCCCTAAGCAACACCCCTGCAAGGATGATGCTCTGAAAATGGTTGTTTACACCAACGAACAGTCCAAACGGCATGTCATACATATTAGTTATGTATGTTGTGTCGAAAGTGACAGCATATCCTAAATATTTGTACTGATTCCTACTACTCCCAGTAGCCCACATTAAATTCTTAATATAACACTCCGAATCAGGATGTACTCTGAAGACAAACACCTGGTCCTTTGCATCTAAATCAGCAAAGACATCTATAGTTTTCCGAACATCGTCCTCAACCTGCTCCTTGTTAATCTTACCACACAGATTCCTTAGAGTTCTTGTAGTGAAAGGCACTTTTCAACATCCCCAAAAAAGCTACCTATTATCCTATATACCTTCATCACGTTTATGTTATTGTGTCTCAGCTGTTTAACTAGGTCCTTTGTGTACACATCAATGTGCTTGTGTGAAGGCCAATTCATTTTTTCACCACATGTTGTTGAAAAAGAATGGTTGTGTTTCACCCGATGTTCAGTAATATACCAGTCGTTGTCATGTGTGCGGAGCAGGCAGATCATAGCCGGACATTTGCAATGGCAAGACCTGCTATTTTCCTTGACAGGCTTCCCCTGCATACAATAAATAAAAATCATAATTCATATCAGACCAGGTTGGCAACATATGCATAAGCAAATAACATAGTGTCACACATTATTTGGTGTTGGTGTTGGAACATACCGAGCATCCACAAACAACTTAATGCATGCACTTTGTTTTCTCTGCATTAAGCCTGCTCTTCCGACCATATACAAATTATAGTAGTCATAAGCTTCCCAAGTGAATCAAAAGTCAACCCAATTTCTGGTTCTATAACATGATCACCGAGCTTGTTTGCATAGCCACGAATTGTCTTCTCAAGAGTGCAGCCCTCTGCGGGCAGGGCATCCTGTCTGGGGTTGTTTACCAACCCTAACCCTGTCGTAATAAAAAATGATTTAAAAAATGAAGAATGGGGATTCATCTCTATGGTTACATTTTTAAAATATATTTTCCACCATTTTTTCATCATCATATAGGGAGTCCCGACAGAATGCAATATATAATACAACAGTGGTAATAATAATTGAAATAAAATAATTATGTCTTCTCTGTTGAACATACGTTTGTTATTTGGTGGAATTGGAAAGACAGAGTTTTTGCATATGATTACCTTGTTGTCCATCCAGGGAGCCTGTGGATCGATTCTTCCAGTAGATTTGGCGGAAGCTGCGCCTTCACTTGTTGCTTGGTCTGCCATGACAAAGTCAACCGTCGGGCGATTTGATATGCTGCAATGCAGTTCATCAAAAGCATCTGTGTTGTCCCCTTCACTCTCGTAGAAATTAGACTGGCCATGCCTGCCTGCATCTTCATTTGTTTCCTCGCATGTAACATCCCAAATTTTGGAATGTTATAATAAATATTAGAATGAGTTTTTGTTTGCTTGAGTGATTGAATTGAGTGAAATTTGAAACTTTTGAAAAACTTTTGAATGAGAGGGAATGACATGACTTTCCCATGTGCCTTTGAATTAAAATTCTTACATTTCAAATCAGTGAGAGAAGATGACATGACTTCTTCAATATAAAAAGATTTGATGAATGGATTTGAAACCATCTGAAAAAAATTCTAATATGGAGTTCCTTTCATATTTGAATTTCCAATTTGAAGTTTGAAAGAATTCAAACCCCTTGACCAAAATTTGAGAGGAGTAATATGACATTCCACACCAGGGGTTATTTTGTGAAGTATTTAAACCATAAAACCCAGGGGGTTATTTGAAAATTATTCGCAAAAAGAATTAAACTCAATTTAGGCATGTTCTGAAAAAATAATATTTTTTAAAAATATTTATTTTGGCCGTGGAAAAATGTTCATTAAATTTTATTTATTCCCTGGTAAATTTAATATATAAATCTGGATTTTGTTGGAAATGTATTGATTGCCATAAAATAGTTCTATTCTCTGTAAATTAGAAAAATGAAAGGAATTAATGCATTTCCTGAAAATAATTTTTTTTAAAGTATTTATTTTGGCCATGGAAAAATGTTCATTAAATTTTATATAATTCCCTGATAATTTTGGTATATACAAATTAATTTTTTGGAAGTGTTTTGATTGCCATAAATGAGTTTCTTTTCATTGGAAAATTAGAAAAGGAAAGGAATTAATGCGTATTAAAGAACCGGCCGGCCCACCTGCCTTAACTCCCCCAAAATTACTCCAATCCCACTAATCCCGCGCTCGTCTCTCTCCCTTTTCTTTCTACGACCCCGAGTCGCGCCTATAAATACCCGAGGCCTCCTGCACCCTGTTCCACCCCTAAGCCCCATTCCCCGTGCCCTCTCGCCGCCGTCATTGCTCGCCGGAGCTCCGGCCACCACCGAAGCCCTCGAGCTCGTGCCGCTCCACTCCGACCGCCCCAAGCTCTCATGAGCCCACCAACCTCTCCACCTCGCTCGCGCGCACCTCTCCATCCACTTGCCCGTGCCCCGCACCCATCGGAGTCCCTTCCACGACGACCACCCGAAGATCCTTGCCGCTCACGAGCTCGCCGCCGTCGACCCCGTCGTCCCCGAGCCCCGCTGACGCCACCTACCTCGTCGTCGTGCTCGCCTTCCTCCGGGAGCTACTGCAGCATCAGAATCCGAGCTCATCTTCCCCAACTCCGGCGACTATCACCGGTGAGCTCCAGGAAATTCCCGTAATTCTGTTTTTCAGAAAAATAGCAATCTTAAAAAAATCATATCTCCTAGTATACATATCCAAATTGAGTGATTCCAATTGCATTAGATCAAAAAAATTGTAAAGGTTCTGAATAGGTAAAAATTTGTCATGTTTGAGTAATTAAATCTGAGTATGATCAAATTCTTTGAAATCTTTAAATTTGACTTTACTTGAGTTTAATAAATTATTTTTGGATGATTCTTTTTGCAAAATGTCACTACGTGTTTGGCCTATCCAGTAGGGGTTCTCAAATTAATTTTTGATTAATCGAAAATTGATTTGCAGCAAAACAGTACTGTTTTTACTATAGATTTGTTTTATTTTTAAACTTTCTGTTTTATTTGTTTTTAATTAAATTTTTTGGTATTGTTGAAACATTATAATATGTTTCTGTTATACATCAGTATACAATTTTTATGATTAAAAATATATATTTTTCTACTGTTTTGTATTAAAATTTGTATAGATCATAACTAGAGTTTTATAATAGCAATTAGATGGACTCTTTTTACAATTTAAACTTTGAGAAAAATACTTTCTGTGAAGTTATTGTTTTGTATTTTTATTTTTTGCCAATTTATTAGTTTAGTGTTGTAACTAGCAGTTAAGTTTTATTTAGGGCAAAACTATTTTTGTTGTATGTTGTTAATCTTTATAGTTTTTCTTGTGAAGCTTTCTTTGGATTTTATCTAGTTCTTTTTGTTTTCAACTTTATTTTTGTTGTACGTCTTTATTTGTTGATCGTTTGTTTGAGTGCTAGAATGCTTGCTAGACATGATTTCTTATGTGAATGAAATGTTTGACTATATAGATTTTTCAATGGAGAGTGACGAATAGTTCTAACAAGTTATTTCTGAGAGTGATATTATTCTTCAGCAACGGTACAGGCAAGTTCACTTTGACCATCTATTTCATACCTATGTTTTATTGCATGTAGTGACATCATTCCATAAATCCCTCCCGCAGTGTTATTTAAAATTCTTGTAGTTGAGTAGAATGCATGAGGTAGGAACCCACCACTTGTTACTAAAGCCCCGGGAACATTAGTTATTTCTATGCTATGCTAAAGTAGACGGGGTCTGGTATGAGTGTTCGTGAGTGGTGTGAGAAGGAGGACTCTACGTCAAGACAACAACTTCATGAAGGCATCTTCAAGTCCTGCATCTTCAAGACCTCAAGACATTCGAGATTCGAGAAACAAGTTTTCAATACACACTACTGGGTGAAGGATGGTTGATTGGGCATCCCTGGAGTAACCAGTGGATGGTCGGGATGCATGGAGAAGCGCCATGACATCTTGCGGAAAGCTTCACCCAGACTCAAAGAGACGGATGAATACTTCATGCCCGGAAGCTTACCTGTGTAGCCACAAGTCATTATGGGCTCTGGCTTGGTTGATCTTTGTTGTGACTCTGGCTGGGCAGTGCTACGAGATGTAGTTGACGTTAGGAATGGATGGGCACTGACAGTAGTCAGGGAAACACTCTGAAAGACCATGTTTCGTTCATCCTGTTCTCAAACACCCGGCAGTGCGAGGACTTACCAGGAGGGAACGAATCTTGTGGGTAAAGTACACAACACTCTGCAGAGTTAAACCTAATCGTTTAGCCGTGTCCCCGGTTACGGACAATTTGAGCCTCTGGACTTGGATCTATCTCTAAACTCTCAACACTGGACTGATAATTAATTGTGGGCAACTTATGATACCTGTGGGCATTTAGACATTGGTTGGCGGAACCATGCCATGTTAGGTAACTCTATAGTGAAAACTCCTGATATTCCTTTATGCAAAAACAACAATGTATATAGAATACTGCTCTACTATGAAACTCAGACACAGAGCCACAAAGCCTTACTGCATATAGAATAGTTTTTATCTTCTGCTCTACTATGGTGATCTTGCCGGTACATTCAATGTACTGACCTACACGGCTGCAATGTCTCATGTTGCAGATACTCTTCTTCGACGAGTAAGAGTACGATTCAGGGTTACGGTCTACACTCAACCTGTCGTTGGTGTTTATTGGGACTCCACTCCCGTTGACTGTTTCCGCTGAGATTTTAAGGTATATATCAGTTTTACGTTAATTACATGTGATTGCACTTTGATATATACATTGATGTACTGTGTGTGCCAGCATACTGATCTAGGGATGGCATAGAAAACACAGAGGCTTGACTCGTTTTGAGTTGGGTCGCTACATCGCAGTTCGCAGCTCTCCTAATCTTACAAACTATAGGATGGAAACTCGTCCCCCCACCACTACTCATCGCCCCACCTTCAACTGCAAATCTAGATCCGCCTCCAGAAGATACTTCAGGCGGACCTCCACCATGCACCATCTCAATCAAAATAGCAGCGCTGCTAGCTTCTGAAGTGAAAATAGGTAAACTGGGAGGGGAAAGAATTCAGAGAATGTAGATTAGCAAAACTTTGATCTCCCTGGGAGCGTCCCCTCCACTAGATTTATTACCCTAGCTAGGATTAAGAACAAAGATGTGTAGAAGGATGGCCAGATTTTGCTTACCTCTCTACAGCTGTGAGGGGGAAATCAGCCACCATTATCCCCGATATCAACAATCCCATGTTCTTGAGAGTAGGAAACCTAATTCGGCTCGGGAGAGTGTGGCTTGCGAAACCAGATGTGGAGAAATATCTATACACTGGAGATTGAGCTTCCATGTGGGCCCATGAGAGACAGAGCTAACACATGACGACTAACATCTGTACAACGGGTCCAGTGTATAGATCCGTTTGGGCGGTGCCTGCTGGCAAACGGGGAGTTGTTTCCATCGGCACTGACACAATATGTACACATGGTATACATATTTTTCATAACTCATATTGGCATGACAGCGACAGGCGACACTGATCTAGACGCCCATGTGTGCGACCAGGATTTCGGGATCACCTAGATACGAGAGCCAAAACTCCGCTCCCCCTGAGATTCCCACACAAAAAAAAGAGAAAAGAGAGAAGGTACATTGCTACTACCTTTTTCCACACTTGTGCTTCAAAGTAGCACCATCATCTTCTTGATAGAGAGTCTCCTATTTTGTCACTTTCATATAACTAGTGAAATTTTTCTTCATGATGCACGTCCACTTAGTTCCTCTTCGAGCTTTCATACACTTACAGCTTTAGTGCATCCGTTGCATGGCAATCCCTACTCACTCACATTGATATCTATGAATGGTCATCTCCATAACCCGTTGATACGCCTAGTTGATGTGAGACTATCTTCACCCTTTCTTTGACAACCTCCACCATATTCTATTCCACCTATAGTGCTATATCCACGGCTCACGCTCATGTATTGCGTGACAGTTGAATTTTTTTGAGAAAATAAAGGTATGAAAACAAGTTCTTGACTTTTCAACGGGGTTGTGCATGATATAAATACTTTGTGTGGGGAAGACGGAGCATAGCCAGACCATATGATATTGTAGGGATAACTTTCTTTTGCCATTATATTTTGAAGAGATACAATTGCTTTGCTAGTATGCTTGAAACGTTATTGTTTTTATATCAATATTAAGCTTTTGTTTTGAGTCTGATGGATCTAAATATTCATGCCACAATAAAAATATTACATGGATAAATATGTTAGGTAGCACTCCACATCAAAAATTCTGTTTTTACCATTTACCTACTCGAGGACGAGAAGGAATTAAGCCAGGGGATGCTGATACGTCTCCAACGTATCTATAATTTTTGATGATGGCATGCTATTATATTATCTGTTTTGGATGTTTTATATGCATTAATATGCTATTTTATTTTATTTTTCGGACTAACCTATTAACCTAACGCCTAGTGCCAGTTTCTATTTTTTCCTTCGTTTTGAGTTTTGCAGATATGGAATATTAAACAGAGTCCAAACGGAATAAAACCTTCGTAAAGAAATTTTCTGGAAGGAAACAAATCAACCCGGCTTGGAGTGCACGGCAGGAAGCCTGCCAGGGAGGCGAGGCCCCCCTGGCCACACCTAGCAGGCTTGTCGTCTCCTGGCAGGTCTCCTAACCCTAATCTTTGGCCATAATTTCCCAAATATTCCCCCAACATCAGAAAGAGCCATGCAAATACTTTTTCGCCGCCAGAAGCCTCCATTCTCGAGAGATCCAATCTTGGAGCCTTTTCCGGTAATCTGTCGAAAGGGGTTTTGATCACAAAGGGCATCTACATCAATTCCATTTCCCCTCCGATGATGCGTGAGTAGTCCACCACAGACCTATGGGTCCATAGCTAGTAGCTAGATGGCTTCTTCTCTCTCTTTGATATTCAATACCATGTTCTTTATGATCTTCATGGGGATCTGTCCGATGTAATCCTCTTTTGTGGTGTGTTTGTCAAGCTCCGATGAATTGTGAGTTTATGTTCAGATTATCCATGAATCTTATTTGAATCTCCTTTGAATTCTTATATGCATGATTTCATATCCTTGCAAGTCTCTTTGAGTTATTGGTTTGGTTTGGCCAACTAGATTGGTAATTCTTGCAATGAGAGAAGTGCTTGGTTTTGGGTTCAATCTTGCGGTGTCCTCACCCAGTGACATAGTAGGGGTAGCGAGGCACGTATTGTATTGTTTTCATCAAGGGTAACAAGATGGGGTTTTCATAATATTACTTGAGTTTATCCCTCTACATCATGTCATCTTTCTTAATGTGTTATTTTGTTCTTCATGAACTTAATACTCTAGATGCAGGTAGGAGTTGGTCGATGTGTGGAGTAATAGTAGTAGATGCAGAATCATTTCGGTCTACTTGACACAGACATGATGCCTATATGCATGATCATTGCCTTGGATAACTACATGATTATTCGCTTTTCTATCAATTTCTTGACAATAATTTGTTTACCCACCATGATATTTTCCTTCGAGAGAGAAGCCTCTAGTGAAACTTATGGCCCTCGGGTCTACTTTCCATAACATACTTTCTGATCTATAAACCAAAAATACCCAATATAATTTGCTGCAATTTATTTACCTTTTACTTTCTATTCTCGTCTACATCTATCTCTATCAGATCTAATCCTTGCAAATAATCGTGAAGGGATTGATAACCCCTTTATAGTGTTGGGTGCAAGAGTTTGATTGTTTGTGTAGGTGCATCCATTGGTGACTTGCTTGTTCCTCATACTGGATTGATACCTTGGTTCTCAACAACATAGGGCAATACTTATCTACTTCGCTGCATCACCCTTCCCTCTTCAAGGGAAAACCAACGCAAGCTCAAGAGGTAGGAGAGGCCAAAAGCCGTGTAGGCGTGCCCTACCCCCTAGGGAGGGTGCTTCGGGTTTGTGGGCCCCTCGGGCACCCCCTTGACATGAGACCAATGCCAAAAATTCTTATAAATACCCAAACCTTCGAAAAGAACCCTAGATCAGGAGTTCCGTCGCCGCAAGCCTCTGTACCCATGAAAAACCAATCGAGAGCCCATTCCGGCACCCTGTCGGAGGGGGAAACCATCACTGGAGGCAATCTTCATCATCCTGGCGGTCTCCATGACGAGGAGGGAGTATTTCACCCTCGGAGCTGAGGGTATGTACTAGTAGCTATGTGTTTGATCTCTCTCTCTCTCTCTCTCTCTCGTGTTCTTGAGATAACACGATCTTGATGTATCGCAAGCTTTATTAATATAGATGAATCATATGGAGTTTTCCCCTCTCTATCTTCTTGTGATGAATTGAGTTTTCCCTTTGAAGTTTTCTTATCGGATTGAGTCTTTAAAGTATTTGAGAACAGTTGATGTATGTCTTGCGATGGGATACCTATGGTGCAATTGGGATGTTTTATTGATCCACTTGATGTATGTTTTGGTGATCAACTTGCGGGTTTCGTGACCTTGGGAATCTATGCATAGGGGTTGGCACACGTTTTCGTCTTGACTCTCCGGTAGAAAATTTGGGGCACTCTTTGAAGTTCTTTGTGTTGGATTGAACCAGATGAAACTGAAATTGTGTGATGCATATCGTATAATCAAGCCCATGGTTACTCGTGGTGACATTGGAGTATCTAGGTTACATTAGAGTTTTGGTTGATGTGTGTCTGAAGGTGTTATTTTAGTACGAACTCTAGGGCTGTTCGTGACACTTATTGGGATAGTTCATACAATTGATCGGAAAAGATAACTTTTAGGTGGTTTCGTAACCTACAATAATTTCTTCATTTGTTCTCTGCAATTTGTGACTTTGGAGTGTAATCTTTGTCGCACGAGAGGGATTTACATATGATTCCACTATGTCAATATTGTTGAGAGAACTTGCACTAGTGAAAGTATGAACCCTAGGCCTTGTTTTCAAGCATTGCAATACCGTTTTTTCTCACTTTTGTTACTTGCTACCTTGCTGTTTTTATATTTTCATATTACAAAAACTTATATCTATCATCCGTATTGCACTTGTATCACCATCTCTTCACTGAACTAGTGTACCTATACAATTGTTGGGGAACGTCGCATGGGAAACAAAAATTTTCCTATGCACACGCAAACCTATCCATGGTGATGAGCATCTACGAGAGGGAGAGTGGATCTACGTACCCTTGTAGATCGCTAAGCGGGAAGCGTTAAGAAACGCGGTTGGTGTAGTCGAACTTCTTCGCGATCCAAATCGCCGAGCGTCCCGCGATCCAATCACGTACCGTCCCGCGAACACATCATGATCCGTCCCGTGAACTCATCATGATCCGTCTCACGATCTTGATCATGATATGTCCTGTGAACTCATCACGATCCGTTCCGTGATCACATCACGAACCGTCTCGCGATCTCGATCACGGTCCTTCCGATCTAGCGCCGAACGGACGGCATCTCCGCGTTCAGCACACGTGCAGCTTGATGACGATCTCGACCGTCTCGATCCAGCGAGAGGAGGTGGAGAGGAGAGAGAGTTCACCGGCAGGGTGACGGCGCTCCGGTGATGGTGGTGGAGCAATTCCGGCAGGGCTTCGCCTAAGCGCTGCAGAAAACCGATCTAGAGGAGAAACTATGCACCGGTGGAACGGGTAGCACATGGCCGGAAATTCTGTCCAAAAACCACCCAATCCACTAGTATATATAGGAGGAGAGGAGAGGAGAGGCAGCCAAGGCCTTTGGGTCAGCCGAAATAGGAGGTGGGAAGCAATCCTACTTCACCTCCAATCCTAGTTGGAGTAGGATTGCCTCCTATTGGCTGATTTTCCACTTTTTGCTTTAGGACTTTCTCTACTGCGCCATGGGACTTTGTGGCTGTTTTTCCAGCCCAAAAAGGGATGGTTATTATTATCCCACAGCCCATGGACCTCTTGGGGTCTAAATACCCCTCCCGGAGGCCTCCCGGTACACTACCGGCACTCCCGGTACACTACCGATGAGCCCGAAACTTTTCCGGAAACCAAACTGGGACTTCCTATATATGAATCTTTACCTCCGGACCATTCCGGAGCTCCTCGTGACGTCCGGGATCTCATCCGGGACTCCGAACAAACTTCGGTCACCACCATACATAACTCTACACTACCAAAACGTCACAGAACCTTAAGTGTGCAGACCCTGCGGGATCGAGAACTATGTAGACATGACCGAGACACCTCTACGGTCAATAACCAATGGCGGGACCTGGACGTCCACATTGGTTCCTACATATTCTATGAAGATCTTTATCGGTCAAACCTCTATGTCAAGGATTCAGTTAATCCCGTATAACGTTCCCTTTGTTCTTCGGTATGTTACTTGCCCGAGATTCGATCGTCGGTATCTCCAAACCTAGTTCAACCTTGTTACCGGCAAGTCTCTTTAATCGTTCCGTAATACAAGATCCCACAACTAACAATTAGTCACATTGCTTGCAAGGCTTATTGTGATGTTGCATTACCGAGTGGGCCCCGAGATACCTCTCCGTCACACGGAGTAACAAATCCCAGTCTCGATCCATGCCAACTCAACAGACACCATCGGAGATACCTGTAGAGCACCTTTATAGTCACCCAGTTACGTTGCGACGTTTGATACACACAAGGCACTCCTCCGATATCTGTGAGTTGCATGATCTCATGGTCATAGGAACACATACTTGACATGCGGAAAACAGTAGCAATAAACTGACACCATCATATGCTACGTTTGCAGTTTGGGTCTTGTCCATCACATCATTCTCCTAATGATGTGACCCCGTTATCAAATGACATCTCATGTCCATGGCTAGGAAACCTTAACCATCTTTTGATCAACGAGCTAGTCTATTAGAGGCATACTAGGGACATGGTTTTGTCTATGTATCCACACATGCATCTAAGTCTCCAATCAATACAATTATAGCATGGATAATAAACGATTATCATGAATAAGGAAATATAATAATAAACACTTTATTTATTGCCTCTAGAGCATATTTCCAACAGTCTCCCACTTGCACTAGAGTCAATAATCTAGTTCACATCACCATGTGATCCACATTGTTATGAATCTAATACTAGTGAGTTCTGGGGCTGGATCATGCTTTGCATGTGAGAGAGGTCTTTTAGTCAACGGGTTTGCGACATTCAGATCCGTGTGTACTTTGCAAATCTCTATGTTAAACTGTAAACACTGCTACTACACTCTACTTGGTACTATTCCAAATGGCTGCTCCACTATACGTATCCAGATTGCTACTACGAGTCATCCGGATTAGTGTTAAAGCTTGTATCGACGTAACTCCTTACGACGAACTCTTTATCACCTCCATAATCGAGAAACATCTCCTCAGTCTCTTAGTTACTGAGGATAATTTTGACCGCTGTCCAGTGATCCACTCCTGGTTCACTCTTGTACCCCCTGACGGACTCATGGCAAGGCACACACAGGTGCGGTACACGGCATGGCATAATATAGAGCCTATGGCTAAGGCATAGGGGATGACGTTCGTCCTTTCTCTTTCTTCTGCCGTTGTCGAGCTTTGAGTCTCACTCAACTTTCACACCTTACAAATCAGGCGAGAACTCTTTCTCTGACTGATCCATTTTGAACTCTTTCAAAATCTTGTCAAGGTATGCACTCATTGAAAGTCTCATCAAGTCATCCTTGATCTATCTCTATAGATCTTGATGCTCAACAATTAGGTAGTTTTATCCAGGTTTTACTTTGAAAATCACTTTCCAAACAACTGTTTATGCTTTCCAGAAATTCTACATTATTTCCGATCAACAATATGTCATCCACATATACTTATCAGAAATTCTATAGTGCTCCCACTCACTTTATTGTAAATACAAGTTTCTCGTAAACTTTGTATAAACTCAAAAACTTTGATCAACTCATCAAAGCGTATATTCCAACTCCGAGATGCTTGCTTCAGTCCATAGAAGGATCATTGAAGCTTGCTCACCTTTTAGCATCCTTAGGACTGACAAAACCTTCTGGTTGTATCACATACAACCTTTCCTCAAGTAAACTGTTAAGGAAACGATGTTCTCACATCCATTTGCCAGATTTCATAATTGAAAATGCAGCAACTGCTAACATAATTCCAATAGACCTTTAGCATCGCTACGAGTGAGAAAGCCTCATCGCAGTCAACTCCTTGAACTTGTCACAAACATCTTTGCAACAAGTCGAGCTTTACAAATGGTGACATTTACCATCAGTGTTTGTCTTCATTTTAAAGATCCATATGTACTCAACGACCTGCTGTCCAACGAGCAAGTCTACCAAAGTCTATACTTGGTTTTCATACATGGATCCTATCTCGGATTTCATGGCCTCCAACCATTTGTCGGAATCCGGGCCCATCATCGCTTATCCATAGCTCGTAGGTTCATCGTTGTCCAACAACATGACCTCCAAGACAGGGTTGCCGTACCGCTCAGGAGCAGTACACGTCCTTCTCGACCTATGAAGTTCGATAGTAACTTGATCCTGAAGCTTCATGATCATCATCATTAACTTCCTCTTCAACTAACGTAGGCTTCACAGAAACATCTTTCTGCGTTGCGCTACTCTCTAGTTGAACAAAGGTTTAACAACCTCATCAAGTTCTATCTTCCTCCCACTCAATTCTTTCGAGAGAAACATTTCCTCGAGAAAGGATCCATTTAAGCAACAAACACTTCACTTGGATCTGAGATAGAAGGTTCACCCAACTGATCTTAGGGTATTCTATGAAGATGCATTTGTCCGCCTTGGGTTTGACCTCATTAGGTGAAAACATTTTCCACACAAGCGTCGCAGCCCCAAACATTAAGAAATGACAGCTTAGGTTTCTATCAAACCATAATTCACACGGTGTCATCTCAACGGATTTAGATGGTGCCCTTTTTAAAGTGAATGTAGTTGTCTCTAATGCATAACCCCAAAATTATAGTAGTAAAACGACAAGAGACATCATAGAACGCACCATGTCCAATAGAGCATAACTATGATGTTCGGACACACCATCACACTATGGTGTTCCAGGTGGCGTTTAGTTGTGAAACAACCTTCACATTGTCTTAAGTTGTATGCCAAACTCGTGACTCAGATATTCACCTCCACGATCATATCGCAGTCATTTTTATCTTCTTGTCACGATGATCTTTAAACTTCACTCTGAATTTGCTTGAACCTTTCAAACGATTCAGACTTGTGTTTCATTAAGTAAATATACACTATATCTACTCAAATCATCAGTGAAGGTAAGAAATTAACGATATCCACTACACGCTACAAGACTCACTAGATTGCATACATCAACATGTATCATTTCCAATGAATCACTTGCCCGCTCCATCCAACGGGGTCCTTTAGTCATCTTGCCCAAGAGACATGGTTCGCATGCCTCAACCGATTCGAAATCGAATGAGTCCAAATATCCATCACCATGGAGTTTCTTCATGTGCTTTATACCAATATGACATTTTGCGGCAGTGCCACAAGTATGTGGTACTATCATTATTTAACTTTGTATCTTTTGACATCAATGTTATGAACATGTGTATTACTACGATCAAGATTTCAACAAACCATTCTCACTGGGTGCATGACCATTGAAGGTATTATTCATGTAAACAGAATAACTATTATTCTCTGACTTAAATGAATAACCGTATTGCAACAAACATGATCTAATCATGTTCATGCTCAACGCAAAACACCAAATAACATTTATTTATGTTCATCACTAATCCTGAAGGTAGAGAGAGCGTGCGATGTTGATCACATCAACCTTGGAAACATTTCCAACACACATCGTCACCTCACCCTTAGCTAGTTCTCCGTTTATTCCGTAGCTTTTATTTCGAGTTACTAACATTTAGAAACCGAACCGGTATCCAATACCCAGGTGCTACTAGGAGTACTAGCAAGGTATACATCAATAACTCGTATATCAAATATACTTCTGTCGATGTTGCCAGCCTTCTTATCTACCAAGTATCTAGGGTTGTTCCGCTTCAGCGACCTCTCACCTCATAATAGAAGCACTTAGTCTCGGGTTTGAGTTCAACTTTGGGTTGCTTCACTGGAGCAGCAACTGACTTGCTATCCATGAAGTTTCCCTGCTTGCTCTTGCCCTTTTCGAAACTAGTGGTTTGATTAACCATCAACACTTGACGCTCCTTCTTGATTTCTACCTTCGCGGTGTCAAACATCGCGAACAGCTCACAGATCAATACTTCTATCCCTGGTGTATTATAGTTCATCACTAAGTTCTAGTAGCTTTAGTGACAGTGACTTGGAGAACTATATCAATCACTATCTTATCTGGAAGATCAACTCCCACTTGATTCAAGCGATTGTAGTACCCAGACAATCTGAGTACATGCTCAATGATTGAGCTATTCTCCTTCATCTTACAGGCAAAGAATCTTGTTGGAGATCTCATATCTCGCAACACAGGCACGAGCCTGAGATCACAATCTCTGCTCCTAGAACGTCTCATATGTTCCGTGACGTTCAAAACGTTTCGGAGCCTCAATTCTAAGCCGTAATGCATGACACACTAAACTATCAAGTAGTCATCGAAACGTGCCTGTCAGATGTTCACAACATCTATAGACGACGCTAGAGGGGGTGGTGCACCGAGCGGTGCATTAAGGACATAAGCCTTCTGTGCAGCAATGAGGACAATCCTCAGATCATGGACCCAGTCCGCAATATTGCTACCAACATCTTTCAACTCTATTTCTCTAGGAACATATAAAAATTTAAGGGAGCTACAGCGCGAGCTAGTAATCTACAACATAATTTGCAAAGACACTTTGACTGTGTTCATGATAATGAGTTCAATTAATCATATTACTTAAGAACTCCCACTTAAATTGACATCCCTCCGATCATTCAAGTGATACATGATCCAAAATCATCAACTCAAGTCCGATCATCACGTGAGTTGAGGTGGCTGCAATGGTGAACATCATTATGTTGATCATATCTACTATATGACTCATGTTCGACCTTTCGGTCTCTCGTGTTCCGAGGCCATGTCTGTACATGCTAGGCTCGTCAAGTTTAACCTGAGTGTTCTGCGCGTGCAAATCTGGCTTGCACCCGTTGTATGTGAACGTAGAATCTAGCACACCCGATCATCACGTGGTGTCTCAACACGACGAACTTTCGCAACGGTGCACACTCGGGGAGAACACAGTTCATCTTGAAATTCAAGTGAGGGATCACCTTATAATGCTACTGCCGTACTAAGCAAAACAAGGTGCATAAAAGGATTAACATCTCATGCAATTCATAAGTGACATGATATGGCCATGAACTTGTGTTTAAGATCTCCATCTTTGAAACACCGGCATGATCTCCATCGTCACCGGCACAACACCATGATCTCCATCATCTTGATCTCCATCAATGTGTTGCCATTGGGGTTGTGGCGCCAGCCCTGCTTCTACTTCTATTGCTACCGCTTAGCGATAAAGCAAAGCATTACATAGCGCTTAATGATTGACACGCAGGTCATACAATAATTAAAGACAACCCTATGGCTCCTGCCGGTTGCCGTACTCAATGACATGCAAGTCATGAAATTCTATACATCACATGATCATCTCATACATCACATATATCTCATCATGTAATTGGCCATATCACATCACAACATACCCTGCAAAAACAAGTTAGACATCCTATAATTGTTGTTGCATGTTTTACGTGGCTGCTACGGGTATCTAGCAAGAACGATTCTCACCTACGCATAAACCACAACGGTGATACATAGATTGCTTTTCAACCTTCTCAAGGACCGCCTTTGTCGGATCCAATCCAACTAAAGTGAGAGAAACTGTCACCCGCAAGCCATCTAAGCAACAAGTTGCGTCGAGGGAACAGGTCTCTCGTAAGCGTACGAGTAATGTTGGTTCGGGCCGCTTCATCTCACAATCCCGCTGAACCAAAATCCGACCAAGGGAGGAAGCAATCTAAGCATCAACGCCCACAAACCTTTTGTGTTCTACTCGAGATCTCATCGAACCATCAACCTAGCTCATGATGCCACTGTTGGGGAACGTCGCATGGGAAACAAAAAATTTCCTACGCACACACAAACCTATCCATGGTGATGAGCATCTACGAGAGGGAGATTGGATCTACGTACCCTTGTAGATCGCTAAGCGGGAAGCGTTAAGAAACGCGGTTGGTGTAGTCGAACTTCTTCGCGATCCAAATCGCCGAGCGTACCGTGATCCAATCACGAACCGTCCCGCGAAAACATCATGATCCGTCCCGCAAACTCATCACGATCCATCTCACGATCTTGATCACGATCTGTCCCGCGAACTCATCACGATCCGTTCCGTGATCACATCACGAACCGTCTCGCGATCTCGATCACGGTCCTTCCGATCTAGCGCCGAACGGACGGCACCTCCGCGTTCAACACACGTGTAGCTTGATGACGATCTCCACCGTCTCGATCCAGCGAGAGGAGGTGGAGAGGAGAGAGAGTTCACCGGCAGGGTGATAGCGCTCCGGTGATGGTGGTGGAGCAATTCCGGCAGGGCTTCGCCTAAGCGCTGCAGAAAACCGATCTAGAGGAGAAACTATGCACCGGTGGAACGGGTAGCACGTGGCCAGAAATTCTGTCCAAAAACCACCCAATCCACTAGTATATATAGGAGGAGAGGAGAGGAGAGGCAGCCAAGGCCTTTGGGTCAGCCGAAATAGGAGGTGGGAAGCAATCCTACTTCACCTCCAATCCTAGTTGGAGTAGGATTGCCTCCTATTGGCTGATTTTCCACTTTTTGCTTTAGGACTTTCTCTCCTGCGCCATGGGCCTTTGTGGCTGTTTTCCCAGCCCACTAACGGCTGGTTATTATTCTCCCACAGCCCATGGACCTCTTGGGGTCGAAATACCCCTCCCGGAGGCCTCCCGGTACACTACCGGCACTCCCGGTACACTACCGATGAGCCCGAAACTTTTCCGGAAACCAAACTGGGACTTCCTATATATGAATCTTTACCTCCGGACCATTCCGGAGCTCCGCGTGACGTCCAGGATCTCATCCGGGACTCCGAACAAACTTTGGTCACCACCATACATAACTCTACACTATCGAAACGTCACCGAACCTTAAGTGTGCACACCCTGCGGGTTCGAGAACTATGTAGACATGACTGAGACACCTCTACAGTCAATAACCAATGGCGGGACCTGGACGTCCACATTGGTTCCTACATCTTGTACGAAGATCTTTATCGGTCGAACCTCTATGTCAAGGATTCAGTTAATTCCGTATAACGTTCCCTTTGTTCTTCGGTATGTTACTTGCCCGAGATTCGATCGTCGGTATCTCCATACCTAGTTCAACCTCGTTACCGACAAGTCTCTTTACTCGTTCCGTAATAGAAGATCCCGCAATTAACAATTAGTCACATTGCTTGCAAGTCTTATTGTGATGTTGCATTACCGAGTGGGCCCCGAGATACCTCTCCGTCACACGGAGTAACAAATCCCAGTCTCGATCCATGCCAACTCAACAGACACCATCGGAGATACCTGTAGAGCACCTTTATAGTCACCCAGTTACGTTGCGACGTTTGATACACACAAGGCACTCCTCCGATATCTGTGAGTTGCATGATCTCATGGTCATAGGAACACATACTTGACATGCGGAAAACAGTAGCAATAAACTGACACCATCATATGCTACGTTTGCAGTTTGGGTCTTGTCCATCACATCATTCTCCTAATGATGTGACCCCGTTATCAAATGACATCTCATGTCCATGGATAGGAAACCTTAACCATCTTTTGATCAACGAGCTAGTCTATTAGAGGCATACTACGGACATTGTTTTGTCTATGTATCCACACATGCATCTAAGTCTCCGATCAATACAATTATAGCATGGATAATAAACGATTATCATGAACAAGGAAATATGATAATAACTAATTTATTATTGCCTCTAGGGCATATTTCCAACAACAATTTGCCATTGTGTTGGGTGTGTTGGGGACACAAGAGATTTCTTGTATTTGATTGTAGGGTTGTTTCAGAGAGACCATCTTCATCCTACACCTCCCACGGATTGATAAACCTTAGTTCATCCACTTGAGGGAAAATTGCTACTGTCCTACAAAACTCTGTGCTTGGAGGCCCAACAAAGTCTATAAGAATAAAGTTGTGAGTAGACATCAAGCTCTTTTGTGGTGTCGTTGCCGGGGAGGTGAGTGCTTGAAGGTATATCTTTAGATCTTGCAATAATCTTTTAGTTTCTTGTTTTTTACTAGTTTGGTTCAATAAAATAAAACTATAAAAAATGGAATTGAGGTTGCCTCATATACTTCATCTCTATAATGTCTTTTGTGAAAATGATGGAAAGGAAAATCGTGCCAAAGTGTTAGAAGAAGAAGTCAATAAAATGTTTGGCACTAAATCTTTGGATGATGAGCATTATTGCAATGTTCTTAGTATAAATTCTTTGAATATCCATAATACTAATAATGGTTGCACTAGTCATGATAATGATGTCTCCTATAAGGATGTCAATTTTCGTGGAGTGAATTGGGACTGCGAATACTCACCTAAGAAAAGGGAAAATAGATTTTGTAAGAGGCATAAATATTTATAAACCAAGTGGTTACTTAAGATGTTAGATGTTTGTGCTAAAAATTTATATCCTCTTCTTCTTCACATTATTTGTGAACTTTGCAATGAAAGTGGTCATTTTAATTTCTGATGTGAATTATTTCATGATCTAATTGTGTCCAAAAATTGTGATAACATCATTACCCTTGATCATTATAATGAACTTAGTCTATTTTTGGGAGATGAAGAAATGAAACATAAAACTAACGAGGTTCCGGACTGGGTTCTCATAAAAATGATTGATTTTGATCTAAATGAAATCTATACGTATTGCGTAGTAAATTGCATTGAGAATCCTTATATTTCGAATTATTTAAAGATACGAAAACAAATAGAAAAGGAAGAGAATACTAATGAAGGGAAAGAGACTTCCCAATATTCTTCTATTTTTTCTTATGACGAATCAGGTGACGAGGGGGAGCTTCCTATTCTACCAATCTTGTCAATAAGAAGCTAGGAAAAATGATTAAACCCAAACATGATGTGGTGAAGAAGAAGAAAAGAACAAAAAGTAGAGGTAAAAAGGTATTTCTCCCAAATAATGATACCTCTTATAATCTTGAATTTTTTGGCACCAACTTAGAAAATTGTGATGATAATAATTGTTATGCTATTGGTGCTATTCATACTATTAATGATTAGAGTGATTATATTTATGTTATGCAAAGCCACAAGCTTGGGGATGCTATGTTTAATGAAGGTGATATTTTTAGCCCCCCAAGTTTTGATGTGCAAATCTATTATGATGATAGCATGCCTTATATTTATAATGATTGCAATAATGATAAAATTGGATTTGGAGATGTCACCACTTTATTTAGTAATGATTCCACTATTTCGGAAGAGGTTTCAGTTGACTATGATGAGAACAAAGTTGCTACTTATGATGATTATTGTGATGATACTTATGTTATAAAAAGTAGTGATAATTATTGTCATAATTTTGAATATCCTTTTAATGAACATTACTCTTTTAATGTGGAGACAATTTATAGTATTCGAGTTTCATATGATACTCCCATTATTCTGAATGAGAAGAAATTTGCTTATATGCGGAGTAGTAAAACTTCTATGCTTATGGATCATGAAAATAATACTTTATGTGATGGTTATATTGTTGAATTCATTCATTATGCTACTGAATATTATTATGAGGGAGGAATATATGCTTGTAGGAATTGCAATAATATCAAGTTTTTCCACTATGTGTTGAAACTTTTGAAGTTATGCATGTTTTGCCTTCCTATGCTAGTTGATTCTTGCTCCCATAAATTGTTTGCTCCCAAAATCCTTATGCATAGGAAGTGGTTTAGACTTAAATGTGCTTGACATGTGATTCATTATGCTCCCTAGCATTTTTCAACTATTATTCCTATAAGAGCATCATTGAAATCATCATGCCTAGCTAAAAGCATTAAACAAAAACGCTTGTTGGGAGACAACCCAACATTTTTACCTTATGTTTTTATGTGTTAACATGATTAATCTACTGTAGTAATCATGTTTTGTGTCTTTTATTTCATTAAATTTCCAAGTAAAGCCTTTGGGATAGAGTGGATACTTGCTTGTTTGATTCTGTGCAAAAACAGAAAGTTTTGCGTAGAGTGTATGAATTATCAGATTTTGCTGAAGTGTCAAAAAATTCTGAATTTTTACACAAAATATATATGAAAATTATATTATTTATACTAATTTTTCATAATTTGTAGAGTTAGGGAAGTATGGATATCATTTAGATCTTTAGAAACTGTTTTGTTTTTGACAGATTCTGTTTTGTATGTATAGTTTGCTTGTTTCAAGTGTTTCCATAGCTTTTATTTGGTGATATAAATAGCAGGAGTGATGGAATACAGTAGTTATTATGTGATAAAAATTAGGAATGTTATCTTTGACAATACCCAAGTGAATGATTTTCTCTTTATCATACCGACCCATCTCACAAAGTTCCATTAAGTTTTGTGCGATTGAAGTTTTCATGTTTTGGGTGAGATATCGATATGAGGAGAATAAGGAGTGAAAAAATACTAAGATTGGGGATTTCCAAGGCACCCTAAGATAAAAATCAAGTAATATACAAGCAACTAATCTTGGGGATGCCCCGGAAGGCACCTCTTTTGTCTTCAAAACTATCGGTATACCTTACTCGGAGCTATATTTTTATTTGTCACATGATACGTGTTTTGCTTGGAGCGTATTTTCATTTTACTAGCTATTTGAATAAAATCATTGGATCTGAAATCTTGAATGAGAGAGAGTACTCACATGGCTATTTAACTACTTGACTACGCATTGATCTTTACTTCTATCTTTTTGGAGTAGTTTAGTCATTTACTCTCGTGCTTCACTTATATCCTATGAGTAAATGGTTGAATGAATTGAATATCATAAATCTGAAATTATATATGTTTTATATGATTATCCCATGGGGAGTAATGATTTCACATATAAGAATTATAGGTAGTAAAATTTATTGAAAGTTAGCAAACACCGAATTGGTCACTTGAACAATTCATGAAACAATATTGAAGGAAGAGAGATTTCACATATAAATATACTATGTTGGACATCTTCTATGATTGTGAGCCCCATTAATTATTTTTAAACTTGAGAAAATTAGTTTAAGTTGGACAAGGAAGACAAATTAATGAGTTATGCTTGGGTATATTTGTATAGAAGTTATATTGTTATGGATCCTTCAACATGTAGTGATTTCTTAGGATCTTTTGCTAGCCAAAAATTTGTACTAAGTAGAGATACTACTTGTGCATCCAAAACCCTTAAACCCAGTTTCTTGCCATGAGTGTCCACCATATCTACCTATGGATTGAGTAAGATCCTTCAAGTAAGTTGTCATCGGTGCAAAAAACAATAAAAATTGCTACTAAATATGTATGATCTTTTATTGTAATGGAAAATAAGCGTTGTACGAACTTGTGATGGTAAAGAAATAAAAGCGACGGACTGCATAATAAAGGTTGCTATCACAAGGGGCAACACAACGTGATGTTCCTTTACATTAAGGGTTTGCACTCCAAAATTAAAAAGGGCATGACAACCTATGCTTACCTCTGCGAAGGGCCTATCTTTTACTTTCATGTATTTACTTTTATGCAAGAGTCAATAGTATTCCTTCTTAGTTCAACCTTAATTATTCTTTAGTTGGCAAGCATCATGTGGTGGGGAAAGATCCAAGCATATATGGCCATTCAAATATATTTGATCATGAATTATTATTGTTGACAATTATCTATACGATGAATAAGTTGGGAGGCAAAACATTAAGCCCCTATCTTTCTCTATGTTCGGCATATGCCATTTGCTCTAAAAATATGCTTCGAGTGTTAGCAATCATGGAAGACTATATGATAGTTGAGTATGTGGAATTTGCTAAATCAAAGCTCTTACATAGACCCTTCCTGAAAATAAGATGAATTGCAATTGTTTGGTGACTGAAAGCATAGTTTGTTAGTTTTCAAGAAACTTTATGGTATATATTTTAACATGTGAATAGCTTGTTACTTCATCATGAGAAGTTTTATGAGATGAGCTATTGTCTATGATATATAATGATGCTAGAAAAAGTGTTTTGGAACTATCATTGATCAAATTTATGCACTATGCTAGCATTCACACTTCATAAATTATTTCTTTTATCATTTACCTACTCGAGGACGAGAAGGAATTAAGCTAGAGGATGCTGATACGACTCCAACGTATCTATAATTTATGAAGTATTCATGTCATGTTTACAACAATTTATATGGTTTTTGTATGATTTGATTAGAACTAACCCAAACTGACGCTATTTTCAGTAGAACTACTGTGGTGTTGTTTTTTCGTGTAGAAATAAAAGTTCTCGTAATGGGCTGAAAATTTACGATGCTTTTTTATGCCCCAAAAGAGATCCGCAAAGCACAAGAGCTAGGCCGGGAAGTGGACAAGGAGGCCACAAGCCCTCTAGGCATGCCCTACCCCCAGGGAGAGTGCTTCGAGATTGTGGGCCCATCGAGCACCCCCTTGACGTGAGACCGATGCCAAAAATTCTTATTAATACCCAAACCTCCAAAAATAACCCTAGACCGGGAGTTCCACCACCGCAAGCCTCTGTAGCCATGAAAAACCAATCCAGAGCCCGTTCCAGCACCCTGACGGAGGGGGAAACCATCACCGGAGGCCATCTTCATCATCACGATGATCTCCATGACGAGGAGGGAGTAGTTCACCCTCGGGGCTGAGGGTATGTGCCAGTAGCTATGTGTTTGATCTCTCTCTCTCTCGTGTTCTTGAGATGACACGATCTTGATGTACCGCGAGCTTTATCAATATAGATGAATCATATGGATTTCCCCCCTCTCTATCTTCTTGTTATGAATTGAGTTTTCCCTTTGAAGTTTTCTTATCGGATTGAGTCTTTAAAGGATTTGAGAACACTTGATGTATGTATTGCAATGGGATATCCATCGTGACAATGGGATGTTCTATTGATCCACTTGATGTATGTTTTGGTGATGAACTTGCGGGTTTCGTGACCTTGGGAATCTATGCATAGGGGTTGGCACACATTTTCGTCTTCACCCTCTGGTAGAAACTTTGGGGCACTCTTTGAAGTTCTTTGTGTTGGATTGAACCTGATGAATCTGAAATTGTGTGATGCTTATCATATAATCAAGACCATGGGTACTCGTGGTGACATTGGAGTATCTAGGTGACATTAGGGTTTTGGTTGATGTGTATATTAAGGTGTTATTTTAATACGAACTCTAGGGTTGTTCGTGACACTTATAGGGACAACTCATACGATTGATCGGAAAAGATAACTTTGAGGTGGTTTCGTACACGACAGTAATTTCTTCGTTTGTTCTCTGCAATTTGTGACTTTGGAGTGAACTCTTTGTTGCACGAGAGGGATTTACATATGATTCAACTATGTCAGTATTGTTGAGAGAACTTGCACTAGTGAAAGTATGAACAATAGGCCTTGTTTTCATGCATTGCAATACCATTTTTGCTCACTTTTGTTACTTGCTACCTTGCTGTTTTTATATTTTCAAATTACAAAAACTTATATCTATCATCCGTATTGCACTTGTATCACCATCTCATCGCCGAACTAGTGCACCTATACAATTTGGCATTGTGATGGGTGTGTTGGGGACACAAGAGATTTCTTGTATTTGATTGCAGGGTTGTTTGAAAGAGACCATCTCCATCCTACACCTCCCACGGATTGATAAACCTTAGGCATCCACTTGAGGGAAAATTGCAATTGTCCTACAAAACTCTGCGCTTGGAGGCCCAACAAAGTCTACAAGAATAAAGTTGTGTAGTAGACATCATTCTCCACCCTCGCTTGCTGGATCAAGGAGGTGGAGATCGTCATCGAGCTATACGTGTGCTGAATGCGGAGGTGACATCCGTTCGGCGCTATATCGGAAGGACCGTGGTTGTATTGCGGGACGGGTCATGATTGGATCGTGGGATGGCTTGCGATTTGGATCGCGAAGACGTTCGACTACATCAACCGTATTTCTTAACGTTTCCCGCTTAGCGATCTACAAGGGTATGTAGATCCACTCTCACTCTCATAGATTCTCATCACCATGGATAGATCTTGTATGTGCGTAGGATTTTTTTGTTTCCCATGCAACGTTCTCCAACACCCCTTGCATAAAGGAGAAAGTGATTGGTGGAAATGTGGATCTAAATCTTATCTCTCTTTTCCTTCAAGAACTAGAAAGAAACATTGGAGGGATTGAGAGAAAGGAAGCTCGAAGAAGGTCAACAATGGGGGAAAACACGAGCTTAAGAGATAAGGTCAATTGGGGAGTAAGATCCCCTTTTATAGACTCCCCCAAATCCAACTGTTATGCCCATATCCCGCACATAAGCAGTACTACCGCTCCGGAGAACGATACTACCGCTCAAACGGTGGTACCCACTTACGAGGATATGTACCTAGGGTAGTGTCCTAGGCCTGACCTACATACCCTACCTAAGGACACTATATTGGAGGACTTAAAGAATACAAGAGAGGTTCCGACTGGATTCACCATGGTGCTCAAGTCACTCGATATTTTATCCACTCAGTATCTTCTCCCTCCACTCGACAGTCACCTGTCACTCGGAGGACCTCGCTTCCAATCGAAGCCAGAAGACCAGAAGCCACTCCAGGGAGGTCAATAGGAAGGCGTTAGGCCAGTCGTCATTAGTAGCAATTATGATGTATGTTACCAGTAATGCTCGTCTTTATACCCACGATCGGACCCTTGGATGCCCGACACTTATGAGGGGCAGTGTATTCTATATAAGCCGCCCCTCCCCTCTGGCACAAGGATTCGCATCTACTGTAACTTATAATTTCCACACGACAAGAGCTCGCGAGCATTGAGACGTAGGGTTGTTACCTCCATGAGAGGGGCCTGAACTCATACATCCGTGTGTACATCCTCGCCGTAGCTAGGACTCTGCCCTCTCCTTTTGTACCCATATCTTCTACTGTTAGACTCATTCCCACGACAGTTGGCACCCACCGTAGGGCAGGCATCTAAGCGACTTCCGATGAGGTTGCATTTTTTCCTTCATCATGTCTTTTGGCGGTGGTTTGTTCTTGAGCCACGAAATCCGTTTCGGAGCGCTCACCTTCATCGCCGACGATTCGGCATGGCTCCAGGAGGCGCCTCTCGATGTTGATGTGCTCCCAAGCCGTGGGACGACGCAATTTTGCGCGAGCTCCTATGGTGTGCTTCTGTGGCAGCCATCGACTCTGTATTCTACGACCCTCCCCGCCGTACGCCATCGCAAGCGATCCGGTCCCTCACGGCTCCAGCGCTGGGTGAGGCATGCGTTTGCTCACCAAGTTTCATCTCCACAGATTGCGATGATCGAGTCTGTCGAGTCCCTTCACGGCATGTTCGACTCGGAGTCAGATCAGTCTGACGTTCCTTCCGATTGCGAGAACTGCGATCCTGCAGCAGAGGTTCTTATGGCTGGTTCACATTAAATCTCGCCGCCTGGTTCGGTCGCGACATGCGAGAGGCTGGTGGGGCGTCGAATGAGCAAACGCGCCGGGATGAGGAGGTCCTCCATACACCCATCATCGGTGCGACTGCTGAGGCCCAGGCCTTGGAGGCCAAGTGCATTCGGCTCGAAGAGCTTCAGAGGGAACTCGACGAGCGCGCTCGCCAGCCTCCACCACCTCCCAGTCGACGTTAGCGGTAGTTGTTCCCGAGTGATTCATAGAACAACATTGAGGTATATTGTACTCCAATTTTAAATATTGCAGCAGTAGCTAGGATAGAAGATTCAATTCAGCCGTAGCGTTCAGAGGCTGGCAGAGGTTTGCTGCAGATCAGAGCGTTGCTTGACGCAACGCAATGACAAAATTCAGTTGTTTCACAGTCACGCAATAGAATACACAGTAATTCACCAAGAGCAGAGACTATTTAGTCGGCACACAGTCCTTGTTCGCCTCTGCGTTGCAGGGGCGGAGGTTTCCGTGAGGATCAGTACAGGGATCAGGGACGAGATCAGTTTCACCGTGATGACCACCGTCGAGTGCCCACTCCTCCACAGAGTGGTCCGTACATGCCCCAGCACCATGATGATAGGCGCACGTTTGGTGAGGAGCGGAATCTAGGGTTTGATGCAAGAGATGTCTTCGCACAGAGGAGAATCGACAAGGGCAGAGACCATAGAGATGGTTTCAACAAAGATTACCCAAGTGGCAGCGGTGTTGTTATTTCTGGTCGCGAGTGCTTTAGCAGAGCCATTCGTTCTGTAGAGATTCCTCCCAACTCTAGGTTGGCGGCTAGGATAGGCAAGTTTTCTGGCGAGTCAAAGCCGGAGACATGGTTGGATAATTACCGAGTGACTGTTCAGAATTGTGGTGGCAACGATAACATTGCAATGAAGCATTTGTCCTTCATGTTGGATGGTTTGGCCAGTGCATGGCTGAATCGTTTGGCTTCTTCTAGCATCCACTGCTGGGAGGATCTTGCCTGAGTGTTCATCAAAATGTTGCGAGGGCACTTGCAAGCGTCCTGTCGGTTTGATTGATTTGCAACATTATGTTCAGAAGCCCAACGAGTCATTGAGGGATTACATTCAGCGCTGGTCCACTTTTCATCATACAGTGGAGAATGTTTTGGAGCATCAAGTTGTTTGTGCCTTCAAGGCTGGAGTGAAGTACAGAGAGCTTTACCTAAAGTTTGGGATAACGGGTGCTATTTCGCTGAGTAAGATGATGGAAATCACCACTCGGTACGCCAATGGCGAAGAAGAAGACCGCTTCTGCAGCGGCAAAGGAAAAGCAGTCGACAATGATGCCGGTAGCAATTCCAGTCGGAAGCAGAAGTGGAAGGCTGCTGGCCTTGCTTAGGCAGAGGCAGCCGCCCTGGCGGTGCAAGAAAAGAATAAGGGGAAGTCCAAGGGACAATTCAACCCCAAGAAAGGAAAAAATCAGTCGGGAACTAATGTTATGGATTTACCGTGTGCAATCCACACGAGGAAAGATGAGGATGGTAATTTGATATTACCCAAACATACCACTCGACAGTGTCGTCTACTAATCCAGCAGTTCAAGGAGGGGCAGTCGAGTGAGAAAACCCCCAAAAAAGATGATGATGAAGACAAAGAAACTTTTCCTGATGTCAATGCCACTCTGGTGATTTTTGCTGATGTTGAGAGCAAAAGTCGATTGAAGGTTATAAACAGACAAGTCAACATGGTTGTTCCTACAACCCTCGCATACCTCAAGTGGTCTCAGACTGCCATCACATTTGATCAATCAGATCACCCTGCTCATGTTGCCACACCTGGTCGGCAGGCTTTGGTGGTAGGTCCCATTGTGAGAGGCACTCGACTCCGAAAGGTCCTCATGGACGGAGGGAGTGGACTGAATATTCTGTATGTAGATACCCTTAAGGGGATGGGCATAACGATCTCCCGACTCAGTGAGAGCAACATGTAGTTCCACAGAGTAATCCCAGGGAAGAAGGCCAGGTCACTCGGCCATATTGCATTGCATTTGGTGTTTGGGACAGATAAGAATTTTTGCAAAGAAAATTGACGTTTGAAGTCGTGGACTCTCAGAGCACGTACCACGCCATCCTTGGTCGACCGGCTTATGCCCATTTCATGGCCCGTCCATGTTACATGTATCTCAAACTGAAGATGCCTGGTCCCAAGGGTGTGATCACAATCACTGGCAATCGACAGAGGGCTAAGGAGTGCCTCCAGCAGGGCTCCAAAATTGCCGATCATCAGATGGATATGGTCGAGCTAGAAGAGTACAAGAAGAGCTCTGACCCTGCTGAGTTGCCGCGTGCTAAGAAGCCTGCTTCAGAGTCAGCTTTTCAGTCGGCAGGGGAAGTGAAAAAGGTGCACATTGACCCGACATATTCTACCGCTGTCCCGACCAACATATCTTCGACACTTCTCGACGGTAAATAGGAAGTTGAGCTCATCCATTTCCTCTGTGATAACTAGGACATCTTCGCATGGAAGCCAGCTGACATGCCGGGGGTTCCCAGGGAACTGGCTGAGCACCGACTTAGAGTTGATCCGAAGGCCAAGCCAGTGAAAGAACATTTGCGTCGGTCGGCAGCGGAAAAGAAAAAAGCAATCAGCAAAGAGGTGGCTCGTCTCTTGGCGGCCAAGTTCATTCAGGAGATTTAACACTCCGAGTGGCTCTCAAATGTCGTTATGGTCCCCAAGAAGGACAAGTCACTCTGCATGTGTATTGACTTCAAGCATATCAATCGGGTCGGCCCGAAAGATCATTTCCCGCTCCCTCGCATCGATCAAATTGTTGACTCGACTCTGGGGTGCTAGCGTTTATTGTTTCTAGATGCATACTCCTGTTACCACCAGATCCGTATGTTTGGTCCGGACGAAATAATAACAGCCTTCATCACCCCATTCAGGTGTTTCTGCTATATCAAAATGCCTTTTGGTTTGAAGAATGCCGGTGCTACTTTCATGCGCATGATTTAGAAGTGTTTCATCGAACAGATCCCTTGGAATGTAGAAGCTTACATGGACGATATTGTTGTCAAGTCCCACAAAGGTTCCAACCTGCTGGCTAACTTGGCTGAGACATTCGCCAATCTAAAGAGGTATGATATCAAGATGAATCCGGCTAAGTGTACTTTCGGTGTTCCTGGCAGCAAGTTACTTGGTTTTCTTGTTTCTGAACGGGGAATTGATGTCAATCCTGAGAAAATCAGTGCTATTACCCGAATGAAAAGTCCCGTGCGAGTGCACGATGTTCACAAGCTCACAGGTTGCTTGGCAGCGTTGAGTCGATTCATTTCTCATCACGGTGAGAAGGCATTGCCTTTGTACCGATTGATGAAGAAGCTGACATGTTCGAGTGGACTCTGGAGGCTGAAGCGGCATTTGTCTAGCTCAAAGACCTGCTTTCCACCCAGTCAGTGCTTGCTGCTCCTCACAGCAAAGAGCCATTGCTCCTGTACATCGCGGCCACTAATCAGGTTGTCAATACAGTTTTGACTGTCGAGTGGGGAGAGGAAGGCAAGGCCTACAAGGTTCAGCGTCCAGTCTACTACATTTCTGAAGTGTTGACTCCTTCAATGCAAAGGTACCTGCATTACCAGAAGCTTGTCTATGGTATCTATCTATCTATGGTATCTATCTGTCAGGATCACTCAATTTCAGTTGTCAGTGATGCTCCATTCTCTGAGATCCTCAAAAATCGAGATGCGACTGGTCGAGTGGCTAAATGGACGATTGAGCTATTGTACTTTGACATCAAATTCGAAGCCAAGAGGGCGAACAAGTCTCAAGCACTGGCTGATTTCTTGGCCGAGTGGGTTGAATAGCAGCAGCCAATCCAGATTCACTCGGTGCACTGGACCATGTTCTTTGATGGATCAAAAATGCTGAATGGATCCGGTGTTGGCGTGGTTTTGGTACCCCGAAAAGATGACAAACTTAGTTATGTCTGGTAGATTCACTTTGATTCCTCCAACAACGAAGCAGAATACGAAGCACTCTTGTATGGGTTGCGTATGGCCATCTCACTCGGCGTCAAGTGCTTGATGGTTTACGGTGACTTGGATTTGGTGGTCAATCAAGTGATGAAAGAGTGGGATATTCATAACCCCGCTATGACTAGATATTGTAATGCTATTAGAAAACTTGAGAAGAGATTTGAAGGTTTGGAACTCCATCATGTTCCCCGAGTGAAGAATCAAGCAGCCGATGAGCTCGCAAAGATTCGATCCACTCGAAGACCTATCCCCAGCAATGTATTTTTAGAGCATCTTCATAATCCTTTGGTGCAGGAAGATCCTTTCACCGAAGAGCCCCCACAATCTATGAGTGCCTCTGATCCGACTGAGGTTGATGTCCCTATGGTTATTGATCTGGTTATGGAGGTTCTGGTCATCATTCCCGACTGCACAGTGCCCTATATTGCATATATTTAGAGGCAAGAACTCCCTGGGGATGAAGTTGAAGCCCGGCAGATTGTGCGCAGATCCAAAGCTCATACTATGATGGATGATTAACTATATAGAGAAAGTGTAAGTGGTGTGACGCAGTGATGCATTTCCCCTGAAGAAGGTCGAATGATCCTAGAAGAAATCCACTTGGGAACTTGTGGCCATCATGCGTCCTCTCAGACAATCGTCGCTAAAGCGTATCGAGTTGGTTTCTTCTAGCCGTGTGCCAATGAGATGGCCAAGGACATTGTTGATCATTGCGAAGGGTGCTAGTTCTACGCAAACTTGTCTCACAAACCTACATCTACCCTGGAGACTATTCCACTAGCCTAGCCGTTTGCTGTCTGGGGTTTAGATATGGTTGGTCCCTTTCGGACAGGACAGAGTGTACTTACTCATTTGCTTATTGCAGTCGACAAGTTTACGAAGTGGATTGAGGCCAAGCCTATAAAGAAACTGAACTCCTGCACTGCGATCAAGTTTATGAGAGAGATAATCTACCGGTATGGAGTTCCTCATAGTATTATCACAGATAATGGCTCAAACTTTGACTCGGAAGAGTTCAGACACTTCTGCTTCTCCCAAGGCACTCGGGTGGATTATGCATCAGTTGCACATCCCCAATCCAATGGCCAAGCTGAGCGCGCCAATGGCCTCATCCTGCAAGGTCTAAAGCCTTGTCTAGTGCGAGATTTGGAACATTTTCACGCCCAAGATGCGATCCTATCCTTATTTCGGCATGAGGGCCTCAACAGGGATAGAAGCGCATCTCGTCATGTTGCAAGAATGGATATCGTTACAAGTACATGTACAGAGGAGATGAGTATATGGAATTGGCTTACACTCGCCACAAGCTACATCAATATCACATCAATACAACAACATATTCAAACATCATACAGAAGAGCAGTGTCCGACTATGGACGAAAACAACGACAAAATGACATCCATCCTTGCTATCATAGGCTGCTGCCTGGAAACCATCCTAGATTGATGAAGAAGAAAAACTCCAAATCAAGCAAGCATCGCTCTCACGTCAAATCATCGCATTACATGTACCTGCAACTGTTGTTGTAGTAATCTATGAGCCACAGGGACTCAACAATCTCATTTCCAAGGGTATCAAGACTATTAAAGCTTAATGGGTGAGGTATGGTTAAGTGGTGAGGCTGCAGCAGCGACTAAGCATTTATTTGAGTGGCTAACTTATGAATACAAAAAGTAAAGTATGGTGTTCTACGCATAACGGACGTGGACTAGAAATTATCACTAACTGATCCTGAACACCTACTTACATCAAACATAACCCCGACATGTTCTCTCTCAGATAAGAACTCACGAGAAGAGACAATCACGGTTACGCACACAGTTGGTGTATTTTATTTGAGTTTACTTCAAGTTTGCTATGATCGGGTGTTAAACAAAGTATCCAAGTTTGCCACATAACCGCGGGCATGGCTTTCCGAAAGATTTAACCCTGCAAGGGTGCTCAAACTCATCCATCACAAATTAACTACACGCCGCGGGAATAACCTCGACCACGGATCTCGTGATCATCCTAGTCAATTCCATAGGAAATCTAACACTTCAAGATAGCCCGAAGAAGATCAGAGTTCCTCACGCAAGACATTTGAGAAAGGTAAAACAAGTCCAGCAAGACCGCCCGACGTGTCGACAAACCCAATAAGAGTCACGTATCTCGTTCTCAGGACACGACCGGATGGGACTAGCTACAGGGAAAACCAATCCCCGAGTTTCCTCGAGGCGGCCCCGCAGGCAGCCCTTTTTGGACCAACACTCATGAGGAGCACTGGCCTGGGTTGTTAATTAATTATCCATGGGGTGATCATACCCTATGCAAATTTTAGATGTTATTAAGGAAATAGTACCAATGTTGGGCCTTGCTAGACAAGTTTTCTCCTAAAACGAAGATCAAGGGGGTCCCCATAACAACCCCGAGCATGTTAGAAGCGCTCAATTATGGAACATAACACCAGTTCACAAGTAACTAGGGGCGGCAAGAGCGAAACAAAACACCGAGCAAAAGGCCAAGCCTTCCACCCTTTACCAAGTGTATAAGTGCATTAAATTAAATAGCAATAATATTGTGATAACAAAACAATGTCCATGTTCACACATGGAAGCAATTGCACCTGCAGCTAGAAACGCTATAAGAAGGGCTGAGCAAGCGGTAACATAGCCAAACAAAGGTTTGCTAGGAAGGTGGAGGGTTAGAGGCTTTTCATGGAAATGGTGGGAGGCTTGACAAGCAAGTGGTAGGTAGCGAGACATAACGATAAAAGCGGGACAACTGGCATAGCAATGATAGTAGCGGTATCCAGGGAAATGTGTCATCTTGCCTGAGATTCTGCTTGGAAGAAGAACGAGTCCATGAAGAAAACAAGCCAATGTAGTCGAACGAATCCTCACACTCCAAACACTTTTGGACCTCTATCGAGAAGAAGCAAACCGGAAACAACAATCAACACAAGGTACACCACAACATATGCATGACAAGATGCGCAAACGAATATGATGCATGCCCGGTTTAAATATGCAAGGCCTGACAATTCACATCAAACAACTACTACACATTAAAGTGAAGCACAATATGCAACGAGTTGCATATTGATGAAACTCCACGTTCGAATTATTTAGTTCACTCCCGTTTAGGTACTCATCAATATTAAATGTTGTTTAACATGGGTGGTCATGGCATAAGGCAAAGAGGGAATTAAGCAATTTTAAATGGAGAGGGACAACATACATATAACAAAATAATAACTCTCCATATTATGAGAAAGTGGTTAATGTTTTTCATAATGGCAAGAGGTGAAACATGAACAATTATATCGTCTACGCATTTTAAATGGGGTCGGAAGCAACATATAGCCTTTCCGAAACATCCCCATAAGCATAATATGAATTTGGTCCAGATTGGTACTAACCATATTTTAGAGTTTTTAAACAGCAAAATAACTGTCACCATGAGATTCTACACATTTTTCTAGTCAAGTTACATATGAGGAACATTTTTATCGGAGCTACGGTTTTGTAGTTACGAAATAAATCATTTTCACATGACAATTACACAAATCAATGCAAACATCAAGGTTAAACATTTTTATCACATGTGAAAGTTGGTATTGTGAATCTACATGAAATTCTAGTCATTTTACATATATAAAGTTTTTACATATGATGCACGGGTGAAAAGTTATTAGCAATTTAAAAACAGGGTTTTTTCTGTAAATCTGAAATTCATCGGTTAATTGGCAAAATTCGCAGAACTGAAAAAAAACATCTACGGGCCGAATCTAGATAGAGCCCAACGGGGAACATGGGCGCAACTTAGCTATTCAGCACACAGGGCGAAAAATAGCACTCGGGGGGGGGGGGGCTCACCTTAGTGGGCTTTGGCCCGGTCGGTGGAGTGGCCGGTGGAGGTCGACGGAGCTGGGCTTGGTTGGGAACTGGGCCTCCTAGCTGGGCAGGCTGAACATGAGGCGCGGGCCACCTGGCTGAGCGCAGCACTCGCCTTGTCGTCTCGCTCACTCCCGAGCGACGACAGCAACCGGCGGCGCTAGGGCTCAGGAGCGACCGGCGGGGACGTGACGGCTGGCGGAGGGCACAGGGACAGGCTGATCCGGGCCAGGGCCTCCGGATCCGGCGATGGAGGTGGCCGGCGGAGCTACTCCGGCGACGGGCGGCAGCGAGCTCGAGGCCGGCACTACGTGACCTGCGGGAGGAAGAGAGAGGCTGGGGGTTAGGGAGAGGAGAAGGAGAGGAGGAAGAGAAGGAAGGAAGGGAGGAGGTCCGGCGGGCCGGTTCGCCGGCAGCGGCGGCTCGCTCCGGCGGGGGCGCTTGCGAGCTAGGCCGGTGAGGCCTCTGGTGAGGAACTTCGGGCGGGAGCCATGGGATGCGTGGCTGCTCTATGGTCGCCGGACATGTCCGATTTGACCACGGATATGTTTGGTAGATGGGTTTTTTTGGCGATTTTCAGCCCCAGATCTCAGATCTGAGGGCTGAAATTGGTTGTGGAGGTGGGATTTCGGAGGAGAGGGAGGTGGATCTATCAGGTGGGGTTTTCTAGGGGTGTGGCTGCAATTTACATGGGGGAACCATAGAGTGAGGGAGCTCTCTCCATGGGGTGGTTATATAGGGTATGGACTAGGGGTTGGTTGGGTCTCGTCCGGCCTATCGCGGTCCGATGACCACGAACGGAGGGGGAGCTAAGTTTGGCTAGTGGGCTGTGTAGTTGGGCTAATGGAGGAGGTGAGAGGGAGGTTTGCGGCCCATGACACGAGGTTTTGAACACCGAAACGTCCGACAGATAAATCGATGACGCACTGCTATGTCTGACCGATGGGGTATCAAACGGACTCAGAATGCGACGAAATTTGGCAAGATGTTTACTTACGCTATAATAAGACCGCATGCCAGGTTTCGACCCAATCCGAGAAAGTTTTATGCGTGCCTTAAAAACAATATTTTTAACGATGTCGTGGGCACGTGCATGTGTGGTTGGTCTCAAAACGGTTAACGCGCGAACGAAGAGAACCAACAGCTACTCATGGATGCAAGTTTTCGAAAACGAGTGATGATGCCATGCAGATGATGCGAATGATGCAATGATTAATGCAAGACGCAAACAAAACACAGACGAGAATGGAAATAAAAGGGGAATCTTCTGGAGCGTTGGTCCCAGGCTGTTACAACTCTCTTCCACTACACGAGGATCTCGTGCCAAGATGTAGAATGAGAAGGGGAAGAGAAAGAGCAAAAGGTAAAACTTAGTTGCTTCTCTAACAAACGAGTGAAATCAATGATCATTGAAGGTTGGAAAGAGATGAAGACTGACATGAGGAACAAGCAAGAATTGACAAGAAATTTCGGCAGCACTTTAGTAGGATAGAGGGGCAAAATTTAATAAGATGGGAGAACTTGAAAATAAAACACAACACTCAGGTCAAATGGATAAGCAAGGGAAGAACATGATCTTAATCAAACTAGATGATGGTTGAAAGAGAGCAACATGACAACGCCTCCGGAAGAAAAGAATAGAAACTAGATCATTGGAAGGAAAGAACGGAGAAGAAAATAACAACTTCTACCACCATTGAACTTGAAAAGCATCTTACAAGAAGAGATTGAATGGGGTTGTTGAAAAAATCAACAACGAAAAGAACAAACTTGTTGTGGACTTATGGAAAAAACATCTCAAAATTACGAGGTGACAACCGGCCACTGACAAAACAAGGATTGCTTGGGAGAAAAAGGGATGAAAACTTCTTTCACCAAGAAGAAGAGGAGAAAACTTGGATCATTTAAGACACCATGATAGCGACAATCCTTAGGAAATTCTTTAGGTGAAATCCAACCCAAGATAACTCCGAGAAAAGAATATGGGTTTACTTATCTTGTTCTTGACAATTTTTCCTTTGAGACTCCTCATGATGAAGAATTAATAATACCATCTCAAAAGACAATGGAGAAGGAATTGAACTTAGAAATCCAAGATAAGAACACATGAGCACCTCCAACAAGAATCTTGAAGAACAATTCGAGAAGAATTACATCTTTAACAACCACCATAAAAACCATCGGGATGAACTCCGGAATGAAAGGATGATAGAAAAGAATTGAAGGTTGTGAAAAGACAAGATTGAGGCCTTCCAATGATTTAGATGATGCTTCGGGACAAGATACTTGAGCAAAACTAGGAACTCCGGAAAAGAAATATGACCACTTGGGATAAGGAATTTGATATCATGAACAACTCTGGAAGAAGGATTGAAATCACTTGGATGAAACAAGAATAAGAATTATGATATGCCTATCCTTCATCAAGTTAAGTTGATGACAAACAACGGATTTGGCATATCACTTATCCTTTTGGAAAAGATAGGAAAGATAGATAGAGCACAAACTTGAAGAGGTCTTTAACGATACACCGGTAAGAATTAGAAACTAAAGAGGACACATGAGAATGAAGAGATCAAGATTTGCCTAATAGAAACTGAACAAGGCACTGGAATAATTGAGATACGAATTAAGGTACAACAATTGAGAAGAATTAGAGAATGAAAGCTGAAAGCTGAGAACGAAGAAATCTTCTGAAACGATGGCCTTCGGAGGATCGAGAAATGAAAACAATTATGAAATGCACCAGATAGATATGGGAGGAATAACTCATGATCAAAACAATTTGAGATGATAGAAACAGCCTGAAACCATGAATCTTTGGAAGAACGAACAACGATTTAAGAGAAACTCTCCTTCGGTCTTCAATGCTAAGAATGATGACGAGAAACAACACCATGAATTACTGAGATACTCCGTAATAATGAATAAGGAAAGGTTGAGCCAACGACGAAAATGATTCGAAGCGATCTTGGAAGAGGGATTTGACTGATGAAAATCATTCTTGCATCATATTTGAAAATAACTTGAGGACATCTCCGGAAATATTAGAAGAGTCAGGTAGGATCCTGGGGAAAAACATGTGGGTTATGGGCCCACTCAAAAGAAACCACCATTGAAACAATTGATTAAAAGAGAGATTGCACCGGTACAAATTAAGAACTTGATGAAGTGAGAACCTCGAAATAATTTGGAAGGAATGAAAGAAAACATGAACCTCTGAGATATCTTCAGCCTCCGGATAGAACAAAGAGAGACGAATAAACAAGAGAGGCTTGGAAAATAAATTCCAACATGGAAACCATTGAACAAATGAGAAAGGATAAGATGAACACCAAAGCTTGAATTGAATCCACCAGAGAAGAATAACAACAAGAACAAAGAATATGAGGATAGACCTTGAAATTGAAACTCTTGAGAATCTCCACAAGAAATCACCGGATACAATATGAAGAAATGATAGCGGAAGCATTGATGAAGATAAAGGCACTTGTAAGAGAATTTAATCATTGAAGAAAAAGGGCGGGAGGGTGGGAAAAACAAAGAAAACTTAGGACGGATGAGACAAACTCTAGAACGAAATATGAGGGTTGGTCTTGCAAATATTGAGAGGATACAATTCACTTGAAGAGAAGCACACTGGATAAAAAGAATTGATATGACAACTCCGATTGAGCAAAAGAATTAGCAATCCCACAGACATATGAGAACACTTAGGAAAGATATGAAATCACCACTTGACATCGAAGCACTCGAATTTACCATATTCAAAACAAAACAAAGGATGAGGCTTATGAAACAAGCCAGAACAAATGCATAACAGAGATTTCTCTCGATATTTTCGTGGTATCGCATGGGCTCGGTCTTATAGTAGCCATCATGTGCAAGGAAGTGCACACGACATACGATGGGTCCCCGAGTCATAGCAAGCTACAAGGACTCTTTAAGACAAAACGAGACCGGTGTAAGAAAGACCGTGAACAAACGAATCCACTAGATGTCCAACCCCAACCTCACATCATGATCTGTTGGAAGATAGCGTAGGTAACTACTTGAATTCCCACCTAAGAACTTCTAAAAACTTTCTTGGTTATGAAACTGGGTGTTGGGGATACAAGGAGGAAAAATATCTCACACAACTAACAAGTCCTACACCCCAACTATATCCATCCTTCAGCACATAACCAGAGGCTTCGGAACTCCATCTATCTCGAACCCTCGAAAACACAACGATACTAAGAATGGCACTACATTCGAACTCTCTCCACCAGTACTGGGAATGCCGGACTCCTCTCGCCACTACTAGTATTGAAGCAATTTCGAATATCCTCCGTCCTGAGATACTAAGGAAACTGAACAATAACGATGTGCCAAGAATCCCTTGGAGCTCTACTCCCCGGAAGAAATCAAGTCAGACAGGAGGCACCAAGACAGAACTCCGTCACAGCGACATCATATAGATTCCAAAATATTGGCATGATCCTAAAAAAAATTGAGTAAGAAGAGGGTAGAATCAAAATTCCTAAGTCGTAATTCCTCACCAGAGCATAGAAGAGGAGTGAAAAGAATCCTACTCTCCGATATAACTAGACTCAAAATAGTTTTTCACTAGACTCAACTCGGCCAAGTTCGATCAATCAAGGGGGCTTCTAGGTCGGTACAAGCTCTGATACCAACTTGTCACACCCAAGATGTGATCCTATCCTTATTTCGGCATGAGGGCCTCGACAGGGATAGATGCGCATCTCGTCGTGTTGCAAGAATGGATATCATTACAAGTACATGTACAGAAGAGATGAGTATATGGAATTGGCTTACACTTGCCACAAGCTACATCAATATCACATCAATACAACAACATATTCAAACATCATACAGAAGAGCAGGGTCCGACTACGGACGAAAACAAACGACAAAATGACATCCATCCTTATTATCCCAGGCTACCGCCTGGAACCCATCCTAGATTGATGATGAAGAAGAACTCCAAATCAAACAAGCATCGCTCTCACATCAAATCATCGCATTACCTATACCTGCAACTATTGTTGTAGTAATCTGTGAGCCACAGGGACTCAACAATCTCATTTCCAAGGGTATCAAGACTATTAAAGCTTAATGGGTGAGGTATGGTTAAGTGATGAGACTGCAGCAGCGACTAAGCATTTATTTGAGTGGCTAACTTACGAATACAAAAAGTAATGTATGGTGTTCTACGCATAACGGACATGGACTAGAAATGATCACTAACTGATCCTGAACACCTACTTACGTCAAACATAACCCCGACATGTTCTCTCTCGGATAAGAACTCACGAGAAGAGACAATCACGGTTACGCACACAGTTGGTGTATTTTATTTGAGTTTAATTCAAGTTTGCTATGACCGTGTGTTAAACAAAGTATCCAACTTTGCCACATAACTGCGGGCACGGCTTTCCGAAAGATTTAACCCTGCAGGGGTGCTCCAACTCATCCATCACAAATTAACCACACGCCGCGGGAATAACCTCGACCACGGATCTCGTGATCATCCTAGTCAATTCCAAAGGAAATCCAACACTTCAAGATAGCCCGAAGAAGATTAGAGATCCTCACGCAAGACATTTGAGAAAGGTAAAACAAGTCCAGCAAGACCGCCCGACGTGTCGACGAAGCCGATAAGAGTCGCGTATCTCGTTCTCAGGACACGATCGTATGGGACTAGCTATAGGGAAAACCAATCCCCAAGTTTCCTCGAGGCGGCCCCGTAGGCAGCCTGTTTTGGACCAACACTCATGAGGAGCACTGGCCTGGGTTGTTGATTAATTATCCATGGAGTGATCATGCCCTATGCAAATTTTAGTTGTTATTAAGCAAATAGGACCAATGTTGGGCCTTGCTAGACAAGTTTTATCCTAAAACGAAGATCAAGGGGGTCCCCTTAAAGTGAAGCTCAATATGCAACGTGTTGCATATTGACGAAACTCCACGTTCTAATTATTTAGTTCACCCCCGTTTAGGTACTCATCAATATTAAATGTTGTTTAACATGGGTGGTCATGGCATAAGGCGAAGATGGAATTAAGCAATTTTAAATGGAGAGGGACAACATACATATAACAAAATAATAACTCTCCATATTATGAGAAAGTGTTTAATGTTGTTCATCATGGCAAGAGGTGAAGCATGAACAACTATGTCGTCTATGCATTTTAAATGGGGCCGGAAGCAACGTATAGCCTTTACGAAACATCCCCATAAGCATAATATGAATTTGGTCCAGATCTGTACTAAACCATATTTTAGATTTGTTAAACAGAAAAATAAATGTCACCATGAGATTCTACACATTTTTCTAGTCAAGTTACATATGAGGAACATTTTTATCGGAGCTACGATTTTGTAGTTACGAAATAAATCATTTTCACATGGAAATTATGCAAATCAATGCAAACAGCAAGGTTAAACATTTTTATCACATGTGAAAGTTGGATATTGTGAATCTACACGAAATTCTAGTCATTTTACATATATAAAGTTTTTACATATGATGCACGCGTGAAAAGTTATTAGCAATTTAAAACAGGGGGTTTTCTATAAATCTGAAATTCACCGGTTAATTAGCAAAATTGCAGAACTAGAAAAAATTTGTCTACGGGCCGAATCTGGATAGGGCCCAACAGGGAACATGGGCGCAACTTAGCTATTCAGCACACGGGGCAAAATATAGCACTCGGGGGCTCACCTTAGTGGGTTTCGGCCCGGTTGGTGGAGTGGCCGGTGGAGGTCGGCGAAGTTGGGCCTCGACTGGGAACTAGGCCTCCTAGCTGGGCAGGCTGAAGGTGAGGCACGGCCCACCTAGCTAAGCATAGCGCTCGTCTCGTCGCCTCGCTCGCTCCCGAGCGACGACAGCAACCGGTGGCGCTAGGGCTCAGGAGCGGCCGGCGGGGATGTGACGGCTGGCGAAGGGCACAGGGATGGGCAGATCGGGGCCGGGGCCTCCGAATCTGGCGAAGGAGGTGGCTGGCGGAGCTACTCTAACGAGGGGCAACGGCAAGCTCGAGGCTGGCACTGCGCGACCTGCGGGAGGAAGAGAGAGGCCAGGGGTTAGGGAGAGGAGAAGGAGAGGAGGAAGAGAAGGAAGGGAGGGAGGAGGTCTGGCGGGCTAGTTCGCCGGCGGCGGCGGCTCCCTCGGGTGGGGGCACTGGCGAGCTGGGCCAGCGATGCCTTCGGTGAGGAGCTTCGGGCGGGAGCCATGGGATGCGGGGCTACTCTGTTGTATGGGGTTTTTGGGCGATTTTCAGCCCCAGATCTTAGATCTGAGGGCTGAAATTGGCTTTGGAGGTGGGATTTCGGAGGAGAGGGAGGTGGAGCTATCAGGTGGGGTTTTCTAGGGGTGTGTCTGCAATTTACATGGGGGGAAACCCTAGAGATTGAGGGGGCTCTCTCCATGGGGTGGTTATATAGGGTATGGACTAGGGGTTGGTTGGGTCTCGTCCGTCCGATCGCGATTCGATGACCATGAACGGAAGGGGGATAAGTTGGGCTAGTGGATTGTGTAGTTGGCCTAATGGAGGAGGTGAGAGGGAGGTTTGCGGCCCGTGACACGAGGTTTTAAACATCAAAACGTCCAACAGATAAACCGATGACGCACTGCTATGACTGATCGATGGGGTATCAAACGGACTCGGAATGTTATGAAATTTGGTAGGCGGTCTACCTACACTATAATAAGACCGCATGCCAGGTTTCGACCCAATCAGAGAAAGTTTTATGCGCACCTTAAAAACAATATTTTTAACGATGTCGCGGGCACGTGCATGTGTGGTTGGTCTCGAAACGGTTAACGCGCGAACGAAGAGAACCAGCAACTACTCACGGATGCAAGTTTTCGAAATTGAGTGATGATGCCATGCAGATGATGCTAATGATGCAATGATGAATGCAACACCCAAACGAAACATAAACGAGAATGGAAATAAAAGGGGAATCTTCTGGAGCGTTGGTCCCGGGCTGTTACAAACATGCAGCTGGAGCCTGGGTGTTTGAGTTGCTATCTGTTTTATGGGGCTTGAGAACAACTCCTAATCGGTCGACTGGAAGAACTCCTTTTTCCTGGTCTATGGAGTTGAAGCTGTCCTACCGAGTGACCTGTTCCATAATTCCCCTCGAGTGGATCTTTATTTCGAAGCTGAAGCTGAGCAAGCAAGATAGGATGATGTAGATCTCCTAGAAGAGGAACGGCAGATGGTTTTGATTCAGATGACTACATACCAGTAAGATCTGCGATGTTTCCACGCGAAGCATGTTAAGAGTCGGTCGTTTCATGAAGGTGATTTGGTGCTCCGAGTGGATCAACAGCGCCCTTACAAGCTCGCTCTAGCGTGGGAAGGACCTTTCATCATCACTAAGGTGTTGAACAAGGGAGCTTATCACCTCTACAACCCATGAGTCACGAGCTTGGAATGCAGATCTGCTTCGATGTTTCTATACCTAAAAACAGAGTCATGTTGATGTAATAAAAGTATTTCAGACAATGCCGTTTATCCAAATATGACTTCCGCAGTCTTTCGTCGATTCCGATCACGCAATTTCACATCTTGGGAACACTCTGAGTGTCGAGCGATCCTCACACTTGGGGGCTTAGGTGCAAACACACTTTCGCCTAAGTTAAAAACCCTTCCGAGTGGATAGCAGTCCATTCACTTGGAAACTTAGCTATGAACCAGTCTTCATCTAAGTTCAAAACTTCTCCGAGTGTTGAGCGATCCTCACACTCGGGAGCTTAGCTGTGAACATGCTTTCGCCTAAGTTAAAAAAAACTTTCGAGTGGATAGCAATCCATTCACTCAGAAACTTAGATACGAACCAATCTTCGTCTAAGTTCAAAACTTCTCCGATTGTTGAGCGATCCTCACACTCGGGGGCTTAGCTGCGATCATGCTTTCTCCTAAGTTAAAAACCCTTCCGAGTGGATAGCAATCCATTCACTCAGAAACTTAGCTACGAACCAGTCTTCGTCTAAGTTCAAAACTTCTCCGAGTGTTGAGCGATCCTCACACTCGGGGGCTTAGCTGCGATCATGCTTTTGCCTAAGTTAAAAACCCTTCCGAGTGGATAGCAATCCATTCACTCGGAAACTTAGCTATGAACCAGTCTTCGTCTAAGTTCAAAACTTCTCTGAATGTTGAGCGATTCTCACACTCGGGGGCTTAGCTGTGATCACGCTTTCGCCTAAGTTAAAAACCCTTCCGAGTGGATAGCATTCTATTCACTTGGAAACTTAGCCACGAATCAGGCTTCTTCTAAGTTCAAAACTTCTCCGAGCATTGAGCGATCCTCACACTCGACGGCTTAGCTACGAACCAGCTTTCGCCTAAGTTAAACAACTTTTCCGAGTGGATAACATTCCATTCACTCGGAAACTTAGTTACGAATCAGTCTTCGTCTAAGTTACAAACTTCTCCAAGTGTCGAGCGATCCTCACACTCGGGGGCTTAGCCGCGAACCAGCTTTCGCCTAAGTTAAAAACTTAGCCCGGGTGATGAATATATTTCTCATCCGGGGGTTCAGAAAAACAAATTCAGTCAAACAAATGATTGAAAGCGAAATGCAGATAAATCCAAAGGTTTCAGCGCGAATAAAGGTTTTGCGCGCAACCAATGGTGCTTAGGCTTAAGGCCTGAATGAAGTTTTACGACCATTATAGTTCCACTCGGCATTCCGAGGGAAATAAAGTTTTACTGTGAATAAAGTTTTTCAAGCACCAGATGGACTTGCTGGCTCGACGAAGGTGTCCAGGTCGATCCCGTCCGCAATCCGAGTGGTTGTGTCGATGAAGGTCTCCATGAAGGCTTCGAACTGAAGTTTCTTCGTGTTAATCACTCGGAGGTCCTTTAACTTCTCCTCTCTCGCCTCCTTGCAATGGACTCTGACAAGCAAGAGTGGCACATTGTCTTTGCAGCGGGAAGCTCGCTTCTTCCAAGCTTGCACTCGATTGGGGATCTCATTGAGACGAGTCATCATGGATGCAAGGTCAGTCTGGAGGGCGTCTTTAGGCCACAGTTCCTTGTCAATATTCTCCAGCGCAGCCTTCAGTCGAATGATGTATGCTTGAACACCCTGGAGACGTAGGTTGAGGCAGAACATGTGCATGGCCATAGCATCTCCAATGGGTGACTTAGTGGGATCTAGATTGGGCTCGATCTCTTCGGTCTCTTTTTCGAAGTCCTGGCAGAATTCTATATGGAGGGAGGAATGGAAAGATGGTCACATTACTAGCCTATGGGAATTAAGGAAATTCACTCGACAAGGGAAGTTACCGTCGAGCATGATGAACATCTTCTTTGCAAAATCTCCCAGGTGCTTCTCCAGCCCATTGCTCCTCCTGGTCAGTTGTTCAATCTTCTTGATCATCTCACTCCGTTCCAGTTTCAGCTTGGAGTTTTCCTCTTCTACCTTCTTGGCTGCAGCAAGCTTCTTCTCAGCGGCTTCAATTTTCTCCCTCGCCACCTTCTGAGCATTAGCAAGCGCCTTGTCCTTGTCCTCCAGTGCTTTCTTCATGGTATCTAAAGAAATATCATTGTTGAGTCACGCTTGGAGTCGACAGTTTTCATCATGCACGTCTGTTCAACTGGGAGCACTCGGTTCAAAGGATGGAAGGTGAAAGTAAGAGTGCATTGGGTTGAAGAAGATTACCTCCCAAGGTTTTCAACTCAGTCTGCACACGTTCCAGGTTGTTCTTGGAGACCTCCAGATCCACTTGCAGCTGGTTCTTTTCCTTCTCCAAGTCCTTGTACTAGGTGCCAAGTTCACAAGCTCTCTCAAATCAACAAAAAAACAGTTCGGTCGACATGAAAATTTCTCCACTCCAGAGTGGAAAGGGTCATGAACAGTCGAATGGATGGCGGCCTACCTCCCCACCCCACACTCCTGAAATAGCATTGTATCATGGTTGATGGAGATGATGTCCATGAAACCTGCGTCATATCATGGTTGATGGCAAGGATATCCATGAAACCTGCAAGGTAGCTTCGGAGTGGTAACGCTAAAGCAAAGAGTTCACTCGACATGTCGAGTGGCAACCATACTCCATGTACGACAAAGAACCATGCGTTCACGTTCTTAAGACAACTTCTCATCGTCAACAATCAACACTAGTCTCAGGGACTACACCCAGTGGGTGCACTTAGCGTGCCCCCACTAGTTCCTAAATCACTCAACAAGGTCTGTCCTGTCCGAGCATAAAATGGTCTCTATCAGACCCCCGCCGATGCAAGCACTCGACGGAGGTCTTGGGGACTACACCCAGTGGGTGCACTCAGCGTGCCCCCACTGGACCTCTATCACTCGATCTGTCGGGTGGTTACCAAAACAATTCTAAGATCCCTGCCGATGTCATCACCATTCGACAGCGGTCTCGGGGACTACACCCAGTGGGTGCACTCAGCATGCCCCCACTGGACCGAAACCCACTCGACTAAAACCTGATCTATTCGAGTGGAGAATGTATAATCGAGAAAGATAAGAATTCAATTGGAAATGCACTTACACTCTAACTTACTCGAACGTTAGTGCGAAGCACCGTGCTGGCATCATAAGCCAGCTTGCTAGCTTCATACACCTCCTTGGTGCGCAGCATCATCTGCTCCGCTTGGATCATGACTTCCTTGGCAACTCCAGTTTGATCTTCTGGGATGTGGTGCAGAGGAAAGACAGTCGACGACGCAATGGATGCCGCGACTGGCGTAGCTGAGGTGGTCTGGAGTTGTTTGAGTGGTGTTGAGGCCACAATGGTTGAGGCAGCTGGTGGGGCACTCGACAATGGAGCTGCAAGCTCGGTTCTTGCTCGAGACAAGTCTCCTATCCCTGGGATGACGCAATAGTCGTCCTTTGAGGCGTTTGCGCTGATGGCGTTCTTCGGGCGCGTACGCGAAGGGTGCCTGAGGTCACACCTTCACACCCCGTACCCCGAGGTGGCTCTTCATCATCCTCCAGTTGAATGATCTCTGCAAACATCAATCGATAGCATTAGCTTATTCAACCGGCAAATCATTTTCAAAAAACAAAGGCGAGTCAAGATTCGTTTTACCTCGTTGGGAAGTGGCCGCGTCGGCAGTGTCCACATCCATTTGCTCCTCTCCATCCTGTGGAGGTGACGTCATTGAGGTAGCGGCCCTGGTGGACCAAACTCCACTCGGTCAGCAAGAATTTGAAATCCAACACAACAACGAAACAAGAAAGCGAACACTTACGTTGAGACAACGGGCACAACGATTTTCATTAGGGGCAAAGTTCTCCGAGGCTTCGGCGCATCAGGCTTGGGCTGCTTTGCGGCCCGTTCACTCGACTCGACTGTTGAGGTTCGGTCCCGCTTCAGGCTTCTCTCACTCGACTCCAAGGCCTTGCCTGGGGCAGTCGCGGGGTCCTGACGCAGCTTGGAGCGATGCTCAGTGCATGGAGGAGACTCGACTTCTTCTTCTTCCCCGTCTGAGCACTCGTAGTCATCCTCACTGTCATCAACATAATCAAAGTCCACGATGCCGCCCTCTCTCTCCCCTCCGTCTTCGGGCTGATTCTTGTTTGGCACGAGCGAGTACATGTTCGTCCATTCCTACAAGATTCAAACATCAAAGTCAGTTGACCGACGATTCAACCACTCGACAGAATAGTACGGCAGTTGATAGAGATATTACTTACCAGATTTTTTGGTGGATGATCATTAGAGTAAGGCTTGATCCTCTCGGCTCCCAGGGGATTATCGCAGGCTCCCATGATGCTCCGAAGCCATTGCTTGACAGTTTTTCTGGGGGACTTCCTCTGGGTGCGTCCGAGTCGTGTCCTCAGGGCCCGAATAATGCCACATAGCATGATCCCTTGACTAGAGGGGCTAGATCCATCGACTGAGGAATGTCTCCAGAAGGTCCATGCCAGTCACCCCACCACGGACTGCCACTACGGCATCCACTAAGATCCCCACTTGGACTTTTTTTCCCTCTAACTGTGAAGGATTTGGGAACGGTGGGTCGATCTAATGTGAAAGGGGAAAGACCAGTTGACACATGTTGGGAGATGCTACATCTTTGCAGTAGAACCAGTTTGATTGCCAACCCCTAACAGATTCAGGGAAGGTCATGGAGGCAAAGGAACTCCTAGCCCTCTTTTGGATCCCCAAGCCCCCACATAATTGGATGACATGGGTTTTATCATCCTCAGGATTGGCCTTTTTGGTCGACTGAGATCTGATGGTGAAGATGTGTTTGAACAAGCCCCAATGGGGGAAACCCAAGAAACATTCACACATTGTAATGAAAGCAGAAAGATGAGAGATTGCATTCAGAGGGAAATGGTGGAGTTGGGATCCGAAGAAATTCAGAAACCCTCGAAAGAAAGGATGGGGGGCATGGAGAAACTTCTCTCGACGTGGGTGAGGAGTAGGACTCGCTCCCCCTCGCGCGGCTTCGGCTCGATTTCCCCCTCTGACAGCCTCCATAAGCCTTCAGCCACAAGCCCGTCGATGATGAGGTTCTCGATGTCTACAGCTGTGATCGTCGATGGGAGAAAATCCCCCCTGGATCCACCCCGCCGGCACAGTGAACCGCCCGCTTGACGGCTTCTTGGCCTTGCCCTTCGCGATTCCCTTCTTGACACGCTCTAGCTTCTCGGTCTTCCCCTTCGTCATCGCAGTGGCGGTGGTCGTCGAGGCAGAGCAGAGCAGTGCACTGGAAACAGGGGAGGCGGAGAAAGAGAGGAGATTTGGGGGAAGAAGACTGCGGACCACGGCGCGGCGGGGTTTTGTACTTTGTCGAGTGTCTCGTTGACCGGTGGGCACACTAAATCCCCGCGTATCTCGACCGTAGACCTCGCGCGGTACGTGGCGAAATGGGCAGCACATGAATCAAGGCGTCATGCTCCCACTTGCCCCAGTCGTGGCTTCATCATCGCGGACGCGTGCGCTTCCCAAATTTTTGAATCCCGTGAAATCCGGCTCTGACAGAGCGGCCCATCACATCTAAAGATCCCTTCAAGTTACTTGGAATATAATTGATGCTTAGAATTCATTCGGACGCTTTCAAGGCAGAATCGATCCAGGCGAATGACAAAGATTTCAATCGACGCAAATTTCATTGAAGCGCCGAAGTACACTCGGAAGTTTGGTGCCTTATCAAAACTGGCATCGATCCCCTTTCTCACTCGAACCCCGATCCATTCGGGGGCTAATGACGAGGATATGTACATAGGGTAGGGTCCTAGGCCTGACCTACATACCCTACCTAAGGACACTATATTGGAGGACTTAAAGATTACAAGAGAGGTTCCGACTTGATTCACCATGGTGCTCAAGTCACTCGACATTTAATCCACTCGGTATATTCTCCCTCCACCCGACAGTCACGTGTCACTCAGAAGACCTTGCTCCCAGTCGACACCAGAAGACCAGAAGCCACTCCAGGGAGGCCAACAAGCAGGCGTTAGGCCAGTCGTCATTAGTAGCAATTATGATGTACGTTACTAGTAACGCTTGTCTTTATATCCACGATCAGACCCTTGGATGCCCGGTGAGGGAGTCTTGGATTAGGGGGTCCTTAGATAGCCGACCTATTGTTATGGGCCGAACTATGAGGGCTACTTACCAAACACCGAAGGATTTGAAGGCCCAATCTCCAAGATGGAAGCTTCGGGAAACATGGCTTGCGCTCCATGTCTGATGTAATAGTTAGGCAAGTTTATCTCCGCGGCATGTAACTGACCATGTGTAAACCCTAGGCATCCTCGGCATCTATATAAGCTGGAGGGTTTTAGGGTAGAGGGAAAGAACAACTCATCTAGGGTTAGCTATACGATCTCGAGGTAGATCAACTCTGTAACCCCTTATAGCATCAATACAATCAAGCAGGACGTAGGGTATTGCCTCCATAGGAGGGCCCGAACCTGGGTAAACTCGTGTCCCCTTTGTCTCCTGTTACCGTCAATCCTAGTCTCACAGTTCGGGCCCCCTACCCGAGATCCGCCGATTTTGACACTCACACCCGGCACTTATGAGGGACAGCATACTCTATATAAGCCGCCCCTCCTCTCCGGCACAAGGGTTCGCATCTACTGTAACTTATACTTTCCACACGATAAGAGCTCCCGAGCATTGAGACGTAGGGTTGTTACCTCCATGAGAGGGGCCTGAACTCATACATCCGTGTGTACATCCTCGCCATAGCTAGGACTCTTCCCTCTCCTTTCGTACTCCTATCTTCTACTGTCAGACTCATTCCCAGGACACCCACAGACCAGTGCAATGGCGAGGATCCATGAGGCGGTACCATCGCTTGCCCTAGCGGTATTACCGATGGGGTTGCAACGGGGCCTATGGAGATAGGGCAAGCCAGTGGAGTGCAACAGTACCACAAAAGCTCTACTACCGCCCATTTTAAGTGGTACTACCACATATCAGTCATAGTACCGCGCACCCACTACTACCCTACTACCGTTGAGAGCATGACAGAACCAGAAGCAACTGGATAAAAGAAAGTGGAGCGGTTGTAAGTAGGTGGTACTACCGTTTGTAAGTAGTACTATCGCTCGTACTACTACCCACTTCCGTGCAAACCCGACACGAAAAGTTGAGTCCCTAGAAGCAGCGGTAGTACACGCGGTACTGGATAGCCGAAGTACCGCGTATAAGCGGTACTACCACTTCCCAAAGCGGTACTACCGCAGGAGTGCTACAAAGAAGCCCAAGCAAAACATATGGATACAATAAAACCTGAACCAACATAACTTCTACAAATGAGCTCCGAATAGAGCAAAATCAAGCTTGTGGGATAGATGACGACAAATACTATGTGAGGGGAACCTCTATGAACAAAGAAATGGCAAAAACCCTAACATCGAAAACATCATTGACGATGCATGTGAACTCCGTTTTCGATGAACTCGAACTTGT